>JANDEH010000004.1:2500000-5000000 GCA_024610705.1 Tetragnatha versicolor
GGAAAAATATATACACGGGACTGCAGAAGCTCTAATTAAATCGTCTTTTCTCCCCATCAGGACCCGTTTTGTGGTACCTTAAATATTTCGTTGGTGTCACAGATTGGTATCATCCACTTATTGTAGCATAAGACGAATACTCAATATTAATTATTGCGTTAGAGGGTGAATTCTTATTCCGTAATTTTTTTAAAGTTCAATACGAACTAATTTTACTATTTAATTTATTTTGATATATTTATAACTGAAAATAGTTTTATAAACATTTATATGATTTTTTCCCATAAAATTTTTATATCCAGATGTTCCTGGTAATTTTTCTATTCCGGTATTTCCGGTATTTTTTTTCTTTCCCGGTGTTCCCAGTAATTTTCAAATCAAAGTGTTTCTGCTAATTTTACCAAATAATAAACTGAAATATAAAGTCTAGTAAATTAATGAGCCTAGTGAACAAAGTAAATAAATTTGAAACTGAAAGGTCTAGTGAATCGTCACATTTGAAACAATGTTTATTTTTAAAACTCTTATCCCATGAAAAAAATTACATTTTCCACAAATATTTTTATTTTAATGGAAAAAATCTTAAAATTAAGGTAAATAACGCTTGAAAAAAACTAATTTGAATTTATGTTTGTGTTTTCATAGCTGATGGAGTTTTTAAATGGACAATTATCGAGTTTTTCATGTTAAAAATATTCAATTTTGTGGTTTTCATCTCATTTATAATAGTGAGTCAAGCAGGTGTAATCTAGTGGAGAAATGGAGAAATAGGCGTAAAAGAGCAGAAAAACGCAAATAATTCGAAAAATATTTCGAATTTCGGAATGAACATGGGCTACTCCTGGTCCCTGGGTCATTCTGCGTCTTTTGGTACCTCTGGCGCCCTTCTGCGTTCAGTGGTTCTGGAGGAGATAGATGGACATACACACTAGGGTGGTTTTTTTTAAACGAAAGTTCGAATTTTTTTCGGGGCACCCCCTCAAAAGGTGCCATTTGATATAAAACTAATATTCTGAGAGTTACAGCTCAAAAAAATAATATTTAGACCCCGCCCCCGAGCGTCAAAGTTTCAAAAAAACTCTAAATTTTGCACGTTTTTAGCTATAAAATCCGAACTAATGGTTGTAAAAATACAAAGTGGGTCTCCTTTTGTAGATAATTTATTTAGCTTCAACTTTTATAATTGAAACTTATTTGTGAAGCTTACAGATCATAAGATACGAGGGGTTTCATTAACTCCCCACGCAATAACTTTTTTTAAGAAGTGCCAGGAAACTTCTTTTAATTTATCAGCTACCATAAAATGGTTCAATAACATATAAATAATAGTTTTAGACAACATAGGTACAAAATTTAATATATTAAAGAGCAAAAAAATTTTTTTTCGTACATACCTGTTATTTTTTTCACAATCGTAAAACAATTCAAATAAAATATATAAAATATTTTTTCAACTACTTATTAAATGAATAAAATGTGTAAAAGTTGATAAACAAGCAAAAAATACAAATTAATATTACTTTTAGTTTTTTCTAAAATATAGAAATTTTATTTTCATCGCTTTGATAGTATTTTTCATAAGATCTCCCTATTTTAGAAGTAGTTTTGAGAGCAGTATTCGACACGACCCCTATCTGAAGTTCTTAAATTTAAATTGAACAGATGTAATTAAAATTTTACAAAGTTCGAGTTGATGATAAAGAAGTCAATTCAAAACTAATTATCATTAAAAATATTGGAAATTTCATTTTTATGCAGTAGGAAAAATTCAGAATATGTTCTAAGAAAGGAATCTTGCAAGTGCTTGGTATTTATAAGGCTTGATACATCAAACATCCCTAGGTACCATTGTATCATGCTAGATGTAATGCAAAACTCCAATATTGTGTGAAAAATTTTCCTTTTAAAATACAATTGTATGGTAGCCCTTAAAAAAGGTAGCTGTAATCAGAAGTATCTGTGGTATTCTACTACACACCTTCATTACAGTTTGGTTTTCTGAGCTAGATGCAACATTAGTTGCATATCAAGAACTTAAATTTGTAAAAACTGTAGTTAGTTACGAAAGAAATATCAAAAATAGCATTATTATTTTTTTAATAGTTTGTGGTACTTAAACCCCGAGACTTTTGAATTCTCAGAAAGCTTTAAAAATAAATTAAAGGTAACATGCTTTTGTGTTATGAGGAGGAACTATAAAACTAGCTGAAGACTATGTGAAAGTAGTAAAGTAGAATAATAACAGTGAGAGTTAATGTAAGTGTCTAATTATCTTTTCAGTAACGAAATCGACAGTTTCATCACTTCATTTTCATTTACAATGAACTTTTTCAAAAAGATTTAATATTTCTTTTCTACTTTTAAAGGTCTGATAAAGCTATTTGAAATACTGACTGGAATTTTCACACAACAGAGGGCTTTTGTAGTACATCTAGCATGTAGCATGATTGTTTTGGACACCTAGTCTGATTTTTTGGGGGGAAGGGGGGTGGCGGGTCCCCTTCCAACCCCCCTGACATATCAGTAGAACACCATAGATACTTCTGATTACAGCTACCTTTTTTAAGGGCTACATACAACTGTATTTAAAAAGGAAAATTTTTCACGCAATATTGGAGTTTTGCATTACATCTAGCATGATACAATGGTACCTAGGGATGTTTGATGTATCAAGCCTTATAAATACCAAGCACTTGCAAGATTCCTTTCTTAGAAGATATTCTAAATTTTTCCTACTGCATAAAAATGAAATTTCCAATATTTTTAATGATAATTAGTTTTGAATTGACTTCTTTATCATCAACTCGAACTTTGTAAAATTTTAATTTCATCTGTTCAATTTAAATTTAAGAACTTCAGATAGGGGTCGTGTCGAATACTGCTCTCAAAACTACTTCTAAAATAGGGAGATCTTATGAAAAATACTATCAAAGCGATGAAAATAAAATTTCTATATTTTAGAAAAAACTAAAAGTAATATTAATTTGTATTTTTTGCTTGTTTATCAACTTTTACACATTTTATTCATTTAATAAGTAGTTGAAAAAATATTTTATATATTTTATTTGAATTGTTTTACGATTGTGAAAAAAATAACAGGTATGTACGAAAAAAAATTTTTTTGCTCTTTAATATATTAAATTTTGTACCTATGTTGTCTAAAACTATTATTTATATGTTATTGAACCATTTTACGGTAGCTGATAAATTAAAAGAAATTTCCTGGCACTTCTTAAAAAAAAGTTATTGCGTGGGGAGTTAATGAAACCCCTCGTATCTTATGATCTGTAAGCTTCACAAATAAGTTTCAATTATAAAAGTTAAAGCTAAATAAATTATCTACAAAAGGAGACCCACTTTGTATTTTTACAACCATTAGTTCGGATTTTATAGCTAAAAACGTGCAAAATTTAGAGTTTTTTTGAAACTTTGACGCTCGGGGGCGGGGTCTAAATATTATTTTTTTGAGCTGTAACTCTCAGAATATTAGTTTTATATCAAATGGCACCTTTTGAGGGGGTGCCCCGAAAAAAATTCGAACTTTCGTTTAAAAAAAACCACCCTAATACACACACACATATATATGGGTTGTCCCATAAGTTCTGTTACTTTTTACAAAGTTTCGTGTTTGAAAATTTTTTATGAAAAACTGGCAATAGATGGAGATTTCAAACAAAGGGGATTTTGATGTATGTATATTTATGAACATAATGTGTGATTTTGGTAGTTCTCGTGGTATTATTTCTTTTCAAAATGGCGGTTTGAAAAAAAGACCAAAAGCGACGATTTTCGCGTAATTTTTTTCTTTTGTTTAAAAACTAGGAAGAACGCATAATTCATGGCTACAAAAAGTTGTACTGTATGTTTGAAATGTTTAGTTTAAGATTTCATAGTTTCAAGATAATTCGATAAGTTTAACTTAGGAAATTTCGGTCTCAAACATAACATCTTTGCTAGAAACTTACCTCAGTAATGTTAGTCATTTCGAAGAAATTTTCATGAAAAAAAGCATCAAAATCAATAAAAAAGCTTACGAAATAACCACGTATTCAAAATATGCAATATATATTAAATTATATCTGAAATTAAGTTCAGAAAGTAGCGCGCAATATTCAAGCGCGCAACGTTGCAGCTTATCAGAATTACACTCGCTGAACTTATGCTAAGCAAACAAAGCAAATATTTGCTTCATACGAAAACACTACAATAAAAACAACTCGTTGGAATTTAGAAATAAATCAATTCAATGACATTATGAAAAGATGCTTTCAATGTTTAAACCTTTGAAACAATCATTATGGTTCAAAAAACATCTGCCTTTAATTTGCTTCATACCAGCTGCTTAGAAAAACAATAGGTGTGCTTTAAAAAACACGTGAAATTACCAATATATGAAGTTTTAAAGTCAAAATTTCCTACCTTAAACTTATCGAATCATCTTGAAACTATGACATCTTAATCTTAACATTTCAAATATGCAGTAAAACTTTTTTTAGCCATGAATTATGCGTTCTTCCTAGTTTTTTAAACAAAAGAAAAAAATCACGCGAAAATCGTCACTTTTGGTCTATTTTTCAAACCGCCATTTTGAAAAGAAATAATATCACGAGAACTACCAAAATCACACATTATGTTCATAAATATACATATATCAAAACCCTTTTTGTTTGAAATCCCCACCTATTACCAGTTTTTCATAAAAAATTTTCAAAGACAAAACTTCGTAAAAAGTAACAGAACTTATGGGACAACCCAATACATACGTTTGTTTACTCTCGGATTTTAATAGTGTAGACTAGCTGAAGCCGCAACCCGATGCGTTGCGCCGAGTAAAGATTTAATTATAGTTTTCACGATGCATACTTTAATATTATATTTTTAAAGAAAAAAAAGATATGAAAAAGAAAAATTCCATAATTTTCTTAGATAACAATCTGTCTTTCCAACATAAATAAAAACTGTTGTGTAACTCAATTTAATCTGCTGTCGCCACTTGTCCCACCTTTTCCACAGCCTTGAACGGGTGAAGTGTATAAGTTTTTAAAAAGTTTTCTCAAAATACATTTCTACTTTTGTAGATCAGCAATTACCACTATGATCCCGGTATCCCAGGCGCATTTTTCATATTCCGGTGTTCCCAGTAAATTTTCCTCTCTCGGTTTTCCCCCTTCTTAATAAGTAATTAATTTGAAACGATAATGAAAGATATAGTAATAAGATATAGTAGAAAGATAAATTAGGGGGCTACCGCCCCCTGCTCGCTATCGCTCACCAACCCCCGGGAACTGCTGACGCAGTTTCCCTAAGATTACTTCGCAATCTTGCTCGCTTCGCTCGCTATAGTTGATTGGAAGGGGCTATTCATCTCCATTAATGAAAATTACATACACGGGACTGGAGAAGCTCTAATTGAATCGTCTTTTCTCCCCATCACGACCCATTTTGTGGTACCTTAAATATTTCGTTGGTGTCACAGATTGGTATCATCCACATATAACTCAAAAACTCAAAAGACTGACTCTCAAAATCTATCAAAATAATAATAATAAACAATCTCTCTTTTTAGAATTAGAAAATTATTAATTATTTATTGCCATCTTGAAATAATCAGACAAATAAATAAATAAATATAAATATTAATTAAAATAATAGCTTTAAAATATCTTTCAAGAAAGTTGGTTTACGTTATAAAATACGTTTTTTCGTTATAAAAGAAAAACTAATCATGGTAGAAGTACAAAATTTTAAACAAATGTACAATTATTTTTTTCAAAAAGATTGTCGTTTCGTTTTTTAAAAAATTTGAATTAGTTTTATAATTATTAAGATTCAAAGTTTCAATTTAATTACTGATGTGCAAAAATAAAGCAGAACCGCTTTCGTTTTCTCCTTCGTTACCATGGCGACGAACTGTTGAGAAATGGAGAAATAGGCGTAAAAGAGAAGAAAAACGCAAATAATTCGAAAATTATTTCGAATTTTGGAACGAACATGGGCTACTCCTGGTCCCTGGGTCATTCTGCGTCTTTTGGTACCTCTGACGCCCTTCTGCGTTCAGTGGTTCTGGAGGAGATAGATGGACATACACACACATACACAGCCACATACGTTTGTTTACTCTCGGATTTTAATAGTGTAGATAAAACCTCATTTACAAGTGTTTCAAGGGACATCAAACAAGATATTATTACACAAGTTACCGTTTTGCATGTATAATAGAAACCTACAACTTAAGAACACGTATCAGGCTTTAGATTACACATTAATAAATTAATTTGCACGTTTATCTTACCGCCTTATGTTCAACAACATTACATAGTTATTATTGTAATTAAATTTATTTATCAAATGTAAGTATCTTCTATCAACATATCTTTATCTGATACTAGCTAAAATATGCCCGGCCTTGCACGGGTGGAGTTATAGCTTCCATCTTTAAAATTTTCAATATATTTTATTACACCTTATTTTACCGGATGAAAGGTATTAAAATCCATCCACTTGTAAAGCATAATAACTTTTGATTGATTTCTACATTGAACCGCATGATCCCCATAAAAACAGAAAAATTATCCCAAAATTACTTAAAATAGGCCCATTTAGATGCCGTGGCCCGTGCTTAATTATACAGGATCTTAATTAATTTTTCTGTGAAATTATTTAATAATTAAGCATATTGCAATTTAGGAAAAAATTAATCTTTCTAGTTGAAAGGGCTTTAACATTTTCAATCGGCGTTTTTTTTGTAAACAACTTTCTTAAATACTTTTTTTACTCATCATTTTTTAAAACAACTTTAAAAAAGCTACAAATATGATCATCTTTTGATTTTTCATCCACGTTTCCATGGAGACTATTTTAACAACAATGCTATTCCATGAAACTTTTTATTTAAAAGTTAGATCAACTTTCAAATAAAAATATTTTAAAATATACTTAATTACATGTATTAAAATTTTAAATTTCATTTAATTATGTTTTTAGTTTATGGTTATAATTTTTAATTGGACTAGTATCTAGTTATTCTTTTAAAAATTTGTTATTTTGCATTACATTTTTTGTAACAATGGGGTAAACAGATCTCTTGTGGAGGAGAAATAAAGCTATTTCAGCAAAATAAAAGGGTCCAAAGAGGGTCAATTAAAGTTTTTGAAACATAGCCTATGTTGTTTCTTGAGTTTTTTACGTAGGTATACAAGTTTCGAGCATATCGGAAGTAAACTGTGGATTTGTATAGAAGACAAATATATACACACTACACACACATTGACATTTATTATATTAGACTAGCTGATGTACCCGGCCTTGCACGGGTGGAGAGAGATAGAGATTTTCTTTCTTTAAAATTTTTAATTCTTAATCATTTTCTACCTTTCAGGTGCGGATCCAGTGGGTAGCACCTCTACCTCTGGACAGCGCCCCCCCTTGGGAACCCAAAAAGGTTGTCAAAATGAGTAAAAGCCTACTTTTACCGGTCTAATTACCAATTTTTTTTTTCTGGGGAAGGACCCCCATACCTCCTATTAGTACCACCAGGGGATCTTCAGTGATAATTTTTAGGAAATCCCCAATATTTTGACATTTTGGGTGAAAAAGTAAACGAAATAGTGTTGAAAAGTGCCCCCTTAGACTGAAAACGTTTCTAAAAATGAGTTTAAACCCTACTTTAACACGTCAAATTTCAAATTTTTTCTGGGGAAGGACCCCCATACCCCAATGGTACCATTAGGGATCTTGTCTGGAAAAGTGCCCCCCCTTGCAGCCGTGCTGTTTCTGCATTTACCACATGATTCCCATAAAAAACAACAAATATTAGAAAAATATCCTTCCAAAAATCACTTAAAATGCTCAATTAGAGCCCTTAACTAATCGTATTTTCATGATTTTATTATATCTTTGGTATAAAATTTAATAAATATTATTCCTGCAATTTAAGAAAAAATACAATATTTCCACTTAAAAGGGTTTTGAATATTAAATCTAGTTTTTAGTCTGTTAACCAACTTTCTTAAACGCTGCAATACATCATGTGATTTTTCATCCTCGTTTCCAAGGAGACTATTTTAACAACAATGCTATTCCATGAAACTTTTTATTTAAAAATTAAACCCTCAAATAAAAATATTTTATACTATACCTACCAGTTTTAAAATTTTAAATTTCATTTAATTATACTTTTAGATAAAAGTTATGATTTTTAATTAGACTCATATCTAGTTTTTCTTTTAAAAACTTGTTATTTTGCATTATGTTTTTTTTGTAACAATGGGTGAACAGATCTCTTTTGGAGGAGAAATAAAGCTATTTCAGCAAAATGACCATAAAAAGAACAAAAAAGAAGTCAATTAAAGTTTTCGAAACATAGCCTATGTTTTTACTTGAGTTTTTTTACGAATATATACCAAGTTTGGTGCAGTTCGGAAGAAAACTGTGGATTTGTATAAAAGACAAACACACACTTTTTTTAACATTAGTTAGGGTATTATAGTCATCTTTAACGCTAAAAACTTGGCGCATACGCAAGTCTGAACTTGCACCCAATAAATGTATACAAGAAGCACCGATAAATCAGAAGCGAGAGCACGTGCCCGACATTAAGACAGTCTCAAGCGAATTCTATAAATAATTTCCGGAAATGGACAACAACCGCCATCTATATTTGAAGAATAGAAGTGTGTGAACATAAAAATCAAGTGGTAGCAGATATTTACCCATATGCAAAGACTCAAAAAAATCGTGAATATGTGGTATGTTATCAATACCACCTAGCCCTAAAGAGTTAAAGCATAGTTTAAGTCCGTTTTTTGCGTCCGCTAACTGCCGTTTTGGAAACGGCTATGCTATAGGAAACCAGTTTGCGCACGCAAAAAACGAATTTTCATAAAATGTCTCGCAAATCTTAAATGTATGAAACCCCGGACATATTGGCGACAGATCTAAAAACCGTATGGCAAGCCTAGCTTTGAGGACTCGCTTTTTTACTGTGAGGGCGAATAGGGAGGACAAAAAGGAAAAATGGGAATATAATACAATAATAAAGGGTGAACAACAATCAAACCAGCAGAATGCAAACACACTCACCTTTGCTTGAGTTCGGAGATACGATGCCTAGGCCTAATAATAAACACGAGGGTCCGTCGTAACGAAGCCTGCCCTACTACTATAGGCTTACCTACTACCCCCTACAGCATGGGTGTCTAAACTATGACCGTTTGAGGGCCACATTGGAACGAAAAAATTTTGCTGGGCCGCGCACATACAATAATTTTTCAACAAATTGAAATAAATGTTTACTCTATGTAGTTTTATTAAAATAAATTAATTTATTTTTACCACATAATTTAAAAAAGATTTAATTAGGTATGTATAGGTACATGTTCAATTTAAATTTGTAAAAGTTTCGTTTTATTTAGTTTGGATTCCATGAAGATAGAAATAATTCACAACAAATTAATGAGATGGATAAATTTGCTTTTGTTGAACAAGCAAATTGATATAGGGTTCAATGGAGGACTAGCTTGCAATTCTTAATGTATTTTCAAGACGTTTGTTCACAAATATAGGAACTATACTGCCGAAAGCTCAAGACTTTGATAAAACATGATGGTGAAAATTAGGATATTTATCACGGGGTAGGTAATCTCCAGTAAAGAAACATTCCCAAATTTTTCTTTGAAGGTCGCTTTGCAGTTCAATGCATTCTATTTGAAGGAAATTTATTTACTTCTAGAGAAAATAGGGTAAAAATTTGTTGAAATGATCTTCATTTTTTCGAAAATTTTGAAATCTACTTTCAAACTCTTGAATTAAATCACAAATTAATGCAGCATATATTTTGTGCAATACACAGGCTTATGTGAAGCCAAAGTACTGAAATGTGTCAAATATTTTACTTATATTTGATTGTGCCAAAATATCAACTTTCTTTCAAACGCTGTTATTGTCTGGATTCTGGAACATATCATTAATAAATTGATTTTTCCCTTTAAGTCTAAATTTAAACCATTCAAATGTCCTGTTAAGTCTACTAAAAAAGCTAAATATAAAACCCAATTTTCGTCTTTAAATTCAGTCACAGGGAGCGTTACCCTTTTGTTTCCATAAATATTTTTATTTCAGTTCCAATCGATTTATATGAAAAATATTGCAAACATTTATTTTTTAAAAATAAAATGTGAAAATTTAAATATTTTCATAATTTGCGTTTGGGCCGCATTTTAAAGGCTTTCGGGCCGCATGCGGCCCGTGGGCCGCACTTTAGACAAGCATGCCCTACAGGAACATCCCACTGGGGAAGCGCGCAGCGCCATCCAGCGGCAGTATTGGTAAGCAAAATTGTACACTGTACCTTGATGTACAGTTATACATGAATGAACTGAACATCTGGTGCGTTTTTACCAAATAATGAGGCTATGTTGTGAATAAGCTAGCTTAGTTAAATATAACTAAACTAATTATTATAATTGAATCGTCAGTTTGAAGAAGGGAATAAGTCCAAAAAATGACAAATTGACTTTTTGTGCTCAAAACAATCTCTAAGCTTTGCTCTACACATGGTGTGAGAGGGGAACAATAACTAACCCCTATAGGGAGATATCGCCCCTTGAAGTTGTGAAATCGATGTCCATTCATTGTATTTTTAAGCTAATTTGGAATTAAAGTTAATTTTTCTTTCTCCTCATATTCTTTGTGCTGTAAACTAAGTTAAAATAAAATTTTCTCTTAATTTCAATGTTTTTCAAACTTTTTTTATGTAGGGAATGTTTGACTCCATTCATATTCACTCACTCCATTGATACTGCTTTAATAACCCAGTTTCACTATAATTTTGAATTTCATTTGTCTTATTCTTTTTATTTCACCCTTTTGTGGTGTAAACTAAGGAGAAATATAATTTAAATGTGATTTTAAGGGTTTTTAAAGATTTTTTCATCAGAAAAATTTCATAAGGTGTAAGAAGGGAATAAGTCCATCAACTTATTTTGGCTGTAAAATATTTTTGAATACTGTTATATTTGTTTTGATGATTGCTCTGTTTTCTAAATAGGGTTCTGAACTTCCAGTAAAAATTTGGCGCTTATACAATGAAAGTTCAATTACTTATACAGTTTTTTTCGATTTTCTCAAAACTTGATTTTTGGACTTATTCCCTTCTTCAAACTGACGATTCAATTATACTAATCTAATTATACTAATCTCCCTTCAAAATAAATGCTTCAAAATTTTAAATTACAAACCCTCGCCACCCAATCAGCCCAAAACTATAAAACTTCTACCTATACGCCATATTGCTTTCTTTCGTATGATTTATTTTTTATATCGCAATAATACAATATGTGAATATAAAAATCAAATTTCAGATCGGAGACCTAATGAAATATACCAAATACCGCGCTTTAATAAAGAAATCTTCCGCAAACATTTTTGTTATTTAGCTCCTAAAATATTTACGGCCGTATTCACCGGTAACCTGACCGGCGCGGCGGTCAGGTCAGGAAACCATGGTTACAGCCTCTGATTGGTGGAAAAATAATTCAATATTTTCCTTCCACCAATCAGAGGCTGTAACCATGGTTTCCTAAACAGACCGCCGCGCCGGTCAGGTTACCGGTGAATACGGTCGGCTTACCTTTGAACCTACAAAACATCACAAGTAATCAAAAATTTAAGAACTTATTATTTAATTTTTTATTGGACATTGATGATTTAGAAATTTTTTTTAAGTTATAGAAGCAACAAGTTATTTGTATCCCTATGCTGTTTTGCCATTTGTCTCTTAATATTGTTATTCAAATTATTTTCTCTTCTTATTTTTTGTGTATATAATATATAATATATATATGTTATTTGTATCATTTATGTTTAAAAAACTTTTTTTAATTTTTTATTTCTCATCGGTACTAATTTTTTTATAATCATGTTTTTCGTCAGCTAAATGGGCATATGCCCCAGTCTGACTAATATGTTTTTTCTCCAATTTTCATTTGTATCGCATTGCACACAAATAAAGTTATTATTATTATTATTATTATTATTATTATTATTATTATTATTATTATTATTATTATTATTATTATTATTATTATTATTATTATTATTATTATTATTATTATTATTATTATTATTATTATTATTATTATTATTATTATTATTATTATTATTATTATTATTATTATTATTATAATTGTTTGATTAAATTAATTAAAACTAAATTTGCATCAAACTAAATATTTTGGGTATATCAACCGGAATTATTACGGTGTATATTTGTATGTTGTACTTTTTTCCCATTCATCCTTTTCAATTCAAAAGGTGTACTAGAAGCCTTAGTAGATAAAAAAATGACAGTTCTGCCCCATTGCGGCTCTACGGCTCGATTGCGGCTCATTTCCCATTCTACTAGATTGCGGAGTGTCTGCTGTGGTTGCGCCGGCAGATCTGTGACACCTGCTCCGGTAGAAAGGGGCTCCTGCTCCGGTGGAAAGGGGACTCTTGGCTAAAACGGGAAGAGGGTAATTAGAAGTTACCTGCTCCGGTCGAAAGGGGCTCCTGCGCCGGTAGAAAGAGGTTCCTAAGCAATCTACTAAATTGCGGATAAATTGGGGCTCTACCAATAAAATGGGGCTCCACCACTAAATTACGACTCCATCAGCAAGAAGCTAAAATCAATATATTCCCAGGAGAGTTAGCCCAAGTTCCCAGCTTGGTTACCGAAACACGCGTGGCAGAGCTTGTTACAAACCGGGAAATCAGGATGGTTTGTCAAGGAAGGTTACCGGACGCCTCTCCTTTGTGTTTCATCCCACCCCCCTTTCCCTAACACACGATGCAGTCAAATATATACAAAAATTATTTACACCCCATCCCCTAACACGCGATGTAGAAAAATATATACTAAACTATTTACAACTTGCTTTTGTAATGTCCGTGTGCAAGTGTTTTTATATTGTCATCGAGAAGGAATCTCTTGTCATCGAACGCGCTGAGAGCCACCTTGTTGACCTTGACTGTGTGGAGGTGATGGCTCTCGCTCTGGATTCGATGTTGGATCTCCCTTGTTGGATGAAGATCCTCACGGCACTTTCTGTAATGTTCGTGTCGTATATTCTGTTGGACGACCGACCTAGTCACTCGAGCTCATTACCGACATAGACATGCACCTATTAATTGAGCGGGGAATTCGGGGGGGGGGTATATCTGTCATAACCAGGGGTGGCAAATTGAACGGAGCTCTCAGGTTTCACTCCTTCTTGACCGAAACTAATACTCATTTACATTTAAATTTTTTCTCCGGGATGAAAAAGAAACTTCAATATGAGATTGTGCTTCCTCCGGATAAAAACCCAATTCATTTTGACTTTTGATTTTGTTCCTGGAAATAAAGTATCACGAATTAAAATTTCAGTTTCGTTCTTGATCAAAACTAAAGCGATCTCTATATTTTAATTTTGTCCCGGATCCAAATCATTTCCCTTTGCAAAACTCTAGTTTCCTCCTGAACCAAATCAAACAATACTTCGACTTATCAGTTTTTCTCCGGATCAAAAGTCAACGAAACTTTGAAACCAAGATTTCCCCTCGGAACCGAACTAAACACGGTCCCGGCAGTTTTGCTCCGAGCAAAATTCAAGGCAGCTTTGGTGATTTAGTTTCGTTCCCGAACCTAATTACACACGGCGGCTACACTTAACTTTGGATCCGTATAGAATTTTAGCGGGGTTTAATTAGTTGGAATCGCTCTGGAACAAAATTAAATGTGAATAGTATGTTTTCATTTTGTTCCTAAGGCAACATTCTATTCTAATTAATACTATTTTTTGCATTATTTGATAAATTTCAAAGTGAAGTTTAGAAAAATCAAATATTCAATATTTAAAAAAAACTGTGTCTTGTCTTTCACACAGCCAAAATCCCAACAGCCGATATTCAAACAGCCATTATCCAGACAGCCTAGTATACTAAAAACTGAAATCTCTACAAACGAAATGCTGTTGGTCCAAAATCCCAAGAAACAAAATCCCGACAGCATGGAATTTTCTCAGTATAAAATACCAACTAAAGAAATCCTGACTCCCCGAAATTACAAATATAAATCCCAACAGCCTAAATTTCCATCAGTTTGAAATCCCAAGAAACAAATACCGATCAGTTATTATTAATTGATCACAAATTTTAGATATTTATAACAGCTTAAACTATATAAAATTCGTTCTTGAATTTTGAATTCTCTCTCTTTCTCAAACCCAACAAACTAAACTACTTCTAGCCCTCCGTAACTGTTACAGATGATTTTTTTTATTCACTCATATTCATAAGGTTATTATTTTGGTTGAGACTCGACTTCGGCATTCGTTTGGATAGAAAGCTGGAAATTAAAGCACTTGCATCAAAAGTCATTTGACGACAATACTATTGTGTAATATTAAATATATTGTGTGTAGTATTTAAATTAGAAACAATAAATAAAATCTTCGGGACCAAATTTAAGCATTTCACTCACATTTATTGTTGTTCCGGATCGAAACTCAAGTTTTTTTAAACCCGGTAAAAAAAATTTCCGAGCAAAGTAAAGGGTTTCCTCCGTGTTGAATTTGGTTCCGGAACTAAAGTAAATAATCAGAGCTGCCTTGAATTTTTCTTGGAGCAAAACTGTCGAGACGGTGTTTCGTATGGTTCCGAGAGGAAATCTTGGTATCAAAGCAGCGTTGACTTTTGATCCGGAGAAAAAATGAGGAGTTAAAGCCGTGTTTTATTTCTTTACGGAGGGCACAATTTAGGCTGAATTAAGATCCGTATGAAAATTAAAACATAAAGAATCCCAAAGATTTGTTCCAGGAAAAAACTCAACTTTAATTCGTTTTAAGTATAGTTCCAGGAACAAAATCCAATTTCAAAAGGCATTTGGTTCTAATCCGGAGGAAACGAAATATCAAATTTTAAGTTTGATTTTATCGCGGAGAAAATAAAATTTTTTAGACTGTTGAACTTTGTTCCGGGAGGAAGTAAATACCTTAAAATCACAGTTTCTGAGTTTAGTTTCGTTCTTTTTGCCATCCCTGGTCATAACGAGACGGTTTGCAGAAGCAAATAATATCTATACTCCAAATTTTAACCCTAAGAAATCCAGTAAGCATATAGTTTACCTAGATTGTAACAATCTCTATGGGGCTTCCATGGTCGACTCATTACCGTATGGGGGATTCGAGTGGGTTTCAGCGGATTGGATTCACTCGATCCCTCAAGACAGCTCTGTGGGCTATATTTTCGAAGTCGACTTGGAGTATCCTGAAGAACTTCATGATCTCCACAACGACTATCCCTTAGCCCCAGAGAAAATGCACACATATTAAGTTTAGTGATTTATCACCCTTCTCAAGGCAGATTTTAAATGGTAAAAATTATACTCCTTCAACTAAACTAGTGCCAAATTTAAATTCAAAACAAAACTATGAAACATATTATAGAAATCTACAATTTTATTTAGACAAAGGCCTTAAGCTAGTTAAAATTCATAAAATTCTAAAATTCAATCAAAAACCATGGCTGAAGAAATACATAATGTCCAACACTGAACATCGTAAGGAGTCAAAATCTGCCTTCGAGAAGGATTTTTTTAAATTAATGAATAATGCGGTATATGGGAAGACCATGGAGAATATTCGCAACCGGGTTGACATTCAGTGACGGACGGACAGACAAGATTGAAAGCAACCTAATAAAAACGTTGTAAAAAGACAAAAAACAACCAGAAAAACTAGACAATAACTAGCGAAAAAATCTTGTGCAAATGTTGACAACTCAATTGAAAAACAACGTTTATTTTACACAATTTAAAACTTTTTAAAAACTGTAGACAATTGTTTCAGGGATCAATGGATCCCCTTCTTCAGTACAAAAAGACAAATATAAAATTCCTTTTGTTTCCTTGATGTTTATATATAAACATCAAGGAAACAAAAGGAATTTTATTTCTTTTTATTTAAACGGTTTTTTTGACCCCGTTGTTTTCTTTAATACATTGCCAGTAATTCCACAGGACAGGTGTATGGTTTACCAAAAATGTAGTTAAATATGTGATAAGTAATCTTCAAAAGGTTGGTAAATGTACCTCTCTCTTCCCCTTTATATATTTCTCTTAAAATAGGGAATAATAGAGGAATAGTGTATAAATAGAATGCAACCCCACTCCAGATACCCGTGTTTCCTAAAGTGTGATCTGTGATCAAACAAGGAAACTTCTTTTAACCTTTTGTTAAATGATAAGCTCCTTCATGAATGTTTCAACTTGTGAAAGTTTCTATGAAAGTTAACCAGCATAATAAATACAAGTATGATCAGCGGAAATCGCAAAAAAAGGAGAGGACAGAATTTTTGCATGAAGCTTCAGCCTGCATCCGCCTGAAACATCCGGTAAATTTCCACTGTGAGCATGACTTTGATGTGGATTGTTGTGACTGCACTTTTATTGTTGCAAAAAGGTAAACGATATTGTTTTTATAACCAACTAATGTATCTGTATCTATGTTTTTTATAACTAACGAATGTATACATATCTCGATGCAGTTTAATAACTAACTAATAATTAATAACTAATGCATTTGTATGAACCGATATTAAAAGGTTTTGAAGATACTATATTGTTTTTACAATATCTTGGTAAACATTTTTGAATGCTCAGATTTACAAATCTTGGCCTTGTAAACATGTAATACATAATTTTACTAAACTAGGGAGCTACCGCCCCCTGCTCGCTATCGCTCGCCAACCCCCGTAAACTGCTGACGCAGGACCTTTTGGAATTGCTTCGCAATTCCCACAAATTCAAACTTGCCGAACTTAATACACTTTACAAAACAATTTCCAAATAAACGTCAACCAACTTTCCGAATATACTTCACCAAATCTTCTCCATGAATAAAGCTCCCTTAAAAGTTTAAATATATATTAACTCGAACTTATCAAAAATTTAAACGAAATGTTTTTAAAATATTCATCTTAATTATTTTTAATCTATGATTATATAAAAATAACTATTTCTAATTGTTTATCAATATTCGAACCAAAAACCCGTTATTTTAAAATAACTCGTTAGTATGCCTAGTGTTTATCATTCATATTTTTTTAAACCCAGACTTGTTTACCCAGACAATACCGTTTAAGCAATCGAAAATAATAAGAGACAAAACATCACTCTATGTTTACAATTAATTTCGATAAAATCAGACTAAAAATTATAAATATTGGACAAAAACTGTGAAATTTTAGTATGAAATGGCGTTCATGTAAGTTTTTAGAATATGTTTTTATCAGTCTTTGAGTGATATTTCATCAAGAAAGTACTTTTTTTAAAAGGTGAAAAACATGTTTCATCTTAAAATATAGCGTCAATCGGTCGTTGTGATTGGATGCATAATAATTTGAATGACAGTACTTGCTTTGTAACTGCGACCTTATCCGTTATCTAAAAAAATGGAAATATTTTAAAATTGAGGATTTTTTTGAAAAATCGAAGGGCTTACTCGGAAATCCGGAAGGAATCCGGACATTTTGATACCATATATGTGTCATTCGGTTCAGTAATTAAAAAGCCTTTCTCTGGAAACCGTTCACTAAAAACTTTTTTTTAGAATAGAGAGATATATGTAACAAATACACTTTAAACGTTAAATGTTTGTTTATTATAAGTTTTTTTTACAAGAATGAAAAATTGGGGAAAGCAACAAACAGGCAAGAAAAGTTACAATAAAAGGAAAATTTCTCTTTCAGTTTGTCCGGTGGAAAATAAATTTTTTATTATGTCAATAGTTTTTTTTAGCTTGGATAGGATTTTGCTGAATCTTTCCATTGATTGTTTGGGTATATTTCACCATTTTTACACAGTCTTATGTTGCTGTAAAAGACCGATACCATTTTTTGTTTTACAACTTATAGCACTGACAAAGGATATTCTCTCTCTCAGTCATGCCTTAAACCATTTTATTATTTAGGCTTTTATAAAAAAATTATGTGCAAGGAAAATTATTTACATTAATATGTTCATGCAATTCTTTCTTTCTTCCCAATATCTCTTTTAATTTTCCTTTTCAGTCATCAGTAATGAAATTAGGAGATCACTTGGTGATTCTGAAGAAATGTATTGTGATGAAGAATGGTATCCTTTTGGTACGCCCTCAATTTTACTTAAATTAAAATTTCTATGTGAATGTCACAATAAGAATGCTATAATTGTATATACCAGTGGTCCCCAACCTTTTTACCACCACGAACCGGTCAACGTTTGATAATTTTACCGCGGCCCGCTGGGGAGGCGTTGATTGTTTACATTCTAGATTATTTTGATTGATTAATTTTAATTTAATTGTATTTAAACATGCTTTCAAAATAAAATACAGTTGCCCCAAAAAATAAATATACAGTGATTTATAATTCATTTCATTCATTAATTTGGAGTATAAACTAGGAATTTAAATTCATTTTCAAGGAAATGGTCGGCCCGGGGCCCAGTACCATTTGATCCACGGACCGGCACCGGTCCGCGGACCGGGGGTTGGAGACCACTGGTATATACCATTAGTTAAGTGATAAATATGTCTATTTTCCTATGTATCAATTTGAAAAAGCAACCAAAATTTGTTGCTCATTTGAAATCAGATAGCACATTCACCGAAACAATAATTTCTACAGGATATAATTCTTTCAAACGACCATATTTATTACTAACAAGCAGGTTAACGCAAAATAAGCATTTAAAGCAATGGGAAATTAAAAAAGGATACACAATTTTTATTAGCCGTTATTTTTAACGTAACAAATTATTTTAAATTATAACAAGCAGAAACTTGATAATGTATTGTTGTTGTCTTATACCACTTGGAATAATCCAAGCTCCACCGCGAAGCGGACAGGATTTAAGGCAAAGGGGGTGCGGCTCCTGAGAAAGTGAGGCCCATGAAAGGCAGGAGTCCGACTTCTGCCTCGGATGATAGATGCCGCCACCATCTATCAATTTTGACATGCATCTGAAGGGGAGGGAAATAGTCTCCAGACACCTGTACCCAAGGTAAACTGCGCCATGACCGACCTCAGGACTTTCGGACCCACAGATTTAACGAGCACGTACTCCGCATTTACTCGATGGGTCTTCAGCGGTGTCGGGGATCGAACCCGGGACCCTCCGATCCCAAGGCCGATGCCTTAACCACTAGGCTCCCCACAGCCCTGATATAGTATTGAGGACTGCCATAAAAAAACTTATTAAAGTCGAGTGTTTAAAATAAGCTTTTGAAAAAAATTATAAAAAATAAATAAATGTAATGAATGCATGAAGTTGAAAGTACTACACCTGCTACTAAAGAAATATAAAAATATTTCTCTAAGCTTTAAATAATCTATCTTAAACCCTCTTCCTTACCTTTGATACTCGTAGCATTTATAATAGAAGTTGGGGAGAGTAGCTTAAAGCGGGTATGCTAATTTTGAAAGTTAAAAAATCCTATTTATTGTTTGGTTAAAATTACAAATTTGATTTTAAATGATAGGTGAGTTATCGAACTATAAAATAAAAATACCCGATGGTGTTGGGATAAGCTAAAAAATAATTTATTACTGAAAAAGAAACTATTGTCAAAAAAAGCTTTGCCAAATTGGTAGCCCAAAGCGGGTAAACCCATTAGGTCTTGTTTGTAGTGCTTATTAAGCACTACAAACGAGACAAATCTTAACACAAATTAATCTTTTTTAGAACGAATGTTGATAACAAGGACGGATATAGGTAGGCTTACCATATTTTCTCGGGTCCAACCCAGGACATAGTTTTGAAATTTCTTAATAAGTGCTATATAAAACTACCAAAGATTAAAAACTAAGAAAAAACTATTCAAACTATAACTCTTAAATAGAAATATCAGATTTTATATTTTCCTTTAACATTACTTTTTCAAAAATTGCTTGATTTGCTTAATTTTTATCACAAAATTAACAGAAAGTAAGTTTCTGGAGTAAAACAGACGTTAGAAAATGTAAAAAAGCGCAATTTTAAACAGCTTGGTTGGGATTTTTACCTAAAAATGACTGGGAAATCCTAAATGCTTGAAACCCCGGACATTTTTCGACCCAGGACATTTCCCCGGACAGCTCAAAAAACCCCGGACTGTCCGGGGTAAACCCGGATGTATGGTAAGCCTAGATATAGGAGGAAGACCCTGAGGGACAAGCTAGGTACTTTTGGGGGAATTCTGTCCCTTATTGACTGAAAATATTACTTACAATGAAAGAAAGGAATATCCTTAAAAATTAAAGATAATTTATTGACCCCCATGATCCTTCAGTAAATCCGCTAATATTTGAGACCTTAGTTACGTATACCCAACTATCATTAAAAATATTTTCGTTTTATCTCGCATTGAGTATAGCTACCCGCTTGCCCTACCCGCTATGCCCCAAAGCTCCTTTCTTACTTTAAGGGGGGTTGAAACCACAAAAATATAAAAAAACCCGGTTCTTTCACAGTATTTTAAAGTTAGCTTGTGTCAAAGTATTATAAAATTATCCACAGCCATGGTAAATGTATTAATTTTTGACGATTCGAAAGGAACATATTATCTTTAATTTTTTAAAAACAAAATCGTCATTTTATTTATATTGCACTAGTTATACCTCATATTACAAATCTGATGTTACATCGGAGTTGATGGAAACCTCTCTCATTTTCTATTGTATCACATCGTTGCCAAGATGACAACGAGGTAAAAAAAACGTGATCTACACGCCTGTTTAAAATATGAATAAATTAGCATTTAGGGTGTTTCTCCTTCAATTTATAGGTAATATGTGCTACAAACTTGGAGCACTTCAACCTGCAGGATATCTTACATTTGAGTTAGCAGACAAACGTTGCAGAGAAAATGGAGGACGACTGGTTTCAATTCACTCCCAGGAAGAGCAAGGTGAGTATGACTGATTTCGAAAATATTTCAGACATAATTTTGTTAAATTTTTTAACAAAAAAGTTATAGTACTCAAAAGATAGCAACATTTTTTTTTCATTTGAAAAAATTTGGGGGTCCAAACATGCTTGTACACTGTAAAAAAACTGTAGAAAAACAGAAAGTTTAAATATAAATGACTTCATGTTTACAGGGATATTCTGTCATGTAACATTCCCACCGCACTTCTATTTATTTTATGTAAAAAAAAACAGCTTTTTTCTAGTTTTTTAGCTTATCTGTACTTAAACAGAAAGTTTCAATTCGTGGAGAAAGAAAGGACATCTTCGGATAATTTCTACTTTTACTGAATCCTCGTTGGAGCAGCGGTAGCGTGCGTGCTTAGCATGCGGTAGGTCGTGGGTTCTATCCCCGGTTATTGATTTATTAAAATTTCAAAAAAAAATACACTCAGCTAAAATGACACGCATGCGCACAAGCAGAAAATTACTGTGAGGCAACAGAAAAAATATGTAGCTCACTTGACAGGAAGTTTCTTTTTACAGCATTTACCTGTAGGTTACAGCTTTTTTCTGTTAACAGGATTTTTCGGCCTACAGAAATTTTCTGGCAAATTTTGCTGCCAGAAATTTTCTGTTTTTTTACAGGATTATTTTTTACATTCTTTAATTTCATTCAAGGTTTACTACATTCAATAGTAACTAAATAGTGTTACTGATTAAAAGATTTCCAGTGTTGTTCCATTGTTTTAAAATATGCAACTTATCAACTACTCAACTTTTTAAATAAGTGTTTACATAATTGATTGATTACAAGTAGGATTATATCAAGAAGAGGTTCTACAGAACTCCCAAACGTTAATACCTTTTTTAAAAAAGAGTAATGATTAGGGCTAGGATTTATATGTAATTACATATTTGTTCAGGAATCTGATATTAAAAAGTGCTCTTGAATTCTATATGTTATAAAAGATTTTGAATCTATTAAAGACCATGTTTATTTTACATATTTTCTTTTATTTTGGTTTATTTACATATTTTTACATATTCAACCTATAACTACATATTTTTATTACATATTTATCCATTTTTCAAGTTTTTTCAAAAATAATCACACGTTTGACCGATTTTCAAATTAAAGTAACCCATAAAATGAAATATGCATTCAAATTGTAGTTAAAATTAGTGCTACCAATGGCATTAGCACTAGCCTGGCACTAGTGGATCCAGGAGGGGCTAGGGGGTTTTAGCCCCTCCAAAATGAAAAGTTTTACACTAAAAAATAAAACTAACGAGAAAGAGCATTTTTTGCGGTATGCATTCGGCAACGGTATAGGGCCCCTTAAGATACTAATTCGTTTTTATCTTTATCAAAAACTATTGGATAAAATCGATTGAAATTTTGGTTTCCTACATAAAATTACTACCAGAATCGATTACCATAAAAATATTTAACGATTGAAAAAAAAATTTAAGTTTATTTAAAAAAAAATTTTTTAATCAATCTGTATGAAACTGGGTATTTAAGGGTTTGGGGGATGGCCTTTCAGAAAAATAATAATTGGGGGTCCCCATTGGAAAAAAGAAAGTTAGTGCTTCGTTTAAGGGGACGCGGTACCTCTGTTTCGACAAAATTACGAAAAATATTTTTTTAATCCAAACTAATCTATTGGCATTTGTCTATCATCCTACAAATTTTCAAAAGTTTTCGTCGAAAAATATTCAAACTGTAGTTAATTTTATGTGTGAAAGTATTAAGGTTTCTATGGGTTATGGAAACTTCAAAGTCCTTTTACTCAGAACCACTTTTTCATTGTTTAAAATGCTAAGGCTTTTTATCTATTGGACCAAATATCTTGAATTTTTTTCTGACTATTGTTGGAAGTGTGTATAATGAAAATTTGCATGGGTTTTTGGATATCATTGGTAGATGTTTTTTAAAAAATCCCTGAGTTGTGAATTTTAGCATTTTTAGAGCTTTTTCAAGAAAGGATTCAAGAAAATAAATATTTTCAGTACTTAAAATACTACAAACCCTAAACCGATGCAAATTTTTATTGTACATAGTTTAATGTATTTGAACACCAAATTTTGTGAGTGTAAGTCAGTAATTGAAGGAGGAGTAGCATTTTAAAAACACCTCTTAAATTTTAAATTTTCTTTTAAAAAACCCATAAAATTTGAATTTTTATAAATTTCAAATTCATATTATGTTTAATTTAAGGCATTTACATATTTTACCAACAAAAATTATAAAATAACAATGAATTTAAAGATTTTTACCTGAAAGGTACCGCGTCCCCTAAGAAGATGACCCCCTAAGGACTCGAAAATTTAAAATTTTTATGGTAAAAGAATACTTTAATTAATGAAAAACGACCCCTCTTTTGTCTTCCTAACCCAATTGGTTTGCCAGAAATCACAACTGAGTCGTTTTTTTCCCTCAACTGTACAACCACTGATGTTTTTGCATTCAAAATTCTATAAAAATAAAAGAATTGAGATCTGACGACTTCAAATATCAAAACTAAAAAGTCAAAATCTCGGGGATTCCCCCTTATATCCCATTTTATCACATCATAATTGAACGGGAAGAAAAATATTAATGTAGTGAGGCAATAAAAAAAACGTTGAGCATCTAAATACAGTAAATTAATTGTATTTACTTTAAATTTCAATTCAAAGAGCTGATTTCACGTTAGCCACTAGATAGCATTACATCAACATTCAATATCAACGACCAATTCAAGTTTCCATCATTTTTCCAAATTTCAAAACGAGGTGTCCGAAGGTACAACTGTCTTTAAAACAGTCTCCCCTTCTTTTTTCCAATTAAACAGAAATATCAGGATATCTTTCTTTTTTTTCAGACTTCTTGATTACCTTTCTGCTCTTCAAAGCTGGAAGCGATATATGGATTGGACTACACGATATGGTGAATGAAACCAAATTCACTTGGATGGATGGAACAGATTTGACTTACACAAACTGGGAGCCTGGAGAACCATCGGGCACTGCCCACCAGCCTCATGAGAAAGTAGGTAGAGTACAACAACAGCAATTCAGCATCATTCAGCGTCCAATCCTATAGCCGTCAACAATATTGAACCCGATTTTATTTTATTTTCATGAAAATTTCTTGACTTTCACATTATTTTTAAAAACAGTTTTGTAAGTTATCGTAAATTCCAATATGATTTTAAATAATCTCCCTATTTTAAAAAAATGTTTTTGGTGAGCGGTTTCCAGAGAGAGGCTTTTTAATTACTGATCCGCATAACACATTTCTGGTATCAAACTGTTCGGATTCTTTTGAGGATGTTCAATAAGCTCTTAGAATTTCTAAAAAAATTCTCAATTTTAAAATATTTCCATTTTTTAGATTACGGATAAGGTCGTAGTTACAAAGCAAGTGCAATCAAACAACTTATGCCAGCGAACAATGGACGCCATATTTTATAATGAAACCTGAAACAAATATTTTACCTTTTTAAAATGTACTTTAGAGTACTTTCCAAATTAAAAAGCATTAAATTACCGATAAAAATATCCTAAAAACATACAGTTACGATATTTCAAGCTAAAATTACACACATTTTCTCTGAAATTTATAATTTTTAGTCTGATCACGGCTAACTAGATACTACTACCTAGTATCTAGTAAGCCGTGGTCTGATAATCGAAAATAATAGTAAACATTAGGTGTCGTGTAGGTTTTGCCTCTTATTATATCTTATTTGTGTAATATTATATTACACAAACTATCTAATATAGGTTTTGATCGCAATCTACTTGTTTGGTTTAGTTCTTACCTGTCTCAAAGGTCTCTTTTTGTTAAATACAATTCAGTTTTTTCTAGTGGTTTTCTGGCACTACTGGTGTTCCTCAGGGATCGATCCTTGGGCCCTTACTTTTTATTTTATTTATCAATGATATCACTTCACTTTTTCAATCTTGTCTTCTTTTCGCTGATGATTTAAAGATTTTCAAACAAATATCTTCTCATAATGATCTGGAAGTTTTGCAGTACGAACTTAATGATTTGAGCAATTGGTGCAATTCAAATAAATTATACTTAAATATCGATAAATGTTTTGTTTTAACTTTTACGCGTAGACTTAACCCGCTTCTTAAAAATTACTTAATTGACAATCTTCCTATCACTAGAATATCGCATATCAAGGACCTGGGTATAATTTATGAATCCAATTTTGGTTTTAACATGCATATTAAAGACATCAGACTCAAAGCAATTAAGACTTTAGGAATTTTAAAGAGAACCACTTATGATTTCACCAACAATTTTGTTTTATATAATCTTTTTATTTCTTTGGTTCGTTCTATTCTTGAATATAATTGTACAGTATGGAATCCATATAATAAATCTCACATTAAATCTCTTGAGAAAATTCAAAATATGTTTCTTCGTTTTCTTTCCTTTAAATCGAATAATTCACTCAACGTATTACCTAACATTGTTACTCTTGAAACTAGACGTAATACTTGTGTTTTTAAGTTTTTCTTTAGGCTTCTAAATAATGAGATTGATTGTTCTGACCTACTTAATCTCTTAAATTTTCACGTTCCGCAATATATGACAAGAAATAAAACTGTTTTTGAAATTCCCTCCTGTAACAAAAATTATTTATTAAACCAGTCAATATTTCAATTCTGCAAATTGGTAAACAACTTGCCAATTGATTCTGATATTTTCTTTAATTCTTGCAGTGATCTTGTCAGGGTAATTAGGTTATGAAATTCGACTTTTAAATTTTTCTTATTCATTGTTTGTTCTTGTTGTTTAATATGTGTCTTTTATAGGGTTTTTGTGTGTCTTTTATAGTGTTTTTTGGTGTGTCTTTTACTTTGTATTACCAGTCATGTAATTGGATTTTTATCTGTTTGACTGTAGAATAAATAAATAAATAAATTATTTTCATGCATTAAAAAGTATTGTTTAACAAGTCTACAAGGTCTGGGTTGAAACAAAAATAACAATGATAAAACACTGGTGTTCTGATGTACTAGGTACAATTAAATATTCATTGGAGTACAGTCTTTTTTTTTCAGAATGTTGATTAACAATTTTTATTATTAGCAATAGTTAATATTTTAAAAACATTTTGATTAAATTATTAATAATTGGGAGATGATAAATATTCAAACTTTTTAGGGAGATACATTCATGGAGATGGTCTTGTGATGTATATTTCGAAAGTTGGTTGTTGTTTATTCTGCAAATTGATTTTACGAATGTTTTATAAAGTGAGTTAAGTTCAGTTATTTGGGTTTTTCGAAGCAATTCGAAAGGTTCTGCGTCAGCAATTAACAGGGGTTGGTGAGCGATAGCAAGCAGGGGGCGGTAATTAAATCCTTTCTTTTCAAGAGCATGAAGTTTTATAGCTGATTTACATGTTCAAATAATATAACTTTCATATCAAACATGAATAAAAGGTTTTGTGATTTTAACCGTAAATCGCAGTGTTGATCACTTTTCAGAAAACAAAATTGTTTTTTTTTCTAAGTTTTCCAATTTTAAATAAATTTTCAGAATTTTCAACACTCTCTCTTAAAAGTAAAATTATGTATAATCAACCCTCTCTTCATAAAAAGCGAGTTATTTCAATGGATTCTAAAAGTAAAGATGGTTATTCGAAATAAGCTTTAAGAATAATCCCAAAATTTTGATTAGTAAATATTTGACAATGGCAGTGCAAATTTAAAAAGTAATTTGATTCAACCTATTTTATGGCAGTATAAAAGTATCGTATTGTTTGTCAATCATAAAAATAGCAAGGTTTTCATTTTTATTGTTCCTTATAAGGGGACATACATAAATTACGTGAGGTGTTTTTTCCAAAATCTGGACCCCCTCCCCCCACGTGAGATTTACCTACAACCTTTAAAAATAATTTTCTATCCTATTCGTTTGAATTTGGGCAATTCCATGAAAAATGGGACACAGAGTTGAAATCCCTTTTCAAAGGAAAAAACCTCATTTTAACCCTATATATTTTAAAATATGGTTACATTTAATTGAAAAAGGTTAGGGAATATTGTTACACACAGTTCTGCAACAGTCAAAAAATTATTTTTTGTTCTATGATTAAAATGTTCCAAAATGCATGTTTTTTCCAATTTTTTTAGCAAGCATTTAGTGAACTTCTAAGCTCTGTGGAACTTTAAATATTAGAATATATTTCACATCGATAATGAAATTAGAAGTAACATAGTATCCTTATACAAAAAATATAAGACAGTTTCAAAATAAATTTATTTTTCTAACTGAGTGCATGATTTCATATTTATAATCCATTTGTTACGTTAGTCACACTACATTAATAAAAAAATCATCCTAAAATACTGGTTATAGTTTATTTCATCAAACAAAAATAGCAATTTCTTAAAACCAGATGTTAATACTTATATATTCTGTAAAATACAGATTTTTTCTCTGTTTAAATTTAGAGCAATGTAAATTTGATATTTACACTTGTATTAGGAGGTAAAAAATAGTTACGTTAGTCACAGTTAAATTTAAATTTTACTTATTAAAATTATGAACTTTAAAAATTGTTTTGGTGTATGAAATAGGTTAATTGACTTGAATTACATGATATCTTGTAGTTTATATTTTTGATAAAGGGAATTTTATAGTATTATATCATTTAATGACTTTTGAAAAGTAGTCTAAAGTTACGTTAGTCACTATGGAATGACCCATTTTGCGCTTCACAGCACCTAAAATTTTTCCATCATTAATGATTTGGGGGAAAAGGACATTATTCCGCCTAAAAATTACCACAGTATCTTACCTGTGGGTATTATTCCTTTCTCATACTACAAAAATCGTTTAACTTCTAACTTAAAAAGTTGACGTGAGATTATAATCGACCCCCCCCCCCTCCCCCCTTAATGAGATTTGGTGATATTTTTCAACCCCCCCTTTTTGACCTCACGTAATTTATGGATGTCCCCTAAGGAAAATTTGAAAAACATAGTATATGGACATTTCTATTTCAAAAGTTTTTTTAAAGACTAACCAAGTTATTAAAGTCTTTTATTCTGAACATTTAACAACACTATTCAATTGATACATTTAGATAACATGAATACTAAATATGCATTTAAAATTAAATGAAATAAAAATGCAATCAAAAATATATGAAAACAAAACACGGTATATAAGAAAACATTTGACGATTTGACAAAAACAAACGACAATTTGACACACATGAACCTGAGGTTGTGTGATTGCTTTAATTACTTTTAAATAATGCATTTTTTACTTTAAAACTACATTGAAAATGCACTATTTCGTTTGTAGGAAGATTGTACTGTGATGTATTTCCAATCTTGGAAGCCTGATCAGGTATCTGGAAGATGGAATGACGAAGAATGTGGTCAAGATAGACAGTACATTTGCAAAAAAGAGAAATGTGTGTATAATTTAAGCATCTTTAAAAAGTGTAATCAAGTTAAATAGGGTATGCTGTAGCATACTTTCTTTTAAATTTGATGTAAATATAATTGTAAGAGAAATGGTAATAAAGCCAAATTTTTCATTTTATTTTCTTGCGTTAATGATCCCACATTCCCTTCTTGTTCCAGCCAATCCGGAAAAATCCCAAGACCCCCGTTTCTGCCCGGATTCAGAAGGAGGCGGATGGGGTCATAAAAACTCTTGTTTCTACCTCGTGGAAGACAATTTAACATGGTCTGATGCAGAGGAGTACTGCATCAACACCTACAAAGGACACCTGGTGACGATTCTTGACTTTAGAACCAATAGTTATCTCCAATACGTATTCAAGGGAAAATTCAAAAAAGCCTGGTTGGGAATCAAGATTAATGCAGTAAGTTGCCTTTATTCCCTCCCTTGATGATGTACCTCATGTTCTCCACCAAATAGGGTAGGTGGGGGTAAAAACCCGCACGGGGCAAAACCACGCACCGCGATTTTTAATTGTTAATAATCTATTTAAAAGTTGAAAACCAGGTGGTTGGTTTGTCTTACTGTGACCTATCGTTCTACGAAAGTTCGTACCCCTAAGTCACTCACGAGTTGAAAAAATGCTGTTATTTGTTTTTCATCATTTTGATGTAATTTTTCTGATATTTTACTTAAACATAACATAAAATAGGGATTCAGAAGAATTACAAACAAATAAGCCAATGATAAGATAGCATTTGAACTTCACTTTCGTCTTGAAAGAATTTCCTTAACATGTCTCTAAAAATAATAAGGCTTGTTTTTCAAAATAAAGTGAAACGGGGCAAATACCCGCATCTTCAAAACTTTGGGAATTCGCCCCAAAAGGAAATTAGAACCTACAGGATCCCTAAAAAGTTGAATAAAGGTTTCCGAGATGTCAATCCTCAAACTGAAACCCTTTTTTCTCCCCTTTGAAAGATATTGGGCACTTTGAAATGAGTTGCTACAACAGATTGACAATTTTCATTAAAACGGATTATATTTATGTTTAATATTGTTGGTTCACTTAAAAATATTAAAACAATACATTAGAAATCCATTATTCGCGAGCGGATGATCCACGATTGCCACGAAAAAAAAAATTCAATCATGAGGGTACATTTTAGACGAACATTAGAGAGATTTTAGATGTAGAGCAAATAATTCTACTGTACTGTACACATTTTAAAAGTTTTACATAATATGTTTTTGTACAATGAAACATAGTTTTTATGCTGAGATATTTTGTTTCGGTGTTTTCACCTCATTTTTAGTCTTTTTTCGGGTTATTCGTGATTTTAGCTATCCGCGGTACCCTTGCCACCCAATTCCGCGGATAATAGGTGCTCTACTGTATTAAGATGATTATTTCTAGTGTTTTTATAATGAAACATTTTGTTTATCCATGTTTATTTCACTTGGACACGAAGATTCAAAAGTGCGTGTCTTTGCCCCATTTTTCGAGGCCAAGACCCGCAATTTTTTTTCAACTAAATTGTCAATTTCTCTTGAAATACTATCAATAAGAGTATAAATTTGGATTGGTTTTGTAGGTAACATCTCAATCTAACACCTCCAATTGAAATTTCGGGATTATCTACCCCCTTTCGATCACAATGTTAAAAATACTAAAAACTGCGGGGCTTTGCCCCCACCTACCCTATGGCACGATAGCCATGAATTCTGTTAAAGTACCATGTACCGCAAGTATTGATTATTCACATATATTTCGTGTTTTTATGTATAAAAAAAGTACACGTCATTCAATAAATGTTGGAACAAAAATAATCTCTAAAATTTGAATGGAATGGATTTTAGGATGTGCTTAATAACCCTAAAATCATACAGTTTTGCCATTTACAAGAGTGCTACACTTTCCTTTCTCTACGCTCTATACTTTCGGCATATGCAATAACGTCTTTGACTATTGTTTGGAACAATTGTTTGAAAATTGTTGTAACAATCTCTCTATTCTAAAAAAAAGTTTTTTGTGAACGGTTTCCAGAGAAAGGCTTTTTAATTACTGAACCGAATGACACATACATGGTATCAAAATGTCCGGATTCATTCCGGATTTCCGAGTAAGCCCTTCGATTTTTCAAAAAAATTCTCAATTTTAAAATATTTCCATTTTTTTAGATAACGGATAAGGTCGCAGTTACAAAGCAAGTACTGTCATTCAAATTATTATGCATCCAATCACAACGACCGATTGACGCTATATTTTAAGATGAAACATGTTTTTCACCTTTTAAAAAAAGTACTTTCTTGATGAAATATCACTTAAATACTGATAAAAACATATTCTAAAAACTTTCATGAACGCCATTTTATACTAAAATTTCACAGTTTTTGTCCAATATTTATAGTTTTTAGTCTGATTTTATCGAAATTAATTGTAAACATAGTGATGTTTTGTCTCTTATTATTTTCAATTGCTTAAACGGTATTGTTTAACAAGTCTGGGTTTAAAAAAATATGAATCATAAACACTAGGCATATTATACTAACGAGTTACTTTAAAATAATGGTTTTTGTTTGGTCCGAATATTGATAAACATTTAGAAATAGTTATTTTTATATAATCATAGATTAAAAGTAATTAAGATGAATATTTTTAAAAACATTTCGTTTAAATTTTTGATAAGTTCGAGTTAATATAGGATATTCAAACTTTTAAGGGAGATTTATTCATGGAGGGGATTTGGTGAAGTATTTTTAGAAAGTTGGTTGACGTTTTTTTTTTGTAAATTGTTTATTGTTTTGTAAAGTGTATTAAGTTCAGCGAGTTGGAATTTGTGAGAATTGCGAAGCAATTCCAAAAGGTCCTGCGTCAGCAGTTTACGGGGGTTGGCGAGCGATAGCGAGCAGGGGGCGGTAGCTCCCTAGTTTTCTAAATCTGGGTATAAGGAGATGTTTTATTAAACCCAATCTAGGGGATAAATTTTAACTGTATTGTTTTTCTAAAGTGTTTTTTTCTCGTCTTACTTGGATGTAACATTAGCAGACGGACTTACGACTAATAAACGCTATATATACTATACCAATGTTCAATTTCAGTGTTTGTTCATCTTGATGAATTCTATCATTCGTATAAGTTCATTGAAAAATGTTTGATGTGCACCCTACATATTTCTTTTATACATTTTCCGAAACCAACTAAAGATACTCCAAACTATAAGACCTAGGCAAGTTATTGGAAAACTATCGATGTTTTTAAACAAACGAAGCTCAAACTTGGTTGCCCAACTGACTTGATATCAGTGTTAAGGCTTTATATTTGAAAAATGGGCCAAATAGCCATGGTCTACCATATATTCTACTCAAATATAGATGGCAAACTGTGCAAATTAGGATAAAATTGAAAAACGACGTTTCAACGGTTTTAATATCTTTTAATAAATCATGTGGAAATGAAACGTCGTTTTTCAATTTTATATATTCTACTGTACTTAACTTTGATTTAAATCCGATCTTTGATTAAAATGGAACGAATGACTGTTTTGAAATTTCAGGAAGTGTTCCAGCAAAGGTGGACTTCTGGGTGGTTCGTTTCGTACCAAAAATTGGATGAAAAGAATCCCATCGAATGCATAGCTTTAAACTCTGGTGGAAATTGGAGCTCAGTAGCGTGCAGTAGAAAGCTTTCTTTCATTTGTGAAGTTTCTTCTGGTATGAAAAACATTAATCTCTCATGATAAGAAGGGGTTAAAATTTGGTACCCATCATTGGTTAACTTTTAAAGTATCAATTAAGTAACCTAACTTCTACAATCTAATATTACCAGTAGATATAACATGGAAGTCCGTGGAATACATATTTCAGCTATCAAACCTTTCTTTGTGAATCTTTATAATAAACCAAAAACTTTTTGGGTTTCTTAACAGTTACTCCTCCCGTTATGACTCCTGGAAAAGGGGTTTGCCCTCCTAAACCTGAAAACTGGAGAGACCTTGGTGGAGAAAAATGTTACTTTTTTGAAACCTCGACGACGCTGTCGTGGAATGAGGCAAATTTCGAGTGCCTACGAAGAGGTGAGTCATATAAATACTGATACCATGAGATACCATATTTTCTCTACAATGATAAAATCTTTCGAATTAGAGGTTTTGTGGTGTCTTCAGGTTTTTCTTATGTGAAATTTACAAGTTTTTTTTCTCCATAGCTTTCTTTTGAAATCATAGAAACCAAAAAAAAAAAAAACGGTTTTTAAAACAAATATTTAATATTTTTCTGTAGTATAATACTCCTTTTGGATTACCCCTCTGTTGAACCCATCCAACTTGTTACCACGATCAAAACCTCATAGAAAAATGTTCAGCTTCCACAAAACTCTGCAATGAGATACTCTCTTATAAGTTGCATTAACAAAAGCTCTTCCTTTTTTTACCTGACCAGCTACATGTTGTTGTTGTTACATGTCCCCATGGCCAGCAGTGCTAGACCATCAGGTCCATGACGATATAAACCCTTAAAAAATCCAACACCGTCAATGGATTGTTAGTCAAGTCCTGTTTAGAGAGCCCCAGGCACGCGAGGATGTGTTGAGGCGAAGTCTGCTCAGTGGAACAGATGTTACATATGTCATAGATCTTAATTAATTAATTAATTAACCCAATCCGCCCCCCCCAACCTCTCGGTTTGTGGGGTAATAGGGGGATCGGGATTAGGGTCAGAGCTTTATTGAAACATAAAAGATTTACAGGCGATTGTATAATAAAATTTGGTAAAATACAGTTAAAATATGGTACAGAAAATTCGTGTAATATTTTAAGCTATATAAAATTTGTAACATAAGTTATATTAAAAGCTTAAACTCTATCAAAATTTCAAAAGAAAAATTTTAAATTAAAAGTTAAAACCATTTAAAAATTAAAAGTTAAAACCATTTAAAAAAATTAAAAGTCTTATAAGCTGAGGTCCCGATCTTCAGTGCGGACAGGCACCTCACCCCGCCGACAGTTGGTCCACCACCTCCTTTGCTTTTAGAACAGACATTCTTATCTTCAAAATCTTTTGAGGGTCTTTCATTACTGACTTAAACCATCCTGTCTTTGAATCCTGCGATGGGCGCTGAAGATGAAATGTGGAGGTGAGACTACAATCAAAAACATAGTGATCGGCGTCTCCGATCCCGCCACAAAGGCAAAGATCTTGGTGTAGTCTTTTAAAACGAAAGAGGTACTGGGGGAAAGGCCCGTGTCCTGTGATGAACCATGCTATCTCCCTGACTGGCGGAATTGGTTTTCTGGAAGGGTTTATGAAGTCGAATGATCTGTCCTCCCTTCCCCTGTCAAGCAGCCACTTCTTCCATTGCTCCATCTCGTCGTGTTTCATAAGGGAAACCATTCTTGAGTGTGGGACGGGCACATCAGTCGGCCTCCCCTCTCGGACGGAGTCTTTGGCCAGAATGTCCGCCCTCTCGTTGCTAGCAATGCCAATATGCGCTTTGACCCAGCTGATTTTAAAGTGGTCTTCGCTATATTTCGCATTGAGTCGAACTTCTCTGACGAAGCCCGAAACAAGGAAAGGAGATATCAGGGCTTTCAAGGAGGATAGGCTATCTGTGTAGATTGTCATAGATCTTGGATCCCTCAGAAAATTTCATTGTTTTATCGTGGCTACTTCGAAAGCGGGCAAAAAGAGTCTGGTCCTGCCTATTGAAACCTTGAGCCAGGGAGCCTCCAGGTCGTGAACAGTGATACCAAGGGTGCTCTGGGGGGACATTCCAAATGGTCTTGTTCTTGTGTTTTATTTTTTAGAATATCTACAAAAAGGTGAGAGGTGCTGACGGCAGTACCTCACCTTTAAAGAGTAAAGAGGCCTCACCTTTAAAGAGTAAAGCTGAAGATCAGCTACATTGATCAGTTGATTCAAACCACAACCTTGACTTTTCTTTTTATTATCCTTCCTTATGGCTAAAAAAGCAGACATAAAATATAACCCTAGTTTCCGCATACCTAGTGTTCTTTCATCTCTAATTTTAGAAAGTTTCTGTACAATACGAGAAAACACTTGTTTAAGGATTTTTTTCCTTTGCTGAGTGTTCAAAATAAATTATCTTAAATATTTGAGATAGGAATTGAATTTATTCAAGTTTCTTACAAAACTCACAAATACTCCTAAACCTAAACAATGAAAAACTAGTACTGTAGTTGTAATTTATGAATGAAATGCCTTATAGTGGGATTTCTAACTTCACGAAAATGGGTTTCGCGTGCTTTTTCGAGATTATGCTTAGTGAAAAGAGCCATTTTGTCCCTTAGAATCTGTAGTTTACGAATCGCGATGGTGGACACTTCGGGTCTGCGCCAGGGGATGGTGAGAGGCGCAGAAGTGGAAAATCGACGAGTTTCAATTTTGTGTTGTTTGGAGTCAAAATGGTTCCTTTTATTTTTTTAATTTGCTCAAATACTCCATAATACGAGAGAGGCTAGGGAGGACTAACGGGACATAGAGTTTGGAAAGGATCAGTTCACTCCAGTCGAAGGGGTGGAAGGATAAAGTGGAACGTAAAAATTTGTAAGCCTATTTTCTCTGAGGCGCCGGCTTATAGTCGTCCATTAACGTAATGAAAGGTGCCATTCTTTTCCTTATTCTCAGGCGAGAAAGAATTGCGGTAGTAGAAATCTGGCAACGCTCACTAGGGGTTGGGAGAGGGACAGAAAAAAATTACGAAAATCAGCAATATCTCATGAAAAATAATTTCTTTTCTGCACCAACTGCGGTTGAATGTTTTGTAAAATGACACCAAAAAAGGGTAAAATGCATTAAACCATGGCCACCTAAACTTATAAGGGGCCATCCATAAATTACGTGAGGTGTTTTTTCCAAAATCTGGACCCCCCTCCCCCCTTGGTGAGATTTAGTGAGATTTTTCTTGACCCCCCCTCCCCCCCCACGTGAGATTTACCTACAACTTTTAAAAATTATTTGCATTTTGTGCTTCATAGCACCTAATTAAGTTATAATTAAGTTAAAAAAAGTTGACGTGAGATTTTAATCGACCCCCCCTCCCCCCTTGGTGAGATTTGGTGAGATTTTTCCAAACCCCTCCCCCCCTTTTTGACCTCACGTAATTTATGGATGACCCCTAAGGCCCCTACAGCCTGATTGGTCTCCTCAACTAGGGTGAAAACGTCACTTGAATTAGACACACCGACACACGTGCCGAATATTTCAGAGGTGAGAAAGTGAATTAGAGATCGCGAACCCCGAGTTAATTCCGTACTCTATTATAAAGCAATTTCATGCTGATCATGAGTTTTAAACCTTAAACAAGGCCCGACACTTACAATTTTACTCAAAATGCGCTGTTGCCTTAAACGCGTCGATGACGCGAATTAGTAGGCATGACGTCACTCAAGATTTCGAGCGTCTACGGCCTTATAAGTTTAGGTGGCCATGATTAAACCAATTTTCGAACGATTCTTCTACTTAAAATAGGGCCTGAAAGGTGTAGAAAAAAAAAGGGGAAATTATCAACTTTTAAGTCTTTTAAAAACTTATTTTTCCTCGTGAAGAAGCACTAATTTCAGGCTAATTTTTCCCTTTATACACTTAAGAATACGAAATACCATTGTAGATATCTGGGACCTGCGATTAAGGAGGGGGAAAGGGGCAGAAAAAAATATTCCTGTTTTTATACTCCTCGTGGGAGTAAAATTCAAAATTTTCTACTCTTAGTAGAGTCATAAATGGTGCAAATAAAGAAGATAGATACCTGACATGTCTAACAGCCCGTTAGAAAAGAGTTCTTCCCATTGGAAGGTGAAATGGAAGGGTTAAGTGGAACATAAGGAATTATTTGGGACGTTTTGAAAAAAATTGTGTCTATTTTAGTGAAATAATGTAGAAATCTATTTGAGCAGGTTCTATGTAATCTGTAGGAACTGGAAATGTGACAATAAGTAACTTTCATTCTCGATCGAGGATAATAATTGGGGCAGAAAAAAAATTAAAATTATACTTTACTGAGAAAAAGAGTAATTATATCCTGTTTAAAAGGTTTTCAGGACTGAAATTTTTGTTTGGGGTCACTCAAGGTGGTCTATCCTGAGAAGCATAAACTCATCTTTGGGGGTTGAATGGATGAAATGGAATACAAATTCGATTTTTTTGACAAATGGCGTGAAATTTCTTGAAAGAGAGTGAAAATAAACAAATCAATTTCTCTCTCCAACTCTCTCGAATGGGTTACCCGACAATGAAATTTGGTAATCAAGACAAGGGTCCGTGGTCGGCGCAGAAAAATTTTATATATTAAATTTTAGTTTGTATAATTGTGTCTAAATAAGATAAAATATCCCTAAAATAAGAAAATTCATAGCAGACATGAAGGAGACCCATGTTAAAACTGTTTCTTGGAGGGTAAGAGGATAATATAGAATATTAGGGGGTATTACATTTTACTATTTTACTAAAAAGTGAGAATTTCCCGCAAAAATGCATTAAAAGGATTCGATTTTCCAATTTTACTCCAAAGAAATTTCACGCCATTTGTCAAAAAATCGAATTTGTATTCCATTTCATCCATTCATCCCCCAAAGATGAGTTTATGCTTCTCAGGATAGACCACCTTGAGTGACCCCAATCAAAAATTTCAGTCCTGAAAACCTTTTAAACAGGATAATTACTCTTTTTCTCAGTAAAGTATAATTTTAACTTTTTTTCTGCCCCAATTATTATCCTTGGTCGAGAATGAAAGTTATTTATTGTCACATTTCCAGTTCTACAGATTACAAAGAATCTGCTCAAATAGATTTCTACATTATTTCACTAAAATAGACACAATTTTTTTCAAAACGTCCCAAATAATTCCTTATGTTCCACTTAACCCTTCCATTTCACCTTCCAATGGGAGGAACTCTTTTCTAACGGGCTGTTAGACATGTCAGGTATCTATCTTCTTTATTTGCACCATTTATGACTCTACTTAAGAGTAGAAAATTTTGAATTTTACTCCCACGAGGAGTATAAAAACAGGAATATTTTTTTTCTGCCCCTGTCCCCCTCCTTAATCGCAGGTCCCAGATATCTACAATGGTATTTCGTATTCTTAAGTGTATAAAGGGAAAAATTAGCCTGAAATTAGTGCTTCTTCACGAGGAAAAATAAGTTTTTAAAAGACTTAAAAGTTGAGAATTTCCCCTTATTTTTTTCTACTCCTTTCAGGCCCTATTTTAAGTAGAAGAATCGTTCGAAAATCGGTTTAATGCATTTTACCCTTTTTTGGTGTCATTTTACAAATTATTCAACCGCAGTTGGCGCGGAAAAGAAATTATTTTTCATGAGATATTGCTGATTTTCGTAATTTTTTCCTGTCCCTCTCCCTACCCCTAGTGAGCGTTGCCAGTGATGGCACCTTTCATTACGTTAAAGGACTACTAAAAGCCTGCGCCTCAGAGAAAACAGGCTTACAAATTTTTACGTTCCACTTTATCCTTCCATCCCTTCGACTGGAGTGAACTGATCCTTTCCAAACTCTATGTTCCGTTATTCCTCCCTCGCCTCTCTCGTATTATGGAGTATTTGAGCAAATTAAAAAAATAAAAGGAACCATTTTGACTCCAAACAACACAAAATTGAAACTCGTCGATTTTCCACTTCTGCGCCTCTCGCCATCCCCAGTCGCACACCCGAAGTGTCCACCATCGCGATTCGTAAACTACAGATTCTAAGGAACAAAATGGCTATTTTCACTAAGCATAACCTCGAAAAAGCACGCGAAATCAAGTTAGAAAACCCCCTATTAATAAACTAACCCCACTCTCATTTTTATGAAGTTTTCTACCCATTTCAACAGGAGGTAATCTGGCAAGCATTCATTCTGAAGGAGAGAATGCAGTTCTTATAAACTTTGTGAAATATCCAGAAACGGAATTTCCTATGCTATACATTGGTCTTTATCGCAGTGTTGCAAAAGGTATGACCTTGTATGTATAAAATTTTATTGACTTTGATTCATTTATAGAAATTATTAATTTTATGTTGGCATTACCCAAAGTTGAAGTCTTTTCTCTCTCTTGAAAGATGAGAAATTCACTTGGTCCGACGGATCTCCGATGGATTTCGAGAAATGGTCTATCAACGAACCTAATAAATTGACCGAGCAGTGCGGGGAGGTGTATTCGGGTTCTATGAAGTGGAATGACATTCCGTGTGGCTCAAAGAGAGGTTTCATTTGCGCTACTAACAAAAGTGAGGATATTTAATTTATGTTCAGTAAATAGCAAAAAACATTAAGGGTTAGGATAGTGAATATAAATTCATTTTAAATTTTAAGGTAATTAATTCTTACAAATATCAGGGGCCGAGGTCATGCATACTGGTGTAACCTCCACTTTTAATATAGAGAGTGAGTTCATGTTTTAACATACTACTCAAATACTACTTCAGTTTGTTTCATTAAAAAATCATGCCGAGTTTTAGATAAGAAGATAATCATATTTTTTACTTTAAAAAATATTATTTTTCATTTATAGGTAAGGAGTTTGAAAAAAATATTGCTCTTCCACAACTAACTTTACTTGAAGTTTATTAAGTTTATTTCAATGATATGATGTTAATTTTAAAACCAATTTTTTTTTAATTTTTTATCATTATGTTGTATATTTATATTAATTTTAACTTGTAGTTGCTAGAAATGGAACACAACTTCAAGAAAAGACAACAGAGGAAGTAAAATGCCAAAGTAAGTTCATTATTTCTGAATTTTCAGGGTGTTTCAAAAGTCTCTTTCCAGGCTTTTATTTGAAACCGATTTCTATTCTATTGATTTAATTGGAACTAATTTCATTTTTTGAATCTATCAGTTTTTGTTTTATTATTAGAATTTTTAAATAGAGAATCCACCTCCAGAGATGGGTCATAATACTAAATTAAAAATTAAATTAATTCGTGATGATAGGTAGCTGCTAATACAGATAAAGCAAGTATGCAACTTCATCAATCCTTAAAAATAAACTAATAAGATCAATCTGTGCAAGGCCGGGTATTTCAGCTAGTTTATACAGCAGTATAAAAAAGCAGCAGTCTAAAAGAAATCAATAAAAAAGAAAAATTGTACAAAATAAAAAAAAGAAATCCTAATGATAAAACAGCTTGCTTTAACTACTCTAAATCACACAGATTAGTAAAAAAACTATTGAAAAAAGCTCGCTCCAACTTTTACAAAAAAGAGTTTGAAAATTGTTCTGGTAATTCAAAAAAGGAATGGAATATTGTAAATAATATATTGGGATGTAAAACGAAAAGCACCAAAAAAACTTTCTCACAGGCGGATGTAAATTCTTTTAATGACTTTTTCTCAAATATTGGTTGCAACATTGTGAAACAGAGTGATAAATACCGGGATTTCGTTACTCCTTGTGTTAACTCTATGGCATTTTTAGACGACGTTTCAGAATCTGAAACTCGGGGTATCATTCTAAATCTAAAAAATACCAGCTCATGTGGTTACGATAACATAAATTCTAAAGTTTTTAAAATAGTCAGTAAATATCACTGTAATTTTATCCAATCTCTTTTGAATCAATCAATTAAAGAAGGCAAATTCTTTGAAGCTCTTAAATACTCTACTATCGTACCTATTTTAAAGAATGGAAATCCCGATGTTTTCACTAATTACCGCCCAATTTCTTTGTTACCTGTGTTTTCAAAGATAGTGGAAGAGGTGGTATCTACAAGAGTAAAAAAGTTTTTGACCAATTGCAATTTCTTTTCTAACAACCAGTTTGGCTTTCGAGATAATTTAAGTACCACAAATGCCTTAGTAGAATTTTCGACCTCTATTACTAATAACCTTAACAACAATTTAAAAACCGCGGCTATTTCTTTGGATATAAGCAAGGCTTTTGATAGTGTCAATTATGAGATTCTTCTTTATAAATTAAATAGTGCTGGTATCCGAGGTAACTGTTTGAGTTGGTTTCGTTCATTCATATTAAACCGGAAACAAAGAGTTAATGTTAACAACATTTTTAGTCCGTTTATTGCCTCAAAGAAAGGTGTTCCTCAAGGTTCACGGCTAGGTCCTCTGTTATTTAATATATATATCAACGATTTTTGTAAGCTAAATCTACTGGGTAAAATCTTAACTTTCGCAGATGACACAATTATTTTATATTCTGCTAGATCGTATGACCAACTTGAAAATTTAATTAATCAGGATCTATTAATAATTTACAATTGGTTCGCAAGTAATGAACTGAAAATAAATGTGAACAAAACTAGTTACATTATATTTTCCTTACAGTCCACTTTTCATCAAGATCTTAAATTATACTTTTGCGATTGTGAAAATCATTTTATCAAATACACTCCAACAATAAAATATTTGGGTATTTTGTTTAATAAAAACTGGAAATTCAAAGATCATATAAATTCAATAGGTAGTAAGTTAAGATACATTTTGTTCAGGTTTTATCACCTAAAAAAATATATTAACTCTGATTTACTTTTGAGAATATATTTTGCTTGGGTTCAATCTCGTATACAATATGGAATTTTGATTTGGGGTGGTGACTTTTATTCAAATATCAAGCCTTTGCTTACTATACAAAAGAAATTTTTAAGTTACTTTCCTCTTAATAATCTTTTAAACGCACGTCAGTTATATGTTCTCAATTGCCTTATTTTTCTGAAGAAATATCCCTATGCCACGATAAACCAAAATTTGTCCTATAACCTTCGAAATCATAACTACTATAATATACCTAATCCTCACAAAGAAATATACAAAAAACACTTCCAATATCTTTCTGTCACTTTTTTTAATAAACTTCCAAGCGAAATTCAATCTCAAACTAACATTAAATACTTTAAGAAATTGTGCATTGCATATATTTTGAGTCTAAATAGCATTGAGTCCTTATTCTAATTTTGTCAGGTTTAAATATCATCATTTATTCATTTTTTCTCTATAAACATAGAAATTGCCAGCCAAGCCTTTTTGTTTTCCTTTTTTATTTTTTGTTCTTGTATTTACAATTAATTTTTAAGTGTCTAGTGTTAAAGCAAAACAACTTCTTCCACTATAAACCAAATCGATTTTTTATTTTTGATCTTACTTTTAACAAAGATATTCTGTGACCCCATGGACGAGCGGTTGCTCCTTTGGGATATGTATGTACTCGATCAACTGCGTTTGTATTTTTTCTTGTTCTGTTCTTTTGTTTGTCCAATAAAATTATTATTATTATTATTATTTAGTCATTTATTATTTAGTATAATAAAAAATTCTAAGTAAAACAACTAAATTTTTATAGTTGATTTCTGTAATTTAATCATTGTTTGAAGTTTCAGGTGATTTAAAAAAAACGTTTATCAAAAGAAAATAAGTAAAATCCAAAAAGGAGACAAAAATACCAAACGAGAAAAATATACGTAAAAAAATTATATAAAGCATCTTATTTGAAGTTGAGATTGATAATTCTTTGAAATTTTATAAATTTACCCTATTAAAAGATCCATAGAAAACGTTTTATGTACGGAGTCTATTAGACACCACAAGGAGGAATGCGTGAATTGGTTCTTGACATGGTTAAGAAGGTTAATTAGTAATAAATATAAAGTCTAATCAAGATACTAAAGTTATTTTGGCAATAACATACAAAGGTATGAAAGGGTGATTATAAAATAACTTCATCCTGTTCAAGATCCTCTACCATAAAATTCATAAGAACTGAATGAAATTATGGTGTAAGAGATTATAACTCTATAATATATTGAGAGATAAACTCTGTCAGTCATGGTTTAAGTGAAAAATATTATGAAAATTCCTAATCCAACCACATTTGTTTATTCTCGCAATTTTTTAATAAAGCAATAAAAGTCAAACATTTTATGATGTTTCAGAATTATGATCCAATAATCATAATCAGGTTATATTCCACCACAAATTCGGATCTCATAGTTTTTTAACTATAAATATATCCTTAGGCGGTTTCTCTCTGGGTTCTATCATCGGAGCCATCTTCTGCGTACTCTTGGTGTCCATCTTATTCGGCGTCTTGTGTCACCATTTTAATCTGTTTGAGAGAGGATACGACAGGATAAAGAAAGACTCAGGACTACCAATGGTCGACAAGAGAGCCAAGTACAGATCCGAGACACAAGTCAAGGAAACGGATGTTCCTTATCCTAAAGCCTAATTCCCAAAATCTAAATTTTTGCAATAAAAATAATTCGGTGCTTTAATCCCGCACTTTTCTTCACTACTGCATATAGCCACTTCCACAGGACATGTGTATAGTATACAACAAATCGCAAAACAAAAACGTGTGTGTGTGTGTGTGTGTGTGTGTGTGTGTGTGTGTGTGTGTGTGTGTGTGTGTGTGTGTGTGTGTGTGTGTGTGTGTGTGTGTGTGTGTGTGTGTGTGTGTGTGTGTGTGTGTGTGTGTGTGTGTGTGTGTGTGTGTGTGTGTGTGTGTGTGTGTGTGTGTGTGTGTGTGTGTGTGTGTGTGTGTGTGTGTGTGTGTGTGTGTGTGTGTGTGTGTGTGTGTGTGTGTGTGTGTGTGTGTGTGTGTGTGTGTGTGTGTGTGTGTGTGTGTGTGTGTCAGTCAAAAGACAATCAATATTTTCTATTAAAATTTACGTATTCATGACAATGAGAGTTTAATTAGGGTGCCCTAATAGAATCGATGACCTCAATAGGTAATGTAACACGTTTTTAGATATGAAACATCGATTTAATGCAACATACTTGTTTATTTATTAGCAGTACAGGGTGATTCTGAAATGGTGCGACAAACTTTGAGGGGTGATAGTACTCAGCAAAACGAACATAAAATACCAACCAACCAATCAACCAAAAAAATGTAAAAAATGCGATCACTGATTGGGGACTTTTTTTCCCTGCCGAATGCAAAGGGCTTACTGATTCGAATAGTAGAAGTTTTAGTAGTTAAAATATAGAGGACGGATAGAGGACGGAATCAAACAATTGTGTCTCTTCCTGCACAAATATGCAAGTTTTTTTTGCAAATTTTTACCCCGGGGTTTCACCCCTTAAAACTCCTTTGCGACCCCCCTTTCCGCATCAATTCTTGTTCATCTTGATGAGAACTATCACCCCTCAAAGTTTGTCGCACCATTTCAGAATCACCCTGTATTTTAGGTTCTGTTCGAGATTTAATCCCAAATATTTAAAATTTGGAACTCTTTCAAGGTTAAGACAATTACAGGTAGCGGAATTCAAGCAATCGTGATATTTTATGTTTAGATCTAAACTGTTATTATAGATTAAGCTAAAATCAATATATTTTATCTTATTGCTATTTATTGACAGACAATTATTATCAAACCAATATCTTAACTTTTGTAAATCCGAATTTATGTTATTTTCTACTGTATTGAAGTTTTAAGAAGAGTATATCAAAACGGTATCGTCTGCGTAAGATAGTATCTTACCGTGAAGTTTTAGATTGCACGAGTCATTTATAAATATTAGGAATAATAAAGGGCCCAAAATAGAACCGTGTGGAACACCGTTTTTTTTAATTTTGGAATTGCTTAATTTGTCATCTAATTTTACGTATTGTTTTCTATTGCATAAATAAGACCTGAACCAATCTAGCTGAGTTCCTCTAACACCTGCCCTTAATAATTTATGTAAAGTGAAAATTTTGTATGTATATGTTTTTTTTTTTTTTTTGCAATTAAAAAATTTCTCGATCGGCCTCAAATTTTGGGTAGTTGCTTACTTTTGCAAGAAGAATCTATTAAAAAAATTTTTAAAAAATCATTTAACTTTTTCATTGCTTGATTTCGGTATTTATTATGTAAAACCATTTTGAAAAATGTAACTTTCACTAAGCAAATTTTCTAACCCTTTTGGTATTAGCTACAAATTATTTACAGCTATTACAATTATTTTATTAGTTTTTTATTTACTAGTTTTATTAGTTTTATGTAATAAATGACGGAATCGATCCATTATATCCGTTATCGTTATATTATCATAAATGAGTTCATTATTCGCGGATTTCGCGGTAAATTTTGGAACGTAACTACAGGAACACTGTACTTCAAAATTTAAAATTTTTTTAAATCTACTTCTACACTATTAACTCTATAGGAAACCATCAAAATACTTTTGATAAACGCAATTTTGAGGTTGACCCCTTTTTTGCCATTTGGCACATAATCACCCCCATGCAAAGGACTATTTCCCTTTTCCTTCTGGTTAAATAGCCCGCAAGTTATTTACACTTTACACACATTGCGAGGATGTACGGGCGTTTTTTCGGCCGGGGTTGTTACCTGCAAGGGGGAACTTATGAGACCTTTCCTCGTAATTTTGGGCATGATGCTTTGTATTGCTTTGTATTATTTATTGCACATAATAAACACATAATGAACGTGTTTATTTCTTGTAAAAATGTAAAATGTAAATTTCTTACACATAATAAACACATTATGTCAGTTAATTCGAACATATTTTAACAGATAATTATTCATTATCAGTCAGAAAAACAAATTGGTTTTAATGATGGCACGACATTTTTTAAAAGCCACCAAAAAAGTCTTTAGAACACTTAACCAGGTAATTTTTGCGTCACTGATGACTAGCCATTCGCCTCTGACTTCTGGATCACGCAAGCACAACAGATATGCCCTACAAAAGTCAACTGAGTCCGAATCAAAATGATCTCGAGCAATAAAAACACCAGTCTTTGTTTTTCCAATCACATGCAAGTAAGGTTTTTATGAAATTTGGTGAGATGTTAGAGAGAGTGCAACTTCCAATAGTCTAGTTTACTATGCATGCAGATAAAAGAGAATTGTTTTCAATACATAATATACAGGGTATCATTAATATTAAAGGGACAAACTTCTAGGGGGAGGTAGGGTACATCATAAGGATTCAGAATTGCACAGGAACTCTTGGTCCCAGACGTCATCCTAAGGGACCAGGGATAGGGGTATTTAAACTAACCAAGGAACTCAAAAAGCGATGCGGCCGAAATTTCCGACTTGCCGATGCTTCTTCGTTGTATTCTGCGCCCCCCAGAGACGTTTTCTAGATCATTTTTCTCGGACAGAGTTCAACCTAACCACCGATTGTTTTCATGATTACATCAGAACTTATGCGACCGCAGATAGTTTATTGAAAGGAAAGTATTAGATTGTCGATCAACGCTATCCCGAACTTGACAAATTAAGGGTGACTCCCGTGGGTAGTTTCAATGCCCCTATGGGTGAAGTCGGGGACCATGGGTTCCTGTGCAATTCTGAATTCTTATGATGTACCCTACCCGCCCTATAAGTTGGTTCCATTGATAATGATACACCCTGTTTACCAGGTAAATATGTCGAAAATAGGGTCCGATTCAATCCCCAGCTGATCTCTCTTGCGCTCGCATGCATTTAAGTTCCACACATACAACAATTTAGTAGGTAGGTATTTTAACGGTTTTTAACTTCCCCGCTCATGTATACGTCTTTTGGGCAGCAACACTGTAGGGGTCATAGAGGGGGTATCCAATTCCAACATGCGGATGATGGGGTGTAGGTGCCTCTGAGTAGGGGCTGCTCAGACCCCTTCTCCCTAGAAGCCGGCCGCTTCAGACGAGGATGATCCCGACCCCATGTCCGAAGGAGGGACCGCCGAGGGGGTCGAGATGGTGGCGGCTGTCGAGGGCTGCGACATCAAGGAGTGCTCAGCCAGCTCGTGGATCGTGTGGGTGGTGGTGTACTGCTGTGAAACCTGGTGCATTGGTGAAACCTGCTGCATCGGTGAAACTTGGTGGTGCACTGGTGAAACCTGGTGCATCGATGAAACCTGGTGGTGCACTGGTGAAACCTGGTGCATCGATGAAACCTGGTGGTGCACTGGTGAAACCTGGTGCATCGATGAAACCTGGTGGTGCACTGGTGAAACCTGGTGCATCGGTGAAACCTGGTGCATCGATGAAACCTGGTGGTGCATCGGTGAAACCTGACGGTGCACCGGTGAAACCTGATGGTGCACCGGTGAAACCTGATGGTGCACCGGTGAAACCCGATGGTGCACCGGTGAAACCTGATGGTGCACCGGTGAAACCTGATGGTGCACCGGTGAAACCTGGTGCATCGATGAAACCTGGTGCATCGATGAAACCTGATGGTGCACTGGTGAAACCTGATGCATCGGTGAAACCTGGGGAGCTGGTGAAACCTGGTGCATTGGTGAAACCTGGTTGGGGGGGTGCCACTGCGGCAGCTCGGGGGGTGGTGTCCTGTAGCGGATCTGCGGGTGCAGGGCGTAGGAGGAGTTGGCGTAATGGGGCGGCGGTGAAGCAATCATGGGGTTGATGCCTCCGCGGTACATGGGGGCAGCCTCGAAGGCGTAGCGTAGGGCGGCGAGCGGGTGGCGCGGTGGCGGCTGCAGGTACCACGGGGGAAGGTACGCGTATGAGTTGTACGGCGGAGGTGGACCTATCGTCTCACTGGTCGGCTTCTTCCATCCAGTCTTTATCTTCTCCGCCTTGCTGTCCTTCTCCTCGCTGCGGCCTTCCTTGCTTTTCTTCTTGCTGCTTGACGATCCCGTGTTGTCCCTGCTGCTTTCCTTCTTGCTTCTAGACGATCCCGTGTTGTCCCTGCTGCTTTCCTTCTTGCTGCTCGACGATCCCGTGTTGTCTCTGCTGCTTTCCTTCTTGCTGCTCGACGATCCCGTGTTGTCCCTGCTGCTTTCCTTCTTGCTGCTCGACGATCCCGTGTTGTCTCTGCTGCTTTCCTTCTTGCTGCTCGACGATCCCGTGTTGTCCCTGCTGCTTTCCTTCTTGCTGCTCGACGATCCCGTGTTGTCTCTGCTGCTTTCCTTCTTGCTTCTAGACGATCCCGTGTTGTCCCTGCTGCTTTCCGTATTGCTGCTTGACGATCCCATGTTGTCCCTGCTGCTTTCCGTATTGCTGATCAACGATCCCATGTTGTCTCTGCTGCTCTCCTTCTTGCTGCTCGACGATCCCAGATTGTCCCTGCTGCTCGCTGATTCCCGGCCGCCCTCGGGACTGGAGGAGTAGGTCGAGTGATTTGAGTCCTTCGCGTCTACCGAAAACGAGCGGTCGTAGTGCGAAGAGGACGACTTGAGGTGGGGGTCGTCCTTCTTGTAGTGGTGGGAAGGAGCCGCGATCGTCTGTTGTTCGTGGTGGATACCGGGCTCGATCTTCGACCGCTGAAGCTCAGTGACCTGGTAGTTGTAGTAGAGGCGCATGTCCTCCTTGTGGCGCTCAAGCAGCATCGCCATATCGTACTGCTTGACATCCGTCTTCCCGCTCTCCTCCATCTGGGAATTGAGCTCGATCTCCTTCAGGATCTGGTGGTTCTCATTCTGCATCTTCTTCGTCAAGTCCAGGCACGCCTGCGGGGAAGGGGGGCGCATTTCCATCTCACGCTCCTTCTCGGGGGTAGGCCCTTGCTGCTGCTGTTGCATCTCGTCACCTCCGCGGTTCTTGGCGAGAGATCCTCCTTGATGATGGAGGAGTGGTGGTGTTCAAAATCAGAGTGCCTCAATAAACCACCCTTATATACTCATTTACTAAGAGGGCAGTTGCCTAAAGCAAAAAGTATAAAATTTGCATAAATTAATTCCTCAACTTAGCCATGCGCTCTCAGAAATGTTGGTATAACAACATTTTAAACTATAAATGTTTCAAAGTTTTTTTTCCCCAAACAGCACAAGCGTTCAAGATTCCTCCGAATTTTGTCATGCATGGCCAAAATTAGTTTATTTATAGTTGCAGTTACGTAAACAGCTGACGCTCCATTCCGTGATAAGCACTTCTAACATTATCCTGTCATATTAAAATCGTGTATGGACAGATGAATTTTCGAAATTTAACGCCAGCTTCCAAACAATAAAAACAATTAGTAATAAACATAATTCTTAGGAATATTCAGGTGAAATGCATGCACATTAAATTAGCTTAAAGTTGGGAACTAGCTATGTAAGATTTTGTACATAATCCGTTAGTGGTCGTATTTTCTGAAATTTAGGTTACATGTTTTGTAGGTCACACACCCCTCACACATGAACCCCCTCAAGCGATTTTATGAATTCTCCATGAGTGAATCGCTCTTGCTGTATATTTTTAGAGAATGTTTGGGGACTTGCCTTAATTTAAAAGATTTTATTTTTTCTACCTGATTAAATTTAAAAAATAAAAAAAAATATTTAATTTTATTTTCGGATTTTTTTTTGATATTTTGAATTTTTTAAAAAATGGTGGTTATGATTTATGATACACTCTAAATTTAAGATAATAAAATCACGGACAAAATGGGACTGATTTCAGGTTTTTAAGTGGTATAGTTCTAGATCTAGAGTTATTAGCTGTTTAAAAATGCAGGAAAAACAACTTTACAAGAGTTCTTAAAAGGCATAAAAAATATTACTTCCGAAAGAAGAATGGAACCAAAAACATTATATCTATAGTCTATAACTATAATAGCCTCTCGTAAAAAATAATGAACAAGATGTGAGGGTTTAATCTTTGGTTTTTTAGCTTTTTTTAATTAGCATTTTTTGAATCTTTAAGGCTTTTGCGTTGATCGAACTTAAAATGCAGTTATAATTTATCCGATATCAATACTGTTTTAGAAAAATAACATACAAAGGTTTAGTTTTGTTTAACAGCAGCCAAAAAATGTAAATATCAGATAAGTTCGCATATTTAAAATGTTTCTTTAGCCATGCCTGCCTAAAGATAATGTGGGAATCTCTCATGTCATGGATTAAAGATCAGAGATGAAGACATAACATTTGTGGGAACCGAACCAAATCGTGAGTTAGAACTCCCAATTAAACTTCAGAAGAATCCTCTGTTACGTCTGCGACCTTAATCAATTTCAAACAAAGCGTCCTGTCTCACACAAATTGCTTTCTTCCTTATTCGTTAGGACTCTTTCTCAATAAAATTAAATCTGAAGTGACGCAAAGCTCACAATCGTCGTCGTCGCCAAAAAGGGCGATAACAAACCGAATGTCGGAAACCATGCGTCACCTTCATCATGAAAAACCATCAAAACGATTGCTTTTCCCACACACAAAAAGGGAGGGGTTTCCAGGGGGAGAGAAACGGGAGAAGCGCGCGGAATATACAATTGTGATAGCGGTGACGTCATCTTTCCCACAATGCGCTGCGGTCGGACACACACAAAGAGGGTTCATTTCAAAACTCCGCTGGCCGAAGACGCTCTGAGTTGAGGCTAAAAACTGTTGGTGGTTCAAAGCGCTACCGTTTGTTTACTTTGCTGCTTGTCAGATCAGGTATTAAAAGGTGCGGTTGGCTCTTTTTTTGGCTGCAGGCTTTACTCAAGAATACAGTTTCACTAGCTGAAAAATAAGAGGAAAAGAAAGCAAACGATATGACTGTAAGTAAATAGAATTTTTAATTTTTTTCATTGCGGAACTTTTTTTTGTGTTTAGCTTTACGAAAGAATATTTTTTGAGGATTTATTAAAATGTCTGAAGTCTACTAATTTTATTCAGAGAAAATTCCAATAAGAACAAAAAAAATATTGTTCTATTCTCTCTACAATGCAGTACTTTGAATTTTTTGAACAAAAAAATATTTTTCTTTATAATCATAAGAGATTTAAGTATTAATCAAATATTGTCATTAATTTTTATCTTAGTTTCCAAAGTACCTCATAAGGAAATTAAAATTATTTTAAAATAAGTTAAGGAGATTGATTATCAATAGCATTATTACAATGTGTAATAATGCTATTTTATAAATTTGAGAGAATTCGTTTTCAAAATAAATTACTGATTATTTTTTGTCTCTTACTTTCCTTATAAAAACTTTTATTTAAATAAAATTAAGTCATTAGTAAGTTATCAAATTTTAAAAAGAATGGAAGAATGAAATACACTTTTGTTTATGAGAATCACGTTTTGTTTCTATATTTTTAAATTATTTCAAGAATCCAAAATAATTTCTAGATAAGTTTATTTTCTATTAGTTTATTCTTGTAATAAATGCATTAGTAATTATTACTTACCGCATTATAAAGTTTTATAAAATTATTAAACTATAATTCATTAATAAATATAAAGTTTTTATTCTGAACTGGAAATGCTCAATTTTAACTTGGGGTAAACTAACTTTAACTTTATTTTAAATCCTAATTAAACTTATTTTTATTTCCAAAAGATTATATTTTGAAGGTTAAAGCAAAAAGAATTTGAAAGAAGTTGCAAAGAATTAATTAATTCGACTTATACTAATGAATAAGTTTATTGCTGTTAAATTTTATCTACGATTGTGCAGTTAATATATCGCGGATGTTTTTAAAACTTTTTTTAAATTTATTCGACCCCAATGCTCCAAGAGAAAAGCAAGAAGAACTACCTTAGTTGCAAAGAGTTTTATTAAAAAACATTAAACGAGTGTGAGTAATAACAACAGAAAAATCCTTTATATATCATTTAAAATCGTTGCCACAAATTTAATAATAACATAATAGAGTGTGAGGCATCTATCCCGTCTAAGCCTGAATCGAGCACTCCGCAAATTTATCAAGGGAATCCTAACTACGGTCCGTATCATAAAAAACTATTAATTAATTTAAAAGAATTGAATTTTGTATGAATATGTGAATCATGTATTTTTCGTAAACCTCGTAAATCGAAAATATCATTAAATGGTTCCAATGTTTTTGAAGCCCAAATGAACGAACAAAATAAGTCTTACTTCAGGGTTTTAGGTTCAATAGTTCTAAAGATCCAGAGTTTTAGCTGTTTTAAGAATGCTGGAAAAACAACATCAAAATTTCTTTACACCCCTCCCTCTCCAAAAAAAAAGGAGTGATAAAAAAAGAAACCTGGGGGATTTTAAGTTTTTGCGACAATAGTAGTTTATCATAAAAAAATTATGAACAAAATGTGAAGGTTTTATGTTTGGGTTTTTTGCTGTTTTGTAAAAAAATTATGCGTTTTTTTTTAATTTTCAAAATATTTGTGGCAAATGAAATTTTATAAAGTTTTTGACGGTTTGATTAAAAAAGTTGACGGTTACAAAAAATGGGCAGAATTTATAGATCGATGCTTTGAGCGATAACATCCATTGTGTCATCCTACATTCACGAATTCCGTTTCGAGACTTATCTTTTCAAGAGGCTTAAGATACGTAGTATCATTCTTCGAAAAATATGTCACCTGCCTGTGACAAAAATATTAACTTTAAGGTTCTTAAAGAGGATTTCACAATTTGTAGTCCACAATTGGTTTCAGGTCTTCATAGTTTTTCATTCAAGTTGAGGGTTCTCAAACTTTCTGGGGCACAAAAACTAATTTTGTGGCTTACCAAATTAAAAGATTATATGAAACGTCGCACCTCTGAAATAAGTTAGTGTAATAATTTAATATGATAAATAATATAAAGTAAATTAATGAAAAATTTAATAACTAGTTATTACATTGTAGCTTAAAGTTGATAAATAATTTTAATTTACACTTTATTTGTGATGAATAGTTGATGAGAATAAAACTATGAATGCTAATTAATTTATTACATTAACCTCCATTTCGAATAACGGTCATTAATGTTATTTTTGAAAGCATAATTTAAGCTGTAAGAAATAAAAAAAATTATATATTTATGAATAAATTCACCATGATAAATTTAGGACTAAGGATTGTGCGAAAACCGAGATGTATTGATATCCTTTTTTATGGTACTTTAGAACTTTTTTTAATTAAATTTATTTTTAAAAAACACTTAAAAAGTAGTGTAATTATTCTTAAAAACTTCTATAAATAATCCAAACATTTCCTTTTTACTTCAAAAACAAACTTCCAACCTGTTAAAAAAAGGCCGGATCTTCAAATACCAATCCTTATTCTACCATTCTGACTATCGGACCTGATATTATTTCTTGGAGGGTTGAGACAATATTCTACCCGTTCTTAAATTTTCCTCTTCAATCTTCTTACTTAGAACCAAAGATCATCTTTGGTGGACTTAAGGAAATGTCTTTTACGTGGTCTTTTTTAGTCTTGATTTTAATTCAAATTTTCAGAAAAAGATACTGCCTATTTTATAAGCAGCTTGAGTTCCGTTTAGTAAACTGGAATATTTTGAAGTAGGATCATTTTAATGAAAATAAAAAACCTTGATTTTAAGAAGAAATAATTTATTAAGCTAAAAAGTTCAAAAGAACTTAAAATACCCTACAATACAGGGTGGTTAAAGTTTTAATACATCCATGTATGTATTTGTATTACTAATGCAAAAATAGATAATGATAATAATACATTAAATTGATATGTATGACTGAGGTGAGGTATCCCATTAGAAGGTTCCATTATAACTCTAAATGGTTTCGTACCTGGGATAACTTTAGGAACTCCTAATCTTAAGGGCTAAAGTTAGATTTACAAGTCTGCTTTCTAGTATATTACCAGTCAGGGGTCAAATATCGTAAGATATCAGTTTTTACCTTTTTTGTTGAATAATAATAATAATAATAATAATAATAATAATAATAATAATAATAATAATAATAATAATAATAATAATAATAATAATAATAATAATAATAATAATAATAATAATAACAATAATAACAATAACAATAATAATAATTATAACAATAACAATAATAATAATAATAATAATTTATTTCCGTAATGCACAAAGCAAAATAACATAGATATTAGATAACATTTTTTAAAAGAAATAAAGAGTACATTAAATTACCTTGATATGATGTATCAATGTGTTGTACAAATACAAATTTTGTCGACCAGCTACAGGCTCAACAAGACTGGTCCATTTTTTATTAATTCACCCATTCCCACTGACTGTCTAGTTTTAGCTTAAACTCATATACACCCTTCGAATTGATTGATGTAATGATTTTGATTTGGGAAATATGTAATGTAGCTGGGAATGTGTAATGAATTCTGGGTACTAAAAGTAGAATAGCGTCAAAACACTCATATTTTATTTTAAAATTTAATTTTAGAAATTTGTTTACGAAAAACAATGTTAAAGTTATACTTACTTTGGCGGTTTCATTGTTATGTCCATGCATGTAAAGGCAACTTTTTTGCAAGCTAAATAACATTGATAGTTTTTTCGTTATTTAAGTCGCATCAGTGTGTCCGTGCATAAAATAACCAGTTTTCCATATTTTATCCATGAAACGAAGAAGTGTGATTGAAAAAAGAAACAATATTAAAAAAAATAACTTACGTCTGTAAAGGATTAATTTTTTATTTTTGATGGCAGTCCAAACAAACGAATCAGATTCTAAATTTCAGCAAGCATTGATGCACTTAAGTTGAGAAACCTGTAGATTAAAAAAAAAGGAAGGGGCGGATCTAGATGGGTGGCATGGCGGACCTGGGAAAAGTTGTAACCTTCCCCCGAACCTAATAAAATTTGCCCAACCCTTATGTATTGCTTCTATGGAGCTGGCAGGGGCTTCCCCCGAACCAAGTTCGTTGTTTCGGGCACTTTTTCCAGGTCCGTGGCATGGGGGTAGATGCACCCATAAGGGGAAAATGCTCTAAATAAAATATATCTTGAAAAAGATAATTTTTTAATTAATCAGATTTCCAACGCTCTGAGATGCTTCAAAAATTTCATGGATAAAAAATGAATTATTAAATTATTTTTAAAATTCGTCTGATTTTATTTCGGAAGTTTTCATGAAAATCATGCCCCCCAAAAAAAAAATGCAGAACCTGGTTCCTCAATTTAAATTTTTCATTATTACATTATTTTTTTTGAAAATTGCTTCTTTGACTTAATTTCATCATAAATTCACGGCAATAAATTTCTGAATTAATCTTTAGCGAAAACTAAAGTGACGCAATTTCAAACATCCTGATCAGAATTTTTTTGTAAAAATGTCTCGGACATCTAATTATGAAACCCCACATATTTTTGCAGACTATATTTAAAACCATGTTCGTATGGTAAAGGTTACTGGATTACAGCCAACTTATCATTAAAATTCTAGTTGCTGGTATGGAACAAAATCTACAAAACTCATCTCTTGCGTTTCTGTATTGCTCAATAAATTTTCTCTATAATAATTTCATAAAAAAACTCTTACTGAACCATATTCATCATTAATTCATCACTTTTTGACTCAATTAATTTCCAATACTTACCTTAATCTAAAATATTCAATAATGACCTCCATAAAGAATGCTACGATTACAGTTTGTGAGCGAAGATAGTCTGAACTCTTTCCAATAGAAGTGCCCTTCGGCCTCTACTGTTATGCATTACATGTCATGAACCAGCCACGCACTTGAGAATTCATTATCTCTGCGAATTCATTTTGAATGGGCATTCATAATTTGAATAAGGGGGCCGAATTCTTGCTCTTGAAAGGCGAGTCTGGAAGTATTCCGTCGTCTCCACAGCCGATGGCATTGATTATTTACTGGATGGAAAATGAGCTGATGATGAAAGGTAGTGCCGCCTGTGTTTCCTTTTCAAACTGAGAATGACGGTTTTAAGATTTGGCATCAAGAATATTTAATTTGCTCAGATTTATGACGGATAAAAATGATTTCTGCATCTAGACTAGAAAAAAAAGGTATTTCTGATGTGATTTGAAAGATTTTCTGAAGCAAGCATAGGGTGGATATATAAAATCGTTATAAGTCCAATAGAGAGGTTCCATTTCATTTAGTTATTTTGCATGTGCTTAAAATATAACGGGTTAATAGAAGGGAAAGAGAAGAACAGTTTTATTGAAGGCTGTTTTTAAAATATGTAGACATTTTAATCTTAGGTTTCTTACTTGGTTACCCGTAATACTTAGGTATTTGGAATTTCTAATTTTATTTTTCCTTCAAAACTAAAAAGATAAAACATCTAGCCTTCGATTATCTAAAACCGATTTGCATTATTCTGACTGGAAAGATAAAATTATAAGATTGGTTGGTTTTTGGTTGATTGTTGGTTTTAGAAGAATCATTTGCCGATTTTCATAAAATAGGTTGTCTAATAACAGTAGTTGTAAAGGTAGTTTCAAAATTATATGCGCTTTTTCGCACGAAAAAACTTATAACCTTTTCTTGACAGATTTTCCATACTACAAAAGATTTTCATGACGCCTGAAACATGTAAAAATTAGGGTTTTTTTTTAATTTTACCTTTTCAATCGTATTTTTAAACAACCGTTAAAATATGCTGTTTCTCTCATTACACGACATTTACTTTTTTTTAAAAATGGAAATAACTTTTCGCATTATCCTTCTAAAATTTCACATTTTCAAAAATTATCTAAAAATTTTCTTGGAGAAACTAACGACTGCGTTCTTTTTAAAGAAAAATTGTATCTTGTGTCTATTTAAATGAAAATGTAGAGCTATTTTATTTAAATGAAAAATTGGGTAAAACTTCGAAAATACCTGCATAGTTCTTTTCTATCTGCCTTTCAATATAACATACGTATTTTTTTAATAAACTTTAAGAAGCTCTTAGTTTTCCAGATCCTTACTTTTAACCCATTTAAAGTAGAAAAAATTCCCAGATGCTCTTGATTCAATATCAAATGCTCTCCTTACTAGAAAAATAAATATTTTAAATTTTTAGTTAACTACTTCTCTTGACTTATGCGACTCGGAATTACAAAACGTATTTCGAGAGAGAGTTTTCAAATTACAAATGAAATCTGAATAAATTTCAACTTTTAACTCAACAGAAAGCACTTCAATATTTATTCAACACAGAAGAATGCTGTGAGTAATCTTAACGAAAAGCTTTCAATGATCTCTAAGTATGTGTCTGCGTTTCTCAAGAACGGCTCTTAAATTATTTCTAAGAACCTAAAATAAGGCTAAGTGGAATATTTTGAGTGCTATCTTGTTAACTTATTTTATGGAACTAATTTTCTTGGTACATTCGGATATGCTGTCTAAAATAACTTTAGATTCAACTAGCGTTTTAAAGAAAATGTACGAGGTACGAGGGCTGTGAAAATCGTCAATTATATCATACTCTTTGTGATGAAGGTTATTTTGAGACTTAATGGTAAAAGTTGTTGAAGCCAATTAGAGTTATAATACTTTTACCAGTTAATTTGGGGGCACCAATTATTTATTTTAAAATCATATAATGATGCATAATACTATATTACATTTATTATGTTTTATAATTAAATGTTAAGAGCAAATTATTCCATTACATCAAAATTAATTTTATTATTAACCAAATTCAGTTTTCCTTTATTTTACCCCGATATAGTTTGCATTAAAAAGAAGTATAATAAGATGTAATTCGGTTGTCAGATTTTAAAAGTTAACGTTAAGAAAGTTTAAATATCTTTTATATTTTTAAAAATTGAATGGTAAAATGGTCTTTTACATATCTTGTTTCAAAAAATTTCCCTAGCGGTTGTATTTGGTATGTTACTATAATAATAATTTTTTTAGCTGCACAATGTCTAATTTTTATGAAATTTAGTATGTATAAACAACTTAAATTACGGTATTTTAAATTTAATAGTTTCTCTTACATTAAATTTCTAAAAATATATTCATATTATCATTAAATATACCATTTACATTTCCGTGTTTTTTTAAACTTGTTTTCTTTTAAAACTGTTTTCTTTTTAGAATATGCTAATATTTTCTTAAAACTTTGTTGTTTGAATCTTTTTAACTGTTAAAATTTTGAAACAGAAATATTTGATATAAGAAATTAAAGAGATAAAAGTTTCAGTAGATTAAAATTTGCATCGGTTTAACTTCACTTTCCACTTCCGGATACAGGGAATAAAGGAATACCAGGGATCAAATAGAATTCTCGTGAGTGTTTGCGCCGGATGCAGGAGAAAAATTCCTCATGGAAGAACTTAAAGCCTCCAACTAAATAAAATAAGGAGATGAGCCGTCAGTCGGTTCCCTCTTCGACCAACTCGAATTCGATCTACGTAACAAAGAAATACGGGCCTTCTCCCCAAAAATCCTTCCATTTTATTATATCGGGCCCGTCACGAATCTTCGTAGTGAGCAATATTCTTAAAAGCAGACGATTATCCCCAGTCGTTGCCAGATACCCAAGAATCAGTATTTGTGTCGGAGGAAGAAATGGCGCCCTTTTATTTCGTTGGTTTTTTTGTTCGTCTTTTGCTTTAAAAGCATCCCTTGGGAATTCAGCCAGATTCAGAGGCAGCGATGCATTTTGAGAGAGCGGGCTGTCTGTGCGCATGCGCCGTGCATTCATTCACGCGTGGCGAAAAGCAGTAAAAATGGCCGCTCGTTATGCACGCACGAAAGAGCATTCTTTCTCACGATCGAACACAGACCGCGTCCCGGTCTTCCCAGCGCGCCATTTCTTTTGCCGCTGGATTGACACCGAGCCTCCCAATGTCTTGGACGTGTTCTAAATGCTTAAGAATGTTTACTAGTTTTTTTAATGAAGATTGTTACAACAGATTCGAAAAAAATTTTTTTTTGTCGAAACACAAAAAGATCATTGATTTCTTTAAGGATTCGTTATCAACTGATATATGGTGTTTTCATAAATTCTTTTATTCGCAACCATCTCCCACATTAGCTATGGTATGAAAGAGATTGAAAGAAGAAGAGAAAGATAGCAGGAAAAAGAGAGGGAGAAAAGTGAGAAGGAAAGGGATAATAAGGAGGAAAATGAAAGAGAATTGAAAAGGATTAAAATCTCATTCAGACTTTTCACTTTTGATCTTCATTTTGGAGGAATCATCCAAAGTGAAATGTGTGAATTGGCGTTTCATTCTTTCACTTTTCTATGCAAACTAGTGATTCACAGTAGTGAATCACCCAGGTTAAACTGTGAAACAGTGTGGAATGAGCCTTAACATGGAAGATCCAACGAGAGATGAGATGATAAGGAGGAAGATAGCAGAAGGAATTGGAGAGAGAAAGAGAGGGAATAGAGAGAGAAGTGATTGAAGCAAAGATAAATTCAAGAAAAAAAATAAGAGTGAGTGAATGAGGGGATGAAAAGAGTGTACAAATTTGAGGGAAATAAAAGAGAGAGAGGGAATCACAAGTAATCAGGGAATGAGGATTAGAGAGAAATAGAATAAGATAAAATAATACGGGGGATAAAAATAAGGGTGATAGAAAGGAGATGGTTTGGTTGTTTTTTCAACTATTTTTGAGATGTCTATTAATATAAATAAAACTTACTACACCTACTTAAAACATCTACATCTACTTAAAATACTGATTAAAACTCCATCAAAAGTGTTAAAAATATGATATTTTATAATAGTTTATAAGATGAAACACATCCTCTTGTCTAAATTATAATGTTTTAATTACTTTAGTTTGGGAAAAGTTTGCATATACTTCTTTATATTTCGTAAGAAAGATGATTTCCGTAAATTTTATGAGGGCGAAAAATTTAACTAAGTTTCTTACTGATACCCATAACTATTTTTCCACATATGAGATGTTTAAAATAGAAAGAAGACTATTTCTATTAAAAATATTTTAATAGCTTATTGTATATTCCCATTAATTATATTTCAATTGCAATTTACTTATTAACTTATTTAGTAACAACTTTCGGGTGAAAATGGAAAAAGTAATTAAAAAATAATATTTAAGGTAAAATGTTGCTAACCTTTAAATGTTTAAATCAACTGCACAGAGAAAACTTTTTGAAAATCTTTTATTATCATAAATAAATGCATTAAAAATTGAGCATAATTTATTTTTTATTTTGTAAAAATGGATTCACTGCATAAAAATTACCTTAAAGTAATAATGATATCAAACTCTACTAAAGCATTTCCTAATGATTTTACAACTTGTATGTTGACTACATTGACATTTAACAACCCTACATCATATCATAAATATTTTATGAACAGTAAATTCATTCTCCTCCAGCTACTGAGACGACTTTCTTAGAATAGGGAGATCAGACGTTGTCTCCTTTTTTTTTTTAAATAAGAAGCTGTTCAGGGTATCTGTGAAATTTCAAACTGCATTTGCATTTATATATCGCTAAAATATCATTAACTATGCATAATTTAATAGTAAGAACGATTTTATTCTGAAATGTCAGCATGATTATCCTCTCTTTTTGGTATCGGTCGTTTGAGAAAACAATTTTCCTTGTTTTGATAATAAACTGTGCTTGGTTATTTGATTTTAATGGAATAATTTCTTTTATGATTTTTAAAGCATTTTTCAATTTTAATACGAGCAAATATTAAAGGAACACTTTGCTTTAAGTTCTGAACTTTTAAGGTCACTTATCTTGTTCTGAGGAATTAAATTTATCCCTCATTTTTATTGTTTAAATTAACATTTATTCATTAGTTTAAAACTAAATGGCGAGATTTAAATTGTTAACTTAACGTTTAAAATTTAAAACTGAATTATTTATGTGCATCTAAAATTTCATGTGCAATATTCGCCGAAGTTTAACTATTTTAATTTTCAAAGTCTGAATATAAATCTTTTAGAACTCCTAAATACTCTGACAATAAGAAATAAGAATTTAATTTTTCAGAATAACCTTTATCTCTCTATATTAAAAAAAAGTAACAGTGACCGTCACCGCCGTCGTCGCCGCCGCCGCCGTCACCGCCGCCGCCGTCACCGCCGCCGCCGCTGATTTTGAAAATTTTATTTTTGAACACTTTGAACCATCACTACGCAAAAACTATTTGAAGGAATATAATGAAATTTTGACCATTGGTAGACAAATGTATGAGGGTCATTTCAGTTTCCAAACCTAATTAATTAGATAATTAGTTCTGGAGTTATTTAATGTCAAAGTCGAAAATTATTTTTTTCGGCTGCGAGTTCGCCCCCAGCAAAATCTATTTACAGCAGAAACATGATTTTTTGCAGCCGCATACTCTTAGGTATGATGTTTTGCACCTCGTCGCCCTTTTTTCGAATTTCGAATTATTTTTGGAGTTATTAAATTCTAAAGTTTCGAAATTTTTTACCCGTTTTCGGTTTTTTCGTTATAATAGAAAAACTAATCACAGTAGAACTATGATATTTTAAACACGCATACAATTATTTTTTATAGAAAGATTGGCGTTTCGTTTTTCAAAAAAATCGAATTAGTTTTAGAATTATTAAGATACCAAGTTTCAATTTTTTCTTCTCTTTCTGGTCGTTCACTAGAGAAACAGGCGATTATTTTATGAATCTGATTTCTTATTCCCGATGATTCACTAGATACACACGTGCATTTTATAAATTTAAAAGTTTTTGGATGGCATTTTTTTTCTCTAAGATGGTTGATGATAATTAGTAGACTTGCTGGATATTTTTGAAAACATTTCGGTTAAATTAATGGTAAACTAAAAAGGAATATTTTAGTAACAGTTTATTTTGATATTTTGGTAGTAATGATTCGCATTAAGTTATTGATAAGTTAAAAAGTTTCGATTTTAAATGATCATTTACTAAGCAGACAAGTTCAAGGTTTTACTGGATAGTTGAGATGAAACAAGCGAGCTCTGCTCGCTAAGATCGCGAAGCGATCTTCATAGAACTGCGAAGCAGTTCCGGGGGTTGGTGAGCGATAGCGAGCAGGGGGCAGAGCCCCCTAGTAAATTAAAAAAAAGGTTTAAACTAAAATAAAGTTTACTTTACTTACTGCTCTCTTCAACAGGTTTTTAAATATAACCTGATTGAAATATCCAATGTTTTACTTTCTATAGATAAGTTTTTTTTCCGATGTTGTTGATTACATAAATAATTATTTCAATAATTTATTATTTTGGTTAAAATAAGAAAGTCATATAAATCGATATTAATTCTTAATTCTAGTATGAAAATACGTATACGAGATAAAGCACGTATATCTACTAACACAATTACACTTTTCCAATTTCGTTTTTAAACGTTGAACTGAAACTTTATGTTCTATTCTTATGAAAACTGGAAGATTTACGTCCCAGCCATCATGAATCTGTCTCTCCTGTCTGCAGAGCGAGATGATGATTAGCAAAAGACACTCTAGCCAACGTTGACAAATCCGTTGTCCGTCAATTCGATAGAGGAGAGGCGTCGTCAGAGCGGTGCTAAAAGCTGAGATAGCGGTTCGGGCTCAATTTCCGCTTCGTTCTGATTAAGGAGACCCACATAGTGTCGAGCGACAAAATCCAGACATTCTGAAAAGAGGGGTTTTTATTCCTTGTGTCGTCATGAGTTTCCGACGAATAGGAAATGCTTTTATAAATTGAACGGGAAATATTTTTCCTCTTAGTGAAGTTCTGAAATCATTTTTTTGTATGCCTGTTGTTACTGGCTTATATATTTTAGATTAACACTTTAATTATAAAAATAATAATTCAAATTTTTTGCATTGATAATCCGTATGTATACTTAACTATTTGATAATAATAAACTAGTATGAAAATTAACTCTATTGTAAAAATTAATATTTATACAGTAATTTCTGATGTAAACATAGATAATGAATAATATTTTTTAAAATTCCAAGTAGTTAAGTATACTTACTGTATACTGAAAGAAATACAATATCCTTAAATAAAATACATAAATGAATATAAAAACATAAGAATTTCAGTATGTCATGACTCCAGTTATTGGAGACGTAAATGATTTAGCAATGAAAAAAGAGGAAATGAAAAATGGTTGTTTTCTGTTTACAAAAATAGTTTTCATCGTAAAGATATTCTTAAATGATACAATTAAATACAAATCTGAGAATTAAAATCATTTATAAATATTCAAATTGTCACATTTTAGTAAAAAAATAAATTTTAAACATAAATTGAAATAAGTAGGTGTTCAGTATTATTTAGTATTGGAAAAAAACAGTTTTAAAACTTTTTTTTCATTCTTTTACTCATTTAAAAGCTTTAAACTGATCAAAAGAAGTTAATCCATTTATAACATTTATATTCATAGCTCCAACTACTTTAATTAAAAAAATTTAAAATGTGTTTAGATTTAGAAACTAATATATTTTAGTAAAATATATTAGTTTAAAACTATTTCTTATTTTTAATAAGTCAGGGAAGAAAACTTTCGATAAAGCACTATGTATCAGAAACTAATGATTAAAGCCTTATTGTAACCAACATGTTTCTAAGATGATAGCGTGTTGTAAAGATACTAATAGCATTTAATAAAATTTTAAATTTTCCTTTTGCAACTTCAGTAATTATACATAATTTTTTTAAATGTTTTCTGAAATATAACAATCTATTTGAAATTCAGTTCAAAAAGTATTGCAGTTTTATTTAAAGAAAATATGGTTTCCTCTTCCCTTAATATCGTTTATCATATAAAATAAGTTTTAGTATCAAATTCAGTTTATTCTTAATAATGTACGATTTTTATATTTATTATTCAACAAACCATTAAAAATATTCGAAAGCACCTTTAAACATCTGGATTAAACATTTGATGTAATTATATAACAATTAACTATTTGATGAAATGTGTTTTTAATAATTTACATGTTAACGCGCTGTTTACGAAAGTATTTATTATGATTAAAAATCTTTATTTAAAATTGTGTTTAAAACACTTTTCAACCCTTTATTGTGTTTGCAATTAAAAACACTTTCGATGAAAAAAATTAAGAATTAACTGTGCAAATTTTCAGAATCTTACTCATTGAACCGTTATTAACTTCTAAACTTCTTGTTATTAACATTGCTTATTACAATTAATTATGTATTGTAATAGAAAAGTATAGGGGAAAAAGTGGGACAGTTTAATACAGCAATATTCAAATACATTTTTTGTGTAGAAAAAAAACCCACCTATTCAGATACTTTTTTCTTAAAATATCTAAAAATGACTCAATTTTATCAAATTAATTAGAAAGTTTAATGAACATTAAATTATAACAACTTTTGTAAAAAAAATCAAATTTGCCCCACCGGTGGGGCAGTTGGATACATTGCTTGGGGCATTTTGATACAGTGATTAATTTGTTCAAAAATAGTAATTAATAACAAAAATTGTGGTAAATAACCCTGTTCAACAAATTTGACATTCAAAATTTTTTCCTTGATGAAAATAGTGATTTCCTACAGATTTTGAGTCACTGAATACGAAAATCCCCATTAAAATTCTCAATTGACTCAGGATTTTCGGGGAACAGCCCCTCCCCCTTTTTACGTTTTTCAATGACTTAATGACTTTGAATTCGATTTTCAGGGTCAAAAAGCATTACTTTAGTCTTTAAATTACATCCAAAGGGACAAGGAAGGTTGAAATTTGTAAAATATGAAATTTTGTAGTAAATGGATAGCTTTAAGGGGTTATTACCCCCTAAAAATGACAAAAAAATTGCTTAAAATTGTAGAGGTTTTTATACGCTATTTTTTCCTCTTATTTTTTACGCAATTCACGTTTGAGGGGTTCAAACCCTTCCCCAAGGACCCAAATTTGATGACAATATGCAGCAATAATTTTTACTAAAAGCGGTTGAGGTGTTAGCCTCCCAGAAGCCCCCGCGGAAGTGTTCGGAAGACTTCCAGAATCACGAAGGCACTCGCGAGCTCAGGAATTAATATTAATGAATTTGAAAAGATTACAAATGACGTTTTTCTAATATTTTGGGTCTATCCTAAGTAGAAAATCTCCAGTTCTTTAAAAACTTACCTGTTTTAGGGAGTGAGGATTCCATGTTTCAAGCTGTTAATAGATGCATGGCTGTGGATAACAATTAGGGGGCGTCCCCTTGAAAACTGAGGGAGATGGAGGAAAATGGTTGTCATATTTGAATTCAGCACGTCATTTTACACAAGAATCAGCTGAAATTCAGTCGGTGGCATTTTGACTTTTTTTGTACAGCAATTTAACTCTTATAAAGTGCGGCATTGGAACCCTTCCGTGGGTGCTTTGGGGACGTCAAATACCTCAACCGCTTTTAGTAAAAATCCTTGCTGCATATTGCCATCAAGTTTGGGTCCTTGCTGAAGGCGGTGGACCCTTCAAACGTGAATTGCGTAAAAAATAAGAGGAAAAAATAGCGTATAAAAACATCTACAATTTTAAGCAATTTTTTGGCATTTTTAGGGGGGCAATAACCCCTTAAACCTATCCATTCACTACAAAATTTCATATTTTAAAAATTTCAACCTTTCTTGTCCCTTTGGATGTAATTTAAAGACTAAAGTAATGCTTTTTGACCCTGAAAATAGAATTCAAAGTCATTAAGTCATTGAAAAACGTAAAAAGGGGGAGGGGCTGTTCCCCGAAAATCCTGAGTCAATTGAGAATTTTAATGGTGATTTTCGTATTCAGCGACTCAAAATCTATAAGAAATGACTATTTTCATCAAGGAAATTTTTTCATTGTTGAACAGTGTAATAAGCGTTTTATTATTAAGAGATCCTAAGCACTTTTACGTTACCATTTTTTGAATATAAATCAACAATTTTCCATTAAACATTCAAGGATAAAAAAAATCTAAAATTTAACGAATGGTTATTTTTAACAAATATCTATTAGGGATATAAGATGCTAATTTTCATAGGTGTAGTTGCTCCTGAATTAGGTGAATAAAATTCAAAGGCAACTTTGTCATTATCAACTACATTTTCTTTTAAAAAAATTTCAAATACACATAGCTAGAATGCAAGCAGTTTCCAATTTTTAACACTTTATAAAACCCAAAGACTCAAAAATTGATATAAATATCCTTCACTGTCGATCTAAATTACCCTTAACTTATCTTAAAAAAACATTTTTAGATATTAAAGATTAGAGGTTAGATTAAAGATTAGAGAGTTAAAGATATTAAAGATTAGATCGCAACGCAAAACATGGGAACTTTTATATGTATCAATAAGCCCCACTAGTGTATCAATATACCACACCTCTTAAAGTGTATCAATTTGCCCCATATGTTGTTTCTGAACGAAAACCTTTATTTAAAAAAATTGGCATAATTTATTTAAAATTTAAGTACACCCCCTATTGATAACAAGGGTAAACTTGTTTTTTGAATTTACAGATAACTGTATTTCAATTATAGAATAGCTTCAGGAAGATTTTACATTTACTTAGAAATTTACTTTAGGAAATTTTTGACGAAAAAAATCTAATTTTATTCACTAAAATTTATAGACTAATTACAGAGCTTAACGGTGTCATGTGTTATGCTTAGGCATATAAAGGCAACTTTTCGTAAAAACGTTACGTAAATAATCTTGATAGTTTTTGAGATATTGAAAGTGTGTCAATGTGACCCTTGCCTTATATCAAATTACCCCGTTTTACCGTACATACTTATTATCAATCTCATTCCTTTTTTAATTTTCGAAGCTTAAATAAAATAAAATAATGACATTAAAAATGTTAAGTCCTAAAACCTTAAATCAAACATGGACTTCGTAAACTATTCCTTGAAAATTTTTCGATTTTATATTTTGACTAAATCAGGCATTTTCTCGACTCGAATTTATTTTTCTATTTTAAAACCAGATTTCTAGTGACTGACTACATTTGTTATTATTCTTGAGTGCTTGAAAAAATGAATTGTATTTCCGTCTGTAGCGATAAAATGCCTTCCCTCTCAACAACTCTTTTCATCTTTATCGTCATCCAAGCATGGCCAATCGTTTTTTACTTCTTGAAGTAGTATAGATAATGAGGCTATTTTGCATTGTTTTGTTAAAGGCACTATCAGCTGTTGATCATGTTTTGTCTTGAAAATGGAAAGTTAAGTCGTTTTCTGACCTCTAAGGACAGGACTCTTTTCCTTATATAAAGCATGCTTAGACTTAAATTTAAAAAAAGGAATTTAAACTATTGTTATAATTGGGCAACGGGGGGTATTTTATTTTGTATCAATTTATATTAAAATAATTAATGTAGTAATATAATAGTAACTTAAAATTAAAATGGTAAATATTACTTTTTAGACTCATTGTTTTTTTTTAAATTTTGTATTCATTACTAGCTTCAATATGTAATCTTTGTATTTTGTAATAAATAGTTGTATTTTTTATCTTAATTTCTGATTTTAGTCTTCTTCTCTTTGAGAAACGATCTTAAACTTACTTAAACTTTTTCTTCCGTTAAAAGTGTACAGATCTTTAAAAATTACAAACATTATCTTCCTAAGTTACATTTACTAACACATTTTTTTGTGAAAGGAAATCTATTTTCAATTTTAAGCTACCACAGGGTTGTGAATCCCGTTTCACCATGCATATAGCCACTACACTTTGACAATTTAATAATTAGAAACTTTCTTTCTTGACAGTATAAAGTTAGAAATCAAGTTGGCACGTTGCATTAAAATTGCAAGAATTTCTTAGCTTTATAGATTAAGGCTGCTAACTCCAAAACAAAACTCGACGGATTTTAGTCGGGATTATTGAAATCACTAATTGTTAAATTACAGGTAGAAAGAACCCAACACGAATTCAAATTCCCTAAAATCGATTAGGAGGAATAATTAAAAGAAAAATTACATTGCAGTCACTAGAATAGTAAAATCAACTACTTTTAGTTCATTTATATTGGAATCTCCACACGAGCATAAAAAAGGGTAACCCTTCCTCCATTTCCGAGCCGAAGAAAAGTTAATGAAAAGAGCGTTCACAGCACTGTCAATACCAGAGATCCCCCAAATTATTCATTCCGTCTCCCCTCCAAAAGCTACTCCTCAGAAATCTCTGTCCCAGGAGAGAGAGAAAGAGAGATATAGGAGAGAAAATCCTCTTTCTCTCTCTCTCTCTCTTTCCCGAAATCCTCGCCAAAAAAAGAAAAAAGGCAGCCAACGCCAGGCCTCACAAAGTCGGCGATCTCGCCACTTGAAATCGATTGCGGGACGCCAAATGGCAATCCGAAAGCTCCAGGCGTCAATTAAATCTCTCGGCCAATCAGGAAGCGAGTCGATTTTCAATCCATGCCTGGGTGAAAAGGGAGACGTCTATACTGAGAGAGAAGGAGCGGGACTACTCAACTCCGCTCTTTCACTCAATCCGATCCTCTTTGATCGACAAATTTCATTTACTATCTCCGCACCGGGCCTGTGCGACGTAGGGAAAATATTGACTTCTTCTGTAACTGATTTGGAATTTTTTAAAATTAGGTTGGAATTTTTTTCTTGTGGTGATTGAAGAGTAAATCAAATTGGAGATCAAAGTTGTGAAACTTGATTGGAGGACCCATGGTTCGGTGCTCTGAAAGGAGGTGGATAAATTTTTATGGTGGGCTATTATTAAGGGAATAGGGTTTTCTGAATGGAAGGATTCTGGATTTTTGAAGGAGATTATTTATTATTTGAAAATATCTGGGTTTGGAAACTCTTAAGATAATATTTTAAGAATACCTTACCTAATGTACTTAGGGATGATGCCTCGCTTCTCGAAACTAAAATGTTAAAATTATTTGCAATTTAAACGTATTATAATTATCTTCTTTTTAGCTTTCATACTCAATGAAAATTATAAGTCAAATTTAAAATTAGATAGTTTACTTAATCACGCGTTTTCATTATTAAGCCGAATTTCCTGTAAATTTCCCCCAAAATATTCTGTTAAGTTCAAAATCATCTTTTTGTAATAATCTAGTAACTACCTAAAACTTATTGGAAAGTAACTCCAACAAAGTTTATTCTTGTTGTTGAGTCAATATTCTTTATTAACGTACTGTAACAACATCAGTTCTGTTCAGTTTCAGCGTTTTCTTTCAGTAAACTCAAAGCTGAAAGAAAGTATGCTATTTGTTTTAAAATAAATTGCAAATTTATAGCTGAGAAATCTTTTTAGTAATAATCTTGAGGCTTAAAAGTTAGCATAGAATGCTCCAGCAGGGCTCATTATTTTAAAGAAAATATTAGAAATTTATAAGCTTGATTTAAAGTTTTCAATATCGAACAAAATATAGAATTTAAAAACCCATGCAAATTAAAAAGTTTCTCTAGGTATAAAAATTATGTCATCAAAATCAAATCTCACTTCATTCTTGTATAAATTAAAGGCAATTTGCTTTTTTTTCAAAAAAGTGTAGCTTCTTCTCTTTAAAATATGAAATTAAATAGCATTAAAATTTAATTTTAATAAATTTATTTATTTGCTTACTGCCAAACAGAAAAAGATAAAACCGCGTTATCTTCCATTTACAACAGGTACACCTAATATTTTTTTGCAATTTGTTCATTTTCTAATTTCTATCCTCCCAACTACACTCGAACCTGTTTTGGTGCGGTCCTTTTTTGTGCGATTTTTTTTATTTTCGGTCTTTCTTACAGCGACTTTTATATACCGCACAAAAAAATCTCAGAAAAAAGACCGTAAAATAGAAAAAAGCACAATAAAGGACCGCACAAAACAGGTTTGAGTGTATGCTGTAATAGTAAATTATAATTTACAATTGGAATCTAATATTTGATAATAGTGTAAAATTAATATGGAAAAAAGGAGCCAGCCCAGCGTGCTATCAGAAGCTTCGAAGGCTGCAATATTTGTCTTCAGTAACACCACAAAATGTCTTTTGATTTCGGATTACTCCGTACAGAAATATGCATAATATACTTTTAAAAAATATCATTTTCATTGCATCTAAACACCCTAACTTACGACGATATTAAATATTTCTTGTTTAATGTTTTCCATGCTTATTTGTTTCTTAAAATGTTATTCATAGTCCATAAAACCCATTACGGTATAGAACCAAGATATACTCCTCTTAATTTACCAATAATTACGTAATTAAATGAAATATTTTTTTCGGATATTCTTAAAAAAAGTGTTACGAATGAATGTTTGTTAACATTTAGTTTTACATAATTAAAACTCGATTTTTTAAATTTCAGCTCTTACAGAGAGAGTTGGTGTATTTTTTAAAATACTAGGGGGCTCTGCCCCCTGCTCGCTATCGCTCACCAACCCCCGGAACTGCTTCGCAGTTCTTTGAAGATCGCTTCGCGATCTTAGCGAGCAGAGCTCGCTTGTTTCATCTCAACAATCCAGGCTCGTCGGCTTAGTTAATGCTCCTTTGATACCGAAGCTACTCATCTCTCTAGTTTATCAATGATTTAATTCGAATCATTCATTCCCTCGAAGATATCAAAAGAAAACTGTTTCTAAAATATTCATCTCATAACTTCAATTCTTCTTTCTTCAATTATTGAATAGAAATGTTTTTAAAAAAATATCAAGCAAGTCTACCAATCATCATCAACCAACTTAGAGTAAAAACAAGCCTTTAAGAAACTTTAAATTTTTAATATGCACGTAAACATCTAGTGAATCGTCGGAAATTAAAGAAATAAGACTCATAAAAATAAGCTGTTTCCCTAGTGAAAGACCAGAAAGAGAAGAAAAAATTGAAACTTTGAATCTCAATAATTCTAAAACTAATTCGAATTTTTTAAAAAACGAAACGCCAATATTTTTATAAAAAATAACTGTATATGTGTCTAAAATATTGTACCTCTATCATGATTAGTTTTTATTTTATAACGAAAAAATCGAAAAATTGTCAAAAATTTCGAAACTTTAAAATTTAATTACTCAAAAACTAATTCGAAATTCGAAAAAAGAGCGATGAGGTGCAAAAATTCATGCCTAAGAGTATGTGTATGCAAAAAATTACGTTTCTGCTGTAAATAGATTTTGCTGGAGGCGAACTCGCAGCAGAAAAAAATAATTTTTGACTTTGACATTAAATAACTCCAGAAGTAATTATCTAATTAATTAGGTTTTGGAACGAAAATGATTATCATGCATTTGTCTACCAATGGTCAAAATTTCATAATATTCCTTTGAATAGTTTTTGCGTAGTTAGAGTTCAAAATGTTCAAAAATAAAATTTTCAAAATCAGCGGCGGCGGCGGCGGTCACTGTTACTTTTTTTTAATATAGAGAGAAAATCTGCTGATATTCAATTACATTATGTAGTACGTAAAAGTAAAGGTTTTTGGAATATTTTGTAAAATTTCATCATAAAGAAGTTAAACTTCAATGATGTTAGTTATGCCTCCTATTTACACACTCTCTTCTTTTTCAATAATTTTAATTCGAAATTTTTCATTTTCTCACTACAAAGTTTGAATCGAACCCCCATTATAATTATGTAATTGCTTTAAAGTTGAAAATAAAACGATGATCTTATCCTGAATTAAAACTTCTCAGATTGAATTTATCTAAATGTTAGTAATTAATCATCTCCCATTTATTTAATGAAGCAAACTCATTGTTTCCTCGAAGCAAAATAATTAAAAAAATGTTGGGAATTCAATTAATCCACTGGTATTCAAAGATCTAGAAATAATTCAAAAGATAAACAAATATATGACTCGAAATTAGCTTCTATCTTTCATTTAATCAAGAAAATATCCTGAAGCCTTTTCATGGCATTTTAATACCATCAGAATACAAGATTAATTTTCCCTTTGCCAAAATAGTTTCAGCGTTTAAAATTATTTACGAACATAATGGAATTTTGGTACATTTTTATTTACTGTATTCAAAATAAACCTAATACTTCTAAGTTTTATCTTGAGTTATTAAGTTAATTGATGTTATTTAAATAAAAAGAAGTCTAATGAATAAATTAATACTTAATAATGTAAAAATCCATTTAAACCAAATCCATTTAAACCATTATCCACCAAAGTGTTTGCTCTGTTTAAGAACTAAATATAAAAGGATTCGGACTATTTTACGGTACAATTAAGAAGAGTCCCCGTAACATGTAGTTTTTATCTTTTCATGTCATATATAAGGGTAATAATTAAAAAAGCCGATACTTGCATAACCTGTTAAGAAGGCATTAGCATTGAAAATACTTTAAAAAATTCAAGAAGAATCAGAAAGGTGCACCGCAGAAACTAAACCGAAAATAGCTTTCAATGTTATAATTTTTAAACTGTCTTCATTTCAAAGAAGTATTCCAGAGAAATATGTTGAAGTATGTGTATAAATTTTAAACGGATTTGTATAACTGCTGTAAATAATTAAGGGATCTTATGTGCAATGTTACACTATTCTCCCCTCTACCTTATACATCGATAATATTATGCATTTTTTATATCTTTTGGAGTTGTAATAGATCTTAATGCACCAAAAGATATTAATGGCTTACAGCTTACACTTACAGTAGGTACTTATCTAATTAATAATTGGAGATTGTTTTAGAAAGTACGATTTAAACAAACATAACGATCTTTTTTGTTATCTTTGAAATTTTTTTGTTAAAGTTTTATGTAAATGTGTTCGCTCATAAAATAGTTAAACTTCAATGATGTTAGCTATGCCTCCAATTTACGCACTCTCTTCTTTTGTCATTAAAAGTTGGGACGAATTAATAGTGAGCACATGGGGTGGAACAGATTTCGAAATCGGGCAGTTTGAATGTGAGTTGTGAAATTGAATTTCTTCCGTTTTGGGTGATAAAATCGAGTTCGCTGCCAACTCTGTCGTAAAAAGACGCAAATGAAACTGTCTGAAGAAGAAGAGCAAAAGGAAATTCTTCGGGGCTATTGAGGGCAATAATAATGCCAGAGAGAGAGAGAGAGAGGAAAATGAAAGAGACTCACATACACACAGCAACTGCTGAGATACAGAAGGTAATTGGGTTTTGTTTTTCTCTTTCTGCTTTTGGCAACAGCACCGCTGTGTGCATAGTTAATGAGAAATAGATTAAAAGTTACCCAAAAAGGGAAAGAATTTCTAATTTATCCCTCGTCATTCCCTCCCCGAAATTCGAGGTCGAAATTACCCGCTTATCACGTCCGAAAAGAAGTTCGCGCACAATGAGGTGGAGGCGTTCGGTCAGAAAAAGGGGGTCGAAGAATAGATCGTAATCGAAATGAACTGAATACTCTGCGCGGCTGAGATTGCTGCTAGGCAACGGTAGCGGAGACGAAGAAAGATCCCTGCCGGATCGATTTAAAACGGAATAAAATAAAGAAAAGGGAAAATAAATGAATAAAAAACTGAAGTGAAGGGAGGAGCTTTCTTACGCGGCAGTGGAATTCGCATTTAATGGCGGACGGAAGAAGGTTTCTATTTCCCCAAGAAAGGGGAGTTCGGGGTGGGAGAGGGAGTCCCGTTTTCTATCCCGGATTCCGCGCGCATTTTTTGTGCGCTGCTTTGTTCCGATTTTCGGGATTTATTTTCTCCGCCGAAGATTACTGATGAGTCGCCGAGCTTCTTCTGGTCTCTATAGCAACGTCACATGACTGAGAGCTCCGCCTATTTCCCACATTTGAATGGGTGTGGAATGAATCCAGTTTGGGATTTTCGGGAAATGGAATGGAGGAAGTGCAGTGGATTTTTGAAAGTTCTCTTTCGCTGAATATCATAATTCCTTTTGTTTATTCACTTGGGAATGGCATTTGTCTTTGAACTTGTTTATTTAAGATGACCTTTATTAAACACTTTATCGGGTATTCTAAGCTTTCTACAATTCAATGTTTGATTGTATTCATGATAAATTTTTTTCTGAGTTAATTAAAATCATCTTTTTATTTGTCTTCTAAAGTTTATATACCTAGTATGGTTTTCCAGAAATGGTTTCTCTGCTTGCAACCCTCGGGTAGGAAGGTAGGATTATGATGCCTATTCTAAAATTTAGATAATGTATAAAATTTTTTAGAAAAGTTTTCTTTTTAAAAATCCCCTCTTATTTTCAATCAGTGTAATTTTAGTGAAACATAAATTTTAGCTTCACATACATGTTTATTTTTCCAAACCCCTGAACAAGATGGAAAATTATGAAAAGAACCCATACTTAACCTTAAAAACTTCTCAGATGTTTCTATGAAACTACATTTCCTACCATGTAAAAGTTCTAAAACTTACCATTATCTTCCGTTTCTAACTTTGCCTCATCATCACACAACGTGCTCCTTAACTGAGCCTCTGTTTCCCTGGGGCGGTTGGCGTGTATCTCCCTTTCCCCCCTAGATAGGCCCCTCAACATCTCTTTCCCCGGGACCCTCTTTTTTTCGTCGACCTACTCTTAAAAAAAAGGAAACTCTGATTTTCTGTAATTTTTGTTAAAATGTTACATATTTATTTTAAATGGGGTTAAAATTATAAGTAATCTGGATACCTTCTTATACATTTTTATATTGCGTGTAGATTTTACCATGAAAGTTGCCTGAAGTATCCGTTAGGCTTGCCCAAGGTTAACGTCGTATGTACAGAACAGGTGATTTCTAGTGTTACTTCCTGTGATTGATTTGGGATATTTTCGGGGTTTTTTCTATAGCAGGTGAAACGATTTTAACTTCCTTATTTATAAAAAAGATAACCTTGCCTATTTTTTTAGTCGGGTGTTATCTAAAAAAGGTTAGAGAAAAAGGGATAATTTTTTATTAGTTGATAGGTATTTATTTCGAAATATTAACCAGTGAATAATGTTTAAAAATTTCTCGAAAACTTAACTTTTAACTTAAATATTTAAGTAATTTTATAGTTTTTAATACTTTATTATTTATTTGACATTAAATAAAATTAGAAAATCTTACTTATTTTATTTTAACTTATTCTAAAAGAAAATTCTCTGTTTTGAACTTCATTTTAATCCGACCTTCATTTTTGAATTTTGTGAACTTCATTTTTGTGTATGAACCTCTTTGGTCTTATGAGTTTATGTTTTGATACTTCCTCTTTAATGTGTTTCATTTTGTTGCTGTACACATTGTCCTTGCTATCCTTTAAATTCGTTTTTATGAGATGACTACTTTACTATTTTAATAATTATATATGTGAGGCGGAAAGCGAAAAGGGACCTCTTGTCGGCAAAGTTGATTTCGAGAAAACGCCAAAAAACCGGAAGAAGGTCAAAACTATCGAATTTTTTTTTCTCTCGATTTTATCGATCCTTGGACCCTTTTGAATCGAATTTTAGCTGTTGGAATCATTCCTTAACTGTGAAAAATAACGAGAGGGTAGCATTTTGAAAGTTTAAGGTCGTTTTTCGCGAAATCCACTTATTCTATTAAAATTTTTAATTACTGGCGATTCGTCTTTTTTTGAGCTACAAGGATGATGATGGTCTTAAAATCTTCATAAATCTGTACAGATTGAGAAAAAATAATAACTCCATTTCGACGAACGCCGACAAGAGGTCCCTTTTCGCTTTCCACCTCACATATATTCAATCATATAACATATACAGGAGGGGAGACATAAAACATATCAATTTTATTAGAAGTATAGCAGCAAAAACCTTAACTATACAAAAATTGCGGCGCCCAGTAAAAAATAGTTCTTTTTAATTTACTTTCACTTTTTACAACAACCTGTAATAACATTTCAAGTAGATTAACTTTTTGTTTCTTCTCTTCCTAATAACTTTATAGACTACTCAAATGTTTTTATTTATAAATTGGACAAGTGATAACGAATTTTTAAGTAATTAAATTGAAATTACTCCTAGTTTTTCTTTGACAGAAATATATTTTTTACCTCATCAACACTTTTTCCACTTTCACCTAGTTTTCTAAGAAGTTAAACAAACCATTTGGTTGACGAAAGTGACGTTGCACATGCTCCCTCGAGTTCCGCTTCTCCCATTCATTTACACGTGCACAGGATTCATGTGTTCTTAACAGTCCTACGCTACGACAACCAAAACATATCAGCAAATCCGATCCCTCCCGGTTCAAACCGGAAGTTCAGGGAGCATGCTGGAATACCACGGCCAAATATCCTTTAATTTTCATCATCAATTTGTGTGTGTTCGACTGAGAAGCTAACAAATCCAATCCCATAACTTAAATCAAGTGCCTAAAGCAACACACCAGCAACCACTTCTGCACGCAACTCTCACTCTAACTTCATCCACGCGAACAACTTCCCCTCCTCTCCTAATCTGCAATTAATAAATTCGCCACCCGACCCGTCGATTAAAGAGAGAGAAGCTATTAACACAGCCCCCGCTGGTTCCCTAACTCACCGACAGATGGCGGCACGCTTGACCGGCGCCTTTGCAGGGCGACCTCATCATCAAGCCCACAGTAGCAGGGAAGGTCGCGACCCGAGGGTCACCTCGCCATGGGCAGGAGGCGGTGGTGGCTTCGCTTTGATCCGCCACCGAAACACACTCCTTATCATTATCATTTCTTTTCTTTTTTTTCCCTCCTTTCTTTTTCCTTCGTGGGCCTCTCCGCTGCTCGCCTACTTCTCGCGGTTGGAGGGTGCTATTTTTCCTGTCTTCTCTCTCCACGCCAAGAAAAAGATTTATACCAACAGCTTTTTGTTGCGGGAATCAATTGGGGACGAGGCGCGAGGTTTGGTGTGTTGTTTTTAGGTATGGGTTCCATTTGTTTTTGCTTCTCGCTTGAAGAATTTTTATAAGGTTTATTACAAGTGTGAAATGAGGAACAGGGTGTTAAAACACAAAATTAATGCTTTAAATTTACATTAAAGATCCATTTTTTTAAACACACAACGAATTAAGTTATTTTAAACAATTTAAAATTTTCATTTTCATTTTGAAATATGTCTGTTTAACAAAATTAGAAGCATTGCAGTTGCTTAGTTGTGGGGGAGATAATGGCTTTCTTGAGTGAACAGGACTTGAAAGTATCAGGACGCAGTATAATTAAAAATAAAATCTTTAATAACAAACAGGCATAGTAGTGGGAAGAATGAGCAAGTGAGAAGAAAAAGGCAAGGGGCAAGGCTTCCGGCTCGGAAGTATATTTATACAGTTCAAAATAAAGTTAGCTCGCTTCAGTTCGTTCGTGGTAGAGTCACTGGCAGAGAGTTCACTCCCGTCCATCCTCCGCCTCCGTTGGACAGCTCGTCCAACTTAATCTTCTTCTGGAAGGGGACTAATCTGGGTGATGGGTCTCTTGTAGACTCCTGATGTAGTACGAACTTCCACAATCCGCACGAAGCCGTCAGGTCCTGGAAAAGTCTTCTCGATCCGACCTAGGTTCCAGCGCATCGGTGGTTGGTTGGGCTCTTTGAGAAGAACTAGTTGATTGACCTTGACGTTCGGTTGAACGGTCCTCCATTTGGCCCTCATTTGGAGCTCATTGAGGTAGTCGGAACTCCATCGTTTCCAAAATTGCAGATGGAGTGACTGGATAAGATGCCACCTAGAGATTAGAGACATAGATGTTTGAGTATCAGGGTCAGGTAATGAAAGGAGAGGTCCCCCTACGAGGAAGTGTCCTGGAGTTAAGGGTTCTAAGTCTGTTGGATCAGAAGATAGTGGAGTCAATGGTCTTGAGTTTAAACAGGCTTCGATTTGAGTCACTAGAGTGTAGAGCTCTTCGAAATTCAAAACTGCTGCTTTAGTTGTTTTGATTAAATGGGTTTTGGTAGATTTAATATTCGATTCCCATAATCCGCCATGATGGGGTCCTAATGGGAGGATGAAATTCCACTTGATTCCTTCTTCTGATGAGTAGTTTTGAACGGATTCAGACTTAAAAATTTCAAGTTGTGCGTCAAGAAGATTTTTACAGCCTTTAAAATTAGTGGCGTTATCACAAAATATAGTACTAGGCCTTGATCTACGTGCGATAAATCTTTTTAAGGACGCTAAGAAAGCTTGAGTACTTAAGTCTGATACTAACTCCAAATGAATAGCTTTTGTAGAAAAGCAAATGAATAGTGCTATATAGGATTTTAACTTGACCTTTGAGCGTTTCATATTAGGCTTGGTGATAATGGGGCCCGCGAAATCCAACCCTATGGTTTGAAAGGGTCTAGAAGGAACAATTCGTTCTTTTGGCAAATTACCCATTATTTGTGAAAGGTTGCGGGCTTTGCAACGAAAGCACACCATGCAGAAAAAGATGATTTTTCTTACCTTATCTCTTCCAGATTTAAACCAATACCTTTGGCGAACGAGGGATAAGGTTGCTTGTGTTCCAGCATGAAGAGCTTTTTCATGGTAATACTTGATGATGAGATCTGTCAGATGATGATCTTTTGGCAGCAGAATCTGATGTTTTTGGGTTTCTGGCAATGTCGAATGTTCAAGTCGGCCACCTACTTTAATTAAATCATCACCATCTAGAAATATACTTAGGAAAACATAAGGATTAGATGCTGGTAGTTTTCGTTTAGATTTTAGGTGTCTAAGTTCGACTGGAAAACTTTCCTTCTGAACCAACTTGATTAAGTGTATAGTAGATTCGTGTAGTTCAGTAGCAGTTAACTGGTCTTTGCGACGTTTCGAAAGTTTAACTTTACAGTTACTGATGAATCTCAAACACCAAGCGGTAATTCTTATTAGTTTTCTAAAGGATGAACACTTCAAAACGAGAGAGTTAATGGGTGATTCTTCGTAGTTAGATTTTGAGTTGTCACTTACTTGAAGGTAACTTTCAGTCTCAATAGAAGCGTTGAGGCTGGTTTTACGTATTTCTAAATCTGTAGAAGTTATTTCAGCCTCGGTCGGCCAATATTCCTTGGGCTCAGCAATCCACTTTGGGCCATGCCACCACATCTCGTTGCGGAGTAGGTCATTAGGCGTCAGGCCGCGTGTACTTAAGTCACTAGGATTAGAAGCAGAAGGAACGTACTTCCAATGAGCATTCTTCAACTTGTCATGGATTTCAGCAACTCTGTTTGCAACAAAGGTCTTCCATCGATTTGGTGGAGCTCGCAGCCAGGCAAGAACTATAGTAGAGTCCGTCCAGGCGTATACGTTTTCTGGTGAAATTCTTAAATCGGTAAGAACCTGAAAAGTAAGCTTAGCACCTAAAACTGCGGCGCAAAGCTCAAGACGGGGTATGGAAATAAGTTTACAAGGAGCGACCCTGGTTTTTGAAGTTAACAGGTGAGTGGAACGTGTGCCTCCACTTTGTACACTTAAGTAAACTGCTGCTGCATAAGCTTGAGAAGAACTATCGCAAAAGACATGAATTTCGATTGAATGTCCCCTAAGGTAGTTTACCCAACGCGGGATTTTAATAGTCTCTAATTCATGTAGAGTTGATGCGAAGAGTATCCAACGGTTATTGATATCTTCTGAAACATCACTATCCCAATCAAGACCCATCAACCAAAGTGATTGAATGAGGATTTTCCCGACGATAGTTACTGGTGATATCCATCCTAAGGTCTTTAGGTTGCCAATGTAGACCTAAAGTTTTGATCGTGGTGTCAAATTGAATTGATTTGTCGACGTTAGGTTCTCTGTCACTTTCTGGTATTTCTCCAAGTACGTTATTCTCGTTACTTGTCCACTTTTTAAGAAGAAATGATCCTTCCTTCAATACGTTGATGATCTCTGTCATCTTCATTTCAGCTTCGCTAAAATCGTCTGCTCCGGACATTAGATTATCGACGTAAAATTCGTTATCCAAGACGTCAGAACCAATAGGAAATCTGTCCTTCTGGTCTTGTGAAAGCTTCTTGAGTACTCTGATTGCAAGATGTGCGGAGCAATCCATTCCAAAGGTTAATCTAAGCAATCTGTAGTCCTTAAGAGGGTCAGATGGGCTTGGTCTCCAAACTATTCTTTGAAAATCAGTGTGATTTTTAGAAACTAACACTTGTAAATACATTTTTTGGATGTCTGCTGTAAGAGCGATTTTAAAGAGTCGCCATCGTAGCAAAATTGCAGACATATTTTCCTGAATATTGGGACCGGTTAAGAGTTGATCGTTAAGCGAGATTCCACTTGTGGTTTTTTGAGAGGCGTTAAACACAACTCGAACTTTAGTTGTTGAACTATCTTCTTTATATACGGCATGGTAAGGAAGGTAGTACCCTTGAAATCCAAAATCATCTACTTTTAGGTCGACTTCGGTAGGATCTACTTCAACCATATGGTTAAGTTGCAAGTATTCGTTAAAGCATTTCGAATATTCTGTTCGAAGGGACGAATTTGTGTTGAATTTACATTCTAAACTTAAGAATCTAGAAGTTGCGATGTGTTTAGATGCTCCAAGTGGACTTGAATTTTCCTTGAAAGGAAGATCGACTTGATATCGATCATCAACTTTAACGCAGGAAGATTTAAAGATGTCTTCGCATTTTTGATCATCTTTTGAAAGATGTCTTTCCCTTGAAACCTCCTCTAGTTCCCAAAACGTTTGAAGTTGTTTGTGTAATTCCAAGTTTGTGTGCAGGTTAGTAACTTCGATACGATTTCCATTAGTCGTTGCAATCGGTCCTGTTAATACCCATCCCAATTTGGTGTTTTGAGCTAAAGGGGAAAGTTCCGGACCTTTAACTATCCCATCCGATAGAATTGCTGGGTAAAGATCAGCGCCGATGATCATGTCAATCCTACCAGGATAAGCATAATAAAGGTCAGCTAGAGTTAAACCTTGCAGGTGTTTCCAATCTTGGATTTTAACCCGTAGATTTCGTCCGTAGTTGGTAAGGGTTTTTAGAACTAAGGCTTCGCAGTTGGAAGTAATAAGCTCGTCAGACATGGATTTGATGCCAAAAGTGACGATTTTGTTGCATTTTTCAAAACTAGATTTTCCTATTCCAGATACACTAGCGGAAATAGATATTTTATTCAACTGCAGCATTTGTGAGAGATGTTCAGTTAGAAATGTAGATTGTGATCCTTGATCCAAAAGTGCACCCGCTAAGATTTCTGAACCTTCAGGTTTAAAGATCTTTACAAGAGCGGTACTAAGAAGAACTTGTTTACCTGGTTGGTTGTCTTTCAGGAAGTGCGCCGAGATTTCTGCGACTTGGTTGCTTACCTCAGGTTGAGGGTTTTGTTGATCCGAATCCATGCGGCTCTGGATTGCAGGGTCGTGCAGTTGGGTATGATGGCCCTTCTTGCAGATGGAGCAAGAAAATTTACTTGGACACTGACGGATCTGGTGTCTAGAAGAAAGACAATTAAGGCAAAGTTTTTTGTTAATAACAAAGGTCGATTTGTCTGATCTTGACATGTTTGTGAACTTAGGGCAATGCGCAATTTTGTGATCACTGCTACACATCGGACAGTTTTCACTCTTCATAGCGTGATGAGAGGTTGTACGAGTAGTTTTGCTGTAAGGATTGTGTTCCGGCCTAAGATTTGTAGGTCTTTTGAGCGAAATTGCTTCAAGTGTTCGGAAACGTCCAATGAGAAATTTTTTAAGCTCATCGTAGGTTGGTACCTCAGTCTTAGAGACTAGGCTCTGCTCCCAAAGTTGTAGAGTTTCATGTGGAAGTTTTTGGGAAATGGTGTATACCAAAATAGCATCCCACTCGTCTACTGGAATCTCTAAATTGGAGAGAGATTTTATACAGCGATCAGATGTATCTACTAAGGTTTTTACGTTATGCGAGTTGTCGATTGTTATTTTTGGTTGTGATAACAATATCTTCAGTTCTGAATTAACCTGAATTCGTTTGTTTTCGAATCTATCTTTTAATGTGTCCCAAGCTGAATCGAAGTTAGCTTCCGTAACTTGATAATGCTTGATCAGATTTTCAGCTTCTCCGCTTACGTGAGATTTTAAGTAATAAAGTCGCTGGACATTACTTAACGATTCGTTGTCGTAAATTAAGCAAGAGAAGAGATCGCGAAATGATGCCCAATCTTCGTATTTACCCGAAAAAATTGGAAGTTTAATCGTAGGTAGTTTTTCCTCGGATCTTCGATCGGATTGAGGTTTAGGCTGATCTGAGTTTCTAGACTGTGATCGGGGAATTTCAGGATAAGTATTAGCTAAATAATCTTTGATTTCCGTTAAACTGGCAACGTAAAATTCTTCTACTTCATTATAGAGATCAGTTTTAAAGTAAGGTAATTCCTCTGCTTTATCTAGTGCAAGAATTTCCCTGTGGTTGGAATTAAAGTCTTGCCATAAGTCCGTAAAAAGTTGGATCCGCGTTTCAAGATACGATTTAGTCTTGCGAGAAGCCGAGTCCTTTTTGAAGTTACGAATAGATTTTGTCATGCGCTCGTAGATATCTTTCTGTTCTTTAATTAGCCCTGCCATAGTTTGCTTAAGTTATGTAAGCACGTAGAAAGTAGGCTTAAGTTTTGTAAGCACGCGGTGATTTGAAAGCACAAAATCTTACCACTGGTAACGATACAACAGATAGTAGTAGAATAATTTCTGTATTCCGACTCCGACGGACCACTGCTTAGTTGTGGGGGAGATAATGGCTTTCTTGAGTGAACAGGACTTGAAAGTATCAGGACGCAGTATAATTAAAAATAAAATCTTTAATAACAAACAGGCATAGTAGTGGGAAGAATGAGCAAGTGAGAAGAAAAAGGCAAGGGGCAAGGCTTCCGGCTCGGAAGTATATTTATACAGTTCAAAATAAAGTTAGCTCGCTTCAGTTCGTTCGTGGTAGAGTCACTGGCAGAGAGTTCACTCCCGTCCAGCAGTGTTAGTTTTCAATGAAATAAAAAAATTGATATTCAAATTAATGGCCAAAAATATATATTATATAATATAACTCAACTATGTATAAAATTTCTTCTACAATACTTCTACAATTTTACTTACAAGTATTTTATCGTTCATGTCCGTAGTTTTTTTTAATAACTAAACATTTTGACCTATTTTTGATAACTTTCTATCATATATACCTAAGTTTTGACTTGATTTCCTTTTATCTGTAAAACCGTTTTCTTGTTAATAGACTATTCTAGCAATGAAAACAACTACACAAAAAAATTTGAGTGTTTTAACGATTAACTTAAGTTTTAGAAGCATTATATAAAGTATTAATTTTTATTAGAAGAAAATACCTATTGATATTCAAAATAAAAGCCAAAAAATATAAATATGTTGAAACCTAAAGTAAATAATTTATTATCTCTTTTAGAATTTATCACTCGTGAAAAGATTTTTTGTCAGTTATATAACGGATTTTATTTTCAGTTATGTCAGAACTGCGAAGTTCCTTGATAAATTCATTTTATGTTGTCAAACAATAATTACATTCCTTTTTTTCTATGGACCCAAACATTTTGAGTGTTCATATTCATGTTTATATTTAAACGCCGGTTTGATAACTTTCCCCCCTTACATGCTAATCCGTTAACTGTAAATCCGTTTCTTTGTGAGAAGACCATTGTAGCAGTGAAAACTGCTTACCAAAAAAAAGCTTCTGTCTTTTCAAAATATGTTTCTCATACAATATTCCTTTCGTATGAGGAGAAGCATGCATTTTCTTCTCTTTATCAGTTTTTCATCGTATTAGTTTAGAAGATTTTATACATACTGAATGAAATTTTGGCTTGATACTAAACATTATAGATGAAAAAGGAGTAAAAATGTCCTAAAAAATTAAGAACTTGATTTATAAGAAGAAAAATTTAGTTTTCATTAAAAAAAGAATTTTAAGAGTCAAATATTTCTTCTTCAATATAAAAATTAAAATTTTTAAAAACTTTCCTCTCTTACCTGATTATTTTACCTGTAACGTTTATTCTCTCCTCAACAGATCTTTTCTTTTACTTTATACTTATTCCAAATAGAACGTTTTTCTGTATATTGAATTTCAGAACTCTTTTAGAAAAGCTCACCTGATCCAGATCTTTTAACACAAAGATGAATAACCTTCGAAATCCCTACTAAATCAATAACTGAATTCAGACCTCCCAAATTGATTGCGTCCGAACGGAAACATTTTTTTTCTTGCTTCCAAAAATATCGGAAAGTAGTATGGGTGGTGTAATAATGTTCCAAAGCTCCGCCTATTCCTTTGCCCTCCACTTTTAGCAAGGTCTGTCTCTCTTTGTTATCGGCATATCAGAGTCACTCACCCGAGCTGGATTGTTACGTTTCGCTACGCACCATTTCATTTTTTCTCTGCGCATGCGTATAACGCGCTCCTGTGGCGGCAGGTGTTAAAAAGAAGTAGCTGCGGGGGAAATAACAACACTATAAATCGGGGGGACCATGAGTACAATTATCAGATTGTTTTTATTTTTGGCGCTGTTGAGGATCTTTTGCAACGGCGTCTCGGGGAGTGGGCATTTTCATTTCACTTCTGTTCGTGATGTCTCGCCTTATCTTATCATCTGTGTCCCTCGAATTTCAGTTGAAAAACTGGTTTCGAACAAACGATGCTTTCAAAACCATGGAAAAGGTCGGTTAAAGAATGCGAAGCCTCGCAGGAGAGATTTTTTGGAAGCAACGAGTCTTTTTCAGAATTATCTAGTTTATATTGCTTCTCTAAAAGAATTATTTTGAAAAATTAATAAGGTAATAGTTAAAAATCTAAAAATAACTTTTGTGTTATTATTTATTTAATTTTATGGGGTTTTTTTCTAGTGGTTCATTTTTTCCTTTCCTATATAAAAAACTAGCTGATGTGCCCGGCCTTGCACGGCTGGAGATAGAGATTTTTTTTTAAATTTTTAATTCATTTTCTATATTTTTAATTCATTGGTGAAAAAGTAAAGGTAACAGTGTTGAAAAGTGCCCCCCTTAGACTCAAAACGTTTCTAAAAATGAGTTCACACCCTACTTTTACACGTCAAATTAAAAAAATTTTCTGGCCTATGTTTAAAAATTAAACTCTCAAATAAAAATATTTTGTACTATACCTACCAGTTTTAAAATTTTAAATTTCATTTAATTATACTTTTAGATTATAGTTATGATTTTTAATTAGACTCATATCTAGTTTTTCTTTTAAAAACTTGTTATTTTGCATTATGTTTTTTTTGTAACAATGGGGTGAACAGATCTCTTTTGGAGGAGAAATAAAGCTATTTCAGCTAAATGACCATAAAAAGAACAAAAAAGGGGTCAAGGGGTCATTAAAAGTTTTCGAAACATAGCCTATGTTTTTTTCTGAGTTTTTTTACGTAGGTATACCAAGTTTGGTGCAGATCGGAAGTAAACTGTGGATTTGTATAGAAGACACACATACACACACACACTTAGTTTTATTATATTAGACTAGCTTATTTGCCCGGCCTTGCACGGGTGGAGTGTATTGTGTATTAATTCCTTTTTAAAGTTCTCCCAAGTTATATATCCTATTTTTCGAATCACCAATAACCCCGGTGTCCCCAGTACTTTTTCATATTCCCGATAGTTTCATTTCCGATTTTCATGTTCCCGATAGTTTTCATATCCGGGTGTTCCCGTTACCTTTTCGTATCCCGGTGTTCCCGGTACCTTTTCATGTCCCAGGTTTCCCGGTACCTTTACAAACCCCCAGTTCCCGATAATTTTCATATCCAGGTGTTTCCAATAATTTTCATCCCGGTATTCCCGGTTCCTTTTCCCCATCCCAGTTCCAACTGTGACATCTCATTCCATCAAATATTTATCCTTTCCATGTGATAAAAACAATCACATTGAAATCATCTCTTTTTTTAAATCTAGTGTTTAAAATGTACCTTTTAAAGTGTACCTTTTCATATCCGGATGTTCCCGCTACCTTTTCATATCCCGGTTTTCCCGGTACCTTTTCATAACCCGGTGTTCCCGATAATTTTAATGTCCCGGTTTTCCCAATAATTTTCATAACCTGGTGTTCCCGATAATTTTCATCCCAGTTTTCCCGGTGCCTTTTTCTCATCCCAGTTCCATCTGTGATATCTCATTCCATCCCGATTTTTTGTCTATTAAACATTTATCCTTCCTATGTGATAAAAACAATCTACTTGAAATCATCTCTGTCATTTGAAATCCAGTGTTTAAAATCTTAAACAGAATTTTCTTAAAGTATTCCCGCTATCCTTTTAAAATTCCGCAAAAAATATGTGAAATATGGAACTAGTGAAAGGTACTGAAATTATGGAACTAGTAAACTGGACTGTTTACATTTATTTTTATATTACTATTGTGAACAGTTTTGGCAACTCAGTTATAATTGATGTTATTCAAAAATGATTAGAATCAGATTATGTTTTGGATATGAATTAGATTGTGTATTTTTTTGGCTGGTAACTTAAAAGCAATTTTATTGTGGCTGTACTTATAACTCACTACTACTAAATTATCTTAATTAAATCTTGGCTTTTTTAAACGATTGATTTCTCTTTTTATCCACTATTTCACTCTACCACTGAGAGCTTCCGCCCGGAGAATAAAAAGAATTTGTCGGTACTACAGGGAACTCTTCAAGAAATCGACATGGCATCCCTGCCGGGATTGGAGGCTCTAAGTAAGATCTTCTTATGTACTATAGAAGTTGAAAAGTAGTTTGGAAAATGAATTACTAAAATTTAAACTTAAGAATAAAGAAGTACTTAAGAAGAATAACTATGGATTTAAAGACTAGGGTAAAGGTCAAAAGAACCGTAGCACGAACGGCGGTATCTAAACTTATCCGAAGATTAGAAGAGGAATTAGAAAAGCCAGAAGTAGAAATTGACAATTTAGAGTTATGTGTAGAAGAACTCTCTAACAAACGGGATACGCTGCTCTCCCTTGACAGCGAATATGAAAGAGAGATATCGAGTGAGGAGGAGCTTATCAAAGAAATAGAAACAGCCAATGAGTATAAAGAGAAGATTTTCCTTGTTATAAGAATGTCTAAAAAACGGATTAATTCCTTTTACAACAGATCCTCGTCGGTTGTTAACGACAAGATTTCCGAACTCGATAACTATTCCATAAGGGAAGAGAGCGTAAGAGGGTCTAACGAAGAACTAAGAACCAGTACCAGTCACATTAAACTACCAAAACTTGAAATTGCTAAATTCCAGGGAGATATAGAAAAATGGCCGGAGTTCTGGAGCCAATTTGAATCAGCCATACACAACAATAGAAATTTAACGAAAATATCCAAATTTAATTACTTAAAGATGCTATTACAAGGTTCCAGTTTAAAATCATTAGATGGTTTGGTTGTGACAGAGAAAAATTATGATATTGCAATAAAGATTCTAACAGACAGATACGACCAAAAAGATATTGCCATCAATTCTCATATGAAGAAACTATTAACTTTGAATCCATTGAATAAAACTTCAAGTATTAGAGAATTACGTAACTTTTATGAAACCTGTATGATCCACGTCAGAAGTTTAGAGGCTTTAGGCGTAGAGACCAAGAGTTACGGAAGTCTTCTTTTCACGGTGTTGGCACAACGGATCCCAGAAGATATCATGTTGGACTTCAATCGGAAACGATTTGAAAGAAATGATCAGTGGGATATTACTAAGTTACTTGAGTTTCTAAAGGAAGAAATAGAGCTCCGGGAAAAAACAGCAATGTATAGGAAGGAAGTGGAGAAAAATGTATCCCAGGGAAAGAAGCAAACTCAAGTAAGAGAGGATCTCCGTGAAACGAAATTTACCACAACTGACCTTTTGGTAATGGATCAAAACTCTAGGTACCGTTGTATTTTTTGTGAAGACCATCACCAGTCGAATGAGTGTGCCCAGAGTTCTTACCTGACGTTACCGGAGAGAAAAGAACTGCTGTCTCGAAAAGGATGTTGTTTCATCTGTCTTAAACCGAGGCATATAGCTTCCAAATGCAATAAAATGATAAAATGTAACAAATGCTCTAGAAGGCATTTTTTGATAATGTGTCCGGAAAATGAAAATTACCCTTCGACTTCAAAGGCCGATTTAGAAGATAAAGCCTGCCTATTAGCGAATAAGACTTGCTCCTCCGAAGTAATCATGGCGGATGGTGAAGCGGATTGGGAGAATGAAGAATTCGAGCCAACACTCGTTACAAAGCCCATTCTCCACACCGACAGATGGGAAGGAGAAGATGAAGACGACGATGTGAAGGATCACTGGGATGACAAAGAATCTAACAGAAATATAGTGACCAAAGGAGAGCAATTTAAGCAGAAAGATGATGTTGGAAAGATAAACAAGACACAGCTGGAAACGAAAAAACAAGGACAAGAAAAAGTGAGGAACAGAACAAGATTGAAGATAGAGAAGAAAGGGACGAAGGAATTCCATCCAAACTAGAAAAGGATAGAAGGAAAAGAAGATCGAACAGAGTCCCGTCTGAAAGCATTGATCCTGATTATGAAAAACTAAGACAAGACGGAAGAAATTTTGTCTTGGAAGGCAAACTCATGAGACCGAGGAAGTCTAAGCAAAAGAAGAGAAGATCAGACGGAGGTACTCTAGATACAGCAGAGGTACTACAGCAGAGGAACTACAGCGCCTACTACAGCGGAGGTACTACAGGTACTTTAGACGGAGGTACTACAGCGCCTCCACACCCTCCCACGCCTGGGGATCACAGACCTAGGAAAGTGAAACTTGAAGTTCCTGGATCAGAAATACAAGAATTTGAAATAAAAAGACCTGAAAGAGTAAAAATTGGAAGAAAGTTTATCAAATGGAAAGCTGAGATGATTTGGAGTGTACTGTTCAACGGTATGGGCAAAAGACCTGATATTGATGTTAAATGACCTCGCCTTGAGTGTTGAGATTTCGTTTATTAAACGTAAACTCAAGGTGGGGAGTGTGAAATATGGAACTAGTGAAAGGTACTGAAATTATGGAACTAGTAAACTGGACTGTTTACATTTATTTTTATATTACTATTGTGAACAGTTTTGGCAACTCAGTTATAATTGATGTTATTCAAAAATGATTAGAATCAGATTATGTTTTGGATATGAATTAGATTGTGTATTTTTTTGGCTGGTAACTTAAAAGCAATTTTATTGTGGCTGTACTTATAACTCACTACTACTAAATTATCTTAATTAAATCTTGGCTTTTTTAAACGATTGATTTCTCTTTTTATCCACTATTTCACTCTACCACTGAGAGCTTCCGCCCGGAGAATAAAAAGAATTTGTCGGTACTACAGGGAACTCTTCAAGAAATCGACAAAATAAATTTCAAAAATCCCTCGATAAAAAGTTATCAAGTAAGCTTGTCTTCTTTTTAATAAAACCAACTTCTTTAAAAGCTTCTCTGAAAGAGTAAAAACTAAAAACAGATTGCTAGTTATAATAAAAATCTAGTGATTATAGTCTAGTAAACCAATTCCGCTATGAAGCAATGAAATTTTAGCTCTGTTTCCTCGGAAACTTTTAAATTCTTGCTATTAAAATATATTTTTCTGAGAAATTAAAATATTAAAGAAAGTAAATTAATTATTTTAATTTACTTCGGTTTTCTGATAACTGTTATAATATTTAAATACAGATATTCACACTGTTTTTCTTCATAAATTTTTTTGTAAATAATAAAATATGTATAAATGTTAATCAGTTATATTCATTCAAGTGAGGCAAGACGTCGCCTTAAGATAGAGAAGTAAACACTGCAATTTATGCATTTCAACAATGCACAATGCTATTTCAATGGGGAAAACGGAGTCGAAAAAGCGCCGAAAAGCAGGGAAGGAGTCCTTCGATTTTAAAATCGTTTCTTAGTGCGCGTCTAATGGCTGAGAGGAAGGTCTCTGTCAAATTTCAAGCCAATCGGTCCGGCAGTTTTGGAGATTTCGTGATGAGTGTTATGAATGAATGAATCACCCGTATTTGGATTTTATATATATAGATTACAAACTGTGTATTTTTTGTAAAACTTTTAACACTTCAAAAAATATGCCAGGTACTCTTCTAGAATACCGATGCCATTTTTAGTGGAATACATAAAAATATACTATTTCCCATAATTTATCAGTTTAACATTATAGTTGAACAAATACTGTTTCTATTTGAATCTAAATTCTGCTGTCATCAGTATCCTTTTAATAGAAAATCATTTTATATCATTGAAATAAACTACTATTAAAGACTGTTTATTGTATGAGAAAATCCCCGGAGATTCGGATTCCCGAATACAGTAGAGTACCGAACCTGTGACATCTATCAAAAATAATTTATTGTTCGATATTAGAATTAAAAACATCTTACTTAGTTATTTTTGCATGTGAATTTAAATCCCAATGTTAACGTTTTTGTGTACTTGTGACTGCAATTTCAAAATTTTCGATTTACAGACAGACGTCTAAACGAAGTTCACTGAATTTTTAAAATTCTGATGCTCTGCATTCGAAAACTTTTTGAAGAGCAAACGCTAATTATAGATTTGGCACTTCGCAGGTCATTAGTGGTCCCAAATTTATATTTACGTTATTTTTTAACAATGAAAACAAATTTAGATTATTTAAGAACCTCGTGCTAGGACCTAAACATGTCAGACGTAATGGGAAATAGCCGTTAAAAATACCCGCAGCCTTTTTCACAGACAGAATCGGAGACGAATCGGAGGGCTAAATATTCCATCTCAGACGTCGAGAGCAAAAAAAAAGATGGAATAACGATCTCCACCAACACAATGCGTGTTTTCCTCTTTATTATCATTTGCAGTCTTGCTATTACATTCATTCGTTTCGAAATAACAAGAGTGGGTTCGAAGAGCTCTAGATCTTCCAGTCTGAGAAATCTGTTTTAATTTTATAAATGCAAAGTTCAGAGGTGGGACAAACTACTTTCACAGTGACGTCATGAGCAACCCTGGGTTGGCTTTGGTTCAGATTGGCATGTCGTTTGATTTTAGGGTTCATTCATATTCATCAAGTTCATCGTTACCTCAGATTGATTGAGTTGAGAATATTAAGTAAATTCTGCAAGAGAAAAGAATAATTGATAATAAAGGTGTGAAATGACAATTTTCAACAAAAAATATCAAAAAATGTTTTAACTACCTTGCTAAACTTTTACGATGGGGCTGGTGTGAACTTTCCAAACAACTGCTTATAGAAAAAATAATCTTTCTGCTTGAAAATCAATCACAAGAGCAATACCAGTTTTTGGTAATGTTTTTAGAGGCCGGCTCTTCTGCCTAATTTGTCTTTTAATTTTAAAAATATCTACCCATGCTTTAAATAAAAAAACTTCAAATCACACCATTGGATGCAATATCAAAATTTATTCGCTATGTAAAGAAATAGTGTACATAAAGTACAAATACAAATACAAATACAAATTAAGTCGACCAACTACAGGCGTAAGCCCAGCAAGGTTGGTCCAGTCTTTTTAACCCACACTACCGGAATCCCAGTATCTGTCAATTTTCCTCTTGAACTCGTTTACCCCACTTGAATTTACAATTGTTTCAGGCAACGCATTCCATCTATCCACTACCCTATTAAAAAAATAATGCTTTCTACAATCCGTCTTAAATCTTCCTTTATTCAATTTGAATTTGTGACCCCTTGTTTTATTACCCGTATTGAAATCTAGTCCCTCTGTGTCCCCTTGCTTTACCATTTTAAATAGTTGAATCAAATCCCCTCTAATTCTTCTTTTCTCTAGAGTGAACATATTTAGCTTCTTTAATCTTCCCTCATAACTTAAACTGGATATACCCTTGACCATTTTAGTAGCCCTATGCTGAACCCTTTCAATTGAATCAATATCTTTTTTTAAGTATGGAGACCAAAACTGAACAGCATACTCTAGATGAGGTCTCACCAAGCCTCTGTATAGTGGTAAAATAATATCCTCGGACCTTGAAGAAACAGTTTTTTTAATGTATCCCAATATCCTATTAGCCTTTTTACTAGCAGATGAACTCTGATGAACCCATTTAAAGTCTTCATTTACTATCACCCCTAAATCCTTGATCATATTACCTTCTTTAACTTTGTTCCCTTGCAGATAAAATTCTGCCCTACCATTCCCCCGACCTATATGAAGTACCTGACATTTACTTATGTTAAAGGACATACCCCATATACCCCATATGCACTATCAAATAGTAATTAATACAATATAATAGTAAATATCAAATAGTAATTCACTACATAAAGTCAGCTCAAAACCTTTATTAATTGAAAGGGTTCAGCATAGGGCGTCCAAAATGGTCCAGGGTATATCCAGTTTAAGTTATGAGGAACGATTAAGTAAGTTAAATATGTTCACTCTAGAGAAAAGAAGGATTAGATGGGATTTAATTAAATATCTTTAATTAGAAAATGCACCCGTTTCCTTTAGAGTTGTAATGTTCGCATTGTTTATAAATCGAAAAATATTCACAATTCCAAAAATTAAAAAGCATCTTAACAAATTATCTGCATCTAATGCTATACAAAAATACTACACAAATACATCTTATAATTTAAAACTTGGGGGAAAAATACTATTCCCTGCTGTTTTGTTCTTGAAAGAAAAATTGAGTTTCGATGTAAAAAAACTCGAATGTTTTTAAAATGTTTAATTCATTTTTTAATGAAATAAAAATATGTTTTATATGTATTGATTAATAGAATTTCACTATCCTATTTTCGACTTAAGGTATCCGCCTACGTTCGACAACTTTAAAAAAAATAAAATGTTCTGGTTTTTTTACATTTTTGATTACATTTATGTTAGAAACCAACTATTTAAGCCTTTAAAACCACAAAAAAAATTTATGTAAATTAATTAAAAAAACATTAAAAAATTAAGCAAATTTTAAGTTTACGACAAACCTTATAATTACAAAATCTGATTCACATTGAATATTTTTGTAACTTGCAATTGAATTTAAATTCAATTATCTAGAGCAGGGGTTCTCAACCTTTTTGAGTCCGCGACCCGCTTTTCAGGGAAAATATTTTGGCGACCACCCTCAGACCTAAAATGTTAAGACACTTCGTCTCTCTCCCTACACATCTCATCTCATCTTGAAGCCTTGACTGAGAAATTCAATGATTATATTCCAGCAAAGAATATGGATGGATATTAGTCAATCCGTTTAATAAACAAGCCGTTCCAAAAGGCTGAAATAAGTTTTCACCTGCATGATGATTTAATAGAATTATCTTGTGATCAGAGTATGAAGTTGAACTTAACAATGCTTGTGTTGACAAATTCTGGATAGGTGTTGAAAAAGAATATCCATAACTATTCAAAGCAGCGATAAGGGTATTAATACCATTTGCAACATCCTACAGGTGTGAACAAGGGTTCTCTAAAATTGTGCATTTAAAATCAAAGGCAAGAAATTATTTGATACTTGAAAACGACATTCACCTATGTGTTACTGACATTAATCCGGACAGAAAAAGACTTCTTCTAAAAAGAATTCCAAACATGCTCAAATTCTCATTAATTTAACTGTTATGATCTATTAGTTTTGAAAATTGTTGTGTCTGAAAAAAAAATAACTGTAAATATGACTGAGTTTAATTTTTGTCTCGGGACCCCCTAGACCGGCCCCGTGACCCCCCCAGGGGGTCGCGACCCACCGGTTGAGAACCCCTGATCTAGAGAATGTCGAAGGATTTTTAAGGTAAGGGAATTTACTTAGAAGTTATAGACTTTTTCTTAAAAATTCATAATTTTACATCGTTTTTTATTCTATTTTACAAATTAAAAGGCCAATAGACTCGCTTAGAATAACCTTAATAAAATTATCCTATGACATTCCTTAGAATATATTATAAAGAACATTCACACCGAATTTCACTACCATACAAGCAATAGATTTTAAAATATCATGCACACCGTAACTACATTTATTGAAAAAAGTTGTTCTGAGAAAAATGAGTTTAAAGTTTGGAATTACAACCTGACATTGACAAATTGACACATTGGTAATGACCGAAACTTATTTTCTAGTAGCCGTAGAATCAAAAGTTAAACAGTTTTAGAAAGCTTATAAGCTGTACTTAAATATAGAGGGAAAAACAGAAATAACTAATTTTGGTCGAAATTGACGTTTTCAACGTAGGCGGATACCTTAAGACTTCAGGTGGGATCGTAATTAAATAATAAAAATTAATTAGAGATTGTAAATGAGGAAAATACCGATCTAGCAATAAGTACTGAAGTATGATAATAATTTTTTTAGTCACCATAGCAGAACTTATCCAAAAGCACCACTCTATCTGATCGATTTCCAGGGACACGACAACAACAGCAACAACCGATCTAGCAATAAGTACTGAATCATGATAATAATTTTTTTAATAAAACAAGAAAGGATGTTTATATACCTATCACGGGATATTAATAACTCTCTATCTGACTGCCTATCTTTGATTTTAGTTAATAATATTCTTAACATTTTTTCCTCTAAAGCTAAAAAAACATTTTGATCATCACATGATAAAAATCCCTTTTTAAAAACAATTGAATTCACTTAGATAACAGTCTGTTTAACCAGAAAACAAAAATTATAAATTCCCCCTCTCAAGTAAAGTGGTCAAAACCCCGACCAAATCTGTAGCATTTTTTTAGTCAAACGGTGGCCAAAAAATCAGCGCACTCCGAGCTACCTCAATACAAAATCGATGTCGGTTTCCATCCTCTTTTCCCGCCTCACTTGGGGATCCGTTGTGGCAGACGATCTGGTGTGAGTCATTCAGGGAGGGATTTAAGCCGATTTTTATTTATTTTGTTGGGGGAGGGAAATCTTTTGATCGAATCTTTTTGGTCATAGACGAGGTAGAGCTTGAAACGGGCGCTGTTTTCTGCTGTGGATCGGGCGTGTTGGAGGGAAGGGGAATATGGTTTTCTTTTGATTCGTTCAATGAATGTTTAGATGCGTTATAAATTGTTCCCAATAAAATTTATACTGTATACTATGATTACTATGTGTTGTTTTAAATTACTTGAAATTAATAATTACAAAAAGATCATTTGATTCATGATCTAATATGCTTTCTCCCACAAATAATTGAATTTGTTTGAATAGTAAACTTTTATATTTAAGGTGTGATAGTTTTACAGTCTATTTTAAATTTTTGTAGATATAATTTTTTTTCAAAGGTCACCGATATGAATCAAGTGATACCTTGTGACTAGAAGTGTTGATTCTTTGTCTTTTTCCTGTTTAAAAAAAATTATATCCCGTTATTGGTTTAAAAATGAGACTGCGGTATACCCAGTTGCCACTTGTGACTGTTTTAACGGTATTTTTCTCGTTAATGACTCAAAATTGTTTACGTTTTAAATAATCTCAGTATATGACCTTGAAATACATCAGAATGAAACGTTTGATTTATCATAAAAAATATACTTTTAACTTATCGATTTCTTAAATGATTGAAAGAAATAGTTACTGTGTGACTTGTTTATTTAAATGTTAAAAAGTAGAAAAAAGGGAGGTGAGAACAAATAAAATTAATGCAATCATGACTTTTATTTAATGCAAAACATTCTAAATTTACATAGCTTTCTTGCTGATTTTTTAACATTTTTAAAGACTTCAGTTATTTATTTAAATCTATACACTAATGAAACTTTTACCTATTGTGTGTAAAATTAAGTTTTCAACGTGACATTTGTATTAAAATATAATTACTGTATGAAAATATAGTTTTTATATTTATACGCCATATTTATAAGTATGTGGCGTCAAATTTAATAATAAGTTTTCAAATTTTTACATCCTAAATTTTCTGCAGTGAAAACGTTTAAAATAATCTTTTTAATTATAAAAAAATGGTTAATCGCTTTTTTATAACTAAATTTTTTTTATTGTAGACAGCTTGAATATAAATTGTTAAGAAATATGTTGTAAGTACGTTTTTAAAAAAGGTAAAACGTGGGAAACATTCCTTTTGACAAATTAATTTTTGCTTGATATAATATAAAAATATTTCTTCAAATTCAATTTTTTCCACTTTTTCATTTGTGTTAGAACTTAAGAATAATACTTATGTATACTTCTTACTTACTTACTTCTTCGTACTTAATACTTATGTACTCGTAATAGTAGTTTTTTCCTGTTTTATAATTCATTTTTTTAGTGTTTGAGATATTAATATTATAGTTATTTATTTAACAATTTTAAAATTTATTAGATTGTTTCACTCATCTTTTGTTGTAATTGGTCGTTTATTTAATAATTGTTTTAATTATTTCATTCATATTTTTATTTTGATTTCTGTATATGTAGTAACATTTTTGATTATCCTTTTGTTACAATTATAGATTTATTTAGGTATTTAGTTATTATATTTTCTTTTTCCATTTCTTAGCTTAAATTTATGCACATTCTTTTATTCTTCTTTTTTTGTTACGTTAAATATAGTTTATAATTAGATTAAAAAAATTTTGTTGTTTATATACTTCATTCATATTTTTAAAATTAAAAAAAAAGTACTTTTGAAAACTTTTACTTTTAAAATTTTTTTTATTTTTCGGTACTTTTAAGAACCCATCAAATACTTCATACATACTAATTAATTTCCTTTTTATTCTTCTATTTTTTACTTATTAGTAAGCCTTGAGCCATAAAACCCCTACCAACTACCTCATAATATTTTAAACTTAACCATCCTTATGTTGCATTTGAATTACATATTCTACCGTATACCCGTTTATTGTTATTTCATATTTTTTCAAATATAATTATTCAAGTTACTATTTGATTTCCTAGCTTTTCTATTTTTTAAATTCATATTTTGTACAACTTATTTCCCAAATACATAAAACAACTAGGTATTTCAAAATGTAACTTTGTCCACTTGCAGCATTCCTATCCCCTTAGAACTTTCCTACATCTTCCAGACTCTTTTCCCATTTCCTATCTTCCCCTTCAACATAACGACTTACGAAGTAACCAAAGAGAGCAGAAAGTGATTCCTCCGCGCGATAATCCCTAACCGATAATCACTCATCTGGTTTTCACAAGTATATCATTTCCAAAACTCGCTTTTCCTCTTCCAATAATGATAGGGTTTTGGCCGCATCCCTCCAAAATTGGAGTTCGCCCGAGCTCATAAGCAGGCAGAAAAGGCCCAATAATTACGCCTCGAATTTCTCGGAATGGTTTTCTTTTATTCGGTCTCTTTTATATTCAAAATACGGGTGGTGAAGTTTTGCTGGTTTCTCCTCGCGCTTTTGGATATTCCGGCGACCATTTGGAATTCGTTCGGGAGAACCATTACTGCTCGGGTGTGAGTGAGATCATTAGGCTTGACTGAGGCGGGATTTTTCTATCGGTTCCCTGAATTTAAGAGAAACTAAGCTTCTATCTTTCTTTATTATACTTTTCGAACGAATTTCCCATCACTATTTTCGTTATTTCCATTCAAATTATCATTAACAACAGTTCCATCAACCATCTACGAATCCTTATCTAAACTTGGGAGCCTTATTTCCGACTCAAAATGTTATTTAACCCTTTATGTCCCGACTTGTAAGTCCCACTTCTTAATGTTCCAAATTCGTCCAATTTTCGTCATGTAAGGCCAAATTTGGTTTACTTATAGTTGCAGTTACGTAAACTTAAGATATTTTGGATGAGGATAAGGAAAATAATTTGGGACATAAAGGGTTAAGTCTTATTTGGAACAAATTTATAAAGTATATGGTACCCCCTTCCAAAACTTTCCATACATAGAATCCGACTAACAATAGACTTTTACACAATTTTGAAAGGAGTCATCGTTTCATATTATTAGGTACTAGTAGATATAGATAGTATCAAAGATAATATAACTACTTTACAATTAGATTTGGGGAAAGATCTTCGATAGGAAATCAATCACCATTTTTAGTTTTATAATCGTTGTTTTGATACGAAATGTATTTATATTTTTTAACAAAAACGTTTTCTATATGAAATTATTAAAAAAATACGACTGCGAACTTTTTGCATAGGTATTAGTATTAATTTGCAGTACAATTCTATCGAGTATTTACAACATATTTCCTTATTTGTATTCTATAAGCTATCATTATAATTTGAATGTAGGGAGGATTCATTTTTAGTCTTTATCGCTTTGAAAGAAATGAAAGAGAAATTTAACTTTCTAAACTAAAAATTTTTATAGTTCATGCATGAAATAATGCAGCCTTAAAGTTACAAATCAGTACCGAACTTCATTTAGTTCCATTTTGATTTGGAATATTGCATTAGCACTTGTGTTTCTGTTTACCTCTTATATCATCCTTCAGCATTTCCCCCTTAAATGTTTCACTGTAAAAATATCTAAATATTTCAGAACTTACCCATATTTTTTTGTAAAAAATATGTTCTTTAAGAAAACATTTTTTTCTGTTTTATATGTTACTAGCTGTTATACCCGGCCTTGCACGGGGGGGAGTTTATAAATTTATTTTTTTAAATATTTCTTAAAATACATTTATAATTTTGTAAATTAGCAATATTACAAATCATCCCGGTATCCCAGGCACCTCTTTCCTATCCCAGTGTTCCCGGTAATCTTATCCCGGTGGTCACGGTAATTTTTCTAATCCCGGCGGTCCCGGTAATTTTCCTATCTCAGTGTTTACGGTAATTTTTATATTCCGGTATTCCCGGTATCTTTATGGTAAATTTCCTATCCCAGTGTTCTCGGTAATTTTTATAACCCGGTAATTTTTTCCATCCCGATGTTCTCGCTAATTTTCCAATCCCGGTGTTCTTGTCACTTTTTACAATCCCGATGTTCCTGATAATGTTTAATATCTTGGTGCCTTTATAAAATAACAAATTTGAAACCATAATAAAAAGTCTAGTAAATTAGTAAGTCTAGTGAACAAATTAACAAATTTAAAACCAGTGTTTAAAACTAAAATAAAAGATCTAGTAAATGAAAAAGTCTAGTGATCTGTCTCATTTGAAACAATGTTTTATTTTTAACTCGTTGTATGACTGGTAAAACAGGTTTTTAAACACGGAAAAATAAGTGAAAAAAGAAGAAAAATTGGAAAAAAAGAATGAAGGACCGATTTTCTCTTTATAAATTATAGCCTATGTGTTATTCTGATGTATAAGCTACATTATAGTAAAATTTCATTAAAATCCATTCAGTAGTTTTTGCGTGAAAGAGTAACAAACATCCAGACAAACATTTCACAATTATAATAGTAGTAGGATTTGTGATGCATTTGGTAGGTCTCATTGGTCTCATTTAAGTTTTTAAAATGAGGCAAATAAAAATTGCTGATAAATACTGGGTTAAATAAACAGCTTAAACAGCTTTTAATTGTTAATCCCCAAAATTAAACTTCTAAAAATTTCTTTAACTTTGACAGAAAGGTTCCATTAAAAATGGAAAGTATGTAAAAAATTATAGAAGGTATCTGAGGGAAATATGGATATAAACTGGTGTGCTGGCTGATATTTTTTCTGTAAATTTCAAAAACACTTTAAAAGTGTGTCTTCGTACCTAATTTATTAAGTTCTAAACAATATTGTACCCAATTATAAAATAATCTCTTCACTTCTATGCATACATAGTGCGAAAATATCCCTTCAGTTTGTGAGCTTTTGCTGGAGCCCATACCTGCCTAACCCTTTGTGGAAATTGAACTTATTTCTTTCTTGGCTCCCTAGAGGCGGTGGAAACCGTCGATTCCTTTACGCGTAATGGTTTCAATTTCGGCGGAGAAATGGAAAAGCATCACGTCGCATCTGTAACTCAATATGGAAACTGAACTAAATTCTGTGGGTGAACTCCGGGGATGAAAGAGAACTTTTGTTCGTTCTTTTGTGAAACCGAATCCTTTCGTTTTCGTGAAAGAGTGCGTTCAGATGAACGTGCGCTTTCTGGAACCTGAAATGCGTCCTTTGAAATAACTTTTTCGTATCAAAACTGAATTTGAATTTTAAAGTATGAAGTTGTTTCAATTGTTTTTCCCAATGTCTAGGTTTTAGAATTGTTTTCGAGATTATTTACACAATACAGTATTTATGTAATAGTAAATAAGTTTCTGAAAAATTAACCAGCTTATGAACCAATGTATGAATGCTAGGTATATGACTAACTGCATTTTTACAACGTTTTTATTAGGTCGCTTTCAATCTTGTCTGTCCGTCCGTCTATCTGCTGTTCGGGAGGAATTTAGTAATCAATTTTAAGCATACTTCCCCATGAGCTAGAGACTTGAAATTTTGAACATAGTTCAGATCTGGATGACAATACGATATTATCTCGTTAGTTCGGTTCAATTTGCTGTCCCTGAACCCCCAGGGGGACTTAAAAGTTTAGAAGTTCAACTATAGGACCTTATTGTTAAAAAATCATTGTTGTGCAGTTGGCCTCCTCTCGTTATCAAGATGGCTTTAGAAGTGTTGTATAAAATATTAGTAAAATGAAAATTTGTAAGAATAAAAGTAATACACAGTACATGCAAGAACATGCAGTACTTCATGCAAGTTTTGTATTTGTAATACATCTAAGGGACTAACTTTATTAATTAGTTACTGACAAGTTTGTCACCTATATATTTTTTAAAACACTTTTTTTATATTACTAGTGTTTTAAAAATTTCCAACGTCATTTGAATAATAAGGAAGTTGCATGTGTCAGATTTTCAAAAACAAACAAGTGTTCCGTATGGTTTTTTGTATGGTAAAATGAAATATCTAGTCAGTTTTTCAAAAAAATTTACAGGTAATTAAATATTTTAATTTAAAAGTCGAGAAAAAACACGTGACTGAAAACGTTTATTGTTTAAACTATAAGATGACGTCAACAATAATACCATCAACTCCATTGCTTTACAACAATGTTTAGTATAAGATGACGTCACATCCAAACTCTTGGCGTTTTCGCGCGCTTTTAAAAAGGGGATTTTTGTTAATTTTTTTGACAGTCAAAAAATTTCTCGATCGGCCTCAAATTTTGGGTAGTTGCTTATTTTTGCAAGAGGAATCGATTAAAAAAATATAAAAAAATCATGCAACTTCCTCATTGCTAGAGGCAAAAACTGTGAAATGATTTTAACAAAACAGAGTAAAGCCATGTGTTATAGTTGAAGTTCAGAAAAAAACACTTTTTAGTTTTATTAAAAACAGAAAGGAATCAAATTCTTGGAAGGCGTTCAGGGGTTCAGATCGCGAATTCTAAACTACAAACGAAACTACAAAACTAAAAACCAGAAAATAATTAATGAAAAAAACTTTTTAAAGAACAACGTTTTTAAAATGCACTAAAAAGTATAAAATAATTTTTTGTAACTCCTTGTAAAACGAAAAACGTGAGGATCATGCAATAATATTTACAGCTACTACTCTTGTCACTCAATTTACCATTATATCCACAGTTAAAACAGTACTTTTTAGTGCATTTTAAAAACGTTGTTCTTTAAAAAGTTTTTTTCATTAACTAGGGGGCTACCGCCCCCTGCTCGCTATCGCTCGCCAACCCCCGTTAACTGCTGACGCAGTAACTTTTGGACCGCTTCATAATTCCCCACAAAACCCACCTCACTGCACTTACTCACTTTATAAAACACTCTTAACACAGGGGTAGTAATTCTCCGTGGTATTCTTTCAAAAATGGCGAATATTTATTCAGTGGTGGAATTTTATCATTTCCTTTATGGTAACATGAATTGGCGGATCGCTTTATAATTCCAAGAAAGGTTCATATATAGTTCCCGCTAAATATGAACCTTCCCTTAATGTTTCAGTGCTTAATGTATCTGTGAAAAACACATTACCTTAGGGAAATGGGTAAAAATTGTTTACATTGCTCTGTTGTTAATTTTCTTGGGGTTGAATTCCGTTATAGTTCCCGCTAAATATATCACTAATCTCTTTTGGACACTATAAAGTATAAATATTGCTAAATTATTTCAAATTCATAGATTAAAGTGTTGAATTAGATCTATAACTATTCAGTTTATCATTAAAAATTAGAAAAATTGGTTTACATTTGAATATTGAGCGTTCGAAAGAGATTGGCGATATTTAGTGGAAACTATAACGGAATTGAACCCCAAGAAAATTAACAACAAAAAGCAATGTAAACATTCTTTTACCCATTTCTCTAAGGTAATGTTTTTACACAGATACATTAAGGGAAGCATTGAAATATCTCAGGAATAAATTTAACCTTCTTAAAATTTGTAATGATTGATTGTTAAAAATGTAGTAACTATTTTAAACATCGCGAAAATTTAGAATTTTATCTTCATGAGAAACAAACTTCGAAGTTGTGTCATTTTCATAGCAACGACACCGAATGTCAAGACTTCCAACATTTTCATCCTTATATCTAAAACATTCACCCGTGTTATTTAGTTGTTTGCGTTTTGTCATTATGAAATAAAGAGTTACATTTTACTACCTTAAAAAACATACTTGCAAAAGGATATAAAAAATAAATGCAAAATTCAAAATTTCCGAAAGCGAGTGTATATTTTATTGTAAATATAGTAATGATTAGGTTGCCACAACTACAAAGATAAATATAAAAATATTAATTTGTTATTTAAAAAATAAAAAATAAATTAATTATATATAAGTTTAAAATATAATGAAAACCGTTTGAACAACAAAGATACATATAAATATTGTTAAAAATAACACAAAATATATTTTTTAAATTCGTGTTATCAATAGAAAGATGATTATTTAATCCATTTGAATATTAAAAAACCAGTGAAATATGTTTTCAATTGTTTTAAAATTCATAGTTTCTTGCTTTGTAACTGCGACCTTAACCGAAATCTAAAAAAATGGAAATATTTTAAAATTGAGAATTTTTTTAGAAATTCTAAAGGCACTTTGCACATCCTCAAAAGAATCCGGACAGTTTGATACCACATATGTGTTATACGGATCAGTATTTAAAAAGCCTTTCTCTGGAAACCGTTCACCAAAAACTTTTTTTTAGAATAGAGAGATTATTGAAACCTTAGTTTAATAAAAGGTACAATCGGTACTTACAACTCTTAATTTGTTTAAATACCCTTATTTGAACTTTCATAAAACAATTTTCTCATTGATTTCATTACATTTTTGTTATTAATTTTGAGTTTTTGAGAAATCCCAGCATTTATAACCTTTACCAATAAAGCGCTGTAAGCTCTCAAAATATCTCTTTTAAGGAAATGATTATGGCAATTTAGACTTAAGCTAAAATATATTTAACACTAGGGAGCTACCGCCCCCTGCTCTCTATCACTCACCAACCCTCGTAAACTGCTTACTCGGGATCTTTTGGATTGCTTTGCAATCCTTACAAAAAAACCAGCTCACTGAATTTAACTCCCTTCATAAAACAATAATAAATAATTAGTACAAGCAACTTCAACCAACTTTTTAAAGATACGTCACAGGTCATTTCCATGAATAATACTAAAAGTTTAAGTATTTTAAAACTCTTATTTATCAATAATTTCATAAAAAGGTTTTCTTTAAAAAAAATTTATCCAGCACATCTATTAATAACTATTATTAAACAACATTCTGAAGAAAAAAACGCAATGAATCTTTAAAATACAATACTGTACCTAGTGAATCCTTGATATAATTTTGTTTTATCATTCATATTTTAGCTTCAACCCAGATTTGTTAAAACAATATCTTTCAAGCCATTGAAAATAATAAGACACAATCTACATGATAATTAATGTTTAAAATTAATTTGGATTATCGGACTTAAAATTATAAATTTCAGGCAAAATGTGAGAAATTTTAGTATTAAATAGCATATGTATCAGTTTTTGAATTATATTTAATTTGGAAAGTATAATTTTGAGACGTGAAAAAATGTTTTATTATAAAATATGGCTTCAATTGATTGTTGTGATTGTATGCATATTTGCTTGATAGGTTGTTTGACAGTTCTCTCTTTGTAACTGCGACCTTATTCGTAATCTAAAATATGGAAATATTTTTAAATTGAGGATTGTTTTTTTTTAATCTAAGGGCATATTGCACATTCTCAATAGAATCCGAACAGTTTGATACCAAAAATGCGTTATACGGATCAGTTAACTAAAAAGTTTTTCTCTGGAAACCGTTCACCTTTAGATAATCTCCTAACTCAAATAAGATTGATTAAAATGTTTAGTTAGATCAATAACTGTTCAGTTTATAAATAAAAATCAGAAAAATTTGTCGATATTTGAATACATGACGCTCATAAAAACTTGGTGATATTTAGGACCTTTAGCGGAACTGAATCGAAACTTCAATACCAAGTTTATTATTTTAAAAAAACATTAAGGAAGTTTAAAACACCAATGTTAATTCCCACATCCCAAAACATTATTAGGATTTTGAGAGTTATAATTTTAAAAAATAAAATAATTAGTTGCTTTATAAAGTTATAATTTAATTCTCAATACAAGTATAATAATAGCCTCTTAAAATGTTTGTTTCTTGAGCTTAAATAGGGAAAATGTATGAGGATTCGCGCCTCAAGGATCAGAATACCTGTCTCTGTCTCTCTGATACATTTGGAGCACAGCTGAAAAGAAACTTGACCCCGTAAATAACTAGCATGCTTGACAGCTCTAGAGGACCTAATGTGATGTTTTTTTGACAGTCCAAAGAATATTCCCTAGCTAAGAGGAAGATAAACTGTTCTCTTTTGCTTAAAGTTGTATAAGTGTGATTTTATGAAGGTGGTATTTCTCTTTTCTAAAGCCTACTGAATACCTAAATAAAAAAGTGCTAATTTTATTTTTACTGAAACAATGTATTCATTAGATTAAAAGTTATGCTGAATTTATACAATCAGAAAAAACGAAGTTCAATCTTTATACAAAGGTATGGCGATTTCACACAAGCCTAATATTAATTCTTAAAATAATTTTACAAACCGAATTCGTTATTATTCATCAGGTTTTCAAAAAGTGTTAGTGTTAAAAACCTAAAAATATTTATGGGCCGTATTCAGAAACTTTAACACGAGATGGAAACGAGATGGAAACGAGAACGTTATGGAAACGATGAATTTGAAACGATATTTTCCCGAAACACTAACAGGAGTTTCCGATCCTTTCCCTCATTGGATAAAATCTCCTACGTCACCAAGCAGACCAAGACGAGATTTTTTTTTTCAGCCAATCATAGTCGGCTAAATTTCTCGCTTTTGAAGAGACGGGTGCTCTTGAACGACCATTTCCAATTTATCGTTTCGTGATCGTTACGTGAGATTTTACAACTTTTCCATCTCGTTCTCATCTCGTTTCCATCTCGTGTTAAAGTTTCTGAATACGGCCCTATAACTATGGTGACTTTTACCATTAAAAAGTCACTTGTTCAGAAAGAAAAGTCTCTGAACTATAATTTTATTGGATAAAAGTATTTTTAAAGTATTAGAAGCAAGTTTTACTGGTAGAAGAGGAGTCTAAAATCTTTTCATATAGTTGTTGAAAGCAAAGGTAATACCAATAGTTGTCAAACTGAAGGACCTTTTATACCTGACCGTTAGTTTTTATAGAACTTCATAAAATTAGGAGAATATTCTTAAAAGAAAGGGATATCACATTAGAATTATATAAAAATATTTGAAATAATTTTTAAAATTTATTTAACAGATATTAATGTATCGTGAGAATATTCTTAATTAGTATTAACGATGCAGTTTAATTAACTTTCTACTTAAAATTACTTCTAAAATAATAATTTGATTCAATTTTCATTTTCACTTCTGAAAAAAACGGCATTTACACTCTTCACTTTGGATATTTCCTCGATAATGAACCGTGAAAGTGAAACAGTGTGAATTGGCCTTTAGGCTATTCATCAAATTTTTTTGTAAATAAATTACATTTTGACTATCAGACTAAAAATTTTAAATATCAGAAAAAATGTGTGAAATTTTGTATAAAATATTCTATCTGTAAGTTTTTAGAATACTTTTATCAGTTTTTGAATGATATTTAATTCAGAAAATACTTTTTTAAAACGTGTTTTTGTTTCATCACAAAAAAGGCGTCTATATAGGTCGTTGTGATTGGATACAAAATAAGTTGGTTGACAGTTCTTGTTTTGTATAGCTGCGACCTTTTTCATAATCTAAAAAATGAAATATTTTAAAATTGAGAAATTTTTTAGATTCTAAAGGCTTTTTGCACATCCTCAAAAGAATCCGAACAGTTTGACACCAAAAATATGTTATAAGGATCAGTAATTACAAAGTTTTTATCTGGAAACCGTTCATCAAAAACTTTTTTAAAATAGAGAAATAATTCAAAATCTTAAAATTCAGACTATTCAATATCATAAAATATTTTATTTAAGTATCCTCACAAGTATGAAAGTTCACATTCTTTTAATTTAACCAAAAGTAATCTGTTCATTTTTCCCAATCTTTTAAGAAAATGGATAAAAATATACTTTTATTAGAAATCTCTAACAATAATTTTTTTCCTCGAAAATCTAATTTGGTAAAAGGTTTTTTTATGAATTTTATCTAAACGTAACAAAAAATTAAAAACAAATATTTAAAACATATGGAAGATAACTGAGTAATATCCATTCACAATTTTCTCAAGGAATCCTTCTCTGTCATCGCTGGTTGAAATCTACTTTTAATTAACTGGTTTCCAATCACTGTTCCTTTTCTTATATCGTTGATTTTAATTCGTGAAACGAAGGTTTCTTCAAATTCAATGTCGAATAAATATCTTCAGGTTTTGATTAATATTTATCTTGATTTAGCATTTAAAAACGATGTTATAAACAAGAACTATTTTACAAAACTGTATTATTGAAATTTTCTTAAGATTTCACACAAAATTAGATTTCTTAGAATAACTCAAGATATATTTTTGCTATCAAAAGATTAATGAACTTTTTAGAAAAGTTTCTTATTCGTTTCGATGTAATTCTAAGAAAGCTCAGTAAGGTTTCATGGAACGATTTTTTTTCATTTCCATTACTTTTTGTTGTTTAATCCCCTTTTTGGTATAAAAAAGTACCATTATTATTAAATTTACTCATTTCGTTGTCTTTGATGACAAGATGAATTCTGTCATTCCTTGTTTATATTATGTCGGTAATTTTTCTAAGCATTTATATTAATGCTAATAACTAGGGTAGATTTTTTAGAGCAAAAATAGCTTTCTTGTTTGTATATTTAATTTGATTTAAGTAAATTTAGAGAAACATTTCTTCTCATTTTCATTTCAATCACTACAGCTGAAAATTTTATAAGCAATTGGGATTGAAATTTAAATAAAGAAAATTTAATTTTTTTTTCAAAAATTGATGGATGTTTAACATGAAATGTTTTTAAATGCTTTTTTTTTTACTTTTTGATACACTCAATACATTTTCACGTCAGAGTTCCGCAAAAGGAACTAATAAATTTCTTAACTTCTACCTCTTCTGTGTAGTTCAAGTACACTAAATTTACTGGTAAGGATAATTCTTTTTTTCAGCGAAATAAATTTGGTATGTGTTATCAGATAGATGATAATCAAACGATAGTTCAATTTAAAAACATAGCTAGAAAAGAAGAAATCTAAATATAATGGACAATTCCAGTATTTATTATTATTTTTTTATTCGATAGAGGTACCCAAAAAAGGAATATACGCTCAAACACTTTTTAATTACGAGGATTTTTTATTTTTGAACTTAATTTCTAAGTTTGACTTTAAAAAAGGATGTAGATGTGACATGTGACATACTACTTCAATCCTAAACAAAGACTATGTGAGTGTCGATATTTTTGTTTTAAAGTATGGAATTAACTATATTTTTTAAACTTTTTATGTCGATATTTGAATTTAGGTCAATTTCCCTTACTGGAAAATGCATTTTTTTTCTGTTTTCAAAAAATAATGTTTTCTGTTATAAAAAAGATGGACCGGGAATCCTTTAACGTTGTGATTTTTTTCAGTGCATGCCTTCTGCTGATAACTAAACCGTCTCTCATTTTTAAAAAAAAATTCTCACAAATTTTTGTTCGCCAATTTTAATCAATTACCAAGCTCATTAGAAAAGCGTCCGCATCGCTTGCGTGCCCAGATAAAAAAAAAAACCTCCATCTGATTGGCTTACTCACATCATCAATTACCAGCATGGAAGCCCCCTAATCAAGAACGAAGTGCGCGTAATCAGAGCCTCTCTAATATCAATTACTGCTTCTCAAATGAACTATTCGGAAACAATTAAACCTGGTAATGACTATTCTCCACTCGCGATCGATATTAGGGGGAAAGGGAGAGCCACCATCGGGGTGAAACACCCACCGCGGGAGGAAAAAAGAACGAATCATCTCAAGAGCCCCGGCAGTCGATAATTTCATTGATCCAATACCAATCTGTGCGAGCAGCCATCTTTCCCTTTTAAAAGCCGCCCCATCCCAAGTGGGAGAAGCGAGCGCAGGGGGTAAACGGTTCGTGTGTGGAAAGAACGATAAGAAGTGCCTCTGGTCGATTCCACTGCTGCCTCTTTTTGTTGCACTTTTTTTTCCTCTCTCTTCCGCCGGCTCGCTTGTCATCAAGTCGAGGGATCCGAGGAGGAGCAGTGCCGCCACTTAAAAGAAATCCGGATGCGCTCCGCAGAGCCGCGGCTTCTACCGCTGGGGAAAGATTGAGGAGTGCCGTGCGACTGCGAGGTGATGTTTGCGATTCTTCAGTTGGAGGCTAGCCGCGCCGGTAAGTGGCGATTGCGGCCGCGCTGGGCGGCCCTTGCTGCTATTGCCAGCTAATTAGCTTGGTTTCGATTGACTCATTTGGAATACTGCCTTTTGTTGGGAAGATCGGAACTTTTAAAAGGGAATTTTTGTATTTGTATAAAAATACACTCATGAACTTTCTATTTAATCAAAACGTTTTGAATCTTATGTGAATCCCGGATATAATGGTTTCTGGCTTTATCAGAGGGATCTTTAATCGTTGTTGACAAGGATTTATAAAAGAATATTGACTCACTGGGAATATTGGATATTACCTTTGTTTGAATAAGAGAGATTTGAACTTTTAAAAGGGAAATTATCTCTTTGCATAAAAATACACTCATGAACTTTAATTTTAATATTTTTTCTATCAAAACATTTGGAATATTAAGTGAATCCCGAATATAATGGTTGCTTAGAACCTTCTTAATTAACCTAATTAGTCCTCATTAATCAACGTTGCCAAGGATTCATATACGAATAGTTTCCGTGTGAATAATTTATTAACGAACCCTTGATATTACTCCTCTTGGATTAGGGAAACATTTAAAGAGTGTCTTTTGTGATACTTTCTCTCCTACAGAGCAAAGCCAGACTTACGTAGTGAGAGATAGATTACAGGGATTCTTAATTTAGTAATTATTCAGAATTTTCGTCGAAGTTTTTTCTAAATAAATGTTTAAAATTGCATTTGAATCTTAAATTATGCTGTTTTTAGTACTGAGAAAATTCCTTAAAGTGTTTAATGGAGAATCGGTCTCTATTTTGGGGTTGAACTTATTTCGTGAGGGATAAGTGATTTTTTTTCGAACAAACTTTATTCTGACTTTTACCACAAGATACGAATCCTTATGAGACTTTTGCTGACTATATGTTAGTCACTTCGTCTTCTTCCTGATTGTTATATTTTCCTGTTTTACGGATTTGCTACTGAGAATTAACTATTGCCTCCATTGACTTTTACCGAAATAGAAAAGTTAGAAAAGTTTTAAATAGAGGATCCCTCCCTCTTTGATGAAACACTGATGGGACTCTGGGGAATGATCTGAGATGTGGTTCAAGTTTTATTTTGATTCGATAATCAAATTTTCTTTAAGCAAGGAAATTTTCTTAAAGAATTTCGAATTTTGGAATCGTCTAAGTATCATAGATATTATGTCATTGGGTATTATTTGTTTGAGCTTATAAAAGAGAATTTATGTGTCTATTTATGGAGTTTACCTTTTTTTTCATTAGTTTTGGTGGTTATTTTGCGGCATAGTTGTTAATATTTTAGTGTTGTTGGGGTCCTGTATATCACAATAAGGAAATTGCATGTGTCAGATTTTCAAAAACAAACAAGTATTCCGTATGTTTTTTTGTATGGTAAAATGAAATATAGTGCTGTCCTTTAAAAAAACCCACTTTTTCATATTTCTTTCATTAAAAGCTTAAAAAATATGATAATTAAATCGAACAAAATTGTGTTGTAACGGCTCACCCTCCACTACATTTTAGTGCTTAGTATTTTTAATTCCAACTCTCCGTTACAAATTGGCAAACGATTAAGTAAGAATCCAAAAAAACCCATGTACCCTAAAAACCCACGCTTGAAAATACTCAAAAAATTAAGAAAAAATATGATTGAAAGGTTTATTTTGATAGAAAAGAGAATAGTTAAGATAATTAAAACCAAGTTTATTACAAATTATTTTTAAAATTAAATTGTGATAAGTTTTTCTATTCAAGAATTTTGCTTTCAAAACACTACGACGATAACATTTTTATTGTTGTATTTTGATGAAAACGACCTTAATAAATATAACTTTTATAAAAAAAAGCTTAAAAAACGGTAATTGGCACTGATATTTTATTTTAAACCCACAACTATTAACTCTCTAAACCCATTTCCGAGTAAAACTCGGTAAAATACTATCTTTTCATGAAAAATGACTGTTTTTGGTATCATTGAGTTTTTATCAAAAATACTGAAAACAAAGGTTGAGAATTACTGAAACAACTATTATGTTTGCATAATTAGCTGTATATCATGAATAATATTAATATTTTGCATAATTTTTTATTTATTTTATCATTTATTACAAAAGGAAAAGTGGGGTTTTTAGGCACCCTATGGGTTTTTTCATCCCTCATTTCAAAGACTACTGTAATGTCCCTAATTGGCGGACTGAACTGAAATTTTAGTATTTTATTCTCATAATAACGGGATAACACAAAACCACGTGAAAAATGCTGTAAAGTCTTCATAACATATATTTTTACAGCATCAAAATCTGCATAACTAATCATATTTTTAGCCCAAAATCGACATTTTCTATTTATTCAAAAAACTAAGTAAATAAACGGTCCTTTGACTTGCTTTTACGTTCCTGCCACTCTTAATGGCATACAAAGACAGGGCACACGAGAATTTAAAATTATATCAATTATTTATTTAAAATATCCCGATGGGTTTTTTAGGGTACAATTTGGAGTGTTTTTTTTAAAGGACAGCACTATATCTAGTCAATTTTTCAAAAAAATGTACAGGTAACTAAATATTTTAATTTAAAAGTCGAGAAAAAAACACGTGACTGAAAACGCTTATTGTTTAAAGATGTCAACAATCATACCATCAACTCCATTGCTTTCCAACAATGTTTATCGTAAGATGACGTCAACATACGATGATCCCAAACTCTTGGCGTTTTCGCGCGCTTTTAAAAAGTGGATTCTTGTTAATTTTTTTGGCAATCAAAAATTTCTCGATTGGCCTCAAATTTTGGGTAGTTGCTTATTTTTGCAAGAAGAATCGATTAAAAAAATAAAAAAAATGATGCAACTTCCTCATTGTGTTGGGGGATATCATATTGATACCTCATATTGATATTAATGAAAGATTCATTCGTATCTTTAAAATTAATTCTTCTAATAAGATTAATTGACTCCGTTAACTTAAGTATTGTGATGAAAACTGAATGTGAATTTCGATTCTTGTATTCAGCCAAAGTAACATGTTGACATTTCTATGATTCATTGAAGTTTTATTCATATTTACTTCACGGTTGTGATCTTTTGGGGATGTATAAAGTTGTTGTTATTTTTTTTCAGTCTACGAAACTTTTTTCTATTTTTACCTTTTTTTATTATTTTTTTCTCCAATTTTTAAATAACTATACGAAAAACATTTTGAATTATTTATTTACGATGTGATTACAACTGGAATTTTTTTAAAAGAAATATTCCTATTTGTTTTCTCATCTGTGTTTTTGGAGGGGAGGGAATATTTGATATCTCTGAAAAATTGTTTCGTCATTTATTCTTTATAAGTAAGACTTAATTCCAATGCGATCTGGTTAACCAAGTCGTTTTTATTTTGTGTGTTTTAGTTCTCTCTCTCCCTTGTATGATATTCTTGGTTTAGACTGGTCTTTTTCTTTGCGTTGATTGTATTGTGGACATGATTCCGAGAATGATTTCCATTTTTAGAGACAATAATAAACAATAGTTTTTTAAAGCTTTATCGTATTGTTTTAAGTTTCTTTTTGTCATAAATTCATTTTGTAATTGTCCTAATTTTTTATAGATCAGAAGATCAGTTGAAAACTAGTTTTATTATTTATCTATATTTTATTGCTTTCATTTTTTAACCTTTTTTAATATTTCCTCACTTTTCCTCTTATCGACTTTTACTGTCATGATTTAGGACTTATTATGAAATGGGAGTTACAGTTTACACTTTCTTATGAGGAATCTCTATCCTTGTTTAGGATTAATTTTTAATTAATAATATTAATCAAACTATTATTTGTGCTAAAGGGAAATATCTCATTAATATTTGTATTTCTCTTCAGTTTATGAACTAAAAAAACCATGTGCTTTTTTATTTATTTAGATTTAAAAATAATTTGAATATTCTTAATGTTTACTCTACAGGATTTTCAGTTTTACCTTTTGGTTTTCAAAAAATCTGTTGAAATTTTGATCAAAAATTTGTGTAATCATATTGTTAATATACATCATTTTTTTTATTTCAAAAACTTCAATGTCGAACGTTCAGGTTCTTTATGTGAATTTAGTCTATCCCCGTTTTTAGGAAACTTAAGAGACACTAATAAAATCAACTACATAACAAGTTTTATTAAAATTGTCAATATTTTAAAGGTAAAATATCATTTTATAGGCAAAATTTTAATATTCAAAAATTCTCAATATTTTAAAGGTGAAATTGTCAAGATTTATAGGAAAAATTATAATTATTTTATAGGAATTAAAAGGTTATTTTTAATTTGTCTGTAAACATACAACGAAACTTTAGAAAAGATATACAAAATTAAACACGATTAGTTAAAGGGTAACCCACTATGTTTGAAACCAAATTTAAAAAAAAGATACTTTTTCGTATGGAATAGGTGAAAAATGAAGAAAAATGCTGAAATTTTTAAAATGCCAATTCAAATTTTTTGATAAATTGCATAGAGTTAGTGCGATAGTTTTGAGAATTTTTACTTAAACCTGTTACTGTTGGGCAAAAAATATTGCATGAATGTTAATATTTTTGTACCAAGATAAAACTTAAAGTTTCATACTAAAAGGACTATAATCCAATGTGAAGTATGAAACTAAAAGTTTAACAAGGTAAAATATTAACTACCTAGAAAATTCCATGAAATACGGCTGTCATTTTCACTATAAACTTTTAAAAATAAATTTTACATTCACATTGAAACTTATAGTTCAACTAATAATTTATGCATCCATAAATACATAGTTAAAATATTCGGTGAAAAGCTTTATACAAAATCAAGCTCTCTGATAAAAATGGCTTTACAGTTTCTTCCTCTATCTATACTCTAATAGTCTGAAACTATTTTTTGTAATATCTGTTACTTTTCTTCTAATTCGCAAAAATTTAAAATAAAAACTATAGATATAGAGTATGATCCCCACTGAAATTTTTCAAAAACTACCTATTTTTAATTAAAAAAACATCTGAAATTAACATTTTAGGGGTGGTTGTTGAATAATCTTAGAAATTTCTCTGAACCAGTGAAAAAGTTCACTATTACCGAGAAGTGACTGCATTACAAACTAAAATTCTAACGACAACGACGTTTTACTTATCAATTGAAGAAGCAAAAATGAATGAAGATTATTTCTCTGCCAATTTACTAAATCTGTTTTTAATCTGTAAATACAATCTCCAAGTTTTTCAGCGTCTACTATTTCAGTTAAAATTCTTTTTTTGCTACACAGTTTTGAGAGTAGGAAAGGTATTTCGTGAGAATATAAGATTTGTTGGCTATATCGTGGCTATATTGTTGGCTAACTTTCACTATCGGAATTAGATTTTTCATAGATTTCTGCATATCACATTCATCCACTTACACCTCTTTAATTGCTGTTCTATTTATTTTTGTTACCTTCAATGCGTATTTAATTTCTTTATCAGGCATTTATATTTTTCTTAATGAAAAATTAAAGATTCAAGCATGTAAATACAATTAATACGCTTCTTCCTCTTAAAAGCACTTTTGGAGACCAGGAGAAAGTAGGTTAAGCAAAATTCCGGTTAAAGCAAGGAATAAAAATGTTATGTTTATAATGAAAATGCATATTTTTATCGTAAAAATATGCAGAATGAGTCAATTTATTATAAGAAATTTTGCTTACTATAAGGGATATTGCCATGTTTGCTTTTGAAAGCTCGTTATCCCATGTTTTTTGCCTCAATTTTGACTTTTTTCTGTTAAAGCAATGTTTCCCAACCTTTTTCGGTTCATGTCCCCAAAGCCTTTCTAAATTTCCCATGCCCCCCATGTCTTTCTTTTTTCGAAATTCCTTCTTGGATAGTAACTAAAACCTGATGGTCCATGCCCCACCTGGGGTGTCGGGTTCGATTCCCGGATCGGACTGTATTTTCTGATTCCTGTTCGATTCCAGCCTGTGCGTATTTTCTCTGTGTGTAGATATTTATTGTTTTGTAGATATTTATTTAACGTTTGGCAACACTTTTCGAATTCCTGTTTTTATCTTGTCATTTTAAATTTATGTTTGTCACAGCTCTGTTGAAAATGAATGTTCGAATAAACGTTTTTAAGTTTTAAAAGGTTTCGAAGTCAGATGATTTGACATATTTTGGCGTCCGCTCCTCGAAAGAACTGCAACTTAAAATAATGGAGGCAGAATTGAAATCCTTGCGGCGTAATTTGAGAATATCGTTTACGGCTTGCGTGAGGAAAGTGGAAGATGCCTTGAAGACTGGATCAGCGGCTCAGTGTGCTGGCGTGTTGAAGGCCCAGCTTCGGGACAAGTTTGCCAGACTGGAGGATGTCCAGGAGCGAATATTGAAGAGTTTGCTTGACGGAAAGCCTGAAGACTACGACAAGGATTTTGGCGAAGCAGAGGTTTACAGAGATACCTACGTACGTCTGTCTGCCGTACTGGAGTCTTTTGAGGTGGCTGTCCCTCCTGCTCCCGGGGAAGGTGAGAAGAGAAAGTTCGATCTTCCGAGAATAGAATTCAAGAAATTTGGAGGAGATCCGAAGGATTATTTAGCCTTTTGGGCACAGTTTGAAAAAGTCCACAAAGACCCCTCAATCCCCGATGAAGATAAATTCCAGTACTTGATCCAGTGTGTCATTCCTGGTTCAAAAGCCGCTCGGCTGGTGTGCAGCTACCCACCTACCAGGAGTAACTATCAGAAGGCGATCATGCAGTTAAAAGCAAGATTCGGCCGAGATGATTTTCTTGTTCAAATCTATGTGAGAGAGTTGCTGTCCTTGGTGGCGAAGAGTGCAATGGGAAAGGGTAAAGTGGATCTTGGAGAGTTGTATGATTTGCTGGAATCAAAGTTGCAAGCCCTGGAAAGCTTAGGTAGAACCAAAGAAAAGTTTGCTGACTTTTTGGAGCCTTTGGTAGAGTCCTGCTTACCGGAAAATGTTCTCCGTGCCTGGGAAAGAAAGCGTTCTTCAGGTGATGCTGGTGGGACGGCTAGTTCCAGTGCTCGTTCTTTGGAGGAACTCATGAACTTCCTGAGAGCGGAAGTTGAGTCCGAGGAGATGATCTCGCTGGCACGCGCTGGATTGGGACAGCGATCACCGATTTCCGAAACAAAGACCGCCCGGGACATTGAGGTTTCAACAGCGTCAGCTTTGATAACTATGCAAAGTACAGAAAAAAGAACCTACAAATGTATTTTCTGTGCGGGGTCACATCTTAGTGCTGATTGTTTTTCTGCCCGTGAGATGAGTTTGGAAGAGAAAAGGAAAGTGATCCTGAACAATCGTGTTTGCCTAAGATGTTTGCGTCCAGGTCATTTTAGGATCAAGTGTCAATCTAGAGTCTTCTGTACCAATTGCCAGAAACCTCATCTGTCTCTGATGTGTCCAGGGAGGGAGGAGGCGGAAAATTTGAATTTGGTTCAGAGTCAGGGTTTTCGAGAATCCGATGGAGAGGCTACTCCATCAGCTGTGCTTTCTTCAATGGCATTGAGGGAGGCTGTGTATTTGCAGACTGCTATCGTTCGAGTGGTGCACGGTGACAGGGAAGTAAAAGCTCGACTGTTATTTGATAGCGGTGCTCAGAGATCGTACGTTTCTCAGAGGTTGGTTGATCTCCTTGGCTTGCAACCAGTGTCAAAGCAAACTATTGTCCACGGTTTGTTTGGGGGGGAAATGACAAAGCCCCAGGATCATAAAGTGTATAATGTTGTGCTTAGGAATTTAGATGACACGTACAGCAGTCTTTTTCAATTGTTAGCAGTTAGTAAAATCTGTAGTTTGGTACCTAAGGTGGGGGATTTGAGAATAATGGCAGAGTTAAAAACTCGAAATATAAGGGTTTCAGATCTAGAGAGTAGCTTGACTGATATTGATATTTTGTTAGGAGCAGACATGGTTGGAAAGGTATTTTTGGGTGGTTCCATGGTTCTTGATGTTGGTTTGCTAGTATGTGAAACTAGATTTGGGAATACTTTGTTAGGCAAAGTGAAAGATTCTGAAAGTTACAGATCTTTGGATGGCCCACAATGTTCCAATAGTTTGGATGCTGTGTCTCTGGTTGCTTCATTGCACTGTTCAAATTTAAGTATAAGTGATTTATGGGAATTAGATTCTATCGGTATAAGAGATCCAGGAGTAGATGGTAAACAAAAAGTATTTTATGATGAGAGCATTGAAAATTTCAGAGATAGTTTGTCCATACTTCCGGATGGTAGGTTGGAGGTAAAATTGCCATTTAAAAATGAGATTAGACCTTTATGTAATAAAGCTTCTACGCTGAAGAGGCATCGTGCAATGTGTCAAAAGGCAGCTGGGGAAAATTTGTTCACTGACTACGTTTCAGTTTTCCAGGAATGGGAAAATTTGGGGATCGTAGAGAGGGTACCTCAGGCTGAGATTGATAGTGGGGGTTATTTCTTGCCTCATAGACCTGTGGTAAAGCAATCAAGCGAGAGTTTTAAAATTAGGCCAGTGTTTGATGCCTCCAGTAGGGATAGGAACGGGCTGTCCTTAAATGGTTGCTTGGAGAAAGGCCCCAACTTAATTGAGTTAATCCCGGACATTATCGATAGATTTCGGTTGTACCCCATTGGTCTATCCGCCGATGTGGAGAAAGCTTTTTTGCAGCTAAGTATAATGCCCTCTCAAAGAGACTTCTTGAGGTTTTTCTATCCGTCTCTGCATGAGGAAATAATTTACAGACATTGCAGAGTCGTTTTTGGTGTGACTACGTCTCCCTTTCTTTTGGCTGCTTCAATAAACCACCTTCTTGGTAATGTCTCTGATGGCTTTTCCCACGTAGCTCAAAGGTTAAGACACAGTTTTTACGTAGACAACTGTGTCACTGGAGTCCAAAGTATTTGCGAGGTGGTTAACTCTCTCTTTGTAAATAGTGCAACTGAGATCATGTCTAGGGGACGTCTAAATCTGAGGGGTTGGGAGAGCAACGCTCATCATGCATGTATTACTAAAAGTAGTGGGCAGACTTCTCTGCTTGGGCTTATATGGGATTTGGACAGAGACACTCTTAAGTGCTCGATGGAATTCCCCAAAAATGATGTCTTTACCAAAAGAAGTGTTTTGTCAATTGTTCAACGTGTTTTTGATCCCCTGGGAATTTTTTGCCCTGCTACTATTGTGCCAAAAATTTTGTTGCAGGAAGTCTGGAACCTAAAGTTAAAATGGGATGAACATTTGCCCCCGAGTATCGAGAAGAAAATCACCAAGTGGTTGCAGGAAATGAAGCTTTTGGGGAACATAGAAGTTCCGAGGTATTTATTGATGGGGTCTGAGTCAGAGCTTCATTTGTTTGTTGATGCATCTAAGGCATGTTATGGAGCTTGCATTTATTTAGAACCGTCACGGACTTGGGTGTTAAGGTTCAGTTTGTCAAAGCAAAAGGAAGAGTCGCGCCTTTAAAAGCTTTGACTATTCCTCGTTTAGAACTGATGGCTTGCTGCCTTGGAGCTAGATTAGTTCACTCCATATTAAGGTCTATGGATGTAGCCGATTTAAGGGTGGTTGCCTGGAGTGATTCTATGGTTGCTCTATGGTGGCTAAGAAATCCTGGGGATTGGTCGGTTTTTGTTTCAAATAGGGCAAAGGAAATTAACAGTTTAATGGATGTGGGTTCATGGCGCCATGTGCCAGGTAGTTTAAATGTGGCAGATTTACTTTCTAGGGGGTGTACTCCTCGTAGATTGGCAGACTCTAGTTGGTTGACAGGACCATCTTGGCTAGCAGAGACCCCAGATAAGTGGCCTGAAAATCTGATGGAATGCAATTTAGAAGAGGTAAATATTGAAAGAAGGAAGGTTAGTTTGGGTCTTTTTGTGGGGGAGGAGGTTGTCCGATGGTATGCAGTAAGGTTTTCGGACTTTCGATCTATCATTAGATTGGTGGCATGGGTCTTGAGATTTATTAAAAATGTGAGAAATAGGGTAGAACTGAGACAATTTGGTAGCTTATCTCTCAGTGAGGAAGAAACGGCTGAGAAAACTTTAATCCGTTTAGTACAGTCCCAATATTTTCCAAAGGTTTCTAAAATCCCATTAGTAAGTGCATTCACTGATGAAGAGGGTTATGAGGGTCAAGACTAGACTGACAGAGAGAATTGATGAATGATTTGTCCAATTGTTTTGCCGGATGGATGTATTTGGACTCGGCGTTTGATTGAATATTTTCATAGGGAAAACTGTCACGCAGGGACTCAGATGCTGCTGGGACTCTTGGACTTGGATCTTTTCGCATGAATACTCTCTGCGAAAAGAGGGGGAGTATGTCGGGTTCGATTCCCGGATCGGACTGTATTTTCTGATTCCTGTTCGATTCCAGCCTGTGCGTATTTTCTCTGTGTGTAGATATTTATTGTTTTGTAGATATTTATTTAACGTTTGGCAACACTTTTCGAATTCCTGTTCTTATCTTGTCATTTTAAATTTATGTTTGTCACAGCTCTGTTGAAAATGAATGTTCGAATAAACGTTTTTAAGTTTTAAAAGGTTTCGAAGTCAGATGATTTGACATGGGGGGTAATTTGATTAAACAATTTCAAATTGCCCACATAGAAAATCCTATGGCCTCCCGGTGGGGCGTGCTCCCCACGTTGGGAAACACTGTGTTAATCCACAGCCAATTTATTCTTTAATTATTGGTTATGTGCTCTCTGTATCTTTCTAACATGTTAGAATGATACAGAGAGATTGCAATCTCGAAAAGTTCTTCAAAAGTTTTTTGTACATTTAATTATTTTTAACTGCAAATCTTATTATGTAGAAAAAATAATAAACTTTTGTGTGACGTTTCTTCAACCTGAACAGTAAACATTTAAGACTACAAACATTCATACTACAACATTTATACTAACAACATTCATACTACAAACATTCATACTAAATGTCCGCTTCAGTTTACATTGTAAAGTAATTTTATTTAAAAAAAATTAAACTCCATTCCTTTTTCAAATCAAGTTTATACTTATAGGGTTGCTTTAGTTTTAGCTTCGTGTAAAAATGTACAAAACATATTCCATCAAAATAGGTATAGGGAAAGTCGGACAAAATCGGGGTTGAAAGTTTACTTTTTGAATATTCACATTATATGTGATCAAAACAGTCAAAATTGGTTCCAAAACGATAAACTGGTTCTTTATGAACAGAAAAAATAATAAATTAATCATAAATAATAGCAATATAGGTCATAAAAGCACATATTATCCAACCAGGTTGGACAAAACAAATAGATAGAATAATCAAAATAACGTAGCAACTTAGAAAAATCACATTGTTTATTATCAGAAAACTTGTAAGGTGTAAGGTATGACATACTAAACTTCTAAAATTTCAATTTATATTAAATTTTCATCAAATATTGTTATATAACAATTTAGTTTACGCTCTAAGAGTTAAACGTTTTAAAAACAAAAGTTCAAGTTTGGTTTTTTTCATCATTTCATGTGCTCACATTTGCTGTGAAAGCACTGTATCCAAATCTCCCTAGATTTAGAATGTTCATAAAAGCAACAGATACAAGCTTCATCCGAATTTACCCACATCCCGGTTTCGTCCTATCGTCCTTTTTTTAGAAATTTTATCTAAATCTAGCGTTAATTAAACAACTCTTAGGCACCAATATAAACTTTTAAAATAACAAATAAATAATCAGGTATCATACGCTGTATACTTATATCGATAGAGTTGATCCTTAGGTATTTAAGATAGGTGGCGTAATATCGCAGACGCTAAAATGGTGTGAGCTTTTCTCATGAAACTTAAAAATTGATTCCCTCTGCAAAATGGGTGGGTTTATATAACTTCTGTTTACTGGAAGTTGTATGCTTGGAAATAGTTCTAGCATTGTTTGCTGGATATCTCTCCAAATCAATGAATAAAGCCCAAATCCCTGCTTTGTCCACCTCTCCCCAACTATTCCCAAAAATCCTTCTGAAATGCGTCATGTTTCTGTTCCTAAAAGCTAGGATCTTCGTTCCCCGTTTCACTTTGACTTAAAACATGCTATTTTGAGATCGTTATTAATATTTCAGTATTCTATTTTTGGTTTATGTTTCCCTGTCTACCTCCGCATTGGCACTTTAGGTGGCAGCAAAAGTAGAAAAATATGTTTGGTTAAATAGAAAAATCTGAGTTTAGTTAAAAGTCTTCATTATATAACATTTTTCACAAATTCTGATGGATATTTGAACAAAAATTATAATACTTTTTAGAAGATAGAAATTATTTTTATATTTCATGCTTCGAGAAAAACGAAAAACAATCATTCTCTACATTTTAGTCGGTGTTTTAATTTTTCTTAAAGTAGACCTTTTTAAAGTATATTTTTGAAAGAAAACTTTTTTAGATTACACATTAATTACAAGTTTGAAATCCTAATAATTTTTTTAAAGCAAACTGGAATATTAAATGCATGGTGTAAAATTGCTAAAATAGTTATATTAATTGTTATGTAGCTTTTCATTAAATTTTTTTATTTCCTATAGGTGCATTATAAAAATAACTTTTGTCTGATATTAAAACTTTTTTATCCCTGCAGTAGGCAGTATAGAAAATCCATAAATATGTATTACAACAACTTTAAAAACATTTTCAAATCTTTTTTTTGTTTATTAAAATTCTCATTTAATTCAATCGAATGAATAGCTTTTAAAAATGAGAAAAAAATTAAAATTAATTTCAATAAAACTATTTGATAGCAAAAGATATTAATGCTAAATTTATTGTATCATGATCACGATGGAGATCATCATAGTTAAACATCATAGTTTTTAGTTTGGGAAGAGGCAAGGTAGTACAAGAGTTTCAAAAGTCATTAATATCACGGTAAGAGTTTGAGTTTTGAAATTAATTGAGTTTTATTGTGTCACCCCCAATTATGCTTTGTAGGATTTTTGACAGACCAAGCATTGGGAATATTTTATCTTTGGAAATGTCTCTCCTTTATGTTTGAAACACTTAATAAGGAAGTTACATGATTTTTTTAATATTTTTTTAATCGATTCTTCTTCGAAAATAATCGAAGAAATCGATCGAAAATAAGTAACTACCCAATATTTGAGGCCGATCGAGAAATTTTTTGATTGCCAAAAAAATTAACAAAAATCCACTTCTTAAAAGCGCGCGAAAACGCCAAGAATTTGGGATGTGACGTCTTCGTACGATAAACATTGTTGGAAAGCAATGGAGTTGATGGTATTATTGTTGACAGTAAACGTTCTCAGTCACGTGTTTTTTTCTTGAATTTTAAATTAAAATATTTAATTACATATTACATGCAAATTTTTTTTTTGAAAAATTGACTAGATATTTCATTTTACCATACAAAAAACCATATGGAGCACTTGTTTGTTTTTGAAAATCTGACACATGCAACTTCCTTATTGTGTTTTTAAATATATTTATTTACTAGACTAGACTGAGCGAAAAATAGATTGGATCGAAATTAGTTTTACTAGTCCAAGAGCTGGCTACATGAAAGTTCAACCGGAAAAACGTATTTCTGAAAATTATATATTTTGAAGCACCCTTCTAGGGAAGTAAAATTCTGTTGGTCAGCCGGTGCATCGAATGGCAGTTAATGGAAAATCGAATTTTTGGCCTTTTCTCATAAATTCTGAAATAACGACCAAACGATAAGATTTTCGAATAAACATATATTTAAATGTTTTGTTACTGAATAAATTGGCTACATTTTAAGCCAAAGTTTATTTGTGTAGCTCAATTAGTTGCCAAGATATTTAACTTCAAAGTTCTTGAATTTTTCAACTTTTTCTCTTTGTCCAACAATGAAATTTCCTCAAAACGCATTGTTGTAACTGAAAATACTGGAATTTTGAAGTCGAATATTCCAAAAACTACTCAACCGATCTAAGTAAACTTGGGCTTTAATTGTAGGTCATCTATTCAATAAAAACATGCAAATCAATGAATGATTGAATATTTTACCGTTTGCTTACTAAATTGTTTGTATGTTTGCTCTATTTCGGCATTTATTCAATTTTCTTGGTTCAATTTAAACCAAACGGTAGGATTTTAGAGCATAAATGAAATTATATGTTCTTATTGAATATATGACCTACATTTAAAGCCCAAGTTTACTTAGATCGGTTGAGTAGATTTTGGAATATTCGACTTTAAAATTCCAGTTTTTTCAGTTACAACGATGCGTTTTGAGGAAATTTCATTGTTGGACAAAGAAAAAAAGTTGAAAAATTCAAGAACTTTGAAGTTAAATATCTTGGCAACTAATTGAGCTACACAAATAAACTTTGGCTTAAAATGTAGCCAATTTATTCATTAACAAAACATTTAATTATATGTTTGTTTGAAAATCTCATCGTTTGGTTGTTATTTCAGAATTTATGAGAAAAGGCCGAAAATTCGATTTTCGATTAACTGCCATTCGATAACGCAACCGCTTTGCACCGGCTGACCAACAAAATTTTACTTCCCTAGAAGGGTGCTTCAAAATATATAATTTTCAGAAAAACATTTTTCCGGTTGAACTTTCATGTAGCCAGCTCTTGGACGAAAAAATTAACTTATTTATTACACTGTTCTACAAATTTGACCTTCAAAATTTTTTCCTTGATGAAAATAGTCAATTCTTATAGATTTTGGGTCGCTGAATACGAAAATCACCATTAAAATTCTCAATTGACTCAGGATTTTCGGGGAACAGCCCCTCCCCCTTTTTACGTTTTTCGACGACCTTATAACTTTAAACTCAATTTTCAAAGTCAAAAAGCATTATTTTAGTCTTCAAATTGCTCCCCAGTTAACAAGAAATGTTCAAATTAATAAAATATTATAAATTTATAACAAATGGATAGGGTTAAGGGGTAATTACCCCCCTAAAAATACAAAAAAATAGCTAAAAATTATAGAGGTTTCTATACGCTATTTTTCCTCTTATTTTTTACGCAAATCCCGTTTGAAGGGTCCTAACCCTTCCCCAAGGACCCAAATTTGATGAAAATATGCAGCAATAATTTTTACTAAAAGCGGTTGAGGTGTTAGCCTCCCAGAAGTCCCCGCGGAAGAGTTCGGAAGACTTCCAGAATCGCGAAGGCGCTCGCGAGTTCAGGAATTAATATCGATGATTTTGAAAAGATTACAAATGATGTTTTTCTTATATTTTGGGTGTATTCTAAGTAGAAACTCTTCAGTTCTTTAAAAACTGACCGGTTTTCGGGAGTGAGGATTCCTTGTTTCAAGATGTTAATAGATGCACGGCTGTGGATAACAATTAGGGGGCATCCCCTTAAAAAACGGAGGGTGATGGAGGAAAATGGGTGTCATATTTGAATTCAGCAGATCATTTTACACAAGAATCAGCTGAAATTCAGTAAGTGGCTTCAAATTTTTTTTTGTACAGCACAGTTAAACTCTAAGTGCGGCATTGAACCCTTCCGTGGGTGCTCTGGGGGCGCTCTCACCTCAACCGCTTTTAGTAAAAAATCCTTGCTGCATATTGCCATCAAATTTGGGTCCTTGGGGAAGGGTTAGGACCCTTCAAACGGGAATTGCGTAAAAAATAAGAGGAAAAAATAGCGTATAAAAACCTCTATAATTTTTAGCTAATTTTTTGCATTCTTAGGGGGTTAACTACCCCTTAAACCTATCCATTTGTTATAAATTTATCCTATTTTATTAATTTGAACATTTATTGTCCCCTGGGGGGCAATTTGAAGATTAAAGCAATGCTTTTTGACCCTGAAAATCGAGTTCAAAGTTATAAAGTCGTTAAAAAACGTGAAAAGGGGGAGGGGCTGTTCCCCGAAAATCCTGAGTCAATTGAGAATTTTGATGGTGATTTTCGTATTCAGCGACCCAAAATCTATAAGAAATGACTATTTTCATCAAGGAAATTTTTTCAGTGTAGAACAGTGTTATTTGAGTAGAGTAGAGTAGTGAGTAGTAGAGTAGAATTCTGTTCAACAAATTCGACCTTCGAAATTTTTTCCTTGATGAAAATAGTCATTTCTTATAGATTTTGGGTCGCTTAATACGAAAATCACCATTAAAATTCTCAATTGACTAAGGATTTTCGGGGAACAGCCCCTCCCCCTTTTTACGTTTTTCGACGACTTAATAACTATAAACTCGATTTTCAGGGTCCAAAAGCATTGCTTTAGTCTTCAAATTGTTCCCTAAGGGACAAGAAAGGTTCAAATTAATAAAATATGATTAATTTATAACAAATGGATAGGTTTAAGGGGTAATTACCCCCTAAAAATGCAAAAAAAATCGTTAAAAATAGTAGGATTTTTTATACCCTATTTATTTTGCTTATTTTTTACACAATTCCTCTTTGAAGGGTCCTAACCCTTCCCCAAGGACCCAAATTTGATGACAATATGCAGCAATAATTTTTACTAAAAGCGGTTGAGGTGTTAGCGTCCCAGAAGGCCCCGCGGAAGAGTTCGGAAGACTCCCAGAATCGCGAAGGCGCTCGCGAGCTCAGAAATTAATATTGATGATTTTGGAAAGATTACAATTGACGTTTTTCTTATATTTTGGATCTATCCTAAGTAGATACTCTTCAGTTCTTTAACAACTGACCAGTTTTAGGGAGTGAGGATTCCATGTTTCAAGATAATAATAGATGCACGGCTGTGGATAACAGTAAGGGGGCATCTTCTTAAAAACTGAGGGGGGTGGAGGAAAATTGGTGTCATATTTGACTTCAGCAGGTCATTTTACACAAGAATCAGCTGAAATTCAGTCGGTGGCATTTTTATTTTTATTTTGCACAGCAGTTTAACTCTAAGTGCAACATTGAACCCTTCCGTGGGTGCTTTGGGGGCGTTAACAGCTCAACCGTAGTAAAAATCATTTCTGCATATTGCCATCAAATTTGGGTCCTTGGTGAAGGGTTAGGACCCTTCAATTATGAATTGGGTAAAAAATAAGCGAAATAAATAGGTATAAGAAATCCTACTATTTTTAACGATGTTTTTGCATTTTTAGGGGGTAATTACCCCTTAAACCTATTCATTTGTTTTAAATTTATCATATTTTATTAATTTGAACCTTTCTTATTCCCTGGGAGACAATTTGAAGACTAACGCAATGCTTTTTGACCCTGAAAATCGAGTTTAAAGTTAAGTCGTCGAAAATCGTAAAAAGGGGGAGGGGCTGATCCTCGAAAATCCTGAGTCAGTTAAGAATTTTAATGGAGATTTTCGTATTCAGCGACCCAAAATCTATAAGAAATGACTATTTTCATCGAAGAAATTTTTTCATTGTTGAACAGTGTAATTTAAGATTGGCTGTATTTTTTTTATCTTCATTAAAAAAAAATGCCCTCATTGAAAGATAATCTGCTTCTCTCTGTGGTACAATAGTTTGAATATTAAAGTACTGATAGGTTAGTGATAAATTTTTCTCACCGAAATTATATATTGAATTTCTTTTATTTATTTATTTTAACTTTTGAACTGTCGGTTTTTCGGAAATTAAGTCACCTGATTATAACTTTTACATTTAAACACAGATTTTTTTCAAACGAGTATCCAAAATTCATTCCCGAGCATTCCAAGGAAGCCACTTTGGGAACTTTTGAGATATTGTTAATAAATCAATATAAATTTACATTATTGTTAAACTTTGTACGATCATTGATAGATGGCAGCAGGACTGTCTTCTCTACTCTATAAAAGGATCACAAAGGTGGCTAATTAAGATGTTTTATGAAATCATACGAAAGAAAAAAGTCATTTTATGAAAGAAAAAAGAAACAAAATCTTCTGATACTTACTCTGATTCAATTGGTGTAAACTTTTTCTTCTATATTTTCTTTTTTAATATTGCTCTACCCTTATCTTCACAGAAATATGATTTTTACAATTTTGTAGATTTGCGCAGTCTACCCACTAACCTTTTATGTATTATTTTTAATTAGAATGTCCCATTTTTACTGTATTCAAAGTACGTTTTTCCTTGCTAAGGAATAAAATACTTCTTTGGAGTTTAGTCCGTTTGCAACGCTGCTTCTCCAAAGAGACTGTTCCTATTTCGTGTGGTGACGCCATCTAGTGTATTAATTTTATATCACTACTAGTGTTGACGCGCTAGCGAGGAGTGGCCAACCCGCGGCCCGCTTGAAATAATTTTGTGGCCCGCGAGATTTTTAAAGTCACATGTTAAAGTTTTAAGTTAAGGCCCCCTAAATTAGGACTAAGTGTACCAAAACAAGTTGAAAACCTGTTATTCCGAAAATTTTCTGGGGAGGCCCCTAGACCCCCCTTTAGTTCTTGGGACTCTATTATTCATAACTTTTAAAGTATATTAAGTTTATATAGGAGACTAGGAGCGAATACTACCTAACCCAAATTTTTTAAAAGATACATTGAACCTGTTGAATGTGCATGGGGGGGCTGAGGATGATTTTGAAGTTTTCTTTCCCAGTGCCAAAAAAAATCCATCATGAATTTTAGAAGCATTTGGGCCCCCTCCCGAAATAAATTTCTATATGCGCCAGAGGGGATGATCTAACTTAGTTTCGAGTAATTCATAGTGTTTTTTAACAACACCTTAACGTAGGGGGTTATTGGGGATGTAACCCCCCATTGCATCGCTCCCTGAAACACCCCTCCAAAAGTAGCTTCAAAACACTTTTTAGCATGTTGCAAAATTTCAAAATATTTTTGGTGGAGGACCCCCGAAACCCCTATTTTAACCTCTTAGGTTATGGAGAAGCTTTGTTTTCTATGATGAAAAGTTTGTATTTCGAGAGGGAGGTTGAATATAACATGAAATTTCCCCCTGAACATAGCAAGAGCTTATGTCAACCCTTATGTGGAGGAGGGACAAAATTGAGTATCCAAAAATTAGGTGATTTTTTTAGGGAAATTTACATAATTAGGTGATATTTTTAAGGAAATTTCTTCGGAAGATCCCCTGAAGAAATTCGCTGGAAGACCCCCAATTTAAGTAATATTCAGTGTTAAAAGTTGTATAGGGCAGAGATGCCAACTATTCCGGATTTTGCGGAATCATTCCGCATTTCGGCCCCGAATTCAGCAATTACGGATAAAGCTAGAAAAACTACGGAAACTAGGCTAATTATATTTTAAAGACAATGCATTAAATTTTTCTTCTCAATTCTCTGTTTTTAGCCTTAAATCCTTTAAATACATATTTTTTTTAACTTAAAATTGCGAATAAAAACGATAACGCTAGTAACTGATGAGATGGGCGGCAATAAGAAAGGGGAATCAATCGGAATTTAGAATATCTTTATGGATGATTGATTCATGGGAGAAAAAAAGGCCTTCTTTTCTCAAATCTTTGCGTTTTCAGGACTTTTCCAGAAAAATTCCATACTATAAGACTCTCTCTATACCCCTGAAAAATCTATCATGGATAAAAAGGAGCCACAGATTACTTTGCAACACGCCACTTGATTACGGCCCTCAAGGACTTAGCAGTTAGAAACCAATGTAGCTGTTCTAAAACATGAAGAACTGAAAAATTTTCCCTAGAAAATTGTGCGGTTTACAAGGAACCGTTCTTTTCGGATTGAACTCTAAAAGCCTCAAAATGAGCTTAAAGACAATTATAAGAGACAAATTTTAAAAAAAATTCTGGAGAAGAACTCCAAACCTCCCTTTGAAATTTTGAGCCCCATTTTTCAACTCGTTTTGGTACGCCTCATCAGGAATTTCGGATACAGGTTTTATGGTAGAATTCTTACATTTTAAAAAACTTAATATAAAATATAGTTGTAATAATAAAGTTACAAGTACCGAGGGGGTCTGGGGGTCCTCCCCCATAAACCCCTTGGGAGTCCTCCCCCATTTTATTATTCTTTAATTACAAACATACTTTTGAAAGCGCTAAGTTAACTTGGTAATACAATACTTTTATATAACGTGCGACCTGCCATTAACTTCTGTTTCGATCATGTGACCCTCGAGAGAAAACAATTGCCCCCCCCAGGTCTTCCTCCACACTTTCGAGTCTTCAGCCCCGGTAGATTTTGCTGTGCGTTGACGAGTGAATAGAGATGAATGAACAGATGAGTGGTAAAGGTCTTAAATTTTTACGCGTTATTAAAAAAATTATTTGTAACTTTTACACTGTAAAAAAAACTGTAGAAAAACAGAAATTTTCAATAACAATGACTTTATGTTTACAGAGATATTCTGTCATGTAACATTCCCACCGCACTTCTATTTATTTTATGTAAAAAACAGCTTTTTTTTAGTTTTTTAGCTTATATGTACTTAAACAGAAACTTACTGCATCGAAAAGCAATACAGTTATTGGCTATATTATACTGAATTTTTTTTTGGAGCTGTGGTAAAGTGCGCGCTTAGCATGCGGTAGGACCTGGGTTCTATCCCCGGATATTAATTGATTAAAATAAAAAAACTCAACTAAAATAAGTCCACACGCATGCGAACAAGCAGAAAATTACTGAGAGGCAACTGAAAAATCTGTAGCTCACTGGACAGAAAGTTCCTTTTTACAGCATTTACCTGTAGGTTACAGCTTTTTTTCTGTTTACAGGATTTTTTGACTTACAAATTTTTTCTGGCAACTTTTGCTGCCAGAAATTTTCTGTTTTTTTGCAGGATTATTTTTTACAGTGTAGTATAAGTATAAGCATCATTATTTTTAGTTTGGGAAGAGGCAAGGTACTAGAGTTTCAATAGAGAGGCAAGCTAAGATATTTTGGACTTTTTAGAGAGGACATACTGTATCTGATTCCATTAAAAACATGAAACATAAAAATAGACTATCCGGGAAAAAAAAGTTCGGGAACGTAGCTCCTCCATGACCAGCGTTTGAAATTGTACTTGATTGCTGGTCCGGGACAACCAAAAAACGGCTCAGACCAGTGGAATTAGAAAATCACTGGTCCGCTGGACCAGTGGTGAAAAAATATCCCACCCTCCAGTTTTAGCCTGCAATTTCTTTTTGCTTGGAATCGGGAGAAAAAAAAGCAAAAAAAATTAATTTCATTAAATAAACCAGATTACAACCAGTTTGTCAATTAACAATATACAACTAATTCGAAGTTAGTTATTAATTTGTGTGCAATATCATTTATTCAAGAAAAGTTCTTATTTTTTGCCAATTAGTGCAATGAGGAAGTTGCATAATTTTTTATATTTTTTTAATCGATTCTTGCAAAAATAAGCAACTACCGGCAACTACCCAAAATTTGAGGCCGGTCGAGAAATTTTTTGATTGCCAAAAAAATTAACAAAAATCCCCTTTTTAAAAGCGCGCGAAAACGCCAAGAGTTTGGATGTGACCTCATCTTACAATAGGCATTGTTGAAAAGCAATGGAGTTGATGGTATTATTGTTGACGTCATCCTACAGTTTAAACAATAAGAGGCAGATTTTATAAGGAGCGGGCAGAAATGCGGGGGTCATTATTGTGGCCATTTTTGATTTTCATGAAATTTTTATGATGGATACTTCTAATGATTTTAGAATACCCCTATTTTTTCTTTTTCCCGAAAAAAAATTTTTTCGGCCTACAAAAATTCTCAAAGTTGGTCGCTACTCGGTATTTTGGTCGAATCTACATATCTTTGTACAACATTTTCTCCGTGCATTGAGGGTCAACCAAAGTAATTCTTGCGGTAACAACATGTCCTTAGATAGCTTAATCAAATTCTTTTGTGAATTTCATGGTTCATCTTCCCTGCAAACTGGAAGGGTTCGCCAAACTTTATCGAAAAAAATGAAAAAATGCCAAATTCGAGCCTTCATTGACCCCAGCATTGAGGGTCAATCACAGTTTTGAGGGTTAAAGTGTGTAGTACTGCTCAGTATTAACTTAATTAGCCCATTTGTTGTATGGTTAACCCTCATGGCTGCAGAAAAATGGCTACTTTCGTAGCTATCAAAACAAAAAGAGGTCAGTTTGGTGACCCCGTATTTCAGAGCATTGAGGGTCAATCAATAATTCGAAATATATATTTCTTAGTACAAGACCTCTACTTTAAGAGACAATTGACAGAACTATGGAGTCTCGATCAGTGATCACGTGAGATTGATTTTTGTGACTAAAAAAACGGAAAAAAGGTAATTTTTGGGACCCTGTATTTCAGAGCATTGAGGGTCAATGACGAACTAGAAATATGCATTTCGTAGTATGAGACCTACCCTTTAAGAAACAATTGACAGAATTATGGAGTCTTGACCTGCGATCACGTGAGATTTATTTTTGTGACTACAAAAACGGAAAAAAGGTAATTTTTGGGATCCTGTATTTCAGAGCAATGAGGGTCAATGACGAACTGGAAATATGCATTTCGTAGTATGAGACCTACCCTTTTAAGAGACAATTGACAGAACTTTGGTATTTTGCCCAGCGGGCACGCCTAAGACTTACTTTGCTACATAGCGAACACATAAAATATGCGATGCTTACAATTAGCTTTGTAGGTTATTTTCAAAATTATTTTCAAATTACATTTGGTCTTCCAAAGGAAAGACCTCCGAAAAATAAACCATATAATGAGATTAAATTTTTATTTGAGCAGTGATTTAAGACAATTTGAAAAACATCAGCATTGAACATCAACATATAAAACATTTCAAACAGTAAAATATTTCAAAGAATAAGTTTTAACAAATATAAACACAAAAAAGGTTATTTCTCCCAAGTTATTTCATCTTCTTTAATCTTTGAAATTATCTTTTTGATTTCCCCAACAGCTTCAATACCGAAATACTGAAATAAAATAAAAATATAAATGAATCTTAGATTTGCAGATGATAAAAGAAACAATTACAGTAGAGCAATGGTTCCCAACCTTTTTCCGTCTGTGGCCCAGCTAAAAGCCTTATTATATTAGCAGTATTTCGGTATTGAAACTGTTTTGGAAATCAAAAAGATAATTTCAAAGATTAAAGAAGATGAAATAACTTGGGAGAAATAACTTTTTTTGTGTTTATATTTGTTAAAACTTATTCTTTGAAATATTTTACTGTTTTATATGTTCAAGGCTAATGTTTTTCAAATTGTCTTAAATCACTGCTCAAATAAAAATTTAATCTCATTATATGGTTTATTTTTTGGAGGTCTTTCTTTTGGAAGACCAAATGTAATTTGAAAATAATTTTTGAAAATAACCTACAAAGCTAATTGTAAGCATCGCATATTTTATGTGTTCGCTATGTAGCAAAGTAAGTCTTAGGCGTGCCCGCTGGGCAAAATACCAAAGTTCTGTCAATTGTCTCTTAAAAGGGTAGGTCTCATACTACGAAATGCATATTTCCAGTTCGTCATTGACCCTCATTGCTCTGAAATACAGGATCCCAAAAATTACCTTATTTCCGTTTTTGTAGTCACAAAAATAAATCTCACGTGATCGCAGGTCAAGACTCCATAATTCTGTCAATTGTTTCTTAAAGGGTAGGTCTCATACTACGAAATGCATATTTCTAGTTCGTCATTGACCCTCAATGCTCTGAAATACAGGGTCCCAAAAATTACCTTTTTTCCGTTTTTTTAGTCACAAAAATCAATCTCACGTGATCACTGATCGAGACTCCATAGTTCTGTCAATTGTCTCTTAAAGTAGAGGTCTTGTACTAAGAAATGTATATTTCGAATTATTGATTGACCCTCAATGCTCTGAAATACGGGGTCACCAAACTGACCTCTTTTTGTTTTGATAGCTACGAAAGTAGCCATTTTTCTGCAGCCATGAGGGTTAACCATACAACCAATGGGCTAATTAAGTTAATACTGAGCAGTACTATACACTTTAACCCTCAAAACTGTGATTGACCCTCAATGCTGGGGTCAATAAAGGCTCGAATTTGGCATTTTTTCATTTTTTTCGATAAAGTTTGGCGAACCCTTCCAGTTTGCAGGGAAGGTGAACCATTAAATTCACAAAAGAATTTGATTAAGCTATCTAAGGACATGTTGTTACCGCAAGAATTACTTTGGTTGACCCTCAATGCACGGAGAAAATGTTGTACAAAGATATGTAGATTCGACCAAAATACCGAGTAGCGACCAACTTTGAGAATTTTTGTAGGCCGAAAAATTTTTCTTTCGGGAAAAAGAAAAAATATGGGTATTCTAAAATCATTAGAAGTATCCATCATAAAAATTTCATCAAAATCAAAAATGGTCACTATAGTGACCTGCCCGCTCGAATTTGGCGAATTTTTATAAAATCTGCCTCATAAACGTTTTCAGTCACGTGTTTTTTCTCGACTTTTAAATTAAAATATTTAATTACTTGTACATTTTTTTGAAAAACTGACTAGATATTTCATTTTACTATACAAAAAACCATACGGAACACTTGTTTGTTTTGAAAATCTGACACATGCAACTTCCTTATTGTATGTCAATTAGAGAAATTTTATTTAATCAAGAAAAGTATTTTATTAATAAGAAATTTTTAAAATTATTTGATTACTTGGAGCTATTGCTTATTTCTCATAAATTTATTTTATTACTTATTTTATGTAAATTTCATATTTACAGCTGGTAACTTATTATTAATTATGTATTAATTTTTAACATTACTATTTGGTAGGGGAGGGTGGGGACGATTGTAACAAAAATTTTTATATGATCTCAAACTAAGCCATTTTTTATATTTAAGTTATGAAAATTGGTATGAATATAGGTTGATACATCCCAATTACAATTTTGTAATGAAAGCTGTCTGATGGACATGCATTACAATAAAGTAAATAAAACATCGAAAATCGTTACAATCGACCCCACCTCAAGGGTCAATTGTAACACACTACAAATTTTACTCAAATTCATAAAAATTGATAGAATATCATACAGATTTATTAACAATATATCTCTTCATTTTAAATAATAATTAAATACATAGATTTGAATGGCAATAATGAACTTTCCACTCAAATAATGAGTTATAAATTATAATGAATGAATATGAGTAAATAATAGTGAACCATTATTCAGAGAGGCAATTAGGGTAATTATCTATGCATTTCTCTATAGTAAAAGGAACGTGGGATCATTTTTTGCAGTAAAAATGGTCCTGTGGCAATGTGGCATGTTACAATCGTTCCCAGATGAAGTGTTACAATGGACCCCACGTCGCCATTTTTAATTCAACCCTCGTTTACCACGAAACTAACAACACTATCATCTTGAAACTAAGCAGAATAAAACTACATATACTATACATAAATTCAGTGTTGTTGTGCTTCATACCTGCACAGCAGGAGAAGGAATGTTACCCAAAAGTAGAAACTTACTTCGATGCTCGAAAAACACTCTTTTCTCAATCACACAGCCACAACTCAAATGTCAGCCTTGGAAATCTCTGATATTCTTTCATTCACCTGCCTTGTACGTACTGTCATCTCCTTTTCGCCCAGGCAGCCTCTCATTTTTAGGAAATCAAAGTGTTACAATTGCCCCGTGTTACAATTGTCCCCACCCTCCCCTACTCACATTCAGTGCAATAGTTACTTTATAATAATATTTAAACTGGTCCTTTTTAATTTGTCGGACCAGTAATTTTTGGTGCGGACCAGTAAGATTGGTAAAACACTGGTTCTCAGGACCAGTGGATTTTTTCCCAATTTCTAACGATGTCCATTATCACTAGTAAATCCTCTCATGAGTGTTACCTGTTTACCCCCACACTTTTCCAATCAGAAAGTGCCAGACGGCTTTATAAGTATACTCACTAAGCCACTTGTATTGATTAATTGTACCATATTTGTCAAATCATAATATCAAATTACATGCCAATAATAGTTTTTGAATACTGTTGACTATAGTCAATGACAATGACCAACCCGACCTTTCTCACCCATACATTAGATTAGACATTAGAGTCCTTAAAGGAAAGGCGGGGTTTTAAAGGACCAGTGGCGGATCTACGGGGGGGGGCTTTCGGGCTGAAGCCCCCCCCCCAAAACGTCTAATATATTTCTCAGTTTGTCAAAACGCAAAAAATCTATATCCGAAATTCGGATGAGGCGTACCAAAACCAGTTGAAAAAGTGGGGTTTTTGACTTAAATTTCCAAAAATTTTCTGGGGGAGGACCCACAGACCCCCCTTTTAGTGGTTTGTGTTGGATTATTCACTACCTTTTCCGTATTACCATTCACATGAAAATTCAATTGGATTATGAAAATTCTTAGCCCCCCCCAAAACCAAATCCTGGATCCGCCACTGTAAAGGAACCTGATTTGTTACGGAGATAAGTAACTACAGGATATTATAAAATAGTAAAGTTTGTCTGTGCTCGTTTGGAGGTGGGAAATCAGGGTAGAAATCAGGAAATCAGGGTAGCTGGCTTGGCTACTTAAGCACCCCATTGGCGAAGGAGAGGGAAGGGATGTGGAGTAGTTCTTGGCGCTCTCTCATCCATACCTATCCAACCCCATGGAGAGAATGGCCTTCCCCGTTTGGGTAACGCCAAGCGAGCGCAGACAAACTTTATAACGTATGTTGTGCGTGTATTGATGGATGTTTGTTGCAGGTTGATCGCTGAGGGCGATGGTCTGATCGAGGTGCCGCCCTTCCTCGGAGAGCCGTGAACCGAACCTGGACCGCGTTCCCCGGCGGAGGAGGGGCGGGCCCCCGAGAGCCACCCCCCGCCCTGGAGGAGCCGGCCGGCTGGAAGGGAGGGCCCCCCATCCACCACCACCACGGACCACCCATGCCTGCGCAAATGCCGCCGCACCACCCGCCCATGCCGCCGCACACCATGCCCGACGGACGGCCGCTGGAGCACGGGTCAGTAGTCTTCCAACATCTTATAAATAGTTAGGGTCCTGCCACACTAGCGTCTAAGAAGACGCCAAAGTCATCCTTGTCAAGAGAGGGGAGAAAGCATCAAGATCCTCAGTCTCCCCCCTCTCTGTATAATGGGGGATTTACAGCACTACTGTAAAAGCGACATTTTCGGTTTGCTGTAACAGCGACGAAAATTTTTTCAAAAGCACCAATAGGAAGCCTCGAAAACTATCGCTGGGAAAAAATCGCTACGACATCAGCGACGTAATTACGATCACTGGCGGCCATTTTCTTGAGCCGGCGGGAGATCTGGGTTGACTTGATTTCTCTAATAGAAATGCAAAAATTATCTTCTAATATCAATATCGTGCTTCCTTGAAATTCAAAGGCTGTTGCATAACCAGAGTTGACCAGAGCGTTCCGATTAATTGAGGAGTAATGAAATCGTAGTCTCAGAACATGTGCTGCCATCTAGTTCAAATGAGAAAATTCATCAGTTCTTCAACAGCCAAAAATATTTTTTATCAGCCTCAGTTAATTATTTAGGCTACTTGTGAATACATAGGCTTGATTTATTGTTTTCAAATGAAAATTTCAATATTCTGTTTGACATAAAGTCACATAGAAAGGGACTATGAAAAGCACAAGCAATGTGAAGGAAAATCCGGGCCGCCATTCCTGCGGCTGAAAGCGATTCAGAGGGAGTCACTTTTCCCGCCGAGCGATCAAAAAACCTGTCGCTTTTCCCGCTCTCGCTGGCAACGCCATCTTTTGGGAGAAATATCGTTACAGAAAATGTCGCTGAGGTCTTTTTTACAGCAGTGGTGTAAATCTCCCATAAGGATCTTAACGACTTTTTTACGACTTTAGAGTCTTCTTTCCGCCAGTGTAGCTAGCAGGACTTTTGGGCGGTTTCCATTCATCCGGTACTGGACGAGACACAGCTCAAAATGACGTCGCTTTACTAGTCCGTCTGTTTGTCTTGCCGAATTGCCGCACTGCAATATGGGCTTGAATAGGTGGAAATATTGGCTGTCTTTCTTCGCTAGGCTGCTGGGATCGGGGAAATCGGAGAAATTTCGGAAGTTAGCTTGGCTACTCATAGGCACCTTCTTCGATGAAGAGATAAGGGAGGTGAGATAGTTATTGGCGATCGAGAACTCGAGAAGTAACCTGTTTGACGTTTGACCCCCTCTCTCTATACCTCCCCACCCCTAGCGAGGACATAACCTAGGGTCCTAGGGTTACACAAACGGCTTAGCCAGGAAAGACAGACAATGCCCCTTTAAGGGTAGGCGCACACGAACAACTTTTGTCACCATGACAGTAGGCATCATTGTCACGTCGCTGTCACCGAGAAAAAGTGAGAGGCAAACGAGAACGTGACATTTTCCAAAATTACAGCATTGTGCGCATGGCCATAGAATCTATAAGGCAGATAAATCCTTTCGCCCTATCTTGTTAGCCAAGGACAGAATTGTCATGAATGTGTCTCGCACCACGTGCGGTCGTTACCTTTCACTCATAGCCAGAACAATTGTGACAAAACAGTTACGGTGACAGAAGTTCACCGTGTGCGCCTACTCTTTAGGACCGTTTCCACTCAGCCGGCGTCTTCCGTTTGTGGAGACCATCGGACATTGGCGGGTCCAGGGAGGGGGCCATGGCCCCCCGAGAAACCCTCACAAATAGCTCAAAAACCACTTTTTACGCTAAAATTCAAAAAAATTTCTTGGGGGAGAACCCCCATACCCCCTATTGGTTCCTGATGTTTTCATGTGCGTCTTCCCTTGGAAATTCTGCGTCTTAAAAGAAGTGGTCTTCCCCAGAGTTTCCAAAACATGTAAAAAAATACACTATATATTTTAAAGAGGCATAGTTTAATATTTTTCTGAATATATTTTTCTGAACTTTTTAGAGGCAAAATTTTCTTTCCCCCTATTAACCTTCATTCTCGAGGAGAACTCCCAGACCCCCCCTTTTGTTTTAGAGATAGTATTATTATCTGAAATAACCTTTTCATACTTATACAGAGTTTCGCATTGAATTTATTATATACTATAATCGGAAAAAACCTTCGAAAAAAAATTGGGAGCCAAAACACCTCTCAAACAAATGTCTGGTTATACGTAGCCCTCAAAAATTATTTCGTCCGGTTTTTTGTTTCGGGGCTCTAAATATTTGGAAAGTTGTGCGGGGATCGAATTTCTCCAGACACGATTTTTCAGATCGACTATGCGGAGGCCCTAAGAGCCAAGACACACTACGAGCGACACTAGTCGCGAGAACGATCAATCTCCATAAAAAAGCATGGAGAAAGCCTTACTCCTCTATCGGGAGTCTATAGCGGGAGTCTCAGGCTCAACTCTATGTTTTTTCCCCAATCTTGATTAATGGGTAGGGCGGTTATAAGCCGCGCAGTGTGTCGCAGGCCTAAACGTGCTTAGATACTGAAGAAAGTCGTTACAAGCCATGTGTGTGTGTTGCAGTAGTAGAGGAAAATCCATTCACGAAGCTCATCAGCAGCTGGAAGACATCGTTGGGGTCACACTATGAGGAAACGAGTCCACGGTCATCATGACATGACCACTGTTTTATCCCTTAGGCCTTAATTGTTGCCTCTTAGGTGGCGTCACAATCCAGCCTTTCTGCTCTGCAGTCTGGACACTTTTCATGGGCTGAGCTCACATATACACTGTATCTAGAGAAATTCGTCATCTTTTTTTGTTTTGTTTTTGACTGATAGGGCTTATAAAAAGGAAATTATTCTGTTCATATTATTTTTAATAGTGGAATCAAATGTATTTTTTAATAGTAATTTAGTGTTAGTTGAATTCTGTTTTAGTTTCTGCTAAAAAGAAAATAAAAGGGGATTTTTTTTGTAATTTGGAATTGCTATAAGTATCTCATCATAATTGGCTCGACAGCCCGTTGTGGGCCCTGGCCTTCTTTAAAAGACCCAACCAGGCTGTTCTCCTCTTGGCCATGGACCTCCAGTTTTTTATCTTAATGACACCAAAATCGGCGTCCAAACAGTCGACCCATCTCTTTTTCGGTCTACCCCTTGGTCGTTGTCCAAAAGGAACTGCATTAAAAACTTTCCAAGCAGCCCTATCACTTTCCATTCTCATGAGGTGACCGGCCCATCTCATCCTGTTCAGTTTAATAAACTTCAAAACATCAATATCACTAAATAGCTTGTAAAGTTCAAAATTAAATCGTCTTCTCCAAATTCCATTGTCGTTGATGCCATCAAAAATAGTTCGCAGTACTTTTCTCTCAAAGATAAGCTATTAAGTAACCGTTTGTTATAGAGAGATGAAATAGCCTATTTTCCCTCTACGATAAAGGTGTGCATTAGCAGATGGTTTCAAATATATAGTAAAATAGCTAATTAATTTTTAATAACTTAACGACACTATAACCCTGAAAAATTAAACATTTCTCAAAGGCAGAGGAGACGCTAGAAATATGGTTTTGGTCAGGAAGAGTAAGAAGAAACTGTGTCTTTAAATTTTTGGATATTCTCCATGGGATATTCGCCTTGGGTTCTTTAACCAAGAATTTGGAACTAAATATAATGTTAAAATGTTTAAATAGTATCTGCATGTTGGTTATGTTTTTTTTTCAAAATCCTCATCAGTAAGGTCGTCTCTTAAGGTTTTCAATCGAGCTTCTTAAAAGCAAAGGCAGGGCTGTATCCAACCCAAGGAGGTTCAATCCCTCTTCCCTCACTCGAAATTTTGACGTCAATTTTTATGCTGTTTTCCCTTGAAATTATTACATACATGTGATTCTTCCGCCAATTGGCGGAAATCCGCCAATTTCCTTAGCAAAATTAAAATCGATAATTCGATTGGAAAAACTGAAATTTCACTTATTTTCCAATCGTTTTATACTGAAAACTCTGACCGCTAGTGTGGCCTAGTACTAAATTTTAAGAAAAATCGATTTAAAAAGAATTAAAAAATATCGAAGTAATATGAAATTTAGTTAAGATTTAAGCTAAAAAATAGCTATAGCATATCGAATCCTAGATCTCGGGCTATTACTTGTCTTGGGTCATGCGCCATAAAAACTCAGCCAACCTAGATCTCGGGAAGTAGAAGCCGATGGACCCCCTCTACTTAAAATGAAAAATTTAGGTGCCATTGAATTTTTTTAAATATTTTCCGTCAATTTTTTGTCTGTGTAATCACATGTATGTTATTAATTAATACTTTAATCGGTTCAAAAAAATTAGGTGGGGATCCCCAAACACCTTCTCGAAATTTGAAGTGTAGGATACTGCTTTTTCCTTGAAAATTCCTCTATTTACAACACTGAGCTATAAAACAAACTGGAGTGACAACCTCCGATACTATAACAAGCGACCAAACGTGCCGGCGCGGAAGGTTAAATTGCCCTTACATATAATTACATTGATATTACATATAATTTCAAAATTTGACAACGTGAACTCCAAGGATAAATGGGGGGTTCACCCCCAGGAAAATTTTGAAAATTTGCCTTTTAAAGTAGTGTTTTAGCTAATTTTGAGACCCTTTGGGCTGCATCTAAAGAGAACAGTTTCTTGTAAACCATAGAATTTTCTAGGGAAAAGAGTTGTAAATAAACGTCAAAGTTTCAATGGGGCCTCCCCCGGAAATTTATTTTAAAAATTCCTCTTTAAACTAGTGTTTTATCTCTTTTTCAAACTCTTAGGGGAACGCTAAAAAGGAAAAGCTTATTGTAAGCGGCAGAATTTTCAAGGGGAAAAACACTGTTTAACAGATGTCAAAATTATAGAGGGGGGCTAGGGGGTATGCCATAGAAAATTTTTTGAAATTTCCCTTTTAAAATAGTGCTTTATCTCTTTCAAACTCTTTGGGGAGCTCATAAAGGGAAAAGCTTCTTGTAAATGGCAGAATTCTAAGGAGGAAAAATCTTTATAACCAAGGAAGTAAAAATTTTAGAGGGGGGCTGGGGATCCTCCCCTAGAAATTGTTTTGAAATTTAACCCTCAAAAGCAGGCCCGTAGCTACGGGGGGGGCCAGGGGGGCTGAGCCCCCTCCCTGGCATCTTCATGTGCCCCCCCTAGAAAATTTTCACAAATTCTATCCACAAGCACAGCCATGGGGGCAGGGAGGAGCAGCTGCCCCTTCTTCTTTATTTCCTTCTAGCTAAGTTAAAACCCAGTTTTTTAGGGTCAAATTTTCAAAATTTTTATGGGTGAGGTCCCCCACACCCCCCATTTGTATTTAAATATTTATTCACAATTTTTTTTAGAATAACAAGTTCAGCAAAATCAAAATTCTACTTCAAAATATGTCTGAATTTTAGTCTACAAGTATGAAAAGCAGTTTAAAATCCTGTTTTTAGGGTCAAGTTTCCAAAAATTTTAGTTATAAAATTAATAATTTAATATAAAATTAATAATACAAAATAAATAAAGTAACTCCTTTCGAGACTTTTTGAGTTGCACCCAAAGCTCCATTTGGAAGTTACAGAATTTTCAAGGAACTTGCAGCTATTTTTCACATAACAGTGGAAACCTTGAGGGGGCGGTTGCCCCCCCTAAATGAGAAAGGACGCCCCTCCTCTTACGGCCGTAGTCACCGGTAATGGCTAGCGGTTGGAGTCAAAACTCTTATTGGTGGTCTTCAACTGCCAATCAGAAGCTTGACTGCCAACCGGCGGTCAAGTTACCGCTACCGGTGACTACCGTCGATCCTTGGGGGTCACACTAAAAATTTGCACCAAGTTTCAGTACAGAACAATATAAAAGAAAAATCATTTATCAATTTGAAATACCTGTGTTCATAAATAATATTTTTATCATAGAGCAAGATTTCATTTCAACAACAACGGTCATTCACTTTTTTATTATAAAAAGGAATAAAAATCATTTTTAACTCTTTAAAATTCATTTCAAATTAAACTGAAAATATTATAACAACTGATTGATTTTAGGTGTGGTAGAAAAACTCATTCGATATACATTTGGAAATTTAATAAAAGTTAGTGTCGTATCTGCCGTACAGATGGCACTAGAATTAAATCCTAACCTTAAGTATATTTTCTATACGCCACGTATAGATGGCACTGCGATCGTTATTGTTTCGGTTTCGTACTGTTACAGTGAGGTGCGGGTCTATTCCTCCTCCCTGTGAACGAGAATGACATTTTACTCTCTTTTACAATCTTAAATTTTTGCCCATATAGTAAGCTGATATTAAGTGGATTATATATTTTTATATCATATAGTTTTTGTGTGGAAATGGTTTAAAAACTTTATTAACCAAAATTAAATTAAAATTAATAATTGAAATCTTAAAATCAAGCATTATCATTTTATTTTATTCCAAAATCATTCCCTAACAAAACTTTTTGTACCATTTTTTAAAAATTAACTAGTATTTAATCTAGTTCATTAAATCAGCTGAATGTATAATTTTTTAAAAATAATACAAGTTTCTAAAATATTATTTTTAAAATTTTGTGCATTAAAATTTTCAAAAAAAACCCTAATATTAGGGATGTTTTATAAACTCTGCAAAACTTCAGGACAGATGTAAACTCGTAGAATCAGATCATGTTTGAATGTAAGACAATAAAATGGAATTTTTTAATTTTTATGTAATTTATAGAGAAAAAACTTGTATACCATTTACAGAAATATAGAATTTATTAAATATAATTGAGGAGGTTTTCTAATGAAAGAGATGAGTATAAGTCTTTATTTTCATAAATATTTAAATTTAAAAACTTAATTTAAGAGAAAAAAATTTTGAACATCACTTAACTTCGCACAAAAAAACAAATTCTCTACTGCCCCCCAAAAATCAACTAATCCCTCTTCAAGATTTTATTTAGTAATTTTCAATTTTCTTTAAACCTTTTAAATTCTCTTGGGAGGTCATCCATGGGCGGATCCAGGAGGGGGCTTGGGGGCCATGCCCCCCCCGAGAAACCAATTCAAATATAGCTTAAAATCACTTTTTCAATGATAAAGTTCAAAAATTTTTCTGGGGAGAGACCCCCCTTCAAAATTTTGACTTCCATTTCATAGTGTTTTCCCTTTAGAATTCAGCGGCTTAGTTGAAGACAGGGGCGGATCCAGGATTTTCTTTTGGGGGGCACCACTCAAATTTTAGTCCTACCTGAGACACGGCAGTATTACTTTTTGAGGCAAATTTCACAAAATTTTCTGGAGGAGGACCCACAGACCCCCCCGTTCTTTCCTTTTGAGAAGCATTTGGCCCTTAGAAATATTTCCCTCCCCTTGTATAAACGTTGGCACGTCCCTGGATATCCTCTGAGTATTCACGGAGATAGGAGACCAATAAATGTTACTGTGTAATGTTTGTAGTAACTGTCTATGAACTCTAAAAAAGCTACTTAAAAATAAAGTTCCGAAAATCAACCAGGAATAAAAATTCTTCCAACCGAAGGTAGATTGTCGTTTGTTTGAAGCTGAAGAAAAAGAAGAATGTCGTAGAAAGTTTGACTGTCGCCAAATCATCATCTTTTTGACGTCATCCTTTGGCGACAGTCAACTTTCTACGACATTCTTCTTTTTCTTCAGCTTCAAGCGACAATCTACCTTCGGTTGGAAGAATTTTTATTCCTGGCTGATGATGACCCCCCACAGGTGGGGTTGAAACGTTCCATTTTTACAATCACCTTAAAAACGGCTGGGTCATTCCATAGTGACTAACGTAACTTTAGACTACTTTTCAAAAGTCATTAAACGATATAATACTATAAAATTCCCTAAATCAAAAATATAAATTACAAGATATCATGTAATTCAAGTCAATTAGCCTATTTCATACACCAAAACAGTTTTTAAAGTTCATAATTTTAATAAATAAAATTTAAATTTAACTGTGACTAACGTAACTATTTTTTACCTCCTAATACAAGTGTAAACATCAAATTTACATTGCTCTAAATTTAAACAGAGAAAAAATCTGTAATTACAGAATATATAAGTATTAACATCTAGTTTTAAGAAATTGCTATTTTTGTTTGATGAAATAAACTATAACCAGTATTTTAGGATGATTTTTTTAATAATGTAGTGTGACTAACGTAACAAATGGATTATAAATATGAAATCATCAACTCAGTTAGAAAAATGAATTTATTTTGAAACTGTCTTATATTTTTTGTTTAAGGATACTATGTTACTTCTAAAATTTCACTATCGATGTGAAACATATTCTAATATTTAAAGTTCCACAGAGCTTAGAAATTCACTAAATTCTTGCTAAAAAAATTGGAAAAAACATGCATTTTGGAACATTTTTCTCATAGAACAAAAAATAATATTTGACTGTTGCAGAACTATGTGTAACAATATTCCCTAACCTTTTTCAATTAAATGTAACCATATTTTAAAATATATAGGGTTAAAATGAGGTTTTTTCCTTGGAAAAGGGATTTCAACTCTGTGTCCCATTTTTCATGGAATTGCCCGGCTTTAACAACAGCCCGATGAACAATTTTATTACTATACAAGTTTTTATCTACTTTAAAATTTAAAATGCATATTTTGTCTCCCATGGCAATGCGTGCTGTGCAGCTTTAAATTATCAAAAAATATCTATTATACATTTTGTTTTTTTAACATACGATCTATTAAAAATAACATCTGAAAATTTTACTAAGCTTTAGGAAGTTTAAAATATCTACTAAACTGTTCAGTGGCGGCTCGCCCATAGGGGCTGCGGGGCTGCAGCACCCCCAACCAAAATTTCCCGAAATTCCAATTTTTATTTGCTTTACAATTTAAAAAAATTATCTATTTCCCTCTTTAATATTTGTCCTTTATAATCCATTTTCAATTAATAATACTCTGCTATGCCGTCTCGCCAACATATTTCTTTCCGGGTCGATCAGCCCCCGCAGATATACTTATCGTGGTATAAAACACTATCTCTATCATATCAAATCAAAATATCAAGAATTTAGCATGCGAATCTGTTAGAAGAAAAGGGGCTGCTGAAAAGCAGCCCCGACCAAAAGAATGATAGCTTTTTCTATTGAGAGAGCTGTGAAAAAAAACTGAGGGAAGAAGAAAAATATACGATTTCTCTTACTAATAAATCACATTGGCGTTATAGCTTTTCTCACTCCAACCATAGACACTGTTTTAATTTTTATTTATAGCTTCTTTTTTTCTTTTCAACAAAGAGGAAAAAATCTTTTCTAATGTTTCGGCTAGTCAATAAAGATTTATGTTTACTTTTTTGCAGCCACGTTTTTATTTCTTTTTATAATGAACAAATTTAATTCGAAATGTAGATTTAGAAATCAGCTATATATAGGAATATAGGTAAGTGACAGTTTTTGAATACTTAATTATTTGGTGGGAAATCGAAATTTTATATTTTCCCCATATTTTCTATTTGATTTTTTCCACGTTTTTGTTTAAAAGAAATGTTATTTGGCATTATATCGCTTAAAATACGTTGCCAACTTGGTACTGCCGGAGCAGCACTCCTTATAATTTTACCTTCGAGCCGCCACTGAAACTGTTTCTAGTGCTTGTGGTTTTTATAAATGGTTGAGCGAACTCTCCGCAATATCTGGATTTGACAAAAATAAGTGGAAAATGGCAAAAAAATTAAGCACCCCCTAAATATTTTACTGATCAAATACCTATCGTTAAAAGGGAGTATGTAACCAAAGAAATTTCCTTGAAGGGACATTTATGAATGCGAATAAATGCCATCGGAAATTAAAACATTTATTTAAATTTATTAAAATCTTTTAAATTTATCAAATTGAACTCTGAAGCTGAGCTGTGAGGACCATATTCTTGTTTCATCATTTTTATCTTTATTGGAAATTCATATTTTATCCATTTAAATTATCTGTATACAGGGTGTTTCAAAAGTCCGTTTCGAGTCTTTTATTTGGAACCAACAATATGTCCTAGGGTCACGGAAGTGCGGTCTACCCTACCACCTACCACCAACGTTATGAAGAGCTCACTGAAAAAAATTTCATGAAAATAGCGTTGATATTCGCGGATATGATGCCATGTAAAAATAACACTTTTTCCTGGCCTCAAAAAAAGTTCACAAATTAGCAAGGTTTTTATTAAATATTGCCTTTCTTCATTCACCTAAAAAACCCAAAACTACACAATAACACTGAAAAATTTTGCAAATTTACGAACTTTTTCTTTTTTAAAGGCCTGAAAAGTGCGATTTTCTCTGCGACTATTCACGATATTTTCATGAAATTTTTTTCAGTGAGTTCTTCATAACGTTTAACTTTTTATTCCGCCGCTAGTGGCACTGTAATTTATTTCAATGGATTCTCCAGGATCAAGGGTAAAGACCTTACTTCCGTGACCCCATCAGGACACGTTGGATCCAAATAAAAGCCTTGAAACGGACTTTTGAAACACCATGTATGTTTCTTTAAAAACGTGATAGATTTCTTTGAGAAGTTTTTCAGATCCCCTTTCTTATGTAAAAAAACAGGCGAATATTGATTCATATTTTAGTACATATTTTACTGAAATCAAAACATCTTACAGATCGATAGACCATACCATGCTCAAAATTAAATGCAATAACAAGAAATTTTTATATTGTTCCATATTAGCTCTAAATAAAGTGGGTAGCGCGGAAAACCAAATCCTTTCTCTACTCTTCAACAGAACCCAACTTGCGAAACCCTTCTTCAACTTCGAAAGAAGTTTTTCGCAGAACGAGATATCGCGCCGGATTCCTGGTCAAAAATCAAGAACAATAAAAAAGAAGAAGAAAAAAGCAGACCAGACAAACTTCTTTTTTTTTCTTTTTTAGTTTCGCGGTTCGCGTTCTCTCTCTCTCTCTTTTCCTCCCCCTCTATTTATGAAGTTGGGAATTCGGAACAGTCTATTGTCTCCCGTTCGAGGGTAGGCAGCTTCTTCGGCAGGGACGCTCGATAAACTCTTCCGACGCGACGGTCCGATTGCTGTGTGAGGGGTGGATGGATATGATGATGTCATTTTGGCTCTGGCCGAAAGGTGACAGGCATTGATTTTAAGGCGACCTCCCATCTTTCATCTTACGCTTCCTTGATTCGAAATCCAAAGTCGAAAAAGAGCAGTTCGCGCAGCTTTGGGGGATAACCTTCAGAAGTGATGGATCGTGTTTGAAGCTGGTGGAAATAGATTTTGTTAACTCTTTGTCACGATGAAATAAACCACGCATAAAATTAATTGAAATTGATACGTTAGAAATTAAAATTGGGAGTTTCTATTCTATAAGATTTTGTATAAAAAACTAGTTAAAGAGTTGTATTTTCTTGAAATGGGAAGATTATTTGAATCGCCAGTTTGAAAAAAGGAAATAGTCCAAAAATCAAGTTTTACGAAAATTGAAAAAAACCTAACTAATGGAATTTTTATTGTATAACCACGAAATTTGTTCCGAAAATTCAGGACTCTATTTAGAGTACAGAATAATCATAAAAATATATAAGTCTCTCTATTCTAAAAAAAGTTTTGGTGAATGGTTACCAGAGAAAGCCTTTTTAATTACGGATCCGTATAACACAGGGGTCGGCAACCTGCGGCTCTTTCGATGTAAAGTTGCGGCTCTCCGGTTCCGTACGAAAAAATTAATAATTTGTTATCAAACCCTTAAAAAATCAGTAATTTATTTTTAAGTACTTAATCAAATTAATGATACTCACAGCGGTGTAACCCAAAGTTCTCAAGATGTGAGTCAAAACTAAGGTAAAATTTTAAGTAAAACTAACTTTAAGGGTAAAAATTCCAAAATTTCGGGGGAGAACTCCCAAACACTCCTCAAAATTTTGGAATATGTGCTGTTTTCCCTTGAAAATTCTGTGATTTATAAGGAGTGATCCTCATTTGATCATAATAGAAGTTCTAAAAAACGAATTAAAAAACTACATTTAAAAGGAAATTTCCAAAATTTTTCTGAAGTGGAATTCCCACCCCCTCTCTAAAGTTAGCTGTTTCTTTATTTTTATTACTATTTTTCCTAGAAAATTCTGCTTAAAAAATGAGAAGTGCTCTTTGGGTGCAATCCAAAAAGGCCTAAAAATGAGCTACAAAGCTATTTTGAAGAAGAAATTTCCAAAAATTTTTTCGGGGGAGGACCCCCCAGATCCTCCAATTTTTAAAGGAATTTACTTTGTTTACAAAATTTTGAAATTTATTTACAATGTGTATGTAAGTCATCTAGAACTTTATGTAAAAAGGTACCTAACATTGAAGCAAAACAATTTAGTGGCTCTTTAAAAACTGGGAAATTTTTTTAAATTTAACTTTTGGCTCTTCCGTTTCAAAAGGTTGCCGACCCCTATAACAAGTTTTTGGTATCAAACTGTTCGGATTCTTTTGATGATGTGCAATAAGCTTTTAGAATTCCTAAAAAAATTATAAATTCTAAAATATTTCCATTTTTCAGTATTTGGAAAAATTGGAAATACTAAACAAAGTAAAGTAATGAGAAAACTCCAGCTCTCAAGCGTCGCCTCCAACCGTGGACCGGTTTCGCCCTTGTTAGGGCTCATCAGCACGGTATAGGAAGATAACGCAAGAGAGTGGAGGGAGAGCTTTTAGTCTAGCCGACTATAACGGAAAAAGTGGTGACTATTGATCAGTCCTCCACTATATCCTATAGTCGGCTATAGTCACCTATAGTCGGCTAGACTAAAAGCTCTCCCTCCACTCTCTTGCGTTACCTTCCTATACCGTGCTGATGAGCCCTAACAAGGGCGAAACCGGTCCACGGTTGGAGGCGACGCTTGAGAGCTGGAGTTTTCTCCCACATTCCTCTAACCAGAGGTTACTGGTGAAGAACTCTTCTTTTCAAAGTAAAGTAATAATTCCACAAAGCTGCGGTGTAGGATCCCTAGGAAGTAGGAAGGTGGGTATAGCGCCCCTCTAGGCTGTGGTGTAACGTCCCTATAAACTAGGAGTTGCTCCCCTCTAGACTGTGTGTAACGTCCCTATAATCCTATAAACTAGGAGTTGCTCCCCTCTAGGCTGTGTGTAACGTCCCTATAAACTAGGTGTTGCTCCCCTCTAGGCTGTGTGTATAGCGTTCCTCTGAGCCAGGTGTTGCGCCCCTCTAAACTAGGTGTTCTGCCCCTCTAGGCTGTGTGTAACGTCCCATTAAGCTGGATTGTATAGCTCCCCTCTAGGCTGGGTGTAGAAATCTGTAATAGTCGAGTAACAAAACGCAATTTATGGAGGCATCTTTCTTTCCACTACTTTTGGTGTAGTGTCTGATATTTTTTTACAGTGACCTTTGTGTAAGGGGAGGGGGGATCAAAATTCTTTCTAAGGTAGCCCTTCAGCACACATGAGAATCATAGTTAATTTAAGTAAAATGTTATGATGAGAAGTACGAAAAGGGGTTCTGGGGGGTACTTCCCCATAAAGTTTTGGGAAATTTGAGACTTAAAAATGTGGTTTTAACTCTTTTTCTGGACATCAACGATCTGTTAGGTGACCCTGGGTGGACCACCGCTTAAATGAGGTTTTGGCTGGGCTGGGAACCTGAGTATGCCTTTATCTTTATCATTTATCATATATTCTGATATACCTGAAGCCCAGTGGCGCAGTGGTAGTGCATCGCGCTTCCACGCCACAGGTCCGGGGTTCAAATCCCGGGCTGGGCAGGGTCCACTCAGCCCTTCATCCCTTCAGTGGGTCGATAAACTGAGGACCAAGCATGCTTGGGAACTAAACACTGGGGGTCTCACGTTAGACTTGACCACCTAACTGGGACATTTGCCTAGCACCACGGTCACGAAAACGAAGATGGGCATCGTAGGCCTTGGCCCACTATAGGGCTGTTGCGCCGATGGTTTAGTTTTTTTTCTGATATACCTTTGTTTCTTAATTATACCTTTGTGTAAAGTTTTAGTGAATTACAACTGCAAGTATACTAAGTACTAGTATGGTATGACTAGCTCCATGCTGAAAGGAGGTTTAGGTTTAGGGAACCCCTACCTAAAAAACTTTTAAATTTGACCCTTAGGAGTAGGGAATATCCTCATACACGTTGGTTCCAAATGAAATCCGTAAAACGGACTTCTGAAAAACCCACCCTGTACCTAACTTAGAAAGTACTGTTACAGGCAGAGGGGTGTACCGTCATGTTATTAATAATGCCCGAAGTGATAAATTCATTGGAATTTATCAATGAGTATATCACTTTTCCCTAAGTATGCTGTCATTATCATTAATTATAAAACCCATGATTAATCACATTGCCCTGCCCGCGTATATCATAGGTCCTCCTCTGCGTAAAACAAAGGTTCTCAAACTTGTGTCTCTTAACACATGCTGCTAAGTACATATAATATAACAATTCATCATATTACCAAAAGAAATGATAGGACCTATCTAATATTTAGGTCAAGTTCCCTGTAACACTTTTCAGAAAAAATGTTTTTGAAAAAATCCGATGTTTGACCTGAGATATACTCTGGAAAAAAGTCGTTAGAAAACATTTGTCGACAACCCCCCCAGCAACATAAGTCAGGCGGTATACTGATTTATAGTTAGTACTCAATTTCAAATACTTCAATTTTCACATAAATATTTTTTCATACAAAAAATGCCAGTGTTTTCTGTTAATAATGAAAAGTGAGATAGAGAGACATTCCGAAGGTATCCCATTTATAATTTCACTTTAGGGGTCGTTCGACTTTTCTTCGCTTCGAGATGTACAAATAATTTTCGCCACAAAAGTGAAAAAGTTTTTATTTTCTTAAAAAAGGTTTGAGTTATCCATAGTTTGGAAAGGAGTTATCCAGTCAATTACTGGAAACTGAAAATAGTTTATCAGGGTCCAAAATAATTTTTTATTGCTGATATCTAGGGGGAGGGCTTAAGGGTTTCAAAAATTTTTTATCGCTGTCGCTGTGAATTTTCTTTAATTTTCAATTTCTCCCTTTCAGACCTTTCCCTAAGAGGAAAGAGGCCGAAGTCGGGGTCCTCTTCTTGACAGTTTTCTATGGTCAAGAGAAGACAAATTTAAACTTTGAAGGGGGGTTTGTTTTGTCTGCTCGAAAGACATCAGAGAAAAAAATGTTTATTTTTTAAGATGACCACAGTAGGAGCGAGCGGATGATCCCAGGTTTGACTTTTTTGGGGGTGGGGGGCCAGGATTTTTATAACATCCTCCGTAATGAAATATGAGAAACTTTAAAGGTTAGGTACTATTTTAGCCATAAACTAAAGCTACAAATTGAATTTATCCAGTTACTTCAGTGGGGGGACAACGTGCCCCCATGGGCAAATGTAAGAACTTAAAACAAATGTAAGAAGAAGGCGTTTTCTAAAGTCCAAGTCCTAATATATTCAGCAAAAGGAGCATAAGTTAACTTATATGAATATATTAGGCTGAATATATTAGGACTTGGACTTTAGAAAACACCTAGACATAGACCTAAGCTTTTTCCTTTTGGTTTCCAAAAATTGATCGATGAGTTTCTAGATGGAACGTAGTGACCCATTAAATTGTTGTGAACCACTGAAGATCACGAAAATCAATTATTGATTACAAGCCCAGAACCGTTAAACGCTTTACTTACGGAACTAATCCAAATACTCTTCGGGTCCTACGTTCAATTATTCTTACTTTCAATCAACACAATAGCTTCTTTTAATCCACTGACAATCACGGCAAGCCAAATCCCCACTCCCCCCACCCGCGATGTTACCAAAGTGGTTTGGCCCACGCGCTACGCAAGGTCATACCAGTACACCAGCCTCCCCCCGTTCTGCCGAACCAGAGTCCCGACCTCCCCCTCCCCTCGAATGGATGAATGAATGCATGAAGGTGTGCCGGGAAGGGGGGAGGGAAAGAGAAGGCAAGCGCGCGAGGAGGAGAGACCAGCCAAAAGCGGGAAGGGAACTCGCCTCGGACGCCGCGCTGTGATAGAAGAAAGCGAATTCCGATGGAAGGCGCGCTGTGATAAGCAGGCAAACAAATCCTCCATTAGGCCTGCTTTATTTGTATGGGATCGAGTTACGGCGAGGGAAACGGGTCGCGTATTTATTTATCAACCGAGCTGCGCGGCTTTTCTGACAAATTGGCACGTGGAGATGTCGAAATGATCTTCGCGCCGGGGATTAGTTCTGACATCTTGGGATCCGCGATGGCTACTTGATTGGGACTTATTCTTTTGGCCGAATGAAGCCCATGTTGAATCCGGGGGTGGGATTCCCTGGAGGACCCCCCAATGATCCCTTTTATTCATCGCCCTTTTCATCCTATTTCAGGAGACACACTCCTTACTTCAGTCAGCCAGATTATAGGATTTATGAAATGAACAAACGTCTCCAACAGAGAACTGAGGTAAGCATCTCGCTTCATTTGAGTATTATTCTGATTGAACGTTTCTGTACTTTTGAAACATTTTTTAATGTTATTTTTATTTATGATTTTTTTTTGAATCATCGTTTTTTGTCACTCATAATTTTATGTATAATTGCTTGTCTTGTTGGATGTTGATGTTTATAAATGAATGTAATTTATTTAGTTTCTTAAAAAATTCATAATTGCGAATTATTGATATGTTATTTGACTAAGCTAAATGATTGGTTTAGTCCTATAATCCTACTAAAAATGTTAAACTAGAACTTTTAATAGCATAGAACACTTGTTCTGAAGAAGGTATATTTAAATCTAAAAGACATCCTTTAAGCTTTTATTTGCATAATATTCTATCACTGCATCACTTGCATTCTCCTCTTTTGTTTAGATTCGATTATTCAAAAGCCTCGTGTGTTTATCTTCAGATTTATGAAACTATTAAGAAAACATTTTGGTAAAAGTTTCCAAAATGTTAAGCTAGTAAACATTAACTGAATGTAACATCTTCTAATGATAAGCCCTTCTCATAGACCCCTTTTATTTTTGTTTATAAAGATGTCTTTCCTAAGCCGATATTGTAACATTATTCTGTATGTTTTTTCAGGATAGTGACAATTTATGGTGGGATTCATTTGCTACAGAATTCTTTGAAGATGACGCCACTCTTACCTTAACCTTCTGCTTAGAAGATGGGCCAAAGCGATACAGTAAGTTTGACTTGGGCATATGATTTTTATTATTATTTTTAAGTTTGCCAGTAAGATAATCCAAGGGCAGATCAAGGTTTGACTTCTAGGGGGCACCATGATTTTTATAACATCCAGCAGCAGAATCTGCAATGGTTTTGGAAAAATCGAAGGATAATATGCTTTTTTAGTCATAAAGCTACAAATTAAAGCATTTAAGAAACACAAAATTATAATTATTTTAGGAATTATATTTAGATGTCATTTTATTCAATAAACTTTGCTCTTTCTGGGGGGGGGCACTACTGAGATAACCTATCCTGTTAAAAAATCTGGTAATAATCCTGTCAACCATGCTACTGAAACTAATGGTTGCTGAAAGAAGCTCGACATAATAATATGCAAGAACCTAACATTGTGTCTGGCACATGTCTAGTATAGGGACCTTGCTTCATAAAACCTAAATAATCCATTACCAACCAACCTTTTCTATAAAAATACTGGCTAAATTGATATATGTGTACTGTAGTCATTACTGTTTCTTTATACTAAAGGAGGACATTTTGTTTGTTTTCATGATTCCTACGGATGACCAGATTTTGTTCTAATCAAAATGTTTGTTTTGTAGCTATAGGAAGGACACTGATTCCTCGTTACTTCCGAAGTATCTTTGAAGGAGAAGTGACAGATTTGTATTTTAGTCTTAAACATGCTAAAGAATCTTTCCACAACACTACAATAACTCTAGACTGTGATCAATGCACAATGGTAGCACACCACGGAAAACCCATGTACAATAAAGTAAGTATTTTTAAAATACTTCAATGGTTGTTCTTCAATAGCTCTCCAATAGTAGTAGTTCATTAATAACAAAAGTTATTATACCGTTGACCGTTCAGCAGCTGTTAAATTTAGCGGTACAGCTATAGAACAATCAATGGGATTTTAAACGATTTCGGCTTCAGCGGCATGGTTGACGGCATAATACGTAAGAACCCAAAGGATTTTGGTAAAAAAATATGATCATATTTGCTTTCATACGTCTTAAATTCATTTTACTTAATAACAATATGTAGCACATTCTAACTGTTTTGCGTTAATTAAAGTTTTTGGTACTAAACGTAATATCCCGTCGACCGTTCTGTGACTGTCAAATTCAGCAGCACAGCCATGGAAAAGTCAATGGGTTGTTAACCGTGTTCGGATTCAGTGGTACGGTCAACGGGATAATACGTAGAAACCAAGTTTTTTTAGAATTTTCAATATTACCAGCAGATATAAATTTTTCTTAGAGGCAAGGGAAAAAAGTGACTTATACTTTAATGCAGTAATTAGTAGATGCTTAAAATACAGTTTTGTGTAAGAGTAGGATTTAAATTAATTATATTTGCATTTTAGTTTCAAATTTTAGAGAAAAATTATGTAACCTAAATCAAATCTGAAGTCTATTGATGTTTTTTAAAATCAGTAGTTATCTATAATGGTTGCAAGCTGTTCTTCAGGGGAATGGTATTTTACAAACTGATAATTTATTGACTTAAAAAACATTGCATATTACTCTTTGCTAATGAGTGGACTGTACCCTTTATATCCTATTTAGGTTTTATTATTTTAGTGCAGTAGCTTGTGCTTTTAAAATTGCGAAAAAAAATATATTTGAGGATTTAATTTTGACTCTTTTAACTTATTCTAAAACAATTTAACCCTTTATTTACCGACGGTACTTACAAGTATACCACCAACTTTAAAATTACATAGAATAACCATCCTTGCGAATATATTGACGATAATTTGCAGGAACACTCTTTCAGTTATCCTCTTCCAGGATAAAAAGCAGCGAAGGTTCTATGATGAGTATTTTAGCTGGAAATGCGAATAGATTTAACTGAAGTTGTAAGTTTAGCTGCCATTTCGATCGGATTCACTTGATTGTCATTTTTGTTCCCGCAAAAAAGTAGTTAAAGTCAAAAGTTAAGTGTATTATTTTTTAAGACTTATTGCTGCAATAAAAAGCTATGTTTTTCTTGTATTGTGAGAATATTTTAGCACTCTGTACTGACAGTACCCAAAAGTATGAATTTAAGTAATTGGCTATAGCGGATTAAATTTTCCAAAGATGATTATTTTATTTATGTATATCCCTTAATTTTCAATTTAGCGACTCAAAAAAAGTATTGCACGAAAAAAATTGCAGCAAATCATAATGCGGTAAATAAAGGGTTAAATTTTTGAAAAAAAAAAAGATATTTTTACAACAAAAACTGATTTTTTTTTTGTTTTTATGTTGCAATTGATGCTTGTTTTTACAGTTTACCTAAATAATAATAATTTTTTGTTTCAAAGCACGTCTTAGAAAATATATCTCCTACTTGGCTGATTTTAAACAAACATTGAACTGTCTTTCAACCCAAGCAACCCTTTCCTTGAAAAAAATTGCTCGTTCTCATGTTTTCAAACTAGTGTTCAAATTACCCAGTCAGTTAGAGGTATTCTAGCCATCTGGCTTGGCATTGTCCATCCCAAAATTTCTTACAATATTTTTGAAAGAAAATACAATTCAGCTCTGTTTGATGAATTTACTAAAAGTGTTTTTAAAATTTGTTTGAAAATGGGTTGAAATTCTAATTGTGTGAATGAGGTAAAATTTGAGTCTATCTATATCACAGCTTAAAAAATGTACTTAGTGTTTCTAAAAAAAGGGTTCTTAAATGGTTATCAACAGTAATACAATAAGAATTAAGTGATAGTTTACAAATATAAGCTTGCTTACTTCAAATTGAGTCCTGATGATTTAAATATTTTTAACCACCATACCAGCAGTACATATTTTTTATTGTTGTCGTGTCCTTGGAGATCGATCAGATGGAGTAGTGTTTTTGAATGAGTTCTGCTATGGCGACTGCTGATTCTGAATATAAGTCCTCTTCGGTGGGATAGTTTAGGCTGTGCATTGCTGCAACAACAGCTGGGCAATCAAAGATATGTTTGGGTGTGAGTTCAACATCTGGACAATTACTGCATTTTTGGTAGTTTTTAGTTCTATCAGGAGAGATTTTCATGTTCTTGTGATGTTTCATCCTGAGCCTTGTGATTGTGGTTGCAGTTTTTCTGTCAATATCTAGTTGTGTGATTTGATTTTTATTTAACTGTTGAAGGGGCTCTGAGCTTGAGTCTGGCCAGAACATTGGCATCTGCAAGGGAAGTGGGGATGTTACTTTAATCTTGACATCTTCCAGAATTGGCCAGAGAATCAGCTATGTCAGTGAACTCCAGGTCGCAGTGTGAAGGAATCCATTGGAGGATGGCTGAAAGCTGAATTTTTAAATGCTTTGTATTTTTTATCATAAAGAGGTTTTAGGTTGAAAGAAAAGACATGCCATGATAGTGTTTTGTTGAGTTTTTAGCTAGAAGAATAAAGAATTTATGGCTGTTTGCATTTAAAGCCCAAAAATAATTCACGATCAGCATTTTTCTCTCAATTAAAACAACAAATTTTTTAAATTGGGTGGTAGATGTTTTTAAAACGCCATAATCCTTCACAATTTATTCTGAGGGATATAGTCTGTCTATTCGCGCTAGGCGGTTAGTGCAACCCTAAACGAGCCTTTCACAATACAAGATTTCACGATAACAGCCGCCTTTAGAAAGACAGACAAGCTATAATTAGTTTTTATTCCAACAGTAAATCCTAAAAGCTTCATTGGTTTAAAAAAATGCTGTTTTCTTATGGAAACTGCTTTTCTTTCTGCTATGCTTAACATTGCCTTTCTGCTTAATTTGCTTCTCTCTATCAGGCTGATATTAATGCTGATTTTTTTCCTGTAATGTGCTATTATTAACAAAAATAAATGCAGTTCTTGCTGTTGGAATAAATTAAAAGATAGTTACATGTAAATTTTACAGATTTTAGGAGGGCAGTATCCCAATGAACTTATGAAAGAACAGCTAGCCAAAGATAATGCTGTTGTGGTAAGCATTATTCTTAATTTTGAGGTGACCCATTAATAGCTAAACCAATTTATATTCCCTCAGGACAGAAAAAAAATCATCACAAGTGATTGGTTTAGCATATCAGCAACTAAGAGCCATGCTTCTGTTAATAAAGCAGTTAGTATTCAATCTATAAGAATAAGCTAAGAATAACTGCACAGTTTAAGTTAAGTGTGGCCCTTACTTTAAATCTGCTAGAATTTCAATTCTTAACTTAATGAACTAAGATATTTAATATTTGAGCCATGAAATACATTAACATATTTTGCTTTGGGTGGCATTATTTTCCTTTCCGATTTAATGCTTGAAAAAAACTTGCTTTTTTCTTTATCGCATTAAAAAAATTAAGACATAAAAGCCAAATTCATGTTAGATGACATTTTACTGAGGGACCCTCATGCACGCATACGACATCCTTTACACATACGTATATAAAAGTCATTTCATCACTTATTTAGTTTAAAAAACTTATGTTTCGAAAAATACTCCGGTTTTCTAATCTTCCCTTGCCTCACATCTAAAATTCAGAACATTTTTTAAAATTCTGTAACATCAATTTAAAATTGGTCTAGATTTGTGATAATTTGTTTTTTTAACCACAGGTGTGTACAGAAGGACGACTAATTCTTGAATTTACATTTGATGACTTAATGAGAATTAAGTCATGGCACTTTGCGACCCGACAACACCGAGAATTGGTCCCTCGTAGCTTAATTGCATTGCAGGTTACACAGGTTTGTGATCAACGTTTTTTATTTATATCCTTTAAAAAACTATCAAATTAACCTAAACTGTCTTGAGAGTAAATATTCCAACATTTTCCGTATTCACTAGGTATTTTATTACCTTTCAATTTGCTGAAATTCTTAAACCAAAATTATATACTTGGTTATTTGAAATTTACTCTTATAAATATAATAATAAAAATGGTTGGTTGTTTATTTTGTAGAACCATATCATGTTCCTAAAAAAGTAAAATTTTTATTTGTAATCCTACAGGCTCAACAACAAGACCCAGCAATGCTTGAACAGTTGTCAAAAAATATAACTAGGCAAGGTTTAACCAATTCCACTCTGAACTATCTCAGGGTAAGCATATATTTAATGTAAAATATAAATCTCTTAAAAATGTACCTAATATCATATCATGAAATGGCTAGCCGCACAATCTAAAGTCATTTTTTGTTCTGGTTACTCTTCCCCTTTCCAAGTAAAATGTGGTTTTGGGTACATAATATTTTTTTATTTTGGTAAAATTAAGGTTTAACCATTTTTTATCTTTTTTTATTAAAGGTTAATTAAAGAATATTTATTTTCATCAAACAATGCAAAATATCCATAGTTTAATAACTACAAATTTAAATTTTAGCTATGTGTAATTTTGGAACCTATGCAAGAGCTTATGTCCAGACACAAAGCCTATGCCCTTAGTCCAAGAGATTGTCTGAAAACAACTCTGTTTCAAAAGTGGCAAAGAATGGTTGCTCCACCTGGTTAGTTTGCTTTTCCTATTCTAGTACTTATGCAATATTTTTTAATTTTAATAATTTGCAATGTTTTTTGTTTCTGAAAATGTTTTTTCTTTTAAATGATACAATACAGTAGAATAGGGATGCACAACCTTTTTGGGAGGGGGTCCACTCACATAGTTGATTGAGACACGGAGGGCCGCAAACAGTAACAGTAAAAATAAGGTAGAATTTGCATCTCAAGGAACTTAATATAAGATGTGAATAATTGAGTTTGTACCATTAAAGGGTTCTAGGGGTCCTCCCAAGAAAATTTTTGAAATTTAACCCCAAAAAAACAAAGCATTGACTAGTTTTTGCACATTTAGCCCAAATATTGCACATATATTTTAAGATGGGATTTGCATTTTGATTAACTTAATATTTATTTAAAAAATGATAATTATAGAATTCCAAATGTAAAGGGGGGTCTGGGGGTCCTACCCCAGAAAAATTTTGGAAATTTGACCCTAAAAAACAGGGTTTTAACTTATTTTAGAAATCAAGTTCGATTTTTTTGGGGGGGATAGGCCCCCAGCCTTCTGCTATCCCCCTTGATAGCATATCTGAAACAGGTTATGATCTAATAAGAATTAAAAAAAAAACTGCATTATTATCTAATCTTGTTTCAAAGTGATCTTTTCGCAAAAATTTAGAACTTCGGAAATCCTTAAGAAAAATTTGTTGAAAATACTAAAATTGATAAAAAAAAGCTATGTCAGAGGTATCACTAGACTTATTAGACTCCTCTGACCACGCTTAAATTTTTCTGCATTGCAATTACAATGTGAAAAGAAGCCAGCTTCAACTAGGAGCCACTTTCGCGAAAAATCGCTATTTTTCGACTTTTCCGCGGCGCGTGATCCTAAACACCGGACTTCTGGCTTCAAAACTTCAAACCATTGTTAAGTTGTTTTTTCCACATCGCACCGTCGCACAAACAATACAAGAAGAAGCCAACTTCAATTTGGCGCCCGCCCAAAAATCGCGGCGAACGGAACACTTCGCGAGGAAAACGAAACTCGAAAAATCGCGATTTTCCCGACTTTTTTCCGCTATAAATCGTCACTTTTTCTCGGTTAAAATAAGGAAAGTAACAAAAGTTAGGAATTATCTGAAATATCCAAATTAGTTCGCGGGCCGCATGTTGATGGTTCGCGGGCCGCATGTGGCCCGCGGGCCGCAGGTTGTGCATCACTACAGTAGAATCTCGATAAAGCAACCTCTTCTGAGAACAACAATATACAGTCGTTTTAATGAAGAGACGTTTTAGTGGATTAATTACTATATTGTTATAAAAGCAATTGGTTGGTTGATTTAATGTAAGGGTTCATGGGGTTGTTGTAAAGAGGTTCTACTGTATATTTAAATAAGCATTTAATTTAACTAATCATACCAGAGCATAATGATTTCTTTTCATTACATTTTAACATTTAGAGGGAGTATTGCGTATTCTGGTTAATAACATTGAGATTCTGATTTTTTTGAAAGATGTCAATTGCTATCTCGTAATAATTATGATACTTGTATATTAAATTGTCAACCATTTTATCAACTTTAAAACTGCCTCAGAAAAGTAATAACTCTCTATTGTTTTGTAAAACTAGGACAGAGGGTGGATTTAAGGATGTATCCCCCGAAAGTCAGAAATTTTCATTTTTAGACTATGGAAAGAACAAAATTCACCCATATCCCCTGAAATTATGATATCCCCCCTCGGATATTTTTTTCTGGCTATGCCTCTGAACTAGGTAGCCTTTTCTAGTTTTGGTGTCAGTAGTTATGGGGTTGGCAAAATGGCAGACAGTTCAATACATACTAAAGTTATAACTTAGAAACTCATAGACCAAAATAACTTATGGAAATATTGATCCCATGTTTGTTAATGATTTTATTGTAAAATCTTTCAGTTTGTTAGCTTTGCTGATAATACAAAGTTTAACTTAAAAAATTAGCTGTGTGTTGCAGTTGTATTTAACGCTTATATTTTTATATGCTTTTTATGAAATTTTTAGTTTTATTTTTCTTATTATTATTAGTAGAAACATTATTAGTTTTTATGTTTTTAAGTTTTCTGCACGCTGTATCTCTTGTGGTGTGATTTAGAGTGTGTTTTGAGTAGTTTCTCTATTGCTGTAATCCTACTAAAAGCATTAAGGCACTTTGAAGCTGGGTGCAATGGTGGCTTATTCATTCATTAATCTCAATAGGTGGTTCACACCGTCCTGGTCCCTCTGACTTTAAAATGCAGCCAGACGTAGGTAGGTTGGAAGAAAAAATACATCAGGGGCATAGCTTTTTTTCTAGCCCCGATTTTTGGTGGTGGTCCTTTTTGTCATGAAAATTAACTTCTTTGGGTCCTATGGCTAATCCTCATCTCATTATAATCTTTTTTCGATATCTTAACTATGAACAAAAAAACGCGCCAGTAATTTTTTTTATCTGGAATTAAATTATCTGTTTGAAATATTTCTGATAGATTACTTCAACTCCTTATGCCCACTGTCCTGAATTCTGGATATTGAAATGGCTATTGTTTCACCAAACCAGTTTTTCATTCTGAAAGCAAATTCAGATCAAAGTGGTTTTTTGTCAAAAAATGTGTTGCCAAAACAGCTGCTATGCTGGTATACCTTGGGCATAAATGGGTTAGTTTCTTGGGTCTGTATCATTAAAAGCTTCAAGCTAGGCTTCATTAAGCTAACCTTCATGTTGAAGAAAAAAAATATGAAATATTCATTTTAAATCCGCAAAAGCAAGGCTGTAAGGTATTGAAGTTATAAGTAAATGAAACTTAAATTTTGGGTGCAACATTTTATTTATACAAATTATAATGTATCTGAATCGGTATAAAAATATTTTAATGTGGAATTTCTAAATTTTCCAACTTCAGAATTATTTAATTAGATATCTCAAACACTATTAAAAACTGGTATCATAAAAAGAAAATAATGAGTTCTGTATGATCTGCTGTTTTAATGCTTTGCCTTAATTTTCTGCATGTCTACCTTTTGCATGATTTCTGGAAATTATTATTTCAGTTCTGGTTTTCCCTTGTTATGATTATATTTTGCTAACACAATTGGAGAAAGGATGTATTAATTAATATTAGCTTACAATATACGTATTTATCTTATTTCCACTTAAAAATTTAATTTTATAATTGAACTGAGTTATCAATTCTAGTTACATATGAATTTTAACAATATTTAATTTTTTTAAAAAACAGGATTTGCTTTTAATATTAAAACTAAAATTCAGCTCTGATATTGATATGAGATTTTTCTGAAATTCTTATACATCAGCTTTTTGATAAAGAGGTGTAACACAAGAAGCTCACATTTTTAAAGATGAATCATTCATCCACAATTACTGCCATTTATTTTCAAATGAATTCTAATTTGTGATTATTGTTTTCAGAAACTCAGCGTCCACCAAGCAAAAGACGAAAAAGAAAGTCCTCTGCCACAAACAATGCTAATAACACAGGGACGGGTTCAGGGAAAAAGAAAAACAACATGTCTCCAGGTCCTCCAAACTTTTCTCTTGCTTCACAGGTTGGTAGAAATTAGATTTCTTGGTATTGAGAATTTATGGTGCTTAAAGCAGTATTAAGGCCTTTTTTTCATTACAAAAAGGCATGATTAAAAGTAATATTGTTTATTTAAGTGTATTACTTCAAACTTTTTGAGTCAGCGTCCGTTTTTAGAGAAGTGAATATCTTCCCTAAGATCTGGAGATGTTTTGTTGAGCTTAAAAACCTTTGGTCCTTAGGAAAAACCTATTGTTTTTTTCAACCACGGTAATGATAAAAAATATTCGTAAAGTAATTTATAAACTGACTTTTACTTATCTCTTTGTTTCATTTCTCATTTTGGTAAGCATATCTACTATAGAAAAGGAGTTTTTAAATTCAGCTCAGCTTTTAATACCAGAGTTTGATTCAAAATTCCCTTATATATCTTTCACATTCTGTGTTTTAAAAATAATTTTGTTACCGTATCTTTGCAAAAATTAATTCGAATAGCAATTTTACATGGAAATATTTGTTCAAATAAATGTTTCTAACATGTATGTTTTTCACTTTCCAGTCAGTTATCCTCAATTTAATAGCTCTTAGTTTGGAATTCATTCCTAAGTTTGCTTTTAGTTAGTGTCCTGGCTAATTTTTCTTTTTGCAACAGTTAAAAGAATTTTAAAAACATATACTAATTCTTCTGACATCTTTTCTTTCCATTCTTAGAACTCAAGCTCTCAACCCTAGGGAAGTTAGTGTTTGTGGCAAGTATCGAGTGTTTTCCTTTCTATTGTATTCAGCATTTTCTTATGTTTACCCAGTTCATTATTCCAATGAATTGAAGTGTGTTAGAACAATACAGTCAACTATCATTCAAACTGTTCTCTTATCCTTTGATCAAGTTGGATCCCTTTTCTATGCATGGCCTTTCATTTGACAATTTAAAACATTTCTTATTAATTTTTAAATGTTATTTTTTAAAATTTTTATGTAAAAAGTTAAAATTATTCAGGATGATTGATAATATGTAGACTTTGTATTTTAAATACTAGTTTCATGTGCAAAATATTTAATTAAATCTCCATACTTGATTTATGAGAAATGCTAAATTTTGCATAACTTGCTCCTAAAACCTCATGTAATTAAATTTTCAAATCACTCTATGAATGAAATTATGATTACTAGCCCTCTCTAATCTGAAAAGGCCTACCTCTCACTCCCCCCTCACAAAATCTTTATTATTACTGAAACAAAAATGGTTGATAATATTTAAAAAGTACTATTTGATTATATTGCAAAAGTTTGTGAATCATATAAGGAAAGGTATGCCATTTTGGCTTAGAATTATATGATGCACCTTTAAAATTCAAATTTTGCCCAATCCTGTTTCTCTAGTTTAACTTAGTTCACACGTAATGTAATCAGTTAAAAATTTTGTGAACACATTAACTTTGAAGTATTCTGTTCCTGAGCTAAGATATATAAACAAAGAGTCTGTTTTATAAATTTTCGTACCTCTTAGTAAAATCTTTTTTGTAACCTACTGTTCTTATGCCTAAATTGAGAAAATCAATTTTTGAAAACTTCAATTAACCTGGAATAATATGTGTTTGAATATAGTCTAAATGACTGTCAATAAGTTATCTTCATCAAACTAAAATACTATGCTGTTTTTTTGGCATTTTTTCATTCTACTTAATACTGCTTTGCATGCTCTTGTTATGGCAAGTCTTCTCTGGTGATAACAAAGTTCCTTGTACTGCCTTTAATCCCAAAGTATGTAACCACTTTAATTTCAAGTAACCTCTGTTTCAATGACAGTTGACTGATTTGTTTTTTCCTCTCCTGTTAACAAAACAGCATGCCTTAATTTGAAAAAGACAGGTGAAATTGCCAGATTTCTCTACCCAAAATGCTGCAATACATTAGAAAATTTGAAAGTAATTTCTTTGCCACGTTAACATTCACTTCCTAATTTCGGTGTGATTCCAAATTCTTACTCTGTATTTAGCTGTGTGTCAGTTCCATTGGCATATTATGTCTTCTGCTTGTCTCTTCTCTGTGTTGTATTCCTTACTCTACTAAAACAGTCTCAATGTCCTTTTAACACTAATACACTGTTGTATTACAACAATAATGCATGTTCTTTTGAATTCAAACAAATTCTGGCAACTTCACCTGCCTTTTGTACTCCTCCTAATGCTGGAGACTTTATTTTATTGTGGCTGGAAAGTTTCCAGAATTTGTTCTTGAATATTTATTTTATGTAAGAACAATATCCTGTGTATTTCTTGCAAAAAAATCCCAATAATCTTTCCAACCATATTAATACCAAAGCCTTTGTATTGTCTTTAGGAGGCATCCATAAATTACATGAGGTCAAAAAGGGGGGGAGTCAATTAAAATCTCACTTTAACTTTCAGTTCAGAAAATATGTGGGTATTTTTTCATATTTTTTTAGCACAAGTTAAGGAAAAATGCACAAATTAGTCAAAACAGTATATCATTAGCCAGAAAGTCATGATAACTACTAGTTGAGATAATGTTTTGCATTTCAACATGGATTCATAACAAATCCTTAACAATGTGTATGGTAAGTGTGATGCTGAATAAGACAAAACAAATGTGACTAAAACATGTTAAAAGAAATTTATTTACTATAAGTTATAGAGCAAATCTCACGAGATAATTTCAAGGGGGGTTCAGCAAAATCCCACCTAAGGAGAGGGACAGGTCCAAAGTTAAAAAAAACACCTCACTTAATTTATGGACATTCTCTTATGTGACTTTTAAATATTTTTCAGTCTAAATATTCAATCTACCTGTTGAATCTTCTGAAATGTGTTAAATATTTCCTGCCAATTAAAATTAGTTTTACTTAACCCTATAATTTCATTTCCATAAAAAATTGAATTTAATGGCTAAAATATTAACTTAAGATATATCAAGCAGATATATTTAAGTTGATGATACTAACTTCACATTCAGATAAACTCCTACTTCTTGCTATAAAGAATTTACTCTTGTTAATCAAACTTAATTGAGACTTTGGATATTAAAAAAAGTTTCTTAGTGGTTTTATTTAAACTAGCTTTTTTGGATATAAAAAAGATATCTTAGTTTTTATAAAGGTTTAGTGGTAATAATATGCTACTCAATCTGTATAACCCCAAGTTTGTAGCCCCACCAGTTGTTTCCCAGGTCTGGATACATCACTCCTTTAACATCAAAAATAAAAATAAGGAAATATATTTATTAAAAATAGTTTTTTATACTGTACTTGGACTGTTAAGACTGGAAATTAAAACTTGGGTAATGATCATTCTGCCTTAAAATTAGTTAGTTCTTACAAAATTAACTTCTGTGCAAAAAAATAATAATGTACCAAAAAGAATGAGTAGACACTTGACATTCAGAAAGCTTTTGAGATTTGTTCAGTGGCAGCTTGTCCATAGGTGCACATGAGCATGTGAACCCCCAAAGTAAAGGAAATAAGTCAATAATAAAATGAATGAAATACTTATACAAAACTATTTCAACTTGTACCTTATTGAGGATGTCAATTATGAACCCCAATTTGAACTATTCACAAGCTGCCATCGTGCTTGTTACTGTCAAAAATATGCATTGTAAGAGTTAAATGCTCGGGTCAGTAAGATTGTGTTTTTTCCCATCTAGGATGTGATGGTAGTAGGAGAACCTTCCCTTATGGGAGGAGAGTTCGGGGATGAAGATGAACGCCTCATCACCCGATTGGAGAACAACCAGTACGACGCTTCAGCTGCTGCCGCTAACGGATTAGACGACGGAGACGAGTTTTCTGGAAACCCCGTTGGACAAGGCCCCAACCCTGGCGGCGGGCCGCCTCCCCCTTCCTGGTCCGGGGCACCCCCCAACCAGCCCCAAGAGAGGAACCAGACAGGCGGACCGGGCTCCGTGCCCCAGCTGCAAAACCAAGAGGACAAAAAACCTTCGCCAGCTATTAGCCAATAAGTGGAGACGAAAGTATTAGCAGCTCTTCCACCTATTCCAGTGAACTTGACTTATACGTGTGTTCTTCCTCGAACATGTAGAATAGCAGCGAACATAGGTGTTGTACCCTTTCTCCCATAGTGAACTATTGTACAAATGCAGAAGAAACAAAAACTGAGTGCATGGTGTTCATTGTTTTTAAGGCGGAGTTGCCTCCTCATAGCGGGAATTTGTTTCGAAGTGGCGGCAAGATTTTATATCATGTGGTGGTTTTAGTTTTCGTGCAAAATTAAAGGATGTCTGTACATAGTGAAGCATCTGAGAGTAAATATTCATTGGCTCACTTTTAACTCTTTTTTCTGAAAAGTCTCATTGTATATTTTCATACAAGATGGTTTTGAAAAATTTGTTTTTTTTGTAATTTCTAGCTAATAAGTTGGTTGTAACTGTTGTATCTTGAAGGTAGGTTTTGAATGATGAATTTTATTTACAGATGATATTGAAGCAGTGTTCAAACTGATTTGTGATGAGCATTTCATTTGTTTTTCATTATCCTGTAAATATGTATTTCTGGCATTTGAGCACACATCCTTTAATTTTGTTGCTATCATGTTACATTTTATACAAAAAAATTTGAATCTCTAGACCAAATATTGGTGTAACTTGTATTTATATCTGGCTTTTGTGGTAAGAACACCTATAGTAAGTAGTAAAATTGTCTTAAAAATAAAACAATTATTTTAAAAAATTGTCGAATCAGTTATTTTGTCTTAACATCACTAATCTGTAATGCTGTAGTTTCTTTGTGATAAGCTGGCTGTAATTCCAGGGGTATGAAATACTTCTCTGAGCCAACATCTGCTAACAACCAGCTTTAGAAGGCAATGATTTCCCTTATATTACCTAATGTTAATATCCCCTGAAGCAACTACATTAGTTTCTTATAACCAGGCTTTCTTAGGGTTGTAATCTAATTGTGTGTTAAATAGAGCAAGTTTTTCCCCATCTAAACCTAACCATAATATTTTTTAATATTGTTAAGTAGAAAAATATATATACAAAACAAAGCTTAAATATTATTTAGTTTTATAATTTTAACTTTGAAAATAATTTTTCTAAACCTCCATTAATCTGAATAAAAAGGGAACCTGGTGGCCCTCCCCCAGAAAAATTTGCTCCTTGAAAGTAGTGTTTCAGCTCATTTTAAGATCTTTCTAGTTTTTAAAGACCGCTTCGTAAGTCACAAAATTTTCAAGGAAACCCTTCAGTAAATAGATGTCAAAATTGTGAAAAAAAAGTTAGGTCCTCAAGAAGATTTTTTAAATTTGAACATTAAAAGAGTAAACTTTAAATTCATTTTAAGATCCTTTGGGACTCAAAGAAAACTATTAACACCCCTATGTATACGGCCCTAGGTTAAATTATTTGGTTAATCAGAACCTTATAATTTCTCAAACATGAAAAATTCCATTTAGAAAATACCAAGATACACCATGAGCTGAGCCGACTCATTGACTAAAGATACCTGAGCAAAAGAATAGAAAGTGTGTAATAAATTAAGAATTCTTTCAGATTTTCCATCGGTTTTGGCAGGCTACTAAAGCAGCATGATATTTGCCCTGATATAGAGCGTCTAATTTAACTACCAAGATTAACTTACAAAGACTAATTAAAATCCTAGAATCATTGGATGGAAAAGAAGGTTGCTAAGTTGCATTTCATTGGTTTATAGGAGAAAGGATCTACGTCACTTTGGAGAATCTTTTGGAAAAAGGTAAACCGATGCCAACAAACAAGTGAATAATTCCATAACAAAATACCGCCAACCTCGGTAAAGTGATAAGTGTGTTGGTGGAATTTCATGGCGCAAAAGCAAATGGTTGCATATTCCAAAATTTGGCATGACCTCTTGAAGAGTAGTTGAATCCCAAGTGACTGCCTTTCTCTGGAATGCCAACAATTTATACACCAAGATAAAGTGTCAACATCCTAGATTCCTTTGCACATTAGAAAAGAACAGTGGAATACCCCTTACCAAAAAAATCAAGGTTGGATTTAATAGGGAACAATGTCCAACCCCTTACTTTCTCAAGAAATTATAATTTCTTTTGCAGAGGTGCTACTGACTTCATCTCAAAATCCCTGAAAACTATTAGAGTAACAAACCTTCTATCCAGAAAATCCCAAATGGAATTCTCCAAAATCCGGAACATTTTCATATAATCGTGCTTAGAACCTATGGTAGGACCTGATTCTTCATAAAAGATGTAGTAAGGTTGCAGCCCTGGACTATTTTTTAATTGGACTTAATTTAGCGCTTTCTTCTTGGACTCCAGATTTTTGAAAAACCCGGGATTCATGCCGTTAAAAAAACGATTTCTGGGGAACCACAGAGAAGTAGCACCCCTGTATATTGGTTAATCATGTTTCCAAGGCCATCAATGACAATGTGCCCCAGGATGCCCCACCTAAATACCATCCATAAATTACGTGAGGCAAAAGGGGAACCAGCAAAGTCTCACCAGGGGAGAGTCCATTAAAATATCATGTCAACTTTTAATTCAGAGGTAACACGTCTTTTCTTCTATCTTTTTCAGCACAAATTTAGGAAAATGTGCTTGTAAGTCAGAACAGCGAATTATTACCCAGTCAGTCATGATAATTGCAAGCATAAGACCATGTTTTTGATTTCAACATGAATTTGTATCAAAACTTGTAATGCGTATGCTAAGCGTCATGCCGACAAGACAAAACACGTGGCTAGAACATATCAAAGAAATTTATTAACATAAAAGTTAAAGAAAATTTCGCATGGGAATTTTTAGGGGGGAGAGGGGTTCAAAAAAATCTCACCAAGGGGGAGGGAGGGGTCCAAAATTTGGAATAGAAACCCACCTCGCATAATTTATGGATGTCCCCTAACAAGGAGGAAAATATAGAGTTAAAAATGGCCTATATAACCCACAACAAATTCCAACAAGTTTTTTCAATAGTTTAAGACTAAAAAGTGTATTGACAGAAAAAGTACCAAAATCTGTTGAACAGATGAGTATTTTTTCCCAAGATGGGGAAAATGGCTGCCCAAAACCTTAGAAAATCTAAAAATTAATAAAAGTTTTATTAGTGTCGCATGATTAACCCTTTAAGTACTAGACTGCCCAAGATTGCCATTGAATCAGTTCTATGAGGTCCTTTATAGATGTAAATGTTTGGATAGAATTTCCTGATTCTTTTTAAAACCCATTCTTTCTGTCATCCGAATGTGATAGATATTATTTAAATGGATAAGTATGCTTAGTATGATAATATACAAAAATTGCATTCTTAATTGGTATGATTTTAATTATTAAAAATTTCCTTAATTTATATACTAATAATAAACCAAAATGTCCATTTCAGGTTTAAATATTTGTTAGGGTTGCAGAGTTTACAATGTGTCTAAGTTTCCTTCCTCTTACTGAGCAAAAATATTATTTATAACACAAAAATCATTGTTAGAGGACAGTGTCAACACGGAAAAATAAAATCCTAACTGATTAATTACAATTTTATTGAAAATTTACTTCATACAGAGCAACTTTCAATGCTTTACATTTCCTACTCAATTTTGAAGTAAATATACACAAATCTAATAAAAGAAGTGATTATTTATTATATTCCTACAAAGTAAAACTATTTTATTTTGATCAACCATTCTATAAATTATAAAAAAAGCAAACTGATGTACAGAAAAATCTACACAAGTTTTTATAAAACCCTTTCAATTTTGAGGATAGAAATCCCGTTACAACGAAAAATCCCGTTATTACAAAAGTCCCCAACCCTTTTTATTTGAATTAGTGATAGTACGGTTATAACGAAATTTCCATTCAAAGGAAGAAATCTTACGGTCCCTAGAAGTTCGTTATAACAGGATTTTACTGTATTTTGATTTTAATAAATTAAGATTGATATACACAGTTGAAGCTAGATTATTTAAAACCATCAGTAACGTTGTAAAAAATAATAAAAATCACAACAAATTCTAGATTGCACAATTGATGTTAAAAAAACACCAATTCACATCTTGGTTCTCAATAATTTAAAAACGAATAAGTCTTTCCTTTTAAGGTGTAACATTCTCTTCACTGAATGGATTTCACACATCCAATAAAAATTATTCACACGTCATGAGCCTGACATAATGCCTTGCATAGATGGAAAACCGAGTCATAAGACTTGGACCTCTTCATAGTGCTATAATAATAACTAATAATCAAATTAACTGCCAAAAGCACTATGAGTAACTGATGCATGGAATCTGGGTATTACAATTGATACAGATATGATGGTTAGTAAAAGAAAAGGCAGCAGTTGAAGACAGGACTAAGAGGCACAAGTCAACAGGCATTAGTGGCAGAACCTTCTTTGTCACTAAATAGGAATCATGCAGAATCAGCAGTCAGTAAATGGATATAAAAAGCATTCCTTAAAAATAATACAAAATCACACTCACTGGACAATAGAATACACAATGGCTATCTTGCAGAAGAATCATGGTTTTACTGCATATACTAAACACAGAGAATCGTGGATGATTGTGCCAAGTGATTTCCAGTATGGTTACCACTGCAATTTCGAGTTTTCAGATCACTTATTGATTACAAGCAATGGGAGAGAACAAAAAAAAAAACTAAAAACAGTGTACAAAAACAAGAACAGCCGTTATAATGCATCAGTGAAGAAAGTCCCACACATTAGCCTTCAATTTAAACATTCAGTACTTATTGCTATTTGTTACAACTTACTACAACAGTATCAATGGTATTTGGATTACAACATATGAAAAATACATACACACCAGACTGCATAATTAACACGACACGAAATATTCACAGTTACTAGTTTTGTGGTATAGAATTGTTTCTTAAATGCCGAAGGGGAGGGAAAACAACGTTCTTGAGTCAAAAAGGAATGCCATCCTATGTAAAGCATATATTAAAACTCTAAAATAACGTATAAATATATAAAATATATATAAAATTTAGAAATATAAAATACAAACTAACCAGTTAAAACATAAGTACAAAGAGAGAAAACGAGAGCTCTCGGATCCCATCAACGTTTGTATTGACGAACGGAGCCCGTTTCTTTTCCCCGAAAAACAAGGAGCGTTAGGAGCCAGAGAGAAGCTGTCTCTTGGTAGAAGGGCAAAAGTGGAAAGACACTAGAGGCAAATGGAAAAGTCAGCCGTCGTCTCGCGCGTGGGCAAAATGAAAATGAGGCCATAGGCACTGAGCACTCATGTTGTCAGTGAGAATCACACACTCTCGGCAGGACTTTGGAATTCACTTAAAGCCTTGATGGGAGCAATGTGCTTCTTCTGAGATCCTTTGCGCACTTTGGCTCTCACTTCTTCGGGCTTTTCGCGACGGACGAGCGGCTTCTTCTCCGGAGCCTTCATCTTCCATACAACTATGGGGGACTGGAAACAAAAATCACACCATATATAGCGAAAAAATCTTGTGCAAATGTTAACATCAATTGAAAAACGTTTATTTTACACAATATAAAATTTTTAAATTTTTTACTGTTAATTTACTGTTTTTCAATTGATGCACACCATATATAGTTTACACATATATAGTTACACACCATATATAGTTATCACAAGATATACCAGGAAAGATTGTAAGAGCAAGCTATATTCCACACTGGATTGGCAGATTTAAAAATTAAAAAAAATTATGGTGTTTAGGCAGTTTTTCCATTAGGAACTAAAAAGTTTACTCTTATTTTCAAGTAACCAACTGAAAATTTTTGATCACTTTTAAAAACTTCAGAACTCACTAATATCTGTCGAACTCATAACTGCATTTATTTAAAAGTATAGTGTTTTTAGTCTCTTTAGAGTACCATTTGTATGAGTAGCAATGCCTCCATAAGTTATTTTTATTGGAAGATTTTGTCTATGTACAGATTAAGTTAAAATCAGTTGATAGTTAAGATTAAGTTAATCTTTGGCAAAACTTTTTGTGAGGATATTCAAAAGTGAAACAAAATAAATTATCAATACATACAGCAACTAAGCTGTTAAATGTTCGAGTCCGGACAAAAAATAAAGTTTGTGTGCCGCATGGGAAATGCTACTTTTTATTTTTTAACAGTTATTATTACAGTTATGTATTTCTCACTATATATATATTGTATTTTACTCCAGTGGAAGAGAGATTGATAGATTATGACACAGCCTAACTTATGTTCATTGAATAAAGCATGTTTATTTTTAAAATCCTGCATTTTTATTGAATTCAGCCTGCCCAAAAACATAATCCTCTATCAATTATCAATACTTACAGCAACTTGGACACTTCTTGGGTACTAAAATGAAAAAAACCTCAATAAGTAACACATTTAAGAATACATTTATAATCAAATAATACTTTAAGAATTTTAAACTTTACCTTAGTTGATGCTACGTAGGAGGCTTTAACTGTTAGGACGACAGCATTCATTAAGTTCTTAGCAGCTTGAATAAGCGATGTGGCACTATCAAGCTAAATGAAAGAAAAAACATGATTATTGTTTTCATCAAGCTTGAGGGTTTTAAATACTACACCTTTGTTTTTATGAAACCATGTTCCTAATTAAATCAAATGCAAATCTTTAAAATACAAAATAATGAATAGATAATATTAACTTACACCAGATACGATAAGGCTTCCTGAAATATTCTGCACATCTGCCTTTACTTTGCTAGTTATATTTAGTTGATGGCAATACAGAGCTATCCTCTGTAAGTATGCTAATAAATCTTTCTTAGTACTAGACTCTGGACACTAGAAATAAGAACGTACATAAGATAATAGGAATGTAAATAAAACCATTGAAAAAATCAAAACGGATATTCAAGAACATACCTGGTCTGCAATCTGTCGAGCTAATTTATCTAGTTTAGTACCATATTCAGAAATTTTCTTGGCAGCATTAATAACATCCATTGTAGTTTTTAGTGGACCTTTACCCCTGTTAATAATTAAAATAAAAATTGTTTTCAATCGAACAGAAAATGTAAGGTCAGAAGTTAGAACATGAAAGAAACTACAATTTTTAGGTTTGCAATAGAAAGAATGTATAAAAAGGAAAATTCCAATGACCTTGTGAAGTCTGTCATTTCCATCATAATCATACACATCTGCTTGGCCAACACAATGACGTCATTTCCAGTGTCATCCCATTTTGCCACTTCCCTGTCAAATTTACTCTTTTCAGTGCGGAAATTCTCCACTTGTGCTGCAATCTTTTGTTTATCTTCTTCAGAGATGTACCGATAAGCATCCTGGAAGGCTCACATTGAAACAGTGTCCAGACAGAACAACCAACAAAGGTTAACCATTTTAAGTAGTACAGTAGAGCCCCGATTATCCGCGGAATTGGGTGGCAAGGGTACCGCGGATAGTGAAAATCGCGGATAACCCGAAAAAAGACTAAAAATGAGGTGAAAACACGAAAAAAATATTTCAGCATGAAAACTATGTTTTATTGTACAAAAAACATGATATGTAAAACTTTTAAATATGAACAGTACAGCAGAAACCTTTGCTATACATCTAAAATCTCTCTAATCTCATCTAAAATTTGCTCTCATCATTAAAATTTTTTTCTCTTGGCCCTCGCGGATAATCCGCACCGCGGATCATCCGCTCGCGGATAATCGGGGTTCTACTGTATTAAACAATAAATAAATTTTAGACCTTGAAATCCAGTATAGTATAAGCAATAACTACAATATCTAAATACAGAAGCAAGTCACTACTACTAACTACAAGTTCGAATTAATCATTTCAAACCTAGACGTCCCAAATTTCCCATTGGATTCCTATTTTCGGGCAGTTAAGGATTGAAAGAGTTTAGGTTGTGATTAGAAGATAAGGCACACTTTGTACAGTTATTGGAAGGGATAAGTAATTTATTTTAGATGAAACTGTACTTACTCTAGTGTTGTTGATACCACTGATTTCAGGGTATTCATCAAAGTCAGTATGTGCACTAGCTGCATAAGATAAAGAGAACATTAGTATTAATCATAAAAAGCTCACATGTACTAAACAAAATATCTATACTATTTTTATCTTCGTAAAATTTTTTTAGAAAGTAAAGTACTTATAACCAAACAATGTTTTAATTTTTTTAAATATACACACCAATTTGATACCTCAATTTATTGATTTTGTTACATCTTAGCTCATAAAATACATAATTACAGCCCTATTAATACGAATAAAATACTTACATTTACTTTTGGTTTCAGACGTATTAGCTTCAAACTCTATTTCAGTTTCTGAATCCAACTCTTCAGCAGTCTAGAAAAAATACTCAAGTTATTTGATAAAATTTGAAAGGGAAAATTATTCTTCAAATAAATATTATTAAATTAATAAATATATCTATATATTATTATTAAATTAATTAATAAATATTTCTTCAAATAAATTACTTACCCTATTCATAAGAACAGCTCTTCTGATGTCTCTCACCCCATCATAAACAAGGCGTGAAGCATCAATAAATTCATTTTCATCCACTTCTTTTTGTGGATTTGAACTAAGGGCTTCAACTGCTGTTTCTACTTTAGATGCAAAATTCGTCATGACTGAAAAAACAAAATGGTTAATATTTACAAGGATTAGTTATGCATTTAAACAGGTTTGAAATTCTTACCAGTATTGAATTCCAATAAAGACAAACAATAACTAAACAGACAAAAAAAGTCTTAAAAAATTATTAATTATACATGTGATTACTCGGACAGAAAATATTTTAAAAAAAATTTTGATGGCACTTAAATTTTCCTTCATTTTAAGTAGAGGGAGTCCATCGGCTTCTACTTCCCAAGATCTAATATTCCATATGCTAGCAGGGGTTCATCCAGGTTTTTCTGTCAGGGTCCTGTTTTAAGAACTTTGTGAAAAGTACAATGGAATTTTGAAAAATCAAAGGAGTTTTGTGAAAATGAAGGGCTTGTAGTACAACCACAGCATTCATATCTTTTAAAATGGGTTGAAAATTTGGCAAATTCCATTTTAAAATGATGGAAACTCATTTTAAAAACAATTTTTAAACCTCTTTTGATGTTTAGAATTTTGAGAAGAGTTCCTTTTTGCATGCAAATAAAAATTTTGTCAAGGGTCCCTTTTTGGGAATTGGCATTTTGTGAAGGCTCCTAAAACGGATCCGTTTTCTTTCTAGATGAACCCTTGGCTAGAGTCTTATATTTTAACTTAAATATTGACTGCTTTTCATATTACTTCGATATTTTTTTCGATTTTACTTTATTATTAGTACTAGGCAATTTTCACGGCCAGAGTTTTCAGTAAAAAAAAGAATTGGAAAATCAGAAAGTGGAATTTGAGTTGTGCAAATCAAATTGTCGGATTTTAATTTTGCAAAGCAAATTGGCGGATAACCGCCAATTGGCGGAAGAATCACATGTATGATTAGTTCTTAAGTGCATATGTTATTAAATGTGAGTCAGTTAATCTGACTGATACTATCTCCGCAGTTTTAATGCTAATCATTAAGAAAGAAAGCCTTAAAAAGGTAACCAAAAATATTTATTAAACAGCTAAATAGGCAGTACCTATAGATCAGTAGCCACCTTCCCAAGAAAACTGTAGGTGTGTACTTTACATGAAATAACATTAAATTTTGACTTATGAATTTGTAAATCCTAACTTTTCTCACTGAAGTAAAAAAAGTAGTTAATAAGATCAATTGCTACAATCAAGCTAAGCAAGTTCATCATTAGCGGCTGTATTCTGTGCTACTTGATCAGCGGTTAACCATTAATAAAGAAGGAATGGCCGACTCTGATTGGTGGAATCCTACTTGTTTAACCACTGGTCAGAATGCACAGAATAGTTATAAAACATTCCATCCTCACCTTGATCTTTAAGAACAGCCACTGCTTTCAATACCCCCTCTGTGTAAATGCCAGGCTCATAGTTATCCATTTCAGCTGCAACCACGTTACAAACTCTAGCCGAACGTCCCCTAATGGCTCCAGCAGTTCTGTCCAATGTGTCAGCGTCACCTTCTTGCAGAGCAAGAACGCATTTGTTCACATCTTCCAAAATGTGGTTCTCTGGAAAAGGTATAGAATGCAGTTGTTACGCTCCAGATGGTTCAAGAAATAATTTTCATTGGAATCTCAAACATTAATTTTAATTAATTTGTCTGTCTAATTATGCACCACCCTATTTCCGGTGGTACACTTTTTGCTTCTGTAAAATCCTTAATTTAACCAAATGATTTAGTATAAGATTATAAAGAGGAACATTTTGAGGTAAAAGTAAATAGGATAAAATATAGAAGGCTTTCCACAGCCAGTTAACAGGATCACAACAGTCCAGGCTCAAAAGCAGTGGTCAATGGTTAAAATTAAAAGTAAATATTCTATTTACAAAAACTAATATTCTTGTTAAATTTCAAAGATAATTTTATTAAATTAATCCATAAGCTTAAAATAATCAGGGTAAAGCACTGTGAATTAATTTACAGAAGGAAAAAATTTATTTTCACATTAGTATGAGGATAAGGTTGAAGCCCTTGTATTTCAAACGTAATTTGTTTGAGAATGTAATTCACAGAAAAAGCAAACACTAGATAAACAAATTAATATGAATGGGTAACTGATTTTTCCATGCTAAAACTAATCAGAAAATGACACAATAGCTATGTTGTGCTTCCTCATGGAAAAAATGAGTGGTTCCCTGACTAATTAATCAATTCATTTTTTATAATACAATTTATGCAGAACAAAATTTATGATTTTCCAAGGGGGGAAACATTCAATCAATGAAGAACTAAAGTAATCTCAAGACTTTTGAATTTATGACACAGATGTAAACAAACCAATCTAGCAAAAGCATTTGTTATTCTGTTGTTTTTTTATAGTAAGAACATTTTGCTAATTTAAAATTGTTAGCCAAGCCATATTTTAATGAATTGAGGTAGAAACTAGTCTTACCAAACATATTAAAAAAATAGCTAGATCTTTCTAGTTTTGTAATTTGAACTTATACTTAGTATAAAAAATCCTGCAAGTACTATTCAAGTTTTACAATAAATTTATTTGATTAAATATACACTCAACTCAACCAGACTGAGTGGGTAAAACCACATTCAAAATTAGTCATGCTCTTTCAAGACTACCATAAGAATACTTCAGATACACAAAAGAAAGGTTTATGTTCTATCTTTAAAAAGACACATTACAATGATAAGCTTACCAGAAACTGCCAAGAAATCATCAATAGTAGTTATATCATCAACAGCTTCAGTAAGAATCCTAACTTGATTTTCCCAAGCTTCTTTGAAAGCATCCATATTTTCCTGAGCAACTTTGGAACGAGGACGAGCAGCTAATATTCTAGCTGCATTAATAACCTATTTAAATTAAATTGAAAATAAAAAATACATTAGACTTTGGTATTGTAAAGTAAGAAAAGTGAATTATAGCTAACAGTAAGCCACTACTTTAGTTTCAGTATCCCTTGGGATAATCTGAGGCATTGATGTAATTTTTTAGTCTAACTTGGCTACATACCTGAGGACATAAGTTGCTTATTTGAGCTGCAGCAAAACGAACCATCTTGACACCATCTTCATTATTAGACATAGAACAAGCTAGATTAGCAACCTAAAGGGAAAACATTAACTTTTTAAGTACTCACTCAAAGTTACGACACATAACAAAATTAAGTAATTGGAAACTCTCCGACCTCCACTAATTTGTTGGCATGTTCAGTAAAAACTTGGGAATACTGTTCTACTTCTCTCTCATTTCCATTTTTAGCTGCTTCAATGAGAACCAAAAGAGGCACATTTGTTTCCAAGAAAGAGTCCGAAACGTGGTCTACGACAGCCTTGCGCAATTGTCTTCTCAAATCCTTTGTTTTCCTGGTCATGTGATCGACTGCTTTGTCCAGAGGGTCGGACATATCTTTTCGTCCAGCCTAAAACAACAAAGAAGATGAGAAAAATAATGTTCATAAATGTTGGATAGCAGAGCAAGTAAACAGCAAAAACTTCGCAGGCATACTGAAAACTAGCTATAAAAATATATAATCTCAAAGGATATTTTTAATCTATGGACTTTGTATAAATAACAATCAAATGTTCACATAGAAAGAATTTAGTAAGACAGTAAAAAATTTGCAATCAGATCGCAGACCAATACGAAGGAAAAAAAAGATGCTAATAAATATTAAACTCAAGATAAATTTTTATAATCTTTAATAAAAAAATTGAAATGGATATACAGAAAAACATGATTAAAACAATGGGAATTGTTATTGAAATAAAAAATAAAACTTACATTTGCCATGTATTCTGACAACAAGTCTTGAAGGGCTTGACGTACGGCATTACATTCTGCTACAATACGCTCGCGGCGTTCATCCCTAGTGCATGATGAATCTGCCATCAGAGCAGCACCGCTAATTATGCTTTCCAGTCGCTCTTCTAATGCTGGACGTGAACGCACTTCATTGTACATCAGGGGGTCAATGAGAATGCGCTCCTATTAAAAGATTCAAAAACAATATCAGATTTCTTTATCCTCAAAGAATTTATTCAGCTTTATAAAAATAGTAATTGGAACATTACTCAAAACAAAATTTCTTTATGTAAGAAGAAATAGAAGAAGAATGTAAGAAGAATGAACATAAATGATATTTACATCAAATTCATCCAAGGCTGCTGCCAACTCTCCAGGGCCATCATACGGTGGCTGTCCTAAGGCCCCACTGGTGGATTTACCTTGAGCAACATCACTAATGGTATTCACTGCTTCACAAACTTGACGGAATATGTAATCCCTATTTTCTTTGGCAGCAGATAATTCTGGATGGCGTACATAAACCTACATTAAATCCACACAATGTGAAAAACTCCAATCACAAAAACTAGACAAGTTCATTAAAATACAGAGTTAAGTTTTAATAAAGACTCCTTTTCAATATATGTGAGGCGGAAAGCGAAAAGGGACCTCTTGTCGGCAGAGTTGATTTTGAGAAAAAGCCAAAAAACCGGAAGAAGGTCAAAACTATAAAATTTTTTTCTCTCGATTATCGATCCTTGGACCCTTTAGAACCGAATAGTATTGGTTAGTAAAGGGAATCGAACCGGAAGGAACCTAAATTTTTGAAAGTTTAAGGTCGTTTTTTGCGAAATCCACTTATTCTATTATAAAACTTTTAATTACTGGCGATTCGTCATTTTTTGAGCTACAAGGATGATGATGGTCTTAAAATCTTCATAAATCTGTACAGATTGAGAAAAAAATAATAACTCCATTTCGACGAACGCCGACAAGAGGTCCCTTTACGCTTTCCGCCTCACATGTTTCAAAGTTTTTTTTTTTAAATTATCAATACAGTTTTGGATGAGCAATAATTACCTTTGATGCAGTTAAAAGCATCATACTATTCTTTTTCAAAACGGCTCTGGCAGCAGCCAAGTCATCTCTCAACCTGGGATCTTTCAATTCCTGTAAATAAAACAAAAATCGACTTAAGACTTTTTAAAGGTAATTAAATAAAGACTTAGAAACTTACTTAACAAATACTTACAGCTTGACGCTTAGCAGCTTGCTGAATGAGTTCAGCAGTGTTCTTTCCAAAGTCTTGGAAAGACTTCATAAGCTCTGACTGGCTAGATGCATTTTTTACTTTATCCAAATCATCTTCAACCTAAAAACACAATAAATTTTAAAATAATAAAAAAAATAAAAGCTTTTCTGTACCCTTTCAGTCCTAGCTGCCCTAACTTTTCCATAGGAATCAATGACAACGTCCGGCGCCTCAGTATTGAAAGGGTTAAGTAATGTCATCAGGGTGCACCAATCAAGCCAAGCTATCTTTAACTGCTTGTTAATTTGAATGGGAATTTTAATAAGTTAAATGCAAGGGGTCATCTAAAATATAAATATGGCATACCCTTGTTATTTTGAAAACATATCCCCCTTGAAATTAAGTATTTTTGTAATATTAATTTCAATTCCTATGTCGTAGAGTTTTTAAGGATGAAACAGAGAAAAAAAACTCAGCCTTTCAAACTCAAATGGAAAACCAAGCTCACCAGCACAACTAGCTAAGGGTTAAATGGAATGTTTTCTTAATAACTCTGATTAAATGTTAAAAAAGGAACTCAAAAAAGTGCATCTATGTCATTTTAAAAATTAACATAACTGGGAAAATTATACTGATTGACTTTTAATCCTCGCTTTATAAACCTCAACCTCAGCATTATTATTGTTACTGTTTTTATCTGAAAAGTAAATCTAAAAATACAGTTACAGTAATTTGGTCATTCTTAAACCTGCAAAAACCAACAATTCCACTACTATGAGTAATGCAGAGCTAATGGCAGGTTTCTAATAAACATAAAAAATGGGTACTAACACATTAAGCTGTTGTTATTTCCCCAAGATAGAACTAGACCAAGAAAAATAGAAAAAACTACATAGTTTAGAATACAGCAGAAGTAACTTTTTTTCATGCAGGCAGAATGGTAGCTAAAATATAGGTTCAATTCCGTTAAAGGTCCTGCTAAATGTAACGAAGTTTTTATGAGCGTCATATATTCAAATATCAACAAATTTTTCTGATTTTTATTGATAAACTAAACATTTTAATCTATTAGTTTGAAATTATTTTTAGCAATATTTCTACTTTTGGGTGTCCAAAAGAGCATGTCGGTATTTAGTGGGACCTTTAACAGAATTGAACCAAAATATACAGGGTGTTTCAAAATTGCGTTGCACGGCTTTTATTCGGAACCAACGCCTCCTAGGGCCTTGGAAGTAAGGTGTACCCCTAGGTAAGTGACCCTGGAGAATCCATTGAGATGACTTACAGCGACCCTAGTGGCGAAATTAAAAAGTTAAAAAAATTAATTTAAAAACTAAACGCGATAGAGTAAAAACCCCAATGAGAGTATTGTTGCCAACGTCAAGAAGAACTCATTGAAAAAAATTTGATAAAAATATCTTGAATATTCGTGGAGATATTAGCATGTGAAAATAGCACTTTTTCAGGGGTCAAAAAGTAAAAAGTTAGCATATTTGCCAATTTTTCAGTGTTATTGTGTAGTTTTGTGTTTTTTTAGTTGAAAGAACACAAAATTTAATCAAAAATTCAAAAACATTTGCAAATATGCGAACTTTTTACTTTTTGACCCCTGAAAAAGTGCTATTTTCACATGCTAATATCTCCGCGAATATTCAAGATATTTTGATCAAATTTTTTTCAGTGAGTTCTTCTTGACGTTGGCAACAATACTCTCACTGGGGTTTTTACTATATCTCCTTTAGTTTTCAAATTAATTTTTTTAACTTTTTAATTTCGCCACTAGGGGCGCTGTAAGTCATCTCAATGGATTCTACAGGGTCACTTACCTAGGAGTAGACCTTACTTCCATGACCCTAGGAGGCACTGGTTCCGAATAAAAGCCGTGCAACGCAATTTTGAAACACCCTGTATATAAATACTGAAGAAAGTATAATAATAGAACTTACAGATCGGAGAGACTTCAACAGCCTATGAACATCAACCATATCAGCTAAAATCAACAGCCTAGTCACAGCACACAAGAGATTTCTGGCAGCCCTCACCATAGTTCCTCTTTTGACAGAAGAACAGGGATCTTCAGCAAATTCACGAGATGCTTTACTCATCACTTCCCCTGTCTTTTTTACCTCATCCACAGCCAATAGCATTTCTGGTTGAATGTCAGGGTTCTCACGGGCAATTTCTTCCCCTTTGGTTATAAAATTTTCAGTAGCCTTTTCAACAGCAGCAACTAGGATGTGCGCACGCTTGGATCTCCCTTTCTTCTTTTTGGAAGGTCCTTTGGTATTTACTAAGGTAGTAACCTGTTAAATGCAATTAGTAGTGAAAATTTATTTTGAGCAGTTAAATTAGTTGAAATGGGGAAAAAATTAGTAAAAATTGACTAAAAAAATTTACAATGAAGAAACCATCTGGATTTAAAGGAAACATTTTCATGGTTTTAGATATTGGAAAGATTAAACTTAAGGAAAAAACCTTCAATTTTATTTAGGTAAATAAAACTAATGGTTTGTTCCCCCATTGGTAGAAACATCATTCTTACTCTGAAGGGAAAATATTTTAACATATTTGCCTAAACATTCTGAATCTAATTTCTTTTACTTATTATAAATAATAGCAATTATGAGAAAAAAAACTTAGATTATGATTGGTTCACTGCTATTATGATTAAAATCAGTAATAAAAAGATTTGGTCTGATTCTTTCAAAATTTAAAAAGTAAAATGTGTGTGTACTCGTTCATTTGTTCACTCAGTATGAATACTACATAATTCAGAGAAAAAATATAGTATAACTTACCTTTATAGGATTCAATAGCTGCATGCAAAAAAAGCACACAGATATAACAAGAAATCAAGTAGTTTTTAAATTCAATGAATGAATATTGTAAAAATGATTAAAACTAGAATTGAAGCAGAGATCAAAGTATTTATCCCAAATCAAATTATATGTAAATTTTCGTAAACTTTTTCAAATACAATAGATATTTTGTCAACAAATAAAGACTTCAGAAAATGTTACTAATAGAAATTCCTAGTAGTATTGGTACTTCAGGATTAATTGGGTAAAAATTTGCTAATAAGATTTAATTGGTGCAGGGACAGATCTAAACTAACAGAGCAAGATCATGCAAGCACTGTCTCCATATATTTTATAATATTCTCAGGTTATATATTTATATTGGACTAAATTAGGATTTAAGTATAAAAAATCATTTCTTTAGCTATCAAGTTTACCTACATTTTGACTACATTCAAAGCCAAAAATATTATCCCAAAAAAATTAGGTTATTACTTATATATTTTGATCCATTGTTTTTATCAGGGCTGTAACTAGACTTTTTCTTGAAACTTTAGTTTGATTTTGTTGGTGATCAAGGTAAGTAGACAGCGGCGGATCCAGGATTTGGATTTTAGGGGGGACTAAGAATTTTCGATATCAAAATCATCTTCTTATCTCTTAAAGGGGGGTCTGCGGGTCCTCCCCCAGAAAAATTTTGGAAATTTAAGTCTAAAAAGCAGATTTCCAACTCGTTTTGATACACCTAATCCAGATTTCGGACATACATTTTCAAGATTTTTATTTAAAAAAAGTTTTAAATAATGGAGTTCCAAAGGGGGTCTGTGAAATATTTCTGGAAATTTGACCCCAAAAAACAGGATTTTAACTTGTTTTGGAGTTGCTTCCCTTTTTTTTCCATCCCCAAGTTTCCACTTCCCCTTTTTCTCACTGCTAGTGCTTATTCCTATTAGGGGAGGGGTTAAAGCAACCCAAAGAGGACCACTCCAAGCGCGGATACAGGGGGAACTGGTCAATTGCCCCCCCCGTGGGCTCGGACTAAGTTTCCAAAATGAGTAAAAACACTGTTTTTTTGTCAAATTTCCAAAATTTTCTGGGGGAAAACCTCCAGACCCCTTTTTTCTACTTAGAACATCACACTTTTCTCTTTCTGTGCACGTTCTTGTAGAGAACCTTTTAGATTTCGTCAGCTTTGGAAAAAAGAATCGGCGAATTTTTGTGAAAAAAGGTGTTTTTCAAAAGTGAGAGGGTGCAAAAATTGCAGTTTTAAAAAAGCAATTTCAAAAATTGTGTAGGAATAAATATGCAAAGAAGTCAAAAGGTATATAGTATCATAAATAATTTGACTACTCTTTATTAGTGTATCCAAAAGGAATTTTACGGGCCATAAGATAATCCTGGAACTATAGTGCTAATAAATGAACAAGTATGTTGCTCTATAATAATTCCCAGATTCTTCCCTTTGATTGTACTGTTACTTGTAATCTTATTCAGTACTATTAAGTTAATGTTCTACCCGGATTCAACGTTTGCCCGCAAATTTTCTTAGTCCCATGACCAGTGATAATTTTAACGCCTCTGAGAGCGTATTTCACGCATTGAAAATAGGAAATACGCTTTTAAAAACTAGCCAGGCGTATTTTCACGCTTTGAATTTTTAACAAACGTTTTGCTTAAAAAATGCATGGCACCCCACTGAAATCAAAAAAATTTTCTACTCAAATTTGTAACATTAAATAAACATTTGATTTATAATGTTTAATGTAAAATAAATTATTTTATTTATAATGTTTAATATTTTCTACTTATATTAACAGATGCTATACTTGTTAAAAAACAAAATAGCATCCTCATTTTTTCTATCACAGTTTGTCCATTAAAAAAACGTTTTTTTAAAAAATTTGTCTCGATATATAGTTTAGGCTATTTCCTTATTTCACTCCTCATAAATGAATTTCACGCCTCCTAAAAAAGTCAAGGAGTATTTTTACTCCTCCAAAAAAATCCTAAGAATAACACTGCCCATGACCACGAAAGACGTTATAAATCGGGGTTTTCATACCTAAAAACATATTTAAAAGCTACATTAAACCTATTGAGGGCATCGAATCTAATAGGGCCCCCTCCTAATTAAGGTCTTATCCTCCGATCCTGATCCCGTCTTAAATGTTCAAAAATGAATCGAGATACTACTTTTTTAAAAAATTTCTGGGGGAGGACCCCAGACTCCCTCTGTTTGTTAGGTTAAGCATCGATAGTAAAACTTGCAAATTTTTTCAGCGAAGGTTCAGATTGGATCCATAAAATACTTGTGGGAAGGAATCTTAGAGAAGAAATTACGAGTCGAAACCATTTCTGAAAACAAAAGTCTGGTTGGGGGGTGACATCTCTGTAGTTAACCTAAAATTGGTTTTTAGGGTCTTGTTTTAAAAAATTTTCTGGGGGAAAATCCCAACCCAAAAATGTGGTTGCCCCCCCGTAGGGCAAGGCTGGATCCGCCACTGGACCACTCCTTGTAAGTCCCAAAATTTTCAAGAAACGACTCTAATATTAGATTTCAAAATTTCAAGGGGGGTTGGGGGTTCTCCCCAAGAAAATTTTTGAGTTTTGAATCTCAAAAGTAGGGGGTTTATGCATTTTGAGACAAATTTTTAAGGAAAAACACTAAGTAAAAAATTGACGTCGAAATTTCGGGGGGGGGGGGGGGAGGGGGTTTGAATCCCCAATCCCCAGGGTTCGCGTTTACTCGCTATAGCAGGTTTTTTTACGCAAATTTGTGAGAGCGGGACGCAACTGCGGCAAAATACCGGGTCCGCGGGACCCGGTATTATACAACAGTAAAACTTATTTAGTATATATTATAGTAAAACTTAACTTTAAAAAGTACTATACGATAGCAAAAATACGATTTCCGACAGGAAATGCAAATTTGGCCAAACTTCCGGAAGCAAATTGGTCCTGTCGGCTTTTGACAACGGTAAAGTTGTTTTTTCTACATCACAATAATAACGCGAGACGCCCGCGGCTGTTTACGAAAGCAGTCGCGGGAACAATCTGCAAGCAAAACGAAACTTACGCCAGAAGTCGTGATTTTACGAGTTTTAACGCAATAACTTGCAATTTTTCAAGGAAATAATCTGGGAATTAAAAAAAGTGGGGATTATTTGAAAAAATCAAAATTTATATCCCTTAAATTTAGTGAGAATTTCCCCTAACTAGCTAAGTATATTTCAGTTGTTCAGTTAAACCCTAATCAGTAATTTAATGATGATATAAGTCGTAGACAGATCGTGAAATTAGACATTTCGTGAACTGTCTAGACATTTCATGAACTGCAGCCAGATCGTGTAATGGTCGATCAGTTACACGAAGTGGCTAAAATTTTTAGACAGTTCATGAAATGCAATTGGGCCTTAGACAGATCGTGTAATGTTCCAGAATTACATGAAATGTCCAAATTTTTTAGACAGTTCATGAAATGTCTAATAGCTGATTTGCTGATCGTGTAATATCTAGGAGTAGTTGATGATTCAAAAGGAATAAATTAAAAAAAAGATAAGATATTAGTTAAAGCAACCAATTTTATTTATTTATGAATAAAATTTCATTTTTCACTTATTTACAAAACTTCAAATATAAAATATTTCGTCTTTTTTATTTATTTACACATGGTAAACCTGAGTGACATCAACTATTACACAAAACGTTAGCTTTCTTTTTGCACATCTTTTTGTAGTGCATTACACTTCAGAAGCTCTGCACGAGCATTGAAAAAATCCTTGCCATCCACTGCAAATGTTCACTGCTTCTTTCAGAGAAAGAAGTTTTTCCAAGTCTAGGTCATCACATGTAAAGAACTGAGAGCCAGCTGGAAAAGGCATCTACGTCCCAAGAGGTGGAGAAAAAATGCCCGATTGGGCGAGGAAAACTTTTTTCCTTCTCCTTCGAAAATAGCAGATTGAGCGACAGGTTGAATAAACACCCGTTGTTGGGCCATCAAGTGGGGAGATTCTTGAATAATAAGACAATCTGGGTTGAATTTAAAAATGTTTCAAAAGTTTTTTCGGATTAGATGACTGAAAAAAAATTCATGAAAAACTGGGGGGGGGGGCGAAATATAGTGTTCGCCCCCTCACTCTCAAAACTGCGGGGGCGAAAACCCCCCCTGCTGGCACACCCCTGTCTGTCAATCATTTATAGTTCCTCGTGGCACCCTGAAACCCATCCAGAATGTGAAAATATCGTTTTGGACCTTCTGTTAGGATTTTTCTCTGTGTATTACACGATTGGCAAAACAGCTATTAGACATTTCATGAACTGTCTAAAAAATTTAGACATTTCATGTAATTCTGGAACATTACACGATCTGTCTAAGGCTCAATTGCATTTCATGAACTGTCTAAAAAATTTAGCCACTTCGTCTAACTGATTGACCATTACACGATCTGGCTGCAGTTCATGAAATGTCTAGACAGTTCACGAAATGTCTAATTTCACGATCTGGCTACGACATATATATCTTTTCAAGGGTCTGATTCAAAAGATGAAAATTTATAATGCTATAGTGCAAACAAAAATATTTGTCAAAAGAGATTGAATTTGTAAGAATAAATCAATACTTTCTTATTTTATAATAATTTGTGGAATATTATTGTGTTTCTTTGTTTAAAAAAAACGTCTTTCCCATAAAATTTTATGGACTCAATTTTTTGTTTCTGGACCCACATTTTTTTCCTAAGTGGGTCCCTGGGACTCAGGTTGACAACAATTCACTGCGAACACTGCAATTCCCCCATGGATACAGCCCTGGTTCTTATAATTATTAGTTCATTTTGAAATACAAAACTTAACATAACAATAAAAGACATTGTTTTGGGATTGTTTGGTCAAATTTTAGTTCTCTGACACAATTACAAGGTTTCCAAATCTGGTTAATAAACTTAGAGTCTGGGCAATATTCTAACTGAAATTTGATGAATGTCAACTAAGCTTTGTTTCAATAGTGAGTCAACAATTCCACATCTATCGAACTGGGTTCCCAGAACCCACTAATTTAATGCCAGACCCAGACTGTTAGGACTACCCATCCATTTTTTTTTCATCTCAACAATTAATTTTGTCTTAAATGCTTTTTAATAATGATGATTATATCAAATGTTTTCAATTTAGATTCAATACTTATTATTATCATCAACAATTGTTAAATATATCAAACAAACTATCTTTTCAAGTTTTGGCTTTTATCAACCAAATAGGAGATTATAGCACAAATTCAGACAACTTAAAAACATAATCAAGATGGAATCGTTAAATATTTGATAAGTAATTGATATTCATGAAAAGGTTATTGAACTTTCTTTAAAAAGTTGAATTCAATTTTGAGCATGCAATATCGTAAATGAGAGAAAAGTTAAAAAATATAAGTTTTTTAACATCTGGAACAAGAGCAGATAAATGGAAAATTGAGTAACTCACCTGAATAACTAAGGGCTCTAAGGTTTTTTCCACCGTTCTGGTTCGAATTTCTAAATTTTTGGGATCCCATTTCAGGTTGACAGAACTAACATTTAAATCAGCAGTCATTTTTAATCATTGAATTCAAGGCAATATTAGAAGAGCTGGAAAAAAATTAAGATCAAATTAATCCGAGTAAAGTTTATAAGCGACACAAAACGGTTGAATCATAAAGCGACTAAGTCATGAAAATAAATGAGTTCATACACAATAGTGCATTGTTTCATATAAACACGCCCAATCCCTAAGCGAGAATATCCAACTTAAAACACCAAGAATGGTACAAAGCTCCAAGACAGATTGAATCAAAATTTTAGAAAATTTTCAAAGTCTTTCAGCTTGCTGAATGTAAGATCACAATAACAATAAACAAGACATTCATTAAATTCCTGAGCCGCACATCACATACCACAGTAATGAAATAAACAAATGAAGGAATGGACTGAGCATTAACTAATACAGAAAATACTACGCAATCTTTTATCAGACAAAGATGATTGAAGGTTTTATTATATAAAATACACTATAAGAAATATTTACCACTTACAAATTTATTAGATTTTCAGAAATAAATAGATATCTAATGAAACAATTCTGTCCCGTCAAACACACAACATGGCGTCACCGGAAGTTTAGAGGCTCATTTACAGCTGATTAAATAAATTCGACCATTACATTTTACTAGTTATCTGGAATACAACTTAAATATTGGAAATACTATGAATATTTTAAAATTTCCTATTGGGTCTGAAACAATTACATAACCTCTTTAAAATATACATCTGTTGCAAATTTTTTAGGCACGGAAAAATTAAAACTCATCTTTTTATAAAAGGTGGCATCAGTGTTTTGACATGGCAGAAATGAAACAGTAAACACTTGTGTAAATATTCGGTTAATATCATGGAACTAGGAATATAGGGAACTGCCGTGGTCTATCTCTCCAATGGATTTCCCAGACGCCAAATATAAGTGACATAGAGGGAGCTGCGTGTGCATATTTGGTTGATCAGAGGAGAGAAGTCGATGGGTAGAGACATATGCTTGCTCACTAAAAGCCGCTTTGTCTTAGTTTTTTTCATGGTGCTTGATTGATAAGTTACATGCGGAGCGGAGGAGAACACAGCTCAGTGGAGGAAACGAACTCTCGCGCGTTCCTAAGTTAGTTACATGTTTCAGCATATTTTCTACCTAGCGATTTCACTTTTTCTACTGTTTTATTTCAAGAAGACGAAGCCGCGGTTCTACCAAGCCAACCAACCAACCGCGCACGTAGCGCCCCCTAGGTCACTGAACATTGGCGCCTGTCAAAGTTAATACGGCAGTTCCCTATCTTCCTAGTTCCATGGTTAATATACGTACGAATGTCACGAGTTTATTCTTTTTATTCATTGTTATGTCGTAAGGAAAAATGTGGGTAAAACCTGAAGAAGTAGCCTTTGGTAGAACTTTATGGTAAAGTTATAATGTTTCTCAAACTTGTTAGAAATTTAATAGAAACGCACGCAACATCTCGTTCGTCTTCATCTCTCCTTTTAATCTCCTGGCGAGTGCAAATAGACTCATACTTTCTTCATTAGAGTGGTAAAAAAGCCACGTTTTAACACAATCCAATTATTGGGTTGATTCGCATTGTTCCGCTGTGCACATGAGTATGTTTGTAAACTTAACCACTACATAATGATTACTCTTAGTCGTGAGGATAATCCAAGGAGGGTTTATATTAATATATGAAAATCAAAAAAACAAAATTTAAGGTTCGAAATAAATACTGCACTTTGGGATCAGCTGGTTTGATTGTTGTTTTATGCTGAATTGCCAAAAATAATCAAATATCATGTGATAATCAATTACAGTGAAATCCTGTTGCAACAAATACCGATACGACGAAAAATCCCGTTATTACAGAAGTCCTGTAAGTCCTCATCCGAAAGACCAATAAAACAATGATAACATGAATCTCAATAACAAAGTGACCAATTTTTGAAAATCCCTATACAATAAACTATTTGAACTGGCAAAAATGTTTTTTCCCTCTTGCTTTATGAATTTTTCTCCTTCTCTGGACCAAGAAAAGGCTGGCAGGATTTTTGCCAAGCTGACTCGAGGAGAAAATTCTTTCCTAACGCTGACTGCTCACGACTTCTGGATCGCACAGTTTGAGTGTGCTGCAGCTTGTGCTTCTTTGTTAATGCTTTACTTGCTTGTAGTTTTCCAGCTGTTTTTCAATTATACTGTTCGGTGTTTTTTGCTTAAAATATTTAGTTTAGCTTGTAGAGATTTTAAGGGTAAAATTATTTAAGAAAAAGAATTAAATTTTTTATTAATTTTGGGTAAAATTACAGTTTGAGCAAAAAACCACAAATTTCAATGGAATAATTTCACTAGAATTTCATTGTAAATTGGCTTACTGGAGTATGTGAATAATGAATAATAAACTGAGCAGTATCATCTTTTATATGTCTATGGAGCAAAATGAAATGCTACTTCTCTTTGAATGAGTTAATTACGTTACCAGTAAAATTTATTTTCGTAACCATTAATATAAATAGTTATTGTTAAGATTTTAGGTTCAATTCCGTTAGAGTTCCTGCTAAATATCACCATGCTCTTTTAAATGCCATATATTCAAATATTGAAATATTTTTCTAGTTTTTATAGATAAAATGTACAGTTATTGATCTAACTAAACATTTTAATCCATGTGTTTGAAATTATTTAGCAATATTTCTACTTTTTGGTGTCCGAAAGAGCATAGCGATATTTAGCGGGAACTCTATCGGAATTGAACCAGATTTCATTGCAAGACTGTAACTTAATTACATTTTCATAATATAGTTGTGAACCCCGAATTGAACTACCCACGAGCCGCCACTGGTAAGCGTCTTAAACGGGGAATAATAAATAACTGAAACGGGCAACCTGCAGATCATCTGTGAAATAGGCTCTTATTTGGCGACTGGCCGAAATGGACTCTTACCAATGCTCTGCCTAATTGATTATTGTAAAAGCATTAAATTTTGTTTTTTTAAGGATACGGGAACGAGAAAACTCAAACTTTGTGCTGCAGCAGAGAAAAGGCTATGGTACGAAGGGCCTATCTTCATTATTTGTTGGGACATTTGACAGTGTGTTTGACACAAAGGTAGGTTAGCCTGTCTTGGATTTTTAAGACATTATCTATGTTTCTCAACAAGTATGATTCAATACGGCCTTATGTAATCCATACTTCCCAACTTTTACGGATTGATTGAAAAATATTATGGATTTTGCATTTTTGTCCACTTAGCTACCTGTGAAAACGCAAAACACTCGCGACATAAACAATTTTCTTTAATCGTATCTTTTTTCTTCAAAACTAGACTCCTCTACTAATCCCTGTCCTTATGAGATTTTCTCAATTTTGGCCCTTTTATTGAGTGAAATTTGGCTTTTTTGCAAGTGATTCTTGATGCGTTAACTGTAGGGGAGACCGGGCAGGGATGAGACACGGGGTGGGATGAGACACCTTCAATAAATCTTAAAATTATAAATAAAAATAGTGTTTTGAGTGTTCCACCAGGTAAAGCCACCATGGCTTTATACTTGTTGCTGTTTACTATTATCCAAAGCAGTGGCAAACCGTGGGAGAGTCTGGCCACTATAGGGCCGATCCCATCGCACCTTGATAGACCCTCAGCGGTTGCCCGGTTTCGAACAACCACGGGTCATGACTACCTGCAAGCTCATCTCCACCGCCTCGGGTTGGCCGCTGACGACATATGCCCTCTCTGCCAGTCGTTCAGAATGGACGGTAACCACTTGTCCACCTGCCACGGCCTTCTTCACCTTCCTAATGAATTGTCTTTGCACTACTGGGAAGCTCGACGTCGAATGGCCGTAAGGCCAAGGACAGGCATTGGATAAAAAAAAATGTTTACTATTTTAGCTGTAAGCTCCTACAAGTTTTTGAATGAAAAAGTTGGTTTCGTTATAGCAGAAGTAACTAAGTATTACACTTTTCAAAGTGAATTTTCAATCTGATTCTTGGTTGCTTTCTTAGTTTATATTGTTTTCTAAACGGAATAATATATTCTTTATGAATAAATAGTTGAGTTAAGCCTAAAAGACACAGTTCTTTTGTAAGATCCTATTTTTTAAAACTAGGTTGCTACCGGGGTGGGATGGGACACCATCCTAATATTCCTCTCAAAGCCTAAATACAAGATATTGCATACAATTCTTTAGATACCTTTGTTTTGAAACTGTTTAGTATTGCAGTTGAAAACATATTTTGTTAGATTAAGAAGAATTTTAACTATTTTGTATTTTTCACTTAAGTTAGATTTTTTGAAATAAATATAGGGTAAAATAACTGATGTTTTTGTAATAAATCTTTAAAATGTGTAAAATACTTCCATCTTTGTGGTTTTGAATCAGATATTGAAAAAGTAATCAGAAATTTTAATTTAAAAGAATGTCCCATCCCACCTCAGGCCAGGGTGAGATGGGACAATTTTAGACTTACTTTAATTCATTTATAAATCTTAAGTTTTATTTGCTATCACATTGGTTATATTTTTTAAACATGTTCAAATGTTTCAAGATATGTTAATTTGAAAGTTTCAAGTTTATGCAAGGAAAACTGAATTTTAAAAAATATTCTTGTAAAAAGTGTCCCATCCCTCCCCGGTCTCCCCTAAGTTTGCTTCTTCTTGTGTTCCGTTTGCAAAGCAGCAGAAAAAACTTTACCAAGATTGGAATTCGCGTTGATGTTTTTCAGGCTTGTTAATGTGGAAAGCTTCAAGTTGTAGTTTTGTAATGTTACGCAATAAGTTTTATGGATGTAAGTTTTCAAAAGTTGGCAAGTATGGTAATCTGTGTGACGTAAAGCAATAGTTAGTCTCAATACATCTTCTGAATTTTTTACAGCCTTTGCCATTTAGAATACTTTTGTCTTCATCCTCTACTGATAAAAACCCTCGTAAGTACATAATCACTTTAATCTCTTTGATTTGAAACACTCTGAAACTTTTCTTTGAAACTCTTCTATTTGGGTTATGTAGGAATTTAATAAAGTGGAAAGCTCTGTGATGTAACTTTTTGTACATAATTTAAGTAACATATGCTGTAATCTAAAAACTACCAAAAATCAATGGAACTTTGATTATCCTTTCTTTTGCAATCGGATATTGAGCGGAACTGTAAAAAGATTCAATAATTCAGGGGATAATGGAACAAGTAATTTACAGAGCTCAATGCAATGTAAAAAATTAAAATTAAATAAGAAATATGGATTTCTAAAAAAGAGGAAAATATTACATTTTAAGGCATTATAAAGCTATTTAAAATTATGAAATGTTTTGCTGTTTCAATTTTCTTGTAATAACTAATAAAAATAGCCAATAATGTTGGACCGGGCTTTGATGCAGAACAAAGATATGTGGTCATATTATCTGAGGAGTTTGTTAATCGAGGTTCTACTATATTTTGTCTATGTGAAGTCCAAAACCCTAAACATAAGATACACATTTCATAATTTTAGTTTATATAATATATAAACTGTTTATTACTTCTAGTTGTAGTTGCCAGTGCTTTTTCGAAGGATGATATTATTGACAATTGGGAATGGTTAGAAAAGAATGTTTTACCTACATTGAGTGAGTATTTTCATTTAAAAATTTTGATTTACATTTTATGGACATTCTTTAGTCTATAAAACATACATGTGATTCTTCCGCCAATTGGCGGAAATCCGCCAATTTCCTTAGCAAAATTAAAATCCGACAATTCGATTGGAAAAACCGAAATTCTACTTTCTTATTTTTCAATCGTTTTATACTGAAAACTCTGACTGCTAGTGTGGCCTAGTACTAAATTTTAAGAAAAATCGATAAAAAGAATTAAAAAATATCGAAGTAATATGAAAATTAGTTAAGATTTAAGCTGAAAAATATGAATCTAGCATGTGCCATAAAAATCCAACCAACCTAGATCTCGGGAAGTATAAGCCAATGGACCCCCTCTACATAAAATGAAGAAAAAATTGGGTGTCATTGAATTTTTTTTAAATATTTTCCGCCAATTTTTTGTTTGTGTAATCACATGTATGATAAAACCATTCATAAAATTTGCATTGTCCTATAATAATTAAATTAATGGCTACTTCTTTATGGTAACCTAAAGTTGTTTTGGAGAATGTAAAATCCATTTTTTCTCTTAAATATATATTAATAGTGAACTTGTTTATCTGTTAAATAAGTAAATTTAAATGCAGTACCTTTTACTTTAGACTGTTATAAGGGTTTAATTTTTAGGTGCATTTGATAATGAAGATGAAATGAGGAACTTTGTAGCTTGTAAAATAGAAAGCCTGGTCGCTCAAAGATCCTTTGATAGTACTCAAGATCCAGACAGTATGCAGTATAAAATGTCTATGTTGAAATTTTCTCGCCTTTTCAATATGCCTAAAGAAGAAAAGTTAGTTAACTGTAAGTATATTTGTGTGCTAAATTTTAGCTCAAATCAAAGCCTGCTTAAATTTGTTACTAATGCTTATTAGCTTCTACAGACAACTGAGACACTTGCAGCAACAAGATAGTATAGTACTTGTGTATTATGACCGAATTCAGCCGCACAGCCAGTGGCGGATCCAGCCTGGACCCAAGGGGGGGGCAACCCCATTTTCAGAAGGTTGGAGGTTCTTCCTCAGAAAATTTTTGAAAAATTGAGTTTATTATTGAATACACTTGGGTGACGTTCCAGGAAAAAAGGGGGTCTGGGGGTCCTCCCCCAGCAAATTTTTTGAAATTTTACCTTAAAAAGGTAGTCTTTTAACTCACTTTTGAACATTTAAGACGGGATCGGGGGATAGTATTTTGACGTCCCATCCTTCCAGAGAACCTTAAGATGAGCGGTCATCACTGCTCTAGATGGCAGTGGCGTAAATATAAATTTATTTCTGAAGGAACCAAAATATCCTCCAGAAAATATCCTCCATTATCAGGCGAAAAGCTAGATTTCTGCAACAGGGGAGAGGACTTAAAATTATTCCTAAACTTCCTCATAGGTTTTATGTACTTTTTTAATGCAATTGTAGGAAAGATTCGCATTTTGATGTATAATTATGGTATAAAAATTTAAAACAAAATAAAGAAAAGTATATTTTGAATATCAAACAGGGATCTGGGGGTCTTCCCCGAGAAATTTTTTGGAATTTCGACCCTAAAAATTAGGATTTTAACTCGTTTTACCACCCAAAGGCCAAAGCCCGATTTTCAGGCTGGGCCCGGACCTTATGTCGCTGATTGCTCCACACCACAAGTCACCAATTTTCTTCCCTCTCTTTTTTCCTCACTCCAGAGGCGTAAATAGATTTTTATTTAGAAAGAGTCTCCAAATATATCCTCTAAAATATTAGTCATTATCATGTTTACCAAAACTCAACAATGAGCAGGGGCGTATACTTAAGAAATTTATTTCAGGAGGGACCCAAAATTATTCCTCCCATACATATTTAATAGGTTTAATGAAACTTTGTAACACATTTAAGTATGATTTGCATCTTAAAGAAGTACAGAATAAGACAAGTTGGGAGTAATTTATTAAGTTTGATGTACCAAAGGGGACTGGAGGCCCCCCAGAAGATTTTTTTAGAAAAATTGACTCTAAAAACAGGTTTTCAACTAGTTTTGGTACCTAAAGCCCGAATTTCAGGTATTCATTTTCGTGTATGATTTTCATTTTGATGTGCAGAATATAAAGAAATTGTGAATAATTGAGTTCCAAATATAAAAGGGGGTCAGGGGGTCCTCCCCCAGAAAATTTTCGGAAATTTGACCCCATAAAACAGGGTTTAAACTTGTTTTTGTACATCTTGTCCTAATTTCGGATGTCCGATTTGCATTTTTTTCCTTTTCTTACCGTAATTTTTAAAAAGTGTACCTGAGCCCAAGGGGGGGGGCAAAAGGCCTGTTGCCCCCCCCCTGGATCCGCCACTGCGCACAGCTGTAGAACAATCAACTAACTTTGATAACGTTTTTAGATTTCAGTGCTGACAGGATAACACGTAAGAACTCCTACGTAAAGCTGTTGGAGTTAGGTTGTTGCTGCAAGGGCTTTATTGTCAAATTGGCTTATTTAAAAAAATATTCTAACTGTAAAGATTAGGGTTCACTGCTCTGGAGATAGTTGGCTTGTGTTAAAAAACTTTCATATTGATCTTTGCTGTATGTTGCTTATAGATTACTCTTGCTGTTATTGGAAAAAGAAATTGCCATGTCAAGGATGGTTGTATCTGAGTGTGAACCATATGTGCTTTCATTCACAGTTGTTTGGAAAAGAAGTTAAAATAATTATTAGATGGGTTGAAGTTACTGTAAGTATTCTAAATCAGCATGCATGGTATTTTACTATAAAATAGCACGGTGAACTTGTATTTCTGGTAAAGATAATTTCAAGTCAATTTAAAAAAATAAATGCATTTCTATTTTCACAAGTTAGTTATGTTATACATTTGTCATTAATGTTATAAAACTTTCCAGCAAATTGAAAAGAATGACTCCTTAGTATTTCCTGACAGCATAAGTGTGTTAACTAGAGCAAAAAAGGTAATTTAAAGTTATTTAGTTAAATTTATAAAATTTACATTATACTTATGGTTTTTAGTAATCAAAAGACAAACACCAGACTCTTAGTAAATCCTTTGTGTATTATGTATATGATTATTAAAAGCTTGTAATTTGTTATATTTTCAGCAATTTGCAAATCTCAAAGCTTTTAATTCACAAAACTATGTAAATTAAAAGGTTTGAGTCATTTAAAAAAATTTTTTTACTTAAATTCAAATATACCATAGAATAACCAGAGTTCTGCCTGCTCTCCTGCGTTTAGACGTTTCTAACTTTTATGATAGTTAAATAAAGTTTTTACCTTGCTGTACCTTGTTTTTACCTTGTTCATACATTTAATATTAGACTATTGATATAATCCTTACTTTTCTAATAAAAGTAAAATAATTTTAAGACTCGTAAAAACTAGGGTTCAATTCCGCTAACGTTCCCGCTAAATATGCCAATCCCTTTTGAACTCCATTTATTCAAATATCGACATTTTTTTCTGATTTTTATTGATAAACTGAACAGTTATTGATCATTCTAATCTATGAGTCTGAAATATTTTAGCAATATTTCTACTTTTTGGTGTCTAAAAGAGCATGACGGTATTTAGCGGGAACTTTAACGGAATTGAACCAAAAAATTGAACCATTGCTGTAAAAAGGCCACAAAAAACTAGTTTTGATTTTTGAATAATTTTTCACCAGCCTTTTTGTTTTAAAAAATTTAGTTTGAATTCTCTGGGTTACATTTGTGTGCTTTTGCTTTCAAAGGCAGGAAACTGAAACTTGTCTTTTTATTATAGTTCAACTTTTCCATGTTTTTAAAGTTGGAAGAAACTTTTACCCTAATGCAGCAGCTTGCTAATCTTGCCATGAGAAAGTAAGATTCCCCAGTTGTACTAAAATATCTTTTATAATCTTTTTAAATATTTTGTTTTTTGGGTCAATTCTATGATCTGCTTTGTTAAATATTGCTAAGCTGCTTTAGTCTCCAACTATTCAAATATCAATAAATTTGGGTTTGCAATTTTCCCCCTTCATAATAACTTGGTGATATTTCACAGGACAGATCAGAATGGTACTGTATTTACCTTCCTTGCTAAGCCTTGATATTTTTTCTAATTTAGATTGATTTCTGAAGAAAGTTTTGAAACTGACACTGAACTAGTAAACAAATTGAGTAAAAATGTGCCAAAAAAACCATCTTATTTAAAAAGAGATCTAGATGCTCGAGCTCATAGTGAAACTTACAGGTAAAGCATGATGTTCATCCTAAATTGTTTTTGAGTATATTTCTGTAAATGATTAAAATATTTTTTGTATGTATTTTATAATTTAGTATAAATAGACTACAAAATTTAAATGAGCAATGAGTTTCAGAACTGAATCAAAGATAAATAATAAGTATCTAATTCTCAATACAGCTTACAATATCAAGTTAATGCAATAAAAAACACTTAAGTGCTTTTTTGCACTAAAATATAGATATTTTTTTTGCTAAAGCAAAAAAAACCTTATTAACTAAACTACTTGAGGAAATGCACCTTCAAATATGAGGTTAAAAAAGTGCCATCAAGATTTCTTGTTTGTAATATTTTAGTATTTTGTTGACTTATTTTTCTGAAGCTGCCTACTGGCCCTTTGATTCAATCAAGACACAAATTTGTAGTGCAGCGATTGTAAAATATGTCCTTTTTATAAGAATGTTAACTTGTTTTCCATTAATTGCTTCTCTAAATAACATCAATATTTGTGATTTTGGGATTTTTTTTAAAGTTATTTTTTAAACTTTTCTAGATCAACATTTAGGCTGCCTTTAGAAGAAAAATTGGATGGTAGTACGGAATGCTCTTTATGGACTCCCTATAACAAGCAATATGTATGGGGAAAGATGTTTTTATCAAGTAGCTACATTTGCTTTGAGAGTGGGGTATGTTTTGTTATTTTTTAACGTTAATAACGTTTTAAAAGTTAAATTTAATAAAGTTACAAAAGTTATGGTTTGAGTAATATACTTCAAAGGGAATTTGTCAGGAGATCAAAAGGTGACTATTACTGTGTAAAATGTTATTCTTATTTCAATCACTGCATTTTAAAAAAAGAAATTTATTTATTAATCCTAATTAGAACCTAAATTAATTTTCCATTTAAATTCAAACAATTATCATTTTATATAGACTTTTATAAATGTTAGGGGACATCCATAAATTACGTGAGGTGTTTTTTCCAAAATCTGGACCCCCTTGGTGAGATTTTGCTGGACCCCCCTCCCCCAAGTGAGATTTACCTACAACCTTTAAAAATAATTTTCTATCCTATTCGTTTGCATTTTACTTAAAAAAAGAAAATTGTATAATTTCTAACTTAAAAAGTTGACGTGAGATTTTAATAGACCCCCTCCCCCCTTGGTGAGATTTTTCCAAACCCCTCCCCCTCACGTAATTTATGGATGTCCCCTTAGAACTTTTATATAATCTTTTGGTTGTGTAACTGTGACGATATTTTACATATGATTTGTGGCAACCTCCATTTGTATGATGTGCATAAATTTGAGTCATCTAAAGAATCCGGTCTTGGTGCCAAAAATGGCGATAAAATAGTAAATTCTGGCAACCCAGTTCTTTAGAAGTTGAATTGCTTATTCACCATTAAACAGCATTGGCAACACCAAATTTCGCCAAAAATGTTGCCCCCACCCGGATATTTTGGGTTCACGATTAATTTTAACTTTTACTTCTTTAGACTCACTATCAGGTCTTGACACTTTATTTTCTTTAGTTCAGATCTATCAGATGTAGATTGTGCTCTTTTTCTTTGGTGATTAAAGATGGTTATAGAGATACGAGATTCCTCTGTTATATTCAAACTATACAACAAATATATACTATATGACTTAGATGTACTTTTAATGGAATGAACAATATTTCAAAAACTTGCTTCCTTAACTCTTTATATCCTGAATTAATTTGCCATCAACTTTTTAATTGAATTTTTGCATCATTAGATAAACAAAAAAATCACTATAATGCAAAGAAGAAATATATCTGATTGGTTCTGCAATCTCCAACCAGTTCTCAGAACTACACTCTTCGAGTCATTTTGAGTCAAGAAAAGCGGTCAGATTTCAAATGTATAGGTGTTTGAACAAAGCAGTACTTACAAGTACCGTCAGGATAAAAAGGGTTAAAATAAGAATTTCCTAGTGGGATTAATATCAATGTATTTACTAACATAAATATCAGAATACTTATCTTGGAAACTATTAAAGACTTTAAATGTCGTAAAATTTTTACTTTATTAAATAGGATATCTTGTTAAGTATGTATTTTGACTTTTGATGTATTGTTATTAGGTTCGTCATTTAGTCTCTCTAGTTATTCCAATGCGTGAAATGTCTATTGTCGAAAAAGGAACTATAAAAAATGCTTTGCTTATTACTACCAGAGACAAAGTAAGTTTTCATCATTGTTACATTGAAATTTAGTCAATTTTCTTTTTGATGTACTTTCTATATCATTCCTATATCATTGTTATTTTCCCCAAAAAATATTTGACTTATTTTTGTAAAAATTGGGAAAAGACTGAGCTTCAAAATATAAATTTAGACTGAAATTAAACTACTTCAACTGATAACTTACCACTTCTTTCCTCCTGTATGATTTAAAAATGGTTGCTAGCATGGATTTAGATTTTTCCTTTAACCAAGTTGAGTGATAAAACTTAGAACTAAATGTTAATCAAATGAAGTGGGAATAACTGTTAAATAAGTGTTTAGTTGTAGCAATACTTAAATTCACTTATCTTGTTTCATACAATTTTCTTTTAAGAAGTTCTTGTTAGCGATTTAAGTTGATTTTTATAACCTTTTTTGTTTTAGAAAAACTTTATTTTTGCTGATCTTGAAGATTTAGAGTTTGTTGTACAAAAAGTTTCTGAATTACTTGCCAAAGTTCCTGATATTCGACCTCATGCGTAAGTGATGTCCCTTTCTTATAATATTCTAGTTTTTTTGTTGTACAGTAGGATAAACAATAATATCTTATTTCATTTACTAGCTGGTATGATACAATATGATAAAATCTGTTCACGTTACAACTAGATGTCTATTAAATATAACTTTACCTTTGGTATGAGATAAATGTATTTTGTCTCTTTTTTCATTTATTTAACTTTCAATTCTATTCCAGATTTGAACGGACAGATTCTGTAGATAGTACTTCTAGTGGATCTAGAATAAGTAATCTTTATTTTTATGTTATAAATGATAAATTCACTTTTCTTTTAGAACATTAAGTTTTCATAAATTAATTTTGTACAAATAATACAACTGAACCTCTGCACTAATCCCTGTGTTACAGAAATCTGTAATAAAAGTACGGATTGCTTTATAATGATAACTAGCGTAGGTGCTAGTCCCGGTGTTGCTCGGGGCAATATAGACGGGCTTCGCCTGCACAACGTGCCTTTGACTGAATCTCACACTTGTAGCAATTGGAAATAGAAGAATTATATTTAATTAAAAATATTAAAACATAGCGCTATACCCAGGTGGTGTAAATTTTAAACAAAATGCAATTTACCCTTATATAGACAGGCTTCGCCCACGTTTATTGTGATATAAAATTTGAACGGGCTTCGTCCGTACAACATGCTTGACTAAATGAAATCTGAGGGGGATATTGGTATTTGTTAGGAGATATGGGTTAGTTATGTTTTTTTTCTAAGGCCCAAAAAAGGGAAATTTCTTAGTTTTTTTGAAGGGTGGAGTGGGGAAGACATATAACCTCCTTGGTTAGTTACTATAATATTATACCTTGGTTAGTTACTATACCCTTATTAACTAACCCTACTTTCTAAAGGTTTAGGTTGGTGCACATAACCCTTCCAAAAGCTATTGCTATAGTCTGCCAGAATATTTTATTTACAATAACATGATTCCATGATTGTTGGGTCTTAACACTTATACTATTTTTTTTGTAATTAGGGTATAGTCAAATTATTTTTTCATGCCCAAGAGATTTTGGACTGCATTATTACTGAGCTCAGTGTTATTTGAAATCTACGATACTACATATGAACAGAATGTCTTTCGTAGGGAATTCAAGAATTTGCCAGACATGTTAATTATCTTAAAAAGCATTGGAATTATCTTAGAAATCATCTATAACTTGTTTTCTTTTTGGTCTACTTTGATAGAAATTGATTAACTTTGTATGAAAATAAATAGCTGATGGTAAGGACTTATAATTGTATTACACTTTAATACAACTTCCAGTGCTCCTGATTATACTTATCGATTATTGCATTTTCTACATGCATAAGAACAGTTTGAATATTCATTAGATTCATTCCTTGCCTGATAATTCATTCTTTTTAGTCAAAAGTATTGAGGGTCTCTATTATATATGATATACAAATGGGTCTAGTGGAGAATAATTATACTAGTGGAGAATAATTTAGTGTGAAAAAGTATAGGGATTTGTGTTGTCAATGTATCTTAGGCTAATATCTCAGTTAAAATGTCTACTTTTACAAAAAAATATTTCTAAGTGTTTTTTTAAATATTATTACTGAAAAAATAGAACATATTTTATTTAGGAACAAAATCATGGACAATCCAGCCACCTCTATACACCTTATTTGAGCCAGAATCTATAATATCATCCGCTGAAGAAAGAAAAAAAGTGGATTTATGGGCTAATCATTTTTCTGAATATGGCAGGTAAAATGTAAGATTTAATTATTAGATTTTAATTGAAAGTTAAGCTACTTTTTAAAAAATTAGTTGTCATCTGATATCATTTTGATGAATTGAAATTCTGTAAGTTTTTTTGTCAGTGGCCCGAGTTCAAAAACACAAAATTTTCAATAATCACCGATTTAGATATCTTTTTGGGGATTCTTTATCTCCTGTGTTACTTGTCTAAAGAAAAAGTCCAATAATTAGCATATTAGAGCCATCCCAAAAATGTTTTTCTCTGTAAGAACAACACATGCAGCTTAACAAAAAATCCTCAATTATTCAAAACTACATTTGTTAGACTCCAACCACTCTAATTCTGGGATGTTCATATGATTTGATATTATTTTCTTAGCTATTGTTTTAAGGAGGTCTTCAACAGTCACTTTATGAAAAGAATTTACTGTGTAGTGAGTGATTGTCGTGTGAAGTGAATGTCATTTTGCATAACTCCTCTTTATCTTTTAGGGGAGTTTTAGCTTATAGAACTAGTAAAGATAGAGAATTAATATTAAAAGGCATTCCAACAGAGCTTCGAAATGAATTATGGATGCTATATTCTGGTGCCGTAAATGAGGTAATATTTTTTATAATATTGCTAGAGACGGAATACTGTTCTTTGATGCACATGTTTTAATAAGTAGCATAAATTGTATGTTTTGGCTTTTCCCTATCTATAGTCTGTGTAATTAAAATTGGTGGCTCGTCTCTATGACAGCGCAATAGAAATGCAATGGGAAATGACTGGTAGTGAGCTGCCAATTTTTATTACACAGACTATAAGTGACTTTTTGATTTTATTTTCTAAAATAAGTTACATATTTTTTATGAATCAAATTAATATTTATGAGAATAAATAAAGAAAATCTTATTCTGAAAATAGCTTCGGTACTTGTGTATCATCTCCTCGACCGTTCAGGGACCATCAAATTTAGAGGATCCGCTATATAACAGTCAATGGGCTTTGATAGCGGATTCAGCTGTTGGTTGGGATAATATGCAAGAACCATTTAGATTTCAGAGTCTTAAATTTTGCTCTTTATTAAATTTTTTTAGCTGATAGTTAACCCTGGTTACTATGAGTGGTTGGTGGAGCAAAGTAAAGGCAAGAGTAGCATTGCTGCTGAAGAAATCGAAAGGGACTTGCATCGATCTTTGCCGGAACACCCAGCCTTTCAATCTAATCTTGGAATTGATGCTCTAAGAAGAGTTTTGACTGCTTATGCATGGAGAAACCCCAGTATTGGTAAGACCAATATGTATTTCATTGTTGTAGATTTTTCTTTTGGAAATAGGGGATTATCTGAAGAAGTTTTCTTGTGTTTGAAAATAACATGAAACTAGTTTGAAATGTAGTTCATGCTTCTTCCTTTTTTCAATATGGGTTATGTTATAGGTTACTGTCAAGCTATGAATATAGTAACTTCAGTTTTACTGATTTATGCATCTGAAGAAGAAGCATTCTGGTTGCTAGTTGCCATTTGTGAGAGACTATTGCCTGACTATTTTAATACTAAAGTTGTTGGAGCCCTAGTAGATCAAGGTAACAACATTGGATAATAGTTTTTAAGAACAATATAGGGATTTGAGAAATGTGATAGTTTTGACCTTCCCTTGCTTACTTTTCAGGTGTTTTAGAACATTTAACTTGTGAACACCTTCCTGATATTCATGCAAAATTGGTGCCACTTGGTGTCTTATCTATGATCTCGTTGTCTTGGTTTTTAACTATATTTTTAAGGTAAAAATTAATTTTGAATGCAATACTATTTTGAATCCCATTTTAATTTGATTTATTTACTAAAGTGAGTGATTTGTTTTTATTTCTAGTGTAATACCTTTCAATTCAGCTGTCAATATAGTTGATTGTTTCTTTTATGATGGTGCTAAGGTAAACATAACATTTATTTTAAAATTTGTAAAAATTTTGTGTGACATTGTTAATTAAAAAAAACTAAGATTTTTGTAGGATTTTTCCTCTGTATCCTGTTTTAGATTTTATTTTAAAATTAGATAAGATGATGCCTTTTTTTCCTTTTCTCATTTGAGTTTTTTAACCAATAATCCTCAAGTTTTAACTTAAATTTCATGAGAACTAAAACCAAACTAATTAAAGCATTTTTGAACCATATACATATTTGCATAGTATGTAAAATATAAATTTCTTTTATCTAAGACTAATATTTTTATTTGTAGGTTGTTTTTCAAATAGCCTTAAAAGTTTTAGAAGCTAACAGACAAGATTTGCTTGCCTCAAATGATGACGGAGAGGCAATGACTGTTCTAAGTGATTACTTAACTGGTGTTGTTTGTCGGGATGAACTTTCTTCTTTTATTTCCTACCAAAACTTTATTCCAGAGTTTCAGAAAAGAGTAAGTTTTTAAAATAATATATCTTATGGTCTTGAGTATCTTGAACTTTCTTTTCACTTAAGCAATCTAATGCATTTGGATTTAATGTATCCTTTGATAATTTGCTAGAATGAAATTCTTACAAATTGATTCACCTATCTTATCTCTTCCACTAAAAGCAAATATTAGTGTTTCTCAAAGCTGGAAGTATTAAGTTTCTGCTGTTAACAACATATTGATGTTTAAGATACATTTAATTTAACTAGTTGGTATAATGAGTAAAATCATAATGCTAAGTAAATATTTTTTAGAGAATTCATGTAGCTAAACTCATCAAAGAGGCCTATGCTAAATATGGATTCATTACAAACAACACCATTGAGCAATTACGCATGAAACAAAGATTGAGAGTCGTTCAGGTAAAATAATTTCTGTTTGCATTTAAATAATTAAAGAAAGATATAGACTGGGATTGTTTTCATGTAATAATTTTTAGTTTAGTTAATACTGTTATTCAGGCATGAGTTTTTTCCGCCGAAACGCGATTTTCCGCCTTTTCTCATTTTTTCCGCTACTTCCGCTTTTTATTAATTTTTCTTCCTTCAGGTATTACTAGTTTCTTCTGCGGAATCGCGATTTTACGAAATCGGAATCGCGAAAGTCGGGAAATCGCAACTTCTCACGTAAGTTCCGTTTTGCTCGCGGAGTGTACCGTTTCTCCCACGATGCTTTCTTGAACGGCCGCGGCGTTAAGGTGTAGTCGGCTTTTTATCGCGTTGTTATTGCGATGTAGAAAAAACAACTTTACCGTAGTCAGAAGCCAACAAGTCCGGAAGTAAGAAAAATAGCGATTTTTCGCGAAAGTTCCGTTTTCCCGCAACTGCTTCTTACGGGTTGAATCCATGTTGAGTGTTGTGTCAGAGAGCAGCCAGTCTCTGAGAATTGCGTTTTTTCGAGTTTAGTCAGTATTTTCAAATTATGAGGTTTTTCTAAGTTGTAAAATTTTTGAAAGGCCGCTTTGAGAAGCAACTTAAGATAATACTTCAGTTTTTTAGATCGTGTTAGATTCTAACCTGTATTAGATATTATGATATGATTTGAGATTCTAATAATACTTTAAAAATATATTTGACTTTTTTCTTCACTTAGCAAAAATTAAATTGGTAAAAAAATTCAGTAATTTAATAATATTTTAGGTAATCAATAAATTATCTTATCTTAGTATTTAACTGATTTCTTAAATTTTCATCTCCTTTTAGTTACACTTTGGTTATTTTCATGCAAATGAAGATTTTTTTTGAAAAAATGTATTTATCCTTTGTTTAAAGATATTTTTATCTATGCTATCAATATTAATGACTAGTTAAATGCCAGTTTAAAGTTCTTAAAATCCTCCCAAATATAACCCAGGTAAATTAAAATTTGTCCTGTTAAAATTATTTGTCACGCACTTATAAAATTATACATGACTAAGCTCACGCGCATTTTCCTCTTTTTTCATCTTTACACAAACTCATCCCTGGTTATTTCGCTTTATAGTTTTTGAATTAAGTGCATGGTTTTGATGATTTTTTACTTTATGTTTACAGCATTGACATTAGAAAAGCATCAATCTCTAATTAACTTGAATTCTCTTTCAATAGGATTTAGAAGACACAAATCGCAAAAACATTGTAAGAAGTGTATTTTATAATGATTTAGTTAAGTCAGTTTTTACTCAAGAGGAAGTTGATGATGTCTATACTTTTATAAAGGTAACTTTTTTAAACTTTAATTTAGTGTGAAGGAAAATAACATTAGTTCTATAAACCAATGTTTTATTTTCTCCTGGTATAGGAAGAACAACTTCAGCAAATGTATTGGAGCCCTGCTGTCGTGTGCAATGGTCATGAAAAGTATGATCCTACCATGCCTTTTTATGAGCAGTGCCTGATAGATTATGACATTTTTAGGATATTTTTTAACCTCCTGCCACCCTGGGGACGGGGAGAAAATGCCAAAGTACTTTGTACTCGCATTTTTAAGGTATATACAAGTTTTGAAAGGACTTTTTTTTCATTTTCTACTCTTTCAAACCTTGCAGAGTAAACTCTGGATATAATACTGACTGAACTACTATCAGTAACTGAATACTAGCTGTGGATACCTACACTTATGATGTAAATAACAAGAAAGGAAAATGTTTTTATAAAATAATGAAAGCTTCCGAGATCTGAACAGTTACTATTTATTATTCCATTTTTCGGGATTTTGCTCTCTGCTTCAAAGCATCCTCTGTGGCAAAGACATCATTACCTTATAAATAAACCAAATTAAATAGGTAACAAATAGTGTGTGAATGCTCCAAATGAAAAAGATGTATGCAATCTGGTACTTTTACACTATTGATGTTAGGACTTTTCCAGCATTGCACTTCTGTCACCAAATATATTTCTATAAAATTGAATTAAGTGATTCTTGGTTGAGAATGGACTTTTTAGATGTCCCTTAATGGTTAACAGTAAGTGTTACATTGTGTGTTTGTATGATTAGCTAATAGCTCCCTCCTTTTCTAGCTAATTGATGATAATCAAGACAATATGTTGAGCTTCTTAGAATTTCTGCAATTCCTTGCCATTGTTTGCCGCAGTGATATTGAGATGAAACTGAAAATGTTTTATCTGTGCCATTTGATTTCCTCCGTGCCAGAAGTCCATAGTGAAACTACTTCCCTCTCAGGTATCAAACTTTTAAGTATAACATGCTGTTTTCTACTTTCCCTTTATTATAATACTAAAATACATAGTGTATCCAATGGTTCATCATTTAGCACACACTCTTTAAGGACTGCTAATTTCTAAGGGTTCTCAAATCATCTCTCTACAAGAAATATAGTGATAGAAATGGGAAACAAATTTTCTACACCATCTTCCCTTTTTTATTGATGTAACACTTCATTCTAAAATTGTGTGTTTCTAGAACTAAATTTCTTTATGGTATTGCGTTATGTTTCTGACTAGGGGGATCTTTTATTTCTGTTTATATTCCACTCTATTTCCTAGTCATTCCATCGATATAACTCATTTTTTTTCTTATCTGTAGGAGAACCGGAAGAGGCTGCTGAAGCTGAAGATTTTTTTAGTAGCATCGAAAGCGATGCTGCTTCCGTACAATCGTCTAATCACGAATCATCTCTTCATGCAGCTGGTATGCCTACAAGCTCTTGTTGCTCCTTGGAATGGACGTTTTTGTTGGAAAGAGCTAATTAAACTTTTTTTTTATTTCAGAAACTTGTAATGTTAAAGAGCTTAAAGGATACCTGTTTAGTTCAGAAAGACAGCTACCTAGTATGACCCAAGTAAGAATTTTAGAATTGATGTTGAATCAATTGTCTACTTCCTTTCCTACATTTAAGAATATTTGAATTTTTTTTTTTTAAATTTTGGAATTATATTAGTTTTATGTTAAGATACTGTTTTATCTTAATTTCTAAATTTGATTTTATGTTCAAAATTTAGGATCAGTTCATAGATCTCTGGAAGTCAATGTATGATATGTTTGTTATGCATAAAGACGAACAAAGGATATATCACTGCATTGCCACTGTTGGTAGGTTTTCTATTTTATTAAAGAGTATTTTTTTATTTCATTAAATTATTTTAAACTAAACATATCAAAAGATGATTAGCAGTACAAATCTCATGATTAGCTAAATTAAATTCATTCTAATCTACAAAAGTATTTAGTGAAATGGTTTTTAAGAAGTGGGTCTACACATTTTCTGTATAGTCTCTACTTTTTATTCATCATAAGTTGAAAATCCATCGCTTCTTTAGAAGTCTTTCCAACTCACATTTTACTTACCCCTTTTTTTCCACTAACTCTTTTTAGTTCCCTTTCCAAAAATTGTGGTTGACAAATGTCATCAATTGAAGAAATTTATTATATCTAAGTATAAAAATATTATTAAATACCTAATGTTTAAGAGTTATTTTGTACATATTGAAATACAGTGTAAATACATTTGCAGTCTCCTGATGGCCAATTTTTTAGTACTCTATCTTTAGTATCTAAAATATTCAATTCACTCGACAAAGGTTCAGTCCAATCCACTTTACTATAGTAAATTCCAGTTCTACCTACTGTAAATCAGATCAAATAAAGAATTTAATCCAAATTAAGTCCAATGATAACTAATAAAGTTTTCATACTGATATGAAAGTAGTGTCCGAGTACAGTGAGACTAGCTTTAATTGTGCATGTTTTAAAAAAACACTTTTTGCATTTAGCGAGTGTTCTCTATTACTGGTCAATTCAAATGAAATTAATTCATTCTTTTGCAGGTACGCTCCTGCTCCAGATAGGAGAACTTGGCACCGTCGTACAAAGCCTCGAAGACATGGAACTCTATGATGATAATCCAAATCAAAGGACTCAAAGTCTTCCTATACAGCTGGCCTCAAAGGAAGCTCTGGAGGAAGCAAAGACAGATGAAGACTCTGTATCTGAAAAATTTTCTTGTCTTTCAAAGTCTTATGATGATCAAGCTGGAGAAGAAAGTGCTCAGAAAGAATGGGGAATCACTTTTGAGCAGTTTCAAGGTACTTTGTACACCCAACAGTTTTTAATCTCTCAGTTTGATTATAGATTGAACCTATCTCAAGAAATTAGTGACTATCGAAAGCAGTGTTTTGAAAAGATGAACATGTCTTGAAAGCTATAGCTGCCTTTGGTAGGAATGTCCTAGTCTCACCATTATGTGGTTTTTACGAATATGATTGAAGTATTACACTTAGTTTTTTAATCATTATGTTAGATACTTATTGCATCAATGATCTTTTTTATGTACTATGTATGTTTTCATGTATTCATTCAAAAATTACTTTCTAAAAATATTCACCTTTTTTCTGATCCAAAACTGGAAATCCTAATTATGAATCTTATTTGAACTGCGAGAAGTTTATTTGCATTTATGGTAATTCAAATTTAAGAAGTTGGTAACATCTCTTGTATATATATGTTACGGGCAAATTTATTAATTGGGCATTATTAATAATGCCCAGAGTGGAAGCTGGCAAAGTGATAAATTTCATTGAATTTATCACATTGCACGGGCATTATTAATAATGCCCGATTAATAGCTTTGTCCGTAACATATATATATAAGTGTAATTTATTTGCTTTTGGATGATGGGGCAGAAAATATATTTTATTTCTTTGTGTATTGTATTTGATGTTAACTGCCTCAACTAGACTTTAATTTATATTTACACTTGTATTTCCATTTATTTCACAAAATAAGTTATTTTAATTGCATGAAATACATTTCCAATTATTTTTATGTGATTATTGCTGCATGTTGAATGTCTATAAATTTATATTATGCCTTTAATCCTTTTAAAAGATAGTTTATTTTTTGTTATGTTTAAACTGTAGCAAATTTTATGGTGCTTTTTTAAAAAGAAACTTGATAAGATCTCTAGTATTCCAAAGGAATCTGAGAAACATATATTTTCACTTGTTATAATCCCTGACACATCTGGTCAAGCACGTTTTCTTGTATTTTTATGCCTTTGTGTTGTTTGGTATAAAAGTTTTATCCAGCAACTTCCATTCCATTTCTTCTAGTTGCAAGATAAAATGATGGAATTTCGATCTGTGATTGTAAATTTTAATGTATGGTAGCTATGTTTGAGCTGACATTTTAATAAAATTTGCTATTTGGTACCTTCTTTACAAATGATTCAGCTTGTGAATCAAAAAAAATTTTTTTTATGAGTTACTGCTATGGGTTATATTTAATACAGTATTTTTTGTGTGTAAATATTTTGACTAATAAAATGACTATGTTCAGATTCTTTCATTTAATCTTAGTGTGGTTATTTACTTACAGAAGAGTGTGTTAATTTATACAATCCGAATTGTTTTGATATTTCTTAACCTGGCAAGATGGGCACTGGGCCTTGCAAGGCCTGTATGTTGAAATAAATGTTCGTATAACTTAAAAAAATATTAATGATGGAAATTCCCTGTACTTATCCTCAAGGTTACTATCAATAACCATCTGCAATTTTTCAGTAATATTATAATGTGGTAAAGATTTTGCTTTAATACACTATTTTGCTTTTTTGTCTCTTTATTATGCTTGGCCAGCCTGAATTTTTCCATTAAACGTAAATATTTTTATTATGATACAAAATGTATAATTTGTTTAACTCAACTAAATAATTTTATCTTTTTGGTTAATTTTTAGTCATCAAAGGCATTTCAAATTATCCACTACATCTCTATATTTAATATGGGTACCACTCTTCAGCCTTGGGGACGGAATTATGTCTTTAAAAGTTTTGCCGACGAAATTTAGTCTGGGGTTTAATATGAAACTTAAAATTGACCGACCAATTGACAGCAATTGGTACTAAATTTTGGTACTTATGTTGCACATTTTGCATTTTTTTTAGAAATAATCCTGTATTATACAGATTTAACTTAAAATTTAAGGACCTATTTAATTGTTCAGGTGTTATTTTATGGGTATTTCTGCAATTTAAAGAATTCCTCTAGACGGGGGAAAATGTCTAGAAAGATAGTTTAAAGTTTAGTTTGTGAAGAGTGGCGCCCATGATTATGTTAAAGTTTAGGAGGGAAAGTTTCGCCTGAGAGGCCTGGTATATGTTCCCATGTAACAGGTGTCCATCCTCCTGGGTTGAAATATTATCTTTCTGGAACTGTTGATTTGAATGCAAAGCTCTCAATGGCCATCCAAATGTTTTGCTGGTGTACAGAATCTCTAAACATTCTCAAATGTTAATATTAATGAATTATTTTACATGTATGTGTGGGTTTTATTCAAATGTTTTTAATAGTACATGTTTTCTTCCTAACCAAGTCTATGCAATGTTTTGATTACTTTTAGCTTTCTAAGATGTCTCTTCCTTAAATGTTTTGCAATTTTTAAAATTATTTTTGTATGCTTCGAAATTTTAATGTCAATGTTAGTGAAAAAATTCCTTAAAATAAATTGGTTTTGTTAGATCTATGCAAGAGTTTAAATTTTTAGTTGTACTGTTTCTTCTTGGAAAAAAGTAAGGTTTAAAATTTTATATACATATTGTATGCATTAATTAAAATATATTTAATGTGTTTGTGTCTTTCTTTGTTTGACACATTCTTTGTAAACAATCATTCCAAATAAAATTGTTAATGACTACCAATATTTGAACCCATGAATTCATTTTTAAAAAGAGTGTGAGGGACATAACAAATACCTGTCTCCTGACAAACAACTGATTTTTTTGTTTGCTTGCAGAATTTTTTTGCATCAGTTTCTAAATTAAAATAATCTACATTCTTAAATTATTTATGTTTTTTAATAAAAAATTTTTTCTACTCATGAGAGGTTTGGGGTATCTTTTGACATGTCCCAAGGTGCCCTCCCCCCTTGACCGACGCTTTGGATGTTAAAATTGGTTACTCTTTTAGGTTTAGAAAATTTTTCCTTTCTTTTCTAGAATATAAGTGGATTCACATATTTTAATCTCAGCATAATTATACACTGCTCAAAACAATTAAAGGATATTGGTGGTTTTGGTACATATTGGCAAGCAAATAAAAAATTTGCAGTGGTTCAAGCATTTTTTATAAACTTAGGGCCATTTCAAAGCTAAATCCATGCAGTTATCAAAATAAAAATTTTATTATTACTTTTTTTTATCAAAATTGGAAAATGCCCATTTTGTGTAGTTAAGCAAAAAAAGTGAAAAATCTATCAATACTTAATTGAAAACCCATTTCGCTTGGGATATGCTTTCTCCTGACTTAAAACAACGTTGTGGGTCTGTTTCCCACCAGGTTTGTTTGGTTATTTATGAGGGGCTGGGGTATTTTCTCAAATTTCCCCTTTTAGAGCATTTTTCAGCACCTGAACAGTTTGGGAGGTATTTGAGGAAAAGCAATTCCTTTCTTTAGCATGTCCTAGACTTGTTCTATTGGATTCATGTAGAGAGAACGTGCTGGTCGATCTCTTTCTAGCGATTTCTTCATCATGAAGAGAATCATTAACTAAGGCAGCACAATGTTTTCTGCAATTACCATCCCTGAAATGCATCATCAGAAATGCACATTTTCATAAGCGGGAGGTTGAATAATTCTAAGCGAAAGTTGACACGTAACCTTTTAAAATTGGATTAAACCAGCTCTAATTTAGGGTATGAAAAAGGGCGATTACTTGATATTAAAAGTAATTTTAAGATATTATTAGTAAACTTAGGCATCAAACTTGTGTTGAATCGGAACTCGGCGACCCAGCTGATACCCTTCACAGAGTATATGGTATGTGTTTTTTCTTTCCTGTGTTCTCATCCCTTATTGTGCAGTCCTTTAAAAACAATCCACTTTTTAATATTTTCTCCATAAACAGCTTAAAAAATCGACAATTAAATCGAACAAAGTAGGAGGGAGCGGGGATGAATGGGACTAATTTCATATTTTTGCTAATATTGAAAAAAAATTACATTTTTCAATCCTGTAACAAGTTTAAAACCCAATAATCGAACTCTTGGTTACATTATAAATGCATGTATTCAATCAATTACCCATCATTTAAACTCTGAGAAATTTTTCTTATAATGTATGTAGTTTGTCCCATTCATCCCCGTGGTGGGGATGAATGGGACAAAAAATAAGTTCAGAAATTTACAAAATAACAAAGTTATTTTAAACATGCATAACGTTTAGCTTTTTAAAGGAACAATACACTTCTATTTTCCAAAGAAAAATATTAAAAAAGTAAGGGGAAAACACCCTACTTTATTCGACTTCATGATAAGCAAAATTAACACATAAACTGTACAAGTCCTTTTGTTCTTTCAGCTCGGAGGTTGAGGCTTGGTGTTATTTCTAAGTGCTACTTGCTTTTTATGGGTTTGTATAGTAGCGTTTCCAAGGGCGTCATTTCAGTTTTTCGTTGGGGGGGCAAGGAATTTTTTTAAATGGGTCTGAAACTTGCTGTAACTAGTTTTTTTTTGGCGGGGGTTGCCTCAACTTTATTTTTAAGGTAATATCATGTCGAAATTTGACAATGGGACATCCAAGGGATTTTGAACTCCAAGGAAAAATTGCGGGTATGGGGGTTCACCCCCAGGAAAATTTTGAAAATTTAACTCTTAAAGTAGTGTTTTAGCTCGTTTTGAGACCCTTTGGGCTGCATTCAAAGAGAACAGTTTCTTGTAAACCACATAATTTTCTAGGGAAAAGAGTTGTAAATAAACGTCAAAGTTTTAAGGGGGGGCTAGGGGTCCTCTCCCAGGAATTTTAATTCCCCTTTTAACTAGTGTTTTATCTCTTTTTCAAACTCTTTGGAGAGCTTCTAAAGAGAAAACCTACTTGTAAGAGGAATAGTTTTCAAGGGAAAACGCTAAATCAGAGACGTGGAAATTTTAGAAGGGGGCTGGGGATCCTACCCCAGAAATTTTTTGAAATTGAACCCTCAAAAGTGATGTTTTAACTCCTTTTGAGACATTTTGAGTTGCACCCAAAGCTCCTTGTGGAAGTTACAGAATTTTCAAGGGACTTTGCAGCTATTTTTCATATTACAGTGGAAACCGTGGGGGGGCGTTTGCCCCCCCTGCCCCCCCCCTAAATGACGCCCCTGAGCGTTTTCCAACCTTTTACTCTCACGGAACCCTTTTGAGAATGTCTAAGTTCCGGGGAACCCCTAGCGTCCATGCAAAATTATTTTTTCTTACTATTTTGTCCTCCATCAGAATTTTTTTTAAAAATTTCCCTTTAAGCTAGTGTTTTATCCCCTCTTCATACTCTTTGTAAAACACCCAAGGGAAAAGGCTTCTTGAAACCGCAGGATGTTCAAGGGAGAAAACACTGCATAACAGAAGTCAAAATTTTAGAGGGGAGTTCAGGGGTTCTTCTCCAGAAAATTTTTCGAAATTTTATTCTAAAAGTAGTATTTCAGCATATTTTAAGACTCTTTGGGCTACATCTGAAGAGAGCAGTTCCTTGTAAAACACAGAATTTTCGAAGGAAAAAATATATAAGCGTCAAAATTTCATGGGGGCTAGGGAAAATTTATTTTGAAATTTCTCCTTTGAATTTTAAAATTTCTTCCTCAGAAATTTACCTTTAAATTTCTCCTTTAAGCTACTGTTTTATCACTTTTTCAAACTCTTTGGGAAACACCCAAGGGGAAGAACTTCTTGGAAGCAGCAGAATGTTCAACGGAAAACACTTTATAACAGGAGTCTGAAAATTTTAGAGGGGAGTTAGGGGGTACTTCCCCGGAAAATGTTTCGAAATTTGCCTCTTAAAGTAGAGTTTTAGCTCGGCTTGAGGCCCAACAGTTCCTTGTAAACCACAGAATTTTCTATAGAAAAAAGTTAAAAATAAATGTGAAAGTTTTAGGGGGCTGGAGGTAATTCCCAGAAATCTCTTTTGAAATAATTCTAGAAAAATTTAGTATACCTCCAGAATAAAAACTCTAGTAACTTGCTATTCCCCGTAATGGCCCCCCTCCAATAATCTGTCCTGGATTTAACTGTTAAACCTTGATACGTAATCAGGGATAAAAAACCCATTGATTCTTAATCTAACGTGAGAAAAAATTAAATTTCCATAAACAGCAAAATTTGCGGAAATATGATCGGAGTTCCTGGCTACTATTGTGAAGTGTGAAGTTCGATCTATACTTTTTCCTTTAATAGTAGTATGGTATACTCTCCAAGCGGTCCTTTGAATAAAAAAAGATGAGATGAGAAAAAAAATTATTTTTATGCATATTTTCAAAGTGTGGAAATACGCCTAGTTTTTTAGAGCGTATTTCCGATTTTCAATGCTTGAAATACGCTTTCAGAAGCTTTAAACATATATCTGATTATAGCCATAACCCTTTACTTACTAACTTTTTCTAATATTGCTCTACGAAAAAGCTACCTGTGGTTGCCCAGTCTTTCCATCTCGATAACTGGGCTCTATCGCCAAATACGGCAGCCACCATTGAGCAGGCCTACGGTTGAATATTAACGTGGCTGAAATTCCAGACGTTCCACGCCAAAAAGAAACCTGTACTCGGAGCTCTTTATGAATGAAGAACCCGCGGGACACGGATCTGACCCGTTCCCACACACACCGCGGTTTTTTTCACTTCTTTTCTTCTCTTTTTTCTTCCTTTTCCGAAGAATTCTTTTTCTTTCTTTGGTTCTTTGCCACCACCTTTTCTCCATGGTTGGTCCCGCGTACCCTTCATTAACTAACACGGTTCGGTATTGTTGGCGGGATTTATTAAAGCTCTAATTAATTGTTTCCCATATTTCTAGATCAATAAATTACCATATTTCTTTAAAGAGTAATAAAAATTAGTTTTAAGGATCAATTGGTAAAAAGTACCACATGTTTCGTGCTCACTTAACCTTTTATTAATGAAGAATTTCAGATGGTAATTTCTTTAGAGAAATTCCTGGAATTTTATTTTTTACAAAAACTATTCTCCCCTACAGATTCCCGTGATAAGAGTGGTTCCTTAGTGCCGAAAACCATTGAAGATTATCTCATTCTCCCTCCTAATTCAGAACAATATTCCTTTCACATCCCCAAACCTGTTAAATCCCTGATTAAAAATTTCCCCTTTATTCTTAAGTTATTTCAATTCTTCTTGGTATATGTATGGACTTTGTAAAAGAGAATAACAAAGAAATAAGTTTCTTTGTTGTCATTTTCTAATAAAAATGTACAAATAATCCCTTGGTTAAAAACTTTCTTCATTAAAAATTCAGGAAGTTTAAAAAAAGACCAGAAAAATTCATTGAGTATGGAAATCTTATGGCAAAAAAGTTTCAATATATTTTATCATCAATAGATGTTTTTTAATAATAATTATTAAAATTATCAGCTGTAAGTTTGCTATGAGAGAAATTTTATGACGTTTTTTTAGTCAATTGTGTAATAATAACTGAGGAATTTTTTTCCAATTATGCATCCAAAATGACACAATCAAATAAACTTTTACTATAAAAATCAAAACAAATAATCATGAAATACCAATTAAAAAGAAACTAGTGATTAATTTTTCTATCGTGACCGCATTGACGAACAAGTATCACTCTTAAAATTGAGTGGTTGTTCATCTAGCTTAAATTTTATGGTCTGTAAAATCGTATGTTCAACAAAAATTTTCACTTGCCATAAATTTAAAAAAATTAAAAGACAAACATAAATTTATTTAAACTGTGATTGTAGTTTATTATACCAATTTGAAGCTAACTTAACACTTAATAAAATGTGAAACATTAGTTCTTTGGCTATTAAATTTTATTATTTAATTTAATGCATTTGCATTGTAGAGTAAGAAATTTAGCATAAAATATCATTAAATGTGAGAAACAAAAATATACTATCTTTAAATAAATAATAAGTTTTATTACTATAATTTGTATGATAATTTTTTTCCATAACATCCTTCAAATAGGAAGATAGTTTTGAAAGGAAGAAAAGATTTTTGAAAAATTTCTGTAAAAATATTTGAAATACTAATTGCAGTTTGGCTTTTTATTCTACATGTTTTCTTTTGGACAGTAAAAAATGAAATGAAGTCAATAGCACATTAATGATGCATTATGCTTATTCACAAAGTCAGCCAGGTTTTTATACTCTGATATATGCGTCACATGCGTCACAAAGAAATAACATCTAATTACTAATAAGTTTTAAAGTAATTGATTAAATCCCCGCTGGAGCAGTAATAAGATGCCTGCGTAGCATGCGGCAGTTCGTGGGATTAAAATTTCCAAAAAGCAGCAAAAATAAAGTCCATGCGCATTGTTATCAAAGTATAAAAACCTCGCGGGCTCTGTAAATATGCATAAATTATAGTGTTTACTTGGAGAATCATTTCTTTACGTAATCACGATAAGCTTATTAGCATGTTATCAAATTTAAGAAATATAAAACGAGTAACTCGAACAAAATCTCCTATAATAATCGGAAGAAAAGACACTACAAAAAGAGGAAATGAGAATATTTTATGCATTAATATTTTAATACTATTATTAGGTTCCAAAAAATAAATCTTAATTTATTTTTCCCCCATAAATGACCGAACTGAACAAAAACTTTTGCCTTTATTTCTTTACTTTAAAAAATGATTTCAACATTTTTGATATGTAAAATGTAATGCGTTACTTCTCTATTATAGTAAAAATACAAAAGCAAGTTAACAAAAGCAAGCTTTTAACAGGTATGTTAAAAGTTTTGACTTTATTTAAGAATTTTCTAATGGTATTCTTCTTTCAAAATAATATTATTGAGTATTTAGGCGAAACTTTAAAAGAATAATAGACTTTGCGAGATAAAAGTGCTAAAACTATTTTTATAAAACAAATTTTATAAAGACCAATTTTACGGCCATATTCACCATAAAAACAAACTTGAGTTACTAACTTAGGTTATGTAACTGGAACTTGAGTTATATGACTTGAGTTAGTAACTACAGTTCAATTTCCTATTCACCAACATTTTTTCATCTCCGGTTACTTAACATAACTTCTAACTTAAGTTTCTTGACCACAGATTGCTGATCGATCCTGATTGGTCGAAACTAACACCTTGTGACCTCAATTGCTTTCGTCACACAGGCGGGAAAGGCGAAATTCCCGCAAAAAAACTTCTTACTTGCATAAAACTTTATAAATAACAAAAGATAATTATCTGAAATAGTACAAATATTTAATAAATCAATATTTTTAATGTATAATAAGGTGTGTATAGGTTGTAATTACATCCAGGATTGGAGTTTATAAGAAAAAGCTAGATTAAAAATATTTTATTAACTTGAAATTTATTTTTAAATTGACATCACAATAAATTGTCCTTGTCTTATGGGAAAACTAATTTATAGTGTAGCAGAAGTGTAAGCTCCACTACATTCTCTTGAGTTAGTCGAAATCTTTTCTGGAATTCTAGGTCAGAATATTCAATAAAACAATCTTTTCTCTCTTTAAAATTTTTTTATTTTCTTTTATTCAATATATCAACGAGTTCAAGACGCCCAACACATGAAATTTTGCGGAGTTTTTCCATCGTTGATTACAAACGGAATGATTTGCTATGTTTGCAAAGCTATCAACACTTAAATAAAGATATTCAGGAGAAAGGAAGTAAATTTTCAATTACCTAATTACTACTAATAAAATAGCTGGTGTAAGTATTTCTGTAAGAAAAAACACGTGGTTGGATATGAAAAAATTTTTTATTTACGTTTTATCATATGTAGAGAGCAAATTGGAAACAAGAAAATCAAATATAATCACATTCTAACTTCAATTTACAAACATTGCGCAGAAACATAATTTTTAAAATTTGTGGAAAACACATTTTCCAAAAACATTTCACCAAACAAAACAAAAATCTGGCTCTTAAGTTGATCCACAAAAATCATACCTTTTAAAATTGCGCAAAAAAAATTTAAATTCAACCAATAATTTTTTAAAAACAATTTGTAAATTTTTTATACTTTTCACAGAATACATAAAAATTCTTGTATATTTTTATTTGACTATTTATATCAGTGTCCCTTATGAAACACTTGATTAATCTAGACAGTAAATTTATATTCTAAATCAGGGGTTTCCAACTTCTAAGTACTCGCGGGCCGCAATCGAAATCACAAGTCAAGTGTCGGGCCGCAAAGTAAACTGGCTCCTTTTTAACGATGATAATTTTTTTGGGGTCAGTCTTCAATATGAAACTTTTCCAGCAAAAGAGGGACGAAGGTTGTTTACATATTTTGAATGTATGCAATACACTGTATTTTCCAAAATTCTAGAGGGTCTGAATTTTTTTACTCTTATAAAACTCGTAGGAATACTGAATATATTTAATATTCTGAATATAAAAGCCTTCATACCCCCTTGCTACGCTCAGGGGGAATTTCAGGTTTTACAAATGACCTCTCGAAACTTTAAACTTTTAATTCTTGCACCATAGAAAACGATCAAAGCTAGTCCATAATCAAAGAGGTATATGAGGGGGGGGTCGGGGGTTCTCCCCCGAAGAAAATTTGAATTTTAGTGTGCTAAAAAGTGTTTTGAAGCTACTTTTTGGAGGGTTTTCAGAGAGCTTCGCGGGCCGCACAAAATGACCCGGCGGGCCGCATGCGGCCCGCGGGCCGCCAGTTGGAAACCCCTGTTCTAAATTGACAATCTTTTTAAAGAAATTTATAAAAATTTCTCTCAAAACACAATTGATAATAACCAAAAATTACTACAACATTGAGTAGGACATATTTTACAAAGACATTACTTTTTATTTCACTAATTTAGACTTACCTGGAGTGTATTTGCCCTTGTAAGAATTCAAAAGTATGTATTCAATAAATAGTTAAAGAATAAAAGAAAATATAAATTGAAATTTTAAATGAATCAACAAAATTCTTAACAATAAAGTGTATTTTCATTGCAAAAGAGTAACTTCTTTTTCAAATAACTCTATAAAATATTACCACATCTGTTCAATATGTTAACATACAAAACCTTTTAACTTCTATACATTAATAGTTGTTAGTATATACAATCACTATTAAGATTTTTTTCATTAAAACTAAGTACACAAATCAAGTTCAACTCAAAACATACAAATCATTCATCATTTTTCCACCAGAATGGTTCTTTTCACTAATAGAAGAAAACAACTTGATAATTTTAGTGGAAGTAAAGTTAAAATGATGGACACACTGCAAAATATTATGCTTCAATTTTGTAAACATCATGTCGGCACTGAAGTTGTGTCTCCATAATTCAATTAATCTTCAATATTTCTTTCATGTAATCACAAGGAACAGCATTCTCTATAAAAAAAAACATGCATTAGTGATCATCACAATGCATTGTGATCACAAAACCGAGAAATAAAACCAAGCAAAAATTAAAAAGTGATTAAGATTATAATATTTATATACGATGGTTGTTTTTTAATTAACTTCTGTTTTGCTCCTAAAAAAAGTAGTAGGAATTTAGAAATAATTTTGCTACTGGTAGATAGGTACATTGGTGTGGATCAATTTCCTCCTTTTTTTACAGGAGCAAAACGAAAGTTAATTAAAAAACAACCTAATTATAATTACATTATAGTATGCATTGACACTATCATAAATATAAATTCAAAATAAATACAATAATTTAATAAATACAACATATAAATATAAAAGAATTCATGCAGAAGAAATTTATTTACAGAAATCACCGAGTAAAATATTGATTTACCTAATAACAGGAAAAAGTAAAAATTTATTTGTATCAGAACAAGTAAAACAATACTAAAATCTTTGATCTCGTTAAAATTAAGAACTACCTATATAACATGAAAAATCAAAATTAAACATCTGTGCAAAAATTAATATCCCTTATATACTCAATAGAAATTAAGGCAATAGTACTTTAAAAAGAACAATTATTAAAGATTAATATAAAAGAAAACAAAACAATTCAAATAAATATTATTTCTGAAAGAAAGCTTTCATTGAATCTTTAAATTAATATTGAGTGTATTTACCTTTTTAATTCCGAAGTCCCAGGCAGAAAACCAGAATTCTTTCACAGAATCGGAATCCTGTATCTTCTTTTTCAATTAAAAAAATAATAACAATGATTCATTGGGAAATTAATTGTCTAAAATCCGTATTCTATTACCTACAGCTTGTAAAGATATAAAATCTTCCAACAGTATGGGCAATATGCAGGAAAAACATGGCGTCGAGAACTCATTGCTTGCAAACAAAAAACGCGTTCTGAGCATGCGCGGTTAACTCTAACTGAAGATAACACAACTTTGGGCTCGGTTATTGAAATAAACTCTAACTTGAGTTAGTAAAATGAAATCTGTGGTTACTTTTCGCTGGTGAATAGGAATTTCAGAGTAAAACGACTTTTTCTTCGGTTATTAACTCAAGTTTGGGTTAGAGTTTATGGTGAATACGGCTGTTTATTATTTATAAAACTTCATTTAACTTTTTTAATGTAGTTAAAAATAATTTATTAGAAATGTCCATTCGCTATAAAAAAATACATATATAGCATATACTTTCGGTTCTAAGACCTTTGTTAGCAACTTCAGTAACTATTCATTACTTTAAATGTTTAAAAAATCTTAAACTATATTTTATTAATTAAAATATATTATTTATCAATTGAACATTAGTTTTTATGCATTAATACTATTAGGGTTAATTGAGTTTTTAAAATAATATATGAACAATTTATAAGTAAATTAAAAATTAAATTTTATGACTTTTCTTAATACTTTGTTTCAAACCATTCAAACAACAAATATAGATGGCAAACTGTGCAAAATAGGATAAAATTGAAAAACGACGTTTCATTTGCACATAATTTATTAAAAGATATTAAAACCAGACATGTTTCGAGGGTATACTGAACCCTCTTCGTCAGAAGAATAATTATTATGCGATAACCTATATTCTTTAACTGAAAAATTTAGCAATTTGTTCCTTTCAATAAAAATTTAAATAACAATATTTCATCAGAAGCATTTTAGATAGTTCATGTCAATTCAAATGATTATTTTTATTCCATGTTTGAAGGCGTTTTAATTTAGTGAATGAGTGGGTTATAAATCAACAATGGGGGTTCGGGGGGTCTCCCCCTGCCCTTTTTTTTAAATTTAAATTTTAAAAACAGTTTATTAACACTAAAATTTTTTTAGGTTTTGTTTTATAACTTAAGAAAGTGTTAATGTTTTATTTGCTTTGAATTTTATGAAAACAGCGGGATGGAGGGGGAAATAAATATTAAGTCAGTAGAAATTGCTGTTTGTTTTGAAGCGAAGGTGGAAGAATTTGACCCAACTAGGCATTACCAATTGTAAAAAAATAGTATGGAGTGAACAAAGGTTATTGAAGAGAACAAAGATATAGCACCTTGAAATAAGGGGACTAAGAGGGTCTCCCTCCATTTGAAAATACCCTCTTAAAAATGAGGATTTCACACATTAATTCTAAACAGGTGATGTTTTTAAAGTTTTTTATATCTTAAGGAAATATAGCATCAAAGAAGAATACTAGGGGGAAGGCAGTTGACCCTATTGCCCCTAAATGACGCCCTAAAGGAATATAGTAAAGAAACCAATTCTTATTTATTTTAACATATAGTTTGAAAATCCTTTTCTCCCCGAGCAACAGCGGGTATATCAGCTAGTGGTTTCATAAAGTTGATAAGTTTAATGAATTAGTTTAAATATCCATCTAACGTAATTCTATAGTAAAGAATCATGATTGGTTTTAATGTTTTGTTTAATAAACTGTAAAAATAATATAATTATAAAGATGTTACATTTTGAAAAACAATATAGGTACTCTTACAATAAGATAATACAAAAACCACATTGCGTATTATATAGTTGGTATAAACTATGCAGTTATTGTGTGTATAGTTGTGTGTATAATTATATATATGTTACGTTTTTAATACTAATATAGAAAATCCTCTTATACACTTCTTGAAACTTCTATTCTTCAACTGGAGGGGGTCCTTCTATAAATTTCGGGTGTTTCCACATACACTCTGATAACAAGCCAATGAGAAAAATGCCGAAAATTTGCTTTCTGCATTCCTTCCAGGAAAGGGCCCCTTTGAAGGAGAGGGGCCCTTTCGAGGGGTAATGACCCACCCCACCCTACGAAACTCCCCGTGAGTAACATCACGTAGGGAGAATTCATTCACCGTTTTACGTTATGAATGAATGACTAGTTCCGTAGAATTTACTATAAGCGCCTCGGAGATAGAGATACTTGTATTTTGTAAGTAGGGAGATGGGGGGGTACATTTGAACAACCCACATTTCTCTTAGTTAGTTTAAATTTAAAAATTTCTGAAAAGGTACCAATAGTTTGGACTTTGGAGGTAGCAGTATTTTTCCATCTTTCGCCCGAATTTTCAGAACAATGGGCCCATTGGAATCCGTCACGTTTGAAACTTGACTGTTTTGGAAGATGCAAGGTATAATTTCTTTTTATTTTACACGCTTAAAAATTCCATGAAGGCTTTTAATTATAATAAATATGCATTTTTACACTTGAACGTTGTGATGGTACATGGGAAAAAATTTGAACACCAAAATAGGGGCAAAAAATGTGCTTCTAGTTCTTTTTCTTGATTTTGAATGCATTTTTATTACACGTTAAATGGAATATTTTAAGTAGTTTTAAATTTGATTAGTTATATTATTTCAAATATTAAACTTTAGAATAAATACTTTTAGGATTGCTTCAGTTTAAATTGATAAGATGAAAGAAATTGGATAAGATTTATAAAGAACTGTTATTTGTACGTTTTCTCCCCTATAATAACTATAGCAAGAGCAAATGAATATTTGAACGAACATTATTGATGAATATAGTCTAACTTTTATGATATTGTCAATATACAATATACAAGGGGTTTCAATGTCCGTTTCACGGCTTTATTAGGAACCAATGTCTCCTAGGGTAATGGAAGTAAGGTCTACCCCTAGGCAAGTAATCATTCTGAATTCCTTGGGATGGCTTACAGCAACCTAACCGCGAAATTAAAAAATTCATTAAAAACTAAAGGAGATAGAACAAAAAACTGAGAAAATGGTTGGCAATATCATGACAAACGCATAGAAAACTTTTATGAAAATATCGTGATTATTCGAGGAGATACTAGAATGTGAAAATAGCACTTTTTCTGCCACACGGAAGTAAGAGAAGTTTTCAAATTTCTTTGATTTTTTTACTACACTTTTTCTTTTTGCGAACTATTATTTCGTAACTTATTTTCATAAGATGATCGAACTAAACTTTTATTTCAGTTAAAAATCGTAAATGTACGATGAACAAAAAAGTAATTTACATCAAATATCAACTTATGGTTGTCCTGTCCTTAAAGCATAAAGAGAAGAGTGATAAATGAAAATGCAAAAAGGTAATAAGAAACAGTTTAAAAGTAACAAGATGACTAAATCAAGAATTTACTAACACGAATTTCGAAATAGTTTTTGGGTTAAGTATCGTGCCTATTTTGATTCTTTGAACAACCCCATCCCCCATAAATAAATAAATAAAATAACTGTAATCGTAAAAGCAAAGAGAATAAAGAAAATCTTAAAATCTTGAACTTCGTGGAATATTTATAAAAATTTTTAATAAAAAATTTGAAAGGAATATTTTTGGATTAAGATTTTCAATTCATTTCATTTAAGTCTTCAAATTTTAAATTTTGAAAAGGTAAAATCCATAATATGAATTTAAAGTATTTAAACCACTTCCAACATAAATAATGGCAAATCACGTGGAAAACTGAAAACAAAATCAAGAGTATACTGTTCTTAGACCATTTTTTGAGATTTAAACGTGTATTTTACAATAAATTTTTTCTATACTTTTTAAGTTTGCTGCAACTAAAATGAGAAAATTAAATTCATCAGCTGATACTTTATATGGAAGAGGGAAAATAAGTTTTTAATACATCATATAAATATTAACTAATGTAATATATTATAAAATTAAATTAAATAATTTAAAATTATGTATTACACAACGTTTGGTAGTAGTAAGGTTTTAAAAGTTTTCCTTTACAATGAATATTTTTCATACATTTTTAAGTTTTAAGTGTATTAAATTGAAAGTTTTAAGTCTCTCTATTCTAAAAAAAAGTTTTTGGTGAACGGCTTCCAGAGAAAAGCTTTTTAATTACTGAACCAAATGACACATATATGGTATCAAAATGTCCGGATTCTTTCCGGATTTCCGAGTATATAGGACCTTCAATTTTTCAAAAAAAATTCTCAATTTTAAAATATTTTAATTTTTTTAGATAACGGATAAGGTCGCAGTTACAAAGCAAGTACTGTCAATCAAAATATTATGCATCCAATCACAACGACCGATTGACTATATATTTTAAGATGAACCATGTTTTTTTCACCATTTAAAAAAGTACTTTCTTGATGAAATATTACTCAAAGACTGATAAAAACATATTCTAAAAACTTACATGTACGCCATTTTATACTAAAATTTCACACTTTTTGTCCAAAATTTATAATTTTTAGTCTGAATTTATCGAAATTAATTGTAAACATAGAGTGATTTTTTGTCTCTTATTATTTTCAATTGCTTAAACGATATTGTTTTACAAGTCTGGGTTCCAAACAAAAATATGAATGATAAACACTAGACATATTATACTAACGAGTTAAAAATAATGGTATTTGTTTGGTCCGAGTCCGAATATTGATAAACAATTATAATTAGTTATTTTTATAATCATAGATTAAAAATAATTAAGATGAATATTTTTAAAAACATTTCGTTTAAATTTTTTATAAGTTCGAGTTAATATATGATATTCAAACTTTTAAGGGAGATTTATTCATGGAGGGGATTTGGTGACGTATTTTTGGAAAGTTGGTTGACGTTTTTCTGTAAATTGTTTAATTGTTTTATAAAGTGTATTAAGTTCATCGAGCTAAAATTTGTGGGAATTGCGAAGCAATTACTAAAGGTCTTGCGTCAGCAGTTTACGGGGGTTGGTGAGCGATAGCGAGCAGGGGGCGGTAGCTCCCTAGTAATAAAAATAATTATATTAACTTATTATAATTTAAAATTAAATTAAAATGAAGTTTAAAAATATTATTCGATAAAAATATAATTGTAAACTTTTAAAGAATATGCATCTTTTTAGTTCAAGAGTTTCTTAAAAAAATAATTTGTTTCAATTTATTTAGTTACTATTTTTATGAAAAAATAATATGAATTCTTAACAAATGCTATTAATGTATTAAAAGAATAAAATAAAAATTAGCCATGATATTTTTAGGACGTTTTTCATCAATTTTAAAGTCTCTCTATATTAAAAAAAAGTAACAGTGACCGCCGTCACCGCCGCCGCCGCTGATTTTGAAAATTTTATTTTTGAACACTTTGAACTATAACTACGCAGAAACTATTTAAAGGAATATTATGAAATTTTGACCATTGGTAGACAAATGTATGAGGGTCATTTTGGTTCCAAAACCTAATTAATTAGATAATTAGTTCTGGAGTTATTTATTATCAAAGTCGAAAATAATTTTTTTCTGCTGCGAGTTCGCCCCCAGCCAAATCTATTTACAGCAGAAGCATGATTTTTTGCAGACACATACTCTTAGGTATGAAGTTTTGCACCTCGTCGCCCTTTTTTCGAATTTCGAATTATTTTTGGAGTAATTAAATTCTAAAGTTTCGAAAATTTTCAACCTTTTTCAGTTTTTTCGTTATAAAAGAAAAACAAATCACAGTAGAACTATGATATTTTAAACACGCATGCAATTATTTTTTATAGAAAGATTGGCGTTTCGTTTTTTAAAAAATTCGAATTAGTTTTAGAATTATTAAGATACAAAGTTTCAATTTTTTCTTTTCTTTCTGGTCGTTCACTAGAGAAACAGCCACTGATTTTTATGAGTCTGATTTCTTATTCCCGATGATTCACTAGATACACACGTGCATTTTATAAATTTAAAAGTTTTTTAATGGCATTTTTTTTCTCTAAGATGGTTGATGATAATTAGTAGACTTGCTGGATATTTTTTTAAAACATTTCGATTAAATTATTGGTAAGCTAAAAAGGAATATTTTAGTAAGAGTTTTATTTTGATATTTTTATTGATAAGTTAGAGAGATAAAACATTTCGATTTTAAATGATCTTTAACTAAGCAGACAAGTTCCAGGTTTTACTAGATACTGAGATGAAACAAGCGAGCTCTGCTCGCTAAGATCGCGAAGCGATTTTCATAGAACTGCGAAGCAGTTCCGGGGGTTGGTGAGCGATAGCGAGCAGGGGGCAGAGCCCCCTAGTATTTTAAATAAAATTTCTTTTGTGTGTTTGTATATTATTATTTATTGTTAATAAATTATTATTATTATTAATTATTATTATTATTATTATTTTTTCTATATTATTTAAATGGAAAGGCTTGCATGATTTTTTAATGTAAAATATTATTAAAACTTAACAAGAAAAATTGTGTATTGCATTGAGCATATACCCGTTTACCAGTTTTAAAAAAAAGGAGAATTTTATACACAATCTATAAAATACAATTAATATAATTAAAGAATATAAACTTAGTAATGCAGAGTATAAAAAGAAAGAGAAAAACATCTACAAAATTAGATAATCACACATAAATATTATATTAAACTACAATTATGTTTAACATTTTATTCCAAAATATGTAATAAAATATATATTAACATTTCAAAATATGTAATAAATAAATATTATCAAGACCACCCAATAATTTGTTAATGAAGTAGGGGAAAGAGGGCAATTGGATACAGCAAAATTCAAATGCATTTTTGGGGTAGAAAAAATGACTTATTCAGATACTTTTTTCTAAAAATATCTAAGAATGACTCAATTTTATGAAATAAATTAGAAAAAAGGAGTTTAATGAAAATTAAAATCTAACCACTTTTATAAAAAAATCAATTTGGTATCTATATGTGCCCCACCAGTGGGGCAACTGGATACATTACATGGGGTATTTTGATACAGCTAACAAATTGCTCAAAAATAGTAATTAATAAAAAAAGTTTTGGAAAAAAACGTAGATTTATTAAGAGAGATCCTAAGCCCTTTTATAAAATTTTTTGAATATAAATCACAAATCTTCCATACAACATTCAAAGATAAAAAAATCTAAAATTTAACAAAATTTTTAATAAATATCTAATTAGGGAAATTCTTGTTCTTGTTCTTGTTGGTTCACTAGAGACATTTGCTAACTCTGATGGAGCTGCTTGGTCTTCTTCTTCCAATGTTCGTCTTCTTTGTTATCAATGGTTATTAATGATCTATTTGTAATTGTGAAATTTCTTTAAGGAATGAGATTATGGCTTGAGTTTTTTTCCTTGCACTTATCTTGTTCATTTTCAAGATTTATTAGGGAAATAAGATGATAATTCTTATAGGTATAGTTGCTCCTGAATTAGTTGAATAAAATTTAAAGGTATCTTTGTCAAAAATCACCCAGAAATTTAAAAAATACGACACTAATTAACTGGTTTTTAGCTATTTATAGAACTAGTTTATCACTGTTTCTTTTAATACAGATCATTATTACCGGTAAAAATGCTAAGAACTTCTCAGATGTTTCAGAGTCCCTGATTCCATCGTTTAGTCATGCATTTTGCAACTGCATTTTCTTTTATAAATACACATAGCTATAGAGGCCAGCAGTTTCCAATCTCAAACACTTTATAAAACCCAGAGACTCAAAAATCGAAATAAATATCCTTCTCCGTTAGATCTAACTCACCCTCAACTGATTTTTTTTATAATTGCTGAGATATATTTTTCTCCCAACGCAAATTGTGGGAACTTTTATGTGTATCAATGTGCCCCACCTTAAAGTGTATCAAATTGCCCCATTTGTTGTTTTTAAACAAAAACATCTGCTTAAAAAATTGGCAAAGGTTATTTAAAATTTAAGCATACCCTCTATTGGTAACAATGATAAACTTGTTTTTTGAATTTACAGATCTCTGTATTCCATGTAGAATAGCTTGAGGAAGATTTTATATTTTACTTAAAAACTTACTTTTGGAAATTTTTTAAGAAAAAAAATTAGTTTCTTTCACTTAAATTTATAGCCTTATTACAGAGCTTAATGGCTTCATATGTTAGGATTAGGCATAATAAGGGCAATTTTTCGTAAAAATACGACCTAAATAACTTTGATAGTTTTTGAGATATTGAAAGTGTATCAAATGTTCCCCTTGTATCAAATTGCCCTGTTTTACCATATAAATACAAATTTTATAATATTAGTATAAAAGTATTAGATTTTCAGTTAAGTTGTAACTAAGATTACAGTTTTTTATAGTAATTCCGCAGACTACACAATTAACCCGGTTTTAACCCCATAACCAGCGTTTGACATACTGGATTGCTGGTCCGGGACAACTAAAAAACGGCTCAGACCAGTCGAATCAGAAAATAACTGGTCCGCCGGACCAGTGGTGAAAAAATATCCCACCCCCACCAGTTAAATTATGTATTAATTTGTGTGCAATATCATTTATTCAAGAAAAGTTCTTATTTTTTGTCAATTAGTGCAATTGCATCCAATTTGTAGGTCAATTAGAGAAATTTTATTTAATCAAGAAGAGTGTTTATTTGTATGTCAGTTAGTGAAAAAAATTTTTAATCAAGAAAAATATTTAATAAATAAGATATTTTCAAAATTATTTGATTATTTAGTGCTATTGCTTATTTCTCAAATAAATTTATTTTATTAATTATTTTACATAAATTTTATGTTTACAGCTGGTAACTTATTATTGAATATGTATCAATTTTTAACATCACTATTTGGTATACTCACATTCAGTACAATAGTTACTTTATAATGATATTTAAACTTGTCCTTTTTAATTTGTCGGACTAGTAATTTTTGTTGCGGACCAGTAAGATTGGTAAAGCACTGGTCCGTAGGACCAGTGTATTTTTTCCCCAATTTCTAACGCTGCCCATAACACAGATTTGCAATCCTTCCAGTACTAAATCTTAGTCTTAAAAATTGTCACAATGATAACGATACACGAAAATTTATTATTAGTATTGCAATTATATTGACGATACTACACAATAATCAATTATTCCTGAAAGAATATATTTTTGTGTATTAAATAATTTTAGATGCAAATGGGGGGAAAGCATTATAATTGATATTATTAAGACACCTATTATTTATTATTTTAGTTTGTTTTTATAACATTTTGTAAATTTTTCAACATTTTTTATTTATATTACTATGCTCTCAAAATAAGTTGCCATATTGAATATTTAGAAAGTTGGTAAACGCGAAAGGGGAAAAAGATTGAAGTTAAGATATTGCCTTCAAACATAACTACTAGAAATCTGAGGATGCAATTTTTTGTTTTGGACCACAGTGTTAATTGGAAAATTTGTTGAAAAGATAATTCTTTCACCTGAGAAACCTTTCATCAATTAAAGAAAATCCTGAAAATAAATGCCTACATTTTTCAATCAATTTAAGCTTTGTCTTCCAAAAATTGACACACTTAAAAAATAATAGTAACGTTCTGCATAAATACCAACCAGAAACGTTTCTGCTTTTTGAGTTTTTACAGCAATTAAACACTTTCCTGGAAAATTATGGTTTTCATTTCTGAAACGTTTCTGAATCCTGCCGGACAGACAGCCATTGTTTGTTTTTGTTTTCGTTCTCACCACTAAAAAAGTCAAATTATTCAGATGAGGTGTAAGATCCGACTGAAGCTAATAAAAGTTGTGAGTAAACTTTTAGTAAACTCTGATCAAACACATGGGTCCTAAGACCTTCAGATCGGTACCTCCAGTGGATCATAGTTTGCCACATCGGTACGTAATTGTACATTAACTGCATCACAGACAATAAGAGACAGACCGGTCAATGGGCGGCCTACGACACGAACGCCCTCAACCCACGGTACCTGCACTAAAACTGTGGTTACAGTTAATTTTTTAGGTCTGGCAACCATGGAGACGTTTTGCGAAGACGTAATCCATCGACCATATAATCACCAGGATCGCGATCCTTGGCGATCACATAAGCCCATTAAATGGTTTTTAAAATTAAAAATATCTTTTTTTTCAACAATTTTTTAAAATTTGCTATTATAATAGAAAATTTAAATTAAATCATTAAGGTTTGTTCATCAACAAAATTTCGTGATCGCATATGATGAAAAACTCGATTGTAAAAATACAAGCTTAAATATAAAGCAATCAAGAATCACACAAGTAAATAATGAATCTAAATGATTTTATTAAATCTCATATTTCAATAACTACAAATATTTGTTATAACACCTTGGCCTTTTAAGACAAACATGATGTGTAAATGAAGTTGCAATCCTCGTGAATCTAAACGAACACATCTTTTGCAAATACGAATCCCAGATCCCAGGCACATTTGAAATGAATTCTTGACAATAAAAATATATAATACTAGTTTTCATTTTCATCTGAATTAAATACATACGCCTATATAACGCGAATTATACTGAATTCTATCAGGCTTTAAAATCAAGTTCAAGAATGCAACACAGATTTTCCAATGGATTGCAAAATAGAGAAGAAACGAGATAAAATGTGCCTTAATGCAATAAGACACTGTTAAAATGATTTATAAATCTTGCAAACAATTTAAAAGAGTACGATTAAACGATTTACACAAACTTCATGTTTACTTTCGAAATCGAATATTGCAAGTTTCGTCAACAAAAAAATGTATAAGGATTTCGATTAAAAAAAATTAAATTAATCGATTAATGCCGGTACCGCTTGTCGCAGGCGCCACTTGAGCTCTCTGGATAAGCCCCGCCTATTGACCGATCTGTCTCTTATTGTCTGTGAACTGCATTTTATAGATTTGGAGTGAATTAATGCAAAAGAAGTATTAGATGAGATGTGAATCGTTCCAGCTCTTTTAAAAAACCCAGGAGCATTTCTTATATTTCAAAGAAAGCTTTCTGGTTTTTCTTCGAAACGTTTCAGTATTTTACAGTGACGTTCCTGGCATTTTCCAGGAACATCACTTAAAAAAATGGGCAACTCAGCTGCCCAGTTTTTTTAAGTAACGTTCCTGAATTTTTTACAGTGCACGTCTAAGCAAAAAAAATTTACAATATAGTGAGTATGGCGCTCTTATCAGTGTTCCTCAGATGAGCTCTTTGTCAGCTTTTGTACCGCCGAAAAACCTCGGTATTTCAACTTATTCCTCGATAACCACAAAATGCATTCCAGTCTCTCCTTTTCCTTCATATTTATAACCTACCGGCCACTCATACCTCCGTCTTCTTCAAGAGCGCTTTTGACATCTATTTCGAGGGCCATATGCGGCACACGTGTATTGGCGTTTATCTAATGGCTATTTGTAGAAGAGCTATCTGCCACAAGAATGCTTATGCAGAGTTTATCATACTCGGCTTCCAAATAGAAGCCGTCGATGAAGTCATTGAAAGCTTGAAAAATCGATGCTCTTTGGTAATAAATATTAAATATTGTGTACTTTTTGAAGGTATTGAAAATTATGTTTCAAATACTCTTATGCATTGAATTTGTAAAGGCATCTGGTATTTTAACTGAACCTTCCTTTACAACTCACAAGCCTTTTCAATTCCTAAAAGTACTGGATATACCTCCCGTAGACCAACAGGTAGAAGTACAACCTCCTCGGAGGCTCTGACAACTTTTCTCTTCTATGAGTAGTGCAATTTGATCAAATTGCACTGCTTTCTGGACAAGACAACAACAACAACTGGATATAGTAGATTACAAAATCGATTCTTTTAAGTATCGTGCACTGTTAGGAATTAGATATTCAAAATGAAGTGTATGTTATATAATAATAGCTAAAAGTATTAACCACATGTGGGTGTTTAGTTCCTAAAGGAACTCGACTCCTGAGCATTTACAACGTAAATGAATAAGATATTTATCGATTCTGAGCTTATTGATTTTCTCATCTTTACTTTTGAAAGGACATAGTGGCTTTTTGAGCAATGTTACATAGTAGATATGTTGCGGGCAAAGTGATTAACCCATTAGCTCCCAGCGATCTATTTCTAGATCGCTGAATATAAGGTCATAAATTCTCTCTTAAATTACCTTAAATTCACCCAACAGTAACGAAACTGCACATATGGCAAGAGAAAACATCCCTTAATTCTAATACCCTGTGTTTTTTGCGTTTGCTTCACTTATTTTGTAACAGGGATGGGTTAAAGTTCGAGTTTTCTTCTTTGATCGAAAATAATTTGGGCGTTAATGGGTTAATTGGGCATTATTAATAATGCCCAGAGTGGAAGAGAGCAAAGTGATAAATTTCATTCATAAATTTCGTTGAATTAATCACATTACCCGGGCATTATTAATAATGCCCAATTAATCACTTTGCCCGTAACAGATATATAATTATAGGAAACAGAAAATTTACCTGAGAATCTTTAGCATATCAAAACTATTACCGAGTTTATATTCTTGGAACTTCAATAGGTATCACAACTGGAATTGAGTTGAGTTGATTATTATTCGAGACAGTTGCTGACAATCTTGTCGCTTTGTCTTCACTTCCTAGATCTTCGGAACTTAATTAGAGGGAATAACATCTTAATTACAGGGTATTTATATTACAGGGTAAATTATAATCTACCCTCTACAAATACATATAAATCCCCAAAGCAAGAAAAGAAATTTTTTGAAAAAGTTATGTTCATTAATCACCAAAATTATTTAACTGCTTACCAAATCATTTAAAGATAGAAAAATTTCCGCTTAAATTAAAAAAACTATTAAAATATTTATTAATACAATAGTTAACATTAAACAATATTTATAATTAATATGCTCATATGTAAATATTTGAAGCTCTCCCTACAGATTCTCACCTCCAATATCCGTAAATTAGTATTATATGTTGATTCTTGTTTGTATCATGTATATTTTCAATTTATTTATTGTGTGTGTTTTCTTATTATTTTTTTATTTTCTGTATATAAATTGTAAATCATTCTCAACTGGCCACCTGAATGGGTCTATATAGACCTATTCAGGTGGCCAGTACAAGGAGTCTATGACCCAACCAAGGAGTCATATGACTCCTTGGTTGCTTATATGTAATTGTTTTTCATTTGTTTATTTTGTTGTTCTTTAGAAAATAGTATATTTGTAAAAGCTTAAAATAAAGTTATAGATTATTACAACCTATCAACTTAACAACTGGTTATGTCAAAAAGAAAGTTAAAAGAAAAGCTGCAATTCTTCTACTAATGAAAATTATTTTTTTAAATTATTTTGAGTATTTTAAATTTTGTAAGTACAAAAAACAAGAGTATATTGTAAATTATATTTTTACCAAGGGAAGCTTGATAAAAGTAGATAATTTCCCAATGATTTTCGTTGAAATCTTAGGAATCATTTTTGGATATTATCATTCTGTTATTTTTATATGACGTGTTTAATTTTATTCGAATTTCTTTAGTTCCTAATTAATGCTTTTTAAAATTTTTATTGAAATTTCTTGAATGCTCAAGCTTATATTAAACATATTTGATTAATGTGATAATTTATTTTAATGCATTTTGTCTCGCTTGAAAGTTTACCTACAAAAATTAAATATAGTTTAAAAGCATTTATCCCTTAAAATTTTAACTCAGTATGTTATTCATATTACGAGTATATCAAATCCTCATTTCATGATTTCATAATTAATTTTACAATAACATTAACAACTTTATGTTCGAAACAATATTACTTGACACTTGTCTTGATATTAATTTAAAAATTCTTGGTAAAGCGAAACAAAAGTTAAAGTTGAATCGTTAATTGTTCATTGTTTTTTTAAATAATAATAATTTCATAACATTTGAATCCAAAAAACTTTGTTTGAATTTTTAAATTTCAAAAATTTAGGTTAGATAAGAAAATATAAAGTATATAATTTAATTGTTTAAAAAATGTCAATCTCACTAACAAAAAAAATTTTTTATTTTTTGAATCAACCAACTTATATTCGTTTAATTGACGTTAATCAAATTAATTAAAAATTTTTACAATATTTTTAAGAAGATTACAAACAACACTTTAAAAGAAATATTGAAAACAAATCTATATACCCTTTATGAAAGACTGCATGACTGGGATTCCGGTAGTTTGGGTTAAAAAGACTGGACCAACCTTGCTTAGCTTACGCCTGTAGTTGGTCGACTTAATTTGTATTTGTATTTGTATTTAGGAGTAACATCTAAATTTGTTTCTGGATTTTAAAGTCGTTTCAGGTTTCGATTTTTAAAAAATCAACTCCTATCTATTTCAACCTTTTTTGGTTTTTTAACTTTAATTACTCAAATCATAGTGGTAAAGAAATAACCAAAACAAGATTTTAATTTAAAAAAAGATAGATAAAATATGCTACCTTTAGTATACATTCAAAATAAATGTTAAAAATTTTAAGACAATTCACATTCTAAATCTAAATTTTGGACATTTTAAATTATTCTTTGCACTTTTTACATCGAAACAAATCAATATGTAATTTAAAAGATAGTGTTTGTTAGACCCAATGAAATTCAAAAATATCTCATTTTTCCAAAGAAATTGATCTCTTATAGTTTTTTTCTATTGATCATGCAAAATTTAAACTACCTTTTGTTGATATACCACAAAAATATAGAGAAATATTTAACTTTTAACCCACTGAACATTTTAATTTTTCTAGTAAGTTTAGAGACAACTTAGACTCAGTATTTCTTATTTCCATTTATTAATCTTGAAACTATGATTTAACATTTTAATACAGAATGTTTTTTGTGTTTTAATTTATTTGTTAATAAATCTTAAGAACTTTATCTTTAACCTGAATTGGACTAATATCCCCTTGGTGATGAATAGAATCCCCCCTTTAATTTCTGTTAAAAAGTAATTAAAAACTAAAAGATTCATTTACAAAAAAAGCATCACTTTCTTCAGTATAACAATTTTGTTTGTTTACCTTAACGTTTAGTAATTGGCCTTTCTTTTTTAATTAAATGCCTTCTAATTCTTAAGGGAAAGCGGGGCTACTTGATACAGCAAAATTCAAATTTATTTTTTTGAGAAGAAAAAATGACTTATTATGATACTTTTTTTCCTAAAAATATCTAAGAAAGACTTAATTTTATGAAATCAATTAGAAAAAATATAAGTTTAATGAAAATTAAAATATAACGACTTTTGTAAAAAATCAATTTTGTATCTATGTGAGCCACCGGGGGGCAGTTGCTTGGGGCATTTTGATACAGTGATTAATTTGTTCAAAAATAGTGATTAATAACAAAAATTTTGGAAAATAATAAACGTTAGTTTATTTAGAGATGTCCTAAACCCTTTTGCATCACCATTTTTTGAATATAAATCAACAATTTTCCATTCAACATTCAAGGATTAAAAAAAAAATTTAACAAATGGTTATTTTTAACAAATACCTATCTATTAGGGATATAATATAAGAAGCTAATTTTCATAGGTGTAGTTGCTCTTGAATTAGATGAATAAAATTAAAAGGTATCTTTGTCAAAAATCATCCAGAAATTTAAAAACTACTATTAACTGGTTAGTTTCTGACCAATTTATAATATAACCGTTTCACTTTTTAAATACAATTCTTTGTTACCTGTTAACGTACTTTGAACTTCTCATATGTTTAAGAGTCCCTGATTCCATTGTTTAGTCATGTATTTATCAACTGCATTTTCTTTTAGAAAGTTTATAAATACAAATAGCTACCAATGCAAGCAGTTTTCAATCTCAAATTCTAAATAGTCCAAAGATTCAAAAAGTTACATAAAATATCCCCTTTACTGTAGATCTAACTTACCCTTAACTGATTTTTTTAAAAATTGCTGAGAGATATTTATCTCCCAACGCAAAATATAAGAACTTTCATATGTATCAATGTGCCCACAAGTATATCAAGTATATCTTAGCCACAAGTATACCACCACTAAGTACCCCACATAAAAGTGTATGAATTTGCCCCATTTAATTTTTTTAACACAAACCTTTATTTAAAAAAATTGGAAAAGGTTATTTAAAAATTTAAGTATACCCCCTATTTGTAACAAGGATAAACTTGTTTTTTGACTTTACACATCCAAGTAGAATATAGCTTAAGGTTTACTTAGAAATTTACTTTTGGAAATTTTTGACAAAATATTTAATTTCTTTCACTAAAGTTTATAGACTTATTTTCTTATTTAGCTTAACGATTTCATATGTTATGCTCAGTTAATAAAGGCAATTTTTTGTAAAAACACGACCTTAATAACCTTGATAGTTTTTGAGATATTGAAAGTGTATCAATGTGCCCCTTGTATCAAATTGCCCCGTTTTTCATTATCTTTTTCTAACTATATATATTTTTTTGAAAAAAATATTTTGCACGCCTACTTAATTCGGATGAAGTGTAGAAATAAATTAAAAAAAGTGTTCCAAAATTTTATCTGTTAAATAAGAATTAAAACTATCACTATGTATAAGTAGTCGTGTTAAGAATTAGATTATTGTTCATAAAATTGTGTGAGTAATGGTTGAGATTATTGACACTCTCTATTGCTATATATTTTTAAAACTTTTTATGCTTTTCAGATTTTACGAACTATTTAAGCGTTTCTAAAAAAGAGTATCGAAGTATAAAATTATGTTCAACATTTAAAATTTTGTTTTATTTTCCTACCTTTTATAGCTATAATTGATTAAACTTTTTTGTAATATCACCTTTTTAAACATAATTTTAATTATTAAACTCAGTTTGTTCATTTTGAGAGAAAAAAACTATACCTAACTATAACTAAACTTAAATTTTGGTATGTAAGTTTCAAAATAACAGTATAATACTGAATTTAGTCTACACTGTAAAAAAAACTGTAGAAAAACAGAAATTTTCAATAACAATGACTTTATGTTTACAGAGATATACTGTCATGTAACATTCCCACCGCACTTCTATTTATTTTATGTAAAAAAACAGCTTTTTTTAGTTTTTTAGCTTATCTGTACTTAAACAGAAACTTACTGCATCGAAAACCAATACAGCTATTGCCAACATTATACTGAATCTTCTTTGGAGCAGTGGTAGCGTGCGCGCTTAGCATGCGGTAGTTACTGGGTTCTATCCCCGGATATTAATTGGTTAAAATTAAAAAAACTCAATTAAAATAAGTCCACACGCATGCGCACAAGCAGAAAATTACTGAGAGGCAACTGAAAAATCTGTAGCTCACTTGACAGAAAGTTCCTTTTTACAGCATTTACCTGTAGGTTACAGCTTTTTTCTGTTTACAGGATTTTTCGACTTACAAATTTTTTCTGGCAACTTTTGCTGCCAGAAATTTTCTGTTTTTTTGCAGGATTATTTTTTACAGTGTACAAAAAATGTCAGTTAAAAGTTTTAAGGTACGTGCCTACGTTGAAAACGTCAATTTCGACCAAAACTAGTAATTTTTGTTTTTGATTCTATAATTTAGTACAGCTTTTTAGCTTTCTAAAACTCCTTTACTTTTGATTCTATAGTCACTAGAAAAAAAGTTACAGCTAGTTAAAGAAAGAATGTCACATGTCGGTCATATGCAAAATGTCATATCAAATGCGTTTTTCTCAGAACAGTTTTTTTAATAAATTTAGTTAAGGTAAACATGATTTCTCAAAATCTATTGCTTGTATTGTTATGAAATTTGGCATGAATGTTTTGATAGTATTATCTAGGGAATGATCTATGGAAATCTTGTTAAGTTGATTCTAAGTGAGTGTAGGAGCTTGTTTATATAGGAAAGAAAGGGAAAAAAAACTGAAAATTTAATGTACTCTTAATTAAAAGGCTGTAACTTCTATAAAAATTTTTATATCTAGAACTTCTTAGGTCATTCCCTAGATAATTGTCCTAAAATTATGTTACAGGTTAAAAAATCACTTTAAGTTAGCTAGATTTTTAATTATGATGTTTATCGTAAACTTAAAAAATGATCAAATTTAAGCTATTTTTATTTAATTTTATGAATTACATTAATATTTTTATACCTTTTATTTTTAAATAACTGTTTTCTAATATAAATGCATTTAAAAAACTAGAAATATTAGAATATTTTATGTTTTTAAAAAAAACTTCTCCAACGTAGGCACGTAACCTTAAACTAAAACAGTTTGGTACCCCTCTCTTTAAAATGTACTGTATTGATTCTTTTGTTTGATATGATTTTTAAACATCTGTAATAATATTAAAGTTGTGAACACATTACAAAAGTTTATTCTTGAAATCAATAAATGATATACTAAGACTTTTTAAAAGTATTCGAGAAATATAGTATCAATTTCTAACAACTTATAATTTTACGTATTTCTCTCCCTTTTTTAAAGACGTAAAATTTATTTTAAATATAAATAGGAGAAGGTCGGACGAAATCGGGACCCAAACTTTATTTTTTGAATATTTACTAAATGTGTGATCAAAACAGTTAAAATTAGTGCTAAAACGATAAACTGGCCTTATGAAGAAAAAAACCCCAAATTAATCATAAATAATAGCAATATAGCTCATAAAAGCCCATTTTTAAGATGAGTAAAAAATCCCGGTTTCACCCTACCAGGTCGGTCAAAACCGGGAACTCGATAGAATAATCAAAATAACATAGTAACTTCGAAAAACATTGTTTATTACAAGAAAACAAACTTCCATGATATTACATAATAAAGTTCAAGAAAAAAAATCAAATCAAAATCAAAAATCAAATAAAAAAAAGAATTTCAATTAATTTAAACTTTTCATCAAATAAAAATTTAATTTACGCTCTAAGGGTAAAATGTTTTATGAACAAAATTTCTAGTTTGGTCTTGTTCATCATTTTACGTGCCCACGCTTTGCTGTGGAAGCACTGTATCCAGATCTCCTTACATTTAAAATGTTCATATACGCACAAAAGATACAAGTTTCATCCGATTCTACCCGCATTGAAATTTTACTATAGTGCTGATAAAATAACTCTTACGCACCAATATAAACTTTTAAAATAACAAATAAATAATCAGATATCATACGCTGTATACTTATCAATAGTTAATTCTTAGGTATTTAAGATTGGTGGCGTAATATTGCAGATGCTTTTAAAAATGATATAAGCTTTAATCATGAAACTTAAAAATGATTCCCTCTGCAAAATTGGTTGGTTTGTATAACTTCTATTTACTAGAAGTTGTCAGGGTTCATGCCTGGAAATAGTTCTAGCATTTTTCGCAAGATATATCTCCTAATCAATGAATAAAGTAGTGATGGGCAGGTATCGATACCAAATACTTAAGTACTCGATACCTATAGGTATAGAGTGTATTCGATACCCACAAAAGTATCGATACTTTATTGACATATTTCGTTTTAAATTTTTCAATGAAGTAATCTTTATAATACCTACTGTAGATCAAACGCAGCCTGGTTCCGTTTTCATTTTGCAACGCTCAAACCCAAGTCGTTAATCATCCGCGAGAGAAATTTGACGCGGCTAGGTTTTTCCCCCGCCAAATCCTTCGCCTCTATCCACCTCCAGGCCCGTAGCTACGGGGCTTTTTGATGGATCGCTTTCAGTTTTTTGAATATTAGTCTGATTATGGATAGGCCCTAAAAAAATTGTCCTTTCAGGTTCATTTCCCGACATTGAAAAAAAGTACTCGATACCTAAAAGTACTCGATACCTATAAGTATTCGATACCAAAGTATTCGATACCTATAAGTATTCGATACCAAAGTATTCGATACCTAAAATTATCGATTTTGCCCATCACTAGAATAAAGCACAAATCCCCGTTTTGTCCACCTACCCGGTTTTGTCCGACACTCCCCTAGAAGTCCGACACATTTTTCTGTGACACACAATTTTTATTTTTAATACTATTTCACGGGGTTGAAATTCTGTAAATGTATAGGGAATAATTTTTGTCTACGTTCTAAAAAACATTTATTAATTTACAACTATTTCCATGTAACTTTTTTTTCAATTAAAGTTAAAAAAGAATACATTTAAAATGTTTATAATATCACATTTTCTAATCCATTTGAAAATAACTTGTGATTTTATTTATTAATAATGTGCAGAAAAATAGTTACATTAGTTAGGTACTATTAAAAATCTAACATTACAAATTAAGCAGAGACTTGGTCTATAAGTATCTATAATTGTCTATAAGTATCTATCTTGTCTATAAGTATAGAATGATTAGATTAAATTCATAACGTGTAAAAGCTTAGATTTGTTAAAAGATATTTCCCATTTTGAAAGTTCAAAAGTAAGACTGAATAATAAGATTATTATGATAATAATTACATTAATTACTTTTAAAATTCTTACATTGAACATTAGCAGAGTTTTTATGTATAAGTATTTGTTTTGCGTATACCTACTGTTTTATTAATACAAAAACTTGATTAAAACTTTTAGATGTAAAATTTAATTTTGTTCAAGGACTTCACATTCCGTTTTGTGGTTAAAAATATGAAGATTACTTTTATTTTATTAGTGAAACTAATAATATAATCTTAAAGTTATTTGAAGTGGGGATTTTTAGTAACTCTTATTAAAGCTGCATATTAGTATTATGTTTAAGAGAGTATTTTATTTTTTTCTCTTTGGGGGGTAATTGAATTTCTTATATTTTTAATGTGCATGTTCTTTGAAAACAAAGCGATCAATCTATTGAATAGTCGAATCTACTGGAGCAGAAAATCTCCCCTTTTCAATTGAGGCCAACCACGATGCCAAACATAAGAGAGAAAAGCTTAACGCTCCATCCTGATCACATGAAAATTCCATTCCCACGCTATTCTTCCATTTTGCATAGAAACGGGAGGAAAACACAAATAAAAAACAACCAACTCTCCATAAAAAAAATCACGCCCGAACAACAATACTTGGAAAGAAAACCATCAGAATAATGTCCCTAGAACCTTTCTTAAAACGCGATGCTCTGGCAATTACAACTAATCTATTGTAACATTCCGAAGGTGTATTTCCAAACACAATATGTTTACGCTTGAAAATTCTAATCACCGAAATTAAATACGTCGTCAATAAGTTCTATACGCAATGAGAATGATTTGAGGATTTTCGATTCGTGGTTTGGCTGAAGTATTTGGCGATATTCAACAGTAGAAAGGAATTTTTACAGCAACCTGGCTCAGAATGTAGTCACTGACCGCAGTCATCTTACCGCCGCGCTTGCCGTCAATGCAAGTGGAAGTTGAAGTTTTTTTTTCCAGTTTTGTTCTTTCTCGGCTTCGTTTATTTATTTATTTTTCGCCTCAAAGCTTTGCCTACACCTGCGAATCTTCTAAATGCAGGTGGTCTTCTTTGAGGAGAAGGTTTCAGAGGCATTTTTTTTGTTTGTTCTGGACCCAAAGGATTCGAAGGAAAAACAACTTGTTGCAATCGGAGCTGCGTTCTATCTTTGGCATTCAGGTAAGTTGTTTTTTAAGGTGTCATTTTAAATCCTTAAGTATTGTGAAGAATTAGTAGGATACTTTTAAATAAAACTAATTTTTGTGTAAGGGATATATTTAAAAAAATTTCTTTGATTTCTTTAAAAATTAATTTGTAGGTAATTCTTGTCGGTAATTGTAACACAGTTAAAAATTTTTATCTAAGAAGTAATATGTTTTTAAAAGTTTACGAATTAATAATTTATTTATAGCCACTAATTTAAAATACAAATGATAAAAAAACAGTTTTACAAATTGAATGGTAATTAAATATATTAGTTATGAAATTAATTAGTTTTTAATATTTCGAAAGTTTTTACTCATGTAAAAATGTTAGTTTTTCAATAAAACTGTTTTATACCTACACTATAATGTTCTTTTAATCTTTTATAAAAATACTGTAATAATAAGTAAAATCCTGAAAAGCTAGAAAATTTTAGATTATGTGTTTGAAAATTTCTAATTTCTAATTCGTTTGAGTGCTCATGTAAAATAGTAGGTATAAAAACCCAATTTAAAAAATTCCTTGAGTTTATTTATAAAACATAAAAAGTTTACATACATTAATTTAAAGTACCTTTGGATTTGAGTTATTTTATTGTTTTTTAAACGATCTCTCAATATACACAAAAAAATTATCATGAATCAATGAATGAGTGAAATGTAATAAATTAACTTTTAAAGTTAAGTTTGTTTACTTGTTAATACACCTTGTTTCCAAATACTATTTAATCCTTAGAGAGCAACGTGATTATAAAAAAGAAAGGAAACATTTAGGCTGGATTTCAAATTTGTGAAATTTTTATTAAAGTTGAAAAAACATTTAAAATAAACAACTAAAAAACAATTTAAAAAAACCCATTACTTTAGCTGTCTTCCTTTTTAATCAAGAACTTGTTTCAATTTAGATTGGATGTAATGAATTAATGTAATCTTACAAATGTAAATTTAAGTTTTGTTAAAATACTAATACTTATTGTTTTACTCGAACCTTCTACAAATAGATATGTTTAAGGAAGTCAATTGAAAACAAAGAAAGACAAACAAATTAAATCTTGTTGCGTTAAAAATTAAGGCAAGACTATGTTTATGCCTTTTTTACATTGCACATTACTTAAAGATTACACAGTAAATGCAATAGTATGTGCTATATTAACACTATGTGCTATATTAGTACTGGTTAAACGGGAAAAGAAATGTGTTTAACCGGAAAAAGTTATTTAAAAAAATCGTCAATTAATTCCCCTTTAACCCTTTCAAGAAAATTAATTAATTTTTTTTCTATATTACTTCCTATTGTTAAAAATGTATATGTTACAGTTAAAGTCCGGAAATCAGTTAATTTACAGATAAACTAGGTAATTTGCAAATTAACGAGGGTGATCCGTTAAAGAGCGAAATTTTTTTCAATTTCTAAGATTACCTAGGTAATCTTGAAATTACCTAGGTATTCTGCACCCTACCGACTAGACACTCGTTAATCTGCATACTACCTGTAATCAGTTATTTTACATATTAACGAGGGTGATCCGTTAAAGTACAAAAATTTATTTTATTTTTATGAAAATTTTAAGGTGGTTGGGGGGGCTGCCGCCCCCCCCAAACCCCCCCCCCCGCCCTAACTATAACCAAACTCGTTTTGGGGGTAAACAGTAACAGTGGCGAATAAAAATAGGAGGCTCGGTACTTTTTGATAATACACAAAACACGCAAATCACACAAAAATAGTATTGAAATAGCAATTTTAATACGAATAGAATATAAAAGTACCAACTTAGATTTTGTATCAATTGTGGTTTTTCGATCTCGATTTGACAGCGTATTTCAATGAGCACTTAAACTAGCAAATATTTATGAAAGCGCAGTGTAATCGGCTGCCAGACTACCCTAAACTATTGCTAGGATTCGCGATCGATTACATTTCTTAAACCCTTGCCCAGGTTCCAGCGATTATTGAATTAACGTTTGTTAAAAAAGATATTTCAACAGTTGGGACATTTGCTTTCGTTAAAAGAAATCTCTGTCACTCTGAAGTCGGAGCTTCAACACAATTGTTTTAAAATACCCGTATTAGTAGTAATTTACTGTACTTACTTGCTTGTATTAGTTTGTTTAACTTTCAACGTGACAACTACCAGTGCTACGCACTAAATTTAAAATCAAAACACCAAATATGACAACAAACTACGTATTGAAACCCGACTGCGCAGGGGTAAGCACATGGCGCAGTGAGCACATCAACATTTTAACAGAAAGGATTGAGCGAAACAAACTATTTTGAACTTTAACTATCAAGAGGCCGTTGTAGTGTAGATTCCCTAGGTAAAATGCGAAAAACTCTAATATCCGCACATTAACGACAGAAATCAGTTGATCTAAAGTTTACCTAGGTATTCTTTAGAATAACTAATTTTCAACTTTAGTGGTAACATATACAATAATTAATAATTAATTATGATTAATTAAGTTACTTATTAATCATGTGTAAATTTAAATTTAATACTGGCGAAGATGGGAAAAGAAGTGTGTTTAACAGGAATAAGTTACTTAAAAAGAAACCTTCAATAAATTCCTTTAACTCTCTCAAGAAAAAATAATCAAAGTTTTCATTCCAGATTACTTGTTATTTTCAAAAAAAGTATTCATTAATTAGTAATTAATTTATATGATTAATTTAATTATTAAATAACCAATGACTGAAAATAGTGTTTAATAATTATTACTAATAATTTAAATAATCAACATTAACTAGTTAGAATTAAAAATTAAAATTTAATGAAATTAAAAATCACGCTTTATTAAATTACGCTATAATAAAAGGATACTTTACACTAACTTTCAATGCAGGAAATTTTGCGTTTTTTTAAAAATGTTCTTACAAACCATACACACTTGAAGAAAAAGCAATGCAGTTTTAAAGATTTTGTTTATTATTTTCAATTTAAATTAAATTAAAATATTTTATACTCTTTTTGGAACATTTCAGTAATTTTTTTGATTACTTACTTTAAGCTATTAAATTTAAATAAGTTATAATGTTATGTTCTATAAATTTATTAAAGAAAAAAACCTTTGCAATATTTTTTTATATCTTCAAAGCTGTTTTTAAAACTATCCTGTTATCTTTAAATTTGTTTCCCTATTTTATAAAATAATGAAAATAAATCTTGATAAATTTATTCTTATAATATAAAACCTTCCTTATGTTTAGAAATAATTATACAATTGTAGGAGAAAGTAACTCAAAGCGGGTATGCTAACTTTGAAAGCTCAAAAATCATAGTAATTGTTTGATTGTAATTACAATTTTGATTTTTAATGATATTGAACTATAAAATAAAAATGCATGATAGCGTTGGATTGGGACAAATAATGATCTATTACCGAAAATTAAAAACCCGCCAAAAAAACCGCTTTCCCCGAATAGGTAACCTAAAGCGGGTAACCCGTCTGGGGCAAAGCGGGTAAGCACTACTATTGAGATATATATGTTACAGTTAAAGTCCGGAAATCAGTTAATTTACAGATAACCTAGGTAATTTGCAGATTAACGAGGGTGATCCGTTAAAGAGCGAATTTTTTTTCAATTTCTAAGATTACCTAGGTAATCTTGAAATTACCTAGGTATTCTGCACCCTACCGACTAGACACTCGTTAATCTGCATACTACCTGTAATCAGTTATTTTACATATTAACGAGGGTGATCCGTTAAAGTACAAAATTTTATTTTATTTTATAAAAAGTTTAGGGAGGTTGGGGGGGCTGCCGCCCCCCCAAACCCCCCTGCCCTAACTATAACCAAACTCGTTTTGGGGGTAAACAGTAACAATGACGAATCAAAAAAGGGGGATCGGTACTTTTTTCATATTACACAAAACACGCAAATCCCACAAAAATAGTAATGAAATAGCAATTTTAAAACTAGAATATAAAAACAATAATAATAGAATATTAAAGTACCAACTGAGATTTGTATTAATTGTGATTTTCGATCTCGATTTGACAGCGTATTTCAATGAGCACTTAAACTAGCAAATCTTAATGAAAGCGCGGTGTAATCGGCTGGCAGCCTGCACTGAACTATTGCTAGGATTCGCGATCGATTACATATGTTAAACCCTTGCCCAGGTTCCAGCGATTGTTGAATTAACGTTTGTTGAAAAGATATTTCAACAGCTGGGACATTTGCTTTCGTTAAAAGAAATCTCTGTCACTCTGAAGTCGGAGCTTCAACACAATTGTTTCAAAATACCCGTTTTAGTAGTAATATACTGTACTTAATCATGTAAATTTACAGTACTTACTTGCTTGTATTATTTTGTTTTAACATTCAACATGACAACTACCAGTGCTACGCTCTAAATTTGAAATCAAAACACCAAATATGACAACAAACTACGTATTGAAACCCAACTGCGCAGGGGTAAGCGCATGGCGCAGTAAGCACCTCAACATTTTAACAGAAAGTATTGAACGAAACAAACTATTTTGAACTTTAACGATCAAGAGGCCGTTATAGTGTAGATTCCCTAGGTAAAATGCGAAAAACTCAAAAATCCGCACATTAACGACAGAAATCAGTTAATCTTAAGTTTACCTAGGTATTCTTCAGATTAACTAATTATCAACTTTAGCGGTAACATATATAAGAAGTACCTACTTAGCGTTACCCAGCGAGCACCTGTGGACCGAAGCCATGGAGGTGAGGTACTGTTGCCCGCGCCGCACACACATTCACTTGCACAACCCCTTTTTACAGGGGGGGCACATTCATTCATCACACTAGGACAGAAATCACAGGAATATAAAAAATTACAAAACTGTATACATTTTAATCACAATAAGTTTTTAGCAGGTAAGGTACCACGACATAAAATAAAGCATGCTTCATTTGCATTACTCGGGAACCTTACAAAGCTAATAAAAGGAAAATTAGCTACATGTAATAAAAAAGTAACACATAATCGAAGAGCCAGTAATATCTTTTTTAAATTAGTTTAATAATATTCGGAGGAATAGTCAAAACAAAATCGCACTCAAAATAAACTAATATCTTTCACGTTCTCAAACTGTTTGATCGAGATTGATTCTCTAAATAAATACTATGACCGATCATGAAAGATCGGCAACTTTTTTCTGACCAATGTTAAAATGTGTCAAATCACGGCTTATTAGAACTATAAAGATGTTTTAAAAATGATTTTAATACTTTTAGGTGCGAAGCCTGATCAAGTAATCAAATATCTAAGCATCAATTTCTGAGAAATTTTTGGTTTACAAAAAAAGCACTGCCATATTAAAACCGCCAAACGAAGTCGCGAAAACTTTTTGGCGAGAAAGAGGATTAGCATACTAAAGGTGCTTCAAATGTTAGATGTGCTGTATTGCATCTTCCACAACGATATTTTATTACACTCACTAGTTTATAAATTACTACATTTATTCAAAGTTGTATGTAATTTGTATAAGTATTTGTATAATATATAATTTGTATATTAATTCTTATTCGCTATATTGGAAGTTATAGCATCTTTAGATATATATCTTTGATTGAATAGTATGAGAGTCTTTTTATTTAATTGAATCGTCATACTTATTAATATAAATATAAATGAATTAAATTATTAACTCATTAAGGACGGTTGGTAAGAAAAGTTGCCAAGGGACATTTTATTTTTTACTGACTCTAATAGAGGACATTAAAAGTTTAAATGCATGATAACAGCTTCTGAAGAATGTATTTATTCAGATAAAAATAGAAATTTATACCTTCCATGCCGTTTTGGTGGTAAAATCGCTGTTAGAATGAGAGCGTTTCTCTACATTTTTGAGATAGCTGGGAGATCATTTGGAAAACTCCAAAAAAAATCTAATGTGTTGGTTATTTTTGTGACTTGTTTCTATTGCAGCATATTCACAAGATCCCATTCTAAATATTATTACCATTTACAGTTGGAATGAGGGTATTTAAATTGCCAATAGCAAGGGTTTTCTTCTACTGGCAACTTTTGTTGCCAATCGTCCGATGTGTGGTCAAAACTTTTAAGAGTTACTTATAAGAAGCTTCTGGAAATTAATTACTTTTTATGCTTTTTTGAGTTCTTATCATAAATGTAGATCTTATTGATACTTTGGCATGATGAAATGCTTCCCTTGGATCATAATTTTTGTGTTTTTTTTGTAGATTTTAGGTTTTTACCCATTCCTAACACATTGATTGGTTCAATCTCATACTAAATCATTTCTGGATACATTTATTTTCTTTGAAAGGGTTTTTTGGAAACTTACAAAAGTTAAAAAATAAAATAAAATATCACTGGAGTTATTTAGCCCATTTTGAATAGGCCTATACCTAGTTTTTATCGAGTTGATGAGTAATCTTTAACATTTTCTGTGGGGAATATGCGAAATCTGGAGCCATAAAGATGAATATTGTAATTAGGATGACTTTTTGATACAGAATGACTAAAAAGAAAGTGAAATTACAATAAGAGAAAAAGCTTTGGAAGGCAAAAAAATTATAGATATATATCCAAAGGTATATAAAAAATGAAAGTTAAGAATATAAAAGATTCTGGCAGGTAAAAAAGTCCCTATGTCCCAGACTGGGAGATATAAATAAAACTATTTTGTTAGCTAAAGTACAGAAATCAACAGGTTCCGACTTAGAAAGTACTAGTTCGGCAATTTTTAAAGCCTGAAATTAGGTTAATATCAATATTTCGGACTGAACAGGCCCTATTCAGGAGGGGTGAAATACCCTTTATTGGACCCCCTATCAACAATATAGTCCCAATTCACTTTTATTTATGTTTTATTTCTTTAAATTTTGTATGAAAACATTTTATTATCAAAATCGTAAGCATTCTAATTAGTTTTTTCGACTTTTCATTTGTCAGAGTTTTGACCCCACTAAGGACGGTTGGCAAAGGAAAGTTGCCAGTTAAAAAAATCATAAATTTTTTTTTTGAAAAATCTGAAAATGGGCATTTCTTACTATATTTGGCCCAAATGAACGAAATATGAAAGAAAAAGATAATTATTTTCATTATTTTAAAGTCGTCCTTAATGGGTTAATACCAATTTATTAACTGTTTTTAGTTACATATTAATTAATTATTAACTTTCATTAATCAATTATTAATTAATGGATGGATGTTTAACAATGACTAGTAATCTAGATTAAAAATGGTAAATATTTTATTGAAGAGTTAAAGGTATTGATTCCTTTTTTAAAATAAGTTTTTTAAAAGTTTAAAATATTTTTATTTCCTTTTTTCCTTTAAGTTTTTTGTGTTTAAAGCCCAATATTTTCTTTTCTTATTAACTTATTCGTGAGATAAGTCGATTTATTATTTTGTGTAATAAATTTTTACTGAGATATTAAAGCAAAGAAAAACGAAAATCTCTTAAAATGGGTGAACAACTGTTATACTATAGTCAGGAATTAATCCGGAATTCGTAGTAAAAACTTCTGAAGAATTTTTCTTATGAAGAAAGAATAAACAACAGTCTATTGTTATGCTGGTTGTTATTCATGTATGGTAATAGTCCTTATGTAAAGAAGTAATATTCATTTAAAACAGACAGGAAATTTCCGATTAAGCTAAATGTTTTCTCGCTACACTGGTTTTCTATTCAATATAAGACTATTTTGATTATATGAGAAAGTCGCTAGAATTGTAAAGTTCAGGATGTGGCGTGGTCCCTCTTCCAGTTTTCGCATGGGTTGGAAGGTTTTACACTGATTTTGATTTTATATTTTTTGTGCAGTTATTAAAAAGAGAATGAGTGGGTAATTAAAGAAATTATTAAAGTGATTATTTTTAGAAAATAAGTGAACTAATTGAATCGTCAGTTTGAAGAAGGGAATAAGTCCAAAAAATGACAAATTGACTTTTTGTGCTCAAAACAATCTCCAAGCTTTGCTCTACACATGGGTGAAAAGAGGGGGAAAATAACTAACCCCTATAGGGAGATATCGCCCCTTGAAGTTGTGAAATCGATGTCCATTCATTGTATTTTTCAAGTTAATTTGGAGTGAAAGTTAATTTGTCTTTCTTTTCCTATTCTTTGAGCTGCAAACTAAGTTAAAATGAAATTTTCTTTTAATTTCAAATTTTTTCAAACTTTTTTTATGCAGGGAATGTTTAACTCCATTCATATTCACTCACTCCATTGATACTGCTCTAATAACTCAGTTTCACTATAATTTTGAATTTTATTTGTCTTATTCCTTTTATTTCACCCTTTTGTGGTGTAAACTAAGGAGAAATATAATTTAAACGTGAATTTAAGGGTTTTTTAAGATTTTTTAATCAGAAAAATTTCATAAGGTTGAAGAAGGGAATAAGTCCATCAACTTATATTGACTGTAAAATATTTTTGAATATACTTATATTTGTTTCGATGGTTGCTCTGTTTTCTAAATAATGTTGTGAACTTCCAGTAAAAATTTGGTGATTATACAATGAAAATTCTATTACTTATACAGTTTTTTTCGATTTTCTCAAAACTTGGTTTTTGGACTTATTCCCTTCTTCAAACTGACGATTCAATTATGAATAGTTGATTCAAACACCCTTTTAATTTTTTGAAGTTTCTTCTACTGTCTGATGCAGGTATGATTATAATAACGAAATTGTATTTTAAAAAAATATTACATTTACCAAACGCATTTATACATTATTTATATATAAAATACACTCAAACCTGTTTTTGCGGTGGATAGAAGAACCGCATAAAAGAAAACGCATAAAAAAATATCGCACGCTATAAAAAAATTGACTTATTAACACAATTAAAAATAATTGTTTTCATGCTGTGTGTAGAGACCGCATAAAAAAGTCTCGCGTAGGACCGTAGCCTAAATCCCTCTGTATAGCTGCATTGAAAAACCCTTTATATTTGGACCGTAACGCAATCTCCCCCATAGCTGAATTGAGAAACCGTATCTGTAAGGACCATTATAAGTAAACATGTTGTCGGCAACGACTGTTTTCACAAGACCCTTGTATTTATCTCGGTATTCAGCAGGGTTGGCAAAAACCCGGGTTTTTTTGAAAAAACCCAACTGGGTTGGGTTTTATTGGGTTTTTTCAATAAAACCCTGAAAAAACCCAAATAAAACTGGGTTTTTTCGGAAAAAGTGTGGGTTTTTTCAAAATTAAGTGGTTTTCTCCTATAAAGTAAGTGGGTTTTTTCAAATTTTAGCGAGTTCTTTCTATGTTAAATGTGTTCTGTCAAAATAATGTCAGTTTTTCCACAGTTAAGTGGGTTTTTTCAAAGTTTTTATAGTTTGAAAAAACCCACTGAAATTGTAAAAACACCCCTTATTTACTGAAACCTGGTTTAAATTTTGAAAAAAAAACACTAAAATTTAATAAATATCCTAAATTTTGAAAAAACCCATTCAATATTGAAAGAAATCTATTCAACTTTAAAAAAACCCACTGAAATTTTAAAAAATCTTCCTTATATTTTATTTCTAGTTTTAACTTTAAATGTCCTAAATTTTGAAAAAAAACCCATTCAATAATGAAAAAACCCACTGAATAATGAAAGAACCTATTTAACTTTTTAAAAAATCCCTGAATTTGAAAAAACACCATTTAATTTTTAAAACAGTTTAATTTTTGAAAAAAAACCATTAAAATTTTACAAATATCCTTAACTTTGAAAAAACACATTAAATTTTGAAGGAACTACCAAAATCTTGATTTTTCTTGAAAAAACCCAAAAATGGGTCCAAAATGTGGGTTTTTTCACATGGGTTTTTTTGAAAAAACCCTTTGGGTCCAACCCAATTGGGTCCAAACCAGCCAACCCTGGTATTCAGATGTACAAGATTTTTGTTCTAATTTGAAATTTTCATATTTACCACACAAAAAAAATCGTACAAAAAAGGGCTGCACAAAAACAGATTTGACTGTACAGTTATACTATTTATTCTTCATCCAATGTTTAAACACTGTAAAAAAAGAACGTCTTTTGACGTATTATTTTCCGTGAATTTTTCATGGATTAATTCCGTAAACTACAAAACGGAATTTTCATCGTGAAGTTTCCGTTTTTTAATTTTCCTCTCCTCACGCATGCGTATTGTACGATTTCTCCACTAGTTCTGGTGAGACTCAAATATAGTTGTAAATAAGTAATGGAAGTTTGTGCAAGCGTCTTCAGGCGAAACGAACCTTCAGCAAATTTATTATGGGTAAGTAAGTTAAATATATTGTTTTTATTTTTTGTATTACGACGGGTAACCGTTGTGCGCATGATCGGGTTAAAGGCGTGGGTATAAAGTATTTAGGATGGAACCTAGCGGCAGCTCGAATGGGGTTGTGGTAGCGCGTCAGTCTAGAGTGCACATGGTCGTAGGTTCGAACCCCAGTAATTATTTTTCAGTAAATTTAATTTTAAATTTTTATTATTCCATTAAAAATTGCAAGAATTAATTTCTCTTGTTTAACAGTCATTCCTTATTTAATTAAATTCATTTTGTTTTTTAAATGTTTTACTTTATCTAATTTTTTTAAAAATTTTTTTTAATTATTAATTAATTGAAAATAAAATTATTTCGCTAAAATATTTTATAGAAACATCAAGAATCAAGTCCACAAGGATGCGCATTGCTAATAAAGTATAAAAATCTTGCAGGGATTGTGAAATACAGTACAAAACAGTACGTCGGCAGCCTAGCAACAGCCGTAGTAAACGTTACCATGCTTTAAAATAGAAATACTCTGATATACTATTTTTAAACAGATATTAAACATCGTACGATCGCTTTCTTCACCACGTAGCTGAAGTCTTAAAATATTGCATACCTAACTAGTCTTATTAGATCGCAAAAATGTGATCTAAATAGTTGTGATAACTTGTAACTTTTGATTAGACTTGTATTACTGTGATCGGTAGTGTAAATTATTTAAAAGAATCGTCTATTTGGATTTTACGGATTGTTTGTCATTTTTTTTTCAAAATTATAATCCGGAATATACTGAATCACAATAATATTAGTAATAATACGAACAATCCCTAAAATAACGGAAAGTTCCACTCCAATGACGAAAAGATATTAAACGAACGTTCTCTAAAATAACGGAAGGTTTCCCTCCTCTCACAGAAAAATACAAAACGGACATTCCCTCAAATGACGGAAAAAGAAAATACGGATACCTTCTCAAATGATTAAAATAATCCGGCAGCTGTGCTGCCGGGAAATTTACGTTTATTGAAGAAAGATTTTTTTACAGTGAAGCCTTAATATTCTATCACACATAAACGTTTTGAATAAGTCAATTACGTATAACTAAAGCTCAGAATATTAGAGAGAATATATCTTTCCATCATTGAATCAGAAAGGTTCATTAATTTTTTTTTTTTGCGAAATAAGTTTATTTAATGCTTAATTATGTTACGAATGTAAGATCAAATAGAAAAAAATTTCTAAAACGAACAAATAAGAAACACCGTTTTATAAATAATGTTTTATTGGTTATTCACAAAAAGTTCTAAAAGGGAATTGCATAGAGGGGAATTGTATTAAACAAAAAAAATTCCTTCATATTGAGGAGAAAGAACTCAATAAATTCACATCTATAAAAGTATGAAATAAAGAGAAAATCCATTACATCTCGAGGTTACTTGATGTAACGTATAGGCTAAGTTGGCATAAAGCTAATTTGCATTGTAAAACACCCCAGTTTTTGGAAGGAAATTTTGTTTATTTCATTCTATTATGCCATATTTTTGGAGGTTTATTCTTTTTTTTAACGTTTTCGTAAGAGATCCTGTAAACCTTTAATGAATATTTAAAATATTACTTGTGGCGACTAAGCGAAAATTTTCGTTTAATTGAAAAATAATAAAACCTTGTTAGGACAAAAAAGTTTTTTATTGGTTATGTAATTCCCATTACGGTATAGACTGAACTCGACATCCCATCCAAAAATGAAACTCCCAATAATCCCACCTATATATCTTTTACTTCCCAATGCCCACGTTTAAAACGATGCCCGAAATGTGCGGATACAGTTACGGACGTCAAATTCAACACTGACACAAGCCTTATACATACGAAACGACATCGCTATTAACCTCCACCACCAGCCAAACTGATCACATTCGTCGGCCATCTCCAGCATCATCCCAAAAAGCCCCATCCGGGCAGTCCGCTTCCTCTCCGAAGATGTCACGGCTTGATTGGATGACGGGATGCGTATCCTGTGACTTGATTCGCCGCGTCCCGTACGCTCTCCAAGTTCTCACTCGGTGTGGGAAAAGCCGGAGTCCGCCGCGGACTCATTGAGGTCAGTGGACGGCGTTCTTTCGCGTTGAAAAAGCTTTAATTTGATCGGGGTGGTGGAGTTTTGGAACATTGTTCCCATCCCGTGGAAGTCTGGGGGTGACTTAGCCTGAAATTGAGTGTGGTACGGACCATCTATACTTTCTATATGTTAGAAACCTTGTTCAAAGTCAATTACAGGAGTTCCTCTTCCACACTCATCAATTATAAGTTGAGGAAGTCATTTTTGTAAGTGGTGATCCTGTTCATTCATCACTAAATAGCAAGTTATTGAATCCCCACTTGTTTTTCTCTCCGTAACCACGAATGATTCTACAGCGTATTTCGGAAGCTCAAAACTCAATATTTACTCTTCATAGTAGTCGAAGTTACTGCTGAAAACTTAGTGGCGAATGTTTCCTCCATTATGAATTTCTCTACCGAATGTTTTTTTATTGTTGATGGTGGACTTGGTAAACTTTTGACCTTTGCATTTCATTGAAAGACATACTTTGCATAGACTTTGCATTTAAAGACAATAAATTTAGGGTACATAAATATTGTGTTAAATATGCTTCCTAATTATTCAGTAATAAATCTAAGCAAAAATAATAAGCTGAATTACTCTATTACATCCATTAACGTACAAAATGAAAATCAGTAAGTATACAATATGGGGAATACAAATGATATTCGTACATGTATGAAAGAAACATTTTCCTGTTGGAGATGTCGATTCGTATGTATCAAGGATAATATCGATGTAAAACGTTTGAAGAGGGAAAACTTAAATGTTCTTTGCATTTATAACCCTCCTCTTTTAATTCATTGAAATCCTTGAACTGCATAATACGCAAAGATGAAAACCGATCATGACACGGATCATGACCAAATCATCCCTTAATGAATTCCATCTCGCTTATGCATGGAGCAATTGACCTCTTTCAAACCCATCTGCCTTTGACGCGCCTGTTGATGCTATCAGCGTCGAATTCGAGCCTCCAACACTCATGATCTGAAGTACCCACGAACTTCATACACTTGGTCGGCTAATTATATTGCAACCCTTCTGTAAGGTACACAGGAAAACCCAGAGATTCCCAGCTGCCCCTGAAAAACCATTTATGACAGATTTCGGCAGCTGTTTGGATTTCGGAAGTTGTTTCCTTTGTCTCTCGTGGAAGCAGAAACACATCGTTCGTCACCTGCCTTTCGAAGAGCGCTACTTCGCGATTGTGTTGCCATTCGCGAGATCTTGAGTTCCATCTTGAAAACTACAGTTGAATGCTCATTTTTACGAACCTCTTTTTAACGATCTGTAAGCTAGTTCCCAACTTATTAGTCCCATAGACAGAATGGTAATATCGATAGGGAAACAATTTTTTTCAAATTTAATTTATTTCGAGAGCTTCTTTAACAAATATAAATTTTTTTTTCGAAATCTGATCATTAGTTAATTTTTAAAACACTAGGAAGCTACCGCCCCCTGCTCGCTATCTCTCACCAACCCCCGTTAACTGCTTACGCAGGACCTTTTCAAATTGCTTCACAATTCCCACAAAATCCAACTCACTAAATTTAACTCACTTTTTAAAACAAATAAACAATTTGCAGAAAAAACGTCAACCAACTTTCCAAAAATATGTCACCAAATCATCTAATTGAATAAATCTCCTATAAAGTTAGATATTAATTATCTAACTTATCAAAAATTTAATAGAAATGTTTTTAAAAATATTCAGCGTAATTATTTTTAATCCACTATAATAAAATTAACTATTTCTAATTGTTAATAAATATTCTGACCATACAAAAACCATTCGCTAATGAGTATTTAAGTTTAATATTTTAAAGTAACTCGTTAGTATACCTAGTGTTATTCATTTATATTTTGTTTAAACCCAGACTTGTTAAACAATACCGTTTAAACAACTGAAAATAATAAGAGAAAACCTACACATCACTTAATGTTTACAATTAATTTCGATTAAATTTGACTAAAAATTATAAATATTGGACAAAGAGTGTGAAATTTTTTTATAAAATGACGTATTTGTAAGTTTTTAGAATACTTTTATCAGTCTTTGAATGATATTTTTAGAAAGTGCTTTTTTAAAAGGTGAAAAAAACATATTTTTTATTAAAAATGGCGTTAATCGGTCATTGTGATTGGTTGCATAATAATTTGTTTGAAAGTACTTGCTTTTTAACTGCGACCTTATCCGTTATCTAAAAAAATGGAAATATTTTAAAATTGAGAATTTTTTTGAAAAATCGAAGGGCCTACTTGGGAATCCGGAAAGAATCTGGTAATTTTGATACCATATATGTGTCATTCGGTTCAGTAATTAAAAAGCCTTTCTCTGGAAACCGTTCACTAAAAACTTTTTTTTAGAATAGAGACACTAATTAATTAATTTTTTAATGGTTCATAGCCTTCAAAGTTATTGTTGATTTTTAGGTTAAACTATTGAAAAAGGGTGCGAAAGTACATCTGACTGCATTTTTTAAAATATATCGTGAGAAATTTTGAGTAGTGCAAATGGTTGATTAATATTTATGTATTAAAACTATGAGCAGTGTATTTTGATTGTTTTACGTTAAATATTTAACAAAAAATAACCTTTTTTAAATTTCATCTTTCAAAAACATTATTTTGTAAGAGCAGGAAGTTTGATAAAAATTAGTCTAGATTTTTGTTACTTAATTTTATAAACTTTTTGAATATTCCATACGAGTTCTTAAACCGAGAATGGTTTCTTCATGAAAATTATTTAAGCGAAACAGAGGTTTTTCCAAATTTTCTCAGGAAGGAATTTAATTTTAAGCTTGTAGAGAGATTTCCCCTTTTAATTATTTTACCTAAAAGTGTTATAATTTGCAGATATTTTTTAAAGCGTTTCTTTGTTATTTAAACCTTTTAAATCATATGTGTAAACAAAAAAGTTTAACACTCATTTTAAGATTGCCTTGATAAAGTCACCCACATGTTTTCCTAATCATCACTTAAATATTAGTAACAATAAAAATAATAGTTAATGTGGGTATAGTTAAAAAAATAAAAAAACTATAGAAAAAAACGTTTAATATATGATTGAAATAAATTTTTCTCTAAGGAAAATGGCTTATGATCAAGATTTTAAAACTCTTGGATAATCGTTTGTTTTAAATACATAATTTTTAATTTCCTCGAAAATATATGTGACATTATTCCTTCTATTAACCTACACAAAGTTTTAAGTAGATATTACATAACTTCATACTAATGAACTATGCATTATAAAACAAACAAAAATGACCACAAATTAATGCAGATCATGAAAATAACAAAAATTGTTATATCAAATGTCAGTTTCTATTAAGGATCAAAAACATATGTGATTAATTTTAAAAATTGAATGCCAAAAACTTTTCATAAGACTGAATACAATCAATTAAACAAAAAATTGTTCAATGATAAATTTAATAAGTAAATTTAATTATTCCTAAAATTTGAATGGTTATATTTTAATACAATTTATAAATAAAGGTTCAAAATTAAAATGCATTAGTTTATTAACACTTTTAGTTTTAGTTGTAAGCATCATCGTTATGAAAATTATTTTCCTTTGGATTATTTATTTCTATACCTATTCTCAAGCAATAAAGTATTGGAATCATTATTAAAGGGTGTAATTAAAAATAATATAATATTTTAGCGATAAAAAATCTGTGTAAGGGATTTGAAAATTGTGGTAATCTGCTTTTCTCGGACATTTATCTCTAAGATTGAGTAGTAACCCCCCCCTATTTAGAGAAACGTACTAAAATCGTTTTGATAACTGAAACTTTATTAAGACCTCAGCAGTGATCTTCCTAAGTAGAATATTAAATTTAGCGCCCCTTTCCCTAGCAGATGTCTCTACTTAAGCTTTGACAGATAAGGTGCTAAACGGAATCATGGAATAGCCTCTTTTATTTTTAGAAACTCTACCAGGGTTTTAAAATAGTCAACTCTTCTATTCCCACTTCATCCGTTACACAAGATTTCACCTTTAAGCTAAACTTTTTGTTGGTCATGTTATTTCAAATAAGAAAACAATTTGGTAAACTATTTCTAAGCTATGTTAAAATCTTTTATACTATATCTCTTTATAAATACAGCCGAATCCGCTTAATGTGATCACCGTTAATGTTAGCAATCGGATAATGTTATCAAAATTGCCTGTCCCAATCACTTCTATTTAAATTAACTCAAAATGTATCGTTTCATGTGATCAGTATATCGGTTAATGTTATCAAAATTTGGTGAAATCCCTTAAAAACATCCTTTTTCTCCCGTTGGAAGGCCAGTTTTAATGCATAAACATACGAAAGGAGTCATTAATGTAGTAGTGATGATATATGATTCGCTCTTACATTTTCCTTTAAGATTGTTTAAATTGTTAAATACATACTAGAAAAAATCGTTTTAAATACGTAAATTAGGATTGCACAGTTGGGATTTTAAATTTTAATGCAAACACTACTATGAGTGTTACACTGTTTGTCACTCGTAATAAAGTACTGCTTATTATTATCAATCGGATATTGTTATCAGTCTGATATTGGACAGATGTGATCACATTAAGCGGAGTCGACAGTATATATATATGTTACGGGCAAAGTGATTAATTGGAAATTATTAATAATGCCCAGAGTGGAAGCGGGCAAAGTGATAAATTTCATTCATAAATTTCCTTGAATTTATCACATTGCCCAGGCATTATTAATAATGCCAAATTAATCACTTTGCCCGTAACATATACATATTTAAAATATATTAGGTACATTAATTTATGTTATTAAATTTATGAATTTTATTTTAAATGAAAAAGATTGGAAAAAATTGTTTGCTGTGTGTAATTGAGGATTCTTTTAATCCTCTTTTGGTATTAGCTTAGTTAATTTATTATTAATTAAATATTATAAAAGAACATGATGTGAAAGTTATAAGTTTAACTTTTAAAACTAAAATTTACTATCAGATAAATTTCAAGTTATCAATATTTATTTTCAGAAGATTGCTTTAATACAACATGCAACTTTTTCCTTAATAGTTTCTTAACTAGTTTTGATGGAAATAATTTTTTTGAGCAGAAACTGTGAACTCCAGAGAGAAATTCTATTGTATGAACTTTTTACAACAATAATTTTTCAAGTTTTTCTGGATTACGTATTTAAATTTAAGTATTGAAAACCCAAAACTGTTAACATGCTATTTTTGCTAGTTTCTGTAAAAAAAATCACCGGGTGGCAGCAATGACTTCATACTATATAAAATTAGAATGTGCTCCGATAAAAAGAATGACGCATATTTTTTTCCAAAATGTTAAATAAACAGAAGAAACAATTGGCTGGGATTTCATGAAGAAAACCTATAAATATTAAAAAATCTTTACGAACATGAATTACTGTGATAGCAATAAAAATTACTTTTAAAGTTAACTTTTTTATTAAACAATAATTTCATTTTCAAATATTTTCCTAGGACTTTTATATTTTAAAAGCAGGAAATGTGAAATAAGTGAATCTCATTTATCATCATCATCGTATTTTTTTAAATGAAACTTATTATTGTTTACTACCACTTGGGGTCTTGTGTTAGACAGTTAGACTGACCATGTGCCGGGACATGTGCCTTGCGCCCCTGGTCCACACGGTCAAACAATGAAGATGGACATTGTAGGCCTTTGCCTTTTAGGGCTGTTGCGTCAATGAGTTTAGTTTAGTTTATTATTGTACACTAATTATTAACAGTTACTAAATATTTCATGGATAAAAAGTTCGAGATTCAAGAGAACATTTAGAATCTCCTATAAAAATAAGTATTAAAACAAGTTTTATAATATACTAAAAGAAAAATATATAAATTATGGAGCATACTACCTTTCCTAAAAATGTGTATGAACACAATGTATGAAGGTATTAAGCAATGACTTTGAAAAAAAAACATACTTTTTGAAATAATATTTAGTGCGCACATGTATAAAAATGTATAAAAACTATTTTAGGCTACATAGTTCATAAAATAACATATTATTAATTAAACACAGAAATATAAAAATGTTTTGTTAACAGAATATTTAATATTATTAAATAAATTAATAAGAAAACCCCTAATTTGGAATCAAATTTAAAGAAATGTTTGTAAAAATGTCTTTTGAAAACCCTAGATTTTTGTACTGTTAAGCTTTTCCATAAGATTATAGATTAGTTTATTGCGTGACTATGATAAATAGTTGTTAGGTGCGGAAAAGTTGGTAAGAAAACAATCTTTTTCAGGAAAAAGCCTTAGAGTTATTTCTACACATGATTTAATTTATTTAGATTAAAATCAAAATTATAGATATTAGTGAAAGCTTAAAAATAAAGAATAATATGTATTTAGGTTTTCTTTCTCACTGTGATATGTAAAAAAGCTTGTCTTGATATAACACTTTTCCCTCTATTGTTGCGGGGTTGAGTACGATAGGTACTTAGGTACGATAATTAATTAAAACACGAGAGATCTTTTTAAAAATAAGAATAATTTGAAATGAATGCATCTTGATATGATTATGTTTTAAGGAAGAAATGAAAAAAAAAACCCTATTACTATATGTAAATTGTCCACAAGACCATTAAAATCAGATAAATTTAGTTCATGATATTATACCTACATAATGCTAAATTAAACAATTCAAAGAATAGTAGTGAAAAAGTAAAAATCTCCAATTAGTTACCCAGGTAAATATTTCGTGCGATAAAACATTAAATTCTATTATTTGACCCATGATTAATTTTAACTTTTTAATGTGACTTTTGTTAACTTGAATTTAACTTTTACCAAAATTTTGCTTATGAAACTAACTTTATGCTCTACTTTTTTGCTATTTGTTTCATTTCATCAACTTTTCTTAATTACATTAGTTAATTCAACATTCTTTTGCTTTTTTAGTGATTTTCCTTCCTTTTTCTTGTTAGAATTTAACCTGCGGTAATTTTTTTTCATTACTTTTTTCTGAATTAACTTAATAATTTTTATAATGGTAACCTTTGTAGTTAAACTCTTAACAATTTATTATTCAAAACATCATTGGAGATAGATCAAAAAATATATGGGATTTGATTTTCTGAAAGAACTCTTACTTTCCATAAGTGTAAACTCACAACTCTCAAGCGTCACCTCCAACCGTGGACCGGTTTCGTCCTTGTTAGGATTCATCAGCACGTATACACTTATGTACTCATGCACTTATGGACACTTATTGTCCGCTTAACCAGCAAATACACTAGCGGAAATAAAAATCCCAACACCAAGAAGGAAAGGAGATATCAAAGTAAAATTTATTTCTATGATTGAACATAGTATTAATGTGAATTGATTAAAAAATCAGCCTTCCTGGATGTTTGGGGGCCGAGAAAATCGGTGAGGAGTGTTGTCTCCATAGGTATCCATTACCGCCGTCACACGTCATGGTATTGAGTGACAGGGGATCTAAATGACTTTTGAGGGATTGGAGGACCATGTTGCCTCCTCAGGTAGTCCAAATTCATATGGTGCACCAGCGGACGTTGCATGCCGGGCTAGGTGATTTCTCCTCATTGACCGGACTTGTTTTGTGGGTGTTGGTTCTAGAGAACGGGAAAGACGGGGTAAAAATGCAAACTAGGGGGTTAAGAAGAAAGCTTGGACATTGCATACAACATGTGGTTGTGCATGTTTCTCTTGTAATTTGTCCCCAGGACAGGTCTGAGGGCAAGGACGGTCTACCGTCTGCAAAATCTCAATGACGCAGCTCTGGTTGGAAAAAGTACTGGTGAATCATACTCAGGAGTTGCAGAAATGGAATCCAATGCATCCCTACTCCATTACCCTGCATTACCACTCCATGGAACGATTAGAAAATCATCAGCTGAGTGCGCTCTCTCAATTGTGTCTTCAAACTCATACCCAACCGTCGTGGTGCTCCAAACCGAAGCAGGATTCTCTCATAAACACAAAGTCATGAAATTGGGATTTTCATTTCCTTAATTCGTGCACTATTGGAAACAGAAATGCCCATTTTCAGCCCCTTGTTTAAAGACAAAGATGTAAGAAGCTATGCGGACCGAACGGACGATCCGCAATACTGCAAACGACATCCATTCCACTGTCGCTTGTCCTCAGTATGATCTACCGGTATTTTGGCCAACCAAAGCTGCTTCATTGAGGTTTTTTAGCCGGTTGTCCGTCCTTACCTTCATACCTGTCCTGGGGACAAATTTCAAGAGAAAAATGCACAAACACATGTTTTATGCAATGTCCAAGCTTTCTTCTTAACCCCCTATATTGCATTTTTACCCTGGCCTATCCGTTCGTAAGAACCAACACTCACAAAACATGTCCGGAGAAAGAGGAGAAATCACCTAGCCCGGTATGCAACGTCCGCTGGTGCACCATATGAATTTGGACTACCTGAGGAGGCAACATGGTCCTCCAATCCCTCAAAAGTCATTTAGAGCCCCTGTCACTCAATACCATGACGTGTGACGGCGGTAATGGACACCTATGGAGACAACACTCTTCACCGATTTTCTCGGCCCCCTAATATCCAGGAAGGCTGATTTTTTAAGCAATTCACATTGATACTATGTGCAATCATAGGAATAAATTTGACTTTGATATCTTCTTTCCTTCTTGGTGTTGGGATTTTTATTTCCGCTAGTGTAATTGGTGAAATTCTTCTTTCTTACTTTCCATGTTGTAGGATAAATATTCTAGATCCATTTCTATATATCTCTATAACGGGCAAGTAATATTTTTAGTAATTTTTATTTTAATGAAATGTTTGTCTTGAGGTTAAGAAGGTATAAACCGCATTTTAGACATCATAATACTTAATAACGTAGTATGGATAATGCTATTTTAATTTTAGAAACAAACTTACCTAAAATGGAATAAAAATAGAAAAAAAAACAATACAATGGTGATATTATAGTAAAACGACAAAATTTGTTTATATTTCGTCTTTTTCTATGTAATTTTTAAATGAAAAACATATTTTTTCTTTAAAAATAGTTCTAAATAGCCTGCAGGTAGTAAATTTTAGTTTTTTTTAACCCTATTTAAACTGCCCGAGGTTCCCATTGAATCCTATGGAAAAATTTGGAGGGGGGGGCTAGAACTGTGATAAAGGGTTGAATATTGTTTAACAAGTAATAATAAACTTTAATATTTATTACCATATATTGACACATTTTATTTCTAGATATTGGCAGTAAAAGTTAAATGAGTTATCCCTTTATGAAATATTGGTACTCAGTTGCCATATATCTAAATGAAATATTCTGTTATTTCACGTAAATCATTATTTTTGAATCAGCTAGTGAACTCCCAGTGCTGGTGGAAGCTCACATACAAAGTTAGCATCGTCTAAAGTGGTGCTTGGTGAAGTTATTGCTCTCCTCTGGATGCTGAATCAACTTGTCATTGGAGTTTATGTTTCGGGTTCTTACGAGCTCCACCGTCTAAATTGTCTGTACTATTTTAAGGAGAGTAAGACCTTTTTTCCTCGGCGTACCTGTAAAAAACGTTTATGTCTGAGAGGAGCTATGCGCGGTTTGAAGCGGTGAACACCCTCTCTAAAGCCAGAAGGAAAAAAAGACACATGTTAAAGCAAATGAAATACAAGCCTTTAATATTACGGGAAGCTATTTAAATAAGCATCTTTCTTCTAGGATTTGAGGGAGTTTAGAGAGTTATTGGGTCATTATTCATGTGATGAGATTTTGATTAGCATAGTTTTATGTGATGATAAGATGTTTGAATTGATGAGGTAATGTAATTTTCACCCGTAGTATTTTTCCCCCATAGGTAGTGCGACTGAGATAAACATTTTATCTACAAGTGCTATTTAAAGATGAGGTTTAAGTTTTGATCACGTAATGTAATCATTCAATGTTTATGATTGACTCAATAAGTCAAGTCATTCTTTATTCTATTAATGAAATTGCATGAAAAATAGAAAAAAAGATTTTTATGTTTAATCTGTTTTAAATGTATTTTATCTAACTAAGAAGTTTCATAATAACTTATATGTAAAAATGTTTATTGTCATCACCCTTTTGAATAATTGATTACAAGATATTTTTTATGAATTTAATTGAACAAAAATAAGTAGTTTAAAAGTATTGTAGTGCTTAAGACAAGTAGTTTATTTAAATTTTTTGGTGGTTCCTGATTAGTGGTATTTTTTATTACTTTTATGAAAATTTCATTTTAGTTCTACGTAAAACAAATTTAGAGTTATCCCTATGTCTGGTTTGAGTCAATATAAAGTTTTCATAGCTTATTTTTTTATCAACAGAAACATATCTTATCTATTTTTGCTATGTGATGTTTAATTTTAATTATGATTCTGGATATCTAGTATTTGGATAAAGGTTTTTACTATACTTTAAAAGTTGCATTTTGAAGTCTCAATTTATCTTACATTATAGAATAATGAGTGAAGAATTGATTTAGCAACGCATAGCAATTTAAGTTCAGTTAGTTGTATTTTCCGTATCAACTTTAGTTTTTAAGTATTAAAATTAGTATTGTGATTTGTGAATGGGTATTGCTGATTAAATAAATTTACATTTTGTTAAAGATTAAATTATCCATGAAATTTGTTCGTAATTTCTATAGTAGAATGCAATGATGTAACTATAGTATAGTACTATACAATCATAGAGATACTTTCAAAAGCATTTTTGATGAAATAATAAACAATATGAAAATGCTATTAAAATCTAGGATCTTGTTGAAGGCAAAATAAAAACCATTGAAGAAGTCTTAAAAATATTAAATTTAAACATTGTGTTGTTTTTAAATTATGAGTGGGGAGTAGTTTTTAACTCATTTAGAAAAACACATATAATTTCATTTTTCATCACTTAATTTAATCTTAAGCATCCCTCAAAATGTAAGAATAACTTATAAGGAACATAAATTTTCTTATAAGTGTTCTATGTTTCAATAACCTTTTGAGAATTGCATTATCACTTTGCTAATGCTGAATTTCAAAAAAGGAACACGCACCATTATTTTAATAAGAACGAATCTGAATTGCTTTTTATTATGCACAAGATTAAGAAGTTTCAAAAATTGTACGCCACAATAGTTAATAAGTTCTAAATTATTTTAAATATACGAATATGAGAGAAGTGGTTTAGCAGAAGTTTTATCGGAATGCTTCTTGTATGGATGGTTTTCTCTAAAGATTTTCATTTTAATTAGTATGAATTAAATACTTGGAGTTTTCATTCAATATAAACTTCTTGAATGCTTCTTATTTTAACATCTTACACATTTTATAAAGAAAAAGGAGAAATGAAAATTGAATCGTCAGTTTGAAGAAGGGAATAAGTCCAAAAACCAAGTTTTGAGAAAATCGAAAAAAAACTGTATATGTAATAGAATTTTCATTATATAATCACCAAATTTTTACTGGAAATTCACAACCCTATTTAGAAAACAGAGCAAACATCGAAACAAATATAAGTACATTCAAAAATATTTTACAGTCAAAATAAGTTGATGGACTTATTCCCTTCTTCAACCTTATGAAATTTTTCTGATGAAAAAATCTTAAAAAACCCTTAAATTCACATTTAAATTATATTTCTCCTTAGTTTACACCACAAAAAGGTGAAATAAAAGGAATAAGACAAATAAAATTCAAACTTATAGTGAAACTGAGTTATTAGAGCAGTATCAATGGAGTGAGTGAATATGAATGGAGTTAAACATTCCCTGCATAAAAAAAGTTTGAAAAAATTTTAAATTAAAAGAAACTTTCATTTTAACTTAGTTTACAGCTCAAAGAATAGGAAAAGAAAGACAAATTAACTTAAACTCCAAATTAACTTGAAAAATACAATGAATGGACATCGATTTCACAACTTCAAGGGGTGATATCTCCCTATAGGGGGAAAGTTATTTCCCCCCTCTTTTCACCCATGTGTAGAGCAAAGCTTGGAGATTGTTTTGAGTACAAAAAGTCAATTTGTCATTTTTAGGACTTATTTATTCCCTTCTTCAAACTGACGATTCAATTATAAGAAGAGAATAAGATAAATAAAATATTAATTGGAATGCCGTTCGTCTGCGTTTCAGCTTAACTAAAACCAGAGTTTAAAAGTCGTGAAAACTCCTCGAATTAGATTTTCGGAAAAATGCAGAACACAAACCGAAACCCACAGTCAATACACTTCGAATATCGACTTAACATAATTTTGAAAGCCTTCCCATTTGGTTTAGAACTCCCTTGATAATACTCAGAATGCCCATGCATAAGAAAGATGCGTTTTCAAATCCATCTCGTTTTTTCTTAACAATTTCGGAACACACAAACCGAAACCCACAGTCATCAACCTGTTGAACTCATTCCTCAGCAGCCACCGAACGGCCGCCAATCCCTCGCCAAACGTGGCGCCCTGGCAAAAGCCTGCCAAAGCCCGTGTTGAGTTCTCATGGTCGTTCATTGAGGAGGAGTGAAGCGAAGGTCTTTGTCACGTGACCACGAATTCTCAGACGACTTTGCTTCTCGGAAAAAGTGCGCAGTATATCCCCGAAAGTTTCGAAGCTTGCGCTCGAGCCATGAGACTCTGCTGGGAAAAAAATCGTGTGTGTGTTTGTTTTCACTCTCTTACGTGCTCTCTCCCTCTCTACTATCTCTCATTATTAAAGTTATCACTGTTTAATCGTGGTTTGTTATTGTTTGGTGTTCTTTTTTTTTCTGCTGGCCGGTGAAGTGATTTCTGTTTAATTTCCTTTCAGATGTTCGAAGGGAGTCTTGTCCATGTGGATCAAAATAGGTGAGTTTTTTTGTTAAATATTTGTTCTTGTATTGGCAATATAAAAAAAACAAAAAGTTGGTTTAGTAATTTATGCTGTTGAAAGAAAGTTGTTTAGTTCACTGTATTTTGGATAAGCTTTTTATTGGACTTAAAATACATCTTGCTTTGTTTGTTCATTTTAAATTCCATTAGAATTTTTTCGGAATTGTTCTTAAAACTAGAGATGTTACTTCTAGTTTCAAGCGAGCATTAGTTTTTAAATACGAGAATGTTTTTAAAATGAAATATTTCATAATAACTTTTTTGTTTGAATTGAATGTAACTAAGGATTTAAAGATTATTTGCGTAGTGAAAAATCAACTTAAAAATATTAGCAGATGAACTTAAATATAAGTTGTTGGTAACTTTTTTCCTCCAAAATAGATCCAATGAACTCTTTAAAAATATGTTTCTTGAGGATGAAATTTGTCTTTATTTTAATAAGTTTAGGTTTATTAAAAAAGTATATTTCACGTTCATTTTGTACTTGTAAAATGAGTTTCAATATTTTTATTTTACCACAAAATAATGGATAACTAAATAATATAAATTTAATAAAAGCTCTTTGTATTAAAAGCTCTTTACAATAATAATTAAGACTAATGTGGGGACGACAATTAACTTTATGAACATGTAAAAAGTAATGTTTTTACTTATATGCATAAAACCTAAAATTACAAACAGTACCTTTCACTTTCTCAAAAAAATACATACTACTGAAAATTAAGTGCCATTAATTATAAAACCAAAATTGTGTTCTACACGGTTATTTATTTAGTTGATTATACTGTCTTCAAGAGCAATTGTATCAATAGTTGTGGTTTTAGTGTATATGTTACAGTTAATGTCCGAAATTCGGTAATGTTCAGAATAACTTAGGTAAAACGAGAATTACCTAAGGTAAAGTACTATAATAAGTATATTTCAGTAATATAAAGTATAGTATAGTATAGTATAATAATACTAATATAATAATACTTCGAATACTAATATAATAATAATATAATAGTATAGTATAGTATATATAAAGTAAGTATATTTCATACTTTACCTAGGTATTCCGAACATTACCAGATTATGAACATTAACTGTAACATATATACACCTTAGCTGAACTAATGTAATTTTTGAGGGATATTTACTAAATACAGTATATATAGAAACATTTCAATGTGTGTATTTTTCTATAAATATATTTTTAAAGTGTAGAGTTGAAAATTTCTTGAAGCTAAATCTGATTTTGATTTTTAGTCTTTATGTTACTCTTAATGTTTGAATAAATTCAATAAACATTGATGACACTTTCCAAAACATAGAACATTATGTTTATTGCATGTGCGTTATTTAATTTTTTCAACAAGTACAAATATTTGAAGAATTTTTAAAATTTTTATAATTTGTTAACAACTTTATAGTAATTGTAATCCTCTGCAATTTTTCCAAGTAAGAACATTTATGGTGTGATATTACCTCATAATCAAACAAACCTTAATTATTTATAGATGAAAATTCAACATCCCCCAAATAAAAGAATCAGGTCAGATCTTTTGAAAATTTATTGGAGTTAATGTTTTAACCATAGAAAACACAGAAAAAAGAAAGAACTCAGAAAAGCAATTTTCTAAATATCAGTAAAGTTTAATCAAAGTAATCCTAAACGTACAAACATAAAAAACTATTAGACATAAAATATTCTAGCCGCATAAAATGCACAAGAAATTTGTAAAGAAAATTTCAACATCAGAGGGAAAAAAGATACTTTGAAAATCATCTAATTCGAATAAATATTAATTACATATTCATTAATTCTATTACTATATTTTTTCTTAGGATTTATTTTTTATTTAATAATACATCTATAATTTAAGACCAAATAATCACGAGGTAAAGTTTTCCTACTATACTCAATTAACAAAAAAAAAAGAAAAAAGCTTTGTATAGTAAAAACGCGTATTATCTAATTTCTGCATATAGGATATAAGTTAAAATCTCGTTGTCTCAAATATTCGATGCATAAAGTTTGAGATCAAATGATGATGATGAGAGTACTGATATCTTTTAGTTTTTCCCTTTCTTAAACAAGAAGGTTGGAAAAATGATTTTTTGAAGTGTGAATCGTGGCTAATACTTTTGATAATATTTTTTAAAATGATTTTGGCTAACTAAATTTGGCTAAAAAATTTGATACTTTAACAAAGTATCAGTTTTATATTCCTATTCAAAACTAAGAGAAGATTTTTGGTTAAAGGATGGAGTTAAGGAATATATGTATTTTGAACTATAAATTATTATTTTTTCCGATCAAAGTATTGACAATGTTTCATAAATTATTTAACCCTCAAAGTTTCAAAAATAAATTGGTTAAAGTTTCAAAATAAATACTGAAGGATGTACTATTAATTTTGTTTTCCTTTCCACCCTTCACGAGAGAAGGAAAGGTGATGCATATCGGTAAAAATCGATTTTCCCGACAGAATATCGATAACGCCGTCCTTGAAAATCGATTTTTTCGATGTATCGATACCCCGGTGGCCTACCTCAGGCAGTGATGCATTCCTAAGTCGGACGTCGCACATCTCCGAGAAATGCGCACTTCTTTTCTCGAGGACCCTAATCCAAATATCATCACGCATTCGAATCCCCAGAACGGGCTGTGATTGGTCGATCTATCTCCAGTCTGGGCCAATTCCGAAAGGGTCAACTAGTCGTCCGCTGGTTCAACCCCTCCTCGTGGGAAACCCCACTCCATTTAAAGCAGCCTTCACCTATCCTCGAAGGGCCCGCATTCCACAACTCACAATAAAAAATAAAGGATTCTAAATAGTTCCGATCGTCTGAGACTGTGTGGTGCCGCCGCGCGTGCTGCCGTCGTCTGAAAAGATTCGTTTGTTTGTTATTTGGTTCTCTTTTTTTGCCGCGTTCTTCATCTTGGTCTGGTTCTTTTCTCGGAATAGATAACTACCTGTGATTTGACCAGGCTGGAAGAGGTTGAGGAATGCAATTGCCTGCATTTTTGCCGAGGTTAGTCGACTCGGTTGGGTCTCTTGGAGGTTTTTTTCCTGGCTGTGTTGCTGTTTTTCAGGATTCGTTACATTTTTCGATGTCAATGTTCGTTTTTGTGTGTGGCGGAAAATCGATTCAAAGGATTGCGTGACCTCTCCAGGGGTTCAATTGAGTGTATTGCTTTAAGTTCAATCTTCTTCAAAATAAATTATCTCCTTCTTTTCTCATAAAATTTTCCCCACGTCTTCTTTATTTCTCTCTCCAACATCATTTCATTTGAAAAAATCCAAGGGCAACAATGTAAAGGAAAATGAAGAAAATATTAATTCCTGGTGACTTTTAAAACCCTTTCAGACCCCAAATTCTCCATAGTATCCAATGGTAATCTCGGGCCCCTTAAAATTGAAAGGGTTAAAAAAGAATATATCGCACTTAGACGAGCTTCATCCACGTCCGTTATAAGAGACATTTTACTTACGATTACATCACGTATCCTGATTTTGGTGGCGAGAATGTAATATGTCTTTTATTTCTATCTTTAAGGTTTTTCTCTTTTAAGGTTTTCTTTATACGCTTTTGTAAGGAAAAATAAAATATATTCAACTTTAATAAATCAAATAAATTAAGGTATTCAAAGGGTATTTAGTATTTGAGCTTCATTTTTTGTTACACTGTAAAAAAATTTCAACCTTTCACCAGTGGCGGATCTACGGGGGGGCTTTCGGGCTGAAGCCCCCCCAAAACGTTTAATATTTTACTAAATTTGTCAAAACGCAAAAAATCTATATCAGAAATTCGGATGAGGCATACCAAAACGAGTTGAAAAAGTGGGGTTTTTGACTTAAATTTCCAAAAATTTTCTGGGGGAGGAACCCCAGACCCCTCTTTTTGTAGTTTGAGTAGGATAATTCACTACTTTTTCCGTATTACGATTAACAAGAAAACTCAATTGGATTATGAAAATTCTTAGCCCCCCCAAAACCAAATCCTGGATCCGCCACTGCCTTTCACAACAAACGTGGTTCAAATTAGTTGCAACTGAAATGTCGCGAAAAGTTGAACTACATTTTCTGTTTTTTCAAACACCAAAAAACTTGTTTTCGGTGCTTTCATGATGCACCGAAGACATGGTTCAGATTTTCGCTTCATTTGGGTTGCAACTAATTTGAACCACGTTTGTGGTGATACTATCCAACCTTTCACCACTAAACTGGTGAAAGGTTGAACTGTTTTTTATCAGTGTAGAGTTACATTATAATCAATTTCGGTACTCTACATCTATAAATTGATACGTAAAGGTCCAATTCCGCAATGAATAATATAGAATAGAGACCCTACATAGTCCAGTATGGACTGGATTAAGGATTTAAGGATGAATCCTACTTCAAAAAAATCCCAATTTTAGCTATACGTATTGTTCCTATATCGTAGCATGTTTAAAATGTGATCTACGCTATACATACAGGGTTATTCCTACGTTAAATAGAAACACGTGATTAAAATTAGGGACCTTTTTAAAATAAAAATAAAAGCTCTAAAAAAGAAAAGTCTAAGTATTGAAAAGAAATCTTTTTTAAGTGGAGTTCCTTTTCCTTGTGATTTTAGTGATGAAATTGGCATTATTTTAAGTAACCTATCTTTTTTCAGTAATCTTATGGTAAAAATTTTAAAATTAAAAATAAAAAGTATTTTGTTTCTTATAGGCATATTTTCCTTATTTCAGTGCGTAATTATCTTAAAAAACCCTATTCCCATCATGTAGTTCCATCAAAGTCAGAAGTAAAGTTACTAACAGAATTTAATGAAAAAATGTTACTGTAAAATATCTTTTAAGTTATACAATAACTGCGTAAGTAAAGAAAAAAAAAACATTTATGAACTTGAAAGCTTATTTTTTTAATACACTAAAGACGCCTCGTGTTTTAATCCACTCGTCAAGTTTTTTTTTTTTAATAATAATAATAATTTATTTACAGAAAGGAAAAAAAACAAATACATATGTTTTTCACTAAGGGGCACAAGCCCTTCCAAGTGAAGCACTAAATTAATAAATAAATATTTATACTAAGAACAAAATAAAACAAATAATCGAAATACACATACAGTCATGAACAAAATACAAATATACATACAAAATAATACACACTAAGTACACACCAGAAAAAAAATAATAATTTGGCTAACACAGAGCAACAAAATATAGTCAAATATCAGGCTCATCTTCAATTACAAGACCTTTATAGATTTGTGTCTTTTAAATTCAATAAATATGTAGACAGACCCTTTTTAAAAGAAAATTTATTTGAGTTAGAGGTTAGAGAAGTTGGCAATTTGTTATAAAAGAACGGACCCTGATAAAGAAAAACTTTTACGCAAGATATCTTTGTATGGCTGTGGGATATTTAATATAGGTGGTTTTCTGAGATTATAATGAATATTGGTACTACCAAATGAGCTAATGTTATTATAAATAAAAAGTGATAACCTAAAATAATAAAGTTTCTTTATAGTTAATAACAGATCACTATTTACATGCTTAAAAATTCTTTTTTGCAAATTTATTAAAGGTATAAGGTTTGATATGTAATCCCCTCCCCAAAAAATTATGCCATACTGTAAAATAGATTGAATCCAGGAGAAGTATAAGGTTTTCAAAAAGGATCCGTCTACATGATTTTTTAAATGATAAAAAATTAATAGGTAGTATCGGAGTTTAGATTTTAGATAATTGATATGTGAAGTATATTTTAGGTTCTGGTCAAGATTTAATCCCAAATATTTAAAATTTGGAACTCTTTCAAGCTTAAGACAATTACAGGTTGCGGAATTCAAGCAATCGTGATATTTTATGTTTAGATCTAAACTAAGACATTTTAACGACATTTTTAAAGACATTTTCGTATAACACTCCCTGACGAAGAACTTTCCCGTTCTAGAGACACCCTGTAAAATTGTTTCTTTGCTAGCCTTATCCTGATGCCGTAAAGACAACTTTTCGAAGTCTCCCTTCGAATACGCAGTACTTAGTTAACTCTTTAAATATAAATTAATAGGTCAGCAGGAAAAAGGTTTGGAGGCAAAAAGTTTTTAAATATCTTAAGACATAAACCAGGTGTTTCAATTCCTTGAAAGTCTTATTTTTTGGGTAAACTGCTTTTGAATTGCTATGTAAATTGATCGTTATGCGTTACTGTGTTCTTATGAGCTCATACAATCTACTTTAATGGTGTTTTCATCTTTAAATTTGTAGCCTAAAATAAATAACACGCTTTAAGCGAAAGGAAATAATTGGGGAACCACTATAGGGGATTTTAGTTTAAAAAACATATGTGTAAGAAAGATTTTAAGGGTTCATTTCATAAAATATTAGGAAGTTTCATTTTATTTAATGAATTCATCAAGATTTAAAAGGATGTAAAATGTAGTTTAAAGTTTACGAGATTGAATTTAAAGACTTTTTTTTGGCTTTAGGAGGGATCAGTATAATTTTCTTTACAAATTTTAAGAAACAAGAAAAAAAGCTCTTAAATATTTGCGTTCTTAAAAAATTATTTTAAGCATCTTTATTTAAATAAAAAATTTTTATTTAAATAAAATGCATACTATTATTTAGTTTTAATCAAAAGTTTCAATGTTATCATTTAAATAGGCAAATTCTATTTTAAATATAATTAGACATCTGTGTAAAACAATTTCAAATGATTTAATATAGAAACTTTGTAAACTTCTTTATTTTAATACTTCTTTATGTAAAATATTCTTTTCATCAAATAAATCTCAAAAACTATGACGGGTATTTAGGTCGCATATTTACTAAAAGTTGCCTTTACATATTATATAAAAATTACGTTGAAACCGTTAAGATCTACAGTTAGTCTAAAAATTTGATGAGATAAACTGGTTTTTTTTCATAAAAAAATTTTAAAAGTAAATTTTGAAGTAATATGCGAAATCTTTTAGATTATTATACTTAATATAAAAATCTGTAAATACCAAAAGCAAGTTCATTCTAGTTATAATTAGAGGGGATGTAATTGTATTTATCTGTATTTTTAAATTATAGTTTTTGTACAAAGATATCATATTGGTGTACTTTAATACACTAATGTAGTGGGACACATACATATTAAAGTGCTTATTCAACGTTTGTCGGAGAATATATTATAATTTTCCTGAGTACTAAAATGTTTTCAATAAAAGTAGTTATATTTTAAATTATATCAAATTTATATTTTTTCTAATCGTTTTCATGAAACTGAGTCTTTTATAAAAAATATCTGAATAGTTCATTTTTCTACTCAAAAATGGGTTTGAAGGAATAGCTCCGTTTTCCCAGAATTGCATTTTCTGTGTTTTTGCATCCTTTTTAAAATTTTGAATCTTTTAGCTAATAAAATTGTTTAATTATAGGAAATAGGATACATCTGTAACTCCCTTTAAGAGATAAATTAAATTATGAAACACTTTCTATCAGTTTAGTTTCATTCATTTTCCAATGTTCTATAAGTTATTGAACTCCTTTTTGTGCGATACCTAGTCATCTCAATAACGTTTCCTGAAACGATTACAAAGTATATTTATCTGTATTTTACTTAAAAAAAATTGGTAAAATATTACATTTTATTTTCATACCCATCCATTTTTAACTAAACTATTTAAAGGGAAAAATTTTAATGTAGGTAATAGGTGCAAAGACTTAATAATTAGGTAAGGTGTAATATAAGTTGATGAGATATAAAAGTTCAAATCCCTAAACCACTTTGCGGAAGCTTTTTTAACTAATTAGGGTTTAATTCAAAGGTTTTTTACACAACTTGACGTTGATTAAGGGTGAGCAATCTTTTTTTTGCAAAGTGATACTTATGTTGATAGTCAGAAGTAGCAAGTATTCCCTTTGATATGTAAATCCCTTGATTCATCACCTACTTTATTGCATGCCTTCTTTGTTGCGATCGAGTGAGACAATCTGTCTCTTGCCCACCTTGGCAGAGAAAACACTGGTCACGTGTTCCCAACCACACCTGCAAAAGAAGGAAGTTGGTCCGCTTCTCTTCTGTATTCCTGAAAAAGAAAGATTTTTTCTTCGCAGTAGTCTCGCTCTACCTTAGCATCAAGGCCAGAATGAGAAAAAAATGCACGAGGATAAAAAAAACAGCTTAGGAGTGTGTGGATGATCAAGAATACTGAGTGACCTTTGAGTAATTAATAGATTAAGATGGAATTATTTAGTAAGTGTGTGTGGGGGAAATACTTGTGGATATTAACCATGACATTTAAGTTAACCAATTACCAGGTTAATACAACACTAAAGTTTTGATGTTCTTTCTACCCTATTTGATCCTCTCCACTTTTCTCTATTGAAATAATAGTAGAGTCATTTTCCATTTAAATGAAAAAAAAAGTTTTATGTACTACCACTAAAAAGTCTTAAAAACATTCCTTTTCCTTCGTAAAACGAATTTTTTTCTTTGGTTAGAAGTCTTTGGTTGCGAGTTCCATCATCAGTGGTAGTTTTTTTAAAGGAATAAAATTGTAAATACTCTTTTAACTCTAATGCCAAGTTGAAAGGTTGTAATAACTTCAGGGCCTTGAAAGTATTCCCTTGTTAATTCTTATATCCTTGGATTAAAGGAGGTACCTTCGGAATTACCTCCAATACATTTTGGAAGATTATATATTAGACTTGTAATGTCCATTCCTGAAGAAAATTGGTCCATTGCCGTATTGAAGAATTTTAATTATGAATTTGTCATTACTAAGAGAAAATGTTGTCTAGGTGGTTAAGTTTCCTTATGGATTGAGTTTTCATTATGAAATAGGGTCTTTTATTGGATTCCTTATATCTATCTTCCAAAGTTTGAAACGTGTGAAATTTGTCCTTTTTATTATTTTTTATCCTTTTTAAATGTGCGCCTACAATGTCTAGTTTATAAATATTTTTTTCACGGAATATGGTGTCGAAAATCGTGCAAAGAAATAAAATAAAACAAAAGCACCCTTCATAGTTTTTAATTGTTGCACAGGCGGCCATTTCCTTTAATGCAAAGGGCATTAAACTTAGCACTGCACCTTTCCAGTGAAATTCCCTATATTTCTCTAATAGAAGGTAAAACTGTGTCATCTCACCCTTTTCTTCGAATTCTATTCAAAGAACATTTGATGAACCAGTAGACGCCCTTAAGTGCTATCGCTGATGTGGGCCACTGGAACACATCTGTTCTTTCAAGAATTCAATTATCGAGTACCTATAATGTAGATATAATACAAATTCAAGGGTCATGTGTTATTAGTAAGTTCGCGATTTTCCTTTTCTTACTAAGATTTCGCATGTTATCTTTTACCGTGCTCGGAAATTTACGTTTCATAGAAAACATTACTATTCATTTGATTTGTATAATTAATTATTTTTATAGAACCTTGAATTTAACATTTTAATTTCATCTCTATTTAGCAGTTTTTTAAAGTGGTGCCTGCAATCTTTTATTTTTTTTGCGTGGGTACAGCAAAAATGTCCAGTGTTTTCAAATTATTTACTACAGCAAAATTATTTATAAGATACATATTATTATACAATATTATTTAAAACATTTTGACTGAATGAAGAGTCAAATGATCCGGGTAGAGTAACAAAATTCAAGAGTAGATTGATAAATTTTTTTTGCTAATTACTACAGAAAGTATTGTTAAAATCAATGAATGAATAAATATAAGTTTTCAAATTGGATACAATAACATAATCTGCTTTAACCTTATCTACTTTTTTATAATCTACTTAATTTCTTTTTTTTTTCATTACATGATTAGTTAAACTTTTAAAATTTCTAACGAGAGTTATACCTAATATTAAAGCAGAATATGTTTTTGTTATATTAAAGAACTCTGGGTATCAAGGGTGGATTGATAAATCTTTTGATGGCTACTATACTATAAAAAGTAATTGTTAAAATCTAAGTATGAATAAGTATAAGTTTTCAGATTGAATCCAAAAACATATTATGCTTTCATATGACTGTCGGTAGAAATTTTAAAAGTTTAACTAGACGTATAATGGAAAAAATATATTATTTATTCACAAAAAATAAATCGGTCATCATAACTTAAGATGAACAATTATTTGTTTGTGTGTTTTACTTTCTGAATTATTATGCGCGTCGAGAAATTTTATTTTATGATGTGGAAATGAAATTAAGAAACTGAGAAAACCATCTGAAAAGTGGTAATTGGTGAACGATCATCAAAACTATAAAGCATTTAGATTTTTCAATGGCACTCGCTGTACCTATAATCTAATTACTATATTTATAAAAAGAAACCTTTCAAAATATAAACGTTATAAATGTACATTTATTTTTCAAATGATAAAAAACCTATTAATCAAACGGAAATATCTTTGTTAGTAAATAAGACCAATGAATTCGTTCGTAATTGGATTTTAAATTTCATTTGCATTTTTTAAATATGAAGGAATTGGGATTGTAAAGGAATGCATTTTAAAGAATCCTAATTTAAGTACAATTTTTGTGGAGATAATGCTCATCTTCACTTGATGCAATTAGTTCACGCTATTAGTTCTTATTTAATCAAAGCTTGACCTCTTAACCTTGCATATGATTATGATATTCCGTCTGATAAATAATCACTAGACAAGTACACTATAATTAATGTAAGCAGCAATAGGAAACAAGATTTAAATTCTTGAAAAATGATGTCTGTTTTATGGAAGAAATCCGATGCCTAAAGGATGAAGATGATTCAAAAATAAGTTTAAAAAGGCGAGGTTGTTTAAAGTGATAGTACATAATTAACTCTCCGTACAAGTATGCATCATTAACCCTTTGAATCCTAAGCCGACCGAGATTGTATGAAAAATTAAAAAGGTTTAAGAGTAGGAAACTACTAATGTGAAACACTATGAAGTTTTAGTTGTAAACTTTTCTATTCAAAGAAATTTCAAATATTGAATTTAAAAAAAAAAAATTTAAAAAATATGGTACACTAATTTTACTGAAGACTAAAAATGAATTTATTAACTAATAATCTCTCTATTCTAAAAAAAAGTTTTTGGTGAACGGTTTCCAGAGAAAGGCTTTTTAATTACTGAAACGAATGACACATACATGGTATCAAAATGTCCGGATTCTTTCCGGATTTCCGAGTAGGCCCTTCGATTTTTCAAAAAAATTCTCAATTTTAAAATATTTCCATTTTTTTAGATAACGGATAAGGTCACAGTTAGAAAGCAAGTATTGTCAATCAAATTATTATGCATCCAATCACAACGACCGATTGACGCTATATTTTAAGATGAAACATGTTTTTTCACCTGTTAAAAAAGTACTTTCTTTATGAAATATCACTCAAAAACTGATAAAAACATGTTTTAAAACTTACATGTACGCCATTTTAGACTAAAATTTCACACTTTTTGTCCAATATTTATAAATTTTTAGTCTGATTTTATCGAAATTAATTGTAAACATAGAGTGATGTTTTGTCTCTTATTATTTCAATTGCTTAAACGGTATTGTTTAACAAGTCTGGGTTTAAAAAATATGAATGATAAACACTAGGCATATTATACTAACGAGTTACTTTAAAATAATGGTTTTTGTTTGGTCCAAATATTGATAACAATAAGAATTAATTATTTTTATAATCATAGATTAAAAATAATTAAGATGAATATTTTTAAAAACATTTCGTTTAAATTTTTGATAAGTTCGAGTTAATATACTGTATTCAAACTTTTTAGGGATATTTATTCATGGAGGGGATTTGGTGACGTATTTTTGGAAAGTTGGTTGAAGTTTTTTCTGTAAATTGTGTAATTGTTTTATAAAGTGTATTAAGTTCAGCGAGTTGGAATTTGTGGGTATTGCGAAGCAATTCCAAAAGGTCCTGCGTCAGCAGTTTACGGGGGTTGGCGAGCGATAGCGAGCAGGGGGCGGTAGCTCCCTAGTTAATAAAATAAACGAAATTACTTTTGAGGCTGTTAAAGCAATGAAAAATTTAAAGCTCTATTTTTACTGTATAATTTAATTGTTTTAAATTATTCATTTTTTGATTGGTGAGTTAAAATATCGATGAAAATGATGATTTTTGTCTTGGAGTCAATAAAATACCTGTGAGTCCAAAACACATTTTCGTAGACACATACAAATTTACTTAATGTATGCAATTTTCTAAATGAACTTTATATCATTTTTTTCTTTAGAAACTACAAATTATTTATCTGTACAAAACATCATCTCTAATTTCGTATTTTCGAAGACTTTTCTCCTCAATCTCACTCTTCACTTTAAATCTTTTTATTATGCCTCGAAAAAAAGTAGATATAATAATAAATTTTTTTCGGACTGCATCGTTCAATTATTCAGAGGCTATTTAAGAATTTACAACCAATTTACCCTTGAACCTTTTTCGAATGAGATAAATTGAATAAATGTTAAAAAGAGAGAAGTAAGAAATAAAGAGAGGGAAAGAGAGATCGGGAATGCTAAAATGAGAGAGAGAGAAAATAAATGAGAGGAAGAGGAGAAAGAAGAGACACGAACGGTATAGGGATTAAGTTAAAGAATAAAGCAAAAGGGGTAAAAAGGAGAGAAGGAGACAGAGAGAGAAAAATAGAGTATCGGAGGAAAGAGAGATGGAAAGAAAGTAAAAAAGAAAATGAAAAGGAGAACCTTAGGTAAAATAAGGAGAGAGTATGCTAAAAATAAGAAGAAGAAAGGGTTGGGAGGAGATAAGAATGTTTGGAGAGAAGTGGAGAGGAATGATAATAGGCGATAGGTAAACGCCTATACTATCATACACACTGTAAAAAAAACTGTAGAAAACAGAAATTTTCAATAACAATGACTTTATGTTTACAGAGATATTCTGTCATGTAACATTCCCACCGCACTTCTATTTATTTTGGTTGGATCCTAGCAGAGCCCACACCCTTGCCAAAGTTGGCGATAATTCCGCCATCTTGATAACCCTACTTTTATACATTAGATGGCGCTTGGCGCCATCTTGTTCTGGTTTGGCGCTTTATTTCGGTTTGTCGCCAAGGGTGTGGGCTCTCCTAGGATTTTACCTTTATTTTATGTAAAATAACAGCTTTTATCTAGTTTTTTAGCTTATCTGTACTTAAACAGAAACTTACTGCATCGAAAATGAATACAGCTATTGGCAACATTATACTGAATCTTCGTTGGTTCAGTGGTAGCGTGCGTGCTTAGCATGCGGTAGGTCGTGGGTTCTATCCCCGGATATTAATTAATGAAAATTAAAAAACTCTACTAAAATAAGTGCATGCGCACAAGCAGAAAATTACTGAGAGGCAACAGAAAAATCTGTAGCTCACTTGACCGAAAGTTTCTTTTTACAGCATTTACCTGTAGGTAACAGCTTTTTTCTGTTTACAGGATTTTTCGGGCTACAGAAATTTTCTGGCAACTTTTGCTGCCAGAAATTTTCTGTTTTTTTGCAGGATTATTTTTTACAGTGCAGAACCCACCACCTTTGTCACCTTTGGGTGTTTTATGGATTCGATACTTTAGAGTACTCGATACTAACTAAATAGTCGTTTCTTTTAACAGGGTGGCCACACAGAAAACGTATTTCAAAATTCCCTGATGTTTCCAGGTTTCCCCTGACAATCTCGCTTAGAGAGATACTAGATAGTACTCTCATACTAGATAGTATGATTTTCCCTGATATTAATCTTCTTGAAAACGGGAGAATGAAAATCGAGAAAGCGATAGAAAGAAGAAGGAATATAAATGAGGTTATTTATGTACATTTTAAGATTTGAAAATCAGAAAAATGTTAAATAGGTAGATTTTTAAAATTTGCCTGATTATCATGAAATTTTCTAAAATTTCCCTGATTATCATCGAATTTTTATAAATTCCCTGATCCCCCCTGAAAATTCCAGGTTCTTAAGGTTTTCCAGGTCGGTGACCACCCTGTTCAAGTTTCTGGTCCTCGGCTAGGTGACGAGGTAAACCTGATTACCCCAATTAGAGAGCGGCCACCCAGGGCGTTGGTGCTGCCCCAAGAACGTCCCCACTCCCTCTCTGACCATCTATTAAAATTCACACTGCCCACCTCACTGGGATGGCGTTTCAGGTAGACGTGCCTCGCATCAGACATCGCCTGCACACCTGCATCAGAGAGGCAACGCACCGCTCGCTGCTTTTATTTATGTACAAGGATGTTGTGAATTAGAGACAATCGGAGAGAGAGTTTCAGCTGCTGCTCCTCCGTTACGCGATGCGAGTCTTTAATTTCTTTCGGGGCCTTGAGTCTTGTTTACAAACAGCGCCGACTTTCCCGCTCTTTTTTTCGTTCTTTTATTTTCTTTCTTTCTTTATCGATGCTGTTGTCGTCACACTCTGGAAAGTGTAATTGTAAACATACTTGGCTCAATGAGAAGGTTGTTTTGGGATGTGATGTGGGGGCGATAGCGATAGTTCTTTTGAAACATCCCACAGAGAAATGGGGGAATTCATCGTTCTTCGATACTTTGTTATATTTGTTACTTTAAAAATGTAACAGAGCAGTTCAGAGAGAGTTCGACTACCTTTTTATTTTAATATATGACATCATAAATTTTGTTTTAAAAAGAAAAAGTTATTTAACAAAATTATTTTAAAAGCAAATACTGCGGTGATATTTCTTGTTGCTGCTTATTTATTGAAGTATTCTATTCTTTTGTTACTTTTTTTAATTTATTAAGTTTACAGTTTTTAACTGCTAATTAATAATAAAATGTGGAATGAAAATATGAGAATTATCACTTTGAATTTTCAAACCACTGAAGTACAACTTAAGTTTTTTGTATTTGGTTATGATATCTTATAAGTTTACCTTTTACAGAGAAAGTGTTTTCATTCATTGTTTTAAGAACCCATTCTAATTTGGATGATATATTTCTAGTGTCTAAAAATATAGAATATTTTCTATTGATAACTTGGGTTTGTGGTGAAAGAAGCAATTAATTAGCGAATTTTTAATACAAAGTATCTAGAAAGATAGGTATTATATCATTGAAATTAATTTAACTTCACAACTTTCTGCATCAGACCTAAATCCATTTTTAGCATGAATTTTTTTCATCTTTTTATTAAAAAAAAATTCCTTCGCAGACGTAAGTAATAATTTTTGTTTTTTTGTATATGTCCTAATAAAATAAGAAACCTATGGATACCTTCTATGTATATGGTGGATCTAAAACATAATCTGTTAAAATGTTGACTGCTGGAATTTTTTTGATTCAGTTAATAAAAAATTCATAAAAAATCGAAAGCACGTAAATGGGTAAGAGTTAGCAGTTAGTACGGACATTTCTCATGAATTTTTCATTTTATTAATATCTATATATCATTCTTCCATAACCTTAGTTTTTTTAATATTTGAGTTCATACTTTAAGAATTAGTTTTTCTCCTGGGTTTAATGTAATCCATATGAAAAAAAATGCAAGAATTTCGAATATGGGCTTTAGAACTTTTTCCTCATTAAAAAGTAACAATTAGATCCTTAGTTTCACAATAAAAGTAATTTTAAACCACATTCTACTCTTTTAGGGGTAAAAATGAAGACACAAGTTTGGGGGTAGACTGGAAGAGGAGGTCACTCAAATGGAAAAACTTGTAACTTCAGATAGAGGGGCTAACGCTTAGTACGACGTTATCCCTAATGTCGAGACCATGAACGTTTAATCCCAAAACAATAATGATAGTTTCTCATCCATTAAACACTCAAGACAATACTTTCAAACTGACATGTAAATGACCCTTTGCCAATACTGTCACACTTCTCCTAAATGTCAACCCAAACAATCCTCTATCGAGTGCGCGTGTCGCCTTATCTCTCTCATCCTTGCCACGGATAAATCGGCAGAGCATGCTCACCGGAAAAGAAGAAGCAGTGATGCGTAGCAGACAAATAGTGGTGTACTGATTCAAAAAGGAACGTGCTGTTTCTCACTGTTGATTTCAGTCACGTCCGTCATGGGGATGTGAAGAAAGTTAGGGTATTTCTAACTGCAGATGGATGATTTGACGTAAAAAGTGTGGTTGAAACGCAATATTTCACGTGCTCGTTACACGTGGAAATGTGAGACTCGAGTGTTCTAATTTACCACTAAAACAACCTTGGGTATGTTTTTTTGAAGACAGTTAAAAAATTCACACCAAGGAGTTTTCATGAATTAGATTAAAACACAAATGCTCTAATCTGCATTTTCCTAGATCAGGGAAACAAGTATTCAGTGTATTAAAGTGTATTGCTGTTTTTACAAACATGTGAATTGCTTATTTTTCCTACTAATCTTTTGGGAATTGCGACTGTTGGTTTGCAAAACTCAAGCGGGTAAAGAATTATTTCTCTTGAAATCTGGCAGATGGCGCTACTAAACTTTCGGTTCACAGGAGTGAATAATTTCGAAATATTTCTTCAATGTTTCCTAGAATATAAATTTAATTTATCTGGTCTTTAATTACGAAATGAATGAGTCTAAATTTTTATAATTTATTCCTCGTAGATAGTACCTTTATTCCTGGTACAACGTATTTTAAACTTAAAAATTGTCGTTTTCAAAATTTCAATTGACTTTAATTTTATTTCAATATTTGTTAAGAACATATAGTTCTAAAGAGATTGATTAGATTTTATTAGAGGATTTAAAATTTTTGATTGAAAAGTTCTCAATTTCACAACTAATTATGAATTTAAAAGTTGTTTCAAAGAGAAAACTGCATAAAAGAGAGAAGTTTTATATTTAACAAGTAGAGGGCAGCACCACCGTATTTTCAGGGGAGCCATGGACTCCGTCCTTTTCACTGATTGTCGTGAATGGAATGTGAAAATTATTTGAATTACTGGAATGTAGAATGTAAAAAAACGGAAGAGGGATTTTGGAAAATGTGTGCCGCCTCGCATTTTCTTAACATAGTGATATAAAGAAATAGATATTTTTTTTTGTTGATTCGAATATACTTTAACATATTAAGATAGACCCCCTTTTGAGTTTGTTTGATATCCAGATAATGACGATTAAAAATATATATTAAAATGAATTAAATTTAAAAAAAAAATTTTATATCTTGGATTTTAATTTCATATTTTTCTTTCTAGATCAGAACCGCTGGTACAGCATATTTTTAAGGTAATCTTATTACACTCGAAAATATTTTGGGTAAGTAATTTAAGTTTTATTACAAAAATAGTAAAATACAGTTCAAATATTTTAAATAAGTTTTTAGCGAATTGTATATTTTTAGGTTGTTTTAAAAAATATTTCTTTTGTCCTATGGGGCCATTCATCAATTAAGTAAGGATGATTTTGGCAATTTTTGACCCCTCCCCCTTCCCCCCATGTAAGGGTACGTAAGATTTTTCAAACCCCTCCCCCCCTATTCTTACGTAAGATTCCATTATGTTTTTCAAAACAATAAAATGTTAGAAAACTCTCCGTTTGACGTAAATCAAAGATTTTTATTTTTCAACAGATAAGTAATACTCTTGCTGTCAACTACATATTACTATTATATTATTATCTCTTGATTAGAATAATTGGAATTTCTTTATATTAATTAGGAAAATCTTACGTAAGAATTGGTTTGACCCCCCCATCCCCCAAGTAAGGGTATGTAGAGATTTTTCCAACCCCCTCCCCCTCGGGACCCTTACGTAATTAATGAATGGCCCCTATCTCTATTCTTCTTTACTAACCCTTTAGTAAACAGCTTCACCACTAGATGTCACTCTTATCTTAAAGCAAGTGGTGTTTCGTTGAGTCAAATTTGCGGTTTCAAATAAATTTGTTTCAATTTATTTATGTTGTTCATTTAATTTAAGACATAATTAAAAAAAAATGTATCTCAGAAATTTCTAAAATTATATGTGCTAATAATAACTAATAACCCCAGACTTAAAAATTTAGTTACAAAACATGAAAAAGGATCGGGCACCATAAGCGAATGGGAATTGGACTTGCGCATAGGCGCCGACTTTTATTAAATATTGGGGGGGCCCAGTACTAGACAAAAAATATATAAGTTATTCCATGTATGTTCCATATAAAAGCGGTCCTTAAACTTTCGATCGCCACTAATGCTAGACCCCCAAGATTTTGAACATCCAAAGGCTTATTCCTAAAGTACCCCTACGGAGTTTATTTATGTGTACGTAAAGTTTTAGAGATTCCTTAAAAGTAGTACTCAAATTATATTCCACGTTGTGTTAAAATTTTACAATTACTCGAAGTATAATAAGGGGTCTGGGGGGTTCCCCCATAAAAATTTTGAAAATTTGCCTCAAAAAGTAGTGTTACAGCTTTTCTTTAGACATTTTTGGTTCCACCAAAAGAGAGAAGTTCCTTGTAAAACATAGATTTTCTAAGGAAAATATTACAAGAGACGTCGAAATTTCGAGAGGGGCTAGGGGTCCTCCCCCAGAAATATTTTTGAAATTTGTCTCTTTAAATTAGTGTTATTTATTTTGAAACTATCAAAAGGTAACTCGCGGACCCCCTAGGAAGGTGCTGGGCACCCTCGGAGGTCCGCGGCCGCAGACCACTGCTATAAAAAATTCAAATAAAAAGCAGCGTAATATATTTTTTTAAAATTTTATCGTACACAAAAAATTAAATACCTATCGCGAAGAATGAAAGTGGATTTATACCGCTTTTAAAATCAACGGCACAGAGCTGTAACTATAGAGTTTTGTTTCGGGAGGGATTTTGACTTAAATATTTTTTCTGAGGTACCTACTTACGAGTACTTTTTTACTTCCGTGTTAGATGACTTGCACATTTGATATTAATTTTGTTGAAATTAATTTCAAAATTTTATAAACAGGGTCATTCCATGTCAAGTGATCCGAACTTTTTTCCTCACATTTTTTGATTTTGTTCATATTTGGCTCATTAGTAGTAATTCATAAAGTAACCAAGAATCCAATTTTTCAGATTTTTATCTCTTTTAGTTTTGGAGTTACGGGATTTTAAGTTTTTTAAAAATCCACATTTTTTCACAAACCTTTGACCATAAAATGGTCCATAACTCCCTAGAAAAAAGAGCAAGAATGGTCTGGTAAAAAGCATTTGATAGTAAATTATATGCCCTTTCCAAAAATGTGTAACATGATTCATATTTCAAAAATTAAAATTTCAAAAATTTTTAAAAAAGAAATAAAATTTTAATTTCTCAAAAAAGGTATGCTTAAAAATTTTCAAAAAATTCTCAATATATCTTTGACACTAGGTCTACAAACATGGCCAGTTTCAAGCTGGGATCTCAATGGGATCATAGTTAAAAAAATTAGTGAAGTTATGTTTCTTGCTTAAAAAGTTCAGGATGGTTCAAGTCACCATAGGTATTTTGAGACATAAACATCATATATATTATATAATCGAATCCAAAGGCATAGCCAGCGTTTTGGTGATTAAAAATCCCTTAATGCAGCCAAAAATTGCCAATGTATGTATATTTATATTAATAATATGTATGTTAATAGGAAACACTCATTCAGTGAAAAGAAACGGAAACAACGCAGCGTAAAAAACTTACATACACAGCACTTGTAGTAGGTTTCTTTTCATTCTGAGCTTTGGATACTTCACAAACCCTGGCTATGTAATAACTTTCGAAAGTATGAAATCCTAAAAAATGTTTAGATTTCCATTATTTTCCCATACTGTTCTAACTGTTTTCACTAATTTTTATTTACTCATTTTAGAGTTACTGTTTCTCAAATTTTGTAAAAATAAATTCCTAATTATTTAATCCTATGCGATTAAGTTTTATTTTGCAGTAAATTCTTGAACTTAATTACATAGCCAGGGTTTTTGAAGTATCCAAAGCTCAGAATGAAAAGAAACCTGCTACAAGTGCTGTGTATGTAAGTTTTTTATGCTGCGTTGTTTCCGTTTCTTTTCACTGAATGAGTGTTTCCTATTAACATACATATTATTAATATAAATATACATACATTGGCAATTTTTGGCTGCATTAAGGGATTTTTAACCACCAAAACGCTGGTTATTCCTTTGGATTCGATTATATAATATATATGATGTTTATGTCTCAAAATACCTATGGTGACTTGAACCATCCTGAACTTTTTAAGCAAGAAGCATAACTTCACTAATTTTTTTAACTATGATCCCATTGAGATCCCAGCTTGAAACTGGCCATGTTTGTAGACCTAGTGTCAAAGATATATTGAGAATTTTTTGAAAATTTTTAAGCATACCTTTTTTGAGAAATTAAAATTTTAATTCTTTTTTAAAAATTTTTGAAATTTTAATTTTTGAAAAATGAATCATGTTACACATTTTTGGAAAGGGCATATAATTTACTATCAAATGCCTTTTACCAGACTCTTCTAGCTCTTTTTTCTAGGGAGTTATGGACCATTTTATGGTCAAAGGTTTGTGAAAAAATGTGGATTTTTAAAAAACTTAAAATCCCGTAACTCCAAAACTAAAAGAGATAAAAATCTGAAAAATTGGATTCTTGGTTATTTTATGAAGTACTACTAATGAGCCAAATATAAACAAAATCAAAAAATGTGAGGAAAAAAGTTCGGATCACTTGACATGGAATGACCCAACATTTAAAATTCCAAGCGAAGCGATATTTTGAGGGTCCTTCCCCCCAAAATATGGAAATTTCCACCACAAAATAGCGTTTTATCTCTTTTTGAAGCCCATTTGGGTTACACCCTTAGAGCAGGACTTATTTTAAGAAGCAGAATCTTCAAAGAAACCTAGTATATAGTATATAATAAACAGCAAAATTTTGAAGGGGGTTTAGGGGCCCTACTTCAGAAACATTTTGGAAATTTGTCCCTAAAAATAGTGTTTAAATTCATTTTGTAAGACGCTTTCTTCTTATGCTACACAAATGGAGGATCACACCTCAAATATCACGGAAGTTTCAGGGGAAAACGGTACATAATAGATTTTAAAATTTGAGGGGGGCTTGGGGGTCCTCCCCCAAATTTTTTTTGAAATTTTTACCCTAGAAAGTAGTCTTTTAAGTCATTTTGAGACCCTTTGTGAAGACCAAAAGAACGACGTCCAATACATTGTCTTCTTAAGTTCATGAAAGAAAGGTAGATTTTTACTAAAAATATAGGGGGGCTTAGCCCCCCTTCTTCCGACATTGGGGGGGCTCAAGCCCTATGGAGTCGTCGCCTATGTGCGGGACACCTTGAGGGCCTGAGAGGGCATTATAGAAACCTTAGGGGTAAAGCAAGTTGTCCCTGTGCCTGGTAGCTATGAAAAAATATAAGAAAATGCAATTTCGAAAAATTTGTACTTCGGAATTACGTATTGCCCCTCTCATTTCATCTCCTATAAATACCCGCCTCCCATTTTTGGGCAATCCCACTGCAAAAGAAGCCCAAATCTTCATCTGTTATTTAATTTGTGAAAATAATACTTGCCGTCTGTTTGTAAGATTTGTTCAGCACATTATCATTACTCAATAAAAACTGTTTTTATGATGGTTGAATTTCCAGAAGTAAACTTTCTTCACTGTGAAAAGGATTATTTATTTTGATATTCTATTGACACAAATTTTTAAACAACAAAGGTTAAAAATAATTAGATTTAAATAACTTTAAGGACTGTTTCTGAACTAATTTTGAGAAACGTTACATTTTTAATACTCTTATATATAATTAAGGGTTATTTATTTCATCCTTCAAAGGGGTTTTCAATCTTATAGTGGTTGATTTTTAGAATGAGGTATTTGCATGAGTGATGGATTTGCTTGATTTCATGCTTTTTTGATACATTATGGTTCAAAACTACCAAATTTCTGATTTTTAAGTTCAAAAATGTGTTTTAAATAATTTAAAATTCAATTTTATTTTCGCTGAAACGTCAGAAAAGTCACGTTATCAGAAAACGGGCTTCTATTGGATGTAACATCACAGCGCATGAAAACCATTGTGTTTTCTGTTTTCACGTGATCAGAAAACGGGCTTCTATTGGATGTGACCTCACAGCGCATGATTTATGATTCGAAAGTGTTTTCGCGCCCAAACAAAAAACGAAATTTCAAAAATTTAAGGTAAATGTGGGTATAGTGGACACTTTAAGGAAAATTTTTGCTTAAATTCTTAATAAATACCAATCAATTTGCTTCGAAACGGTTATCATCCTATTTTTAGGTTAATTGGATCTTCTTCTTTCGATTTTACTATTAAAAACTTTAATTAGATTGGGCAAAGTATTTTTAATTAATTTTTTAAAAGTACTCCAAATTGCATCTATAGTGGCCACATAGATGAAGCTGTTGCTTCTATGGTGGACACCTCTTGCATCAATAGTGGACACCTGTCTTTTTCTGCCTATATGAGGGGTTTATGCATGAAATTGAGGGGTTTTTCTTGGTATAGTAGTTTATTTCTAATTAAATCTTCCTTCCCAACGAAATGTATTTTAGATTCAATCAAATTAGCTTTATTTAAAAAAAATTGATAGTTTTCGGCCCAAAGTCTACGCTGTAGCTGATTTGAGAGGAATTTAGCATGTAATTCAATGTTTTAGAGACATTGGTTCCCGAAGCCAGAATGAAACCAAATTTATTTAACACTCATTTTAAAGCACAGTCAACAGTTTATGAAGAAAAACTGATTCAAATTAAGTATTATTTATGCTTTTATTAGACGCCATTGCGGTGGCCACTATTGGAAAATCTAAGATTATGTGTTGGTAAAGTGGACACCCCCATAAATCTTCGTAAAGTCAGCATTTTCAAATAAATTTTATTCAGTATTATTTTATACACTCTTCTTTATCTTGATATAAATTTAAAAGTCAATCAAGCGGTAATAAATACGAAAAAATCAGTTCCGACTTACTCGTTTCCTTACGCGATTCAATAAGCAAAATCAAATTTCAGTCACTCGGCCGATGTTGTTATTTTCAAATATTTAAATATCCTTCCCATGCTGATCTGTGGTATCGGTGATAATTTATCAGCTTACCTGATTGTACAATCTACTATGCCTATGAATTTTGACGCTGTTTGATGCCTCTAACTCGTTTTATTTAAAATTAATCAGCTATGTGGCCACTATTGGTACAGTGTCCACTATACCCACATTTACCTTATATCTCAGAAACTAGACTACGAAAATACTTGATCTAAACGTCATTCTTCATGGTTTTTTATCTACTATTTTAATAAAATTTAATCTCAAAACTTGAGAATACCTCATTATCTGGCATTTTGTTTTTCTGGCATTTGTAGTCAAATATTCTATTGTTTGGTCTGAATTAAATTTAAAAAAAGTAAGTAATAAGGAACAAATAAAATAGGAAATTAAATTAAAATAAATAAGGAAGCAAAATAAACTTAGCATCTAATATCTTACAGTGCTAACTACTGTCGTGTGCTTTAGTTTGCAAATATTTTGCTTATCTTAAAAAAATCGGATTTTCATATTTTACAAAGCTACATAAAACTGAAGTTAATGATTCCAAATAATTAACTAAATAATTTAAATATTACTTAAATGACGTAATTTCCGTTAATTATTTTCCATTGGTACACTAAATTTCCTATTAGCATTAAATTTTATAGTTAGAACATGGGCAGAGTTAGGTGGAGGACCCTGGGGGCAAGCTGGAAACCTTGAGGGGTCAAACGGTCCCTGATAGCCTAGGAAACAGGACTTCCCCTTATAGAAACGGAATTTTCTCAAAAGTTATGGGGGATTGCCCCCCTATGACCCCCATGAGTGAGAACCCCCTCCTTTGTTTTGGTAATCCATATTTTCATGTGAAAGCTTTCTGTAATTCCCCGTCTCTCGCTACTTAATCCGTCTAAACTTTTCATCATGAACTTATGAATGAAAACTAAGGCTAAGCGCGCACTAGAGACTTCTGTCGCGGCGACTATAAACACTAGGTCACTCGAGAGCAATGCATTTCTATGGAGAGATTCTTGGCAATCGGCCAAGAGTCTCGTCGCCTGTGCACGCGCTCTAGCTTCTTGCAATAGCCAGGGTGATAATTTTGTCTCTGTCACCGTGACAAAAGTCTCTAGTGCGTGCTTAGCCTAACTCGAAAGTCATCGCTGGACAGGGCATACACACGCGTCGACCCTCCCCTACTTTCTCACGACCCTCATCACATCCACCATTCGATCTCGCGCACCGTAAACCGAACTCCACTTGGCCGAGTGGCCATTTCCTCCGCATCGGATGTCAATGAAATCGCACGCACAAAAAGAACAACAACCGCACAGAGCACCATAATAATGAAGAACAACACATCGCGAGGCGTGTCGACCACTCGAGAAGCCACTTGAGAAACCACGCGTATGACTTTCCACCCCGGTTGCCACCATTGTCGCCAAGTCGGCCCGCGTTTTTATGAATTTTCCCCTGGATGTATTTATAACGGGTTTCATCCATAGAGCAAGAAGGAATAGGGTGGGGATAGGATTTTTTCTCCGTTTATTGAAGGGACAAGGAAAATAAAAGACCACCCAACGCCCTTGTCCATAAATTAGCGGTCAGTTTCTCCTCTTAGGTGGGGGTAGAGGAAAAGTTCTCACACACAGGGGTCCTAACATAATATTTTACCAAATAGAAGAAGGATGTAAAACAAGGGCCGTATCTCCAGAACCTCAAAAATGTTTTTGAATGGAATTAAATTCGGAAAACCACACTTCATATTAGAGCTAAATTTTGGACGTTGGGATTTCGGTTCCTTGAGCACCCCTTTGTAGCAAGATTGTTAAGGTTTTGCTTTGTGATTGCGTTTTAGAAGGGTGATAGTGTTCTTTAAATAGAGAATATTAACGATTTTGGATTCTAGAGATTGTATTATGGAGGAAATGAAAGCCTATGATGAGTCTATGTAAAATAAAGTCGGGACATTTACTACAGCTGCGAAAATGCTAGCAAAGGGCCAAAAAGTCCCTTTGCACCAATACAAACAAACATATAATTAAGAATTTAGTTAGAAAGAGGGCCATAATTTAGACATATAAAAAGGATTTGGAAGAAAATCTTTTTCTTAAATCAGAAAGAGACAATGGGCGAATTTAAGGGGGGAGTCATGGGGGCAATTTCCCTCCTACTTTCATGCTACTTCCTTTTGTTCCCAAGTTTCCAGCTTTTCTCCTCATTCAAACCCCCATGAAAGAAACAAAAAACTTTCACAAACGGGGCTCATTAGGATGATTCCGTGGATATATTTAAAATGTCTAGATGATAGATAGAGAAGGTGTTAGGAAAACCAACTCATATAGGCCAACAACCACGAATAGGCAATTCGTCTTTCTATCTTTTGGAAGAGGAAATTTTCCTTTACCCTCCAATCTAAGGGCTTCCGCATAGTGGATCTGGATTTGGCTGAAACTGGGAAACTATAAATCACTGAACCCCGGCACGCTTTCCCCCACCAGCCTTTCCAACGCAAGGAGAGGGGGATGAGATAGTGTTGGACAGCCTTGACAGTCGAGTAAACAGATTCCCTCTCGGACGCTTCCACCCCCTCTTTTGCATTGCGAAGGCTGGAAGGGGACCACGTGCGGGGATCGAATTACTCCAGATTCTAGTTTCCATCAGACCGACTATGCGGAGGCCCTAAGAGACTTCATTTTCCCCAACTCTTCCTGATGCCATGCAGGTCCGCCGAAGATGCGCGCTCTGTTCCCTCTTCGCCCACTGTGAATCAATCCTTCACCCACGCTTTCGGGGTGTCCGTCCGTCCGTCGGGATTTAATTCGGACCCAGATAGCGCACGTTGACACGCCCAGTCGCCTGATGTCGAGGCGCGCCGCGGTGTCGGAGGAGGTTCCATCGGGGTCAGATCGGGATCAGCATCCGACAGACGTCTCCCTCATTCGAGTGTTCGATGATCGATGGATCCTCGTTATGAGCACCTTTCGGTAATTATGGCGATCGGGCGGCGTTTCTTTTTGAGGGAGAAGTGAAGGGTTGATTGGGGAACGTGGCGTTTTGGGTTTCGGAAGTTGTTTTTCGCGGAGATAAGGTGGTTTTTTTTCGGAAGTGGTTCGGGGAAAAGATGGATAATTTTTCTTGTGTGCTTTGCCGATGTTGACGTTGTAAATTTATTTACTTGGATGCGTTGGTGGTCAGTGACTAGACTTTCAGGGCTTGTAAAAGATAAACTCCAGTACAAAGAGATTCCGGTAAAAAAAATCAAAAACCCTTTCTAGTTTTTCTATTACAAATGTGGATTTCTCATAATGTTAACCATAGGCTGAATTTGGAAGGTTTCATCGTTACGTTGTGAATTCGGGATTTAGATGTAAAGGGCTGAAGTGTTAAATGACTCGAATCATCTATCGTTTACAAGAGGGACTCATATATTTTATTAATATATAATTATATTTTTCTAACTTTTGACTAAAATTCTCTATTGCCCTTAAGTTTTACATAAAAAAACAAAAGTGATTTTGATTTGCTCACCAAAGGATTTGTCACTATGTGGGAGGCTGTATTTGTGAACTCAAGAATGTGTATCTTTTAAAATTTTTTAAACCTTTGAAGAATTTATCACTTTTGAACTGAAGGTTTGGTTTTATTTTCATGTAAGCTTACACTCTTGAAACCTCAGATCAAAACTATTATAACGTTGTGGGGGTTTTCTTTATTCCAATCTTCTGCCGGAAGTCCTAGAAATAAGGAATAACTGGCAATCTCTTTTTCTGCGTAGTTTATTCTACATCCTGTTTTCTCAACCCTGAGTAATGATGCTGTGCAGCGCTTTTTCCTGCATTTGCAAATCACCAAACTCTCCAGACCCGCGAAAACGTCCAAAAAGAGTACGAAAAACAACCCGAGAAGAAAAGCATTTCCGATAATTAGCCGTCCATATTTTCTTATCTAGCTCTTAAATCGACTTTTCTGCGCAAGTAATTGAAGTGTGGGTCCACCGCCATTCCTTCAATTTGTGCTCGAATAAATTAACGACAGAAGAAAATCCAACATGGCCGCCGCGTATCGCATGAACCCTTTCTTCCCACCAAACTTCCGCGAGATGGCGCGCACAATCGCGATCGCTGTTGTGTTGCCATATTCCCTCGTTCAACCTTGACTGCAAAGCAAATCTGCCAATCGAAATGGATTATGTTCTGTAGCGAGTAAAAAAAATAGTGACCAGAACAACAGAGGGTACAAGACCCTTTGTTGAGACTTTTTTTTCGAAAGCTGTTTACTCTCTTTTGATTTGTGCCTATTCAGAGTTGTGTTCCCTTTCTTTCTGGTATTTTTTTTCATGTCTTTAATTGGATACTAATTCGCAGTTCCAATCTAGTGAACCCGAAGATAACTTAGGCAGCTCTTGTGTACTTGGGCTCTTGAGAGGTGTACGGAGTCTTTGTTTCCGGCCTTGTTATAACTTAATGGTAATGCGATATAGGGTAATAGAGATGTCCCCGAAGCGCCGTAGAGGAATTCTTGTGTCCACCAGAACAAAGTGATGTTCATTTTTTCAAGTGAGAATTAAATTCAATATGGCAGATATGGATAGAGATATGGAGTAGGGAATGTTGTCCTACTGCCTTAGATCATCAGCTGTGCACGTGCATCAATTCGAGGGATGACATTGTATGAACCCAATAGCCCCCAGAGAAAATAGCTCTCAGAAAAAAGACCGTAAAATAGAATAAAAAGCACAATAAAGGACCGCACAAAACAGGTTTGAGTGTAGGGGAGAGCGGGGCACATTCGCACAAAAAGTGCATTTCGGCATATTTCTCTGGATCTAGATGAGATATTGAAACAAACTCGGATTCAAATGAAAGTTAAGACCTTTCCCGATATTTTAGAACGATATTTGGGCGCATTCATCTTGAATTTCTAACCTATATCATCAATCTAAAAAACGAGAAATTTCGTGCGAATGATGTGCCCCATGGGTGGGGCAGTTTCGCATACGTGTGGAGCACATTCGTACACATGCAAAAAATTATACAATAATTATTTTTAAAAACTAAAAAGTTTATGGCACTTTGAAGTAAGGATAATTAATTGAAATATTTGGAACTTTTACATATTTTTCCTCTAAATTGAAGATTTTTTTTCAAAAAGAAAACAGCTTCAGAAAATATTGAACATCTAAGTTTTTGATGAGGAAAACAGTTGTAGTAATGAAGAGTATATTGCACATACTAACATAATATAATTAGTTAAAAAAAGTTCAACCAATATTTTAACTGTCAGGTTTTATTCGAAAAGAAAAGTGAACCAACAGCTCGCTTATTAACACCTGAAACTGACGGTTGGGGAACTTTTAATACGATATTATCATTTTTTATGAATAATGAATCATTACTTACTGGGAAAATAAAAGTTCAAGTAATCATCATTAATTTTAATTAAGCACTATTCAATTCCAAATTTTCTATTTGACCAACATAACAAAATTGTCTTTTAAGTAGCAAATTCTACTAGAATAAAATCACTTAAGTCAATTGGTATTAAACAATTATCAGGGACATTTATTTCTTCAATGTTTAAATCTGGGTCTAAATTCCTTAAAACTGAAGCTTTCTTTAAGATGTTATTTTCTATTATCACCAAATTTTGAAACAATTACAATAAATAACAATTAAACTTCAAGTTATTAAATATACTGCACTTATAAACATATAAATCACTTTCATAATCAAATATGGGAAAGATGAGGAACATTTGCACTGTCCGAATCTGCCCCATCTTTTGGTGTACGAATGTGCCCCATCTACCAGTTCAAGCTTACCACGTCCCAACAGATATTTATAATTAAAGCAGGGAAATAAAACCTTTCTAGAAACTTACTTTAGTAGTGCCTCTACTGAATAAAATGCTGAATGTCCACTTGAGAGTTATTTTTGATTGATATTTTACGCCAACAAAATGACTAGAAAATTTACTTTGCTGCTTCTAACGCAAGCAAATTTCTAGTACGCATAAAACAAAGTGGCTCAGGGCTTTGAAAATTCATGCAGGAGGTGGTAGTCAGGCTTTCATCTACTGGTATTTTTTTCAGATTTTTAAATTAATAATTACTAGGGGAAATGCCGTCTGTCCGAATGTGCCCCATGTGCGAAATAGCCCCACTCTCCCCTACTTCGTTTTGTGGCCAGAGATGGGCAAATAGCGGTCTTACAAGAGATTAGATAATAATAATATTTTATTGGAGCAACTAGGTCTTTCGACCTTTCATCTCCATCATACATTGTAAACTTGATACAGTAATTTCCTTTTGGTTAAAATTTAACAGAGAAACACAACTAAATAAAACAGGCTGCAATACATTACAGAGATAAAAATATCTGATTTAAAATACTCCATAGGAGTCAATTTAAATTAATGTAACACTAATAGACCTCTCTTCCACTCGTGATTAATTTAACAGGTCTCTCGGTCTAGCTCTCCTGTATGTTCTTATCGATCCGTATGGGGTTATGCTCCTGAGACATGTATGATCAGAATTATCTATTTTGTTAAAAAATTTGGCAGCTAATTTCATAAAATGGTCTTTTAGATTTAGTATTTTAAGTTCTTTTTTAATTTGAGAGTTTCTATAAAACCAGGGGCTATTTAACAAGAGATTAGGACTCTGGACCCCCGATTGCTGTATGGAGTTGATATAAACTAAATCAACAGCTACTAAAAGACTAAATCATTTAGTCTTTTCTTTGGTAAAAAAATAGAAATTTTCTAGTGTCACAGGTTTACTGAAAATTCCCCCTTGGTAAACGAAGGGGCTAGAGAGGCTATCCATCCAAAATGTCAGCTTCGTTTTTATAGGATAAATTATACTTATTCTTTTTGAAGGTTTTGGAGTGTTTTCTTCTGTCTGTTTTGGCGAACAATCTAAAAATCTCTCAGCGGACCGCTATTTGCCCACCTCTGGCCTATAAAGCTTACACAAAATTTAAATGATTAAAGACATTTTCTTCTTTGTAAATAAATGTATAGGGAACTTGATGATGATTGATTTCTCAGAGAAATTTAATGTAGTTTTAAGGAAAATAGTAAAAACATCAGAGGTTTCATTTATATATGTTGTTCAAAGTTACTGTTATAAAAAAAAGTGCAGTGGAACTTATAGAATAGTAGATTCTTTAAGGGTAAAAAAAGTACCATAGAGACCACATAATAATAAAAAATAAATGCAGTTTTATCTCTTTTTTATTAAATAATGGTCCGTTTTTCAATAGTTCTTTAGTCCAGATTTGAATGATTCATTTAGAGAATATAGGTTGCGAGATCAACTGATCTGATAGGCTAAAACTTTTTTATCTATACTCTTAATATAACTACGAAATTAAATCATAGATCATCAAGGATGCAAGTGACATCTCAGGACATTCCTGCATTCCTTTTTATTAAGCCCAAAGACTCCACAACTTCTCATAAACCAAGCCGCGTAACCCCCTCATTTTTTCTCAACAACATCACTAACTGCGTAAAAAAGGGGAGAGCGATAGAAATTATTTATCTCCCGATAAAAATCGTCTTGAAGAGCCGACTCTTCATTAAACGGGGGAGAGTCGTTAGGTAGAAAAAATTGAGGTGGTTTCGAGTGACTCCCTCCCGACGTTTTTTCGTCGCATGTTGATGAGTCTCTCTCATTATGGGCGACTTATGTGAAGTCGGTTTATTGACTCCTGGATTAGACTATGGATCATAAACGCGGGTTATGGGAAAATAAGTTGCTTGGGCGTCATAACAAGTGGAGTTGGAATCAGTGTCGGATCCAGAGACTCGATTTGAGAGGAGTGATTCTGTCCTACCATCAGTCCCACAACTCAACTTTTTTTGAGGAGGTTCTTACAAAATTATTTTTATAGCCTCCTTATGCTTGCATTATAAGTGAAATGTAGCCTTTCTTAGAACACCTACAGAAATTAGCATATTGAGAAATTTTTCGGAGGGGTGCTAGGTCAAAAAGAGTTCTGGAGGTCCACTCCCAGAAGAGTTTTGAGAATTTGTCCCGATAAAACAGGACTTAAACTCCATTTCGTCCCAATTTCATGGATAAGCCCTTGCTGAAGTAATTGTAATCTTAATGCACTAAATGTAAAAGTTTTGTAATTTCCTGCAAAAAACGTGGTCTGTCTCCCAAAAAACTATCTGAAATTTTCCTCTTTAAAGTGTAGTGTTAAAGCATATTTGACCATACATCTGGGGATTTTGTGGTACCCCATAATATACGTCCAGTTGGTATGCCATTTGTTCGGGGGGGGTGATCGCCCCAATCGCCTCCCCCCATCAATGGATCCGAAACTGGTTGGAGTTGATCAAAGCGGCGAGGAAGGAGAATCTGAATTATTAGACCACTCGTTAAGAACCATTAGACCATTGCTTATGGAAAATCATCGTTTTTTTTGTTATATCCAAGGGTGCCAAAAGTTGTTGGTCCTCTATTTAAACCTCGTGTTTTATTTTTTATTTAGTTCAAAGTAACGTAGTTTGTTCCTCCTCTTTATAGTCTGTGTAAATAAAATTAGGATGTTCACTACTAGTCGTTTCCCTACTAGTCACACACTGCATTTCTATTGTACTGCCACGTCTTTCCAATGGTGAAGAGCCGCCAATTTTATAAACAAGAACTATAGTGCAAGAAAAATTACTAGAAATATCAATCAATTCCAATAAATAGCTATAGCAATTTTATTTCTCTTGACGCTTTCTTAGATTTAGCTAGAAACTAAACGCCCAATGTATCAAACAGTACCAAATTCAAACAGTTTGACATTAGGGTTAAGCGGATCCAAGAAGATAGGTGGGTGTTACACAGATACTTGGAGTCGCCCGACATTCCGTGGAGATACCATCAAATCCTGTATTGCACCACAGAGACAAAAACGCAGTGAAAAAAAAATTCCCTCCTTAAAGAAAAAAGAAGAGCATCGGAAGACGTCTCAGACAAGACGAGAGCGGCAGATTAACACAAAGGGACACTAATTTGAAACCCAATCCTACCGAAGCAACCACTTGGCGATTTACCCTCAAACTGCTCTGACACAGATCAAGGAAAAAAATATTTTCCTTTTCCAAAGGGTAAAAGGGAGAGGAAGAGAAAAAATTCATTTTTGACCTCCGACCCCGGTTATCAGATTACCCAGGGCTTCCGAGGGGCCCTTCTCCGGTTGCGGGCCTAATGACGTGGGTCCTGGTGACGTCACGGTTGCCACGCCCCGTGCAGGAACGCAAATTTCGGTATTGTTGCTGATGTTGATGAGACGGCGGATCTGAAGTGAAATGAGAGATGTCGTTAGAGGATGTGTGTTGCTTGGCTGGGGGATCGGTTTCACTCGCTGATGGGAGTAAACAGATTCCGGGATGATTTAGTTTGTTTGGTTGTTGGAAACGGTGAATAATAATTTTGATGAAAGACGGTTGAATTAGTCATTGAATGAGGAGTCAAGTATACTCTAGTATGAGTGTATATACGTTACTTTTCAAAAAGATGCGCAAAGAAAATTTGTTTATATGTGGGTTGAGGGTAAATTTATCTGCATTTTCAATAAGGCACTTCCTTTTTCATTCATCTTTAGGGATCTTATTTTTGCTGTGGACTTATCTAAAAGCTGTTTTTTAAAAACATATCTTTATGTTATTTTTTAAAATTATTTTATGAAATCAATTGAAGGTGATACACGGTGTCGCACAATTGGATTAGAAGTATCTTTTTCAAAAATCCTCTGAAATCCATTAACTACAAAATTCATAAAAATGCAGAGACTTCATATCTACGACTATTTTCTTAAAGTTATTCTATAACGATCTTATGAAAAGGACATAAAACTGATTAACATGGGGAGTTCGGAGAAAAATATTTTATACACCGTTTTTAACAAGGAGATGGAGTACCGATAACCAGAGAGAAGGGTTTGAATATCCATGATGAGGGCTCATGGATACCTGTGAAGGACCCTTTTCTTGTCTTCGCTGATTATTATAATCAGTAAATGGTTAATAGTATTGCACTGAATATAAGTCAGAGTCAGACCACCACTACAAAAACTTTTAATGTCGTAAAATATTGTTGCGGTTGTTAAAGAAACGGATTTTTCCACTCCATTTTCGATGGTAATTTAAAAACGCTGAAAAAACGTATCGTGTCAAATCTGTGAGGCCATCCTTTAATTTTTTACTTCTTTTCAAAGATTTGTTTTTCTGTCAAAGGTTTTCTGGAGGTAAGATTATAGTATAGTTACTTAAGTGACGTCAGTTTTAAGTAACTGTACTTGGAAATAGTACAGCAGTGATACAAGTAACATCACTAAATAAATATAGTTAGCAAAAAGTGACCCCCAATAATATGTTATCCATGTGTGGATTAAAAGGTTAATGAAATAGCATAAAAAGGTGTGTATACTCAGTTCAGTGTACCTCATCACTATGCCAACATAAGTGATAAGATCAGGCGCGGCACGGCTCCAAGGGAGTGGCGATTTTTCAGACAAGATTCCCTATTGGTACTATTGGGGGTATAAGGGTCCTCCCCCAGAAAAAATTGAAATTTGATGTGAAAAAGTAGGGTTTTAACTCATTTTTAGAAACATTTTGAGTCTTAGGGGGGGCAGTTTTCAACACTATTACCTTTACTTTTTAACCCGAAATGTCAAAATATTGGTTATTTCCTAAAAATTATCACTGAAATTCCCCTTGTGGTACTAATGGGGGTCCTCCCCCAGAAAAATTTGTAAAAGTAGTGTTTTTACTCATTTTGTGAACCTTTTTGGGTTCCCAAGGGGGGCACTGACCATCAGAGTGCCACCCCTTGGATCCGCGCCTGGATAAGATATAGTTAACCGTAAAGACTCTTGAAAGACAGACTTTGCTGTGAGAGTATTTCGAGGTTCTTACTGTGCTTTTCGATGTGAAAATATGGATCAAACAAGCCTTAAAAGAATTCTTTGCATTTCGGAGTCGCTTTTTGCAGGCAGCCTAACATCCCACCAAAACAGTCTCCGTGATCGATTTAGTGGAGATGATCTCTCCTAAACCCACATCTGCCCTTGCCATCCATTCTCATCGGTTCGCAAACAAGGCTAATTGCGATGATTTGTTATTGGAAGAGAGCCCCGGCGATGACACGGCCGGGGCTGCCTTGAGACGACATCGCACATCCATCAGCTGAGGAAACAGAATCGCGGGCCCCAGCTACGCAAACACGCGGCATTGGGGAGGCTTTTTTCCGCGGCCTGCTGGGATCTGTCTGGGGAGGTGGTTTTTTGCTCGTGGCTTCTTTCTCATAATGATTGTGTTTCTGCGGCACCTGCAGTTGGTTGGATGCGTAACCTTGGTTTGAGTATTGGAGAGTATCTGGTTCGATATTGGAGCTTTTTGATCTGACCGATGCTTGCTTGATCAGGTTTATCAAGTTTTTTTTCCGAGATGTTATGCTGTGGGGTAAGGATCAATACTGCAACTTACAGATCCTACTCGGTAGGATGTCGGACGGCGAGAGATCTGATTGGTTTGCTGGAAGGATGCTACTATTTACAAGTTGTTCGTTCACAGGGTTTTGTTAGTTGCTCTGCGAACGCCCAAAATGGTCCTTTAGAATCTTAAAGGTTAAGATACATTAGGCTGCACTGCAACAAAGTTACTTAGGGATTCTATAGGAGGAAGATGGGAGGGAGGTTTCAGGCGCGGATCCAAGGGGGGTCACTTTTCCAGACAAGATCCCCTTGTGGTATCAATGTATCAAGGGATCCTCCCCCAGAAAATTTTTTGAAATTAGACCTGTAAAAGTAGGATTTTTACTCATTTTGAGAACCTTTTTGGGTTCCCAAGGGGGGAGCACTGTCCAGAGTGCCACCCCTGGATCCAAGCCTGGGAGGATTGTATTCATGAAAAACTAACTAGCTAATGTTGTAGATAACCTCAGAAAAAATGTTTTGGGATTGTGATGTGGGCAGATCCCATTGGTGATGGTGTAGCCCGAAAAAATTTCGGAGGGAAATATTTGAATTTGTTTTCGGGGGATAAGGGGTAATTTTTTAGTCCTTTCTTATGATCAAAATGGAATATTTCTGACTTTCTGTTGAGATTTATCCCTATAAATCCCCCAGACTACCTCCCTACCCTAATAATATGGCTTCAAATTCAAACTTGTTCAAAAGAATACGAGAGTCTGCCACCTAGATAAAAACTCTAGCCTCTGTGACTCTGGCTTACTTCCTTGACAGGAAATTATGTGGCACAAGACCACCAAGATTTATGCAAGACACAAGACCACCTAAATAGTAAAATTAATGAATATACATTATAGGGCGATGACATGCTAAAAATAATCGATTACCTTCCCACCTTTAAGATTGGTTTAATTTGGATATTGAACAAAATAATTTTAAATCTTAAGAAGAGTAGATTTGGAAATGGAGATTGCTTTGGAGTTTTTCAAAAAGAAATTACTTCTAAAAAATTCGAGAGAGAAACCTTAACCCCTCCTCGCGGCTCTTGAAAAAGCCGCTTTCTTTTTTTGTGGTTATCAAGAAAGCTTATCGTTTTACAACCAAGAATGCTTCCAAAAAAATGAAAACAATGACGAATTTTCTTTCTTTCCACAGAAAAAAAAAGACGGGAGCATCAAGATGAAAATGTTATTGAACCCTCCCCCAGAATTCCTGGTAAACCGTGCGCCCGATTCTCCTCTTTCTCTGCCTTTTTTCTTCCTTCGTTTCGTAAGGTCAGAGTGAATTATTCACTTATCACAAAAAGAAATGAAACAGTACTTGAGAATATTCCTAAGGAGAGAGAGAGAAAGAAAAAAGAGCGGACCAAGAAGAGGAAGAGTCGCTAGGAAAGCCCTCGCGCTGCCAGCGATTACTTGAAAAATGCCTCTCCTCGCCGCAGCAAACGATAGATCTGTCGGCTCGCATCTTCGCGTACCCGTACATATTCCAAGAACTCGTTAAACGCGCTCTCCATCCATCTCGCCGCAAACGATTCGCAAAAAGTTGGAGTTCGCCCTCTCGGGTTCCCGGGCGTTGAAAGTGTTGCCATTTCCGTCCGCATAAATTGGCCGAGAGCAAAAACAAACGGATAAGCGCGGCGGGGCGATAAATACGAGCGCGAAAAAAGGCTTAGCTCGTAAATTTACGAACGCGTCTCGAAGGCCGGCTGACGTAACCCTCCTCATCCTCCAGTCTGATTAGCTCAAGAATAACAATAATATGCGGTGGATATTTTTACGAGCGGATCCCCTCAAAAATAGAAATCCCGAAATCTCCAAAAATATGTTTGCCTTTTTTTTGCTGTGGAAGTAGGCATATTTAGGGCAAATTATCGTGTAGTGTTCCAAATCCTTCATCTTATATCATTCTTCACTCGATTTTTTCTTTGTTGTTGAGAATATAACTTCATCAAAGCTGCCTAGTCTTAGAGTGCTCTAACCTTTTGTAAAAGAGAAAAATAAGTGAAGGTAAATTGCTCACGGTTTAATTTGGTGAAAAAATAGCCTAAATATTATTCTTTTTAAAACACGAAACACTGCACTTTGATGAGTTATATCTATGAAAAACAGATAGAAAAAGTGCCACAGCAACAGCATACATTTTTGTTCTTGAACTCTTCAACTCTTTAACGTTAGAAACTTATACAAGAGATGATGTTTGATGTTATCCAAATATATTGACTCCATTAATCTACTAACACCGACCTCAATAACTACAAAGAATACTTAAATATGACAGATTACCGAAGTTTCAACTATTCTGGTCTTTGCAGTATAACTCTTCCAAGAGCAACTTACGATTAATGCGATCCTTAGGGTACATAAAGTTTTAAATAAATTGCACCTAAAAGGTATTGGGGTTCCTTTGCACCAAGGATTGCTCTGCACATTGAAAGACCTCTATCTACAGTAACAGTTGCTGTGGTACCGGAAATCACTAGTGGCACCCTTTTCTGCTAGGGCGGAGGTAGTCTCACTCAGTTTCAGCTTGGTCATTGGTTCAGATTCTATTTTAAGTACTTAAATAAATTTCTATCTTTTGCTATCTGAATTTTCAAGCATAAATGAGTTACACCGTGATGCTTACCAGTTGAATTAATATTTAAGAAATTGAGTTTTTTAGTGTGGATATCTGAATACAAACTTGGTTAAGGAAGTACTAGATAAAATGAATACTTGTAACATGAAGTGATTCTTGTTGTGCGTATTTGCCTCAAATGTAGAGAATTGTGTAGAGTTATATGCAGGACATTGATTTATAATAATAAGAGTTATAAAAATTATTTCAGGTATCTATGCGAAAAAATATTTTGAAACACCTAAATCAGAAAAGCTCTGGTTGACCTCACCACTAGGGCTGGGAAGTTTGGGACAACTCATTACCTACGAATTTTATTTCCCCTTTTTTAAGAAGTGCCCCCATCAGTGTCCTTAGTGGATTTCAACTCCAGCCTTCCACACACGCGTGAGAGTAAACTTATATCAAAGACAAATATGAAATTTGAATCCCTGGCTGACTAACGCGCCACTATTTCCGAGTGACGTCAGCAATCAGGTGGCTCCCAGGCCAGCCACGCCCCTTCCAGGTCACGTGACCTTTCACGCGTGTTGCCACACGCAGCCTCTGTAATATTTCAACTTTGTGTCGCTGGATGGAAGAAAAAAAGCACGTAAGGAGAAAAGCGGGCCCGCGGAAAATAATAAAAGATTAAAGCTCGGAAAAAGGGAGAGAAAAGAATAATAATAAAAAAAGGAGAGAACAGCTAATGCCAGTTATTTGTTTCGCAGAGCACGTGTTTTCTGTCAAACGATTGGCGTCGCCCTTTTGGTGGTTTCTGGCGCCTCCCTGCAAAAAATGAAATTTTCACTCTGGAATGTGATTCTCAAAAAAAATTATTTAGATCTCGAGGAGCTGAGTGAAGATAGAAACTTCTCTAAATCAGGAGCGTTTATAAATACAAATCCGGTACAATTTAATGCATATGTTGAAAGCCATGTAACAAACCCGAGCATTATTAATAACGCCCTCGTATTTCAGGCAAAGTAATAAATACTCATTAATAAAAGCCATTGAATTTATCACATTGCCCGCAACACATTAGTGTTTTTATATTAGGTAACTACTTAAATTCTATAATGACAACACATTGTCAAATAATATAAATCCTAATCAAAAGTAATACTAAACATAATTTTATAATGCAATTGAGAAACCCCCAATATCACTAAAATATTTGGTTCAATTCCGTTTACGTTTCCACTAAATATCGCCATGCTCTTTTGGACACTAAAAAAGTAGAAATATTGCTAAATAATTTCAAACTCATAGTTAGATAAATAACTGTTCAGTTTATCAATTAAAATCAGAACTGTTTGACGATATTTGAATTTATGGCGTTCAAAAATGCTTAGCCGGAACATTAACTGTGCGGTGATATTTAGCGGAAACATTAACGGATTTCCAAATATTTCTTAATGTAATAAATTTTAAAAGTACAATACAATACAATCGTCAATAAACCAGACACCCACGATGTCGAAAAGAAATTTGCTTTCCTGCTATAAGTGGACTCTAGTAGTGAAACAACATTTACAGGTCAATCTATCATAGTGTACTATTACTCTATTTTTAAATTTAGTTTTGACCAAACAAAAATATTTAAATCTATCGTATCTATTTTCTGAAATATTTTAAAATTTCCATAAATGATAAATAGTGTTGAGAGTATAATTATATTTAAGTGAGGAAAAGGTTACAATCTACAATCTTGAAGTTTGCATGATACATATGTGTGGTAAAATAATATGTTTATTAACGATGAAAATAATACTTTAATTACTTACTCAATTTTAAAATAAAGTGTTTTATATCTATAAGTTATTTAAATTTTCCATATTTTGAACAAATATATCGAAATATGGTATTGTTAAATTGCTTTCCTGCTTTCTTTCTTTATCTCTCTATTCTAAAAAAAAGTTTTTGGTGAACGGTTTCCAGAGAAAGGCTTTTTAATTACTGAACCAAATGACACATATATGGTATCAAAATGTCCGAATTCTTTCCGGATTTCCGAGTAAGCCCTTTGATTTTTCAAAAAAATTCTTAATTTTAAAATATTTCCATTTTTTTAGATTTCGGATAAGGTCGCAGTTACAAAGCAAGAAACTATGAATTTTAAAACAATTGAAAATATATTTCACTGGTTTTTTAACATTCAAATACATTAAATAATCATCTTTCTATTTATCACACTAATTTAAAAAATATATATTGGATTCTTTTTAACAATATTTATATTTTTGCTGTTCAAACGATTTTAATTATATTTAAAACTAATGTATAATTAATTTATCTTTTATTTTTAAATAATTAATTCATATTTATATATTTATCTTTGTCGTTGTGGCAACCTAATCATTACTATATTTACAATAAAATATAAACTCGCTTTCAGAAATTTTGAACTTTTGCATTTGTTTATTACAATAATAATTATTTTTATATCCTTTTGCAAGTTATATTATTTAAGGTAGTAAAAGGTAACTTTTTTTATAATGCCAAAACGCAAAACTAGATATGGCGGGGGAATGTTTTAGAAATAAAGATAAAAATCGAAAGTCAGAACATTCGTGTCATTGCTATGAAACTGACACAATTTCGATGTTTATTTGTTCTCATGAAGCAAAATTCTAAATTTTCGTGATGTTTACGATAATTACTACATTTTTCACAGACAATCAATGAAAATCATTACAAATTTTAAGAACGTAAAATTTATTCCGGAGATGTTTCAGAGCTTCTGAATGGATCTGTGTGAGAAAAACATTACCTTGGGGAAATGGGAAAAGAAAGTTTACACTGCTTTGTTACTAATTTTCTTGGAATTAAATGGCGATCCGCCAATTCATATTTCCATAAAGGAACTTTTAAAATTTCGCCGCTGAATGAATATTCCCCTTTTTGGAAAGAATACCCCAGGGAAGTAGTTCCCCTGTTTTAAGAATGTTTTATAAAATGAGTATAAGTGCTGTGAGCTGTGTTTTGTGAGGATGGCAAAGAGACCCTTAAGTATCAGCGTCAGCAGTTAACGGGGGTTGGCGAGCGATAGCGAGCAGGGGGCGGTAGCTCCCTAGTTGTTAAAACAAAACAATTTTAGTTAAAAATCTTATTCTGGATACTTCTTGTAATTTGTTTGAAAAGGTTTTAAACATAAATATAACGATGGAAGTTTAAATTTAAATCGAAACACTATATTTATCAGACTAGATCAAAACATTACAGATTCATGGCACTTTTTTTATGATTCATTAGCCTCATAAAAGCTCAACTGTTTCAATTCTCCTAAATTAATACCTCATTTGTCTTGTTCGACACTTCAGAACAAAGCTTTATCACTCTATGTAATCTTATCCGAAGGCAAAACTGAGTATAAATTAGAAATTAATTGCACATTGTCCTTTCAGCCTCTCTGAGACTATCAGGAGCAAGACTTTTTGATGCCCCGTTAATGAGGGTAACGATTTAAGTAGCAAAAAACCCGATGGACTTTTTGTGTGTAACAAGAGAGTGTTGGCGGTTTTCCCCATTTCTTGGCGATAGGAATCTCGGGAACAATACGGGGAAATTCAAGAAGTTACGGAGGACATTGATTGAGAGTTTTTGTGTTGTTGGTTTGATACATTTTGAAGGATACGACGGTATTATGTTTGCGTAGTTCGTGTGGGAGTGAGTTTGCTGTTAAAGAGATGTTGTCTTAAGATGTATGGTTCAATTTAAAATAATTAAGATATCTCTTTTTCAAAGAAATTCGCGGTGCTGAAATATAGAGAACTGTTGCTGTTCAAATTGTGTTAAGAAATTATTGGAGTTTAGAATCGTTTGATTAGAATTGAATTCATATGATTTGTGAAAATCATTAATATTCGGAAACTAGAGTGTACGCTATTTATCACGACATTTTAAGAATTAAAAAAAGAATTGGATCTAGATTCTTTTGTCGATAGAAAAAGAAAAATGAGGTTGGTTACACATAATATTATGTGCAGCAGAAAAAAACATGCATTTTTTGCTCAAGCGATTGTAATGAATCTTTTATATTTATTCCATTTAAACCAAATTCCTTACGGTGAAAAAAGAGAAAAGGTTCTAGAGATATTCAGGTATATATTTGTTGAGCCCTTTATGATTTAAATAGTATATACTATTTATAAGAATACTATTTATTTACATTACATGATTTTTTTAAAAAAAATTTAGCTTTACCAAAAAGAAATTGGATAAACAAATCATTACGATTTAAAATTTAATATTTTTTCAGGGTAAATTGTACTAATCAAATCACGTGACCCATTATTATCCCCATGCATATTGTTTTAAAATAGAGAAATGCCATATAACTTTCATATTCGAATAAATATTTTTTGTTCCCAGTTAGAAAAATATCAAAATATTTTGTATTCAGTGCTGTCAAAGCAAGTCTAGCAAGAACATAATGAGCAAATGCGTTTTCGAATCTTCTCAACCTTGGAAGCACCCAATACTCTCGTGCGTCACTTCACTTTTACGCACTTTTTCTTCAAAAGGGAGGGCTATAAAATTTCAAACTTCGACTTCATCATCCACTGCAGACCAAAGTGAATGCACTCCATGTCTCGAGAAAATCATCTGCACACTCGTAACCGGAGCACTCATGATTTGTTTTTAACAAGATAAGATCAGGTCCGCCATTCTTCAAGAACCAAGATCCGTTATCTCACTTGTTTTTTTATTTCTCGCACAAACCCTTCCGACGTCACAGCCCGGGCATCGAGCTCAACCCGATCCCTATCCCGAGAACAATCCTTTCTTGCACAAGTCCAGACACCTTCATATTTCAAAACAAACATCCCACTAATTATTTATCCAAAGCTCCTCCAGTGTCCGGGTACCCACTAATGATCTGTAGTACACAAAAAAGTCCCCCATAGGAGACCCCAAGACAATGCTCGGCCTTCATTATTCGATTCTTTTCTGGCGAGCGAACCCGACACCCCGATACCAGGATGCTTAGAGGGATGCTTCGTTCACGGATCGGGACTTTCGGTTTTGGTTGGACCTTTCCAGGGAAGTCGGTCTCGAGTGCCTTGGGTAGTTGGAAATTGAAAGGCGCTACGTCACCATGAGGATGTAGAAGTCTTCTTGAGGGATATGCGATTTGTGAGAAAAAAAGATCTCTTGGGAAAAAGATCTTGGGTTTTGAAGGAGATCTTGGAATTATGAGGATGGTGAAGCTGTGTGTCATGTTGTAGTAACTTTTTTAACCACAAATATGAGAGTAGTGTTGTAATGATGCAAAAACTTTTAATGCACTTAAGAGAAAAAAGTAATGATTTTTAGTTACTTTACTAGTTAATTTAATCTTTAGAAAATTCAAAACTATTCTGTTTTAAGTCAAAGAATGTAAATTTTTATTCATTTTATTACCGATCTAACGTAATTACTTTTAGTAAAACTTCATTTATATGGCGTGTCTATCACGCATTGGACTTTAAACAAAGGTTATAAAATCCTTTTCAATGTCAAGGGAGATATTTCTATTATTGATTTCATTTTAGTTTATTTGATTTAAAAATTAATAATGTTCGGATATTGAAATGAAGGATTTGAAGGATAATAAATATAAAATTCCCTCCCAAAAGTTAAAAATGGGGTCAATATTAAAAAATGAATTCGGATTTTGTCAAATTAGTATTAGAGCTATTCTTTCAAGTAAATATTTTAATTTTGGGAATAATTACACCCAAATATGATTTATAAAGACTTTTTTACAACATACTTTATTCAAAGATGATGAAGTAATTACACCATGTTTCCTGTCATTCGACTCTAAACTTGTTGGAATTTTGCGTTGCGTAACTGCATTTTTTTTAAAGTAGTTTATTTATACTTCCATTATTTCATCAAAAAAGGATATATAAGATCAACTGATATTAAAGTATTAATATTTAGAAGTTTTAAATGGCCATTACCTTTTGTCAAAATCATATAATCGTTTATGCATAGGTGTATATTCCTTGGTAAAATTCAACCAACTCTCTTAAACAGATAAAAAGATATTTGGTGGTAAAGATGAAATACTAAAAAATAAATTTTCTCTTGAAGTTGGTATATGGCTTGGGAAAACAGCCCAGTTTGAGAGTGCAAGGGGACGTTTAGGAGGAATTTTGCGGTAGATTTGTTACACGGCGTTGTGGGAGAGTCGGTTTTTTCAAACAAGTGTCATATCCACATGTGGCTTTGATTAATATCAATGGAATTCCTTTTTTTCTTACCTCCCTGTTTATGAACCGTTTAGTTTCAAGGAAAAAGTTTGAGCGTATCTCCTCCTGTTTCTGTCACTACTCAACGATTTAATCTCCAAGAAAACTTCACTAAACAATTCGAACTTACTGCCATACTTAGGTAAAAAGAGAACTATTGTCACTTATCAATAATTAAGCCTCTTAAGTAAAGCAATAATCAGTGTAAAGAGAATTGTTATAATGTAAGAAATTGTTTGCTAAAAGGAAAGTTTCAAATGATCACTTTTCATTCTGGTAAAATTTGCTTACGCTTTTAGATAAACAATCTCAAGATTGGGAATGGTATAAAAACACTTCCGTAAAAAAAGAACTATTTTTGAATATTTACGCATAAGTTTGATAACTACCAATGTTTTGATACTTAGTTTAGGGTTGTTATTACTTTTTTATTATTGTTGTGAACCCCTAGGTTTTGACTTTTGATAGCAATGTAATCTCTACTCAAAATTTCGTGTAGGATTACAAAACTTTAACATTTATATCATTATAATTTCTTTGATTTAGTTGTCTTGAAGCGAATGTTAGTTATAATGGTATTTTAAACCATTAACTGCAAAGACTAAACATTCCATATTATGTTTTGAAAATTTAAGGTTAAACTTCTTGAAAACCACGCAAAACTATTAAATAAGAAATACTAAATCATGATAGAGAATTTCTGGTCCCACCCATACGATTTCCCAAATATTTTAAATAGAGACCATACTTTGATAAAGATTTTTACAATGAAATATATGAGGAGTTAACAAAATGTAGATGCTTGGAAAATTTTAAATCTTGAGCTTTGCAAAAACGAAGAAATTTGTTTAAAGGTTAAATTGTTGCATTAATGTTATATCTATAAACTATCTAAATATTTTAATGCATTAAGACTTCGGTTCTTACTATTATTAGATTCTCAAAAATAAATAATATATTTTTGGTGTGTGCATGTACTTATTGTTTTATTTTTTTATTGCGTTTCATTTATAAGTATTCTTTTTATTTCTATTTTAAGAATCCATGATTTCAGGATGAAAAATGAAAAGATATATTTAAGATTTATCAGCAGAAGTTAGCAAAACAATTTTATTAGTAAAAAACTATAGGTGAGTAAAGCTTTTTTTTAATTTTAAAAGATTTTGAGCTTATATTGATTACCGTATTAGTATCTTCATGTCGCTCACTCCTTTCAAGAACGTCATATCTCAAAAATCAACGATATTTAGTTATGACTGTTTTCGAAAAGCTCTGAAGGAGTACTACAACCCTGCGTAACCCTCATAATTTTAAACTGAATAGTAAAGAAATTAACCAGATTCTTATTATTTATTTTCAATGCATTTCAATGCAATTCTTAACTTTCAAATGCCTCTCCTGAAAATTTAGGTTTTTTGAGATATGACGTTCTTGAAAGGAGTGAGCGATGTGTGCATTTGGTATCTAAAAAGTAAGTTCAAGAAACATTAACAAAGACTAACTACGTAACCCAAGAAAGAACAAGGGAAGCTACCTAGAGAAGCTTTGAAAATCAACAAGAATCCTTCTCCCTCAGTCCGCATAAAGATGAACAAGAGGAAGATGAGGATTTTCAAGACTAGACAAAACTGGTTTTCTCAATGATCGTCCAGAAGGATATGAAATCTGAGATCATTGTGAAAGCTGATTTTGTTGTACCTTCACCTCGTGGCGAGTTCTGTGTCTTCAAGGATAATTTCCTGGATTCGGAGGAATTATAACTTTTCGAAAATATCAAATTTTTGCTATTATATGAAGATAAAGGTATGTAAGTAGTTTTCATTATTTTATTGGACTATGTTCAATACCATTTCTGAATTTTTCTTATTACTTTGATTGATTTTGTAAATATCACACAAAAGTAATTAGTTTTTGAAAGCTCCGAAAAACTGTATTACACATGGGTTCGATAGACAATTATTTTTCATAACCTATTAAGAACAAATTACTAAACTGTTTTCACCCGTATTAGGGGAAAGGGGGTAAGAGTACGAACAAAAATGATTTTAGGCTATGAAATCCAGAATTTAAGTTAATCCAGAATTTTTTAATTAATTTATTAAACAAGAGCCTCAAAAATTTAGTGAACGTCGACGTGACGGCTAAAAGTACGCACCTTGAAATCTTGGCAAAAACTGCAAAAAAATGTACCAGAATACCAGATGCCTTTATAATTGGGAGATTCCTCTCTCATGTTACCACTGTTTTTAAGTATAATCCATACAAGGTTCAATCTTGAAAATATACATGAAAATACGCACAGTGTCTCTTTTAGGATTTTACATGAAACAATTGTCAGTGTCTGAGGGGTTTCAATATTTCAAAGGGATAATTTAACATTTATTCAACAGCTGTAGCATATTACTCTCATGTGGTGAAGAGAAATACGATTTATACAGGGTGTTTCAAAATTGCGTTGCACGGCTTTTATTCGGAACCAGCGCCTCCTAGGGTCATGAAAGTAAGGTCTACCCCTAGGTAAGTGACACTGGAGAATCCATTGAGATGACTTACAGCGCCCCTAGCGGCGAAATTAAAAAGTTAAAAAAATTAATTTATAAACTAAAGGAGATTACTTCCCTTACTTCCATGACCCTAGGAGGCGTTGGTTCCGAATAAAAGCCGTGCAACGCAATTTTGAAACACCCTGTATATGATTATCTACAAAATATTCAATTATCATATATCTGTGCGTACTCATAGACACCGATGTATTAATTCTCCTAAAACCTCTTTGAATTATTCCTAAAATTCAGTTTTCTAACGACTCCAAGTTGTTTAGAAGGAAGTATTCTTCATATTGGGTTGTCCCATAAGTTCTGTTACTTTTTACAAAGTTTCGTGTTTGAAAATTTTTTATGAAAAACTGGTAATAGGTTGAGATTTCAAACAAAAGGGATTTTGATATATGTATATTTATGAACATAATGTGGGATTTTGGTAGTTCTCGTGATATTATTTCTTTTCCAAATGGCGGTTTGAAAAAAAGACCACAAACGAAGATTTTCGCGTAATTTTTTTCTTTTGTTTAAAAAACTAGAAAGAACGCATAATTCAGGGATAAAAAAAGTTTTACTATATATTTGAAATGTTTAGTTTAAGATGTCATAGTTTCAAGATAATTCGATAAGTTTAACTTAGGAAATTTTGGTCCCAAACATAACATCTATTGCAAAAACTTACCTCAATAATGTTAGTCATTTCAAAGAAATTTTTACGAAAAAAAGCATCAAAATCAATAAAAAAGCTTAGGAAAGACCCAAGTATTCAAAATATGCAGTATATTAAATTATATCTGAACTTAAGCTCAGAAAGTAGTGCGCATAATGCAAGCGCGCAACGTTTTAGCTTATCACAATTACACTCGCTGAACTTATGCTCAGCGAACAAAGCAATTTTCTTCGCTTCATACGAAAACATTACAATAAAAACAACTCCTTGGCAATTAGAAATAAATAAATTGAATGATATTATGAAAAGGTACTTTCAATGCATCAATGGCATCAATTCAATGCATTAACAAGCATTATGGTTCAAAAAACACCTGCCTTTAATTACTTCATACCAGCTGCTTAGAAAAACAATAGGCGTGCTTTAAAAAACACGTGAAATTGCCAATATATGAAGTTTTAAAGCCAAAATTTCCAAACTTAAACTTATCGAATCATCTTGAAACTATGACATCGTAATCTAAACATTTTAAATATACAGTAAAACTTTTTTTAGCCCTGAATTATACGTTCTTTCTAGTTTTTTAAACAAAAGAAAAAAATTACGCGAAAATTGTCCTTTTCGGTCTTTTTTTCAAACCGCCATTTCGAATATAAATAATATCCCGAGAACTACCAAAATCACACATTATGTTCATAAATATACATATATCAAAATTCCTTTTATTTGAAATCTCCACCTATTACCAGTTTTTCATAAAAATTTTTCAAAGACAAAACTTCGTAAAAAGTAACAGAACTTATGGGACAACCCAATATTAATATTTACTTTAAAAACATTAGTTCTTTATTTACAGAAAAATTAGATGCTAATTCAAAGAAACCATACTTTTCCTTATAAATAAATTACAAAAAAGGTGAAAACAATAATGATAGTTATTTTTTAGATAGCTTATGATGCATGTGTTCATGTGATCATACTAGCTGCCCCTTACTGTTGCCAACAGGGAAAAAACAGCTGCGTAATTTTACTCTCCTTTACCCTAACAAAACCAAACCTGAAATAAATAGATGCTTATAAGTAGAACTGAAATAAATAGAACTGTTTTATCTTTCTAAGTAATATGATTCTAGTTTAGAGAGTTTATTCCGAACAATATAGCGATATAAATGATTATATACTATAAATGATACACTGCTGTGCAAAAATTAAGGACGGAACTGTTTTTTCAATGTAACACCCAGTAGAATTATTTTTAATTCATGAAAATCATACCATGAGATGTTCAAGGAGTGGGAATATAGGATCCGAGAACAAAATTTCCCTACCAATAATTTAAGGGGGTAATTGATAATGGAGTTCCATTGCAAATTTGGAGCAGTGACAGAAACGTCTATATGAGAGGTATTTAACCGAATTTTTTTGTTTTGCGTTAATATTATGGTTATTAATGAACTCAACGCATGTTTTTAAACGTGTCTACTACCTTTAAATAGTACTTTTTGAGTTTTATTGAAAGAAATCGGTCTAATCAACATTTTTGGCTAGTTTTAGCTTCTGGGTCATGTTTGGTCAAAAGTTTCTGACCGACAACCACGTATTTGGTTTCTCACATGGGCTTGATTGCTTTTGGGTCTGGAGAACCGGAAAGTAACTTTATTCTTTCAATATCGTGATTTCAAAAAACTTGAAGATAGCCAAATTGTATTTTTGCGCAGCTTTGTCAATCAAAAAGACAAAATATGGACCCGAAATGTATTCTAAAAGATGCAAATGGGACATGAGAACACATGCACACAATTACAGACATCAGTGAAAATCTGTTTTGTGCATGAGGGTGTTGAAAGGTATACGTATATGGATAGTGAAATATAGTCTTTTAAAACTCATTTTTAAGAGGATGAAGATATTTTTACAGATATTTGTTTCATTTCTGATATGTATAGTGGTGTCCTTTAAAAAAAACCCACTCCAAATTGTACCCTAAAAAAAACCCATCGAGATATTTTAAATAAATAATTAAAATAATTTTAAATTCTCATGTCCCCTGTTTTCGTAAGCCATTTAGAGTGGCAGGGAACTTGAAAGCATGTCAAAGAACCGTTTATTTACTTATTTATTTGAATAAATAGAAAATGTCGATTTTGGGCTAAAAATATGATTTAGTTATGCAGATTTTGATGCTGTAAAAATATATGTTATAAACATTTTAAAGCATTCTTCACGTGGTTTTGTGTTATCCCGTTATTATGAGAATAAAATACTAAAATTTCAGCTCAGTCCGACAATTAGGGACCTTACGGCAGTCTTTGAAAAGAGGAGTGAAAAAAACCCATAGGGTGCCTAAAAAAACCCACTTTTCTTTTTATAATAAATGATAAAATAAATAAAAAATTATGCAAAATTTTTAATATTATTCATGATATACAACTAATTACTCAAATAGAATAGTTGTTTCAGTAATTCTCGATGTTTTTTTCAGTATTTTTGATAAAAATTCAATGATACCAAAAACAGCCATTTTCCGTGAAAATATAGCATTTTACCGAGTTTTACTCAAAAATGGGTTTAGAGAGTTGATAGTTGGGGGTATAAAATAAAACATCAGTTCCAATTACCGTTTTTCAGCTTTTTTATGAAAATTGTATTAAGTATTTGTATTTAATAGGTCGTTTTCATCAAAATACAACAATAAAAACGCTATTGTCGTTGTATTTTGAAGGCCAAATTCTTGAGTAGAAAAACTTCTCACAATTTTAATTTTAGAAATAATTTGTAATGAATTTGGTTTTTATTATCTTGATTATTCTCTTTTCTATCAAAATAAACCTTTCAGTCATATTTTTTCTTAAATTTTTCAGTATTTTCAAGGGTGGGTTTTTTTTTAGGGTACATGTTTTTTTTTTAGGAAAATTGTTTTTTTTTTGGATTCTTACTTAATTGACTGCCAATTTGTAACGGAGGGTTGGAATTAAAAATACTAAGCACTAAAATGTAGGGGAGGATGAGTCGTTACAACACCATTTTGTTGGATTTAATTATCATATTTTTTAAGCTTTTAATGAAGGAAAAGTGAAAAAGTGGGTTTTTTAAAGGACACCACTATATACGTCCATAAATAGTAAGAATTGCTACTTTCCTTGAACTTTAATAATACACTCACTTCCAAAAGTTAAGCACGGAACTGTTTTTTCAACCTAACACCTATTAGAATTATTTTTCGTTCATGAAAATCATACCACAAGATGTTCAACTTGTGGGAATATAGGGCCAGAGAACAAATTTTCCCTACCAATAATTTACGGGGGTAAATGGTCCCTCCATTGATAATGGAGTTCCATTACACATTTGTAGCAGTGACAGAAACGTCTATGTAAGAGGTATTTAATGGAAAATTTTATGTTTTTTCTAAAGAATATTGTTATGCCTAAACTCAACGCATGTTTTCAAATGTGTTTAATAACTTTAAATGGCATTTTTAAGGTTTTATTGGGAGATATCGGTCTAATCATAATTTTTGGCAAGTTTTAGCCTCTGGGTCATTTTTAGCAAGTGGTATCAGACCGTCACACATGTTATTTAGTAGCTCTCACATATTCTTGAATGCGTTTAGGTCTGGGGACCCAGAAAGTACCCTTATTCTTTCAATATCGTTACTTATGAAAAACTTTAAGATAGCCAAATTGTGATTTTTTGCAGCTTTTTCACTCTTAAAGATTATCTTCGACCCGATATGTGTTCTAAAAGTAGTGAATGGGACATGACAACTCATGTAAATGATTACAGACATCAGTGAAAAGCTCTGCGGCATATAGGGGGTGTTGAAACGGCAATAGTTTCAGAAAAGAAATTCGATTTCTTAAAAACTCATTTTAAAAAAGAATCGAGATATTTTTAGTGATATTTCTTTCTTTCAGACATGTATACGTCCATAAATACTAAAAATGCTCCTTTTTTTAACGTTAAAAACAGGTGCCGTTCCTGTAAAATTATACAATTTTTTGTGCCACCCCCTGTATGCCACAGAGCTTTTCACTAATTTCTACAATTGTATACATGTGTTCTCATGTCCCATTTGCTCTTTTTAGAAGACATTTTGGGTCAAGGATTTATCTTTAAGTGTGAAAAAGCTGCAAAAAATCACAATTTGGCTATCTTAAAGTTTTTCTTAAGTAACGATATTGAAATAATAAGGGTACATTCTGGTTTCCCAGACCTAAACGCCTTCAAGCACACGTACGAGCTACTAAATAACATACTTGATGGTCTGATACACTTACGAAAAATTACCCAGCGGCTAAAACTTGCCAAAAATGATGATTAGACCGATATCTCTAAATAAAACCTTAAAAATACCATTTAAAGGTAGCACACACACGTTTGAAAACACGCATTGAGTATAGGAATAACAATATTCTTTAGAAAAAACATAAAATTTTCCATTAAATACCTCTCACATAGACGTTTCTGTCACTGCTACAAATGTGTAATGGAACTCCGTTATCAATGGAGGGACCATTTACCCCCTTAAATTATTGGTAAGGAAAATTTTTTCTCGGGCCTTGTATTCCCACTAGTTGAACATCTTGGGGTATGATTTTCATGTATGAAAAATAATTCTACTAGGTGTTAGGTTGAAAAAACAGTTCCGTGCTTAACTTTTGGAAGTGAGTGTAGATACCCTTTCTGTGAAAGTATAGTTTTTTTTGGCTGTTTATCACCCCCCATGCGCCAAAGATATTTTCACTGATGTCTGAAATTGTGCACTTGTGTTCTCATGTCTCATTTGCATCTTTTAGAATACATTTCGGGTCCATATTTTGTCTTTTTGATTTACAAAGCTGCGCAAAAATACAATTTGGCTATCTTCAAGTTTTTTGAAATCACGATATTGAGAGAATAAAGTTACTTTCCGAGTCTCCAGACCCAAAAGCAATCAAGCCCATGTGAGAACTACTAAAAATGTGGTTGACGGTCAGAAACCTTTGACCAAACCTGACCCAGAAGCTAAAACTTGCCAAAAATGTTGATAAGACCGTTTTCTTTTAATAAAACTCAAAAAATATTATTTAAAAGTAGTAGACACGTTTAAAAACATGCGTTGAGTTCATTAATAACCATAATATTAACGCAAAACAAAAAAAATTCGGTTAAATACCTCTCATATAGACGTTTCTGTCACTGCTCCAAATTTGCAATGGAACTCCATAATGAATGGATTGTCCATTTACCCCCTTAAATTATTGGTAGGGAAAATTTGTTCTCGGACCCTATATTCCCACACTTTGAACACCTCATGGTATGATTTTCATGAATTAAAAATAATTCTACTGGGTGTTACATTGAAAAAACAGTTCCGTCCTTAATTTTTGCACAGCAGTGTATATTAAATATAAATGAGAAATTTTATACTTCAACATCTACTTATTTCAGGTTTGGTAAAACTTTCTATAAATGGTGAAAATATGTTAGTAATTTGTTTGCTACATTGAAGAATAAAATTAAGACGAATATTTGTAAATTTTTCTCCATTCAATGAATGTTTCCCAGAAGTTTGAATTAAAATTAAATTTGAATCATCCCTCTTAATATTTCGCATCAAAATGTTACAGGAATTTTGGATAAACAGTGGTTTATAAGGATACATTTCAAAGATTTACCATTTTACCACTTTTCACCATTTTACAAGGATTTTCAAGTTTTTTTTACTTTTTTAAAACTATAAATATATTATTGTCTACCCAGGAAAATGATTTTGTAATAAAGTTTTTACTATGAAAAGGTGCAATCCCTGAGGAGTTCAGTGCTTGTGGACGGAGGCACAGAATTCTAATGATTATTAAAAATTTTTCTTTGGGTTAAATTTTTAACTATCCTTAGACTAAACTTTAAAGAGGGGTAACATTAAAAAAGCAACAAATTGCTAGAAAATGAATAGTTATTAATAGTTGACGAAATCCCATATTTGCCATTTTTTTGTATAGTACAAAGGTTGCTTTAATTTGAATCATCTCAAATGTTTCATCTAAAAAATTCTGCATTTATTTCTGAAATAGATACCGAAAAAAAAGTAACAAGCATTAATATTTATGTTTTCCGTAATAAATCTAAATTTGTGTACAAATTAAACAAAATTTGAAGTTGTTAATTTTTCTATTATATGGGCTTTACAATTTACTGAATAACTTTCCTGCGAGTTTGTAAAAAAGATTGTAGACTTTAGTTTGTTAATTCTTAGAAAAGAAGACCATAGCTCTTATTTCTAATGAGAATAACCAATAACTGATATTTAAATGCTTAAAAGGACATTAAATTATTGTGTTATTTTTTTACCAATGGAAAAGGTCTTTTTTATCATCAAAATATTTAATATTCAAAATTACTTCTTAAGTTTAACAAGTTTTTCAGTCGTCATTTATTACTTGATTGAACCAACGATAGTAAACGGGTCACGTGATTTTGACAACGCTGGAACTAGTATTTCGGAGGGGCGACAGGTGGAAGTTGAGAGGCAGTTGATCGAAAGAGGAAGATACATTTGCTTGCATATAGAAGCAAGACCCCAACCATCACCGGTTACCCAACTATCGGCCGTGCAAAGTCTGTAAAAATCACGTGACCCTTTTACTATCGTTGTCTGATCAGTATAGATCCTGCATAAAAATAAAATTAAAATTGTACACTACAACCTTCTAGTTTCTTTTATAATTTTTTGTCTGCATCAGTTATAAGTTGTCATCTATAAGGCTATATGTAAAGATATTTACTTGTTACACTTAAATAAAGAATCTTTAAATTTTACTCTACAACTTTCTAGGTACCTTTTTAAATTTTCTCTGGATCAGCTATGAATTTTTAGCTATAAAGCTATGTGTTAAGCGTATATTTACTTGTTACACTTACATGAAGAATCTAAATTTTACTGTACAACTTTCTAGTTTCCTTTTTAAATTTTTCTCTGCATCAACTATAAGGCTACGCGTAAAGTGTCTGATCACGAATATTCATTTTAAAAACACGCAGTAACTGCACCATACTGAGAAAGTACATCATTCTTTATTATTGTGTCAATCAGCACCAGGCTTTTGAACAACACACAGTATGGAAAAATAGATGCATATTATAAACATCCAACAGCACAAAATATTCTCCACTCTCAGAACGTGGCGATAATAAAAATGTATAAAATATATCATGTATCAAAAGATGAGAAGTGAATAATAGTAATAATAATAACAATAAAAAAGTTCATGCGATCGGACGAACACATTCCGGTGTCAGCACAGCTGTCCAGAGTCATGAAAACGAAAAGTCTGATGGAAAAAAAAATTGCACGAGTGTTTTTCTCCATGGCATGCGTTGGTTCTGGTGTCAAGCCTTAGTGGGAATGGAGCCACTGGATTTTTTCCTTCCTTCTTTCATCAGCCCAGTGGGATTTGCTCTACGGCCGAGGTTCTCATTTGCGAGAAGAAATCATCTTGGAGATATTCCGACGAGATACGGGATGAGCAATTCGAGTGGTATGTTGGGGTTAATTTAGGGTGAGAATGTGGTCGGGGAAAGACTAGAATTTTTCATAATTAAGTACTTTGGGAGAGAATCTAAGCTCCGGTTTGATGGTTGTGATGAGTGAATTTAAATGATTTGGAATGTGTAATAGTCCATACGCCGATGTTTTCTGAGCATTCTAATCTATATTTTAACTCGTTGTAAAAACTCAAGTACAGAACTTTGAGGTTACTAAAACTTTGCCATTTTAACTTACGAAATTTACTCCATATTACTTGACTTTCAAAAGTTATTCAAATTTGCAATGTTTTAAACACAAATATCTTCTAATAAATATCAATCCGGAAATGATAAAAAAAATTACTTAATTAAACTAGTAATTACAATTTTAAACACTTAAATTAAAAAATTGACTTGATTTGTTAATGTATTGCATCTAAACATCTTATAAGTTAAAAAGCTTATGTTTTTATCAAAAGGATAATCTTTAAGTACCTCTACATTTACAGTTGTTGATACTTATAGCTTTTAGGAGTAAATTTTCCTGCATAGCAGTTTCTATTAAGTATCCAGTGCAAACGCATTATTTTCTTTGGTAAAACGACAATCGACCACTGCGTTCAAATAAAACAGTATCTCAGTCAGTGCTAACCCCACGAAAGCTCTGTTCTTTGGTAGTATACTACCACCACCAAAGAGAGCTGTTCAGAAGCAAGTCCACTGCTCGTCCCCTACAGTTCCCCCTACGTAGGAGGCTGTGTTGACTGGGTAGGGTCCTCCGAAGTCGTCGATCAGAGGGGGCAAGAGTCCTACGTACTGTCGCATGTTGGAAGGTGGGAGGTACTGGTCGAGCTCGGACTCATCGAGATTGTCCATTGCTTCTCTGGTGAGCTGACCGACGTCGACGTAGCTGAAATCTATGGGAGGCTCGTAGCTGCTTCCATCTGCAGGTAAATGAAAAAAAAAATAAGCTTTTCTCGAAAGGCCATTTTTGTGGTCTTTTCATATTGTAGTAGAGATTATTCAGCAATAAATAGCTCTATCAGTAGCATGTGCCGTTTCATAATCTATTCTAAAGCGAAACTTAACATTTTATTAAGTTATGTTATCTCATAAGAAGTTCACACAATAAATATTTCATTCATTATTTACTTCCCTTTTGATAAATGTACTTAAGTTGTCCCAAAGTAAAGAGTAATCTTCTAGAGTCAATATATTGAATGATGATACGAAAATTAAAAAACTTTAAGGAATCTATCCCCTTCTACACATATAATTTTGAACTGGAATGTATTATTTACAAAATCGCGAACGGAAAAGAACTATTGAATTAAAATTGATACAAATTTTTTAATTGTTTTTATCTATAGAGATTTATACATACCTTTTTTCTAATTTAACGAATTTCAAAATGGCGTGTGTATCGCATTTAAAATTGATATTTAGCTTTTAGTTATTCCACATCAGGCATTAAAAATACATAATTTTCTAGAAATTTCCGTTCCTTTATGATTGCTTGTTCTGGTTATCTTGTTAGAGTGAAAATTTATGTTATCAAAGCACTTGAACCCGTTGAAGTCATGTAAATATTTAAAATTAGATATTACAATTTTTTCGTATTTTTGTTTATGATTCTTCGGATATACCTTATACTAGATAATGATGAATTAAATTTATCATACATACAAATTTAATAATTTAAATATTGACTAAGAAAAATTAATCATCGCGTGTTTTAAGATCGCGCAAATTTAGAACGAAAAAGTGTCAATATAAACTGCACATCTTTTCTGTAGAACCCACATAATTTATACCTGTCAATGTTTCAGCTAATTTTTTATAGTTTTGACTGCTTGATACAAAAAAAATGAAGCAAAAACTTTCTCTGTGAAATCTAGCTCACCTGATCTGAGTCTCCTGTTGATATCTGTTCTGGTGTTGAGTGTCGTGAGTCCTTCAACAGGTGGACTGGAAGGAGGTGTCGGTGGGCTAGAGGGGCCTCCAAGTCCACCCTCTGTCTTCACGGAACCACTGGAGTCCGAATCACTGTACTTCAGGGATCTAAAACAGAAGGGTATGCTGAATTGAGATCCCGAAATCTTCTCTTAAGAAGTATGGATTAGAATCTTGAAAAGTATCCTATATGCACCTAAACCTACCATTTGAGAGTATCAGAATCTTATTTGTCTACTGTCTTATTTGAATCTTTTTGGAATCTTGTTTTCTTTAAAAGTTTTCAAAGCTATGACTAATATTACCATTTTATTTTCCCTTAAGAATTAATATATCTCAAGATGATTTGCCTGTTTTATCTATTTTTCAACAGGAATTACAAGTTTTTAATTTGTGGATTGGAAAATTCGGGCCAACTCTATCCTTTTTTATTTCAGACTACACGTTAGAAGGGCTTCAAGGTAAAGAAAACAGTTAGTTAGAACAGTACAATTTTAAATAGTCGTAGTATGGATATAAAACGGTATAACCCAATGGGGGGAACCATGGAACAAATTTAACTTTCTTGTTTAGTTTCTTTGAGTTAAAGATCGTAAATAACAAAGACCTGAATAATCGTAACAAAACCGCTCTGAAATCCCCACAGTGAATTTCTGTATTTTGTACAAGATTTGGTGATTTGTTAGAGGCATTTCGACATAGTCTACAAAGTTCCTAGACTTGATAATTTGCTGATCAACAATTACGGATTTTAAGCGTTTTCCTCTAGTTTCTCAGAAACGAGTACAGGAAAGAAAATTCTCACCTGAAAACGATCGCTGTGTTTGCCTGACCAGCAGGCGGTGCAGGTTTCTCGTTGCCAGATTTGGTTGCTTTCTTTCTTCTGGGCTGGTATTTATAGTCTGGATGCTCCCGCTTGTGGATGAGCCTCAGCCTCTCTGCCTCCTCTATGAACGGCCGTTTGTCTTCCTCGTTCAGCAACCTGTTGAGAAGAAGAAAAAAAAGGTTACAGAAAAGTAGGTAAGGAAGGTGATTTCTTGGGTGGGTGGTCAGTTGAAAAATACAACATAGAGATTGAACATTCCTTTTGAATCCCCCCTGCTTGTTTGGAACTGTACTTATTGAATACATTCCAATTCAAAAGAGTGCAAACTACTTTCTTTGAATCTGCTTATGGAAAGTTTTGAAGATTGGCCAAATAAAGGTAACTTTCGCAACATTTTTGAAAAATTTGACATTAATCCTACAAGTTGTTCAATTTATTTTCCTATGTATTATATGAAATCCTGTTCAGCATGAAATACCACTTTACTTTCTAAATGTTGCTCATTTAAATTATCTCAGTTCTGAAAAACAATAAGCTCATTAACAAAGGATAATTCACTAATTACATCACACAGGTTATAGGAGTTTTACACCCCACCCTCCCTCATGTTATAAGTTGGTACTCCTCCCTCCCTTATGTTAAAAGTAATCCCTTCCCCCATTCTGATCTCACACTTCAAGAAATAAAAATAACCTTCAAGAACATTCAAATAATGTAACAAACTTCAAACCCTTACTTTATTTTTCTGAGAATCAGTAACTCTTTTATTACCTTACGAGTATTAGTACCTTTTATTTAATATGTTTAAATGTCAGACATGTAAATAAGTTAATATGGTGTAATGGAGTAGGTTATTAAATCAAAACAAGCTGGTTAAGAAATGACAGAGTAAGTAAATTGAACAAGAAACTGCTTAAGGACATCTTGAATATTGCCCCAGAACACAATTAGTACCCCAGAAGAAGCCCTGGTGGCGCCCTGATTTCAAGGGTACACGACCCCAGCAGACCCACATAACACAATTTGCAAGCCAATGCTTGAAGAGGGCCTCACTTAAGAACAAGACCAAAATGTTTTTGATATTTGTACTAAGTGCAAAACAACTCAGGCTTCGCATGAATATATTTTATCCTGCCTAAATTTTTCAGCTGACGAAGTTCTTTCGTATAACCTATCCATTTATTACAGATTTTTGGATATCCACGAACTCATAGATTTGGTCTGGTTTTTTTAGAGCATTTCGAGGGATCAGCAACAACAACAGAAATGCCACTTTGTATTTTGACAGCTTTGTAAAAACTTTTTCAAAAGAGAAAGGTTAAACTTTTTTGGAACTTTCTCCCCCCTTTGTCACATTGCACATACATTTCTCGCCCTAAACGTAACGTATCACTTAGGAATGAGATGACAGTATAAATATCAACTTATGTTGCAACTGACCACACCAAGTTCATATTCCCACACTCTACATATCCTCCGTCCCCTTATCCAATTTATGCCTCTGTTGTGGTACTACATCTCCAAACAATTATCTCTCACTTTCCTTATTAAGATACCTCGACGTTGCATCACGATCTAAAGATCAGCCGACGACAGGTCCGGCTCTATCACACGGCTCGTTATCTAGGCGTGGCCCTTTTGTGTACACTTCCGATATTTTTCCGGCCCATTCCCATCTGATACCAGGGATGACCTCCCTTCTGCGGCATGCGATAAAGTACAACGTTAGGTGTCCGTCGTCACTGTTGGGCATCGTGGGACCCGACAGATACGGAGGTCAAATATTTATGCGAACCAAAGGTAGTAGGAGTAGTAGTAACGGTAGTGCAAAGAAGATTATGCTGGTGTTGCAGTTAAGGGTCATCACACTTTGGAGATATGTAAATTGAGATGGATATCTGTGGAGGTTTTTTTTGACACTTCCGTCTTGGTTGTTCTACTTTAATTATTTTCTGGGAAAACTCTTGCATAAGATTTATATCATGCTTATAACTTTCCCATGTTATGTAAGGGGCCATTCATTCATTACGTAAGGATGAATTTGGCAATTTTTGACCCCCCTCTACCCCCATGTAAGGGTACGTAAGATTTTTCAAACCCCTCCCCCCTATTCTTACGTAAGATTCCATTTCGTTTTTCAAAATAATGAAATGTTAGAAAAGGATCAGTTACACTAAAACTCTCAGTTTGACGTAAATCAAAGATTTTTATTTTTCAACAGATATGTAATATTCTTGCTGTCAACTACATATTACCATTATTTGGAATTTGTTTGCATTTACTTCGAAAATCTTACATAAGAATGGGTTTGACCCCCCACCCCCCCCAAGTAAGGGTATGTAGAGATTTTTCCAACCCCCTTCCCCTCGGGACCCTTACGTAATTATAATGAATGGCCCCTAATGGGAATTTATTCTGGTAGGGTTCCTTTCTAGTATCCTTTCAAATTTATAACAAAGTACCTAATTGATTTTTTTGGGAGTGACTACAAAGTTGTTTATGGCTATTCTGCTTAAATATTTTACTATTTACCAATCCTTTGTTTCAATTTGACCCACGTTAGATGGTTATACTTCGGAAAAACTCAATCTGGGGTATTGCTTGGGGACCATAAAGAAATTTTAGGTGACTTAATTAAAGATTTTTTATATTTAACTCAAGAAATATTTCACGTAGTTTGAAAAAAGCACTTTTTAAGGGTTAAAGTATTTTTGAACTTCGATCACCTGAAATAGTACAGTGACATTTTAGTAAAACTTTCATTTCTGAGAAAAAGTTAATTGATTATAAATTGATCTTTTATATATCCCTGGAGAAAGCAAGAATAGATCATCTGTAATATTAATGTAAGGGTTCAATGTCATTCAATAATAAATAAGAAGCGCTGATATTGAATTAAAGCACAATAATGTATTTTTATCGATAGTATAATTGTTAGTAATTTTATATATCAGAATTTAAATAAATGTTAGAAATTACTCAAATAATTTTCTGTTCTCTAAAATTACACAGAGTTAATATGCTCACGAGATAATACCCTTAGAATGAGAAAATAAATAGATATTTCATAGTTCAATCTCTTACAACAAAAGTTTTACTTTAAAGCTGTATTTACACAAAAGCAGAAAATGTATTGAACTTCAAGTTCCTTATCTATAAGTATTTATCTTAATTTGAACAAGAACCCCTAATCCCTAATCAAATAAAGATATGAATCCATTATCAATTATACTGTATAAATTTACCTATCTATAAGTTATTTATCTGTTTTTTTAAACTAAATTAAATATTTTGAAATAACCATTATAGTCAAAATAATAAAAAAGAATTTAATTTGCAACATTATTAACTCAAATTTGACATTTAAATTTATAAGAACTTGGAGACAATCTCTAAGTACTTAGTATTTTCAATAATAAATACAATGCTATGATAATTACTTTAAAAAAATTAAGAGTATTCTTTCAAATTATGGTATTTATATTGAATATAATAGCACAAAAACTACAATGTGAATTGGATTTGAATATTATAAAATACATTTAAAATAAGTTATATTTCTAGGTAAAATTAAAATATTTTTTCATTAACAAAGATCACTAAAAAAATAAGGACATTTATTTTCTATTTTAATTTTCAGCAATAAAGGAAGAAAAACTTAAAAAGATACTTTTGGTTTAGGGGTGTACATTTTTTAATGTGTATCTATATTTATAGCATTTTTTAAACTGTTTATTTTATACGTAGAAATATTAACTGCTAACTACTGTAGGCTATATTTCTAAAGGACACTTTTATTTTTTAAAGGTATTTTAGCTTATCATATTTTGTTTAGTACTTTATTTACATTAAATTTATCAAACTAATCTTCTAAAATCTTAAAGATCCAAAAAGGTATTTGATTTCACTTAATGTACATTAAAGCTAGTAATAAAGCTGTTTGTTCTTTAAAATTGACATAAGTATAATAAAGAAGAAATAATTTATATTATGAATTGCGAAATGTACATCGGTATGTTAACGGAATTGGGTATATAAGAATCGTTTTTGAATGGACAATTTATATGAAGAAAACAAAAACAGCTCTATTTGCATGAAAATATTTGAATAATAAAAAGGAACGAGGTTCTTTAAATTTGTCTTAAAATAAGTTATTAAAGTAACGAGTAAGAATGACTTAAGCTTTTTATTTTTAAAGAATGGATTTATTGTTAAAGTAATTATCAAAACGTATTTAAATATACTCTAAAATTTAAAAGCAATTGTTTTATCTTTACCCTTAAAAAGTTTAAGAAATGTAACATCTTTTGTTCTTTGATTTTTATTAAACAAATTGTAATTTTATCATCATTATTATAAATTTTTCATGGTTATGGAATTAAAAGTACATATTAAGTGTAACATTATTTTTTACATAAGGGAATATAAATTGATGAAAGGACTCATACATTTTAATTCTAAATTTGCAACTTTTATTATGTAATCTTTCATATTTCTGTGTCACAATAAAACATTTATTTATTTTCAAATTATTTATACTTCAAAAGGAAATGTTTCTAAATTGTTGGTGTTTAATAGTGATTAATAGTGTGAGTGATAAATAAAAAGTTGAGGTTATAATATTTTTGTTTAATATTGGGAATCTAGATGGTATATAAAAACAATGAAATTTTAAAAAAAGTAATGATTGTGTAATACACGGCAGAAATAGCTTTTTAGATAAATGTCAAATTCAAGATGAATTCGAGTAAATGTAAAAAAGGAATGAAATGTGTCTACTTTAATTTAATAAACCAATTATCATTCTCCTGAAAATACCTTTCAATCACTATTACAGCAAACAAATATAATTACAACTAATCTTTCTAATCTACCTTTAAATTTTTATACAAGTAAATTATAAAAAAATACAGTAAAAATATCATTTAACTTTTAATCCATTAAATACTGCAGTAAAAAGTTTACTAAATTTTAAGAAACACTCAGATAGCTTTCTAAATTAGAAGTTTAGTAATAAATTGGAAATCTATAAAATTGCGTACTTTCACTAACTGCCTTATCTTTATAAACACATTATTAGTTAATACTAACATTGCATACGATAAATTGTTATTAATTATTTTTATAATTTATAAGCGTTTTCAAATATTACCATGCATATAAAAGGTGCAAATGGGTACATAAAAACATTTGAGCGTAGAAAAAAACCCCTTATCATGCTTTAGATGAGTTAAAATTTATCACTTTCTTCTTTAAATTTTTATAAATATGATAAAGTACACACTGAACAACTTATTTTTTTGTTCTGAAAATAACATTTGATGAAACACATTTCCATTTTACCCTTCTTTGGATCTCATTGAATATTAATCAGTCTTTTTAATATTGTATGTCTATAACTAACTTGTCTTCATTGATCAAAAAGCCGTCCAATGTAGTAATTATTATTTTTTTAATAAAAAGAGGTTTAATGCTATTGTCTGATATCATATAGAATTGAAGAAGAGCTTGAAAAGAGATAAGTTATTTCTCATAGTTATTTTCTAAAATCTTTTTGGAAAGCCATTGGTATTTTTTTGAGAAAGTTTCAAAAAATTACTAACATTAAAAATATCATATCAAGTTTTCCTCTAAAACAATTTCTAATTATTACTATATATTAAAATATGTTATTTTTATTACTATAGTATAATTAATAAAAACTAATATGATAAAACATTTTATGATTATAGATATTCTTAAAAAAGACAACTTATTGATTCCACATTTTTTTAAATAAATAGTTATTAAAGTATGTAAATGTGATTTATGGGTTATATTATATTGTTACTTACAGTAAAAAAAATTCCACATATTTTTATAGTAGGATATGGAACTACTCAATAATGAGCTATTACTACATGGGGGATACTTTAGAAGGAAAATTAATTTAATTAAGGTTATAATTTCTGATTCTAATAGTTTTTTAAGAATCTGGTAACTTAGTCTCAGTTTGTTGTTTTTTTTAATAATTTAGACTTAATGCATGCATTTTAGCATAGATAAATCAAAACAAGTTTTAAAACAACCGTTAAGGGAAACAAAATTTCTCTGATAACATTATTACGTTTTTAAAAACTAAGTTGAAAATTTCACCAAAAAGTTAAAGCCTTGAGCATGATGAAATTATGTAAAATTCTTCTAAAGATTTTGAAATAAAATATCATAAAATTTTAGTGAGATGTTAAAACTTTACTTTTTGAAACCAAATTTAAAATTTAAATGATAAAAAACCGAAAATATTTTCTTAGTCATATATTTCTTAGTTTCTTAGTTTTCATTAAACAAACACAAACATTAAAATGACTTTGCAAGCATTTTTCATATATTTAAAAAAAATAACTGTTCTGAGTTCAGTACTTCTTCTCCTCTTCATAAAAAACTTTGAACATTTAAAATATTTCATTATGTACAAGAAGGTATGAGACGCCAATATAGTTGTTTGAAAGGAATGTTTCCCCTGTCAAAAGTAGAGATAATTTTTTTTCTTAAATGTGAAACTTGCTCGAAATTCTAGTTCCTGACAGTATGCTATGCAAAGTTCATGTCTTTCAAGGTTCCTTATTTAGCTAAGCATGAAGATTTAATACTTTAAAATGTTACCTGGTTTTTGAAGGGTGACTTAAAAGAAGCAGACAACTCTAAATAAAGAATGTCCTTTGGTATACTTATTAACCCACTCTATAGTAAAGATTCACTCAAGGGCGAATCCAGGGGGGGGCTACAGGCTTCATCCCCCCACTAGAACTACAAAACTTCTTGTAATTATAGTACAAGTTCCTTCAATAATTAGATTTTTTGCATTTTTTTCATGAAAACAGGGTAATAATAGGGAATATAGGATGCTACTTCAAGAGAGATATTTAAAAATTAAATCCTTTTAAAACCCGAAAGCGGTGGCAATATATCCTAGATTCACTTTCACCTATCGTCAGCTGAGGTAATTTTGATCATATGTAAAAGAAAATTTCTATGCTGACAAAGAAAAGTGATTTTAATCCAACAGTCTCATCAGGTTACTCTACTCTTGCAATTTATATCACTTTTCTTTGTTCACAAAGAAACTTTCCTTTTTTATTAAAAGTTACCTCAGATGATGGTGCTTATTCCATCGAAAGCCTAGACAACTTCCCAATCGCCAAAATTTCCATAACCCTTTCATTCCTAGACATCCCAAATTTTCTATAGGATTAACGGCCTTATTCACTGTCTCTTGACCAGTAGCTAAAGAAAGGAAATGAGATTTTTCCTGACTCAGATTGGTGGTGTCCTTCTTCAACCGATGGTTAGGCAGCAGTGAATAAGGCCATCGATGGTAATCTTGGGCGTTTTAGGACTGAATGGGTTAACACGAAAAATCCCTCTTGGCGTCTCAAACCTTAATCACAATCAACCAACATTATTTACCTCCACAACTTCCCGAGCGTCTTGCTCAACTCCGCGTTGTGCAGATGCGGATACTGGTCCGCCAGCTTCCTCCTGGCAGCCTGTGCCCACACCATGAAAGCGTTCATGGGGCGCTTGACGTAGGGCTTTCTTCGGTCCCCTCCGGCCGCCCCTGCCCCGGCGCCGCTCCTCACTGGGGCCGGCACCACGCTCCAGTCGTAGCCCTGCAGCACCCGGCTGACTGCGGCCCGGATCGACGCCGGGTAGCCCGCCGACTCCCTGCCGGCGACCTCCTCGCCGACCTCTTCCGTACCCATTCTCGGCTCCATCATGTTGTGTGCGACCGACCGCTGACTCGAGTGCGACGCGACTGATGCGGGCGCTTCGTGGACAGCGAAGGTTTATGTGAGGAGGAGGGGAGCTCCCTCCTCGATGTTTTGATTTGCTGACGCGCGTTTCTTGAAGGGATTTTTTTTTCTTTCTTGCCGAAGATACGGATGTGAGTGGTGTGTTTGTTTGAAGGGTTGGAAGTTTTTTTTTGTTTTTTGGGAGTTTTTTTTCTTATGGTGGTCATCACACATCACAGAGTTGTGTGTTTTCAAGGGTAGGGATGCGCGCGTGGTTTTATGGAGGGGATGATTGTTTGTAGGTGGTTGTGGTGACGGATGGGAAACAGGTCTTGAGGCACTTAGGGAGCTGTTAAGTGGTTATACGGATTAGTACAGGGTAGATTTTGATTAGGTAGGCTAAGGGTGGATTTACATGCAGCGATGGGACAGGGACGTCATGGAGAAAACAGTTGAAAATTTCTTTTTGCTTTCCTCATCGATTTATCCTCATGTCCTTCCATTGTTTCTTAGTGCTATGAAGTAGTTATGTGTAGGAAATTTAAAATAAAGTTTAAGCCAGTTTCCACAGTCACTTCGCTCAAATCGCTGGATGGCCTACAATTAGACCCTAGGGATATTGATGAATTGTTCGGTAATGTTTATTTACTATAGAATCATTTTGAGGCTCCACTTATTTGGGATTAAAATTTTATTAGGGAATAAATGCATCATCCAATGGTTGTCGAGATAGGAATATTTAAATTACTAGGGGGCTACCGCCCCCTGCTCGCCAACCCCCGTTAAATGCTGACGCAGTAACTTTTGGACCGCTTCACAATTCCCCACAAAACCCAGCTCACTGCACTTACTCACTTTATAAAACATTCTTAACACAGGGGTAGTACTTCTCCGTGGTATTCTTTCAAAAATGGTGAATATTTATTCAGGGGTGGAATTTTATCATTTCCTTTATGGTAACATGAATTGGCGGATCGCTTTATAATTCCAAGAAAGGTTCATATACAGGGTGATTCAGAAATAATCATCAATAATTGGGGGGGGGGAGGTAGAGGGGCCCTAGACAAGCATATTTCGAATAGGAATGGTGGGGCGCAGCCTTACAGTTAAAAAGCTAGGACCTAAAGTAGTGCGAGCGCGTTTCAAAAGGTCGTTTTTAGAAGGCCCGTGTGACGAAACAAAACATAATAAAATGAAAAAATCTACTGCATGAGGTAAGAAAGTATCCCTACTACTTACACCATGAATTCGATAGAATTTGAAGCCCTTTCTAAACCGTGGAGTTAGTTTCAAAAGTGTAATATTAATCTTTTTGTCAAACAATGGAATTCCCTTAATGGTATCTAGAAAAATGATGATCGGGGAAGGAATTTTCAATGATCGTAACATTGATCATTGAAACTGTTTGATCATTGAAAATTCCTTCCCCTATCATCATTTTTCTAAATACCATTAAGGGAACTCCATTGTTTGACTAAGAGATTAATATTGCACGTTTTAAACTCACCCTACGGTTCAGAAAGTGGTCCAATTTCTATCACATTGAGGATTTAAGTAGTACGGATACTCTTGTACCTCATACAATAATGTTTTTCATTTTATTATGTTTTGTTTCGTCACACGGGCCTTCTAAAAACAGCCTTTTGAAAAGCTCTCGCACTACATTAGGTCCTAGCTCTTTAATTGTAAGGCTGCGCCCCATCATCCCTATTCGAAATATGCTTGTCTAGGGCCCCTCTACCTCCCCCCAAATTATTGATGATTATTTCTGAATCACCCTGTATAGTTCCCGCTAAATATGAACCTTCCCTTAATGTTTCAGTGCTTCCCTTAATGTATCTGTGAAAAACACATTACCTTAGGGAAATGGGTAAAAAAATGTTTACATTGCTCTGTTGTTAATTTTCTTGGGGTTGAATTCCGTTATAGTTCCCGTTAAATATCACTAATCTCTTTTGGACACTATAAAGTATAAATATTGCTAAATTGTTTCAAATTCATAGATTAAAGTGTTTAATTAGATCTATAACTATTCAGTTTATCATTAAAAATTAGAAAAATTGGTTTACATTTGAATATTGAGCGTTCGAAAGAGATTGGCGATATTTAGTGGGAACTATAACGGAATTGAACCCCAAGAAAATTAACAACAAAGCAATGTAGACATTCTTTTACCCATTTCCCTAAGGTAATGTTTTTTCACAGATACATTAAGGGAAGCATTGAAATATCTCAGGAATAAATTTAACTTTCTTAAAAATTGTAATGATTGACTGTTAAAAATGTAGTAATTATCTTAAACATCGCGAAAATTTAGAATTTTATCTTCATGAGAAACAAACTTCGAAGTTGTATCATTTTCATAGCAACGACAACGAATGTCAAGACTTCCAACATTTTCATCCTTATTTCTAAAACATTCACCCGTGTTATTTTGTTGTTTGCGTTTTGTCATTATGAAATAAAGAGTTACATTTTACTACTACCTTAAAAAACATACTTGCAAAAGGATATAAAAAATGCAAAATTCAAAATTTCCGAAAGCGAGTGTATATTTTATTGTAAATATAATAATGATTAGGCTGCCACAACTACAAAGATAAATATAAAAATATTAATTTGTTATTTAAAAAATAAAAAATAAATTAATTATATATAAGTTTAAAATATAATGAAAACCGTTTGAACAACAATTAAACCCTTTGAACAACAAAAATATAAATATTGTTAAAAATAACACAAAATATATTTTTAAATTCGTGTTATAAATAGAAAGATGATTATTTAATCTATTTGAATATTAAAAAACCAGTGAAATATGTTTTCAATTGAAAGGAGAATTTCACCATTTATTGCTGGTTAAGCGGACAATAGGTTCATTTACCTTGCCTTTCTGGAATTAAATCTGTCCTAGGAATGCCATTGTCATTCCAGCAGATGAGTGGAGGACTGATCAATGGTCACCACTTTTTCAGTTATAGTCGGCTAAACTAGTACTTGCCCTCCGCTCTCTTGCGTTACCATCCTATACCGTGCTGATGGAACCATTAGAAATGAGCATTTCGGGGATTTTCTCATGTGCTCTCTTATCGGCTTTTGTCCTCTAACCCAGTCACGGATAATAACTCTACAAAATGCACACTGTACTTCATCTTCGAATTTCAAGTAAAAAAATCCAGCTGCTGCTAGGTCAGCTGATTTGATGTACGATAGAGGCCAAACTTCAGAAAAAGAAATCATTCTTTTAGCTTCATATCTCATTACCTCACATATTTTTTCAACAGTTTCAGAATTGTTTAGTATATGTTCTTCTCCATGAATGTCTGCCATTTCACGTTTGAAATTATTCATTTTAACAAAGTTGCTATGAATGACTACCTAACGTGTACTACAAACATTTTTTAAAAATTTATAACTGGTGAACAAACAATTTGGAATAGTTTCTATGTTCATGTAAAATACGAAACTGAAAACTTTGTTTGAAATGAACTAGAAAACGAAAAACTTTACACAAGAAATGAAAACTTATACACTGAAAAACTAAAAACTCTGCTAAAAATAAAACTTAACTGAAAATTTTGTTAAAAATTAAGACACAATATGCAGAAAAATAACTTAATACTTTGTTAAAAATAAAAACGAATACCGAAAAACTTTCACTGAAAACTAAAATCTTTGTTAAATATAAAAACTTATTTTCTTCGAAACTGAAAACTTTGTTTGAAATGAACTAGAAAACGAAAAACTTTACACAAGAAATGAAAACTTATACACTGAAAAACTAAAAACTCTGCTAAAAATAAAAACTTAACTGAAAATTTTGTTAAAAAGTAAGACACATGCAGAAAAATAACTTAATACTTTGTTAAAAATAAAAACGAACACAGAAAAACTTTCACTGAAAACTAAAATCTTTGTTAAATATAAAAACTTATTCTCTTCGAAACAAAAAACTTTGTTTGAAATGAACTAGAAAACGAAAAACTTTACACAAGAAATGAAAACTTATACACTGAAAAACTAAAAACTCTGCTAAAAATAAAAACTTAACTGAAAATTTTGTTAAAAAGTAAGACACATGCAGAAAAATAACTTAATACTTTGTTAAAAATAAAAACGAACACAGAAAAACTTTCACTGAAAACTAAAATCTTTGTTAAATATAAAAACTTATTGTCTTCGAAACAAAAAACTTTGTTTGAAATGAACTAGAAAACGAAAAACTTTACACAAGAAATGAAAACTTATACACTGAAAAACTAAAATCTTTGTTAAATATAAAAACTTATTCACTACGAAACTAAAAACTTTGTTTGAAATGAACTAGAAAACGAAAAACTTTACACAAGAAATGAAAACTTATACACTGAAAAACTAAAATCTTTATTAAAATAAAAACTTAACTGAAAATTTTGTTAAAAATAAAAACTTAACTGAAAATTTTGTTAAAAATAAAAACTTAACTGAAAATTTTGTTAAAAATAAAAACTTAACTGGAAATTTTGTTAAAAATTAAGACACATGCAGAAAAATAACTTAATACTTTGTTAAAAATAAAAACGATCACAGAAAAACTTTCACTGAAAACTAAAATCTTTGTTAAATATAAAAACTTATTCTCTTCGAAACTAAAAACTTTGTTTGAAATGAACTAGAAAACGAAAAACTTTACACAAGAAATGAAAACTTATACACTGAAAAACTAAAAACTCTGCTAAAATAAAAAATTAACTGGAAATCTTGTTAAAAAATTAAGACAAATGTAGAAAAAAAACTTAATACTTTGTTAAAAATAAAAATGAACACAGAAAAACTTTACAAGAAATGAAAACTTATACACTGAAAAACTAAAATCTTTGTTAAAAATAAAAGCTTAACTGAAAATTTTGTTAAAAATTAAGACAAATGCAGAAAAATTACTTAATACTTTGTTAAATGTAAAAACTTAAAAGCTACAAAACTAAAATATTTGTTTAAAATAAATAAAAACTTACAAGAAATTTTACAAGAAATAAAAAGTTACGTAAAAACTTTACCAAAAAGAAATTATTATGAAAACTTTAACAGAAAGAAAAACTTAAAAACTATAAACCTAAAAACTTTTTTTAAAAAATAAAGGCAAATGCAGAAAATAACTTAATACTTTGTTAAATATTAAAACTTAGAAACTATGAAACGAAAAACTTTACAATAAATAAAAACTTATACACTACAAAACTAAAATATTTGTTAAAAATAAAATAAAAACTTTGAAAAAATTTTACAAGAAATAAAAAGTTACACTAAAAACTTTATCAAAATGAAATACTTCGTGTTAAAAATAAATAAAAACTTTGAAAAATTTTACAAGAAATAAAAATTTACACTAAAAACTTTACCAAAAAGAAATTATTACGAAAAACTTTAACAAAAAGAAAAACCTAAAAACTATAAAACTAAAAACGTTGCTAAAAATAAAAACTTTAGGAAAACTTTGTTAAAAATTAAGAAACCAATACAGAAAAATTTTAAAAATAAATAAAAACTTCGAAAAAATATTACAAGAAACAAAAAAATAACACTAAAAACTTTATCAAAAAGAGATACTTACTTTGAAAAAAAATTTGTACAAGAAATAAAAAGTTATACTAAAAACTTAACCAAAACATCCATGCTTTGTTAAAATTAGAAGACAGATAGATTCAAGTCCCCCTTCGTTGAGACCCTTTTTTTATTATGAAAACTCGGTGGGCTGAAAACTCCTTCTTAGTGAAGGAAATTTAAAAATACTACTTTTAAATTTTTCAGCCCCAAGTTTTACATAATAATTTAAAAAAGGGTCCCAATGAGGTGGGACGTGAAACTATCTGTCTTCTAATTTTAACAAAGCATGGATGTTTTGGTAAAGTTTTTAGTATAACTTTTTATTTCTTGTACAAATTTTTTTTTCAAAGTAAGTATCTCTTTTTGATAAAGTTTTTAGTGTTATTTTTTGTTTCTTGTAATATTTTTTCGAAGTTTTTATTTATTTTTAAAATTTTTCTGTATTGGTTTCTTAATTTTTAACAAAGTTTTCCTAAAGTTTTTATTTTTAGCAACGTTTTTAGTTTTATAGTTTTTAGGTTTTTCTTTTTGTTAAAGTTTTTCGTAATAATTTCTTTTTGGTAAAGTTTTTAGTGTAAATTTTTATTTCTTGTAAAATTTTTCAAAGTTTTTATTTATTTTTAACACGAAGTATTTCATTTTGATAAAGTTTTTAGTGTAACTTTTTATTTCTTGTAAAATTTTTTCAAAGTTTTTATTTTATTTTTAACAAATATTTTAGTTTTGTAGTGTATAAGTTTTTATTTATTGTAAAGTTTTTCGTTTCATAGTTTCTAAGTTTTAATATTTAACAAAGTATTAAGTTATTTTCTGCATTTGCCTTTATTTTTTAAAAAAGTTTTTAGGTTTATAGTTTTTAAGTTTTTCTTTCTGTTAAAGTTTTCATAATAATTTCTTTTTGGTAAAGTTTTTACGTAACTTTTTATTTCTTGTAAAATTTCTTGTAAGTTTTTATTTATTTTAAACAAATATTTTAGTTTTGTAGCTTTTAAGTTTTTACATTTAACAAAGTATTAAGTAATTTTTCTGCATTTGTCTTAATTTTTAACAAAATTTTCAGTTAAGCTTTTATTTTTAACAAAGATTTTAGTTTTTCAGTGTATAAGTTTTCATTTCTTGTAAAGTTTTTCTGTGTTCATTTTTATTTTTAACAAAGTATTAAGTTTTTTTTCTACATTTGTCTTAATTTTTTAACAAGATTTCCAGTTAATTTTTTATTTTAGCAGAGTTTTTAGTTTTTCAGTGTATAAGTTTTCATTTCTTGTGTAAAGTTTTTCGTTTTCTAGTTCATTTCAAACAAAGTTTTTAGTTTCGAAGAGAATAAGTTTTTATATTTAACAAAGATTTTAGTTTTCAGTGAAAGTTTTTCTGTGATCGTTTTTATTTTTAACAAAGTATTAAGTTATTTTTCTGCATGTGTCTTAATTTTTAACAAAATTTCCAGTTAAGTTTTTATTTTTAACAAAATTTTCAGTTAAGTTTTTATTTTTAACAAAATTTTCAGTTAAGTTTTTATTTTTAACAAAATTTTCAGTTAAGTTTTTATTTTAATAAAGATTTTAGTTTTTCAGTGTATAAGTTTTCATTTCTTGTGTAAAGTTTTTCGTTTTCTAGTTCATTTCAAACAAAGTTTTTAGTTTCGTAGTGAATAAGTTTTTATATTTAACAAAGATTTTAGTTTTTCAGTGTATAAGTTTTCATTTCTTGTGTAAAGTTTTTCGTTTTCTAGTTCATTTCAAACAAAGTTTTTTGTTTCGAAGACAATAAGTTTTTATATTTAACAAAGATTTTAGTTTTCAGTGAAAGTTTTTCTGTGTTCGTTTTTATTTTTAACAAAGTATTAAGTTATTTTTCTGCATGTGTCTTACTTTTTAACAAAATTTTCAGTTAAGTTTTTATTTTTAGCAGAGTTTTTAGTTTTTCAGTGTATAAGTTTTCATTTCTTGTGTAAAGTTTTTCGTTTTCTAGTTCATTTCAAACAAAGTTTTTTGTTTCGAAGAGAATAAGTTTTTATATTTAACAAAGATTTTAGTTTTCAGTGAAAGTTTTTCTGTGTTCGTTTTTATTTTTAACAAAGTATTAAGTTATTTTTCTGCATGTGTCTTACTTTTTAACAAAATTTTCAGTTAAGTTTTTATTTTTAGCAGAGTTTTTAGTTTTTCAGTGTATAAGTTTTCATTTCTTGTGTAAAGTTTTTCGTTTTCTAGTTCATTTCAAACAAAGTTTTCAGTTTCGAAGAAAATAAGTTTTTATATTTAACAAAGATTTTAGTTTTCAGTGAAAGTTTTTCTGTATTCGTTTTTATTTTTAACAAAGTATTAAGTTATTTTTCTGCATATTGTGTCTTAATTTTTAACAAAATTTTCAGTTAAGTTTTATTTTTAGCAGAGTTTTTAGTTTTTCAGTGTATAAGTTTTCATTTCTTGTGTAAAGTTTTTCGTTTTCTAGTTCATTTCAAACAAAGTTTTCAGTTTCGTATTTTACATGAACATAGAAACTATTCCAAATTGTTTGTTCACCAGTTATAAATTTTTAAAAAATGTTTGTAGTACACGTTAGGTAGTCATTCATAGCAACTTTGTTAAAATGAATAATTTCAAACGTGAAATGGCAGACATTCATGGAGAAGAACATATACTAAACAATTCTGAAACTGTTGAAAAAATATGTGAGGTAATGAGATATGAAGCTAAAAGAATGATTTCTTTTTCTGAAGTTTGGCCTCTATCGTACATCAAATCAGCTGACCTAGCAGCAGCTGGATTTTTTTACTTGAAATTCGAAGATGAAGTACAGTGTGCATTTTGTAGAGTTATTATCCGTGACTGGGTTAGAGGACAAAAGCCGATAAGAGAGCACATGAGAAAATCCCCGAAATGCTCATTTCTAATGGTTCTCAAAACATACCAATCGTGCATCTAGAAGACAAGTCTAAATCAGCTAAGACACCTGAAAAATTAAAAAAGATATTTCCCCAAAACATCCTAATATGTTGGACTTTAAAAAACGTCTTGAGACTTTTGAAGATTGGCCTGAAGATAAACCCGATGTTAAGGACATGGCAGAGTCTGGATTATATTATTCCGGCTTTGATGATATAGTTGTTTGTTTTACTTGTGGTGGATTATTGGGAAATTGGGGAAAATGATGATGATCCATTGGTTGAGCATAGGAAATTTTTCTCTGATTGTAAATATATTCAATTTATAGTGAGAAGAAAGGCAAATTATTTCCGTCGAGTGTGTAAAACGTCTCAAAAGCATACAGTGGAAAAGATAAGTGCTTCAAAGACTACTGTTTCGTTAGAAAAAGTGAAAGATCGTGTTGGGATCGAAATCTCTAAAAATAGACACCTTGATAGTAATGAATGTAAAATTATAGTTAGAAATTCATTTTTATGTAAAATATGCGTATGAATCTAGAAATGAATGTTGTATTTCAACCTTGTGGACCCTTGTTGCTTGTAGAAAATGTGTTGAAAAATTAAATGTTTGTCCTCTTTGTCGCAGGATGATTTCGTCAAAGATTGTTATTTTCATAAGTTAAAATAAATTTCATTGGAAAATTGTATTATGTTTTTACTAAACAATTGACAATAATGTTTAGGACATCGATTTTCAAAATCCTTCACTATGAAGTATATTCATGGCATAGTGCTCTCTCTCTCTCTAGTTTTATGATTTAATTCCTAAATAACATATTATTATTCCTATTTATAGGTAATTGAATTCATTTGACAATGAATTCTTCAACTACATCTATTTCACACATGATAAAAAATAAAATTATGTGAAAGTGTTATAACACTTGCGGTGGACATTAATTTGCAAGATTTAAATTACAGATCTACGCTTTATGGAAAACGAACTTGTTTTATTTTTGTCGGACCCTTTCGTAAGACCTCTCAGTTGTTTAGGTATAGGTGTTCTATTCACATGTATTGTTAACGCACGCTATTCCCAAAGCTTCAGTAGACCGGTTGGACTTCAAAGGGGGTCCGACCTGTTAAATTGCTACAGTTGAAAAGTATTTATGGCTATACGAAAATCTGGGTATGTTTTTCTCCAACACGATCCCTTGTTGAGGCTTCTATTTGCTTCTTCGCCTGTGAGATTTCTTATTTCCGTCTTTCGAAAACACTCTTCTTGGTGGGGAAAGTTAATATTTTAAAAATGATATTGCTGAACTTTTAACTCATCGACACTCAAAAATTTTTATATTTGTTTGAAACATGTTATATTTTTTTTATGATTAATCTTCTATTGGCCATTCGTAACTATCCCTTACGCAATAAAGTCATTCCAGCTTTAATCTCAACTATCCAGAAAAATAATTAACATTTGATCTTACTTTTTCTATGCTTAAGAATCAGAATCCAGAACATAATTATGAATATGTTAGTAAATTAAAATTTAGGTGTTCTGTGTTGAGACATATGATACGCAATTTTTAATGATATGTCAATTTTTATTTATCGATACTAGGGTGGTAATAGCGGTGAAAGGTAATTTGATTTTCAGATGTTGAGAAAAAGGTAGCGCAAAACTGAATTAACATTGATTTTTTAAATAACGATGAAATGATAGGTGTTGGAAAATAAGAATAAAAACAGCGAAGTGGTTATTTTATTTTGATTTTAGAATGGTAGGATGTTATTTGAAGATATAAGTGAAGTTATTAAAAAAATTTTATTTCCTTTGTTTAAGAAAAATTTGGTTGAATTGATAAGTAAGGAAGGAAACATTAAAGTGTATAAGGAATTGTTGGGTTGATGGTAATGAGATAGACCGTTATTGTGCAGTAAATTAAAAATTGAACTAATGAAATTTGATACTTAATTTTGTAAAATGTATGCGTTGAGAAGTGAGAATGAAAATATCACACAGTATATTTTATTAATAGTGAAATGTTGGGTGTTTGAAAATTAAATGATTGTCTATTATGATGAAAGTAAATAATATTGAAATAGTAGGGTGTTGTTGTAAAAATATAAAGTTAGAAAGATTAATTTATAAAAAAAGTTAGCTTGACGTAAGTAAAAAAGTAAGTAAAAAAATTAAAATAGAAAATCGAGTTCAAATGTAAATATGTCTATATAATAAATGTCTGCGATGTGAGTTGATAAGAAGGTAATGTAGTGAAAAGTTTAATTTTAAAAAATGGAAGATTTACATCAGAATAAATAATTAAAATTTTTATTCGAAATTATCAGTGCATTTATTTTTGAAAAATTGATAACTGCTTGTGCACAGTAAGATGAGCACCAAATTTTTAAAAAATGTACTAATTTTGTAAAATCTGAGTTTTCCTGTTGCAATAATGAATTGTAAAAACATTGGTTAGTCTAAAACCAAAAATGTTTACATGTTTAAGCATTGCGATGTCCATTCGCAAAAAATTGGCTGAGCCAGTGTAAAAAAATTCAATCAAGTTTAAGTTCGTTCGAGGACGTACAATAAACACCAAGTCTGAAATATAAAAACACAAACCTTAAAATAAAATGTCTCAAATATTTTAAGATCCCAAATAATCATCGGATTTAAAAAAAATTACTAGAATATTACTCTCTAGTACACTTCAATTGAGTAAAAAATAAAATGCTTGAATTGTGCATAAGTAAAGATTTCCTACACAACTTTTCGCAATGTTATTTTATTGTTGTTTCAAAATGATAAATATATGTTGGATAGTCATAAGAAATATTTTGAGTAGGTTTAAAATATACACCCCATCAAAAACTTCGCTCTCTTTTTAACCTTTTGCTGAATCTCCTACTTATTCTCACTTGTAGAAACTAATGATCCGTAACTATAACATGTGTATTCCTATCTCTGTCAAGGCAGACGTATTTACTATAGCTTTTGTAGTATGTGTCCCCTACACACCCTTACGTCGTTTTGTTCAGTGGTGCGTTTACATCCCCTCCCCCTACCGTAGTAGCACAGCTCATACCAAATATACCAATAACATGGTAAAGAAGTTTATAACTTATTCATCCCTTTTTAACATAACCGATCACATTTCAACACATAGTTAGAAAATACCTTATTTCAAAAGAATAACTTAAAAAATAAATTTTTTAATTGAAAATTTAATACATGTTTAGTGAAAAAAAACTCCCAATTACCCCCATCAGCTCCCAATTACCCCCAAAACTCCCGATCAGCTACTCGCGGATCCACGATCCCTTGAAGCATTTTGTTAGTTCAAATTTTTTAATTGATAAAAAGGAAGTAATATTTTAAACTTTTAAAGAAGAAATTATTTAAGTAATATGTTCACGTAATACTTAAGTTGAATAAAAGTTAAATAGTTAAATAAAAACCGCAAACGTAAAAAAAAACTGCAAAGTTAAATAAAACTGTACTAAATAAAATGAACTATTAAATAAAATAATAACTGCACTGTTAAATAAAAAACTGCAAAGTTAAATAAAAACTGCAAGTACTTTGATCTGTCAATAAAAGTGATTATTATGTGTTGGTAAGTTAAAAAATCGATTTTAAAAATATTAAAAAATTTTAATATTATTATTATCAATTATTAATGTATAGAAGTAAAATAATAAAAAATGAAATAACTCTCAAAATCCGGCAACACATTTATTTACAATTTGTGGCAAAGTCCTGTGAAATTAATAATTTAATAAATAAAGCTAGATAAAGTCCTTTACAAAAATAATAGTAATTAAATATATATACTTCCTAAATGTCGTCACGTTACAATTTAAAGTAAAACATAAATTAAAAAATATGCATTAAATTAAAAAATATGTTAAAAAGTTAAAGTCCAAAAGGTAAAACTGAAAAATGATAATCGCAGCGCCCCTGCCAAACGCGAAAGACGCGTGATTAGGCTCTAGTCCTGTCTTGAACGTGTTGGTCCCTGTTCGAACATGTTTCAATGACGTCACAGCCATTAAAATATTACGAATCCAAAAGGTAATAACTGTTGCCATTCCAGGAAAAAGAAACTTTAAAAAACACAACTTAAAAAAAGTTAAAGTCCCAAAAAAAAGTAAACCGAAAAAAAATCCAAGCCCCAAAAATTAGTAACTAAAGGGTTAATTAGGGTCATAAATCATCCAATTAGGGATAATTAACTAATTAGGGGTAATTAATTAATTAGGCAGTAATTAGGGACACCCCCCTTAACACAATAGGAAGTTAAATGTAAATAATATTGCAGCGCCCTCTACCAGCAGTAAGTAAACAACTCAACTCTACATGTGTCCTCGATGGAAAAAAAAAAGTTAAAGTCCCCGAAATTAGTAACTAAAGGGTTAATTAGGGTCATAAATCATCCAATTAGGGGTAATTAAGTAATTAAAAGTAATTAATTAGGGTAATTAAGTAATTAATGTAATTAGGGGTAATAATTAGGGTAATTAAGTAATTAGGGGTAATTAATTAACTAAGACAATAGGGTAATTAACTAAGACAATAGATGACCACGTCCACATATATGCCCTGCGGCGTGGCTTATAGTGGGGCCCCTACTACTAGTGGTCCAATTTCTATCACATTGAGGATTTAAGTAGTACGGATACTCTTGTACCTCATACAATAATGTTTTTCATTTTATTATGTTTTGTTTCGTCACACGGGCCTTCTAAAAACAGCCTTTTGAAAAGCTCTCGCACTACATTAGGTCCTAGCTCTTTAATTGTAAGGCTGCGCCCCATCATCCCTATTCGAAATATGCTTGTCTAGGGCCCCTCTACCTCCCCCCAAATTATTGATGATTATTTCTGAATCACCCTGTATAGTTCCCGCTAAATATGAACCTTCCCTTAATGTTTCAGTGCTTCCCTTAATGTATCTGTGAAAAACACATTACCTTAGGGAAATGGGTAAAAAAATGTTTACATTGCTCTGTTGTTAATTTTCTTGGGGTTGAATTCCGTTATAGTTCCCGTTAAATATCACTAATCTCTTTTGGACACTATAAAGTATAAATATTGCTAAATTGTTTCAAATTCATAGATTAAAGTGTTTAATTAGATCTATAACTATTCAGTTTATCATTAAAAATTAGAAAAATTGGTTTACATTTGAATATTGAGCGTTCGAAAGAGATTGGCGATATTTAGTGGGAACTATAACGGAATTGAACCCCAAGAAAATTAACAACAAAGCAATGTAGACATTCTTTTACCCATTTCCCTAAGGTAATGTTTTTTCACAGATACATTAACCCTGCTGTTCTGTTAGGGTCTATTTGACCCAAAAAATTTTTCAGTCGCGTGTTAAAAAAAATTGAATAGAGGTATTTTAATGAAACTTAGTGACTTTGTTGGAAAATCATATAACTATCTACATCCAAAAGGAATTTTATTTATTTTAATTTTCAAGGGATATTTTTCAACATAGTCTTAATGTACTGTTCGGGTCAATATGACCCGATTCTAAATTTTTTCGTTTTACTCAAACCTTTTCATATTTTTTTGCGGAATAACTCAACAGAAAATAATAAAAACTATTATAACATCCTTTCTTTGTATTTTGGTTTTCTTTTTTCTTGTTTTTTTTGTCATTTGAGACTAAAGCACGTGGAAGGTCAGAAGGTTGATTCAGTTGGGAAAAATGAAAAAATATTCCCAAATTTTATTTTTTCTTGATGTATTTTTGTTTTATGAAGTATTTCCTTTCAGCTAGAATTCTAAAAATAACTATAGAAACGAAACTTTTGCTATCCGAATGAAAATATTACCCAAAATGAAGAATTAGTGGTGTTTTTCATTGCCACTGTCTTTTGACCAAGTTAACCATTAAATTTGGGGTAAATGTGGACTTTTTGTGGTAGTATAACTTCCTAAGAACTGAAACATGAAATTTATTGCTGGAAAAGAAAAAGAAATCACCGCCAAAGAAAATTTGAGGTATTCGAGTAATGAGTAATTTCGAAAATCCTGCAATGCCTTTTCAATGGGATTTAGTTCAAATAGAAGGAAAATAAATGTTTAAATGAAAATTATTTTTGAGGATTTGAGGAAATCACTCTTATTTTCATACAGTAAAGCAGATTAAAACCTATCATGAAGGGGGGAATCAATTAAAAAAAGTAAAAGAATAAAGAAAAAAATTGAAATTTATATTGGTTCCTCAGACGAAAAAAATTAAAAACGTACTAATTTGTTGTGCCGTACTTGTTTAAAACTCATTTTCATGTATGTAAATTGTCAAAATAGTAAAAAATTAAAAATTTCCATTACAAATATATTTTATTTAATTTCATTATTTTACACGTATTTCATAACTTTACTCAATTATTTCATAATAATTACATTTATTTTGAGTTATTTTACTATTGTTTTACCTATTTCTTAAATTCCATCATTCATTTACTGTTAGAAGTGATATATTTTGTATTGGGTCATATTGACCCGAACACTACGTGCGTAGAGTAAGTCGGAGCAGAACAGCAGGGTTAAGGGAAGCATTGAAATATCTCAGGAATAAATTTAACTTTCTTAAAAATTGTAATGATTGACTGTTAAAAATGTAGTAATTATCTTAAACATCGCGAAAATTTAGAATTTTATCTTCATGAGAAACAAACTTCGAAGTTGTATCATTTTCATAGCAACGACAACGAATGTCAAGACTTCCAACATTTTCATCCTTATTTCTAAAACATTCACCCGTGTTATTTTGTTGTTTGCGTTTTGTCATAATGAAATAAAGAGTTACATTTTACTACTACCTTAAAAAACATACTTGCAAAAGGATATAAAAAATGCAAAATTCAAAATTTCCGAAAGCGAGTGTATATTTTATTGTAAATATAATAATGATTAGGCTGCCACAACTACAAAGATAAATATAAAAATATTAATTTGTTATTTAAAAAATAAAAAATAAATTAATTATATATAAGTTTAAAATATAATGAAAACCGTTTGAACAACAATTAAACCCTTTGAACAACAAAAATATAAATATTGTTAAAAATAACACAAAATATATTTTTAAATTCGTGTTATAAATAGAAAGATGATTATTTAATCTATTTGAATATTAAAAAACCAGTGAAATATGTTTTCAATTGAAAGGAGAATTTCACCATTTATTGCTGGTTAAGCGGACAATAGGTTCATTTACCTTGCCTTTCTGGAATTAAATCTGTCCTAGGAATGCCATTGTCATTCCAGCAGATGAGTGGAGGACTGATCAATGGTCACCACTTTTTCAGTTATAGTCGGCTAGACTAGTACTTGCCCTCCGCTCTCTTGCGTTACCATCCTATACCGTGCTGATGAGTCCTAACAAGGACGAAACTGGTCCACGGTTGGAGGTGACGCTTGAGAGTTGTGAGATTACACCTATGTTTTCAATTGTTTTAAAATTCATAGTTTCTTGCTTTGTAACTGCGACCTTATCCGAAATCTAAAAAAATGGAAATATTTTAAAATTGAGATTTTTTTTAGAAATTCTAAAGGCACTTTGCACATCCTCAAAAGAATCCGGACAGTTTGATACCAAATATGTGTTATACGGATCAGTAATTAAAAAGCCTTTCTCTGGAAACCGTTCACCAAAAACCTTTTTTTAGAATAGAGAGATTCTCTCCTCAGTGTGACTATAAATCTTTGATTTAGTAAGACTGAAACAGCACTAGGATAAAGACGTTTCTGAAAGTATTTGAATTTCTCTCCCTCTCACTCGTTCTCTTTCATTTCCCTCTCATACCATCTTTCGTTACATGTCTCTAGTTTACTCCTTTTTCTTCCCTCTCCCGCTCTCTTATCTTCTTTCTGTCAAATCTTCTCTGTTTAATTCGTTCCATCTCTTTTTCCTTAAGCTTTGTGGAGGGTCCCTATTTTGGGAATAGGAATATTTGTCGAAATAGGAATATTTAAATGATTTTCTCCTCCTCAGTGTGATTATAAATCTCTGATTTAGTAAGACTGAAACAGCACTAGGATAAAGACGTTTCTGAAAGTATTTGAATTTCTCTCCCTCTCACTCGTTCTCTTTCATTTCCCTCTCATACCATCTTTCGTTACATGTCTCTAGTTTACTCCTTTTTCTTCCCTCTCCCGCTCTCTTATCTTCTTTCTGTCAAATCTTCTCTGTTTAATTCGTTCCATCTCTTTTTCCTTAAGCTTTGTGGAGGGTCCCTATTTTGGGGGGGGCATTGCTACATCTTCTTTCAGCGGTGTCGGGAATCGAACCCGACACCGCTGAAGACCCATCGAGTGTATGCGGAGGTATCATTCTTTGTTGCGAAAGTATTTGATAGCAGCAAAGAAGACGACTTACATGGACACTTCGCAATGTAATAAACCAGTAAAAAATTCTCTTATTCAATCTCTTATTCTCTCAAGTTCTCCTAACTTTTTTTTAACAGAATAGTATTCTATTCTAGAATGGTATTCTGTAACCTTTGACTGATTTTTATTGAATCCTACCCAAGAGTACTTTCTTTATTCCCAAGAACCACCTCTAGAGCATTATAAAACCACCAACTCCTTATGATGATACTCAGATGCTCTATAGAAAAGCAATTGTGTCTTTATTTCTGAGATAAAATGTAGTTTAAACAGAATCTCTTCAAGCACTCGTCTCTTTTATTGCTGAAATACCAGAGTTCAAAAAAAAAATATAAACCTGTTTTTGTACGAGGAATAGGGACCGCACAAAAAAAATCGCATAAAAAAATTTTCACCAAACTTCGCGAGTAGCTATAAAAAATAGTTTTCGCAGCATATTTAAAAAATCCTTTTTTATGCGAGGAAAAGGGACCGCATAAAAAGTCTCACGTAGGACCGTATCGAAAATCCCTCAGCATAGCTGAATTCAAAAACTCTTTATGTTCTGACCGTAACGCAATCCCCACCCTACAGCTGAATTGAGAAACCGTTTATATACCTACTGTAGACTCTTTTTCAGTTACCATGTAGTCGTCGACGACTGTTGTTTCACGAGACCCATGTATGTCTCGGTAGCCAGATATACAAGATTTTTTTCTATTTTGAAATTTTCATACACCGCACAAAAAAAATCGAAGGGAAAAATCGCACAAATACAAAATCGCACATAAAAAGTTCGCACAAAAACAGGTTTGAGTGTACTAGTATGACAGCAGGCCTGCTGGAAGCAATTCACACAAGGATTATGGTGGAATAACTAACTTTCAACAGTTTTCAATAAAACGACTTAGACATTTTTGAAGTCATTCTCAAATGCAACAAAACTCTATGAAGAAGGAATAGGATATTGCTCTATAGACTAGAATATCCTTAAAATTTAAAATCAGACAACTTAAAAATTGGTTACATGGAACGAACAACATTTAATGCAGGTTGTTTAGAAGAAAATAAATTTAGTTCTATCCTCTCATCTTATACTTGGGTGGTGTCAGAAGAGTTCATGTAGATTCATGTAACGATTAAAAATTTGAGTATGCGAAATCTTCAAGATAGCATCTCTAAGATATTCGGATTTTTATCTCATGAAGATTTTTGTGTGAATTTAATTTCTAGATGAATAGATAAGTACCTACTTTTATTTTTTCTTTTGACTCTTTATAATTTAAGTACGACATATAAATTTACATTTAAAATTATTAGAAGCAATAGGATCTAAACGGTTAACGGCGAGAGTTTGTTTTCGATCTATACCAAGGGTCGGCAACTGGATGACCGCTGTTCACATCAGAACCTCTAAATTAGAATGAAAAATGTATTCCATTGTTCCATTAATATTGAAAATTTTTAACTATATTCTTCATTTTACGTGTTAAGAGAATTTATTTGTTAAAATGTTTTAGAAGCAGGTGTTTCAAAACTTCTAAAAACTACATAAATAATTAAATATTAGTAGAAACTATCCTTAGCAGAAAATTTTGAGTTTTTTTCGGAGAGATGAAAAAAAGAGATGAGAGGGATGAAAAGGAGGTTGAGATAAATATTAATGACATGAAGAAGATAGGGATGAATATTAATGGTGTGGAATATGAGAGAAATAAAGAAAGATGAAGAGGAACAATAATATGAAGGTAAGGGGAAGGAAGATGAGATGATGAGGATAAAATATATGGTGTGAAGGGAGGATGAAAATAAGAGAGTAAAAGAGGATAGGAGGAAAAATACCGATGAGTGTTAAAAATAAAAGAGGATGAAGACGATGGTGGTTGAAGAGGATTATAAGGATAAATAATAAACAGGAAGTGAAAAGAGAAGAAAAGAGGACATTAAATGATAAAATTGAGTGATTTATATGTAGAAAAAGAAAGATGAAAAGGATTACCTACAGATAAGAGTGATACAAAATTTACTTAATTCAATCATCAGGTATTCAGAAAAAGTTGACACTTGAAAATAGAAACACTTTCATATTGGTTTATGAATTTAAAGATGAATTTAAGTGACTGTCTTTAAATCCTTTTTTTTTCGTTCAATAAAACTGCACCAGGCATTCAATAAAATGATTGAATTATTTTTAACGATTAAATCTTCTCATCATTAAAACACATGATGTTTTAGATTGCATTCCAAACCTTTTAATCTCTCTATTCTAAAAAAAAGTTTTTGGTGAACGGTTTCAAGAGAAAGGCTTTTTAATTACTGAATTCTTGATGAAATATCACAAAGACTGATAAAAGCATATTCTAAAAACTTACATGTACGATATTTTGTACTAAAATTTCACACTTTTTGTCCAATATATATAATTTTTAGTTTGATTTCATCCAAGGTATATAAAGTAACCTTTACACAATACAATACAACAATACACAACACATATTATTACAACACAATACACAAATGTGTTAGTTTATATACCTTTGATTTTATCGAAATTAATTGTAAACATAGTGTGATGTTTTGTCTCTTATTATTTTCAATTGCTTAAACGGTAGGGGAGAGTGCTGTACCTAAGGACGGTTGTACCTTCAGCCACCGCATTTAAAAATTCGGGAAAAAATGGAAACTTGAATTTGTGGTTGAATTTGAATGTAAAATCATGCTATCTAGTTTCTAACGTGAAATCCGCTCTTTAAAATAATATTTATCTCTCTATTCTAAAAAAAAGTTTTTGGTGAACGGTTTCCAGAGAAAGGCTTTTTAATTACTGAACCAAATGACACATATGGTATCAAAATGTCAGAATTCTTTCCGGATTTCCGAGTAAGCCCTTCGATTTTTCAAAAAAATTCTTAATTTTAGAATATTTCCATTTTTTTAGATTTCGGATAAGGTCGCAGTTACAAAGCAAGAAACTATGAATTTTAAAACAATTGAAAATATATTTCACTGGTTTTTTAACATTCAAATACATTAAATGATCATCTTTCTATTTATCACACTAATTTAAAAAATATATATTGGATTCTTTTTAACAATATTTATATTTTTGCTGTTCAAACGATTTTAATTATATTTAAAACTAATGTATAATTAATTTATCTTTTATTTTTAAATAATTAATTCATATTTATATATTTATCTTTGTCGTTGTGGCAACCTAATCATTACTATATTTACAATAAAATATAAACTCGCTTTCAGAAATTTTGAACTTTTGCATTTATTTATTACAATAATAATTATTTTTATATCCTTTTGCAAGTTATATTATTTAAGGTAGTAAAAGGTAACTTTTTTTATAATGCCAAAACGCAAAACTAGATATTGCGGGGGAATGTTTTAGAAATAAAGATAAAAATCGAAAGTCAGAACATTCGTGTCATTGCTATGAAACTGACACAATTTCGATGTTTATTTGTTCTCATGAAGCAAAATTCTAAATTTTCGTGATGTTTACGATAATTACTACATTTTTCACAGACAATCAATGAAAATCATTACAAATTTTAAGAAAGTAAAATTTATTCCGGAGATGTTTCAGTGCTTCTGAATGGATCTGTGTGAGAAAAACATTACCTTGGGGAAATGGTAAAAGAAAGTTTACACTGCTTTGTTACTAATTTTCTTGGAATTAAATGGCGATCCGCCAATTCATATTGCCATAAAGGAACTGTTAAAATTTCGCCGCTGAATGAATATTCCCCTTTTTTGAAAGAATACCCCAGAGAAGTAGTTCCCCTGTTTTAAGAATGTTTTATAAAATGAGTAAGTGCTGTGAGCTGTGTTTTGTGAGGATGGCAAAGAGATCCTTAAGTATCAGCGTCAGCAGTTAACGGGGGTTGGCGAGCGATAGCGAGCAGGGGGCGGTAGCTCCCTAGTATTTAATATAATAAATTTACTGTTTTTAGGTGCTCAAAGTTTTTTTAGTGCATCACTACATTAATATTTTTCTTCCCCTTAAATAATAATACGATAAAATGTGATATAAGGGGTGAATCCCCGATATTTTGACTTTTTATTTTTGATATTAAAAATTGTCAGATCTCAATTATTTTATTTTCTATAGAACTTTAAATGCAAAAACACCTGGTGCTGTACCTTCGGACACCATACGTGTTGTACCTACGGACACGTTCTTGTGGGTGTCTGTAAGCTAATCGGCGTTTTTGAATCAGGTTTCATTAAAGTGAATGCATTTTAATGCATATTAAATTAATTCTAAATGGTTATCTATTTGTCGGCGATTATTTTTAAGTGATTTTTAGATGAAATATCAAATATTTTGTGATCTAAACTACTGTTTTAAAATTTTTGATTTTACTTTGCATTTAATGTAAAATATGGTATAAAATCTTAAGCACCTTATCGCATTTAAGTATGATTACAAAAAACTTGAAATTTCCACCGATGAAGATTTGCGAAAGTTATTACCACAAAATGCTTGCATAACTAAGTGTCGATCGAATTGTTTTAGATCAGTGAAGTGATCAGATCTATCACCATAATTGATGAACCTATTACCTCAAACTTCGATCTGAAAATCCCATGTGATTTATGTATTTTTGGTAAAAAATCAAGACTTTTATCATTCAACTTCGTTTTAATAATCATTTACGATCTAAAACTACATTACTTTTTAAAATCTATTCATAATTTTAAAAATTCTTGAAATAGTTTATTAAAAGGTAATACACCAATAAAAATGTTCATTTTAAGCTTTTTTCAACTAAAAATTTCCTTTTTAAGGGTGTCCAGAGGTACAACTGGGTCTGTCCATAGGGAGAGCACGTTGTTTTACCTATGGACACAAATTTCGTCAAGTTATTAAAATTAATTAAAAATCAAATTTTCAAGATTTTGACTAATAAAAAATATCTCTCTACTCATAAAGGTTAGGACTATAGGTTGGCCACTTTAAATGTTAAAAATGTGATTTTACCTGTCTTAGAAAAATCCAAACGTGATTTTTGTCCAGAGGTACAACACTCTCCCCTATTGTTTAAAAAGTGAAGATTTTAGATTTTTTTTGAAGATTTTAGCTAATAAAAAATATTACCATCTTTGCTAAGGTTAGGACTATAGGTTGGGCACTTTAAATGTTAAAAATGTGATTTTACCTGTCTTAGAAAAATCCAAACGTGATTTTTGTCCAGAGGTACAACACTCTCCCCTATTGTTTAAAAAGTCTGGGTTAAAAAAATATGAATGATAAACACTATCCATATTATACTAACGAGTTACTTAAAATAATTGGTTTTTGTTTGGTCCGAATATTGATCAACAATTAGAATTAGTTATTTTATAATGATAGATTAAAAATAATTAAGATGAATATTTTTAAAAACATTTCCTATGAATTTTTGATAAGTTCGAGTTAACATATATTCAAACTTTTAAGGGAGTTTTATTCATTGAGAAGATTTGGTGACGTATTTTTGGAAAGTTGGTTGACGTTTTTTCTGTAAATTGTTTAATTGTTTTATAAAGTGTATTAAATTCAGCGAGTTTGAATTTGTCGGGATTGCGAAGCAATTTCAAAAGGTCCTGCGTCAGCAGTTTACGGGGGTTGGTGAGCGATAGCGAACAGGGGGCGGTAGCTCCCTAGTTTTATAAGAATTAATTTACAAGAGGTTTTAAAAAGCATTAAACTGTTCGGTCACAAAAAATTTAAAAATCAAATTCGTTGAAAGATGTACTAGTGCAAAATTAGGTATATTAGTTATTTTTATCAATATTTCCCAAAAATAAAATTTGATGCATTTTAAAAGAGGCGATTCTTATCTCTTCAAAAATTAAACTTTGTTTATGAATTTAGTGTAAAATTCAATTTATTAGTTACTTTAATTAATATCGCCATAAACTGATTCTATGCCATTTTATATATACACAATTCTTATTTCTCCATAAATTTAACAGAGTTTACCAATTTTTTATCGATAAATCAAACAAAATAGAGGCAATGAAAAATTTAAAATTGATTAATAGCTTCATATTAATTAATTAAAGCTAATGATAAATATTACATAATTTAAACAATAAGTAGTATAAAATCTGTTGAAAAAGTATGGGAAATGGCCATTCATCAGTTTATGAGTTACGCCTTTTTATGCTTTAAGGACATTACATGATATTTCTTAACATAACTATTCAGCAGTAAATATTAGCCTAAAACTTACAAAAATATTTAATTAATATAAAAAATCATGGAAAAAGACTTAAAATAATAAAAAGCGTTAAACAGCAGTGAGAGCGAAGTAAGTTTGTTTAAAAGATAAAACAACTGACTCTTTTATAGTTTATTAGGACTTTTTATAAGTTTTTGGAAAATAATATAATAGAACTCAACTGCTGCTCTTTTACTATTGCTGTAAAATAAACCTACAATAATTTTATAAAGTGAAATGCTTATAAAATCATCGGGTTTGTAATACAATTAAATGTAACGGTTTTAAAAGAAACAAACCAAAACGTTTTATAATATTTTATAAAAAAAACTGGTTTTTTTATGCAAAAACCTCTGGTGATAAACACAATAAACCGAACTGGTTTGAAAAGCACTTTTAAAAACTCCTTGGTCTGAAATAGTTTTAAAAAAGTAACAAGTGATTAAATAATCTTAAAGACCGACTAGATTTTATACATTTGAAAAACTTATAGTTCTTATCTTAAGGGGAATGACAAAAATATGGTAACAAATAAATTTAAAAATTAAAGCCTTTTTTCGAAACTTGTTCATAATAAACCTAACCATGCTTGAAACCACTTACTTAAATTATGAACTTTGGTGTAGTATAACGAGTTATAATGTTGATATGGGTAAACTTTTGACTGATAAAAATTTTATTCTATTTTACCATTCTGAATATTTGAATATTTAATAATAAATTATTCAGGTGACCAACATGTTTTACCGATCATTGCTAATTTCGTTCATTTTGAAATATTTAAACATTCTTACTTTTGGAATCTTCAGTTTCAATCCTTAAAGGCAACCTTCTTAGTAATTAGTCTTCTTAAAACGTGTAGGATTATCTGTACCAAACTTATCTCTCTATTCTAAAAAAAAGTTTTTGGTGAACGGTTTCCAGAGAAAGGCTTTTTAATTACTGATCCGTATAACACATATTTGGTATCAAACTGTCCGGATTCTTTTGAGGATGTGCAAAGTGCCTTTAGAATTTCTAAAAAAAATCTCAATTTTAAAATATTTCCATTTTTTTAGATTTCGGATAAGGTCGCAGTTACAAAGCAAGAAACTATGAATTTTAAAACAATTGAAAACATATTTCACTGGTTTTTTAATATTCAAATAGATTAAATAATCATCTTTCTATTTATAACACGAATTTAAAAAATATATTTTGGTTTATTTTTAACAATATTTATATGTTTGTTGTTCAAACGGTTTTAATTATATTTAAAACTTGATTTACCTTTTATTTTTTAAATAACAAATTAATATTTTTATATTTATCTTTGTCGTTGTGGCAACCTAATCATTACTATATTTACAGTAAAATAAAAACTCGCTTTCGGAAATTTTGAACTTTTGCATTTACTTTTTACAGTACTTATTATTTTTTATATCCTTTTGCAAGTATGTTTTTTAAGGTAGTAAAATGTGTATTTCATACTGTATTCATACTGCCAAATTGCTAACAACTATAGATAACATGGGGGACTGTTTTAGAAATAAAGATAGATATAGAAAATGTTGGAAGTCTATACATTCGAGTTATTGCAATGAAACTAACACAACTTCGACGTTTATTTGTTTGGTCTCATGAATATAAAATTCTAAATTTTCACGATGTTTACTATAATTACTACATTTTTCACATCCAATCGATGAAAATCATTACAAATTTTAAGAAAGTTTAATTTATTCCTGAGATGTTTCAATGCTTCGTAATGGATCTGCGAAAAAAACATAGGGGAAATGGTAAAAGAATGTTTACATTGCTCTGTTGTTAATTTTCTTGGAATTATAAGGCGATCCGCCAATTCATGTTACCATAAAGTAACTCTTAAAATTCCGCCACTGAATAAATATCAGGGACTAATCTAGGATTTTAAACTTAACCCCCATTTTTGTGAAAAACTTACACATCCTTTCAATTTTTGTGAAAAATTGTAAAAGCTTTTTCTCTAAAATTAATGAAAAGAGCATTAAATTACTTATTGCTACAGTTTTATAGCAATTTAAAGACTAATTTTACCATAAACAATTCGTCTATCATTAAAAAATAATTTTAGAATTTTTGTGAAGGTGCCATTTTTGTTTTGCCATTTGGTGCCATTTGCTCCCTAGTTGTTTAAAACATTTAAGAATACCACTCTCTTTCAATGCTTGTTGAAAGAGAAAGTATCGCATATGTTTTATGATGGTACTTTTTCCCTTTTCATTTATTTTAAGGGACCTAGTTTTCCACAGAACTCCCAGTTGGAAATCAGATCATGATAAATCTTTCAGTTTTATCATGTAGTTTTGCGTTTCTTTAGTTGAACAAAGCTAAATTTTAGTTAAAAAATCAGAGAAACTTGCAAATCTGCGAACTTTTTCTTTTTTGTGGCCTGAAAGAGTCCCGTTTTCATATTCTAATATCTCCTTGAATATTGAAGATATTTTCATAGACCTTTTTTTGTGGGTTCGTCAACAATTTTCTCACTGAAGTTTTCGTTCTATCTTCTTTAGTATTTTAGTTAAACTTTCTTTTTAAGCCTCTAGAGGCACTGTAAGCCGGCTCAATGAATTCAACATGATCACTTACCTAGGGGAATACCTTACTTCCATGACCCTAGGAGACCCCTTGATTCCAAATAAAAGCCGTGATACGGAATTTTTAAACACCCTGTATGGGCTTCTTTAAAATTAATGGTTCAATTCATTAAGTTAAAAAATTATCTGCGTGTAGTTTCTTAGTCCTCATTTTACTCTCTTGACAGAAATTTTTCATCATCCCTCTCATAAATTCTTGAAAAATATACCAAACAACTTAAAACCCCAATAACTAAGACGAGGTTCAGAGACTTCGATACGGAAGTCTCCAGAATCTGCTGATACGACCGTGTTCCACTGAGGAAATATTCAAATCAGCTCACATAGAATTGATGCACGACCATGTTTTCTTGGCCTCCAACGACCAATAAGAACCCGAAATACACGAACCTGCGTAATATTCAGCGGCTGTTTTGACACCGCGAGGCCATCAAGAATTCGCTTTTACGGAAAGATCCTTCCTGGAGCACTCCTCTTTTTGCTGCCTTCGAATATCGATGCAGTGTCCCGTGGTTACTCTTGATGCTGTGCTACCAGCGGGGAAGGCGACTTTAAATTGAAATTGCTCTTTCAAAGCTGTGGGTAAATTGGTGGGGGAGGTGATTTTGAAGCGGTTAAATAACTGCGGCGGTTAAAACGGATGGCTCTATTTCGGTGTCGGAGGTTGGATTTGTATATCATTAAAATGAAGTATCATCAAGAGTTTAAGGCTAAGCGCGCACTAAAGACTTCTGTCGTGGCGACTATAAACACTAGATAACTCGAGAGCAATGCATCTCTATGGTGAGATTCTTGGCAATCGGCCAAGACTCTCTTCGCCTATGCGCGCGCTCCAGCTTCTTGCAATAGCCAGGGTGATAATTTTGTCTCTGTCGCCGTGACAAAAGTCTCTAGTGTGCCCTTAGCCTAAGAGTATCGTTTCTCTTACCTGTGAAGATATTTTGTAGTGTAAAATGTGTCACATCATTGATGGATTTATTGTGATTAAGGGGGGCTAATACAGCTGAGGAAAACTTTATAAATGCATTTGTATTCTGATTTCATCTTTAGAATATTTGTCTACTTAGCTTTCGTAAAGAATTTTCAGTCACGCCAGAGCTGAATTAGAGCTCTGGTTTGAAAGATAAATCAAAAATATTGTCAAGGAAGATGATAATCAAAGGATGGTGACACTTTGTACTTCATTCTCCAGCTTTCACACCTTATAAAGAACGCACCATCAGTTATTTTTCTAGAATATACGTGTAAATGCCTAATTTTTCTTTGATTAATCCTTTGACTAATCCTTTCCGTAAGCAGCTAAAAATGTTTATTAAAACTAATTGTAAATTAAACGCTATAGAAATAAATTCCTGTTTGTTTATGAGCAACAATGGGCATAACCTCAATTTCAAAGATTTTTGAATGATTCTTTCTCATGCTATGTGTAAGAAATCTGTTTACATTGTTGAGTATCTTTTTGTGTTTCTAAAACTTTGATCATTGTTACTTTTATACTTCAGGTATTTCACTCAACAGTAAAACTTTAGATAAACGCTTCCTAGAGGAAGAGAATATTACTGTGACTTCTTCATTATCCTCTGGGTTAAACACATTTTTCTTTGAAATGATACAGAGGCAACTTCAAAGAAAAATATGTATCGGTTCAATTCCGTTATAGTTCCCGCTAAATATCGCCAATCTCTTTCGAACGCTCAATATTCAAATATAAACAAATTTTTGTAATTTTAAATGATAAACTGAACAGTTATAGATCTAATTTAACATTTTAATCTATGAATTTGAAATTATTTAGCAATATTTATACTTTATAGTGTCCACAAGAGACCATAACGGAATTGGACCTATGTATCTATTAGAAGAGCACGATAAAGAAGAAATATCAAGCATCCGGCTATTATATCTATCTATATATATATAAATCAATGTCTGTCTGTCTGTATGTTTGTATGTATGTATGTATGTATGTATGTCCTTTATAGTTTTAAACTTTTCGAACCTACATTAACTATTAAACTATACCACGTTGATCTACTACCTCCAAGGAAGGTTTCTGAAGAATAATAATTTAAAATCGATGCATCCTAATAACTTTTTTGGTCAATTTTATGCTCAAAAACCAATTTTTCATGCCTGACTTCAGGGCAAAACCACATTGTTGTAAAAAAGATGTAATTTTAATTGTTGCAGGCATATTCTCGATTGTTGCAGATTGAAATCGATTGTTGAAGTTTAAAATCCATTGTTGTAACATAAAAATTAAAATAGATCCTTTATTTAACTATTTCCTTATTTGGACTGGCGAAGCCCATCTGTAACACAGAATAGTTTTTTTAATGGACTGGCGAAGCCCCTCTGTAACACACCAGAATAATTTTCTTTAAAAATGGATTAGCGAAGCCCATCTGTAACGCACCTGATGATATTTATTAAAAAACGGAAACCCGGGCGAAGCCCGGGTCTAGCGCTTTAGCGCTAGTATATATATAAATCAATGTTTGTTTGTATGTATGTATGTATGTCTGTATGTATGTCCTTTATAGTTTTAAACTTTTCGAACCTACATTAACTATTAAACTATACCACGTTGATCTACTCGCTCCAGGGAAGGTTTCTGAAGTAAAATAATTTAAAATCGATGCATCCAAACAACGTTTTTGGTCAATTTTATACTTAAAACCCCAAATTTCATGCCTAACTTCATGGCAAACCCATTGTTGTAGATATAATAACAGAAAATGTAACTTTAATTGTTGTAGGTATATTCTCGATTGTTGCAGATTGAAATCGATTGTTGTAGATCAAAATCCATTGTTGTAGCAAAAATATAAAAGTGGCTCCTTTATTTAACTGGACTGGCGAAGCCCATCTATAACACACCAGAATAATTTTCTTTAAAAATGGACTGGCGAAGCCCATCTGTAACGCACCAGTTGATATTTATTAAAAAACTGAAACCCGGGCGAAGCCCGGGTCTAGCGGGTAAGCGCTAGTAGAAGATATAGCCGGATGCATGACCTGACGTAAGAAAATGGAACTGAAATCATCAAGTAATAATAATAATAATAATAATAATAATAATAATAATAATAATAATAATAATAATAATAATAATAATAATAATAATAATAATAATAATAATAATAATAATAATAATAATAATAATAATAATAATAATAATAATAATAATAATAATAATAATAATAATAATAATAATAATAATCTTTATTAACATGGAAAGAACACAAAATACAGAAATTAAGTACATTAGCCAAAGGGATAAATTTAGAAATCCCGTTCAGGCTACCTAAAACGGTAAGATTGACAACTTTAATCAAACTAGTTTTGTACAAATATTTTTTCAAGGTGAAACATTTTTTTATGAAAACAAAAATATTTGATTGAGATAGTCTCTATTGGACTAAATCCGTTTTAAGTGCATTCGAATGACTATAAAAGTTATTAGGAAAAAACTACATACAGATGTGGTCCGAAAATATTAGAAAAGTTTTGATGCTTTTCTACCAATAAAAAATCATAGCAGTGAAACACCATTTACAGAATTTGTTTTTTTGGAAATTTGATTCCCAACATATACTATTAAAAATATTTACTTTTTACATATTAAATGTTCAGATCTCGTTTATAATGCACTTATTTCAGCAAATTAAAAAAATTAGTATTGGATATTAGTTATCAAGAAAACTAGAATGAATTTCAAGGTTTACATTAGATGGCAGCACCACAATTTATATATCGTTTGTTTTTGATAAGCTTTCTAATAAGTTTTATGTGAAGCTTTCCGATAGGCTTTACCTTTTTACAACTCATTCTTACTTTTTCAACAAATTTATGTAACTATAAAGCAATCATTGAACTTATAATTTATAACCCATACACATGTAAATTATAATTAAACATCTAAATCCTATTTTGAGCATATCTAATACTTCGCAGGGGGAAATAATTCTAACATTCCAAAAATTCTTTAAATTTCATGAGATTTAATTCCAAAAAATTGACTTAAAAAAGAGTGATACTTTCGAAGCGTAGAAGGAAAGATACGAGTTTGATTGATGTTTTATACCCATTTTGATAAAATGATAAAAGAAGTTGATTAAGGTAAATTTATACTCACCTTTAAATGTAAATATTGTTTCAATATTATAAAGGAATTTTTTAGAAATATACATACTTATTTTTCATTGCTTAGAGAGATTTAACACATAATCCTTCACTAAAAAAGTTGTTGAAACTTACCGAGTACGAAATTTAAGCGTATTAAGTAATCCAAACAATGTAACTGTCTCTTTTCCCATCTCACCTCACATTCAACTCTTTGGGCATTGTTCTAAACACAAATGTAATCAAATACTGAGCATTTGTACCCAATCGATTTCATAGAAATGAAAATCAGTCATTTACTCTAAAACATTCTCTTAATGCAAAAAGGATTGCTTGATTGTTGATACAGGGATGAAAGCCTTGTTAAGCGTAGTAGTTTTTGCAGTTTTGACTTGTAAGTGAATTGTATTGTTAGTTTTTGTTTCATATTTTTTATTTTTTATCCACAGTTTATTTTAATAGGTTATAAATTTCAGGTTGGAGTTAAGATGTAAGTGCGGTTGTTAAACTGACGTAATTTTGTTGTCAGTTAAATTTTAAATAGAAATTAAATTTTCCGTTACTTATTCGTGGGATATGACTATAAATAAAGCATATGACAAGTAAAACACTATTGTGGAATTCCTTTGAATGTAAAAGAAATTAAAAAAAAATAAATTTTTATATGTTTAGACCTTGTTAACAACTGAACATTTCTATCTAAGAAAAACACATGAATCATAGTCAGCCCAAATGAGGATAATTTAATCATGTTCAAACAAAAAAAAGTATCCTTGTATTAAGTAAAGGTTAGTAGTTGCTAGCTTTAAGGAGTCATAAATACCTATTTATATGACAAATGAATTAATAATGAAAACATGCTTTATACATTCAAAAAAAATTATATGACTATTAAACATTAGGTACCTAAATCTTACAAATCTTTCAGCCACAACATATTCTTTGATAAAAACACAAAATTATGAGTAGTTTTGTTTATATTAAGTTTTATTGTTTTAAAGTATACAATTACACAAATAAAAACAAAACTAAAAACCAGAAAATAATTAATGAAAAAAAACCTTTTTATACAAATACAAATACAAATTAAGTCGACCAACTACAGGCGTAAGCCCAGCAAGGTAAACAACAACGTTTTTAAAATGCACTAAAAAGTATAAAATAATTTTTTGCAACTCCTTGTAAAACGAAAAACGTGGGGATCATGCAATAATATTTACAGCCACTACTCTTGTCACTCTATTTACCATTATATCCACAGTTAAAAATTATTTAAATGAATGATGAAAAATTAAGTTGGATTAAATACCTAATGCATGATCCCCACGTTTTTCGTTTTACAAGGAGTTGCAAAAAATTATTTTATACTTTTTAGTGCATTTTAAAAACGTTGTTGTTTAAAAAGGTTTTTTTTTCATTAATTATTTTCTGGTTTTTAGTTTTGTTGTGCAAAGTTTAGAATTCGCGACCTGAACGCCTTCCAAGAATTTTATTCTTTTCTCTTTTTAATAAAACTAAAAAGTGTTTTTTTCCTGAAATTTAACTATAACACATGGCTTTACTCTGTTTTGTTAAAATCATTGCACAGTTTTTGCCTCTAGCTATTATTCAGATGACGTTGGAAATTTTTGAAACACTAGTAATATAAAAAAAGTGTTTTAAAAATATATTGGTGAGAAACTTTTCAGTAACTAATTAATAAAGTCAGTCCCTTAGATGTATTACAAATACAAAACTTGCATGAAGTACTGCATGTACTGTGTATTACTTTTATTCTTACAAATTTTCATTTTACTAATATTTTATACAACACTTCTAAAGCCATCTTGATAACGAGAGGAGGCAAACTGCACAACAATGATTTTTTAACAATAAGGTCCTATAGTTGAACTTCTAAACTTTAAGTCCCCTTGGGGGTTCAGGGACAGCAAATTGAACCGAACTAACGAGATAATATCGTATTGTCATCCAGATCGGAACTACGTTCAAAATTTCAAGTCTCTAGCTCATGGGGAAGTATGCTTAAAATTGATTACTAAATTCCTCCCGAACAGACAGATAGACGGACGGACAGACAAGATTGAAAGCGACCTAATAAAAACGTTGTAAAAAATATTTCTCCATATTCGACATTTTTCTAAAAAATGAATTGAACTATTCGCATCCCACTTAAGCATACACTTATGTTTTTATAGTTTTCAAATTTTCTTCTTTGCTTTGGACAGGAAACTGAAAATGTAAGCTTGAAACTGCAATACAGTTTCAGACTTTATAGTGTAACTAACATTTTAGTTCCCTCTTATGCGATTTATACTTCATTGCCGTTTCTTGTAGGTGGTGTCTCGTCACAGTACGGAAGATACAAGCCTCCCAGATGCCCTGGTGTTGGCTGCCCTCCCCCACCTCCTCCCTTCATACCTCCAGGTATTCAATGAAATATTTTAATGATCAATTTTAAGAATGGAGTTAAATAAGAAATTGAATTTTGAAAAACAGATAGAAAAAAATACAGTTGACTCTGCCTAATATTATCACTGTTAATATTATCACTGTTAATATTATCATTCCTATAATGTTGTTGAAATTGATCAGTCCCATTTAAATTAGAGCAAAAAATGCATCGTTTTTTGTGCGATCAATATATCGTTTAATGTTATCAAAATTTGGTGAAATCCCTTAAAAACGTCTTATTTTCCCGTTTGTAGGTTAATTTTAATACATAAATATACAAAGTGAGTAAGTTTTTGAGTGGTATTATATGATTTATTCTTAAATTTTCTTTAAAAAAGTTCAAGTTGCAAAGTAAAAAAAAATCATTCTGGAAAATCATTTTAATACTACTTCAATTTGGAATACACAGTCGTTTTTTAATGCAAACACTCGAGAAACACTGTTTGCCACATTTTAGTACAAATCCGCTTATTGTTATCAACTGTATATTGTTATCATTCTGGTCTTGTACAAATGTGATCACATTTGTACAAGTAAAGTGTACCAGAATTTTCATTCTTTAAGCACTAAAGACTTACTACAAATTCTCCTAATTAATTAAAAATGATTGCTAGGTGAAAATCGAAAAAAAAATTTAAAATTGGGCTATAATTGTTTTTTTTCTAATGGGCGGGTATTATTGGACATTACCCTTAACCACTGAACTGCCCTCAGAAGTACCTACTTTGCGTTACCCAGCAAGCACCTGTGGACCGAAGTCACGGAGGTGAGGTACGGTTACCCGCGCCACACACCATTTGCTCACACAACCCCTTTTTACAGGGGGGGCATATTCATTCATCACACAAGGACAGAAACTAACATCCATGCCAAACGGGGATTCAGCTTCGCGGTGAGATGCTCTAACCACTAGACCAGTACGTCGGCGAGCTATAATTGTTGTTTAAGCTAAATGCAGAACTGTGAATAGAGTAACAATGAATATGTTAAGATTGGAGACATTTAACCTGTCTCTAATAATGTCTAAAATTCTTCCTCCTCTAATAATGTTCAATGCTCTAATGTTTAATGCTCCTCCAATAATGTCTAATGTTCTTCCTTCTTAGCATTAAATAATCTGAAAATTAAAACATTGTTTGATACAAAAATAATTTTTCGTAATGCATTGCTTGTTATTAAAAAGGTCTTAAGATTTCTAAATTGGAGTAAAAAAAGTAAGGTATGTAACATATTTCTTTTTATTAAATGGAAAATTTTGGAGTCAAACCTTTTCAATTTTTTTTAGAAATCTACTGTCAACCTGTCACTTGCAGACCTCCTTGCGCTGTAGTGTCCAATTATGATGAATGCCCGAAGTGTTTCTGCCCCCCTCCCCCTAACAGTGAGAATTTTTCATTTTCCTATGACTTTCTGTTGTTCTTCGGTGGTATAACAGTCAAATTGATACATTATAAAGCAGAGGTTTCCAACTGGCGGCCCGCCAAGTCATTTTGTCCCTCGAAGCTTCCTGAAAAACCACCAAAAAGGTAGCTTCAGAACACTTTTAAGCATACTAAAATTCAAAAACCTTCCGAATTAGATTTCCGCTCTTAGATTAGGGAGTTACCTCTTAGATTATGGAGTAGATTTGGTCGTTTTCTATGGTGAAAAAAATTAAACGTTTGAGAAGAAGGTTTTTTCCCCTGAAATTCCCTCTAGCGGTTCAAGGGGTTTTGAAGGGTTAGGTCAACCTTTATCACGAGTTGGGGCAAAATGGAGTGTCTAAAAATTTGTTAAAACACTATTTTTAGGAAAATTTATAAACATTTTCTGGAGGAAGACCTTCCTTTTGAGTAATATTCAGTATTAAAAGATTTTAAGGGTCAAAAATTAATATATCCCCTGACATTTTTGAAAATTCAGTAGTACCTTTTTTTACAAAATGTGTCAAACCTTTGTCCTTCTCTCACCGGAGAAGATCCATTTAAAGACCCCCCCCCCCGAAAAATATATGATGAAAATAAAAAGGAACCAGATTATTTTGCGGCCCGCCACTTGGCTTATGATTTCGATTGCTTCCCTTGAGTACTTAGAAGTTGGAAACCCCTGTTATAAAGCCACGTGAATCTATTAAGCAAAACGAATATTTCCTATCTTCCTATAAAATACTTCCATCATTTTACGTTTATTTCTTAGTTTTCTTTCACTTATTGTGTCGAGAAAAAATATAAAGGGACGATTTGTATTCTATGGCTTAATCAATAATAGTACTTTAATGATATAAAAATTTTTATATGTATAATTATTATTTTAAGATGGGTATATCAAATAACTTCTTTTACATTTCTTTATGCATAAGAAGTAATCAATTGCATAAGCAGTTTGAATTTTGCTTAGTTGAATAAGAAAGCAAATTTTACAAAACATGAACACTTAATATTAAAAAAACATTGTATGTAGTTTTATAGATTGTAGATGAGTGTTTAAAATATTTTAATACATAAGGACAAAAGGCAATTAGGGGCCGTTCAAATATTACGTAAGCACCTAAGGGGGAGGGGGGGTTTGCTCTTTGCTTATTTTTGCTGACAAGGGGGAGGGGGGATATGAGTAATGCTTACGTAAGATGGTGCATTTTCGAAAATCTCTTGTTTCTTGCATAAATAATTTCAAAATTCAACCAAAAATAAATGTAACAAAAAATTGAATTATTAAATCTGACGAAAGCACTTTTTTCTGGAGATGGACCACCCTAACATTTTGAAATTGTAACCCCGAAAAGTAGTGTTTCGACTCATTTTTAAATCCAATCATTTTTAAACCCAAATAGGACAGCTCCTTGTACGACTCACCAAATTTTCAAGGAAAAAAAACAGTACTTACTAATAGGAAAGTCAAATTTAGGGGGGGTCCGACAGTTACTTACGTAATTATGGTGGGGGGGTTTGAGGTTTGCTTATCTTTGCTGACAAGGGGGAGGGGGGTTAAAAATGACCAAAATAGTGCTTACGTAATATTTGAACGGCCCCTTAGAAGGAATCTCGTACTAAACTATAAAAGGTTATGGGGTGAGAAAAAGATAAGGTATGACCTGTACAAAATAAGTTAGTATACAAATAACTGCAAAAATGTTTAAGGTGCCTGCCTACCTATAGAGGCTTTTTTTTAAATAATTAAAATTTTGACCTAATTTGTGGTTAATACAATTAAATGTATCTAAAAACTATGAATAACATAAAAAAAAATTAAATATTGATTCAAATTTTCATATTATTGAAGAATTTATGCATAAAAATCCCAAAAAAACGCCTTTCCGCAAATCATCATAACTCAAATTCATATGAAGATATTTTTGTTTTGTAAACTTTGTTATCCTCGTGAACTTATATTTTAGGAGGCCTACTACTTTTATGTCTAAATTTATTTAATATCAAAAGTTACAGCACCAAACGTGAAAAATGAAAAAAAAACCACCAAAATTCAGTGAAGTTTTAAGTTATACTATTCATAAAATTAAAAATATTACACCCACAATCAAAAAAATAGTAGGGCTCCTAAATCATATTATGTCAAGTACTGTGCCCAAGTTTTATAGAAATTCATTCATAATATTTTGAGTTATGCAGTTTTGCGGAGAAGGAAAATAGCAAAAATGTGATTCTGAGAAAAACGCGATTTTCTTTACCTTTTCCTTAATAAAATGCCTATTTAGCTGTGAGTAAAACTTCTGTAACTTTGGTTCTAGGAGAGATAAAGACAAAATTTAAACTGATTTGGAAAGCTAAAGATGTGCTTTTTGAAATAAGATAAATTTTTTTTTGAATTTTCGGTCCAAAACGGCATTTTTTAGGTAGGCAGGCACCTTAAGATAATGTCAACCGTGTAAATTATAAGATATTTCCAATATTATTTCTCTTGATTTAAAATAGTTCCGTCCACTCTAGATCCTGTTTGCCCCAAAATCTCCATCTGCAAACCAGGATGCAGCGTAAAGATAAACGCAAGGGGATGCAAGTATTGCCATTGTGAACCCATATGTCCACCTATGAATTGTCCTAGTGCTTGCTTCCCAACGTTTGTTGTGGGTAGATGCCCTTATTGCACCTGTCCCGGAAAGTTCTATTGAAGAGTCTCACAGCCTTGGTTCCCAGGAACACAAAAGGGTTTTTGTCTCTTCCTAGTAGCCTTAATTTGTACAGTTAGCCATAAATATTTGGAAGAGGGACAAAAGAAAAAATATTGAATTTTAAAGTTTTTAAAAGTGGCTAAGTACTTGTTGTTTTGAAAAGTAGTGAACTGAAGTGACTATGTTAAACACACGGGGCGGCCATAAATTTAAATTACGGGGAAGTTAAATTTAAACATCAACGCGTAGAGGGAAGACAGTACCAAAGATGTCTAAAAGTAATTCACGGAAGTCCAATTATTTAAAAACCAAGAAAAGTGCAAATTTTAATCATATTATATTTATATTAATATTATATTTTTAATTATAATTAGTTATTTTCATAATTTTTTCGTTAATATTTATGATATTGTACAGGTTTTTCTAATTTAAATTTTTAATTTCATTACTTTTAAATTTCAAAATAACTTTTTAAGCTTTCACATATTTCTCTCCTAAGATCCCTACAAGTTGCTTCAATGAATTCCTAATATTCATTTTAATACTGATACATTTATACTGATTCATTTACACTTTAATACTGATTTTACATAACTCTTACAAACATTGTTTTTAATTAGAAGTGGGACGGACTTTTGAAACACTCTTTGTATCAAGGTTTTTTAGTGGTCTTAGAAAATTTCCACCTAGAAATTGTGAGACTAGATTCAAAATCATGTTAAACATTTAACTGTTTATAAGATTATCCTGTTTAAAGTTTGTATTTTTAGAGGTCTAAAATAAATATTATTTTGTAAAAAATAATTGCTATAAAACGTCTATTTACAAGTTCTAGACTAGACATTACTTTTTGAGAATACTTCAAAGTTATCGAATAGATTTAGGTTTAGGTATCATTCGGATATAATAATTTTATTGTTTAACGTTATTTTAGGTACTTATTTAATTCATATATAATATTTCCCCCCCCATTTTATATTTGTATTCTACTATAGGATGCTTATTTAAAGATACAATCATCTAGTATCTGATATCTAAATTAAACCTTAAACCTACATTTTTATGCTTTAAGTTCCATAACCCCTGCATCTATACTTTTATATGTAAATTGGATGCTTTAAGTAATGATTGAAAAAATACAATGGTGACAATGAATATATATGAGGGCAATGTGTAAAGTATGCATTAATTTTCTGTCAATTAAACATTTAAATGTCCCATGTGTAAAAAATTAAATTTTTATACTTTAATTTCTCTAATAACTCTTGAAAAGTAGCTGTAATCAGTAACACAGTTCATAAAAAAGTAAAGAGAACTTATCCAAAAGCACCACTCTATCTGATCGATCTCCAAGGACACGACAACGACAACAACAACAAAAGTAAAGAAAATACACAAATAGTGTACAAATTTTTTTTATTCTAGGCATGTGCTTTTACAAATGTATGAAAACATATCTTTCTTTGAAAAGCCACACTCAAACTAAGACACCCGATAGTCTGTAGCACTGAGTTTCAGACTTTTACCAGGATATTTGTTTTCAGAATATATTTTTGTATTTAATTTTGCAACTTTGTTAGTGCCAGGCTACGAATAAATGCATTTCTGTCCAAATGATTTCAATCTGTTTGTTCATATTTACACTGACAAAAGTAATAAAAGCTTAGTACACAAAATGTTTAACCCAAAAATACTTGTCAAATAATAAAATCTTATGCATTTGGTGATTATAAAATACACTGCAGTTATTTTATTTCTATTATAAAATATATGACTTCTTTTATAAAATATCACCTAACTATTTAATTAAAGAAATAACTTTTCTAATTGCTAAAAATCAGAGGAAATTGATACTAAAATTAAAAAGTATGAACTAGAATATTAGGGTAAATTATGATGCTTGCTTTAATGTAGTAATTGGTTAATAAAAAGGCACATTTTAGTTTTTTCAAAATACTATTGGAAAATCTATATAAAAATGTTAGAAGTTTGGTCTGTGATTACTTTTATAATACCTTATAACTTGCAATTTACAATTAATAATCCTAAAAGAAATAACGCTTGATAACTTGTACATTTTAAAACTTATAATATCAACCAAATTTAACGAATTATAGTGTAGTATATCACAAAAAATGTCATAATCTTTTAAACGTAAAAGTTTTATACCTGCCCTAACTGATTTACTAAAGTCGAAATTTTTCTCAGAACAAAAGTTTTGTTAACAGTTATGAAATGCTCAACTTAAATGCCTAAAGAATAATAAACTATAAAAATATGTACAAAAATAAAAATAAACACAAACTGAGCGAATATTTTCCATTAAATATCCTTCAAAATAATTAGCAAGATCACAAACAAAATATGGAGGCTTAAAATAAAAGAAGTCCATCTGTACAGTTAAATACACAAACAATGTTTTAGACTGCTGAGAACTTCGAGAACAGTCTCTCTTTTCCAGATTGCACTTAATTCAATAGATTGCACTTTTTCACCAGAAATTTCTAAATCATCCTCGGATTTTTTTGAAATTTCCATGTAGTCTTTGACCGTCCAGCAATCCACTCTACATACCCTCAAAGTAGAAGTAAACGATGAAAAATAAATAAATAAATGGATGAATGAAATAAAACGGTTGGTGGAGCACAAAATCGCACTGTCTTTTCGCAAAAGTCTTTGCAAAGTTCCGAGGCCCTGCCTCTCGCTTGGAATGTAAAGAATTGACTTTTTTTCTGATATGATGAGTATCCCAACTGCGGCAATGTCTTTGCACAGAATGGAGACACTTGAAGTACTTCCTCTTTTACAAGAAAGTCTGAAAGTATATAAGTTTGGAATAAAGACTTGACTTCGCATAAAAAAGCCTAGCTTTTATACAATTTAATAGATGGGAACCATCGTGAAAAAATTAACGAAAAAAATATATGGACCGATATATTTTTACTTAATTTGAATTTTGTTTGAGCCAAAAAAGTGTTTTTATATAAAGACTTACAAAGCCCTAGATAAAAGGAGACAGAAAGCTTAGATCATTGCATTAATTAAATATTTCCCTGGCTTTTTACCGTAATAGTTTTATTTTAATTAGAAAAGGATAGGACCATGTTAAGTGCTTAAAATAATTCATCCCATTATGTTAAATTATAATTCTTAAGTAATTCGATTTGATAGATAGGTGCTAAAAAATTTTTAGATAAAAATAAAGCAATGTATTTTAATAATTAAGAGAAATATCAAATCTTAAACTGTTATATATTATAACATTTACTTTAACGGTAACATAAGTTATTAAAATCTAAAAATATTATAAATTTTTTTTGGTGAGGTAGAGTTTACTTCTTTAAGATTTCTATGCAGTTTTTAATAACATTAATTTTATTCAGAAGTTGTCTCTAGAATGAATCTTAAAAATGAAACAAAAAGAAATATATTGAATTTTTATTATGGAAATTAATTTTATAAGTCCGGCGAGATGTGAAGCAAAGGAATAAAATTACAAGCGTAATTCAGGTAATTTTTTTTCTATCAAAATAGCGTTTTAATATTATTTCTTTGTTATATTAGAATGTATAAAAATTGCATGCAGAGATTGAAAAGTTAACTTACACTTACTGTTATAGGTCATTGTTTGATCTTTATAACTGTCTGCTTGTTTGGTTCTGGACTCAATTTGCAACCGGACACTGTATAAATGGACACTTCTGCAAAAAGGAAAAAAAAACAGTGCATGTGAATACCTCGGAAAAAATAGAAATATTATTTCGGGCTGAAATAGGTTTTAAAATTGTTTTTATTTCTCCGCCAGACCATTCTCTTAGTTAGCTGAAAACGTGATTCACATCAGAGAAAATTGTGATTTAACTTTTGTTACATCACAGTTTTCGCTTTTTTCAATTAAAAGAATAATTCTATGATGTAAGGGCGTTCTAGGTTATGCGTTCAGAAAGATTCATAAATAGGAATGTCTGAAAGTACTTACGTTCTGGCAGGTCGTAGATTTTGGGCGGGAGTTCATCGAAATAAACGTGATGGATTGCTTCAGTGGCACATATCCTCATTCTGGGCTGAAGCTGAAGAGAAATAGGAATTCTAAATTCACTCGTAATTCTGACGAACATGTGTGTGTAGAGCATATAATACTCCAAGATTTCACGATAAGTAAAATTTACGAATTATACTTGAGTTGAAATTTTTTCTCGTCAGTTGAGAATTTTAAAATAGGGTCCTTATATTATGGACACCCTGTACGTTAGGGCGTATCACAAAAAACTTTTTTCGAAATTCAAAAAGGCATACTGAAAAAAAGTTGCCTTAGGGGTCACATATTCACCGTGAAAAATTTAAATTATTATATACTGTTATCTGAGTTCACGTGCATTTTTATGGATAAATTTCTTTTATCGAATTAATATCATAGAAGTTTTAAAAATATTACTGTAAACGATAAAATTAGTATTATTTTTATAATTATACACGGTGTTTCAGGTAAAACAAAACCAAAATAATTTGTACAGGGCATAAAATATGTTAGAAAATAAAATTCTAATCAAAATGACACAAACTACAACTTTCTAGGGTAGATAGAACTTGATTTATGGTAACTTTAGTATTGCAGGAAAAACAACTTCACGAATAACTTGTAATGTTAAAAAAAATTATTACTCCTAAACGAAGAGTAGTAAAAATATGAAACCAACTGCCAACTATACGGAAGGATAGTAGATTATTCTAGAAAAATTATGAACTTTATATAAAAATTTTATCTTGGAGATTTCGGTGAATTTATTGAAAAATGAGGCAATTTCCAAAACTTTGGCCCAATTCCGGGGGACCTAAACATTTTTTGATCGGGCTGAAATTTTTCATGGTGAATATGTGACCCCTAAGGCAACTTTTTTTCAGTATGCCTTTTTGAATTTCGAAAAAAAGTTTTTCGTGATACGCCCTACTGTACGTATACGTACATAGCATGAAAAATCCTCTTCATAAACCCCCCCCCAAAAAAACATCTCTGTAAAACTTTTGCATGCAGCATTATTTTGGCATTCTACCTTGATTTATGATACACACATAAGATACTAGATACTACTAAGCAGTAGTGGGTAATGTAATTGACTGTTATACATTGCTGAAGGAGTTAAAATTTTTTTCTGTTAATTTGAAGGGTGTCTTGGAAACATTATTAAATAATTACTATTCGTATTTGAAGAATTTGTTACCTTTCAAAACCGTGTAGAAACGGTTTTAATCAAGTCATAGTATTTTAACACATTTAAATTTAGACCTAGCATATCAAATTAAAACTAAATTTAACTTGGCAAACGGTGAGACGGTCGAAGCAATTCTAACTTGGCATCTGTGCACTGCGTTTAATTTAGACGTGTAAAAATTTACAAATGGATGCCACTGAATCTTGTTAGCGATACAGAGACACTTCTTTATGGCTATAGGAAAAGGATTACCATACGTTGGGGATTATCTGTCCGGGGTTGCAAAAATGTATGTGGTTCCATACATTTAAGATTTGCTAGAAATTTTTATGAAAAAAATATGACCAAGATAGCTGAAATTTCAATTAGCGGTCCGTATTAATCCAACACTTCTTGCTGTGTCAAGTAAAATCACAAATGAATAAATGAATTTAGTATCTCTATTAAAATATTTTTCTTTAGTTTCTAATCTTTCGCTGTGAATCAAAGGTAAGCCTAGCTGGTAGTTTAAAAAAAAGATGATATTGGAGGTATTCAGTTCAATGTTATTACCTTATGAAATAGCGAATTCGATATTCATACAACCTCCCTTTAGTCTATGAATTGATTTATGGACCTATTAAATTACAGCGAATTGTTACCAACCTGTAGAAAACTGTTGGCTAAATTTTCTGCTTGAGGCAGCTCAGTTATCCTGGGAAAGGCAGCGGACAAAGACTTCGGTGGGTAGTGACCAAATTTTTCTAAAAAAATAATATTATCCTTAATATTTTGAACAAAACTTTCATAAATTTGCCTTGAAGAGCCAGATTTGATAAATAAAACTAACTCACGAGGTTTGTAATTAGGGAACTGTGTGACTCCATCCCAGGTATTGTCTGTAGGAGTACCAATAACCTGCAAAACAAATACATCATCACTAGAATTTTTAAGACAGAGCCAGCCTGCGATGTTTTTAAATTCATTGAAGGATAGTATTGTAGCGCCTCCTTTATTACAGAAAGTTCTTTTTATAGAAAGTTTACAAGTGTCTACTTCCACTTCTACTTTTTTAGTTTGGGTTTCGACTCCCGCGGGGAATCCTTGCAGGAGAAATTCCCTTGTATATTATAACCTTGTATATTATTGTTATATAACCGGAAGTTGTATTATGAGTAGAAGGAGAGCGCGGGAGGTGCATTCCTCACCCCCGATAAATTTCTCAACACCTAGCGCTTGCAGCCAATCGAAACCAGATTTTAGGTTTCGGTTCGCTGTGACGCTCCCTTTTTTTGTCGGGGTTCAGGCAGACGCGCTTAGGATTCTCTCTCAAGCGGACGCCATGTCTCTCGTCTCTGTCGGCTACAATAAACCAATTTATTAAGTTTTCAAATTTTACTTTCGAATTCTAGTCTCCACTTCACACAACAATACCCTAAACTCTGTTCATTTAGAATAGGCGGCTAAGACGTAAAGTATTAGAAGCAGTTACTAATGTAATTATCATCGAAAAAATTTTCTTGTGCAATGACAAGTTAGCCTAAACAGAAGTAGTTAAAATACTATAAAATAATCGGTTAATTAGGCGTTATTAAGCTTGTTTGATCCTGTTTCAGCCGTCTATTCTAAATTCTCTTTCTCCATTCTCTCTTTTCCGTTTCCCTATTTTCTCTCTTTCTCTATTCTATCTTTTTCTGTTTCTCTATTTGTTTCTTACCGTTTCTCTATTTTCTCTATTTCTCTTTTCCTCGTTTCACTATCTTTCTCTCTTTCTCCATCATCTCTTCTCCGTTTCAACATTTTTCTCTTTTTCTCTATTTGTTTCTTATCCGTTTCTCTCTTCTCTATTTTTATTTTTCGTCTTCCTATTTTTCTCTCTCTATACTCTTTCTATACTCTCTCGCCCACCTTGTCATACTTCTTTGGTCATAAAGCTATACACGTTAAACATTAAAACATTTAAAAGCTTCAAAAATTATTTTAGAAATTTCTTCAGGTGTCATTTATTAAATAAAGTTATACCTTCTACAACATAGCTTCTATCAGAGAGTAAAGATCAGATTGCTTTATGATCTTGAGATTTATCTATGATCAGTTAGATAAGATGCCCCGACTAGTTAGCTTCATATAAGGCTGTGTAATAAACATAATTTTTTAAAGAAGAAAACTTATATGGAAGACGCATCATGTAGTATATGATATGATGGCACAAAAATAGACTGAACAATATTCATTCCAAAGAACTGAATTCTGGCTGTAGAGACTGAATTCTGGCTGTAGAGCTGGCGTTTAAAGGGAAGATAGCTCAAATGGATAGTTTTTAAACCATGCAATTCAAATATTTTATTTGGATCCCTGTTTAATTTAACTGTGTTAAGAAATTTATCCACCTCACTTATAAACAAGTGTTTAAAATAAAATTATTCGCTATCTTGTCTATGGTAAGTAAGGATCATATTTTTGACATAGGAGAATAGATAGCAGCACGACAGGCAAAGTGTTATTCGGGAGCTATTTTGAGAGCACTCTTAGATTTTTGAGTGATTTTTAAAATATCGAAAGAAAAAACTTGTTAAACAAGGGGAAAACTTCTCAATTTGGCTCAAAAGGTACTTTTATGCCGATGTTATTTCAACTATAGATTTTGATAACTCTTTTAAATCCCTATAATTTTATTCAAAATATTTTATACGGAATTTATATTAATAAAAATTTTCAAAAGAGAATGCAAAACCAATCACAGTCAAATGATATTATGTAAGTCAAAGTACATGGAACGATAATGAAAAATTTGATACGCACCCTCCAGATTTTGTCTAGTTGGTCCATCGTGTCTTTCATACCTTGGAATGCGGCTTTTCCTATGATCATTTCTATAAAAATACAACCGACGCCCCTGTAATAATAATAATAACTATTCATTACTGGGGAAGTAATTAAAAAAATGAAGTGTTTGCAAAGTATGTGCTTGCAGTAATGAGGTATTTGCATGAGTGAGGGATTTGCTTGATTTTATACTTTTTCGGTACATTATGGTCTAAAACTCCCAAATTTCTGATTTTTAAGTTCAAAAATGTTTTTTAAATAATTTAAAATTCAATTTTATTTTTGCCAAAACGTCAGAAAAGTCACGTTATCAGAAAACGGGCTTCTATTGGATGTGACCTCACAGCGCATGATTTGTGTTTCGAGAGTGTTTTCGCGCCCTAACAACAAACGAAATTTCAAAAATTTATATCTCAGAAACTAGGCTACGGAAATACTTGATGTAAACGTCATTCTTCATGGTTTTTTATCTACTATTTTAATAAAATTGAATCTCAAAACGTGAGAATACCTCATTACGAGAATAAGCCTAGGTCGTACAGAATACAAATAATGATATTTATTATAAAAAAAATTCAGAAAAAACAACCCTCGAGCTCGAGTTAATTAACAAGTTGGTTTTACTTAAAAGAAAACTTTAAGAAATAGGTTTCTCACCCAAAATTTGTGGCCGATCGAGAAGTTTTTTGATAGCAAACAATATTAACAAAAATCCCCTTTGTCAAAGCGCACAAAAACGCTAAGAGTTTGGTGGGATGTGACGTCATCGTACGGTGACCATTGTTGAAAAGCAGCGGAGTTGTTGGTTTGATTGTTGACATCATCGTACGGTGTTTTCACGCGTTTTCAGTCACTTGTTTTTTTTCTCTCGACTTTTAAATTAAAATATTTAATTCCTTGTACATTTTTTGAAAAAATTGATTAGATATTTCATTTTACCATACAAAAAACCACACGGAGCACTTGAATGTTTATGAAAATCTGGCACATGCAACTTCCTTATTGTTTAAAATTTGGGATTATATAAAACGCAATAAAAATAGAATCGTTACTAATTTTTTAACTTAAACGAGCGCGAAGCTTTATAACATTAGAAAAAACAAAGAGGAATCATGTCAACTGTCAGTTTTCCATTGCTTGAAACATGACCTTTAGTGTAACGAAAGCAATTCGACAGGAAATTATGTTGATAATAAGTTATCATTGACCCGGAAACAAGTTTCTAAATCTAAACAGTTCTGCGTTTTACGAAATATCCTGTATGAGGCTATATTGCATGAGGTATTTCATATGTTCAATTAATTCCGTTTTTGTTTCACACTATGTGTGTTACTAGCTGATTTGCCCGGCCTTGCACGGGTGGAGTGTATTTATTCCTTTTTTTAAGTTCTCCCAAGTTTATGTCCGATTTTTCGTATCACCAATCACCCCGGTGTCCCCTGTACCCTTTTCATATCCCCGTGTTCCTGGTAATATTCATATCCCTGTTTTCCAGGCACCTTTTCATATATCGGTGTCCCCGGTACTTTTTCATATCCTAGTGTTCCCGGTACTTTTTCATATCCTGGCGTTTCCGGTACCTTTTTATATCCCGGTTTTCCCGATAATTTTCATATTCCGGTGTTCCTGGTACTTTTCCATGACCCGGTGTTCCCGTACTTTTTCATAACCCGGTGTTCCCGATAATTTTCATATCCCAGTTTTCCCGATAATTTTCATATCCCAGCGGTGTTCCCGATAATTTTCATATCCTAGTGTTCCCAAAAATTTTCATCCCTGTATTCCCGGTGCCTTTTTTTCATCCCAGATCCAAATGTGATAACTCATTCCATCCCAATTTTTTGCCTAATAAACATTTATCCTTTCTATGTGATAAAAACAATCTAAATGAAATCATCTCAGTCATTTGAAATCTAGTACTTAAAGTCTTAAACATAATTTTATGAAGTATTCCCGCTGCCCTTTCAAAGTTCCTCAAAAATTCAATTTCAAAATAAAATAAATTTCAAAAATCCCTCGATAAAAAGTTATCTAGTAAAAAAGTTATCCTGCCTTCTTCTTAAAATAACCAACTTCTTTAAAAGCTACTAAAAAAGTAAAAACAGATTGCTAGTCTCTCTATTCTAAAAAAAAGTTTTTAGTGAACGGTTTCCAGAGAAAGGCTTTTTAATTACTGAACCGAATGACACATATATGGTATCAAAATGTCCGGATTCTTTCCGGATTTCCGAGTAAGCCCTTCGATTTCTCAAAAAAATTCTCAATTTTAAAATATTTCCATTTTTTTAGATAACGGATAAGGTCGCAGTTATAAAGCAAGTACTGTCAATCAAATTATTATGCATCCAATCACAACGTCCGATTGACGCTATATTTTAAGATGAAACATGTTTTTTCATCTTTTAAAAAAAGTACTTTCTTGATGAAATATCACTCAAAGACTGATAAAAACATATTCTAAAAACTTACATGAACGCCATTTTATACTAAAATTTCACACTTTTTGTCCAATATTTATAATTTTTATTCTGATTTTATCGAAATTAATTGTAAACATAGTGATGTTTTGCCTCTTATTGTTTTCAATTGCTTAAACGGTATTGTTTAACAAGTCTGGGTTTAAAAAATATGAATGATAAACACTAGGCATATTATACTAACGAGTTACTTTAAAATAATATTTTTTGTTTGGTCCGAATATTGATAAACAATTAGAATTAGTTATTTTTATAATCATAGATTAAAAATAATTAAGATGAATATTTTTAAAAACATTTCGTTTAAATTTTTGATAAGTTCGAGTTAATATATACTCAAACTTTTAAGGGAGATTTATTCATGGAGGGGATTTGAAGTATTTTTAATAAGTTGGTTGACGTTTTTTTTGTAAATTGTTTAATTGTTTTATAAAGCCTGTTAAGTTCAACGAGTTGGAATTTGTGGGAATTGCGAAGCAATTCCAAAAGGTCCTGCGTCAGCAGTTTACGGGGGTTGGCGAGCGATAGCGAGCAGGGGGCGGTAGCTCCCTAGTTATAATAAAAAAATCTAGTGATTATAGTCTAGTAAACCATGCTCTGTGAAACACTAATTTTAGCTCTGTTTTCATGGAAACTTTTCAATTTTTGATCCATAAATTTAAGAAAATTAAAATCTTAAAGAAAGTAATTAATTATTTTAATATATTTCGGTGTTCTGATTACTGTTATAATATTTAAATACAGATATTCACACTGTTTTTTCTTCTTAAATTTCGTTGTAAATTATAAATTGTTTTCAAATTATATTTTATCAAGTGAGGCAAGACGTCGCCTTAAGATAGAGAAGTAAACCCTGCAGTTTATGAATTTCAACAATGTATAATGTTATTTCAATGGGTAAAACGGAGTCGAAAAAGCGCCGAAAACCAGGGAAGGAGTTCGATTTTAAAATCGTTTCTTAGTGCGCTGAGAGGAAGGTCTCTGTCAAATTTCAAGCCTATCGGTCCGACCATTTTGGAGATTTCGTGATGAGTGTGTGTCAGTGAATGAATGAATGAATGAATGGTATTTGGATTTTATAAATATAGATGATGATGGCAACAACAGAACTGTTTGAGTAGTGACGTAACACGCAGTGACGTGTCTGTTCTGCAGAACTTATCTCTCTGCTGTGCAGTTATACCTGTATATATATATCTGTTATGATTTCCTTGAGTATCCATATTCCGAGTAGCAAGCAGCTCTCTTATTATTTACATTACTTATGTCTGTTAATCTAATAAGCAATGTTGATCTTTCATGAAGTTCTCATTTAGAGTCACGCATCACAACAATATGTTTATGAAAAATAGTTACGCGGCCGCTTAAATATTTAGTTTAAACTAGTTTTAACTAGGTGCTTACGAAATATTTTAACGGCCCCGTCGCTATTTCTCATAGATTATACAATATATTTATCGTTTTACACAGCATATCTTACCACATATCTAGAGAAGTGGAGTAATTTGTAGAACCCAATAGGACATCTGGGGGTCTGTACCATAGCGTAACGACCTCGTGAGAAAACGTCCGACTGGGAACAGATTTCGCTCGTGCGAGACCTGACATGAAATAAAAAGTTCTATCAGTAATTGAAATTTATATGTTACGGGAAAAGTGATTAATTGGGCATTATTAATAATGCCCAGAGTGATAAATTTCATTGATAAATGCCATTGAATTTATCCCATTGCCCTCTTTCACTTCGGGTATTATTAATAAAGCCCGATTTATCACGTTGCCCAACATATATATGGCGAAAGCTGTCTTGTTCTACAAATAACAATTTTGTAAAGCTAATTTTTCCTATTAGACACAAATACGTCCTCACACATTAATTAGAAAATAACCAACCCTTTTGACCTTAAAAAAAATAACCCTTTTGACCTAGTCCACCAGAGAAAATCATTAGGAAATCTGTAACCTCATGGAAGAGCCTTTTTGGCTCCTTTGGGACATTAAAAAAGAAATCTTTCTGTGTTTTTTTTCATTATCATTTTTTTCCTGTTGTGTACTTTCGTGTTATGTGTTGTTGTTGAATAAATTTGAAAATTTTGAATTTGATTGTCGTTGAATCCTCTTTGACATTTTTACACTCAATCTTTAATTTTTCTAAAGCAAAAAGAAGATTAATAAACTTTTTGTTTCTCAAATCTAAAAGTACCTATAATAATTAAATAACATAAAAATTTATGACTTTGAATAAAATTTAATTAAAATTCACGATTGAAGTGTTTTTAGATTAACAAAAAACTGTTTAATTAGTATAATTGTAGAAACAATTAAGTTACTTACCAAAGTCTGCTAGTTTGAGCTCTCCTACTTCACTGATTAAAAGGTTTTGGGGCTTTAGATCCCTGAAATAAAAGTTAATAATGTCAACTCAATTTTAGTATTAAAAATTAAAGATAGTATAATATGCAAAAGAAAATATTTCTACCTGTGTAACACTCTTCTTTGGTGACAAAAAGCTAAACCTCGTAACAATTGAAACATGAAAAGCTGAAAAGTAGTAGAAAAGTAACGCTCAAAAGTTTAACCAATGTAATTTTTTGAATATGAAAAATTATAATTTTAATTACAAAAATTAAAAGTTTAGGACAAATAATAGAATCACAATAATTTGGTACGAAGTAATACAACTTACTTTGATATTTCTTGGATGTAGACCCCCAGGATGCCGTTCTAGGTATTGACTGAGATCTGTATGCTAAAACAAACGATATATTTATTAACGCTAATTCGAGGTTTTAAAGTTACATTACAAAAATTACTAAAATTCTGAGAAAACATGGATAGGTATAAATAGCACTTAAATTATGTTTAAGAAATGTTTCTCAACTAATTTACTCAGTAGTACTTCTTACTCCTTTTTTTTAAATAAAAATCACGTTAAAATTAGTGAATTTTAGTTTAAAATAAACAATATCTGCATATAAAATTATTTAATCTTGATTTCTAAAATTATAAAGCGTTTTCAAATGGTTAAAGTTATCATTTCCTTTTTTTTCTAATTTTTTTACGTTTGTTCTCATTAAATAAAATCAATCTAATAAAAGTAATGTTCCTCAGGGGATAAAATGATGTAAAATCAATTCAAAATTTTCATTTCTGCTTTAACACATTCATAATGGAATTTTAGGTTTATTTTTTGAGATCTTTTTAAATCCTTCCACTTTTATTTATGTCTGGATATTTTATGCTAAGCTCATGCACATGTAAAAAGATGATGGCAGACAGCATTGGTTTAAAAGCCAGACGTTATCCCCCATCAGACAATAAATTAACGATCACACTTCAATTCACACATATGTAACAGATTATTTATAAAAAATCTAAGAAGTTCGTTGATTAGCTAGTCTAATTCACGGTTTGTTTGGAAAGGTGATCAGGGTTTTCCACTTACAACATATTCGAAGACGAACGTGAGGGTTTCCCTGGTGTGGATGATGTCGTGAAGAGTGACGATGTTCGCGTGTTTCAGGCCGCGCAGAAGGGAGGCTGGAAAGGGAATGACCATCAGGGTCAGGCCAACGACATTCATTCAACAAAAGTTCATCACGACAATGACACTGAATAGAGGTTTTTCGAAAACCTGAATAACAGATTTCTTCTATTTTACCTTTTAAACCCGAGACCGATTTGAAACTTCAACAAAAGAGATTATATTATTTCGTAAAAATTAGAAGAAAGCTAATTATATAAGAATTAACTTAAAAAAGTGTTAGGAGCTTCGTTCTTTCTAATTCAAATTTCCTTAGAGGTGATGTTAGGAAGTGATTTCCTCTGTTTAAGAATTTGGATTAACTTTTTTACTGGGTATTTATTATTGCTATATGAGATAATATACTTTGATCATTGCATTAAATATGATTTAAGTGAAGAACAGTAAGTAACATAGTGGTATCCCAGCAAAAAAAATCAGCAAAATTTCTTCAAAAAAGTGAAGGGAATTTGAACACTTCGTCTGCATTTTTAAAAAGGCCACTGAAATGCCTTTAGAATGTTTTCAAAACTGCTGTAAAAAATCTGCAGACTTTCCTGTATAACAGCTACAGCCCTAAACATATATCTTTCCTAAACATCCATAACCCTCAAGAAAAGATTCCCCCCTCTCAATACTTTTCAAAACTCCATCAAAGAAAAAACCTCTCATCTTCACTTAAGGATTAATTTATGCAAATTACCCAACCACCTAATAGAAACCCTCAGAAGTCCCAACTCTCTTGGGACAGCGGGTTATCGTGATTGGGTAATTAGTTTCCATCCATCCCCCGAAATCATTTAGACTCGTCCATCTCTTTTTTTTATCTCTCTCTTAGTAAATGGACACCGATAAACGAAGTCAATTTTGAAACTTTTGTCGCTAGTCCTCCCCAATCCGGAGCGGTCCATTTTAAATAAATGGGGCTGTCAGAGGAGCTCTTGAGGGGCGGGGGTAGTAATAAAGTGGACCTGTCGATTACCTTCTCTGATGGCTGTGAAGGGGGCGCCTTCTTCGGGCTGTAGACGGATTTCTTTCAGCGCGACCACCTTGTTGTTCAATCTGGAAGAGAAGATGAGGTTAGAAGAGTGAGGTATATTTGCTAAAGGAAAACTTTTGAGGACGCATTGAGGAAAAAAGGATGTTGGCAGAAATAAAATCTATCTTACAATTAAATGAAAGGAGAATTTCACCATTTATCGCTGGTTAAGCGGACAATAAGTGTAAACTCCCAACTCTCAAGCGTCACCTCCAACCGTGGACCTGTTTCGTTCTTGTTAGGACTCATCAGCACGGTATAGGAAACGCAAGAGAGTGGAGGGCAAGTACTAGTCTAGCCGACTATAACTGAAAAAGTGGTGACCATTGATTAGTCTTCCACTCATCTGCTGGAACGCTTGACGTTGGTGACGCTTGAGAGTTGGTTGTGAGTTTACACTTGTCTTACAATTAGTTTTAAATAAGAATGACCCGAAGTAGTCATATATTTAAATGTTAAATGTAATCTTGGCTACACGTTACGTAAATTAAAATTTCTCAAATTAAAAAAAATTTAAGCAATTTAAAAATAAAGCTAACAGTTTTGTACAACTTTGAAAAAAATACTGATAAAAGTAAAAAATATCAAACATAGATATTTGTTGTTTCACAATTAGTTTATTTACAAAAATGTACGCTTTCAAATCTCTAAAAGCAACGAAGTTTTATAATGCCAAAGATATTTCTTTCAATCATCTAAACTAACAAGGACGATTGAAATGAGGTACATCGATGATAATTATTTTACTTTGTCATTTGAATGAAACGTTATATTCGAGAAAACACACAGTTACACAGGAAGTTACCAAATACCCAGAGAAAAATAATTAGTCGTAATGAATCAACACTGTCAAATACACTGCTAGAGTGACAAATGAAAAACGAATAGGAATATAAAGAGAATGTCAAAAACATCCAATTCAGACTTTCTTTTCTTAATAAAAATAGTAGATGAAATAGTAGCTCTATCAAATTTTAGAAGATTTATGCATTGTCAAACTTTTCCATTAACAATCAAAGAAAAGGAACAACAATAACAAGATGAGTGTATTCAGGTGAGAAAATGTTGTAATTCAAGGTTATCTATAAGAGTGAAAAGGCTTTGTCAAGATGCATCGGTAGGTTAACTTTAATACGGATAAGCAATCGCATGATAAAAATTTTTGTGAAGAGTTATACAATACAAAGTCTTAAAGTTTCAAGCTTTTATATGAGAAATGGCAAGTCTGCCTACTTTAGATGATTTTAAAATAATATTTCATACTCATTCTTATTAAGAGATTTCAATTCTTTTCCAACAAGGATTTTAAATAAGGAAGTTAATGCCAAGGACATTTTTTATAATAATTGGATAATGATAATACTAATGCAGTTTTACTTTTAATTTACAAGGACTGATTCAAAGTTGTAATATTTTCAAAAGAAGTGTTCTTTTAAAATATTCGATGATAAAAATACACGCGTCAAGTTTTAAGATTGTTTGTAAAAGTATACTTATACTTATTTTAAAAGCAAAAGATAGTTTGAGATGATGCAAAAGCCCAAAACTCTTGCTTTCGTTAGATTGTTTCGGGTAAGAATGAATTTTTACTTTCCTTGAAATAAATAGATGTTATGATTTAACTTATTATAAGAATACCAATAAAACATTGAATAAAAAATCTTTAAAAAGTTTTTTTTTTGCCCACAAGGGATTGTGAACATTACAGAGTACGATACTAACCTTTTTAACTCGATAAAATAACTAATTTTATTACCAAATTTATTTTTAAAAAAATCCAAGATAATGACGGAGGCATAAATTTTTTTGTAATTATAAATAAAAATATATACATTACTTTACTTGCTTTAGTGTGAAATGGGTCAAAATACCTTTATATTTATAACCTAAACGTTTTTTAGCGTAGTTCAATTAAACAAAATGTAATTGCAGCAAGAGATTGTTGAATATCAGTAGAGGATGAGTTATAATAATTGTTTATATAATTAGTTAACTTAAAATTGTGTAAAGAATTTGAGACTATAAAAGTTGGGAAACAAATAATTTATTCCTATAAAAACATACGTAATGATTTTTAATTAGAATCGAAAAAATTAGTCGCATTATAAAGAATTGTTTAATAGTGAACTAACGTACGTTTAAATTTATTTATATACTTACTATTTAAATTTCTATAATAGCAAAACATCATTAGGTTCTAACATTAAAGAAAGTTGACGGAACTTCTGGAAATATTTTATTGTTACGTAAAATAGAAATGCATAATTTGGAGACCCCCTGAATTAAATTAAAGTATAGAACTTCATTTTAACTTCCAAATTAAATTGATTTCTTAGGGTACAAAAAGAAAAACATTTTTAAAAGCTAGTTATTAAAGGGAGTATTCAGTATCTTGCGTCCATATTCGTTGACTTTTGAATTTTTAGATGGGTATTTAACATATAAATGGGGAATTAATGGAAGAGGCAGTGAACCATAAAGAAGTTTTATTATTTATTACTTTATAAGTTTTTATAATACCCTACAGATTTAAATTCGACCGCAGATATTACAATACGTCAATTCAACTGGAAGCGAATTAAGCAAATGATTATGGGGAAGTTTTCAATTTTCTCAGAGCAAGGAAAGAGGCATAAGAGTTAATGACGTTATTTTTTATTCTTTAAACTCCAGATAGCTGCAGTTTTTAAATGCAAATGGTTAAAAAAAAGGTTTTAAGAACAATTATACGAATATTTTTTTGAAAACTGGTGACAAGAATGAGGAACGTTTAAAATGGATTTTGAGGTATTCGGAGATGAAGAAAGAAAATTGGTTTTACGAATGATCAGTAAAAATAACTCAAAATGGAACTACTCATAAAAATTAATTTTGACTTTTACAAAGAATTCTATTGAAATCTTTAAGTATAATATTTCTTTCTTTTTAAAGACATTCCAATTTGTTGAAGATGCTATGATTTATTTTATTTCTTAAATTAATCTTTTGAGACCTAAACCTCTCGGGTTGACCATTGAATCCTATGGAAAATTCGAGGCATCTAGGGACTAAAAGGATTAAAGACTTATGGGGGATTATTGCATGAAAAACTTGAAGTGCATTACAGAAATTATAAGTTACATGATAAATCCCAACAATTTATTAGCATCTTAAAAAAAAAAGAATTTATTTTATTGTTTTTAAGATTTAATTATGATATTATGATTCTGATTATAATTTCATGATTATTAATTTATGATTAATTAGGTGTGTATAATGCACGCCTAAGAATACACGATGTATTGTTTTTCATTTTTTTCAGGTTATTGTACGACAATCCGTCAAAAACAATAATGGACCAACTGTTGGAACGTGAACTGGAACGTGGACGAGCTTTGGCTCCTTTTTGATAAAAATGTAAAATTTTTAACTTTCTTTTATTATTTTTTCCCACTTTAATTTGTGTTCAATATGTTATCTTTTTGAAAAAACGTATTTTGGGGTTTATCGTTTTGTTTGTTTAAATAAATTTTGAATTTTTTTTGAAAAAAAAACCTTTCTACACAAATTCGACTGAACTGAATTGATCATCTAACGTAGCAAGAGATCTGGTTCACACATTACTTATATATGGAGGGTTCAGAATAGAAATGGACCAAGTCCACTTTAGCTACTTTTGAGCTACAGACGTTTAAAGTTACAGCTTCATAGGAAATTACATGTTAACCCTACAGAACTTGCTGCTGCCAAGCGGATATTATCAGAACTAGGACTTGGTTCATTATTGCACTGAAATTTTACATAGTTGAAGCATGTTATAGCGTTGCTAACTCAAAAATGACAAAAAGTGGACTTGGTCCATTTTAATTCTGAGCCCTCCATATACAGGGTGTCCCAAAAAAGACTGGCACATTTTAAAAATCAATAACTAATAACTCTAAAACTAAAAAACATAAAAATACGCTGTTTGTTACATCCTATTCCTAGGAGTCTTGGGTGTAGAATGCAATAGATCGCGTATTTTTTATCTTTTTTTTTAGTTTTCGAGTAATTAGTTACTGATTTTTAAGGTGTGCCAGTCTTTTTCGGGACACCCTGTGTATTGGACTGTGTACTGTAATCAAGTTTAATACTTCTGTTATGGCCGTCATAGTTAAGTCTTGATTAATTTTTCAAATTTAACTAAAGTCTTTTATTTATGTGTTTAAATATTACTAAACAATTCATTCTGACCCCATGTCCTTATTTGGACTTTCTTTAGAAACAAACTTCATTTTGAGCTGTGTCATCCGATTCACATAAATGGAAACGGTGCTTCACGTGCCATATTACGAAGCCAAACCATCCGAAACACGATTCCTCAACGACAACACACACAAGACGCATATATTGAACTCCAACAATCCCTGCAATCCCCCATCAACTTCAATCATCCCAAACCAAACGAGGCACTCTCCTCCCCCTAAAACGACCCCTATCACCGGACCCCTCATCCTCACGAACTCCCTCATTCGTCTCCAGAAACTGCGATTCAGCGCCTTTGCATTCATTACCTAGGACCGTTGGGGACAGCCGTTGCACGTCCTAGGACGTGTATTCTCACGTTTCGCGGCTTTACGGCCGTTCGGAATGATGGCCAGGCTGTAATGTCACCTAAAGGACCGGATTTATGTGTGACCTGTAGTAAAGGGGATGATGGTCGGAGTTCCTTGGGTCCGTTTTGTTTTTTTCTTTAAGAATATGGGAAAGAAGGTGTGCTGTTGTTGGGGTTGCCATGGTGATTCTGAGTTTGAGAGAGCTGTGTTTGGTGGTTGTAAATGTCGGTAAATATTGACCCTAATAACTAGAGAAGAATGTAATAGATAAATAGATAATGCACCAGATAACTATTTATAGTGAGTAATCTCCCACTTTTAGGCTATACTAATAATGAATTCTAATAGAAACCGTATTACAAATAAAGATGCTATAAGTCATGATAGAAAGCACTTAAAACTCTTTAAACAGCACTGGGGTTCAAAAAGTTTTCCTTTATCAAAAACTAACGACTGTATTCACCTCTAAATTAACCTAAGGTAATCCAGGAATTAAGCTTTTGCGACAACTCAGATTGGCTTAAATCTTGATTGACTAAAAACTTATGAGATTAACTTTAGTTTAAGTTAATGGTTAATACAGCTGTTAAAGTTGGTGTAAAATGGGTAGTGTTAGTGTAAAATAAAGAACCAGGGTTAAAAATGATGGGTATAATGGTTATAAAGGGAAATATTTTATTTTTGTATCATTATTGTTAGGTTTGTCTTCAACTTAATTAGGTCTTTGAACTGAGATTTTATGGCGATAAGTTTTTTTAAAGATAAAATAACAAACCAACTCCAACTTTTTATAAGCCTTCAAATTTAATCGTTGTTTGACATCTTAATAATATCATGGTTAAATTTGTGTAATTCTTATAACGTTTAAAATGTAGCTGATGAAAATTAAAAGTAGAAAAAACATTAACTTAAAGTAGCGAAAAACTAAAAAGTTTTAAATAAATATTTTTGTAAACATTTCAAAAGAATTGATACCCAAGTCAAACCAGTGTCATTTGCCTAAATAAATTATGAATTTAAATTAAAGATGGATAAGCAATGAAAACATAGTTTTAAACCGTAACAAAATACAAAAGAGAAATTTGTCGTGCCTAAAATCTTATCTTAAAGGAGATCAAGTTAATATTTATAAACAATTTTTATTATGAGAAATACATTAGTTTAAATGCTTCTTTATAAAAGTTGCGCAGAAGCCCTTCTCCCCAAAGCTTTACTTTTTCCCGAAGAAAATTATTGGAATAATATCGAATAAAAAGTTTGCAGCTGTCGTATAAATCCCGACAAACAAGTTTCGCAACTTTAAACTTCAAGAAAAGTCTTCCTTAAAAAGAAACGTTTGAGGGATCAGATACGTTTTAAAAGCTCCACAAGCTTGTCTTGTTTTGGATAAACATTAAAAAAAGGTTGAAACTATAAATAAATAATTGTTTCAAGCGTAGAAGCTTTAAAACGTTGAAATAAGGGAACTTCTATGCATTTCTAAATTTTTACCATAGATGAGCTCTTTTCCATTAAGTAATAATTATTGTATATTTCTAGTTTGCGTCCATCTCTCTGGCCCATTTCTTATGTGGTGTTTTCTTGCAAGTATGTAATGTTTTATGTATCTACAAATAAAATGTTGTGCTCTGTTATTTTGCTTATTTTGATCTCGAAAACAAATTATCTTCAGTGATGTTGATATAATACTTCAAATACTTTAATACACATTTCAAAATATAGTACAGTCGTAGAAAAAAAATAAGTAAAAAAAAGATTTTTTAAAAAACGCTTTTATTGAAGTGTTCTAAAAGGTCAAAAATAATTTTTTCGGTTTGACAAATAATTTATTGGGAAGTTGAAAATAACTTTTTGGTAAGTAAAAAAAACTGATTTTCTAATCACTAAAAATAAAAGCGTGGGCGCTAGTAATTTTTAATATTTTTTAAATTTAATTTTTTTACAGGACAGTGACACTAACATCCTTGCCAAACGAGGATTCGAACCCCAGACGTACGGCTTTGCATCAGTCAGATGCTCTAACGACCAGGCCATTAGGTCGGCATTTATGTATAATTTTATATAAATAAAAATACCTAACAGAGAATTTAAAGTGAATCCATCCCACTCAAAACTCATGAATGAGAAATTTGTAAATCTAACGTCATAGAACATAGAATAAAGAAGTTAGAATATATAGTGAATTAAGAATGACTAGCGCCCACGCTTTTATTTTTAGTGATTAGAAAATCAGTTTTTTTTACTTACCAAAAAGTTATTTTCAACTTCCCAATAAATTATTTGTCAAACCGAAAAAATTATTTTTGACCTTTTAGAACACTTCAATAAAAGCGTTTTTTAAAAAATCTTTTTTTTACTTATTTTATTTTCTACTTTTTAGTCATGGTACTTTTTAACAAAAACTCACAAGAAAAAATGTATTTATTTCAACCATATTTAATGTTATGTTAGGATGGAATTTTAGTTTCATGTATAAAAAAATTTTTTCACATATCTGACAAAGTAGAACAATCCTCTGACGACTCAGCAGGACAATCAACTCCAAAGTTAATTTTAAAATCTATTTAATTTTGCTGGGTACGTTATAATAACAGAGCTGAGCAAGAAAAATACCTCGCACAAAGAATATATTCCTCGCATCCGCTCAATCACCGATGAAATCCATCGATATCAAAAAGATTCACAATAAAAAGAAAGCATTCAATAAAATAAAAAAAACAATCGTAAGAAACTCAGAATTAAAGTGTGTGTATCAAAGGAGCAAACAGTACCATCCAGTCTTTTCAGTAGTCAATAAATTATAAAAGAACATATTTTTCTTCTCGGCGATTTTCGGCGATATTTTCGGCGATTTCTCGCTCTTCTGGCGATTTCTTTCTCGCGGTTATTATCTTAAATCGCTAATTATCTTAATTGTTAATTGGAAGGTTAAAAATCACGTTTTGAAGATGAAATATTGTAGTTATATACTTAGTATATTATCTTACAGGTTTTGGGAGCCATTGGCTTCACGGAATGTCTCAAATATGAGTTAAAAGGATAACTAAAAACACTCGTTAATTACCTAAATTACGGAGGTTTTGACTAGTTGATGATTGAATATTGCATTGTCATCGAGTTTCCACCACGGTGCAAAGTTTCAGAACTTTATATCGTTTGGAAGTGCCTGAAATATTATGTACAAGCATCCAGAAAGAAAAAAGTGATTATTCGTCTATAATTATCGTAATTACTGGGCAATTCTCGTTTTGACTTTTGAATATGATGAAGTTATGCCTTATAAACAATTGTGCACGGTTTAGGGAGAATAGCCCCTTGGGAAAGGTATCAAATTCTGGTTTTTCTGTTAATTAAAAATACTCGTTAATTAACTTAATCCTTTGGTTGTTTGACTAGATAATGGTTGGATATTGGAGTGTCATGAGGGTTACACCGATGTGTAAAGTTTCGGGGCCCTGACATATCGGGAAGTGCCCGAAAATCGAGTTTTAAAATTCCACGCGTAAAACGCCGCCAAAAGCAAGTAGAATAAAAGCGTTTAAAAAAAGTGAGACAGTTCGCATTGTAAGCGAACTACTGGGGTTAGAAAGATACTGTAAACGCCAATTTTCATTATATAACGTCTACTTTAAAAAAAGCTATAGTTTATGTCCTTAGGGGGCCGTCTACATATTAAACGAAGCACAAACTTTCGTTTTTCCTATGGGCGACATCAAAGATTATTCCCGATTCTGAAAGAGCACCCTTTAAAAACCCCCAAAACCAATTTTCATGTCATTTGGTCCCCAAATAATGCCAGGAGTGGGAGTTGAAGTTCGTCGAATTTACGTTGAAATCTCGTTTTTTACGTTGAATTCTCGTGCGGGGTTGATGGTTAAAAGGATCAAAATCGAGAATTCAACGTAAAGAACGAGATTTCAACGTAAATTAGACGAACTTCAACCCCCACTCCTGGCTTTATTTGGGGACCAAATGACATGAAAATTGATTTTGGGGGGTTTTAGAGGGTGCTCTTTCAGAATCGGGAATAATCTTTGATGTCGCCCATAGGAAAAACGAAAGTTTGTGCTTCGTTTAATATGTAGACGGCCCCCTAAGGACATAAACTACAGCTTTTTTTTAAAGTAGACGTTAAATAATGAAAATTGGCATTTACAGTATCTTTCTAACCCCAGTAGTTCGCTTACAATGCGAACTGTCTCACTTTTTTTTTTCTACGACTGTACATAGTATATCCTAAATATAAATACACTAAGCTTATTATCAAGAACTTATGAAAATAATCAAAGATAATAGAAGAACTAAAATCCAAGCAATAGCAAGATTCTTAAATGAAATAGTAGAATAACAAAGAAGAAAATAATTCTCCCCCTACTAAGGAATTCCCAAGTTAATATGTAATTAAGAAGTATTGGTACCGAAGACGTAAAGAGAAGACGAAGCGACAAATTTTTGTCAGCAAATGTCTCAAATCAAACTCAACTCAACTCAACTAAGCTTATGAAAAATTGTCGAAATTCCCAATCTCAACCCAAAAGTTTTCTATACAATTTAGTATCGGAAATTTTGAATGTTGTTTGTTTAAGAAGTTTTATAAGGACATGGAAAATTCCCTTTTTGATTATGGAAAATAATATAAAACATAAAATGTATTAGAATATTTGTGATTATAATTAAGTTATTGAGTTATCGATTTTCAGAAGTCCCATTTATTTACATAATGAATTTAATACTTAAAAATGAGTGATTAGATATTCTATAAAAATCCATTTAAAAATCTAATTCGATTTGAATGGATAAAATAAGAGAAACGTTTTCACTCGGATTTCAGAAAGAGCAAAATAACCAGAATAAAAAAGCTAAACTATTTCTATCCGATAAAGAAAAACATCAATTTACGTAACCATAAATATGATCAAAATCTACTTCACACTAATAACTATTTTTTACCTTCAGGTTAAAACAAGCTGCTACCGAGAGTAGTTTCCAAATTCCAACACCTTCATGTTATAGTTTGACATCCCATTATAGTATCCCCATTTAATTCCACTTACTTTTTATCTCAGAAAGATAACACCTCCCTAACTATCTTCCTCTTCTCAAGATAAGTTCATCCAAAGGTAGTGCACCAAATCCCTAAGGTTGCCCTCCGCCTTCCCAGCCCACATTAACTCATAAATGCTAATGCCTTCGCAGTCTATCCCCAGTATCACATGGACGGTCCCTGGTGGCCGGAGCGATAAAAAGAATAATGTGGACGCTGACGATCTAAACGGAAGTGAAGATTCTTACCCCGTCAATTGATTATGCATGCAGGGAACGTCTGGATGGAAAATTTTCCGGTCAGTCCCACACCCAGCCCCTTATTCACAATTTCGAATGTTCTTTTTTTTGAAGATTCGGTGAACGCCATTCTCTGGGCAGACGTGCGAATTGGGAGTTTTTGAGGCCTTTGTGGAGATTTTTTTTGGTGTGCGTGTGCTCAAGCAAATGGATTGTGACAGGTATTGGCTTTGGGAACTGTGGGTTGTGTCATTTCTTGCGTATTTGGGAAAGGACAAATTGTGTGTATGTTAGAAAATGGAAAAGTATGTTTTTAGCCAGGCGTAGGCGTTTAAACGTCAGAGCTGAAGAAATGACATTCGATGCAATTCAGATTTTATATTGTATAGTGTTTTATATCGAAAGAGACAACCCCAACTGCGGAAGAGAAGACAGAATGTACAAAAGTTTTTTTTGAAGATGAATAAATTTTAGAATTGTGAATATTAATTATAATGTTACATAACAAATAACATTATCATTATAAAGCTGTTATAATTAAATATATATTCGCCTTTAACTTCAAATAAATGAAAAACGAATACATGAAAAGTCCATATTTTCAATGTTTGACAAAGTTAAAATTTTAACCAAAGAGTTGTATATGTTCTTTGTATTACTCAATTTTTTCCAACTTATTTATTTATTTATATTTTATAATAAAAAAACAAAGTAAAGAAGATATCATAACACCTGGGACTGTAGAACAATCCATAAACACAGCAACCGGCAATGGGATTAATGAGCATTATTAATAATGCACAGAGGGGAGGCGGGAAAAGAGATAAACTTCATTGATAAATGCCATTGAATTTATCACATTGCCCTCTTCCCCTTCGGGCATTATTAATAATACCTGATTTATCACATTGCCCGTAACTTATATACCAATTAAGCACAAAGTTATAGTAAAGGAAAACATAATAATCATAAGAATCTTACTTGGTAGTGACCACGGATGCATAAAATTCCTTTAACCAATAAAATAATATTGAAGTTTGATAAAGTTGATTTATGATAGTTATCAAAAAGGATAACTTTTAAAATAATAGAACAAAAAGATAATGATGTGTGTGCTATGACATCCAAAACTGAAAAAATCATGATGCTAATAGCTAAAATATTTCCTAATGCAAATTACAAAAAGATGTCAAAACACACAAACTAGGAAGCGCAATTTTTACATGACCCTTAAATCTAATTTCACTTAATTTAGATATCAAATACGTACTAGTTCATAGGGGCTCCATAAAATAATGATGAAATATTTAATCCTCCATAAGCTCATGTCTCTCAAACCATTCAATAAAAGTAACATAAAATATTCTCGCATATTTTTATACCCCTCGGACAATCATACGCTTTATAGATAGTAAAATAAGTTTGCATGCTTTTGAATTCACGATCTGCATTTACTTCTCCACCCAAACGGAAAACAGTTTTATGGAGCGACGTTTTTTCTATGTCAAAGGCGTTTTCTGATGCTCCGTGTTATGGGAGCAATTTTATGTACGTTTTGGTGAAATGGTACTCGATTGAAAATTTGGGAGCTTTTATGACAAGTAGCATAACAAGGATATAGATTTTTGAAGGTTATGGACAGAGCTTTAGAATGAATGAAATCGAAACGTGTAAGATATGAGTTCTATCTAAGTCAAATTTGAGTTTACCGAGTTTTCATTTAAACCTTGAATGATTTTAAAACTTTGAGTTTTTCATTTAAACCACTAAAAGTTGTGGAAGTGTTTTATCTTCTCTTATTTCATGAAGTTTTATCTCTTAATAATTTTTGATTTTTTAATTATATTTCACTTTTTATTATGTATGACACATTGAGGTTTAGGAAAATTTTATATTATCACTTTTTAATAAATTCAAAATCTGCAAGAGTTCAGTTAAGTTTTATGAGATAATGAACAAATTTAACTAAGGATCCAGTTAGTTCTGGTTGTATGTATATGTAACTAATCTTTAGTTATAAAACCTTTACTCGAATTTACAGTTCGTTGAAAGAATCAACCCCGAAGTTGAAATTAGCATATCATTACTGTTATTTGTATTAATGTATTCCGTCTATAAGGATAATAAAAACTTAAATCACTGACTGACAATGAGGAAGTTGCATGATTTTTTTTATTTTTTTAATCGATTCCTCTTGCAAATATAAGCAACTACCCAAAATTTGAGGCCGATCGAGAAATTTTTTGATTGCCAAAAAAATTAACAAAAATCCCCTTTTTAAAAGCGCGCGAAAACGCCAAGAGTTTGGATGTGACGTCATCTTATACTAAACATTGTTGTAAAGCAATGGAGTTGATGGTATTATTGTTGACGTCATCTTATAGTTTAAACAATAAACGTTTTCATTCACGTGTTTTTTTCTCGACTTTTAAATTAAAATATTTAATTACCTGTACATTTTTTTGAAAAACTGACCAGATATTTCATTTTACCATACAAAAAACCATACGGAACACTTGTTTGTTTTTGAAAATCTGACACATGCAACTTCCTTATTGTATAGAGTATTTCAGAGTTTCCTCAATAATTGTGTTTTACAAATGAAGTCACTACGAATATACTCCCTTCATTTTTTGTCTGATTAACTTTTTATGGACAACTTACCTAATCGAACTCTGTTATAAGCAAATAATAATTCATAACTCGCCTCAAGTTCCAGACAAAAGCTCGACCAGCCTATGTCCACAACCTGCCAATAACTCACGCTGTGCCGACGCCAAGAACAATAGTTAGGTGACACAAGGACTAGATATGGTGTTTGCTTTCATAAAGGGTATACGTCAGCTGTGATGTCTGTATTACGTGAATGCTTTTTTTTATTGATGAAAAAGGAACAGACTAAAAAGGAATAGTAATAACTATAGTTTATAAGCTAAACTTACTCGCTGAAGCCTTTGTAGACAGTGGCATAGGAACCTTCTCCTAGTTGTTCTAACTTGATGTAGGACTCGGAACGACCAAATCCTAGTGAAGGCTGAAAAAAAAGTTAGAGGTTAGGAACTCGCATACTAATAAATTCTGAGTAATAGAGTAATAAAATCTGTTCAGTGAAAATCATAATATTGTACTTTGGTGGTTTCTTTTGAAATTATTAATTTGTCAATCATAAGTCAAAATAGTTTCAAGTTAAATTTCCTCTTTTGATCATATTTTTATGCACTAAATAATTACAAATTGGCATTAATGTATTGTGTCGTATAGAAACTATTAATCTATTAGTATTAAATTGTTATTACAGCTAATAATACTCAATTCATGACCTCGTAACTATGCATAAAAGTACTGAAAGAATTATATTTATTATCTTTAAAATAATAATTTCTAAATAAGCAATTTCACACAAGAAATTAAAAAAAGCTAACCATGAAATATTGGAATTAAAACTATTGCACTTGATTACCTGCTTAAAATGTCGTTTTAAAAACTGTAGAAAAATTTTACTCTATTTGTACACACAGTGTTATACAAATTATATTTTGAGCTAACTACCTCTCCTTACTAAAAATATGTATTTAAATTAAATTTCTCAACCTTTATAATCAAATCAAAACCAATTAAAAACAACACTAATCCAAAATATTTAATAAGTGTGTGTCAATATCCGCCATTACTGCTGCTTCTCCAGTACCCAAACTCGGAAACCGAACAATTTATTTCCAACAAAATTTTAGAGAACGGAAATGACTGAAGAAAATGAATGAAAGAAACCTCCATTTTAATTTAAGGAGGTTTTTGGAAAACAACAAATTTTTTTTTAAAGAAATCGATATGCCAGTAAGTCTATATTCCTTCAAGTTCTCAAACGCCAGTATTTCCCTGATGAAGGGACACAAAACAAACTACTATGTACATATTTTATTTTCACCGCAGAAATAAAAACTACCAATTCGTACCCGCCCAGTATTCCGTATAAGATTTTTTTTTATCAATTCCCACCAACTTAATAAGAATGTCCCTACTTATTCCCATCACTCCCCCTAGATCAAATGAAACCTGAAAGGGCTTCACTACTTCATAAGAGCCCTATTAGGCGCCCCGCAACAGAAATTAACCAAAGGGGGCGAGCAAGGCGGAAAGCCACCCACAGCAACCGCAGGGGCTGTCACTTCGAATTCGACAGGCAATAACCCAGCCGGGGGGCTTTCCAATTTTCGCGCCCTTTGGGGCCGGAGCCCCTTTTTGTCTTGCGACCAAACGAATTCATCCGGAAAATAGGAAAGATAATGTCTTAAGACACCCCCTCTCTATCCCCTGTCAAAAAGGTAGAGGGGTTGCGCCCGCCCTGTGTGTGTTGTATTCGGAACTTAATTTTATTCTGATCAATTGGAGGAATGCCCTCTTATGGGAAAGGATAAAAAAGTTTTTTTTGTGGAATTTATTTTGACGAACGCCATGATCGGGGCTTTTCAAATAGCCTGGATGTTTTTTTCGCTGCTTCAAGCGGATTACAAAATCGATAAATTCCTAAGTTTGGAGGAGCATTTTTTTTCGGGGGGGGGGAGGGAATGTTGTTTCAATTTCTCTTGGCTATCTAGCCACAGCGATGATATTTTTCTTGGTTCCCCCCGGGGGAGGAATTAATTTTTGGAGTATTCGCAGTGGATGGGGGTGGTTTGGGTAGCTTAAGGGATTAAATCTGTGGGTGTGTGCTTGTTATGGAAAGAATGTATCAATTTAGTTGTAAGGCGGATCATTTTATTTATGAAGTGAAGTGAGTTTTCATTTTATGGGAGTTTTTATTACAAAGTGATCACTTTTAAACATAAGTATCAAATGGAGTTGAAATCCTTTTTTAAGGTTTTAACTTTCGTAAAGCAAAGGGAAAAGAAAAAATAGTATTGAAATGTTGAGCTTTGCTCTTTTGGTACCACATAACTACTTTTCTGTTTTTTTTTTATGTTTGCTCTATGTATTCTTGTTGTATTTGTGTGTTGCGTTAATAAAGATTTGATTTGATTTGATTGTTCTTAATACCTTAATGTTTTATTTCCTCTAATTGAGGTAAGTATACATCAAAACAGTAAAGAAGTGTAGTTTGGAAACGTATTTGATACATAAAAACCGAATTTCTTTTAAAACCAGTTATTGAATTTTACTTATTTATCAAACCAACCTCAAATCTAATGAGGATTATTTTTAAATTTCTCAGGAAAACTTTTTGGATGAATTCCAATATTTGAATTCGAATCATTTAAAGTCTGCATACTAGTTGAACAAAATATGTGGATTAAATTAAACCTTTCTCTATGTAAGCACTAGCTGATGGGCATTTTGCTTAACCATTACCCTTTATTTACCGCATTATTTTCGGCGCAAGTTTAGAACTGCTGATGCGCCAAGTTTTTAGCGATAAAAATCACTATAGTTACCTCAACTAATGTTAAGTGAATTATATGGCTTCTAAATATGGCTCCAAATAGCCAAAACTTGCCAACCATCAGCAGTTCTAAACTTGCGCCTGTGGTACTTACAAGTACCGTTGGTAAATAAAGGTTAATAAGCAGCAAAATAGTTGACATGTAAAATGCTTTATGCTTTTATTATAACTCTCATGGCTCCTACTCGTATTTTGTTTCAAGGCTCATGTACTAATTTTAAAGATTGTCCCTGCGTTAATTATAGGTCTTTATGGACTTTCCTTAAGCAGAAATAAATAATTTTCTACCTTAACATTAAAATTTTCCAAAAATAGCGTTTTGCATTGCTGACATTTTAAAAAGGTGAAAATAATTCTTGAAATTTAATTTTTATCTTAAACTTACGAAAATTCCATTATAAACATCTCCCTCTTCTTCAAATGAAATACAACACATGTGAACCAATCAATCTGTCCATGACTCCTACAGATTATCTAAACCCTAATAAGTAATTAAAAAAATATGATGAAAGTTGTCACGCATCATTGAATATTACGTTATTGAATATTGAATATTACGTCCAAGAAAAGAAATCGCCATTTCTAATAAATATTTACCGGAACAAATAACTTCTCTCCAGACCCATCCATAAGCTTAAATATATGCGTCCATTCGAGTTCTAAACGAGAGCAAGCTCGTTAGGCCAAACATGACAAATGTGAACGGATATTTCCTTTTGAAGGCTGCCATTCATTTGCAACCCAACCAGCTACGGGCGAAAAAGGACGCTGAATCAATTACAAGCTCCCCTAAATCTGAGTAGTCTTTAATTCGCAAATTAGTTTATGATTTGTGTGGTGGAAAAGAGACCGGGGGATAGAGTCGATTACCTCTGGCCGTAAAAGATCAGTTTATTCCGTGAGAAATTTTGGTATTTAAATTTGTGGAACCATCTGCGTAAAAACGTGATGATTCATGGGGGGTCATTAGTTGTTTCAGCGAAAGAGGTAAACCTGGTTGCTAGGAGGACATTATTGGTACATGTTCTATTGGGTGCTTGCTTTACTTTAGACCTTTTATTACTCGGATAAATCGGAGTTTTATGTTCGGAAGTAAAAAAGGGCGTTTCAGCGTTTATGTAATTGAATAATGAATGTGCTGTATAGTATATCTATATTCTAAAAAATTTTTTTCGTGAACGGTTTCCAGAGAAAAACTTTTTAATTACTGATCCGAATGACATATCTGGTATCAAAATGACCGGATTTGGATTTCCGAGTAAGCTATTGGATTTTTAAAAAATTATCTATTTTAAAATATTTTCATTTCATTGGATTACGGATAAGGTCGCAGTTACAAACCAAGCAACTGTCAAACAACTCCTTACCATCCAATCACAACAACCAACTGACGCCATATTTTATGATGAAATGAATTCCTTTCCCGTTTTAAAAATGTACTTTGAGGTACTGTTTCAATTCCGTTTAAGGTCCCGCTAAATATCGCCCATCTCTTTTGAAAGCTCAATTTTCAAATATAAACAATTTTTTTAGAAATTTTTATTGCAATATTTATACTTTTTGGTGTCCAAAAGAGATAGGCGATATTTAGCGGGGACTCTAACGGAATTGAACCTTTTAATCTATTAGTTTGAAGTTATTGAGCAATATTTTTACTTTTGGCTGACCAAAAGAGCATGGAGGTATTTAGCGGGACCTTTAGCAAGAAACCAAGTACTTTCCAAATTAAATATCTTTCAAAACAGATCCTATTATAAAAACTTACAAACATGCTTTTTCATAGTAGAATTTCCCACATTTCGCCTGCAATTTAATAACTTTTGTTCTGATAACAGTCACAAGTTACCAAGTTGTAATGAGACATTTGCTGACCACATATTAGTCGCTTCGTCTTTTCTGATAACATAAATTGTTTGTAAGCAGGTAAGCATTAAGTGTCATGTAGGTTTTTTCTCTATTTCCAATGTTTTAAAAGGTATTGTTTAACAATTCTGGTTTGAAAAAAATGTGAATTAATTAAACACTAGGTGTACCTACTGACGAGTTACGAGCAACACCGGGACTAGCGCCTGCGCTAGTGTTTTATAAAGTGAGTTAAGTTCAGTGATCTGGGTGTTGCAATAATTGCGAAGCAATCTAAAAGGTCCTGCGTCGGCAGTTAACTGGGGTTGGTGAGCGATAGCTAGCAGAGGGAGGTGTTTTCAATCCAGTGTTCTAAAAAAAGATCTCCAGTGTTTTAAAAAAAGTATCATTATGTTGATTCAGATTTTAAATATATCTACTATATTTTATTATTCCATAGTTTAAAGAATATTCATTACTATAGATACATTGGAGAACGATGATAAATGTTATCAAGGTTTTCATTTATTAAAAACCATCCTATAATTTTTTTTGTTTGTAGTGGTTAGTATACATAAGAAATATCTCTATTCTTATAGTAAAAATACTTAATACATAAAAAGTTTATTCTTAGTACAATCTTTTAAAATTAAGTAAAAAAAACTCCTGAAATTAATGGATTACATTTATTTAGTAATATAGTAAAAATCTTCAAAATAATCACAGTCCCTTATGGATTGATGAAGGTTTAGGGGTGGGTAGACACTTTTAAAGTTCACAAAATCAATATTAACCTTTTAACTTGTTTTTTTTGTGAAAAATAAAGACGATAAATAACTGTTATTTAGTTGAAAAAAGTCAAGTTTCTGCGTAAAATACAGATTGGAAAATTTTCGACTTTTTTTATAAGGTTAGCAAATAAATTTTGGTTTTCCTTGGTCTTCAGAGGCTGGTTTGCAAGAATAACTAGTTGCAAGGTCTTTACAAATACAAAATAAGTCGACCAACTACAGGCAAGTAAAAGGTTCACTAATAGGTGATGATATTCACTAATAGGCGGAATTAGGATAATGGTCAAGGTTACCTTTAGGTTAAAATTTTACCAAAATTAAAATTACTTTTTACACCTTTTCTTATTTCTGACTTAAAATTTTGTCAAATAAATGAAAAAATTGCAATGATATTTAAAAAAATTAAATTCTCCCTCTGCTTTCTCCTTACAAATACAAAAGAACAGTGTCTTCTTGTGGCAACATCTGTGGGTTATTTTCTCAGGTTTTCTCTTCCAAAATAGTTTCAAAAGAATATGTAACAGATGACGATAAAAAGAATGGGATAATGTTTTTTCAGTTGTCTGATATATTCCCTTCTGCTTTCTTGTTTAGAACAGTTTCTCTTTCCATCTGTTTCCGGTGTCTTGGGTCTACTCGAGGTTATTTCTTTCCACAACGGCAACCTATTTTTCGTAACACGGAAAAACCTTTAAAGTATTGATACTTGGTCATGTAAGTATCAAATACTTTTTTGCTTCTTTTACTCACGGATCAATATTAAGAATTAAGAAGTAAAGTATTTACAAAAATAGGACTGGACTTACACGGAATATAATCTACCATAAGAACAGAGAAAAATATAATTACCATAGGAATATATTCTTTCCATAAGATAAGGATTTAAAAAATTTCAACAGCTACCTAATTACTAGTTGAAAACATCGGCTAGTTAAATCTGTTGTAAGTATGTACAACTTTTGTAGGTATGTAAGTATTTCAGTATTTGACCCCAATCTGTGGGACTTAATTTTACTCATTTCTACCCTGAATTTCACGTAACTAAAAATATATTTCTAAAATTAGAATTTCTAAAAATAGAAACCCAACTGATTTAAATACAAAAGTGATACTTGAATGTGTAAGGTAAGAATAACAGAGAACAATACCAAATACATTCAACTGATGGACGTCATTGAAAAGAAAAATAAACTAGACACTGGTGAAGAAAATATATTTTGTAGTTTCATAGAAAGTGAAATAATCCGATTTTTTGAAAAGAAAATAATTTTGTTCTTTCAAATTATAGCTGCTCACATTTCTTTTACTGAACTACATCTATAAAAATTTTCGATGGACGATATTTTCAATTTGCAGCATAGTTGATTCATGTGGGAAGATTTCTCAAATTTCAATGCATTTTACCTGGATTTCCCTTGAATTTTATTTCTCCCCCTTTTAGAAGAAAAATACATTAACTACCCTTTCAAGATCAACATATGACTCTCATGTCCAAATTGTGCGAATTTTTATCACTATAGTAAGATTGTATAGAGTTAGTTACCCGAGAGCTTCTTCAAGGGAAAAAAAGGCAAAAAAGAAATGTCAGCATATAAAAGGTGAGAAAAACACTTTGCAGCTAAAACGACAGTAACATTTATAAAGCAGCTCCAATCCATTCACTAGATGAATCCAAATCGGCAACAAGTCAAGACAACCCCCACCATCAAGCTGCCACAAGACACCTTCAAACCATCATCACCCCATCATTAGTAGGATAGATCGCCCCTACAGCATATTATACAAACCCTGCAATCACACCCCCCACCTCATCGGAAAAAGGTGAAGCTCCATTTGCAACATCTGTTTCTCCAGAAGAATCCAGGATCTCCTCCAGGAACCCGGGGATTAGGGAGTTGTGCTGTTTAACGCCCCCCGGGACGTTTACAGGGGTCGTAAAAGGGGGATTTCGGAGGCCGTGATTTAATTGTGGGTGATAAAACGATTCTAATGGCCGTCGTATTTCATAAAATCCCCATTAAGGAGGGTGGGAGATTGTACATATGGAGTAGAGACAGATGGTGGGTGGCTAGCGGTTTGGAAAAATGTAATGGCTGTGTAAAGGGATCGGTTGGCAAAAACCCTTCATCGATTGCTCGGCTTAGTGTTATTGTATAAATATTGGAGAAAGGAGATATAAATTATTAGCACTTGTTCTCTCCATCATCATATTGTCATCATATTTTTATCATCATATTTTTTAGCATACAGGGTGTTTCAGGTAAGTGTTTTTTAACTTCTAGAAGGGGATGGGCACACCCAGACGACTCGGAATCCCACAGGAATGGGGGGTCGGAAAATCACCCCTATAACGAGCTAGGGGTTTTTGTAAGCAGGCATGGGAGGTTGTATAACCCACATAGAAAATTGACAAGTTACCTTTTAAGATAGGATTAAAATGAGCAAAATCGATGGTTTTAATTCGATATTAAAAGGTCACGTGTCAATTTCCACAGGGAATTTTACAACTTCCCGTACCTGCTTATAAAAACCCCTAGTTCTTTTGGGGTGCTTTTCCTTCTTCCCCCTCCTTCCTATGTGATTCTGAGTCGTCTAGGTGTGTCCTACCCCTCCTATAACTTATGAAACACCTATCTGAAACACCCTGTATAAGAGAATAAAGAAAAGTTACGAGATAAAAGAGAACACAATTGTACTTGTATTTAATCTTCTCAATGATATCCAATATTATACATATGATGCCTTCTTGATTACAAGGAAACATTAAAATTCAAACTAATCCTTTTTGGTATATCAAAAAATAAAGGAAAGTTGTATAATAAAGAGAAAACAAGTAAAATATTTTACTTTTGATCCTCATAATTTATATGGAGTTTCCTATGCTGATTTCTTGGCTTCCTTCAAGAATTATCTTCAGCATTAGGATTTCTCAACATTTCGGATAATTTTTACTCGTATAAAAAATGTTCCATTTGAACTAAACTCTTCATTGCAATGATAGATTTGTTATAGATGTAGGAATTTTTATTAAATACAAAGATGCCTAACTATTTGGAGATTTTCAAGTTGTCAAACAACAAAACGAAAAGAGATTCTAAGCAGTTAATTGCAACAAATTAGTAACGATGGAATCCCCCCTTGAGGCATTCTAGCTACCCACCTCTCCTGCAACGGATGCAATTTGATAAACTCTTGAGTATTTAGAGGTTTTATTAAGGCATATACAATACATGTTACGGGCAAAGGGATTAATTGGGCATCATTAATAATGCCCGAAAAGGAAGCGGGCAATGAATTTAATGAAATTTATCAATGAGTGTCCAGAATACACGGACATTATTAATAATTACAAAGGTATTACAAAGTTTTAAAAATTATATATCTCAATAGACCTAAAAATATTTAACGGAATTTCCTTCATAACGATCAAATGAATTTCTGATATTTTACCGAAAAAGGATTTGGAAGACAGTTTTATAACAAATCGCGAAATATTTTGTCTAGAATAATTTTGAAACATGGTTTGATTGAATGGGATGTAAAAAGGCAAAAAAAGAATAACAATAAAGACCCAAAACTAATAAAAATCTTTTAAAAGCACTCTAACTTGATTGTCTCTCACAAAAGCTATTTAAAGATAATAGAAAAAGTTATTTAATCAGAAAAATGTTTCAGAACTTTTAGTCCCGAAAAAAAATTGACAATCGTTCTTTCGAAGCTTTTTCGCTCATTATTTATCAAGTGTTATTGGGCAACCATTAAAAGCATTCCGAACAACTAAACCGAGAGAATAACTGTATTTAAAACCTGACTAAGCTCAACTTCGAACAAAAACTCAACCAAGAGAATTCAATTTCACTCCATTAACGTCAAATGACTTAGAAAACGTCCGGACTCTTTCAAAATGACAGAAGGGGGATGAATGGAATGAAGATGCCAGAGAAAGAAGGGGGTTCGGATGGTCTAGGTCTAGGGAGGGTGGGAGGACTGAAAAATCGACATGGAGTAAAAGAACCGTTTGTCAAGTCTGGAACTCTTGGTTTTATTGCCGGTGGAGAGGGGTGGCCGGCAGTTCGATGATTGCCATTTCGTGTTCTCTGTCAGAAGGACTTTTTCAAACGATTTTTTCAACTGTCCGTGGTTTGTGGTTACTTGTAGGGGTGTTTTATGGAGGGCGTTTATTTTTTCTTTGGGGGTTTATTTGACCATTGCTGCTAGGTTACAGGTATTGGATAATGTGTAGATGCTATGCTTTAGGATTTGTTTATAACTATTCTATGCAAAGTTGGTTTTGAGTTAGTAATTTTGCGTACCATTCATTATTTTTCAAAATTTAAGGAATGCATTGCTTTCGAATTTTGAGTTCAACTTAAACTAAAAGCACAAAAAAACTATATCTAATTGATAACGAAATGAGACAGAAAAAAAATCCACTTACTATAAAGTCGTTGTAATAAAAATTTGAGAAGTGGGAGACAAATAACTGATAAGCTCTCTAATTTGGTTTTTGAAGGGTTTTTTGAATGTTTAAGAAAATAGCCATCTCATAAAAGATTCAATTCAAGAAACTTCCACTCGCAATAACTTTTATTACCATACCATTGATACTTTTGAAGTGTTTCATAAAAGCACAGATCAACAAGAAAGAATAAATTCCGAGACAGCCTTGTCTGAAAACGGAGCATGATAGTCTAACATACATCATTATTTTTCCTCGTATAGCATTTGGTATCTATCTGGCGATATGCTTTCTCATTTCCTTCACAGAGTGTGATAGAAAAGAAACTGGGAAAATGGGTATCATCATTTCTCTTTTTACTTTATCTCATACCTATACATACACCGGGCTTGGAAATAGTGTAAAGAGAAGTTAGGGAACAATTCTGCTTATCCTGCTAAAAAATTGCAAAGCTGTTTTGGAAGCCAAAAATACTAATATCAAATATTAGTTGTCATCATTATATCTGAATATATAAATCAGTTGGTTTGCAATATTAGATGATGTTTCTTTAATCTTTGATATGCAAAACGGCTTAGCAATTTTTAATCAGACAGAAAATGGAAAAGTAACAAAATAAGTTTGAAGAAGCAAAAAATGTTGAAAAAATTCATTTGTCCAATAGTATTTAGGGGTCATTCATTAATTACGTAAGGGTCCCGAGGGGGACGGAGGGTTGGAAAAATTTCTACATGCCCTTACTTGGGGGGTGGGGGGTCAAACCAATTCTTACGTAAGATTTTCCTAGTTAATATAAACAAATTCCAATTATTATAATCAAGAGATAATAATATAATAGTAATATGTAGTTGACAGCAAGAATATTACTTATCTGTTGAAAAATAAAAATCTTTGATTTACGTCAAACGGAGAGTTTTCAAACATTTTATTATTTTGAAAAAGATAATGGAATCTCACGTAAGAATAGGGGGGAGGGGTTTGAAAAATCTTACGTACCCTTACATGGGGGGAGGGGGGTCAAAAATTGCCAAAATCATCCTTACGTAATTAATGAATAGCCCCTTAGATGGAAATAGTATTATACTTTTAAATACTTTACTTTTTTCATTGTTAAACCACAAAATAAATCAAATTTTAATTTTCTGAACTGAAATCACAAAAATGTATAAAAAAAGAAAATATTTACAGGAACCTTTACTATTTATTTAAAACGAAAATATAAATAATCACAATCTAGTCCTAATCTAATTACTTAATCTTACACATTGTTATTCCAACCTCATACAACATTTAAAGCTTCTATTTCAAAGTAACGAAACAGTCTAATACCAAATAAACACTGTTAAGTAATCGAATTACATTTGATATCCGCTAAAGGGGGAAAACTTAAATGCAGTTCTGAAAAATCCACCCAAGCGAAAACTTCTAACTATCACGACTACACGAACACAGAGAACTAACAGATGCAAAAAAATGAAAGGAAATTTTCCTCAGTTTTCCTAAAATACGCTAGGGAGGAGTAAAAACCCTCGAGAAACGTGAATCGTTTTCACGTAAAGGAATAAAACTGGAGCAACTTCAAAACAAAGCGGACTTGCTGACTAGAAAGTAGATAAATCACGCATAAATCTTATTTGGGGAAAGTGAAGTGAAACAATGCAACCACCGTATGTCACGTGATATCTTGGACATTCGACCCTAAAAGCCCCGTGTTTCGGACTTTGCATCTTAAACAGAGCTCTTAGAGTTTCGCGAAGTGTTTTTTATACGTAGCTTTTCGCCCACGATCGATGTACTCTAGTATTTTGAGAATGCTTTTAAGGGAAATATTTTACGATATGATTTTATTTTTTTGGGGGGTTGTTACTCTACGCTCTAGCTCCTTTTGGAGTAATAACGTTGAAGGAATGTTTGGTGTTTTATTCGAGGAAAATTTCGGAGTAGAATAAAAATGGAGTTTTCTGTTCAGCACATTTTTCTGGCTTTATAAAATATATCCATACATAAAATATAGATTGTATAAAAGGATAAATAGGAGTATATGTTTTGATCATACCTTCATATTTCCGAATGCTTAAAGAATGTACCAAAATAAAAATGTGTAAGCCCTGAATTTTTTTAAAGACTAGAAGTAGAAAAAGGGGGTAGAAATACAACAATAGAGTACTGACACACGTAGTTTACATGGGAAATTTTTGATGAAAAATTATCGGGGCAGGGTATATATATATATTATAGTAATAATTATACATACATAGTAATAATTATTTAAGCTATCATATATTTTGTAATTAGTTTTGAGTTGTATATAATAAATAACATGAATTATTTTAATGGAGTATTACGGAAAGAGAATATACCAAACCGTATATTTATCTTTTAAATTTCTTAACTACAGATATTTTTATGCAACTCAATTTAAAATCGATATTTTTAGCTTTGAAACAATACTCTTTCTACAACAAAACCATAGGGTAGGAAAAAAATTCATCCTAATTGTAAAAAACACTGTGACCATCCAGCTTCACCGTTGCATCGGACTCTCCAAGGTGGACTTAACATCCGATCCACTAATTGTTATTGATTTTTCGGCGGTCAACAACTTCCTGGAGCTGATCTGACTTATGTCAGATCTTTTGAGGATAAGAAACAACAACAACTCTTTCTACAAAGTAATTCAGTGTAATAGCGTGTGTTAACTGTGTGTGTGTGCTTTATAGACATGCTGTTAAACATTTGGTAAAACAGTAACTATTTTTAAAAATTTGGGATTTAAGTTACGTTTCGTTGAAAACCTCCATTGTGTCCAATCTAGCCAGTTTTGATTCTGGTCTATTCGAAAACCATAGATTAAGAGCATATATGAGAGTCCATCCCCCCTAAAACCTGAAACTATGCTTGATAGTTTTTGTACCCCTCCCTCCAAATCTTCCCAGACACAATCATCAAGTGGGCATCTCTCCTGTTTCACTTCCATTATGAGGGACCGTCCGGCCTTTGTCTTGCTCCACCCTCCTCCAGAAAGGGACGGTCATCGGGACAAAAGGAACAAAAGACGAGATAAGGAAGGAAGCCCCACAATCGGTTACCACGGTAACGGATCAAATGAAAGACAATGACTACTTGGCCGGACCAATCTAACTGTCTTCATCCACCAAAACATGCCGGAATTTTTTGTATTTGCTCTGTATGTATTGGCGGGACAATCCCGTTTCTAAGGATTTGCGAAATCAATTAAGAAGCTATTATTGCGCTTTCTGTGGGGGGGGGGTTTGTTCGGGAGGGATGATGGCTTTTTTTGGGAGAGGGGGGATGCGGTTCTGGTTTCAGATTGAACAAGTTTAATTTAATAAGTTTATACTATGAAGTCGTTCCAGATAGTTAAAAATATCTGTTAGTGTCCAATTCTGGTTGTTTAGATTTGGATATAAAAAATGAAAATGTCTAATAGTATAACTCAAAAAATGCATTATAGTATTATATCTCTCCCGTGGCTTTTCATTACAAGCTTTATTTTCCTACTAAGTTCCGAACACCGTCCAAAATTAAATATATATATTTTAATTTCAGTTCAATAAAAATTTACTCCCAAGTTATCCTTATATCATAACTTATGGCAATATTTTGTAAATATATTGTTTTTTTTTTACAATAGATCCCTATAAGGTTACCTTAAACGCATAGATTTCTATGAATGAAAATAGACGCATAAAAAGCAATTTCCTCACCCATGTGCTGTAAATTACTTCACTCCCTTTCCTACAGCAGTAACTTTTACATAGTCGGAATATTTCCCTAAGACCGGGGTGCGAGCATTTCTCCCTATTTGAAGGGCGAATGCGTTTGTAAAATCCTCTTTAAAAGGAAGCAATTTTCAAACTTCCCAATTTACTCTTTAACGAGCTTCCAATTCCCTCTCAAAAAGACCACGAGTGAGTTTATGACTGAATGGCCCTCTTATGAACTGATTGAGGATGCAATAAGTTTAAAATGCTTGTTCTTTTTCCCGCCATTACTTGTGCATAACGTTAAGTTTCCACACCGGTCAAAAGTTCTACAAGAAAAGTTCATGTAGAAGTAATAGAGATTTCGTGGTACACCAGTGTTTCCAAATGAAATAAAAAACAAAATCAGGTAATGGATTATAAGGGTTAGAAATTGGGGAAAAACCCACTGCTCCAGATGAACAAATGGACCTGTCGGGTATTGTGTCTGTACTATTAATGTGTTAGTCTGTATCTTTGTTTAAATGTAATGTTTTGTGTAACTGTGATTTTAACTATATCGTTATGTATATATATATGTGTTGCTGTACAGAAATAAATGGCTTTTTAATCAAAATGACTTCTTTCTGACATGGTGTCAAGTGGGGTTAATGCCCTGGCTTTTAAAAATTTTATTGATGTTTTAAATTAATTAAAAAAAAAAAAAACGTGGACTCGAACCCCGATCGTAAAATGGAGTTTTTTCGGCCACCGGCTGTTCTCGACTTCTCTAGTCCAAACCTTTCCGATGCCTGGGCTCGCTGGAAGCAGAGTTTCTCAAATTATATGTTGGCTGCGGAGAAGGATGGCAAGCCCGAGGCTACAAAGGTGGCGATATTCCTTAGCTGCATTGGGGAAGAGGGCGTGTCTATTTACAACTCTTTCGGGTTTGGTGGATTGAAAACTGAATCGGCTCCGAAAACTGAGTGCTCCAAAACATCGACGACGACGACGACGGCTGCTGGAACCACGCCTGTGGAGATTCGATTGGAAGACGTTCTAGAGAAATTTTCAGAACACTGCTCTCCTAGGAAGAATGTAGTGTATGAGAGATACAATTTCTTTCGCTGCTCACAAAAGGAGGGACAATCGATCGATAGTTTTGTCACCGAATTGAAAAACCTGGCTTCAACCTGCGAATTTAGTGATCAAAGGGAAAGTTTAATCAGAGACAGAGTTGTGCTTGGGATTCGTGATTCTACCATGCAAGAACGTTTGCTTCGAGAGCCGGATTTGTCTCTGTCTAGAGCAACAGACTTTATCAGAACTGCCGAGATTAGCAGGCGACAGATCATGGACATGTCGAGATTGACGGGTACCAGTGTGAACAGCGTGTCTCGAATTCGACACAATGATAGGCTATCAAACTCTAACCGCTGCAGATCTTGTGGACGGCGTCATCAGCGAGGAGGATGCCCTGCCCATGGAAAATCTTGCTTCCGCTGTAATGGCGTGGGACATTTTTCTTCAGTATGCCCAGCGGAGCGACACATAGGGGCGCGAGCTCTTGATGTCAGGGAGATTACGGCTTCGGGCGGGATTGCTGATATCCAGGCCTCCGATGAAGTACCCTTGTATATCGACGCACTGGATTCTATGGTGAGTTCTAGCGAATGGTCTAAAATAATAACTGTTTATGTGGATAAAGCGGGTTTTCAAGTATCTTTCAAATTAGATACGGGAGCAAATGCTAATATTCTTCCCATGAATACCATCTCGGATTTGATATCTAAAATTGAGATGAAAAGTACAAATGTCGTATTAGTGACATACGGTAACTTTAAAATAAAACCATTAGGTATAGCTACCCTTAAGTGTTCCTCTGAGGGATCTTTTGATTTAAACCTAGATTTTTTTATTGTAAACACAAATTCAAAACCCATCCTTGGTTTGGATGCTTGTCAGAGACTTAACTTGATTCAGAGGGTTTGTGAAGTAACGGGAGACTTTAGGTCAGGGATTCTCGCATCGTATCGAGATGTTTTCACTGGTTTGGGAAGGTTTCCGGATAGTCCTTATCATATTGAGCTTAAACCTAATTCGGTTGGTGTGATCCACCCTCCAAGGAGAGTGCCCCAGGTGATTCGAGGAAAATTAAGGGAAACACTTGAGGATTTGGAAGAACGTGGGGTTATCGAAAAAGTGGGTCGCCCAACTGATTGGGTTCAGAGTTTGGTCATTGTTGAAAAGCCGAACGGCTCTTTAAGGTTGTGCTTGGATCCTAGAGATCTAAATAAAGTAATAAAGCGAGAGCATCATCTGATTCCCTCTACAGATGATATAATTAGTGAACTTGAGGGAAAGAGTTTTTTTAGTGTGGTTGATCTTAAGGACGGATTTTGGCAGATTTGTTTAGATGATACGAGTTCTGAAATTTGCACTTTCAACACACCTTTTGGCCGGTATAGGTTTAAACGAATGCCTTTTGGGATCGCATCTGCCCCTGAGGTGTTCCAAAAACGCAATGAAAGAATTTTTGGTGACATCCGGGGTGTATATGTGTATTTTGATGATCTTATCATCACGGGATCTGACGAGGCTGATCATGATGATGCTCTCAAGAAAGTTTTGGATAGGGCTCGCAGTTGTAATATAAAGTTTAATCCGGAAAAGTTCCAGTGTAAAAAACGAGAGGTGAAGTTTATGGGGCATATAATTTCTGATTCGGGAATAAAGGCTAATCCGGGTCATCTGAAGGGTATCGCAGACATGCCAACCCCGACTACTAAATCAGAGGTTAGACGTTTGTTGGGCATGATAAACTTTCTGTCTAAATTTTTGCCTAATGCATCTAAATTGACAGCTCCATTGAGGGAGTTGGTCAAAGATAAGTCAGAGTTCTCGTGGGGATCTGAACAGTCAGATGCCTTCAATGCAATTAAGTCTGCATTAGTAAACCCACCAGTATTACGTGTTTTCAGCGGATCTCGCGATATCATAATACAATGTGATAGTTCAAAAGATGGGTTGGGTTCCTGCCTGATGCAGGATAATCAGCCAGTATCATTTGTTTCTAGAAGCCTGACTAGTGCTGAGAAAAATTACGCCCAAATCGAGAAAGAACTTTTGGCAATCGTTTTTTCTTGTGAGAAATTTCATAATTATATTTATGGCAGGAAAGTAACTGTGCAAAGTGACCACCGTCCTTTGGTATCTATTATTAATAAGCCAATGAGTAAAATTTCTAGTCGACTGCAAAAAATGGTGTTGAAATTATTGAAGTATAATTTAGAAATAATCTATGTTCCTGGGAGTCAGATGTTTATTGCTGATACCTTGTCCCGATCGTTTAATGTTTCCACAGAAATTAATGATGATTTGGAAATGTTGAACGTGGTGCATAATGTTGTAAAGTACGTACCGATGAGTGAAAAAAGAAAATTTGAATTTGTAAAAGAAACTGAAAAAGATGTCGATTTGAGTTTGGTCTGTCGGTATCTGCGTGAGGGGTTCCCGGCTATAAATAAAATTCCCTCGGGTGCGCGTCCGTTTTATAAAATTAAAGATAATTTATATATGAACGAGGGACTGCTTTTCTATGATGACAAAATTGTTGTGCCTAAAAACTTGAGAAAGCCTATGCTGGAACTTATACACGAGGCACATTTCGGAATTATTAAATGTAAGCAGAGAGCCCGTGAAATCTTGTACTGGCCCGGAATGTCTAGCGACATTGAAAATGTTGTGTCGCGATGTGAAATTTGCGAAAAATTTCGAAGTTCCAATTGTAAGCAGCCTTTGATGCCTCACCCAGTGCCTGACAGACCATTCCAAAGGGTTGCTGCTGACATCATGGATTTTGGTGGCAAATCGTATCTGTGTCTGATGGATTACTATTCAAAATGGATTGAGGTATATCACATTAGCTCGAAATCGGCTAATGAAATTGTTTGTAAATTGAAGGATGTATTCTCTAGATTTGGAGTGGTGGATGAGTTGGTATCGGACAATATACCCTTTAACAGCTTAGTATTTCGTGAATTTGCTTCTGAGTGGAATTTTAACTGTGTCTTTGTATCCCCTAGATTCCCTCAGAGTAACGGACTGGCAGAAAGATGTGTGGGCATTGTAAAGCTGATGTTTCGAAAAGCCTTAGAAGAGGGTAAGGATTACAGAGTTAGTTTGATGGAATACAGAAATACTCCTATCGCTGGGCTGGATTTGTCTCCGGGTCAACTAATGTTCAACCGCAGATTAAAAACTAAATTACCAATTTCTAGGAATCTGTTAAATCCGCAGATTTTTGTTGATGTAAAGAATAGGTTGGTGGAACGCCAGGGGGTCCAGAAATATCACTACGATAAGTCGGCTAGGGGTTTAAGGACTTTAAGGGTGGGCGATACTGTTAGAGTCAGGGACTTTGGAAGGGGGACTTGGGAGAAAGGACGTATTGTGGATCGTGGAAGCAATCCTCGATCGTTTAAGGTACAAAATGAGGCAGGTAGGATTTTAGTAAGGAATAGAAAACATCTGATTCCTTCCCAATCTGAGTTTTCTCAGAAGTTGGATTACGATCAGTATAAATTCAATCATGCTGATACGGATCCCACTAATGGCTCTCTGTCCCCTGTTCCTCTCCCCCCTATTTCTAATGTTGCTGGTGCTCGGGGATCGGTTCAGCCGTACAGAACGAGATTTGGGAGAGTTGTGCGAGAGCCGGAACGCTACGGAATCTCAAGATGAAATGTGTAAGTTTTAGCTGGAAGAGAGGGTGTCGGGTATTGTGTCTGTACTATTAATGTGTTAGTCTGTATCTTTGTTTAAATGTAATGTTTTGTGTAACTGTGATTTTAACTATATCGTTATGTATATATATATGTGTTGCTGTACAGAAATAAATGGCTTTTTAATCAAAATGACTTCTTTCTGACAGGACCATCCAAAAAAGACTGGTCCGGCAAATTTAAAAGGACAAGTTTCAATTTTTTATAAGTTATTATTGCGCTTAAAGTGAATACCAATAATTAATTTTAAAAAACTAAACACCAAACTAACTAAATAAGCAAAGAGTTTGAAAATATTTACTATGTACCTTCCTCAATTAAATTAAATATTGCAGAGATATAAAACTTCTCAATTACGCCAGAGAAAAATGCAGCTAGAACTGGAGAGTTGTATATTTTTTCAACACTGGTCTGGTGGACCAGTGCTTTTCTGACCGTAGTGGTCCGAACCGTTTTCCAATGGTCTCGGACCAGCAAACCACAGCCAATTTAGAATGCTGATTATGATCACAAAACGGACAAAAAGCATTACAAAGATAAACGCTTCGATAACACCTCCACCAAAAGTCACAACTACAAACCCAGTCTACCGGCATCACCCTCCAATCCACATAAAAGCCCACACTAAACCCACTCTCATCCCAAATCTCCAGAAACATTCAACAATTCAGGACAACCTCCATCCGAATCCTTTATTTGCTCTCAATCCGTCATAGGTGTCCGTCTTCCTCTCTGGGAAACGTCTCTCCGGATCAGGACTGTCAACCCCCGGGACTCCAAATCAGGATGGAGGGCCAATACGAGGCAGAGAGGAAATCGAATCCAGCATCGAAATCTTTAAAGGATTATGGCCGGACAGTGGGTTTGGCCACGATCTCGGGAGACCGTAGTAATGATATAGAGGCGGGTAATAAAAGTTTAAAACGCTTTTTTGGATTGTTTGTTGGTCCGCGGGGTGTGATATGGAAGTGCATTAGTATTGATTTGAGAGAGATAGAGTGTGTGAAATATATATAAATTGGAGGGTGGGAGTGAACTGTCATTGACTGCTTTATTGTGGGAGTTGGCAGTTGCTGAGCGATTGATCTTCGCTGGGCGGTCGTCCGTTTTCATAAAAGCTGTCTGTTGGGATACTCTTTGGAGTGTTGTCGGAGGAATATTTCGTCGTGCCAAAAAGAGGAGTGAAGTGCCATCAAATTTCGTGTTATATTATAGGAAATATTCGTGATTACAAGGTTTTTTGGTAGAAACAATCGTTTTAATAAAAATTGTACTGATACTTAAGTGTCTACAAAAAATAGTCGTACCGAGACAGAAAAGCTTAGGAGCATAAGTTGACATAGCATCCTTTCCACGGAATTTCTCTGTTGATTGAACTTTTTCGGTGTGCTACGATAATTTTGCAACTTTAGTGAACTTGTCCATTGGAAATATTCTGATTTTTTGACTATTGTCTCCCTATGGACTGGTGGTAGTAATTTTCCCCGACTTCAAAAATGTTCCTTAAATAATTTGGTTATGTTCCTTACTATTTTCGCAGAAAAAGCCGTTGTACAGAATAAGCACAGTCAACAGAGAAATTCCGTGGAAAGGAAAGCTCAGGCAATTTTTGCTACCAGAGCTTTTCTGTTCCTGTACGATTATTTTTTGCAATGTAGATTCAGATGGCCGGGGACTTTAAGATAAAGTAGAGTAGGGGGGTCAGAATAGACATCCCCAACTCACAAAATGCTTGGTAGAAGCCTGTTGAACACAAAATTAGGCGCAAATGAATAAATATGTAGATCTAGTTTTGTCATGCAAAATTTCCTTAAATGCCCATGATTATAGGCTTCACGTATCAAGAGGTATACGTGATGGTTAAGGGATTCACATAGTTATTTAAACCGATAAATTAACTTTCTTATCAATTTAATGTTTAAAAATAAAAGTAGTTAAGTATTTTTTTAGTTCGGAGATAACTAAAAATGAGATAAGTTCGGAGATAACTTTAGATAACTAAAAATTTGTCGGGAAATTTCAGTCATCTTTCAATATCAACCGAAGCATAATAATTTTGCATTAAAAGTTTCCTAACGCAAAATTTTAGGGAATTTGAAGTAATCAGAAAAAATTATTGAAAGAAATGGATGAAAAAAAATTAACCAATCCACAATTACGTTCCTAAAGAATAAAATCCAAATTCCGATTGCAAAAATTTAACAACTAAGACCAAGGAGACAATTTACTTGTGTTCGATTCAAGATCAAAAGAAACATCACCACTATCCCATCATTTCTCATTTAGAGTTTCTTTCTGAGATGATTCAATGTTGCAGTTTTGTGTTGCATAAATCACTCAGGCGACAACATGGAAAGAGTGTTTCTCTTTGCCACTGACTACTGCTGCTGCTGAGAATGAATTAACGCACCGCGCAAAGATAAATTGATCCCTAAATTTTAAGGCGGGCCTTTTTGATATGCAAAGCGAGACGGCTGCATTATATTTCCCATTCCCTAATGGTTTGCATCCGGAATTCATAAATTGGGTTTAATTGGTTAGATCTGCATTCAAACTCAGTCCCGGCGCGTTTTAAAAGTTAATAAATCTAGCCGCGGGTAATATGGGTTTTAATTAGATTTGCTTCATAATTTTACATTGACTTAAAATTCATAAAACTAAGTATGCAAGAAAAGTGTCCCTTTAAATTTACTTTATTCTGGATTCGTATTCTGGGTCATGGTCATGATTTGTTTCTGTCTTCAAACGTTTTGACGGAAGGGTAGGAAAAGTTGGTATAATCAAGAAATCAAGAGAATGACTATACCTACTATTTCACAAAATATAAATGAGTTCTTTACTTTTAAACAAGGTACATTCGAAAAAATAAATTTGGATAAGAAACTTTTCAGTTATAATTATTAAAGTAAATGGTTATTAGTTAATAACGAGCAATTAATTAGTATAGAGTTTTCTGATGGAGTTAGGTTCGCCATCAATTTTGAACAAACATAAATTTTCCGACATTTTTATTAAAACTTATGGCAATGGATGTTTTCCATGTTTAAATAAAAGCAACAAAGGGTAAAATAATACACATATTACTTTCAAATTTAAATTAAGTTATGAGGAAAGAAAAACGCAATATGGAAGTTTGCTCCAATAGATTGGAGGGTGTCGCGAAAAATCCTTTCAATGCAAAAACCATTAAAAAAAACAAAAAAAAAACTCATAGCTTTACACATGTAATAAATTTGTTTTTATTGAACGGTTTTCGCTGACCTATTTTTGCATTGAACGGTTTTTTCGTACATCCGTTTGGAGAACCCTGATCTAAAAAAATGTACTACTTAAATTGAATCGTCAGTTTGAAGAAGGGAATAAGTCCAAAAAATGACAAATTGACTTTTTGTGCTCAAAACAATCTCCGAGCTTTGCTCTACACATGGGTGAAAAGAGGGGGAAAATAACTAACCCCTATAAGGAGATATCAACCCTTGAAGTTGTGAAATCGATGTCCATTCATTGTATTTTTTAAGTTAATTTGGAATTAGAGTTAATTTGTCTTTCTTTTCATATTCTTTGAGCTGTAAACTAAGTTAAAATAAAATTTTCTCTTAAATTTTAATTTTTTTCAGACTTTTTTTATGCAGGGAACAATGGACTCATTCATATTCACTCACTCCATTGATACTGGTTTAATAACCCAGTTTCACTATAATTTTGAATTTCATTTGTCTTATTCTTTTTATTTCACCCTTTTGTGGTGTAAACTAAGGAGAAATATAATTTAAATGTGATTTTAAGGGTTTTTAAAGATTTTTTCATCAGAAAAATTTCATAAGGTGGAAGAAGGGAATAAGTCCATCAACTTATTTTGACTGTAAAATATTTTTGAATACAGTTATATTTGTTTTAATGATTGCTCTGTTTTCTAAATAGGGTTCTGAATTTCCAGTAAAAATTTGGCGGTTATACAATGAAAATTCCATTACTTATACAGTTTTTTTCGATTTTCTCAAAACTTGATTTTTGGACTTAGTCCCTTCTTCAAACTGACGATTCAATTAAAATAAGGCATTGCCTTTCTAATCACTTCCAAAAGAATCCATTTCATTGCACTCCAAAATCATAACACTTAGGAAAGCTTCCTCCAACTCTCTACCAGTCATTCTTTTCCTAAACAAACGTCAACTAAGTGCCTATTAGCATTTTTATCGTGACAGCATAGGCGCCGCAATAAAAAAAGACCCAACTCCCTAGAGAGAGAAAAACCCGCACGGACAACATCAACAATAAGGGTGTGTCACTCTTCTAGTACAGCAGGTGCCACCGGCTAATCAATCCAGGACGCCGGTCAGTCTGGAGCTGACCTTCCGGAGTAGTGACCGGTGAGTGTGTCCATGGTTTCGGTTGTTGCGTGCGGGGGTGGACCACCCTGTTCTATCATCAGGGTGTCGTTGTTGTTATAGTTGGAATAAATCGGGGTCCGTGTGACGAGGTTCGTTAAATACGAAGGAGGATTATTTAGAGAGGGTCTACAGAACGTGGGGTGGTTTGGGAAGTCTGTGTGGCTGCGATAAGACTGACTGATGAGTAGTTTTGGTGACTGTTCCGGTTTGTTGTGTTGGTTTCTGTGGTCAGTTTTGAAGCTGTTCTGAGATTTTGTGAGTCATGTTATGTGAGAGGAATGAATCATATACCTTAAAAGAAGTCGCTGTTATCTTTGAACAAGGGTTTTTCCATTATGTAGTAAATGAGTGATTCAGGTTTTTTTTTTTGGTAGTGTTTATTTGAAATATTAAAGAGTAAGTCAAGGATTCAGTTATAATAGACCAAAGTATGGTAAATATTCTTAATTTTCGAACCATGTTTTCAAATTAATAGTGAATTGTGTCAGGTTTAATGTATAGTACTTTTAAAAATGGAGTAACTATGTAAATGGAAAAAAATGCCATTTCAAATAAGGTTTTTATTAATAACGCTCTATTCAAAGTTATCTGTCTATAGGGGTTAGTTTATGTTTCCATTCTTATCAACTTAAGAACAAAGTGGATCTGGGAGATAGGTACTTTTAAAACCCAAAATAAATGTCATTTACCATTTTCGGCCTCTCCTCAAAATTAATAATTAAATTTAATTATATATCGGGGAGGGTTTAATTGTTCTCATTCTTACCTTCCCTCCCCGAATTATTATTTCTAGAATATCCCAAAGTTGATAAAAAGCACCAGGAAAATCCCCCGTCAGGAGACCTTGATCCCCTGATACTTTAAAAAAGATTTTTTTGAAATACTTTCTCTATATTTAGTTGATCGAATTTTCTCCTATGCCAACTTTCATACATTTCTCGGAGCTTTATTAATAAAAATCCACCCAAATTTTTTTTTCAATCAATTCAAGATATTTAGCATTTTTTCAGCTTTGTTTCTAGCATGACATTAAAATTTATTTATTTTCTATTCCATGAAAATTAAACACATAGTTCTTTGGCATCTTTTAAAATGTCATACGAATTTCCCCCGTATTATACTAATGGTAAAGTATTTTAAGATAAACTACAAGATATAAATGGTTTTGCCATTAGGAGACGCTGAAGACCTTTTTGATAATTTTACTTTTTGCTCAATGGACCATGGACTTATAAACATTTTGTACGCAATGAATCATCACACACCATTGTTTAGAGGAGTAATGCTATCACACTGGGAAGTTATTTCGAAGGAAAACATTATTGAATCAACAAAGATTCATTCATGCGTGTATTTAATTACCCAGTAGCGTATTAACCAGTGAGATCTGACATCGATTTCGCATCATTCGTCACACTCTCTAACACATCCATCATTTCCCCCAGACCTAATTGTGGAAATTGATTTTCCGCTCTCATTACTCTAGTGCACAGAGGATTGGAGATTACAACCTGATACACAGTAGTTTTTTCCTATAGTATAGATAGATAGAGAATGCGATTTCCCAGCTGGTGTTTTCAGAATTTTTCTTTTTTTCCTATGTTAAAATACTGAAGTTAAAAAACATACTTGAAAGTGAAACTATACTTGCTTTGCAGACCCATGATTTTAAAACTGACATGGTATAATGGAAGAGAGTTCTCTTGGAAAAGGTTTGGCTATTTCCTTTACCCCAAGAGCTGGTTTAGAATTAGACCGAATTTACCCGAAACCAGAAGGTGTTCTTGTAGAGCTTTCCAACACCAGAATGCTAGAGTATATAAGCATGTCCATACCAAATAGAACGAGAAATTATGAAAAGAATAATAAAATGCTTTGTTCGCAACTTATTGGCTAATAATTTTAGAGTTTACTGGAAACATCGACTAGTATTATGTAAATTTTGTCTTACTGTTGTTGTTGTTTCATATCCTCATAAGATATGATAAGTCAGATCAGCTCCATTAGGTTGTTGACCGCCAAACAGTCAATAACAATAAGGGGATCGGATGTAAAGTCCACCTTGGAAAGTCCGACACAACTCAGAAGCTGGATGGTCACAGCATTTTTTACAATTATGATGTTTTTTTGTCACGTTCAAAGGAAAGACACTTAGGCTAAGCGCGCACTAGAGACTTTTGTCTCGGCGACAGAGACAAAATTATCACCCTGGCTTTTGCAAGAAGCTAGAACGCGCGCACAGGTGATGAGACACTTGGCCCATTGCCAAGAATCTCACCATTGAAATACATAGCTCTCGAGTGACCTAGTTTTATAGTCGCCGGCGACAGAAGTCGCTAGTGCGCGCTTAGCCTTAAGGTGGTCACTTGTAAGTCTATCCAGAGCAGTATGGGAGCCCGGGTCACATTTTACTTCCAGCAGAGTGCTTGGGGAGGCGTAGGGGGAATACGTCATATTAATACAAGTTACTAACTGTAGTAAACCTTAACCATTAGTGTCTACTACACGCAATTTGGTTACTCGGCAAACAGAGGTATGCGCGAAACGATATCAATCCAGCTAAGATTTCCTTTTTCCGATCACCAAAGCATGATGCAAAGAAACCTCTCCACCAATACACCTCTCCCAATTAATCTTTCTTAGCTAAAACAGACGGAGGAAAAGAAGGCAGCCGACCATCTCTCTTCTCATCCCCGAAGCACCTGTTGTTGTCACCCCGCTGGGTCCAAACGTCATTAATTTTCGTTTTCTGGACCTCGGAGATCGATGGCGCGAAGTCTGATTAGAAAAGGGACACTTCCCCAGGGACGCCTTCATTTTTTATTGAAGGGGGTTGGGTATTTCGGGCGGCCGCTCGAGTGTGAAGGTTTCGGCAGGTTTCATTAGTGGTCGACGAGTCTAAATAAAGATTACGGGCAGTGATGGAGTGTTGGAGGGGTATATACCTTGATGAGCAAGTTATATATGTAAGAAAAGGGGAGTGCTTCACCACTACCTCTGGTTAGAGGAATATGTGAGAAAACTCCAGCTCTCAAGCGTCGCCTCCAACCGTGGACCGGTTTCGCCCATGTTAGGGCTCATCAGCACGGTATAGGAATTTAACGCAAGAGAGCGGAGGGAGAACTTTTAGTCTAGCCCCACTATAACGGAAAAAGTGGAGGACTAATCAATGGTCACCACTTTTTCCGTTATAGTCGGCTAGACTAAAAGCTCTCCCTCTGCTCTCTTGCGTTGCCTTCCTATACCGTGCTGATGAGCCCTAACAAAGACGAAACCGGTCCACGGTTGGATGTGACGCTTGAGAGTTGGAGTTTTCTCACTTCTATATCTAATTTGGGTTGTTAATAAGTGTGTTTTTGTAGCGCTTATCTTTACGGGGTTGAATGTGCTTTCAGTTACATAACCTGCGGATTGCTTGCGACACGTCCCTACACTGCAAAAAATTTATCTTACAGAAACAGAGAAGCTCTGGCAGCAAAAGTTGCCAGAGCTTTCCTTTCCACGGAATTTCCCTGTTGACTGAACTTTTTCTGGATGCTGCGTTCGTTTCATAACTTTAAAAAACTAATCCATTGGAAATATTCTGTTTTGTAACTACATATTGTATTTTTTTTAGACTGGTGTCTCATTTTTTCCAATTTCGGAAGTTTAAAGAGGTCATGTCCCTAAATACTTCCGCAGAAAATGTCGTTGCGTTCAGAACAAGCTCAGTCAACAGAGAATTTCCATGAAAATGAAGGCTCTGGCAAATTTTGCTGCCAGAGATTTTCTGTTTCTGTACGATTATTTATTGCAGTGTATATATACTTACACTTTTTTATTTTATAACATGACTTGAAAAATAAAAGAAAACTTAAACTAATTGCATAATCTTTTACAATTCCAAGTGAGAGGAATCCTTCTTTTATAAGTTAATTGAACTTTATTTCTTTTTGAATTTTCCAATTACCTTGCAGGATCCAAAAAAATATATTGAGCATTGGACCATTTCCCTTCAACCTTGGTTTGAATCTTTTTCTAAAATGTTTTCATTGCCTTTCATCTTTCAAAAAGATTATATTACAAGCAAATGGGAAACTAAAATATCTAAATCAAAAAAGGTATCTTAGTTTGAATCGTTTAAAAGTTAATACACGTTTGAGCTCTTTTAGCATCGTTCTAAAAGACTTCCTAGAAATTAATTTAAACAGAAAATGGAATAAATTGAAATATCGATTAACTTTCAACTTAATGTTATTCAACCTTTTCCCTCTTCTAAAGACTTAAATAAAAATTTTATAATTTCCCGTTTATCATCAGTAACTTCTCTTATCTTAGCAGGTACGAAAACGATGTATTGCAGTTTTGAACTCTAACACACGTACCTTATAACCCAAGTGAACCAACTTCTCATTATAACAAATATCTAACATTCAAGTAGGTTGAAACTTTATTTTGGTTTTAAAAGAAGTGAGAAGGTACCTCGTAAGTGGAAGTGGAGTTTTTGGCGTATCGGCTGGGGTCTCCGACGTTGAAGAACTCGGACTTGGGCCTTGGCGGGAGTCGGGGACGGACGTCCAGGTCGCTCGTCTTGGAGAAGTCGCGGCTGAGGTTGGACTCTCCGGCAGACCACTGGCGCTTCACGGGGGACCGCAGACCACCCACTGAAAACGAGGAACGTCTTAACGTTTTGTTTATTTGCATAAGGTGTCTTTCAAAATTACAGATTTATAGACTGCATAAGGCGACTGGGAATCACACTAGCAAGTTTAGAACCAAACGCTACACTGTAAAAACATATGGCACTTTACACCAAAAGTGGTGGGTGGAAATTGCCTCCATACATTGAGATATGTTACACCACGATAAGGAGGGACCCCCACCTTCCTCTCCGGGAAGAGGGACCTTCCTCCGAGTCTCCGGGGAGAGAGGTTCCATCCACTATGGAGGAACCTTCCTGCGAGTAATAACACTCCTTATCGCGGTGCAACATATCTTCATGTATGAAGGCAATTTCTACCCATTAGGTACTTGTTGTGTAAAGTGTTGAATTTTTTCACAGTGTACTCTGAGACGCTGAGGTACAGACAAAAAATAACGTAATTGGAAGATATCTTACCATGAGTAAACGGGTTGAGGTTGAAATATAAATTTTCATGTTTTTATGAAAAGGCTGGATATAAATGCTTATTTCTCCTTAAGATTAAGAAATCGTCTTTAAATAGAGGAATGCAAAGATGACTTAGTCATATTTTCAAGACGTTTAAGTTTTGATCATAGCGCCCCATAAAAAAGTAAAAGGATATTTTCTTCTTAAACATATTTTTCTTCTTCAGATCATATAAAAGAGTTACAAAAGGAACTTATTCCTATTAATTTTTTAATGATACAACTAGTATTCGACCATAAAATATCTTTAAGTGATGTATATAATTCGTATTTTTTTTAATCACGGTTAAGTAAACCAAGTTCTGAAGCAAAATAAAATATTAAGTAGTGATGCGTAAATTAAGCAACAATTACAGTTCGGAAAATTTGGGAAACATTTCATAATTATACTTCAATTGTATGAAAAACACTAGAGACTAGAGGAACACGTATCTAAAAGAGGAAAAAAATATTTCTTTCTACCATCTGTGACCGTACTTAATTAAATTTTTAATAAAAAGAGTAAGTGGGAAAATTAAGTTTTTAATGAATAAAAACTGCTGGCGTTCTTTTGCCCAAACCCAGTTTGGTTACATCTTGAATAATTAAAGGAAAAAGCATTTCTATTTCAGTGGATTGGTTATCAAGTTTCCTTTTTCTTTTACACTCCGGTAACAGATGGTGTCGCGAAAGATGGTGATGGTCAAGATGATGACTGCGGATGACTAGGTGCCTGATCTGAACTCGTGTAACATACGGGGGTGTCGCAGAAGATGGTCACATAGTAAAAAGAGTTGATATCAATCAGTTCGAGTGACTAGATCCCCAAACTGGACTCGTGTGCGTGCAATACAGACAAGGGAATGAGATTATACTTTTGTAACACTTGGTGTCCCAAAAGATGATGATTGTCAAGATGGTCAACATCAGCTTGAATAACTAGGTGCCCTAACTGGACTAGCGCAGGCAAGGGGATTTAACAAGGGGAGAGGAAAATAGGGGATTAGGTGAGACTTCTGTTACAGACGGTGTCGCCAAAGATGGGGATGGTCAGGAAACTCTACCCGGGTGACCAGGTGCAACATAGGCGGTGCTTTGCCAATCCCTATGCCGGTCCTAAGCCTGGGTAAAAGAGGAAGCTTCTACGACGGGCTAAACACCCATCCACGTAAAAACTCCTGTCAGAGATTTCTACCCCTGACCTTGGTGTGGTAGCTTGCAGTCCTCTACTACTTGATAGACTCTGTAGAAGAACCTGCTATGATGGAAGTGGGGGAAAGCCAAGAGGAACCCCACTTCCAGATAAGGAGGACACTCACCCATCCAAAAATCAAGCTTAAAACCAAAACATGGGACGTTATATCCAAGCAGCCCAAATGTTTATTGATTCGTTCAATATTTATCATGTATGGCTAAATTATATTAACTTCTGGTTAAGGATACGTTAACTCGACATATTTGGTATGAGCTGTGCTGCTAGAGTAGGACCATATTGGCAAGACTACAAATTTAAAGCGAAGTGATACAATTACCATATTGACATCCTAGGTGTCAAGATGGACTGGATTTGGTGAGATCAGAACTTCGGAAGATTACTCACCGGACTTCCCAAACTTCTTGAGGTATTTGTCCAGGTGACTGTGGCTGGAGCTCGTTCTGGGCAGAGGTCGGATGAAAGACGCGGAAGGAGGAAGGACGTTGCCGTTGGGCTCAAACAGAGACCGGATGTTGTCCACGGGCTCGTGGCACGCTGTGGACAGCACCTCGGAGTGACTAGTGGTGACGCCATTGACTATCATGGCCTCCAGGTTCTGTCAAAGAGAAGACTATGGTGAGATATATCATTCTGAAGATAATGGGGATGGGTCTGTTTAATTAAAGGTTTCCAGATACACAGAATTTTACTTTTTTATGTAACAATGGAAAAATAAGTTTTCAATTTCACACGAACTACAAGTATTTACTTTCATTACAACGATCAATTGTACTCAATAATGCAAATAGGTAATACCCGAATTATGATTTCTAAAACAATTATTTCGTTTATTCTTTTTATATGAGTGACTATTGCTCTTTGATTTTCCTTGAATGTGATTGATAACTGAAAGGGGCAGTTATACAAGAAAACATATTAAAATACTCTCGAAACACATTATAAATTCAATTGGAAAATAGTTACGAGGAAAATTATTTTTAAATAAAATATTTATACTTAAAATTTTCTAATTTGAAATTTTACAATCAGGCAGTTAAGTACTATTATGCAAGCATTGGAAATGCCATTTATTACTAAATTATTGCTTCTTATAAACCGGAGTAAAAGAAGTTTTATCAGTAAGAACGTATAAAGAGAACTTGGAGTTTCCTAATTTCTTAACCATTCGTGAGCAAAAAAGACATGAAATAAAATCTAGCTTTAAATCAAGGTAACATTGATCAAAAAATGCAAAGGATTTTTTACAAAATAAATTTATAAATCACACTCTCTCTTTGTCAACTATAGGAAATATTATTTACATCAGGATCTATGGCAAGTTTCAAAGTCCAATTCCACATAAAAATATTCGTAAACCGTCCGCATAAACTCCATCTCCTCAATCCTCCCTCCAAAAATCCCACACCAAGGCCACCCCACCCCCGAAACCATCATCCTGAAAAATACACCCCATAACCCTAATACTCCAGAAGAGCAGCAAGAGCAACGCCACCGTCTCAGAGACACTGGCTCGTCTCTCGCTAAGACCATCTCCATATTTATAAACACGTGTTCCGAGGATTAGGCACGTGTCTCCAGGGGTGAGGGACGCAGAGATGGGAAGATAGGGTCCATTCATCACGCTTGATCTTCCCGTCAGAACCCCCACCCCACCCCTTCAGAGAGAGAGAGAAATAAATTAATTCTCCTCTTCCGCTCCGGATTGTGCCATTCTGTGGGTGGGGGGGTTTTCCAAACGGGATTTCAGTCCACTCCAGAAAAACAAGGGATTTGGAGTTGTTATATCCTATTATTATGTGTGCTGGGTTTGGGCGAGTTAAAAGGAAGGGTTTTTTTGGGGGGGAGGAGGAGGAAAAAGAGAGGGGGGAGGAAGGGTGCAATCAGTGTGAAAAGTGTAATTGTTGAAGTAGGAATCGTCGTTTTTATTGTAATGGGGGATGATTTCGTTATTGGGGGGTTGGGTATTGTGAGGGTGAGGTGAAAAGGAAGTTAATATCACAATGCAACAAAAGGGTATCATACTTTGAATATATTTGCCCTTGGAAAAAAGTAAGCAAAATTTGCTTTGAAGTTTCCCCTTAAATTTTTTTCATCATTGATTCTTGTTTCGTGTCAAATTGGATATATATATATATATAAGCAGAGATATTTTTAACGCATCTGAGAGCGTATTTCACCTATTGAAAATCGGAAATACGGCGCCCCACTGAAATCGAATAATAATAATTTTTTTACTGAAATTTGTTATATTAAATAAATATTTAATTTAGAATGTTTAATGAAAAATAGAGGGTTTTATTTATAATGTTTAATATTTTCTACTAATTTTTATAACAGATGCTGTATTTTAAAAACCAAAACATCATTCTCATTTTTTTCTATTTTATTTTGTCCATAAAAATTTTCGTTTTTCACATTTCAAATATACCGTGATTTTAAAATTTTTTTGTACCTAACAGTAATTTTACCCTAGCTCTTTTTCAATGAACTTAATAGCAGAAAGGGAAAAAATGATTCATACTGACAAATATTTTCCTATCCAAGAAGAATAAAAACAAGTGGAAAGTTAAAAAAAACATAAATACTTTGAGGTTAAGGAGTATTATATAACACCATCCAAACAATTCATCACTACATACCGAATCGTGCCATGATAAAATCAAATTTAGAGAAATATAATGTATTATGTGTGGTTCATAGGTTACTAGATAGATCAATGTCAAAAAAATAGTTGTAGTTTAGAGATGCTAAGTTGCCATGGATTAAGTAAGTCTTAAAATTTATAATACGTAATTATTCTGTTTTATTCTCAAAATAAAGCAATTTTATTAAGGGGAACTAAATCTCTCTCTAATCACACTTACGAAAATTAAAAAAATTTCGTTTTAAAGAGTAGATCAATCTCAATCACTTCAAATTATTACTTATTCAGCTTATTTTAAATTCAGCTGTATTCAGTATTCCTCTGCATGGTTAAACTACTTAATTTTGAAGTTCGTAACCCACTCAGTCATATTAATTCCGATGAAACAGACCAATTTGAATTGTGCTAAACCCCCTGGAATACAATGTTCTTATTCAAGCTCATGCAGTGAACATTCCTCGTCTGAAACTACCTGAAATTTTGATTAGGGACATTATGAATCGCATAATAAGGGTAATCAGCTTAATTGCTTTCATTAAGCGAGTTAGTGACATGTGACGACAGTCTTTGTATCTTAAATGTTAGCTATTGGCCTTTCTGAAGGTAGCAATTTAAATGAGCGCTTTATTTGAGCCATCAACTAATCACATATAATTAGGAAGATATTAAAATAACCTCTATTCTATATCAAAACTTTTGAATGAGGATCGTTCGAAGCTTGAGACCATTCACTTTATACCTAAGCATATTTAATTGAATATTTGATTACCCCTCAAATAGGTATCAAATTTAGCCCAACTTTGTTTCAATTCAAACATTAAGACTTCCTTAATGGTTATTAAGATTTATAAGAGAGTTTCTACTCTTGGTCAGGTTCAAAACATTTAGCATTTTAAGAAAACAAATAATTTATAAAACCTTTTATTACGTAACCCTTATTACCTATTATTAATTATTACCTATATTATTTCTCAAAATTATTCACGTCAGGTCGAGTTAACCAATTTTTCATCTCATCTTGGGCATTTCTAATTTTCTTAAACATTTAACTATCATTGTTATGTATTATGAACGAGTATAGAATAACTCAAATGATAAATAAATTACGAATTAAACATTTTCCCTATGGAGTATTAATATTTTTAAGAGATGATAATTCGAAATGATACATGGAAATTGTTTACCATTAGTATAAACCAAATCATGAGAAAATTTATGGTTTTAAAACTTCAAAAAGTGTTTCCCAAAACTGAAAAAACCTGTTTTCAATTACAGCGCTGTTCTCCATTTATTTAAAAATATTGGAATTTTTTACGGGAAACCTTTTTTTACCTCAATATGAAACTAAAAACTTACTTCAAAAACATTCTGGCAACTAATTAATAATACCATTTGTAAAAATACTTTAATTAGCGTTTAACCATAAAAAATATAAGTTCGAAGTTGCCGCGCGTATCAAAATACTCTTAACAACAAAATCATGCTCAGTTATTATATTTACTTTGAGTAAAAATAGAAATCCTAAATAATATAGTTAAAAGTTATAAATTTTATGAAACAGAATTCTAAAATTCTATTTTATGAAGCGAACAACCTTCAAATAGTAAAACCAGACAATCTTACCATGGTTTTCTTCATTTTAAAACCCCAATCTCAACTATTCTTTACACAGACACACTTGAATCCAGAACGGACCTCAACACTAGGTGAACTGTCGATTCCGTCAATAGTAGTAGGAGTGAGGCTTACACTTTCATCCTTTTAAAAATGACTTCGATCGAACTGTCTGGCGACTCGCCAACCCCCTTTGCATGATCGTTCGATGAATGGTTTTTTGCACCCCATTCAGGGAAATGTGTAATGCGTTTACCCTCAGTGATTCCAATCCCGTGTTGATGATTAAAATGAATAATTTTAATACCGTGTAATCATTGCTAAGCTAGTAATTATGTAGGGGGATGTGTGTATTTTTTCTAATTAATATTTTAAGAGCATGCTAAATGTTTGCCAATATTCCCCAGGATCATTATGAACATTTTAATTAGACATGATTCAGTCATTCCATTTTTGTAAAACTCGAATTTTCTATACTTAATTATGAAAATTTTTTTGTACAGTATGTTTATTAATTTTTTGAAACCCCTTAATGATATATTCATTCAATTTCGATCACGTGATTGTATAGTATTTTCTTTGATAGGTTCAACTTCTACTAATAATATCTAGCTTAACATTTTTCATCAAACCTTTTTTGGAAGAAAAAGGTTAAGCGGCTCCTAGAGAGCAGCAAATATCTCTAATATCCCAACTTGAACTTAACATCATATTGTTTTTTTGGAAGGGGGTTTAAAAATTAAAGGATTTCTTTCTTATCAGTAAAGTGTTCTTAATACAGTAAATGTTTACGTTTCATCATGTATAGTTATTTTTTATTTAGTTGTTTTTAAGTGCACTTTTTGTTGTTTCCCTTGTTAGATGGAGAGTTTTGCAATCTCATTTTCATATTGGTAGCAGAATTGAACCCATTACCTTTATATTTTAATATGTCATTAGAGCTTTAAGAAATTTTTATGTGAAAATGTATTGTGTGTTTAACTGAACTTTCTTTTCTTCCACCACTATAAATGGATTTTTTCTGCAGTGTTGTCCTTAAATAAATAAATTACTTGACACTTATAAATAACAACAAATATGGATCTGGTTGGAAAACTTGAAAAAATACATCAAAGCATATACAAAATGTTAGAATCCAAATAAAAATACGACCATGCGGAGTAAATAGAACTACCTCTCTCTTCTCTCTCGCCCGGTAGGAGGCTTCTACAATCCAAAACCCTCCCCCTCGATGCTACGATAATATCTCTCTTCAAAAGCCCAGCAAACATCTTCTCCAAACAGGAAACTGTATCAATTTGTGCGAGACCCCCTCTGCCTTTTCAATCCACTCAGAAGCAGGGCATTGATCATTTGCGCTGGTCTTTTGTGTCATGTATGCCCGCCATAACGGACCGATTTCTCCTTTATATACACGATCTCGATATTTATCATTACCGGCCGCCATTTGCGGCGATATACTCCTGTGGGGACCCATCCCTCCGCCATCTTAGCACCGCGTTCCATCACCAATCAGAGGAAATGGTCTGGGAGTGTAAATTTACCAGGGGCGATAAATATCGCTTTAATTCTTACACTCTGGGAATCGTGATGATTCAGTTGCGTTGGGCGTTTTGATTTGTGTTGGAGACAATCAAATTTGTTGGTGAGTTTGTTATGAGGTTGTTATTACCTGATGTGGTGGTGGGTGGAGCTATACTAGATTACAGAATTTCCTGTTTTTGACGTCAAGGGTTGACGTAAGAAGACACCAAACTTTCTAGCTATCTAATTGGTGAAAAAGACAGAGCGAACAGAGTCGTCTCTGTTGCCAATTAGGTAGCTTGAAAGTGTGCCGTTTTCTTACGGCACACTTTCTAGGAGTGACGTCACTGCAATCTAGTATAGTTTATTATAGAAAATATTATCAGGGTTCATTTTTAAGAATTAATTCGTAAGGAGTACTCGAATAGTTCACAAAATAGAGAGTTGAACTATATAGAGAGAAAATAGAGAGATAGAGAGAAATAGAGAGAGAAATTGACGATTGTTTACGTATACGTATATGTTTGAATTATAATTAAAATATCTTACAGCATTTTCACAGAGAAAAAAAATTTCCAGCCTAGTCTGACGTCAATTAAGCCAGGCAAAGTGTAAATGATATATTGTTACAATTTTTAACTAAATAAACAGCGCGCGGATAATTTCCTGTGACTAGGTTTAATTTAGAATATATACAATAAAATAATATAATATAATAAATGATTTACAATAAGAACTTGAACATTTTACAATCTTCCCTCACTGTCAGGCCAGCTCTCCTCTGTTCTCTCAATTTCCTTTATAAAATCAAAGCACAACAATAAATTGCTATCTCTAAAAGTCCAGGCTTCACCAGTCCCGTTGGGGCTGGACTAGTTATCTGTTACACTGCCCCCTTCCTAGGAACTGCCGTCCCGGCAGTTTCTTCTTTAGGTATTTCCTAAGAAAGGGGCCAGCCGGTCCATGTGCACCACCTTATACTTTGTAGTCCCCCTTTTCGTGATCCGGTATATGACATCGTTCAGTTTTTTCACAATGATGTATGGTCCGTCCCACACACTTTGTAATTTCGGTGATAATCCTCGTTTTCTCGTAGGGTTATACAACCAAACTCTATCGTCTTCTTTAAAGCTATGGGATGTAGAACGAACATCATATCGTGATTTCATCCGCTCGGCCATCCAGGTAATTCTTTCTCGGGCAAACCGATGAACTCTCTCCAACCGTGCCTGTAGAGCATCGATGTATTGATCAGGCGATGAAGGGGTATCACTTGGTCGTCCGAATAGTAAGTCGCAAGGTAACCGAAGCTCTCTTCCGAAAAGTAAGGTGGCCGGAGTGTAATTAGTTGACTCATGGACGGCGCTTCGGTAAGCGAGCAAGAATAGGGGAAGGTGGTCGTCCCAGTCTCGCTGGTTTCTTGCAACGAAGATGGATAGATGGTTTAAGATAGTTCGATTGAATCTTTCAACCATTCCATCTGACTGCGGATGCAGAGGAGTAGTCCTGGTTTTTTTTATTCCAAGGGTCTTGCACAACCCTTGAAAAAGGCCGGAATTGAAGTTCGGTCCTTGGTCTGAATGGATTATAAGTGGCACCCCAAACCGACATATCCAATTTCTGGTCAGGGCTTCTGCCACAGTTGCTGCTTCCTGGTCAGGCAGTGCATACGCCTCCGGCCATTTCGTAAAATAATCCATTACAACCAAAATATATTTGTTTCCGGCATCTGTTCTCGGCAAGGGTCCTAAAACGTCCAGGGCGATCCGTTCGAAGGGAGCACCGACATTATACCTTTGGAGACGACCCCTAGTTCTCGTTTTCGGACCTTTCCTAGCAGCGCAGGCTGTACACTCCTTGCACCAACGTTCTACGTCCCCTCGAACTTGGTCCCAGTAAAACCGCTCTCGCACCTTGTGAAGGGTCTTCATCACTCCGAAATGCCCTCCGGTTGGACTATTGTGGATCTCTTGGAGTACTGATGAAACTCTGACTTTGGGAAGTAAAAGTTGCCACCTGTGATTTCTTCCATCCTCCGTTTCCCACAAACGGTACAGCACCCCGTCGCGTAGATGTAAAGAGTCCCATAACGCCCAATATCGTTTGGTCGTTTTACTTTGCATGGCTATGTCCTGCCACTCAGGTTTCGAAGTCGAATTTTCTTTCAGTTCCAGGATTGGCTTAATGTCTGCGTCGGTTCTCTGAGCTTTAGCTAACTCTGCAGGACTCCATGGATCAGGCATAGTCGCTGGTTGAGCTTGAGATTGCCTGATTCTCAATTCTCTTTTTCTCGTTTCGGGTGGCTTACTTTCAGGTTCAAATTTCACCTCCGCCTTCTCGCAGTAATTGCAATTCGCACAAGGACGTCTTGATAATGCATCGGCATTCCCATGGGCGGATCCTTTCCTGTGTTGGACTTCAAAGTCATACTCTTGCAACCGTTGTATCCACCGGGCTACCTGTCCTTCAGGATTCTTGAAGTTCAACAACCAGGTAAGAGCAGCGTGGTCTGTCCTCAGGAGAAACTTCCTTCCGTAGAGAAAGTGGTGGAAATGCTGAACAGCTTTCACGATAGCAAGTAATTCTTTTCTGGTCACACAGTAATTCCTTTCGGCTTTCCCAAGAGTTTTGCTAAAGTAAGCGATAACTCTTTCATTCCCATTGATGGCTTGGGAGAGAACCGCACCCACTCCGTCGTTACTAGCGTCAGTGTCCAAGATAAATTTCTCACTGGGCTGAGGATAGGCTAGAATAGGAGATGTTGTGAGGACTTTCTTAAGGTGTTTGAAAGCTTCCTGGCATTCCGAGGTCCAAACGAAGGGAATTTTTGCTTCAGTCAACCGATGCAGGGGTCTTGCTATCAAAGAGAATCCTTGCACAAACTTCCTATAGTAGGAGCATAGCCCCAGAAAGCTGCGAAGTTCATGAACATCTTTTGGCTCTTTCCAGTCCTCGACAGCCCTAACTTTAGTCGGATCCGTCCTGACTCCTTCGGATGAGATGAGGTGGCCGAGATAGGCGACTTCTCTGCGAAACAGGTTGCACTTCGCCGGATTTAATTTGAGATTTGCTTCCCCTAGCTTTCGAAACACTTTTCGTAAGTTTGCCAGATGCTCTTTAAAGGTCTTTCCGATGACGATGATGTCGTCCAGGTATACAAGACATGCTTCACAGGTAAGGCCTCTCAGTACTGTTTCCATAAGTCTTTCAAACGTAGCAGGAGCATTACATAAGCCAAACGGCATCACTTTAAACTGCCACAGTCCTTGCCCAGTTGTGAACGCTGTCTTTTCCTTATCTTCTGGGGACACTTCCACCTGCCAATAACCACTCTTTAAATCGAGGGTGGAAAACCATTGGTTTCCTGCAAGAGTATCCAGCGCATCGTCAATCCTAGGGAGGGGGAAGCTATCTTTCTTGGTCACATCATTTAAACGGCGGTAGTCTACACAGAATCTGGTGGATCCGTCTTTCTTCTTTACGAGAACGATTGGAGACGCCCAGGGACTGGTGGAGGGTTCAATCACTCCATTTTCTTCCATTTCTTTGATCAAGTTAGAGACCTCCTCCCTTTTAGCGAATGGCAGTCTTCGAGGATGTTGTTTAACTGGCGGGTGATCACCAGTGTCGATTCGATGCTGGGTCACCTTTGTTTTACCTACATCTCTTGAGGAGCTAGAGAATAATTTCTTGTTTTCTAAAATCAAGGCTCGAACGGTTCTTGTCTGGTCTTTAGTGAGATTCTCTAAGCCGTCGTCAATAGTCTTCAAGTAATCGGGTAAAGTGTCTTGATCATTTTCCATCTTTTCGCAATGGGAGATGCTGACCACGGGAGAGCAGGAAGCGATTTCTGCTCCTCTTCGAAGTAGTTTTACCTTATTGCTGAGGTTTAATAGACGAACAGGTACTTTTGACTTTTTCAGGTCGATAAGCGTTGCAGCCACCAAGAGGTCTTGTTCAGAGGACGTGGATGAGGGAAAGTCTGTTACCCCGTACCTATAGCCAGTACCACGGTCTCCAACTCCCTCTGTTACCACCTCGGTTCTTGGAGGTATGCTTATGTCTTCTGTGGCAAAAAGTCTGCAGACCAACGTCTCCGGACGAATTTGGCCAAAGAGCGGAAACTCCTCGTTTCTCAAGAGAAGGACGTTCTTCTCTAAATCAATTTTAATCCCTTGTGGTTGAAGGAAATCAAGTCCAAGTAAACAGTCTTCTTGTATGTCTGCTACGTAGATGGAATGTTGAAACGAATACTCACCAATACGGATGTTGACGGTTGCTCTTCCTCTCACGGTCGCTTCTTCTCCGGTAACTGTCCGCAACGCGATGTTGGGCGTCTTATAGTCGAGTTGGCCCCTACTTATCTTATCAGCTAATTTTAGATTTATAAGGGTGACATCCGCCCCAGTGTCAACTATCATAGTACAGGGAACATTATTTACATATCCTCTTATGTGGAGTCCAAGGTCTTTTCCATTGATAAAGGATATTTCAAAGACTTTCTTAGGGCCTGTAAACGTCGCAGACTGCCCTTGCCCCGCAGGACAGTCTCGCTTTAGTTTCCCTGGCCTTGGAGTCGGCGATCTTGCTTCTTCGGACACCTATTGCTTAGATGACCTACTCCTCCACAGTTCCAGCATTCCAGGTTTCTTCTACGAAAGGAAAGATCATTTCTTCTCGCTTCTTCAAATGTCTCACTTATCATTTTGCGCATCATCTCCTTAAGCTCTGCTGCATTACTTGCGCTGTCCTCTTCGCTAGTGGTACAGGCTCTCACCGATCTCCGGCTCCCAGTGGTTGCTCTTCTACAAGCTTCGAACTTTAGAGCGTGAGCCACCGCAGCGTTGAGATCCTTACAATCCGCCATGCGTGTCGAATGTTGCGTCTCCGGATCTGAAATGGCGTTGACGAAAGCGTTCCTCGCCATACAGTCTCTGACGTCGAGCGGCCAGTTTGCATAGACCTTCCGTGCCAATTTCTCCATCTCAAAGGCCAGGACTTGAAGAGATTCTCCAGACTTTTGTGTTCTGTTGGTCATCTGTAGCTGGAAGAACTCTTTTAAATACTCTTCCCCGTACCGTAGTTCCAAGGCGTTGACGATATCTTCATAGTCCAGGCGCTTGTCGCTTGGTAAGGTTTGTAAAACTTCTGCTGCTGTTCCTCTCAGAGACGCCGCCAATTGACTTGCCCTTACTTCTTCATTCCAGCCATTTGAGTCCGCGATTATCTCGAATTGAGTCCTGTGGACTGACCAGGCTGTTTGGCCGTCAAAAGTCGGCGGCTTGACCATGGGTATAGGAGAGACACATTCGACGAAACTTGACAATTTTGTATGACGTTCTACCTCTAACATCCTCCTTCCTAAGTCTTCATTCCTTTGGCCCAAAATCTTCTCTAGTTCCTCATATTTCTTCTCTATTGCTTCAACTTTCTGATCAATGTGAGCTATATCAGTCTTGAACTCTATCTTGATATCTTCAATTGTGTCTTTAATTTCGGTCCTAATTGTGGATAGGCCGTCCATCATGCCGTTTTTAATAGCCACCTGACTGGCCTCTAAATTTTCCTTCATACTGTCTTGACTAATCTGTAGCTCTTGCTTTATGCTGTTTTGAAAATTCTCCAATCTTTCACCCAAAGCTTCCAACACTTTACTCAACTCAGCCTCCATTTTTCTCGTAGTCATTTGATCGTTTAGTCCTAATCACAACCCACTTCTAGACACCAAATGTTACAATTTTTAACTAAATAAACAGCGCGCGGATAATTTCCTGTGACTAGGTTTAATTTAGAATATATACAATAAAATAATATAATATAATAAATGATTTACAATAAGAACTTGAACATTTTACAATCTTCCCTCACTGTCAGGCCAGCTCTCCTCTGTTCTCTCAATTTCCTTTATAAAATCAAAGCACAACAATAAATTGCTATCTCTAAAAGTCCAGGCTTCACCAGTCCCGTTGGGGCTGGACTAGTTATCTGTTACACTATAATTCACAAAAAGATAGTTTGAAAATTTTAGTTCGCAGAAAACTAACTTAATGTCTAGAATCCATGTTGGTAAAACAAACAGATTTTTTTCAATCTTTAAGTGATTTTATAAATCAGAAGTTAAACAGATTTTTAAAAAATCGTTATCTTCCTGAACCGGGTTCATCGATTTCATTAACATGAGACGGAGAAACCAACTTAAACATCGATTTCATTAACTTTTTACGGAGAAACCAACTTTAACATCGATTTCATTTACTTTTTACAGAGAAAACAACTTTAACATGGACGTAGAGCTATACCCTGTTGCGTCCATAATATTCATACATACATTAATACCTCTTATGTAAATACTAATATCAACAGTTAGGTATCTTAGTTTTACCTTGGGGGAGAGCATAAAACCCTAACAATAACTCAAAGATTTTGGCTTCTGAGTAGAATCAAGAGATAATATTCACACTCAAAATCATAACACTTTGCTACGTTATTAAAATTGTGATGGAATATAATTGAAAGCGTTGTAATTTGAAACTGTAATTTTAATAATCATAATTGTGAACTTAAAAACACTCCAACTGCACTCGAGAATAGTTCTTTTCATATATAGCAATCTTAAAAATGACAAAAAAGTACTTCAAACAGGCTTAAAAGATAAAAACCTTTCTAGAGCTTTAAAAATATGTTATTCTCTTACACTCGCGAATGCGATAAAAAGCTTACTTAGTAGTTCTACGAGTAACTATTTTTAAAACTACAACAACAAACATTTCATAAAAAGCCATAACCAACCGGTTTTATCGGGAAGATAGCAAAACAGAAAAACTTAATCCATCCTAAAAGTGTCCATAACAAAGAACAGCTTTATGGAACTTAAGAAAACATGTTCTCTGAAAAAAAAGAGCGACCAGGAAATTGTCATGGAGGAGAAATGATGATGGCCGCTCGGAGAGAATTTCATCTATTCCTTATATCGCATGTGGAAAAGAAACATCGGATGTGAGTAGCTCAAATCGCCCGGCCTAATGTTTTTATCTGAATAGAAAAAGCAGCCCCTGGGATGCCGAAAAATGGATGGAAAAAAGCAACCCATTTCGGTCCATGAAACTAGATGGCGGCTTTGAACTCGAGGGCCACATTTGGTACGAAATAGCTACGGTTCCAGTGAACGGTTTCACGGGCTGATGTTTTTTCGGTGGTCACGTGGCCGTGAGAGTGCAGTGTCGTGTGGAATTGAGGTGTTTGCGGAAACTGGTTGGGGTATGAATTTAAGGGAGGTGTTTCGAGAGGCTTCAGTTGGAATGTTTTTACGATGTTGAGAATAAAAAAAGAGTAAACAGTAGAATCGAGTCGGTTGTTCTGAAACATTGGGTTGTAAACAGCCGAGAAGTTGTGTGATGGGAATTGAACTTTAGTTATCCAGCTATTTTTTTAAGTTTCTGTTTGGTGAAAAGACAGCGCTTAAGTGATAAAAGGATTCTGTTGTTTTTATTTCTCTAACAGTACGTGTAGACTTAAGTTCAGATTATGTAAACAGGTCACGGGTAATCAAAATACACCTGGGAAAAATTATTCCGAACTTTTTTTTAAAAATCGAAACACACAAAAAGAGAAACATATGGTTGTAGAAGAAACAAAAAATAGTTATTTTATTTCACTTAGAAAATAGTTTAGAAAAAAGAAATAATTATTTAAATGACGAAAGTAATTGTAAGTTGTAAAATTGTATGTATTGTAAGTTCTAATTATTGTATTAAAGTTGTAATTGTACATTTTAAATTGTAATAACTTCACACCCAAAAAGTTCTTTAATAAAAATTTTTTAAATAATTTTTATAAAATTAAATTATGTAAAATGATTACGAGTATTGATTGGTGAAAGGTGGAACTTTTGAATAGTAATAATGTATTTTTTTCACTCTTAAACAAATTATAGTCATTAAAAAATACATGTTACTTTACCTCATTGTCTTGACCGAATTCAGGAATCATTTCTTCTTTTGAAATAGCTGTAACATAAAAATGAATGAATAAAGCAGAAAAGTTTCACATTTCTAAAACTTTTAAGGCATTAAGAAATGAAACATTTCAATTATCATATAAAATGCACGTAAGCAATGAATGTTTTGAACAGTTAATTAATATTCCTTTTAGAGAAAACATAAATGTTCGCAAATTGATGCAATTTAGGTCGCCATTTAATTAAGAACATTCAATACGATGAAATTTTACACTTTTACTTCCTGAATGCGGATGTTTGGCAATTTCCGTTTGAAGAGAAATGGTTTGGAAATATAATTTCGTGAAGAAAGTTAGAATAGCAACAGAATATGTTTCCGAAAAACTATTAATGGAAAGTAATCAAACTTAATTTACATTTTACTTTATAACGCAGAAAGTAATGTCTCTAAATATTTTCAGTTTAAAGAACCACCAAGAAGAAAAGAGGGAAAATTCTAGGTCATGGGATTGTAAAGCTTGACCAAGCAATAGTTGTGTTTTTTTGAGGGGGATTCAAAGGATATTTTGGATTTTCCTAGTTTCTAATTGTTTCTATGGGGCTACCGAAAACTGGGAGATTCAGTACGACTCAAAAGTACATTTTCCAAGTTAAGCTAATTTTAGATGTGTTTGAATTTTCTCAAGTAAAGAGTTGATAAAAAACGAAATCTCTGGAGCAGCACTCTTTTTCTTGTAAACGGAGGGGTCAACCTCGCTGATGGTTTTTTTTTCTATTCATCCACAAAACAGCTTTTGATTTACAGTTGTTACACAAATAAAATTAGAAAACCTCGTTTATCTGGTTGACATAGTAGTTTTTTTTTGGACAGCTGCATCAGGATCTTAGTCACTTCAGAAAGGTCACAAATAACTTTTTAAGGAGTAAATTTTGTTTAAATGCAGTTTATAAGGATTGTAATTGTAATATACATTGTTTTGTTTATATTTTTTCAATGATTTAGATAGGAATGATAAAAACAGCGAGTGAACAATTCATTATTTCCATCCAATGATAACTTTTTATTTTTTTAGCATCTTTTGGGAAAACTGTCTTTGAAAAAATTCAAATAACACGGCATAGGGTTTTCGAACAAATGTCAAAATTTAATTTTTTCATCAAAATCTAAGATAATAGTTCAATTTCCAGATAAGTGTACGTAGTTTATATTAATAGTAACTTTACTTCTTTGAGCATTATAATTGTTTGATAAGAAGCATTAAATAATGATAAAACTATCATAAAATTTTTCAAAAATTTTACATGAATTCAAATTTTTATAATTTCTTCTAAATTATTGGAAAATTACGAACAAAAAATATCTCACAATTATAATAAACTGCATTTTGAAAAAGTACTCCGAACGTGGTCGGATACCTTAGTCACGGCTTACTAAGTACTATACAGGCTAGCCGAGTTTTGAATTATGAAAAACTTCCCGCTATGATCACCAACCAACCAACCAACCAACCAACCAACCAACCAACCAACCAACCAACCAACCAACCAACCAACCAACCAACCAACCAACCAACCAACCAACCAACCAACCAACCAACCAACCAACCAACCAACCAACCAACCAACCAACCAACCAACCAACCAACCAACCAACCAACCAACCAACCAACCAACCAACCAACCAACCAACCAACCAACCTAGCAGTAGTAATAAGCAGCCAAAGCCCTCATTTCCTTCCCTACCGAACCAAGTCCACCTCAGGGAATTCTCACGAAATGAAAACGCAGGAAAAATTATCGACTGGGGCTTTCCCTCCGCATGAGTCACTCGGCGAAGAAGAAATCGAAACAGGTAAATCGTTGGCGCCCGGGTGCCGCCAGAGTGAATCGCGATCGCTCTATAAATATCTCGGCGACGTCACAGCGGCCATTGATTTCTTCTTTCCCAGCAGCAGGATTTATCGCTGCGAGTTTGTTTTCATCGCTAATAATTGAGCTGTTGGTTTAATTTTAAAGAGCTTTGTGTGTTTCGTGAGTTGCAGTGTGAGGCGGTGGGTGAATCACCTGTATGCCGTGATCCGTGTGGTTGGACGGAGTTATATTTATAATTCCAGTCGTCTTGGAGTGATGCATCTCAGGTAGCACGAAAACGCCGGCCAATATCGTTTGTCGTATTGGTCTTTGTCAAAACAACTCCCTCTGAAATATCGGCAGATATCGGCGACCTCCTCAGTATTGGGTTTTGCTGGTTTGTATGTTTCTCCAAATGGAGAAAAAAAGGAGGCTAGAAACTCCGGTGTTGCGAAAATTCCGGTAAAAAACAAAAAAGTTATAGCTTTACCCATGTAATAAATTTGTTTTTTGTTGACCATAAGGGGACATCCATAAATTACGTGAGGTCAAAAAGGGGGGGAGGGGTTTGGAAAAATCTCACCAAGGGGGGAGGGTCGTTTAAAATCTCACTTCAACTTTTTAAGTTAGAAATTTTACGTTTTTTTAAGTATGAGAAAGGAATAATACCCACAGATAAGATACTGTGGGGATTTTTAGGCGGAATAATGTCCTTTTCCCCCTCATCATTAATAATGGAAAAGTTTTAGGTGCTGTGAATCACAAAATGCAAAAGAATAGGATAGAAAATTATTTTTAAAGGTTGTAAGTAAATCTCATCTGGGGGGAGGGGGGTCCAGCAAAATCTCACTAAATCTCACCAAGGGGGGAGGGGGGGGTTCCAGATTTTGGAAAAAAAACACCTCACGTAATTTATAGATGCCCCCTAATTTACCGACCGGTTTTTACATTGACCGTAATTTTCGAATAACCAGGAAATCCACTTTAATTTTTGCAGCTTTCATACAGATTTCGAGAATGTCTTTTATAATCTAAACACCCGACGATTATTCCTATTTGCGTGAATACCACTTATGTTACAATACGTTTCCTGTGCTACTTAAGGTATTGGAATACTAAAATTTTCTATTAATTTTAAAAATAAGCAGGAAACCTTTCACCATTTCATGAATACGAATCTTATTTGAACACGCAACTACCCCATATGCAGTTATGTTCTTAAGGATCTGTAAGGTTTCTTTAGGGATTCAAAATCTGTAAAAATACCTTAATAGTGTGTTTTATTCCCCTATTCCTTAACTTTTAGGTATCCCTTTGAATTAAGAGAGATATTAAGGACGAACTTATGAAATTAATCTACGAATCATTTAAAGCAATAATGATAATAACATCTTTTACACTTTTGTTTTCATTTCAGGAAATTAGATTTCAAATTACTCGTTTAAAAAATTTTCATATTCTTCAAAAATTTAAATTTTTATATTTTTTGTATGCTCAAGTTTCGTCGAAAATCGCGTATTTCCTCGTTCAAATTAGAGCCCACAATCAATATAATATAGAGATTTAGGCAATTATTCAAGTTTTGTCTGGAAGCATACTTCATATAGGGTCGATTACTCGAGGGAAGACATTCATCGTGTGATTTGGGTGGAAATGAGGAGCGAAAAACCAATTTTCGGCCTTTATGGCTTGCGCGCTCCATAGGAAGCATGAGGAACCTTCTGGGTCAATGTGGCACTTCAAGATATTATCCGAAAATTCTGAAAAAAATCACAGGTACTCTCTGCCACCTTAGACAACTTTTCCACACAAACGCTTAATCAAAATGGAAAAAGGTTTTTTCGATACACCTTACTGTATAACTAAAATCACAGAGTATAATCATTCTTAACCCTCTCGGCACCAGAACATCAAAAAAGTGAAAAAAACTGTTTTTCTTCTTCTCTCTACATCCAAAACGCCCCTATAATTTGTCTGAAATTTTTTTTTCTTGTGTGCACCCCTTCCTAGTTATTTTTATGAGCCTCATATAAGGCCATATTTTTTTCATTTTAACAGAAAATACTTGGTTTAGAACTTATTAAAAAAAGACATGGTCATAATATAAGAAGGTTACGAAATAAGAAAATATCTACCAACCTATAAAAAATTTTCTACAGAAGCTAGTAGGTATCTAGCTAGTATTTTCTCTTCACAAGCATCACAGCTTAAAATGTGAACATTGAGGTATAAATCATCTTGCTGCCATTTGGGAACGAATTCAGAAACCATGTAGAAGTCTCATATGTGATCTACATGAGTCAGTGAAGTCACTGATGAAAAGAAAATAAATTTCGTGTGTTTACATCATACAAAAATTGAGCTCGTAAGTAGGATCCTCATATGAGGCTCTGGGTGGCGAGAGGGTTAAAATGAACTTTTAAATGCTTTTTCCAGCCCAGCAAGTCGTTTGACAACTCCTGCCTCCTTCTTCAAATTTCACAAAACAGATAAACCAACCTGTATCAAAGTACTAACTTAATCCAACAAATACAACTACCCAACTGAAAACACTACATCCCACAACTACCAAAAAATCAATCCGCCCCTTAAAAAGAACACGTCCCCCTACCTCTTGGTCTCGTGCCCGCTATACATTTAATTTATCCTTTTTAAAAAAAAGTCCAAACACGTCCCAATTCGAATACATTCTCCAAAACCCGTCGAAGGACGCACGTGCCAGGGAAAGGGTCAGTGGCCAATTGGCCGGGCAATTGTCCAATCGATGAGAGGCCAGTTACGACGGCCACGTACAATATTCCGTACGGATTTCTCTCCCGAAATGAGCCCTTATTATTAAAGGAGTACTTATTGCGTGATGCAGATAGCAATAATGAATGTACAGTGGGTGAATAAGCTTCGCCAGATGGGTCTGTTTCCTGACACGCTATTCCCCCGTAATCGATCCTTGAAAGTTACTTTCCCTGCTGCATACCTCCTTATGAGATGGCTCTCTCTCTCTCTCTTATTAATGGAGTGTATCTCGTTTCTCTGTATATACTCTCTTTGTGAGTATTTATTTGCTTGAATTGGGGGTTGGGGAAAGTGAGTGTTGTCAAATTTTAAATGTGTGTGAAAGGTTGATTCCTTCTTTGGAATGTGTTTCACGTAAAAGCATGTAGGCTTTTTAGGGGGTAGGGAAGATTCGTGCATCTAGGGTCACTTCACTTAATTAAGTATTTGCACGAGTGAGGGATTTGCTTTATTTTATACTTTTTTGATACATTATGGTTGAAAACTCCCAAATTTCTGATTTTTAAGTTCAAAAATGTGTTTTAAATAATTTAAAATTCAATTTTATTTTTGCCAAAGCGTCAGAAAAGTCACGTTATCAGAAAACGGGCTTTTATTGGATGTGACATCACAGCGCATGATTTGTAATTCTAAAGTGTTTTCGTGCCCAAACAAAAAACGAAATTTCAAAAATTTATATCTTAGAAACTAGGAAACGAAAATACTTGATGTAATCTTCATTCTTCATGGTTTTTATCTACTATTTTAATAAAATTTAATCTCAAAACGTGAGAATACCTCATTTAAATGATATTTAATTTTAAGTATTCTTTATCTGCTGGGTGACTCTTAAAACGACAGTCTCAAAACTGAGTAAAAATTACTCTAACTGTCTCCGAATAAAATTTACTCAAATTTGAAAACATGAATGTACTCATTTCTAAAAACGTACATACTTAAAAATGAAACAACATGAACTTATTTTTGAGTTAGTGCATGGCTTTCTCATGAATCAAGCTCAAGATGTTTCATTTTTGAGTGTGCACATTTTTAGAAAAGAGTACATTCATGTTTTCAAATTTGAGTTAAATTTGATTCGGAGCCAGTTTGAATAATTTTTACTCAGTTTTGGGACTGTCGTTTTAAGAGTGTGAGTGTTGTCAAAATGTATTTGTGTGAAAGGTTGACTCTGTCTTTGGAATGTGTTTTACGTAAAAGCAAGTAGTAGGGGAGATTCGTGAATCTAGGGCCATTTACCTTAATTTAAATTATATTTAATTTTAAGTATTCTTTCTCAGCTGGGTGAGTGGCTACTCCAGTTTTCATGTTATGAACAATTTTTAAATCTTGCAGGAGAATATTTAAGCTAGTTTTTAGTAAAAATAGTTTGGCTTAGCTCTAATATTGTTTTGCAAAGGAAAGTCAAATATTTTCTTTTGTTTCCATATTTTAGTTTTTCAAGTTAGAAACAAAGTAAGATATTGAATAAGTTCCTACTTCACGTAGTTTTTTCAAAAAAAAAGATATGTACAAATTTGTAAAAAACATTGTATTTAGGGCCATTTTGGAATTTTTAAAAATATTTCTCTTTCAATATATTTCTTATACTTATTATAAGTAGTTAATAATCAAACGTGTAAGTAGTGTGAGGATGTGGGCAAATCAGTTTCCCACCTTAAAACAAGTTTGGTGGCTAGTTTGGGAATTTTGAAAAAAGTGTTCCTAGGTACACGAATCTCCCCTATTAATATATAAACGTGTGAACTATGAATGGAAAGAATTATGATTGAGCGAGACTATTATAATTTCGAATGAATTAGGGATTAATTTGTGATAAAATGTGAATGGGAATTGATGGATTATTCTTATGAATGTGTTTTGCAAATAAGTACATTTAGGGAGTTAAGGAGGTGTGTTAAAATACATTAATTCAATTAATATTTGAATTCAATTCAATAAATTTGTTGCATAAAAATTCATCTGAATTGATTTTATATAATTGTTAATAAAATATCTGAAAAGAAGTTTTGTTATTACTGAGATTTTTTAGGACCAAAACAGACTTAACGGTACGATTTTTTAGGAATTTCTTTTCATTTTTTCCATTTATAAGCTACTATATGCAGGTATTTTTAGTTATAATAGTTTCTTTGATGAGATCTAGAAGTTTTGAATACGTTCTTTAATTCTAAAATAATTTTTATCCAATTTAAAAGCACAGCGTCGCTTAAGGCGCAACATGACATACCTGCATTTTCCCGACTACAAAAGACGAAAAAAACTGTTTCGCTCTTAATAAAAAAACATGAGAGCGTAACCGTTTGTAAACCTTTGTTTTAATCCTTTTTGACCGGAGTTTGAGATGAAATGCTTCACCGGGCTAGCGTCCCTAACGGCGTCAATGATAGGCCTGCAATTATTTCATTTTGCCTTATGATTGTAGGTATGCTAAAATGACAAAAGTTACGATTGAAGCGATTTGAGTCATTTCCCCCCCGCAAAATCGTTTGTGCCAGGTGATCCGGGGATCGAAATTTACATTATTGATGTATAACTCAAATGTAACAAAAATGAGGTGTGTACTAAAATTTTTATTCAAATAATGCTTTTCTGTGATGTTTTATAACGGTCTTATGGCACATTTATTTAACAAAACAAGAAAATCAAACTTAATTTGATTTTATAGAATTGCAATTATAACAATAAATTTTCAAAATCAATTTCTTCAAGAATTCTTCACTTGTATTAAAAAATTTTAAAGTAATTGGAATAAAGTTTTTCTCATTATTTTTGAAAGAGCATAGAACCCTGAAATAACCATTGTTTTAAATCTGAAGTATATTCGCTCGATAATACGTAACAAGTCTTATTAGTAGAGAGGTTCTTTTTTAAGGTTCTTCACGCGGTTTCATTGTTTCCTATTCAATAAAGATTAATTAATGAACTTCTTGGAAAAGAGCACACCCTTTATAAAATAACAAGCAGTGATTTCTTTCGTTTATTCCGCCTGAAAAATTTATTAATAAACTTAAATTGTGTAGCCAACTTAAGCGTAGAAAAACCACTCAAGCATTTTAGCAAGGTATAATGCGATATTGAGATGTAGCATAATTTCAATTATATTTTATAAACTTATACTAATAAATATTTACTATTCATAAATACTAGGGGGCTATCGCCCCCTGCTCGCTATCGCTCTCCAACCCCCGGGAACTGCTGACGTAGTTCCCCTAGGATTGCTTCGCAATCCTGTGCTCGCTACGCTAGCTCGCCATACGCTGGTACAGCCTAGCTGAGATTCATTACCAACTAAAGGTTCAATTCCGTTAGAGTTACCGCTTAATATCGCCAATCTCTTTTGAACACCAAAAAGTATAAATATTACTAAATAATTTCAAATTCATATATTAAAATTAAAATGGGTTCAATTCTGTTAGAGTCCCCGTTAAATATCACCTACCTCTTTTGAAAGCTTAATTTTCAAATATAAACAATTTTTTAAAAATTTTTAATGATAAACTAAACAGTTAGGTAAACATCTAATTAAACATAATAATCCATAAATTTAAAATTATTTAGCAATATTTATAATTTTTGGTTTCAAAAAGAGGTAGGCGATTATTTAGCGGGAACTCTAACGGAATTGAACCTTAAAATGTTTAATTAGATCTATAACTGTTCAGTTTATCATTAAAAATTTTCATATTTGAATATTAAGCTTTCATAAGAGATTGGTGATATTTAGCGGGAAATTTAACGGAATTGAACCCCAACTAAATTTATTGGTGAAAATGTAGTTTTATAAACAGTAATATGCAGCAGGGAAACATTAAATACAGTGTATGAAAAATATGTATACAGTGTTTATAAAATTCATGGTTACTGTTGCATTAGCCAAGAAAAACCACCATAAGCAGTAAATTTTTATCAGATAAGTACTATTAACATGCATATAAAAATAATAATTTAACAGTAAATTAATAAAATGGTAACATTTAATCCCTCTTAACATATTTGAACAGCTAATAATATCATTAGAGACTGAAATCGGAAAAAAATCAAATCCAAAACAATGCACTCATTTTGTAACAAATTTATTGTTGCCAACCGAGTAAAAGAAATACAACGAAATCTGGACGTCACGTAAGGGAATTATATATATAGATATATAATGTGATAAGATATAATTTCAGTTATAATTCTCATAAACTAATACTAAAAGTTATCTTGATAGAAATAACTTTTTTCTTGATTCTGTGTGTATAAACATTATTATTATTTTGCAAGATATAATTTCATAAAATGTAATTTTAGGCATAAGTTATTTTGTTTAGTGCACTACACTTGTTCGAACTTGCTAAAGTAGCAACTAATCACTTCATTGGATTTTTTTGTTCATTTTAATCTTACTTTTTAATAAAATATAAGCTTTATGCTTGATTTTTTTGTAGTCTTGTGCCACATGGAAGACTTAAGCTCCAGAATGACATGCTAGGTTTGATAGGATAATAATATTTCCATAATTTTCTATATGTTCCGGAATATCCTTTTAAACGTGTAGTTCATCCATACTCTAATCAGAATAGATCTTCTAAGGGTAAGAAGTGGTTACAATTTTTAATTTTTTTATTCCAAAACAGAAAAATAAATAAACACATAAGATAAATTTGATATCTTGATTCAAGTGTTTAGGAATTGGAATTGTTGCTAAAAGAATTTCTTAAGTGCAACCATATAGCAAATCCACAACCACATGGAAATATCACAGTACCCCCAGTGTTAGAATTTTTTGGAGGAGTAAAATTACTCCTTGACTTTTTTTAGGAGGCGTGAAATTCATTTATGAGGAGTGAAATACAGAAATAGCATACACTTTATATACGGAGACAAATCGTTTTTTCTTTTATAAAAAAACGCTTTCTTTTTTAATGGACAAAATGAAATAGAAAAAAATGAGGATACTATTTTTTTGGTTTTTAACAGCTATCTTACTTAACACATCTGTTAAGTATTAGTAGATTACATTAGTATTACATTAGTTAAGTATTTACATTAACAATATAAATGAAATATTTATTTAATACTATTATAAATTGGAGTAGAAAAAAATATTATTTTTCGATTTCGATGGGGCGCTGTGGATTTTCTTTCAGCAAAAACTTTGTCAAAAATTCAAAGTTTGAATACGCCTGGCGAGTTTTAAAATTTACGATTTTCAGTGCGTGAAATACGCTCTCAGAAGCATTAAAAATATATCGGACGATACCCAAAATTTACTCAGCTATACCATTCCCATTATAACCTGCCCCATCTCCAAATATTAAACCCAAACACCCCCATTCCATTTTTCTTTTGATTTCCCAGAGACACCCATAAAAATAACTCGTGATGGTTACTATCCCCTTTACACCCTATTTGCACAGAGCGCTGAAAGTCCCCTCCTCCCTTAGTCCTAATAATTGTTCTGAGAACAGCCGAGACATGACTTACTTACTGCCCCAGGAACGACTCTTGGGGGAGCGATGGGGACTGGCCAAATAAGGAAGGGGCCGTCTAATTGACCGGAAACTCTGCCCGATTAATAGCCACCTTAATCTCGGACACGGATTTTGCCTTCTTCTCTCTTTCGCCTTCCTAAGTGATTTCCCGTCTTCCCTTTTCTTTTGGGGAGAGGTTCGAGATAGGGGTGAATTTGTTACTGGGGGGCTGAAAGAATACGTTTTTCTGGCACTATATTCTACATGTGGTTTGGATGTTTAATGATATATTGAGGACAGTATTGAGGGTTGGAAGAATAGGTTTTGTTGGTGTACTACACGCATTTTGTAAGTTAACTATAATACATATATTGTGAGGAAAATATCTACCATTATAATATAATATTATGTGCATCGTAATATCTATGTTGTGGATCATACATCATGAAAATTTATCCTAAAATAAATGGAATTCAGAAGCTAGCATATTAATAAAACATCAATAAAAAGATGGCAACCAATGGATGATATATTTTAGATGTTAACTATAATATTTAAGATTTCAATTTAGATCACATGTAGTGAGTCACCCATGGAACCATCGTCCTCTAGTGAGTCACCATGGTCCTCTAGAAAGACTATTAGAATTTTATTGGGAATCAAGTAGTAGCAATGTTTTAAATTTAATGCGAAAATGAAATTTGGAAAACTTACCTAGCGTAATTTGTTTTAAAATACCATTTTGATATGTAAAAAAACCAATTCAGGATCCCGACATTAATTTATCCGTTTCTACAAAATTGCGAATTTAACCATCAAAAATTTAGGATAAAACTTACATAGACGTCCAAAGCCACAGCTGAGATGTTTTCTTAATTTTTGTATTCTGGAGGACTTTTTCTCCTTGGACGCCACTTCTAAAATAAAAATAGAAAGTTAGTTCATAACTATCTCTCTCATAAATATCTCAAGTTCTAAAGCTTGCTTAAGAAATGTTTTGTGGTTATTAGAACTTAAGATTCTAAAAAAATACGAGGTGAGGAATATATACGAGTGAGCTTAAGAAACCATCATGCAACTATAGTGAGTTGTTTATGCACAAATGTTTGTTTAATGTGTGATTTAAAGCCACACAAACCATATGGATTTAAAAATAACTTTCGAAGAAATGACATAACAGCTTTTAAACAGCTGCTGCTGCTGCCATTTTTAGATAAAGCCGTCACTTGATGTTAAGGTTGTAAAACGCGTTTAAAAAGCAGATGATTCAATAAATAACGATTTATATTTGAATTTTCCTATACGTTATTCTGAATATGGAGCTCTTTAAGAACAGATGCACCGTGAAAACTCCAGTGGATGTCTCTCTCTCTCCTTGTGATTTCATGGAAAATTCTTCCTTGTTTGCTTTCAACATCAAAGTTTGATTAATAAATGAATGAGGAAGTTGCATGATTTTTTTTATTTTTTTAATCGATTCTTCTTGCAAAAATAAGCAACTACCCAAAATTTGAGGCCGTTCGAGAAATTTTTTGATTGCCATAACAAAAATCCCCTTTTTAAAAGCGCGCGAAAACGCCAAGAGTTTGGATGTGACGTCATCTTACAATAGGCATTGTTGAAAAGCAATGGAGTTGATAGTATTATTGTTGACGTCATCCTACAGTTTAAACAATAAACTTTTTCAGTCACGTGGTTTTTTCTCGACTTTTAAATTAAAATATTTAATTACCTGTACATGTTTTTGAAAAACTGACTAGATATTTCATTTTACCATACAAAAAACCATACGGATCACTTGTTTGTTTTTGAAAATCTGACACATGCAACTTCCTTATTGACATATTTTTCATTGAATACATAACGGATTTTAAGAACATTAAAATATTTTCTGATTTAAAATAACACACGAAACTCACTAACTATATTTGATGTTTAAGGGGTTCAGGATCTTAACCTTCATTTTAGTAGAAGTATTCATCTGCAACATGGGTAGAAAGTGTTTTCACTTATTTACTTAAATATTTAAAAAATACTTTATGCCGATTTGTTTAGGACAACTTCCAATATTTGAAAAATACGCAAAAAAATTATTGTTAGGATCTGTGGTCTTGTATTGATACAAGAGGGAAAAATGGTTTGTTAAATTATTTACTGCTAAACCAACGATAGTAAAAGGGTCACGTGATTTTGACAACGCTGGAACTAGTATTTCTGAGGGGAGACAGGTGGAAGTTGAGGGGCAGTTTATCGAAAGAGGAAGATACATTTGTTTGTAGATAGAAGCAAGACCCCAACTATCACCAGTTACCCAACTATTGGCCGTGCAAAGTCTGTAAAAATCACGCGACCCTTTTACTATCGTTAGTCAGTAAGATAATGTATAAGAATGAAAACTAATTCACTGAATGATTCACTAATTCAGAAAGAAAAAACTACGCAGACGCAATGCAAGTAAAAAAACGCACTAAAGCAAACAAATCTACCCTCAAACGTTTCACCAAAACTTACACCAGCATATCTAAAAACTCAAAATTTCCCCCCTATCAATTCACTAACCACCTCAATAAGTCTAGACAGCATCAAATCGTTTTTTGTGAAACCCTAGAACATCCACTTTCGAAGACAAGCTCACACACGTACCCAGACTAATCCAAGAGGAAAAATCCCTACCATCTATTCCCAGGCCCGTGACAAATAGAGAGAGAGAGAGAGGTCCGTTGTGGAAAGACACAAGTCCTCCATTGACGAAAGGGTTGTAACGATTTCCGATGGAGGCGCTGACCTCGATCTGTGGGAGTATGAATGGAGGGGGTTGGATTTAATCTTAGGAAGAGTTTTGGGGGGTGTTCGTAAATTACGTTGGACTAGATTTATTCTGTTAAGGCATTTTGGTGTACTGACTTGTTCTGAATTTGCGTTGAACTGAGGTTATTTTGGATGAGGCTGTAGTTGTGATGATATGTTGTATAATGTATATGTTACGGTGAGTATCCGAAGTTTGGGGAATGTCGAGATTCACCGGTGAATCTCGACATCTCTGCGCACATCCTGCGACATCTCTGCGCACATCCTGCTTGGGGATATTTATTTCATATTTCTTTCCATTTTCCTTTTTGAATTTTGGGTAATTTGTTTAAAATTAATGAAAATATAATGATTAGGATTGAAACGTTTTTAGATTTTATAATGATTACAAAACACATGTTACTGGCAATGTGGTAAATCGGGCATTATTAATGATGACCGAAGTGGAGGAGGGCAATGTGATGAATTCAATGGCATTTATCTAGGAAATTTATCCCTTTGCCTCCACTCTGGGCATTATTAATAATACCCAATTAATCACTTTGCCCGTAACATACATAAATATTTCTTTTTGGTTGATGAATGGCATTGCAAATTTATTTTAACGCCATTCTTTTAAGTTTTAATAAGATAATTTTACTGCGAGCAAATTTTTCATTCATTTTTCAAATTTGGATATTGTAAAGCTTTTTGAACAACTGTTCAATTATTTTAAAAATGTAAGAAGTTGCTTTATTTAAAACAAATTCTAAAAAATTATGTATGTTGTTGTTGCATGCCCATGATGTTAAAACCCAAAATTGTGTATACTTATTCTTCTTAGAATTTTACGAAGATGTAAAAGAAGTTTCACATTTTTTTCTTAAGTTGGTATTTAAAGGAAGGACACCTTTGTAAATACTGTGGATAGTTTATTACAGCATGCTTTGGTTCAGTTTCTTAGAACAAAAACATCATTTAAACACATCCTAACCATAAAAATTCAATAAACTAAAATACATTTTTACAAATTTCATAGAAATAAAAATTTAAATATGATATGATCCCATTGTGTGGTATTTTCAAAGGCTTCAAAGTAAACAAGTTGTTAATACATTGGTACCACGAAGCTCTATTGGTGCTCGTTTTTTATTTCTCAAGTATTTTAACTTGCTAGTATCGAGTATATCATCAAAGTATAAAGTCTGTTCTTCCTGATAAGTAAAATTTATATCTTTATAAACTTGCATCAGATTCCACAACATGTGACAAGTTTATCGAAAGATATATTAGTAAACAAACAAGCGAACACAAGTCTCAAAACAGAAGTTCTTGCCCAACAAGATAAGGCGTTTCCATACAAACACGTATGGAATCTTTTAATCCATTGCAAGTAAAATAACTCCTGTGGCGGACAAGATATAACGCTATTTTGCCAGCTCATTGTATTTTTCGCTCCAAAATCTGCTGCTCTTCTTGGGATTTTGCCAAAAGAGCGTCACCTTAAGAAGTAATCTGCTGGCCGCACGTGCTTCCTTAAGATAAACGTGTATCTTCCATCATCTTCAGCTGGAGTCCGAAATCTTTTCGTTGCATAATACTAAAATACTCACAAGACGGGAACAAGATATTATCAGTGTCCGTCATATACAATATACACGGCAAGAGGAACGCTTTGGGATATGGGAGTTATACGCAAGAGGAGGATTAGGCAACATTTCAAATAGTTTTGAAAGCATTTAGCAGAAAAAAGGAAATTTTTAGTTTTTATGTTCTGTGGCGGAATATTTTTCCAAAAAGCATAATTATATGATGACATGAATAACTTATTCATTCAGTAACAAAATACATGTTGCAAATATTTTGTGAATCCAAGCAATAAAAATTTTGATGTACTGAAAGCTCGAAGTTAAATTTCACTTCAATATAAAAATTAGTGATTTTAATTTTCTTGGGGGATATTATTTTAGCTATTTGGTAAAGAAAAAAAAAATTTGAATGTAAAAACACTTAAAGAATCCCTCAAAGGAAATATCTATACATTAACAACAAATCATCCTTGAAGCACCCAGATTCAATAGAATATTGTACTTAATTAAATTTTTTATTTAAGGAGGTTTTGGTTTTAAAAGGTAAACTCAGGTCAAAATATTTAGTACAGAGTCCTCAGTTCTCAGAATGTCTGCTAACTAGTAATATTTAAAAAAATTGTGACTTCATTTTTGATTTAAAAGTGAATTTAAAATTTTAATATATTAAGGATTTCTTGATCTAATTTTACAAGCACAATCGTATTTTAAAGACAGCCACTCTTAAATTCCTGTCTTTGAATTCATTTCTGAATTTTTAGCCTTTATATGAGCATCAAGGAAAATTTCAAAAGCAGCTGTGCAACTAGAATCACCGGATATAAGGAGCTTAGTGAAATTGTTGGAGAAACTTTGAAGTTAAAGCTTTCACTTCTCACTGAGGGTATTAATGAAGCAATTTATATTTAGATTGTTGCTAATTACCGAGACTCTTCTTCTTCAACCATCAACTTAGTTTGCTTTTATTTTATAAATACATTTATTAAGGAAAATAAAAATTAATACAACAAAATATTTTCATTTACTTTTTAATTTTAAGAAATTTTTCCAATATGGCCAAGTCAAAACAAAGGAGATTTTTAAAATATGTATACTTTACTAAAGACTTTTAGAACAAGATATATGAATGTTATTTGATAGTTACCATTTTCCCTCCTTATGTGGAAAGAGATATAGTATATATATGATCTCATATTTGAAATGAAGTTTTATTTTTGATATAACTTAACAGTATTGAATAATGAAAATGCAGACGAGATTTATGTTTACACTTAATTCATCTTTGTCACGAAACTTAAACATTTTAGTCACTTTTCTGATTTTTACTATTTTTCTAAGTCTTTCAAGATTTTAATGAATCCTTTCGTCTAATTCTTCACAATTTTTTCTTCTCTTATTACGTGACTGACCTAAAATTTTCACTATACACAAATCCTACTAAAAGAGCATTAAATAGCAGCATATAAAATCACTAACTTACCAATCTCGATTTTTTATCAATGTACGCTCATAGCACGAAACCAAAAATCCAACTACTTAGATAAATCAACCCTATAAAAGTGCAATGCCACACACTACAACCAAGACTTCAAGCAAACACCAAATCCAAGCGGGGGAAGAATAGGAAACAAAGATTTCCTCTTCTCCAAAAATTGATTCTTAAGCTGCTCACTGGTCCGCATCAGTTTTTTCTCCCACCCTCTTCCTTACAAACGGGGGAGGGAACAATTTATCTTGGAAGGTAGCAGATAACTTATCAGGGATCATGTAACAGGTGTGCTTAATAAATGAAACATCCCCCTGTGTCTTCTGGAGCGCGATCGTTAAGACTTGCCTTAATTATGCATCAGAGTTTTGCAGCGGAGGTTTTTGTGTGTAGTAGGTAATCGCAATTCCGTTAAGGAGCGATTGAAAATAAATTAAGATGTGTAGCGGAGGGAGTTATCTAGAACAATGGATGTGAGGGTGTTAGACACTTGTTCTAATTTATGTCTTCCGATTGGCTGGGTTTGTATTAAGGGGGAGGATGTATTAATTCTTCAAGCTGGTGCTGTTTGTTTCTTTATGGAAATAGGAAATAGATGATTAATCTGTCTAGTTGAAAATTGCTTTAGATGTTTTGGGTGCCGTGTATATTCAGATACCGCCAAATGTTTAATCATGGTCGTGAATTTAAATGTATGTTTTAATCGGTTATTTTGGAATGTTTTTATTGAAATAGGTCATGGAAAGGCTCCAAAAAGTTAAATGCTAAAGTTAAAAATATTTATGAAAATAAATTTTTTATGAATGCTTTTGGAAATTTTTTGAAATTTAAAATCGTAATTGTATTTTAAAGAGACCCAAAGCTCCTAGGTATTAGCATCATATTCATCGAGACTAATCGTAACTTCAAATGAATCAAAATTATATGAAAAAAAATATTACTGTATTTAACACGTGTTTTTAACTTATGTAAATTACCATCTTATTTTAGAACTGAAAATTAAAGATAAACAATAACTAATTAGAAGGAGAAGTATGTTATTTTTCTTCCTATTTTACCCTCAGAAAAATGCTAGTTAGTCATTAAGAATTTATTTATTTATTTCCACCATACAGACAGAGTCCATTTACATGGAAGGAAAAGAAAACACACCGAAATACAAAACACAAATAAAGTATGTATTAAAGTAAAGCAATAATATTGCTCATCATACCTGAACTTTCCTCGTAGTATTTTTCTTTCGATCGCTTATACCTTTACTATCCATTTGATTCTTATCTACCCCCTAGATCCGAGTTTTGATGTATCAAAGCTTCTTATCGGTATTTTATATAATTCTACTCTCGCATCTTTTCCATCTTTAAAAAAACCCAACTGCAGCAATCCAAACTCCTCCATAACAAAGCAACAACTCCAAGTTACTAACTACAAAACAAACCACACGTAACACACGGCTTAATTCTCGCATTATTATGTCACATCACAAAAGTAAAAAAAAGGACAATTCTCTTTCCCATCGTCCCTCGCCGCCCACTAATCCTTTCCTCGCGATGCACAATCCACGCTTTCTTTTCATCATTAAGAATCCCCCGACAGCGGAGAAGAAGAAAAAAATAAAGCTACGACACAAAATAAAAGGTCCTTTTTTGCCGTCACCTCCCGCTAATATCACAGCCCGGCCTTTCTCCAGCGCTAAATATTATTCCGAGATGCGGTTGCCATGGTGATGGCTTCTCTTCCCTTTCAGCACCATCCGAGCAGCGATAAAGCGCGGCGATCGTTGCAGCTCTCCCTTTTTGGAATGTCTCTCGCAACTAGGCGTGAAGGATTGGGCTCGAGGGTGTTGTGTGGTTGTTTGGATGGACTTTGTGTAGAATGTTAATGTCGGGTGGGGACGTTTGTGTGTGATTTTTGTAGGACGTCGGCGTCTGTGGTTTTTGGAGGGAAGCAAATGAGGTGAAAGCAAGCGACAAAGAGAAGAAATGATATGTATGTAGTGTGTGGTATAATCTGTAAAGGGTTATCGAGGCGAGGGGAAGAAAAGGAAATTTTTTTCCAAGGTGGTGTGATAAAAGAAAGGAAAAGCATAAAAGAAGAGAAGTTCTGGCACTAGGGAAAAGGAAATGAGGGGGAAAAAGAAAACGAAAGGGTGTATGGAAAAATAAAGGAGAAGGAATTCAATAACAAAATAAGACGAACCAAGTTTATTGTAACAAAATAATAGGCATTTAAATAAGATGAAAGTGATGAAGATGAAGTTAAAAAAATTAAAGAACAATAATTACACAAAGAAGACAATCAGTTTGAAGTAGGTATAACAAGGAAAGTGTAACACTAAACTTAACAAAATTATTCTGTAAACTAAGATTCTTAAAATTGCATTAAAGAAGTCTACATGGACATAAAACTTCATTCAGTTTTTAAGATTTACTCTTTTATCTTTAACTTTTTAAAAGTGAGCAATTAAAATCAAACACTTGTATCCAAATATAATTGCAGTTTAAAATACTTTAAGTTTGTGATTCTTAGTCTAATTAGTATTATAATTATAATTAGTACACAAAGTTCTATACAAATAAGGAACGATAAAAAAATTAATGTATTAAAGATTCCATACAATTTGAAAAATTATCAAAGTTGAAAATGAATTTCAACCTTTCAATCAATAAAATTTGCATGGCTTCAACTGTCTTTTTGATTTTAGGCCATGTTTTAAATTAAGAATAAAAAAGATCTGGATAAATTTCTATAAGACAGTAAAAATAGAACAAATATTAACGTACTAATTTGATATTGTAATTACACTTGAAACGAATTACGAAAACGAAATATAAAATAATATAATCTCAGTCGTATCATACAATTAATTAAGATGGGGTCACTTTTACAATAAATCTTCAAATAAATTTTTCTTGAAAAGGTTAATATGTATGTATAACTAAAGTAAAAACTTTTTAAGATCAATTTTAAGTTAACCCTGGATGGGATATCGGAATTTTAGACGAAGCTATCTTCTAAAATTCCATCCCAATTATTACATGCTCAAACGAAAACCCCAAAAATTTATTTACAAACTCCAAACCTCACTCACCAACCAATAAACGCTTCTCATTAAAACTCTAAAACCCAGCAACACAGAGAGGGGGCAACAGCTCCCCTACAAAAGTAGACTTTCGACTATAATTGTTCCAAAAATTCCTAATGATCGTCTGCATAGAATCAATTAAATGGGAGTCGAAGGCAGAAAACGAAAACCGATAACTGTAAGTCAAAGGGGGTGGAGGGGGTGGAACAGAAGGGAGGAGTGGAAGTCATTTCGTCATGGCAACGTGACTGGGATATTTCTTCTCGTTTGAAAAGACTTTCGAATGCGAAACGAAGGAGAGATTTATTTACTGATAAAAAATCGTTCAACATCGAGGAACGCTGATATATTTTATAGATTGGAAAATTTTGTTGAAGAAAAGAGTGTTTGAATTTGTAGGTGTTTTTTCTTTTGTATTGAGGGATTGGAGGTTAATGGAGTTAGGTGATATGTTTTCGTTCGTATCTTATAATATGCTTTTGTCGGAGATTATGAATGTGGTGGGGATTTTCATTCGGGTATTGAATGTAAAGCTTTTAAAGATAGTATTATCAAAGTTTAATTCCTTTGAAATGTAAGCGAGTTTTAAAGTTATCGTCTTATGTGATTTTGTGTCAACGATTATCTTCTTAGAAACTCTTTGGCCAGTATTGAAAAAACCTAATAACACTTTCTCTTCCCTTTTTAAGGATACAAATGTAACCACTGAGCTATATAGTATAAACCATGAGTGCAAACTTCTTACACTGTAAAAAAACTGTAGAAAAACAGAAATTTTCAAAAACAATGACTTTATGTTTACAGAGATATTCTGTCATGTAACATTCCCACCGCACTTCTACTTATTTTATGTAAAATAACAGCTTTTATCTAGTTTTTTAGCTTATCTGTACTTAAACAGAAACTTACTGCATCGAAAACGAATACAGCTATTGGCAACATTATACTGAATCTTCGTTGGTTCAGTGCTAGCGTGCGTGCTTAGCATGCGGTAGGTCGTGGGTTCTATCCCCGGATATTAATTAATTAAAATTAGAAAAAACTCTACTAAAATAAGTGCATGCGCACAAGCAGAAAATTATTGAGAGAGGCAACAGAAAAATCTGTAGCTCACTTGACAGAAAGTTTCTTTTTACAGCATTTACCTGTAGGTAACAGCTTTTTTCTGTTTACAGGATTTTTCGGCCTACAGAAATTTTCTGGCAACTTTTGCTGCCAGAAATTTTCTGTTTTTTTTGCAGGATTATTTTTTACAGTGTATATACTTTATTATTATAAAAATCGTGCCTTTTTTACCTTAGTGTAGGGATACAAATCAGGGACAAAACATTAATGATATAATTCGATAAGCATTTATTGAAAATAGTTCCCTATAAAACTCTAATATTTATTTAACTCAGTTGTTTTTTAAATGCTTTAAAAGAAATTTTGTAAATATATCGTTTTATAGGCTTTTGCATCCCATTCAATCACATAAATAAGGGGGTGTTCAGTTAGATTTTTTAAACATACAACCAATATGGGGAATTTGAACCTTAGTCCCGTTGGCGTATTGATATATTTAAATTTTAGTGCACTGAGTCTGCATTGCACTCCTATATAGCTAAGTGAATGTAACACAGCATGGTTAAAGTTTAGAAAATATATCCATCGATTTTGCTACAAGAGAAATAGATTCAATAAATATCATTACCATAATATATTGAAAAGAATTATGGTTTATAAAATTCTGTACGATAGTATAACACACACAATTTTAATATCGTTTAGTGTAAAAGAGTCTTAAAAACAGTTAAATATGGTCTTTATAATCAGCTTTGAAAAAATAACGCACTGCTTATGATTTTAAATTTGCATTTAAAAATATTTAAAATATTTAACTTAAATAATAATTTTAAATACATGCAACATTTCTTTACTCATAAACTTAACAGTAAATAACAACGAAGTTTTTATGATACTTTTCCATTTTCCATTTACCGTAAAAACATCCGACCTATTCCGACTTAAAAGATTAAAAAATCGCCAGTATAAATAAACCAATTCAGATTTACTGTTACAATATTCATGACAAAAATAATAATTTAGCGATACATACAAAATCGTTTAAAGTGGAAACTACAGTTTCGTGATTTTTCATTGTACGGGGATAACGGTTTAGTGGAGTTTTCCCGTCAAAATGCATGTCTAAAAACCTCTACAAGTACAAAATAAGAAATCCATCCTGATTTCGTTGTAAGTCTCGTTCTCCACACACAAAAATTGTGAAAATATTATTTCTCATACTATTCTTTTCCCTCACAACCTTGAGTATGCACAGAATTTATTTAGACGCTTGAATTCCCTATGTGGCATTATATGTATATTGCGCTACACAAGGATCATCTGAGAAGAATATTTTATGGATAAAAAAACTTCAAAACTTGTGCGTGGTGTAGAGAAAAACGCATTGCCTTCTTTTGTTCTTTAAAACTAAGTGCGAAAACATCTGTTCGAAGGAAAGGAAGATATATGATCCTATTTTTGTATTCCTTCTTCAGAGAACCTACATATTTTGCTTCCTACTTCATTTTATTTCGATGGAGCTTCACACTATCTTTTCTGAAATAAGAAATGAAACTCAAAACTCAATAGAATATATTTTGCCTTTTACCTGCGAAACGGATTATTTACAGAGTATCAGACTTTTATCGATTGCTTCATTATTTTTTTCCGATTACTGTAATTCTTTAAATTATAAAAGTGTGCATTAACCTGACCTAAGGTTAACTTGGAATCAAGCCTCTTCACCAATTCTGAATGGATCTTAACTTGTTTTCCTTCTTCAGCATCCAATCAGAGGTTTAATTCCAGATTAACCTTAGGTTAGGTTAGTGGTGAATACAGACGTAAAAATGTATGTTTTAATGAAAGATTTTCAATTAATCGAAGTAAATTAAGTAAAAGGATTATTATTTTAGGAAAGTTGCTTGTAATCAAGCACTGACTGAAGGTAAATTCAATGGAGGTTTATTTATTTGAATTTTTTAACTTGTAGAGTTTAGCTTTAAAACAGAGAGATAGTTTTTTATAAGTGTTTTAAAATAACTTTTCAAAATAAAATGTATAAAATAATTAAAAGTGATGTTTTATTTGGCAATTTGAAGAAGCCATTTAAATTATTGTGTACTTTTATAAAATTAAAGCTTTGAAAACAAGCTAAATAATTCCTATTAATAGTCTCTTTCAGGAAATTTACTAAAAAGTAAACTGTAATCTTCGAAGAGAAATTGTTTAGTAATTCCTGGACGAGAAAATAAAGGTTTATGCCGTTACATTCATCTTAGTTCGGAAGCTTTTCTCCTTCTCTATCATATGCGTTGGCAAATAACATCTTCTTATATCTAATTAAATTTATAAATAAAAAATGTATCAATTAGCAACATCAATTTAAATCATTTAGTTGTTTTAAAAACTTAACAAAACAAAAAAGTTCATTTTTACAAAGTTTTCCAACTATTGCACAACTTCTGAAACCGATCCAATTATGTAATTTCCTGTTGCTATGCAGCAAAAAAAAAGAATCAGAAACAGAAACACTTTCTCAAACAAGTCAAGCTATGGGAAGAACAATTGAAGCAAACCTCATAAGAAACAATGTATCAATGCCCCACTGTCCCAATGAAAGTTCTTACACGGTATCTAAGAGAATACCAAATAAAAGTAAAATCTGATTAGGACCCGAACATTACCTATATTGTGTCCGTGACTTGAATGCAACACGAACACATCAGGTTGTCTTACAAAGATGCCAAGTACTCCTTGTGATCAATCACAGGGAAGCGGGGGCATCTAATTTATCTTCATTCCCCATCCTTACAAACCTTATTTGTCAGAGGGACTAATATTCCCGAAATTGATCTTGGGTATGGATTGAGGCAATGATTGCATGGAATCAAGTCGCATGGAAGCATTGGGGGAATGCTATGATTGAAGAAATAAATACAGTTATTGGAGCGATTATACTACTCGGGGAGGTTGGGGTTTGTATTAGTGATGGGCAAAATCGATAATTTTAGGTATCGAATACTTTGGTATCGAATACTTATAGGTATCGAATACTTTGGTATCGAATACTTATAGGTATCGAGTACTTTTAGGTATCGAGTACTTTTTTTCAATGTCGGGAAATGAACCTGAAGGGACAATTTTTTTAGGGCCTATCCATAATCAGACTAATATTCAAAAAACTGAAAGCGATCCATCCAAAAGCCCCGTAGCTACGGGCCTGGAGGTGGATAGAGGCGAAGGATTTGGCGGGGGAAAAACCTAGCCGCGTCAAATTTCTCTCGCGGATGATAACGACTTGGGTTTGAGCGTTGCAAAATGAAAACGGAAACAGGCTGCGTTTGATCTACAGTAGGTATTATAAAGATTACTTCATTGAAAAATTTAAAACGAAATATGTGAATAAAGTATCGATACTTTTGTGGGTATCGAATACACTCGATACCTATAGGTATCGAGTACTTAAGTATTTGGTATCGATACCTGCCCATCACTAGTTTGTATCTTGAGTCAGAACCAAAATTTTATTCAGTTGATAAAAACAATCATGATTTTTAGGGACAATTTCGAATTAGTAATAATGCCATGTGCTTTACATTTTTCACTTAAAAAAATTAGTACTTTAATAGATTGGTAGAGAAATAAACTTACCTTAGCATGAAAATTTGCATTTGTTGTCCGATGTTCATTACAGTAAGATCTATGCTTTGTATTCAGAATGTCTAGATTTTTTTAACAATACTTCGATGTTCACAACTAATGTTTAAAATATAAATATTCTCTATATACACCTAATTCTTCATTTCAAATCACTGTAATTATCATACCCAAGTGTTCGACTAAACATAAAATTTATTTAGGTTTTAAAAATATATTGGAATTTTCATAACTCAACGATATCTCTTATTATAGGAAAGTAAACTATTAAACCTATAAAAATTATAATCGTAGCATCATCTTATTTTAATAATAATAAAATAAAAACTTAATCTCTTTTAAATCTGTTTATAAAATATTAAAAATACTGTCTGATTTAAAAGTTTGATAAAATTTAAATAAGACTAAAATGTTTGGATAATTTACAATTAATTTCTTGGCATAGTATTTGTTTTCTTATCTCAATTGAGTTTCTAATATATTTTTCTAAGAATTAACTAAGGCACATCAGTTCAGTTACGAATCGTATCGATTCCCTGATAGCTTTAACTCAATAAATACGTTCTCCTAAGAAGAGCAAAACAATACTTTAATGTAACTAGTTTTTCTCACGAAAGGTAAAATAACTTCAATTCTCTCCAAGTTCCCTAATTCCAAAAAAAGTCAAATCGTAGTTTAAACTCGACAATCCTACTCAATTTTCGATCTCACACACTGACCATCTGTTTAGCACTCCAGAAAAACTATTCTTTAACTCTTTTAACGACTTCCAAGTTTTTTCCTTCCAACAGTTTGGCGATAAACACGTTTCCACACCACTGCGAACAAGGTAAAAAAGCGGGAGAACTTTTTTTAGGCTAAAGGTAGTTCTTAAGTGAGGAAAAAATTGCCGAATTCCTGTTTTTTCCCCGCTCCAGGATCTCTCCCCCTGCTCGTTAGCTCCCGGAAGTGAACGGGAGACGACTTCCGGCACGATTCGATATGTTTATGAAGCACCCTGGCGTTTTCCAGACTGCTCCAGGATTTTGTTCTGCTCGATGTGGGAGGAACGTTACTCATTGCTGACGATAACGCACCCCCTCTCTGAACATAAATTCGGAAGTTGAAGTTCGAAAAAGAGGAGGTTTATCACATAACAAGGTGCATTTAAAAGTGAAAAGAGTTTTTTCTAGATTTAGAGTTGCATTTTTAGAGGGGAAATGCGCTGGTGTTGAGGGGTTGAACGTATATGGGGTTTTCAGAATTGTGATCTTCGTTTGGAAGGCATACAACTTGGCAGTATTAAAAAATCAAAATAAAACCATTTTTTAAATTTATCTTATTAAATATTTATTGATACTATATTCCATATTTTTAAACATGAAAAGTTTTATAACTTATCATAATATCCATATCAGATTTAATTGTAATCATTGTGTACATAAATTCACAGTACATTTCAAAACCTAAAATATTACTATACAATTTTTACTTTTTAAGTATCAATACTCGAAATTTTCCTTTACATATTTATTTGTAAAGATTCTTTTGATGTATTTGAACTTTTCGATTTTTCTTACAAACTTTTTTAGTAATACAAAAAGAAAATACTACTCTTACATTACTCAAAAACAATATCTAAAAACCTAAAGCACAAAAACTAGAAATTTAGCCTTTTGTAGGAATCGTTTAAGATTTTGAAGTTGGACAGTATATTCGCCATTTCCATTGTCTGTCTTTAAATCTTTTCTTAAACTCTTATATATTTGCTTTTATATGTGCTTTCAATTAAAATTCACGTGTTTGTAAAGGTTTTTACAACAAACAATTGATTAGATTTTAAAGAAAATACTTGAATAATTTTTCTTTTGATATTAAATGAGTAATATTGTGATATTAAAAATATGTTTGAATGCTCAAATTGGGGTTCATTATAAAAGAAAGCAAAAACATAAAAGCAGAAATTCTAACATTAAAATATATAACAGTTATACTATAAACGTAAGCAAAATGTTCTTTGTCCTTTTTTCGAACTTAATCACATAATAAAAATTTCATAAAACAAAATTATATACATTTTTAAAGATTTAATTACTTGAAAAGTATATTTTAAATTTAAATTACCTGTTCATATCAATAAGGTACAGTAAATATAAGTTGATTTTATTACACTAATTAACTTCCAATGTTACTTTAATTACTTACATATTAATATTTAATTAATTAGTGTGTATTTAGTGTAATATTAGTGCTTTATTTTAAATACTGATACAAATACAAATTAAGTCGACCAACTACAGGTGTAAGCCCAGCAAGGTTGGTCCAACTTAAAGTATTTTTCATACTTGATAAGAAAACACTTTTAAATTAGATATCTCGAAACTTTTTAAGTATGAAAATTATTATATTTTCTTTTAATGTAATTTATGGAATTTATAATTCAAGGGAGGAGAAAATTTGTAATAGACTAATAAACTGAATGGATGAAACCTACAGATAAGTTCAGAAAAATTTGAGTTTAAAAGAAAAATATAAAGAAGATATTTTAGTCTGTAAATTTACAACGTGAAGAATTGTGTGTCTCATTAATAAAATTATGTAACCAACATATAAACATTTTTATAACGTATAAGAAATCATAAAAAATTGCACATCTTATATTAAGGAACTTCATTCAAATATTAAGTGAAAAAAAATGTTTGTATTATTGCAGTATTTCAAAACCATAAGCAAAATAATTTTAGGGCAGTTCAAGATCACTAGTATTTACGTGAGAATTCTTAAATTTTTCCTTGCCCTCGGATTCCAAAGTCTACACAAACGAGAACAACAAGTTCAAGAGCAAACTGTGTCACAAGAAAGTGCATAAACTAGACTAGAAAACCTGTTTATTGGGTGAGAGATGTATACAAAATGACAAATTTCTTCATACTTACAGTAATTCTACGAATAAACATAAAAAGTGCGAAAGTTGTCAAATATAACCTAAATAAAATTTAAGACAAGATAGCATAAAAAAGGAACAACCAAGCGTAGCAACAAACATTAAAAAAAAAGAATTTAATTTTTTAAAATACCAATTTAGTAAATTAGCCGTATTTTAAAAATAATTTAGTTTTTTAAATACCAGTTTAGTAAATTAGCCGTATTTTAAAAAGAATTTAATTTTTAAAATACCAATTTAGTAAATTAGCCGTATTTTAAAAAGAATTTAGTTGTTTTTTAAACACCAATTTAGTAAATTAGCCGTATTTTAAAAAGAATTTAGTTGTTTTTTTAAATATCAATTTAGTAAATTAGCTTTATTTTAAAAAGAATTTAGTTGTTTTTAAACACAAATTTAGTAAATTGGCCGCATTTCAAAAATAATTTAGTTTTTTTTAAATACCAATTTAATAAATTAGCCGTATTTTAAAAAGAATTTAGTTGTTTTTTAAACACCAATTTAGTAAATTAGCCGTATTTTAAAAATAATTTAATTTTTTTAAATACCAATTTAGTAAATTGGCCGTATTTTAAAAAGAATTTAGTTGTTTTTTAAACACCAATTTAGAAAATTAGCCGTATTTTAAAAACAATTTAGTTTTTTAAAATACCAATTTAGTAAATTGGCCGTATTTTAAAAAGAATTTAGTTGTTTTTTAAACACCAATTTAGTGAATTAGCCGTATTTTAAAAAACAATTTAGTTTTTTTAAAATACCAATTCAATAAATTAGCCGTATTTTTAAACGCTTTTATTCTACTTGCTTTTGGCGGCGTTTTACGGGAGGAATTTTAAAACTCAATTTTCGGGCACTTCCCGATATGTTAGGGCCCCGAAACTTTGAACATAGATGTAAACCTCATGACACTCCAATATCCAACCATTCTCTAGTCAAACAACCAAAGGATTAAGTTAATTAACGAGTATTTTTAATTAACAGAAAAAAAACCAGATTTTGAGACCTTTCCCAAGGGGCTATTCTCCCTAAACCGTGCACAATGTTGTATAAGGCATAACTTCATCATATTCAAAAGTCAAAACGAGAATTGACCAGTAATTACAATATTTATGGACGATTAATCCCTTTTTTTTACAAGATCTTGTACATAAAATTTCAGGCACTTCCAAACGATATAAAGTTCTAAAACTTTGCACCATGGTGTAAACTCGATGACAATGCAATATTCAATAATCAACTAGTCAAAACCTCCGTAATTAAGGTAATTAACGAGTGTTTTTAGTTATCCTTTTAATTCAAATTTGATTCACTTCCGTGAAGCCAATGGCTCCCAAAACCAGTAAGATAATATATTAGGTATATCACTGCAATATTTTATCTTCAAAACGTGATTTCTTATCTTCCAATTAACAATTAAGATAATTAGCGATTTAAGATAATAACCGCGAGAAAGAAATCGCCAGAAGAGCGAGAAATCACCAGAAGAGCGAGAAATCGCCGAAAATTGGTGCCCATCGCGAGAGCAGAAAAATACGCTACTTTTATAATTTATGGACTACTGAAAAGTCTGAATGGGATGCTTTTTTTTTCTTTTTCTTGTGAATCTTTTTGATATGGACGGATTTTATCGGCGAGTGAGCCGATGTTATATTTCACCATCATATTGTAGAAAACTAAAATTCCATTCTAACATCAGATTAAATATGGTTGAAATAAATACATTTTTTCTTGTGAGTTTTTGTTAAAAAAAATACCATGACTAAAAAGTAGAAAATAAAAAAAGTAAAAAAAAGATTTTTTAAAAAACGCTTTTATTGAAGTGTTCTAAAAGGTCAAAAATAATTATTTCGGTTTGACAAATAATTTATTGGGAAGTAGAAAATACCTTTTTGGTAAGTAAATAATAACTGATTTTCTAATTACTAAAAATAAAAGCGTGGGCGCTAGTAATTCTTCACATTCACTATTTTTATTCTAACTTGTTTATTCTATGTTCTATGTAAAATTATACATAAATGCCGACGTATTGGCCTAGTGGTGAGCATCTGACTGCAAAGCCGTACGTCTGGGGTCCGAACCCTCGTTCGGCATAGATGTTAGTGTTACTGAACTTGAATTTACATATACGGGTCCTTACCTTCAGGTGAATTTGTACAAATTTTAAAAAATAAATAATTATATATTAAATTATATAATTTATTATAATTTAAATTAAAAAATATATATAAATTACTAGCGCCCACGCTTTTATTTTTAGTAATTAGAAAATCAGCTATTATTTACTTACCAAAAAGGTATTTTCTACTTCCCAATAAATTATTTGTCAAACCGAAATAATTATTTTTGACCTTTTAGAACACTTCAATAAAAGCGTTTTTTAAAAAATCTTTTTTTTACTTTTTTTTATAAACAAAACATTAAATTTACGTACTTTGAAGAAGTCTAAATTAGAATATTCTTTCGAGAGCAGGGGTAACGAGTCACCAAAAATGCAGTTGACCTTCGCGTCTCTTCATTACGCATCGCCTGAATCTCATCAAAGTCATTCTCTAACCATTTATCAGTCATCTTGTCGTTAGTAAGTTATTTATACTTAGAAAGAGTTTCCGTTTATCATTACTTAAGTATGGGAGATACATGTCAGGTGTATCAGTGAATTTTATGCAAATAAAAAAACATCAGCTTTCCTTAATGGAAGACGACGAAGACTATTGGGAGAGCCAGTTTCATTCTTTTGAATTTGTATGGAGGAAGATTTTAAAATGTCGAGGAATACATTTATACAAAATGATTTAATTTTCTTTCTTATTTTTTCACTTAAGAAAAATATATTGTTCGATAACAATTACATGTTTTTTTTTCATAAACTTCAAGTTGGATGTTTATAGTGATGATTATAAGGTAAAGAAAAATAAATATACTGTAGTGATTCTTCACTAAATGAACATAATTGGTGATAAATTATTATTATTATTATTATTATTATTATTATTATTATTATTATTATTATTATTATTATTATTATTATTATTATTATTATTATTATTATTATTATTATTATTATTATAAATTAGGAAGATAAAATTAAAATCTTGTGTTTGTGTATTAGGTTCAATTCCGTTAGAGTTACCGCTAAATATCGCCAATCACTTTTGAACACCAAAAAATATAACAATTTTTTAATAATTTCAAACTCATAGATTAAAATGTTTAATTAGATCTATAACTGTTCAGTTTATCACTAAATTTTTTAAAAATTGTTTATATTTGAATATTAAGTGTTCAAAGAGATTGGTGATATTTAGCGGGAACTCTAACGGAATTGAACCGTATATTATTTAGTTCAAAACTTAACATCGGGTGTTACATTTAATGTATATAATGAATTGCCATAAATGGTTTAAATTGCATCACATTTTTCTGATTCCATGAAAATTTATAATTCTATCACATAAAACAGCTAGCTATAAACTTCAATTTATTTAAAAATTCTAATATTTAAAAAACTCAGAACATTTAAAAAAGAAAATTAAGGTTCTTAAGAAAATTTCACAAAACGTTGAGTAGCACTATGAAAAGTAATTCACATATGTTCATTCTTTTTTTAAAAGCAGCTAGAATTTATGTATAGTGAAAAGAAATGTCCTGAGAACTATTTTAATTTATTATTTTATATGAACATTTAAAATCGTCTAAATACTTATCTTGATAAATGTATGATGTGAACCACTGAGATTGTGAAAGGTAGAAAAAGTATTTTTCAATATTATTCTGGAAAAACTATGGTAAGACAAAACAACTATGAATAATATATTAATACATAAGTTTATATGAGTATTTAAAATAAAATCGGTCAGAATACGTATCTCTAGGTATCAGAATATGTATCTGAGTCACTGATATTGTCAAAGGAATAAAATAACTGTTATTTTTGAGGAAAAAACTATGACAATTTCTTATAACGAAAAGAAGTTTTTTTTCAGTGGAAATAAGAGGAAAACTATCGATTTATTTTGATGGTGTTTATCTCAGTGTGTAAACAACAGTTTCTGAGTTTAGTGATAAGACTACCTCTACAATCAAAAAATGAATATTACGTTTCTGCATAGAAATAATGTAACTACAATAAGTTTCAAAATAAATATTGTTATTATAAGAGTTATCTGTAATGGAAATATCTTATGCATAACATGAAATTATGGTAGATGTGCATGATTTAATAAAACCAAATTGCAAGTCACTATTTATCAGAAAAACAGATGTTTTTCATCGAAAGATTTTATAGCACAGATATAAACTTTGTATATGTACTAATTTATAAGAATGAGTATATAGTTATGCACAACAAAAATAAAAGAACTAAACACGGAGAAAAGTTTTGGCTGAATTGAAGAGTAAGGAAAATATTGAAATATTATTTTTCATGATAGATTCAGAAATTTTTCTTTTTCTAATATGTAAATATTGATCATAATTGCAGTCAACAAAAAGAAAAACATATAGACATTTCAAAGAGTTAAATTCAAATATCATTATTCTTTAGTTCAAATAAATTCAAATTAATCATATATATCAAATTAATTTGAAACTATTTATTAGAAATACGTGTTTTAAAAACATTCTTAGTTAAAACAGTTGTTTCTGATTACAAAAGCCAGAAAAGTTAGCCAGAAGTATTTTTAGATAATATTTTTGGATAATATAAAGACCATTTTTTATATCCTATGGCCACAATGAAATACATAAATCCTTTATGCAGAAATCTTCCCAACAGAGTTAAATGCTAACATCAGTCACCCAAGCAAAAGAAGAATCACAGTGATGATTCGTTTCTCAACTCGAGACATCAACACTAAACAAAGAGTCTCTTGTCAAAAGCTGAAGGTAGAAAAACATCTCAGCTATCTCTCCAAACAAAGCTCTCTGACAGCTCATATTGTTTACAAATACGCCATGTGACTCAAAACGTCATCCCCATCTCCCAAATAGCAACACTCCCGATCATCCCTCCATCCCTAGGGATGAGCAAGAGCGATCCTTACCATCCGGGACGGAGATGACCTTTAGGAGGCCGGAGAGGTCAACACCATCCGGACGGAAGGTCCTTCCGGCCCCTTAGGTGTCCGGCCGTCCGGTTTGACCCACATCCCTCCCCTTAACAGGTGACTGGGAGTATGGGGAGAGCCGGTCAAAAGACATCGAACTACGCAATGCGGTGTTGGAACGTTCACCCCGTCTATCACCATAGAAACGAGAGATATCAGTGATGGTTCGGGTTCACTAGCAACTACGAGTTCCGAGTTCAATTCCGGAAAGCACACAGTGTGAGTTTTTAGAGATGTGGAGTTTTGACAGGCACTTACCTTCCTTGGCGTAGCGGTTGGCATCGACAGCCATGGTGTTTTCATCCGCAGCCTCTCCCAGTATCGTTTGGCGAACGCGGATTCGGGGTGAATGGGGGAGGGAGAAGAGGGCGAGGGGAGCGCCATCTAGCGGAGCCTGCGCGATCCAGTCGGCCGGCGAGCTCTCTGATCTGATGCAAGCAAGTCATTAAGTGAAGATAATAAAATTAGGTTTGTGAGATTGATTGCTGTGTTGGAGTTTGTTGGTTTGGTCGGTGCACTCTTTGGGTGGTGAGGGAGATTACAAACGGCAGAATTTAATGGCCAGAGCTAAATGATGCATGGAACAATTGAGTGGTGTGGGTCAAAAATGAATTGTTTGAGCGACAAGTTATTCTACTAAACAACGGCAGTTAACAGAAAACAGTCGGACGGGTAAACTTGATGGATTTGTATCCGTGTTTAAAGTCGCTTTGAAAAGCGTAAAAATAAAGTTTGAAAAGTGTTTCGTGCTTAAGTAGGTTGATGCATGTCAGATTTATTAACTGAAAAGTTCATGGATATTTCTCGGGTTGATACAGATGGTGCTCCCTACTAAGGGCGGGTGTAAAATGAGCTGTCAGTAACCTTTTTATGTTGTGTTTTATTTTATACATATTTTTCTTCCTGTAAATAACATTTGAAGGATTTGTATAAAAAAAAGGTTTTCATATTTTCATTTGAAAACAAATGATCTCATTAGTCTCTACACCATTAATAATGTAAAAGGCGTTACTGTATCCTGAAGAGGCATGCATAGATGAGAGTCAGGGAGGAAACATTTATCGATTTAAGTATCTGAATTTTTATTGGTTATTTATTATTGTATTTATATTTTATTGATAAACTAGCGCTGACGCGCTAGACGCGCAGTTTTTTAATAAATATCACCTGGTGGGTTACAGATGGGCTTCGCCAGTCCATTTTTAAAGAAAATTATTCTGGTGTGTTACAGATGGGCTTCGCCAGTCCATTTTTAAAAAAAGATTATTCTGGTGTGTTACAGATGGGCTTCGCCAGTCCAAATGTGGAAATAGTTAAATAAAGGAGCCACTTTTATATTTATGCTACAACAATGGATTTTAAACTGCAACAATTCAGAATATGCCTACAACAATTAATGTTGCATCTTCTCTTGTTATATTTACAACAATGTGGTTTTGCCTTGAAGTTAGGCATGAAATATGGGTTTTTAAGCATAAAATTGACCAAAAAAGTTGCTGGAACGCTTCGATTTTAAATTTTTTTTATTCAGAAACCTTCCCTGGAGCGAGTAGATCAACGTGGTAAAGTTTAATAGTTAATGTAGGTTCGAAAAGTTTAAAACTACAAAGGACATACATACAGACAGACATTGATTTTTATACTAGACTAGCGCTAAAGCGCTAGACCCGGCTTTGCCCGGGTGCAGTAGCGCTGACGCGCTAGACCCGGGCTTCGCCCGGGTTTTATTTTTTTTTATAAATACCATCTGGTGCGTTACAGATGGGCTTCGCCAGTCCATTTTTAAAGAAGATTATTCTGGTGTGTTACAGATGGGCTTCGCCAGTACATTTAAAATAATTCTTCTGGTGTGTTAGAGATGGGCTTCGCCAGTCCAAATGTGGAAATAGTTAAATAAAGGAGCCACTTTTATGTTTATGTTACAACAATGGATTTTAAACTGCAACAATCGATAATATGCCTACAACAATGAAAGTTACATCTTCTTTACAACAATGTGGTTTTGCCCTGAAGTTAGGTAGGAAATATGGGTTTTTGAGCATAAAATTGACCAAAAAAGTTATTAGGATGCATCGATTTTAAATTATTATTCTTCAGAAACCTTCCTTGGAGCGAGTAGATCAACGTGGTATAGTTTAATAGTTAATGTAGGTTCGAAAAGTTTAAAACTATAAAGGACATACATACAAACATACATACAAACATACATACAAACATACAGACAGACATTGATTTTTATATATATAGATTGTATTATTATGGGACATTTATAACTAAAACCATATTTAAGTTCTTATAGCATAAAAAATAGTCAAGTTACATTTATAAGAAAGTCTATAGATCGTACCATATATTATAAGTGAAAACCCTAATCCTTAAAATAGTATTTAATAGTATTTAACACACACGAAAACATGGTTATGAGTGACATCATAAATATAAAAGAAATATGGCAAATATTTTTTTAATGATTTAAGACTCCTTGAAAAATAATTTGGAGCAATTTGTACCACTACCTACCTAAGTTAAGCCTACCCTACATAATAATCCTAAAAAACTTATTATTTATGATTTTCTCTCGTTTATTACTTTAAACATTTGAATTTAATCTCCCAAATTTTCCTTTTCATTTCGGAACCTTCATATCTTTTCATAACCAGGAGGTCAGTTATAGGTTGGTGTCTATACCGGGCGATTTGACTGTAACCCACCTGTTAAACATGTCGAGCATAAGCTCGGCTCTCAATTATTGATCCGAAAAGCACTTAGCGTGTAGCTTAAAGCCAAGCTGTACACAAGCCTGAATTAGTCAGCTTGTAGGGCAAGACATAAGTAATATACAATACGGATCATGTGTAGATACGCAACATTACTAAGCACCTGTGATGCTGATGATAGTGCATCATTACATTTAGTGTTTATAAGTCAGATATCGATTTCTTGTAGCAAGCGAACTTCACAAAGAGCATTTGAATCGGAACGTGGGGTGCTCGTAGGCGGTCTCTTTATTAGAAAAATTAATATTTTATTTAAAAAAGTTATGTCTTATTATCTTTTATGTCTTTTTGTCGTAGAATAATATACAGTCCAACACTGTTTTACCATTTTTATATTGATGAAACCATATACTTCAAATAAAATAACTGAAACGACTTCGTATAAAGTTCAAATTAATTGTTTTAGTAGGATAAAATAAAAACAAGACAATGGACGAAGAGAAATTTTCGAAACATATGATTTTGTATCAGAGACGTTTGAAACAGAAGATCCAAAAGTTACAACTTACAAAATTTTCCCAGTTTTTAAACAGCCACAATTTTTTTGTTTCAATTTTATAATGTACAGGGTGTTTCGAAATTGCGTTGCACGGATTTTATTCGGAACCAACGCCTCCTAGGGTCATGGAAGTAAGGTGTACCCCTAGGTAAGTGAGCCTGGAGAATGCACTGAAATGAATTACAGCGCCCCTAGCGGCGAAACTAAAAAGTTAATAATATTAATTTAAAAACTAAAAGAGATAGAGCAAAAACCTCAGTGCGAGTATTGTTACCAACTTCATGAAGAACTCACTGAAAAAAATTCATGAAAATATCTAGAATATTCACCGGGATATTAGCATGTGAAAATAGCACTTTTTCAGGGGTCAAAAAAGAAAAAGTTCGCATATTTGTAAATTTTTTTGATTTTTTGAAGAAATTTTGTGTAGGTAAGTTTGTTTTGTGTTGTAAAAAGGACCAAGGTAAATTTTCGAAACATACGATTTTGTATCAGAGTGCTATAGTTATTGAGTTCTTGAAAGAACACTCTTAATACCTAAGTTTTAATACCTTAGTTTTAAAGTGCTCTATTACTGAACACATAATTTTCTTCACACATTCACGACTTCATTTCCTCATTCCAAGGCCGGCCGAAACTAAGGGAATCGTACCAAAACCACAGCTAATTCGGTTCCTTCTACCCCCAGATTTTCCACTGCCCGAGTCGGCCACCGTGGATGAATTTATCAGACTGATGAATGAATCCCGAATCCAGCTAATGTCTGAATAATGAGTCCATTTGCCTAACGACTCTAGCTGGCTTTCTGAATGCGTTGATTTGCACTAAATGAAAATCCGATTATGCTGACAGGTAGAGAGGGTGATTAAAAATAAGCGCTGTTATTGGGCCCACGTGATGAGTTAAGTGGCGGGTTATCTCCGTCAGGTTTTTTTGGGGTGATTTTGAAAAGAGTTTAAAATGTTGTGTAAATGCCTTCATCAGATTGAGATTTGGATAAGGTAATTCTTGGTGTTAGATGAGGTTCGAAGAAATTCGTGTCTCGTGAATTTATATTGGAGGAATTTTAATATTACTTATAGATAAGATAGGGCAGGTGTGCAAGGTATGGTCTTGTTTGTTTCCTCAGAGGAAACAAACAAGACCATACCTTAGATCTTCTATTAATTAACATGACAGATTCGCGTCTTTGTTATTGTGCCGACGAATATATATTGATAAAAACAAGGAGGCGAAGGCCTATCCTCGAAATTTGGAATAGGCGAACACCCCTGTTTTTATGGTCAAATTTCCGAAAATTTTCTGAAAAAGATCTATAGATCTCCTTCTTTTTTGTACTCGGAACTCTATTATTCACATTTTTTTATATTGTGTTCATTAAAATGCTAATTCTACCAATAATCTATTGAACAGCTGCATTGAACCTATTTAATACGAGAGACCTGACAATAATCTTGGGTCTTCTCCCCTGGTGAAAAATGTAGCTCTGTCCCTAATATTGACTTAGAGCAACAAAATATTTGTAAACCAAATAATGAGCTTTTTTTAAATTAAGGAGACTAGCCCAAAATACTTTTAACGTTCCTCTAACATTGGTGAAAAACAGTTGGGTGCTATAAGACAACTTTTAAGAATTACAAAGAGATGCAAATGGTTATTAAGGTTTTTGTTATGAAAATGTAATATCTGAGTCACAAGCACACATTGTATAATCCTGTCCTACAAATAACTCCCCAAACATTACAATGGAAAACAACAAATTTACGGAATCAATATTTTTTGTCATTTGACATTCAAGGTGTGTTTCACTGTTTAAGAACATGCAGTAAAAATTAAAAAAACCCATTGAGATGTCGCCAAACGAAAAACTCCCGAATTCCAGTCACAAACCGACAAACAAACAATTACCAACAAGAAACCAAGAGCAGCATCGATTGGGCATGGAAAATATAGCGGGAAATATGAGGCTAATGTTATTAATTGCTGCGCTATTCAATCCACAGAATGAGGGATGGTCGGCCGAGGGATCCTGATAAATAGGCCGGGGGTGCGGACGCCCATTCATCTTGTTTCGGGGGTGAGACCCAGATTGGGTTGCTAGGCTCCCAACGATGGGAGGGGTAATCCAGCGAAAGGGAGATGAGGGGATGATGCTTCTTAAAAAAAGCGGTTATGTAGTGGAGCTTTTCATTATGCTAATTTGCATTGGGTGAGTGATTGGGATTAGGTTGAGGATAAGGGACGGTTATGTTGTATTTTTACGAATCAAATTCTGAAAATCAACAACTTTATCTTTCTGATAGATCAAGGGTGAATTAAGGGGAGGGGCCATTTGGCTACAGTCCTCCTAGAATTAAAAATTCTTCTAGTTTTTGTACATATTGTAATTTGAGTTTTTCAATTTTTTTATGAAAACAGCTACTGTTTAACCAACGATAGTAAAAGGGTCACGTGATTTTGACAGACTCGGAGGGGAGAAAGGAAGAAGCTGAGGGGCAGTTGATCAAAAGAAGGAGATACATTTTGCATTAATTATAGGAAGCAAGACCCTCTTACATAAAAATCAGACATACATAAAAAATCAGTATATTTTAAATAAAAAAAAATACTAAAATAAAAAATCCCGCGACCCTTTTACTTTTTCTCGTGATTCTTGGTTAATTGGTTAACCAGTAGTAAATGAGGGCTTTATAATTTTACTTAAGGAGAAATTCTTCAAAATTCGAAAATTAAATCCTTCTAAATCAAGAAAGTCATTGTAATATACACGTTTTAGCTTTCTCAACTTCCTATACAAACTACTAGATTTGCTTGATTTAAGTAACTAAAATTATTTTTATATCTGAATGCTAATATAGGAACTACTGGTCTCGGGTCTCTTCGTTGAGTTTAAGAAATTTTTAGATTTTAGGCAAGGATAAACTATTTCTTTTGATATAATTCAATATTATGTTTTGAGGTTATTCGGAACTGGAAATCTACTGAACGCATTTATGATTGCATCATTATTGTCTCTTGGGCATGTAAATTATCCTATGACTTTTACTATTGAAGATATTTATTTTAACAACATATAAATTGATTGATAAAAAATGGTTAATTTATCAATTGAATTGAATAAGTATTAAATTGCATTTTTAGTAAGCCCTGACACTTGGTCGACTGAGAGTAAACCCTTGAGGTTAGGAAAGAGAATTAGTAAAGGTTATAAAAGAGTTAAAAATAATTATGAGCAATGGTTTTACCAACTATCTTAGATTTTACGCTATTTGTATACCCAAAAATTTCTACTAACTAACAAAATCATCGGTGAAATTAAAAATTAGCCCAGTATCATCAGTGAAATAATAAGAGCTAAATTTAATAGACTGCAAATATTAAAACTATTTTAGTAAGCAATCTATTCCTCCATTAATCTCTAAACAAGTCGAAAGGTAACAAAATCATGCAGAAAAATACCCATTGATATTCAGTTTAACAAGCCGCTAAAACCAGAAACGGAAAAACAAATTCATCTTTCTCTGTCACCCACCTCAAAACCAATTTAACACTCGATATCAACTCACATCAAACGGGCATTAAACCCGGTGACTTCCATTGACGCTTTGCAAATCGGGACGCCTTAGCGTAAAAGGAGTTTCCTGTTACCTCCCATTAAGACGTTTCAGGGAGATGAACCCCCATCGCAAACACCCGGGTATATAACGCAAGAAACGTGACCGCCAAAAACGGGGTAATTAAAAATGATAACCCTATTAACTTAATCGCGAAAGTCCTCGGGGGGCCCTGCAGATAAATGAATACGCCTTGCTTTCGCATAAAGACGATATCTGATCGTTAGGCACAACTTCTCTCATTAGTTTTTTTTCACGGCTGGGAGAGGTACAGTGGCGTAAGTCTCGAAAGTGTCTGCGGTTGCCGTAACTTGATCGGACTGTTTGTTGAGCGGTGTGGGTTGTCTCATTAATGTGAATCATTTTCGGTGTTTTATGAATGACTCGGTTCTTTGGCAGTGATGCAGAGGTTTCGTAAAAGGGGGGTTTTGTTTGGGTAAGTTCATGCAAATCATCGTGTGGTTTATTAATTGTTCATACGTGGGAAATACAGATGATGGCGATGACTTGGTCGAGTGGTTGACCCATTATTTTTTTGTGGGGCGAATTGGATAAAAATCATGAATCTGGTGTATTTTGCCTTAAATATGACTATTATAAACAAATTTTATCAAAACAGTCAATAGTTTCTTTAAAAAAGGCTGATCTAAAAATAGATCACTGGGCGTTCGGAGGATATTTTTTGTCACAGAGCGAAGTACTAGTTGAACTTAAAAAAATCCTAAAAATTATGAAATAAATAGAAATATTAGTATTTCTCTTTAAAAAGCGCGTATTTATTCATAAATATGTGTAAAAAATAATTAAATAGTAGTAAATTTGAATAATTTACCCACAATTAAATACACAAATAGCCTATGTTGAAAGTTATTATAGGGGAAAAGGGGAAATTGAACCAAGAACTTACAATTTATATAAGTATTTTATAGATATTGTATGACATGAAATAAAATTTTAACTAATAAGTAAAATAAAATGCATTGGGCTAATTTTTTGAAAATTTTGTATATTGGTTTTGCCATAAATCAAATAATATTCATGAAATAAAATGTAACTTGATCTTACATGGCAACATTCAAAATTTCTGCCTGTTTGAGCTTTTCACCAACCCTATTCCAATAAACTACTTACTCTGCCATAACGTCAATTTTAAGGTTACAAAGGCTAGATAAGGGCAAATTTAAAAAAAAATTTGCAATTCTCAATTTGAGATTTTCATAGCTCCTTGATAAACCTTTAATTGTCTTATAATTTCCCCTAAGAAGTACTTCAAAACTACTTGTATTGACTTGTGTTGTATAAAATAAGTTTATGTTAATAAACACCAATAATTTTATAATGCTAGTTGCAATGCTGTGCTTTATTGGTAATGAATCATAATGGCCTATCCTCCATTTATTCACCAAATTATATTAAAAAATTAATTAACAATAATATAATATTAAATTTCTTAAGAAAATCAATAGTTGACTTCATCTTGAACATTACTGAGTATTCTATGACTCATTTTTTCAGTTTTTAGTGGGAAAAACTAAATGATCGTATTGTAAGCAACACAGAAAAAATGGACGCCCGAACGCCCAGTGATCTATTTTTAGATCAGCAATATTTGGACTTGATTTTTCACTAAATAAATTAATTTTGACAAAACTTTGCATTATATCCCAATAGCTACATCACTAAAGATAAAATAAAACTGAAAAAGGAATCCTTAAGTGGTATACCTTTACTGTTTTCTTGAAAAACACGAATGAAGATGAAAAAATTGTAAAACGAAACCCCGAGACGAACTTTAGCCCGCCCCTATTATAAAATAAATGAAGGAAACGCAAAAAACACAGGGTATTAGGATTGAGGGATGGTTTCTCTTGCCATAAGTGCAGTTTCGTTACTGTTGGGTGAATTAAAGGTAATTTAATAGAGCATTTATGACACTATGTTTAGCGATCTAGAAATAGATCACTGGGCGCTAATAAAAACATGTTATAAATCTACCTCTTGGTGAATTCCTTCTCTCTTTTTTTTTCACTAAAATCTTTGAGGTTTCAGTTGAAGTTCGTAAAATAAATTTGAAAATTCTCTACAAAAAAATTTGAAAGACGAAAGTTTTTAAGTTATAAAACATTTTTTCAGCAATGCATTTGAAGTTTCAGAGTTCATTAGGTGTGTGAAGAGTTTCGTAACGACTCCCTTGAAAAATCTTCAAGCCCCTTTTCACTAATTTTCGTTTTATCCTCTAATGTTCGTTTAAAAGAGTTTCTGAAAAACCTATGATAACAACCTTTATTTCTTAGTGGTTCCGAAAATCCTGGAAACCATGGAATTTATATTGCCAAGGTGTTTAACACAATTCATTATAATTTTAAAACCAAGGTTAAGCAAAAGAATATTTCAGAAATTATACAAACTTTCCTTTACAAAATGTTTTACTTGGTTTTAATTCTTTTTCTACGGTCCCATTCCTTTATATCCTTGTTTTTCACATATTTTGACTTTCTATAACTCAAGAATTAAGAGATATTAATTCATCCTGATTACTATCCGTATCGCCTTTTGACCTCTTAGGAAATCAAAAGTACAATTTTAGTACACTTTTGGATCGAAAGTTTACTTTCCTATAAGGTAAATGTGGGTATAGTGGACACTTTAAGGAAAATTTTTGCTTAAATTCTTAATAAATACCAACATATTTGCTTGGAAACGGTTATCATCCTATTTTTAGGTTAATTGGATCTTCTTCTTTCGATTTTACCATTAAAAATTTTAATTAGATTGGGTAAAGTATTTTTAATTAATTTTTAAAAAGTACTCCAAATTGCATCTATAGTGGCCACCTTGATGTAGCTGTTGTATCTATGGTGGACACCTCTTGCATCAATAGTGGACACCTCTCTTTTTCTGCCTATATGAGGGGTTTATGCATAAAATTGAGGGATTTTTTAGGTATAGTCGTTTAGTTCTAACTAAATCTTCCTTCCCAACGAAATGTATTTTAGATAAATCAAATTAGCTTTATTTAAAAAAATAATTGATAGTTTCCGGCCCAAAGCCTACGCTGTAGCGGATTTGAGAGGAGTTAAGCATTTAATTCAATGTTTTAAAAACCTTGGTTCCCAAAGCCAGAATGAAACCAAATTAATACAACACTCATTTTAAAGCACAATCAACAGTTTATGAAGAAAAACTAATTCAAATTAAATATTATTTATGTTTCTTTTGGAAGCCATTGCAGTGGCCACTATTGGAAAATCATAGATTATGTGTTGGTAAAGTGGCCACCCTCATAAATCCTCGTAAAGTCAATATTTTCAAATAAAGTTTAATCAGTATTATTTTATACACTCTTCTTTATCTTGATATAAATTTAAAAGTCAATCAAGCGGTAATAAATGCGAAAAAATCAGTTCCGAAATACCCGTTTCCTTACGCGATTCAATAAGCGAAATCAAATTTCAGTCACTCGACCGATGTTGTTATTTTCAAATATTTAAATATCCTTCCCATGCTGATCTGTGGTATCGGTGGTAATTTACCAGCTTACCTGATTGTACAATCTACAATGCCTATGAATTTTGACGCTGTTTGATGCCTCTAACTCGTTTTATTTAAAATTAATCAGCTATGTGGCCACTATTGGTACAGTGTCCACTATACCCACATTTACCTTACATAAGGATCATTTAATAAATGACCGATCTGTAAATATCTGCTTTTGTGCTTGATTATTTTTTTTAGGAAACTCACAATATATAATGTATACTAAATATATTTTGCTTTTATTAGTCATCGCTTTCCTTAATAAACGAATCAAAAACTGAAGGTGAACAAAAGGATGTGTTTTGAGAAATCAACACCCAAAAATTCTCCAGAAACAACTATTGGATTCTAAATACTTTTTTGGTATACTAATGGTTAGCTAAATCATTAAATGGTTTTAAATTTTATATGCATTAGAGTTTTATGCAGCCTATTTTTTCGGTTTCAAGTATTCAAATTAGTTCAGTATTAATAACTCAATTAAGGAGATAATTTCTTCGAGAAATTTGGAAAGAATGTCGGACTTTGGGGTACTATTTCAATTATTCCAGAGATCATGAACCATTGTTCTTCCTAAGATGGGCATTCCTTAAGACGTTTATTCCATTAACTGAACAATGGAAGGAGGAATTCCTAAGGAACAAGAATGTAGAAAGTTGTAAAACGTCTGATGGAAGTGCGATTCTGTGGATACAGTGATTTTTTTTCTAGCGTCTTGGGTTGCAATAAGAGCGGTTTTGAAGAAAATGCACTTTGGGGACTCGTAGATGACTAAATGCTGTAGTTGGAAACGTCTAGTACTACATTATTTGACGCAATTTAAATTCCAGTTCGAAAAAGTGTGTTTTGTTGTTCCAACAGCTTTGACTTAACGATATAACAGTTGCTTTATGTTGCGAATAGAATGATAAAATGAATAGAGTTAAGCAATACATTCGTTTTTTTTCTACACGCTATGAACAAGTCTTAAATGAGTGAAAATTCGCTGCTACATTCTTTCAGAAAAATAATTACTGGCAAAGGTTACTGGTAAAGATAGAAACATTTATTAATATAACTATACATAAACCTTAAAAACTATTTAAATTGAAAAAAAAATGTGTGCTTTTAAAATATTAAAATCTATAAAGATTCCGAAAACATTTGTTGCTAAAAATGGAAAAGTTTTATTAATAGGTACCTGTAGAATAGAGGTGAGGAATTTAAAGAATTACATGTTTTTATTTAGCATATTCTATTTTACACAAAAATTTATACACTACTTTTTTTTCTAACTCCTCGATCAAAAATATCTCAAACGTACACCAAAGCAAGCTTCCTTTTGGAAAAACAGCATTTCTCTTAAATAGTTTATTGATCACTACATACAACTCGCGCATGAAACTCCCCTTTTTCTTCAAAAATTTTGATACTGATGTCATCAATAGGCTTTAAATAGCGTTTTCACACATATCCAATCAGTTGTGTTTGTTCAGTCTAGGGAAATAAATGAACTAATCACAGAAAAACAAAAGAGACTCCTTTTATGAGCTGTCTCTACACTGGGATTCGTACAGAACTACATAATTTCTTTTCTACTCCTACAAATTCAAAATGCGGAAACCACACTTAAAGCTCTCTGATCAAAAGAGCACAGTTTAAGCATCATACAACTCCAAAAAAAATTAAGCACAGCAATTCAAATACAAAACCACTCATAATAATGATCACAAACCTATACTTTGATAGCCCACCATGCAAAATTTTAAACTTTCTTCTCTTCCCTCATAACTTTAATCACTCTCCAGAAGCATCATTACTCAAAACTATGTCCACCACATCCAGTTCACATTCCGCTCCTCATTCCAATTTCTTTCCAAAGCCATAAAACTTAGCGACAATGAATTTTTTAAGCCACGAAAAACCCCTCAAGATTTTAATAAGCGAAAGTGCTCCCCATCTTTTTCTCTGCCCTTCTTGAAAGAAATCCTAAATAACTCATGAAGCTCAAAAAACGAGATGAATGGCAAGATAAAAGAGGTGGAAGACCAATTCCAGGGATCCGAATGGCTGATGTCGATGAAAAAATGGTGCGTTAAAAAGACACGGAAGAGGGGTAATAGCCGAGATAAAAGTGGAGATCAACAAGCGATAGATGTTTGAAGTGTTTGTATTGGAGTTGAATTTGTGAAACCGTATCTCGGCTTGATTAAATATTGGGTTTTTAATTACCGAAATGACTTAGGGTTTCCTCTTTTTTCAGTCTTTATGAAATATTCAGTCACTCTCGGTTCAGAACAGAAGTGGTGTTCGTTTGGGCTTAAAAGAAAAAAACGTTAAATTTGGAATATAGACCTGAATAAACTATCTCGAAACTTTTTATACCAATTATACATTTTTAACGACAGTGTTTAAATAAGTTAAGTATTAAGACTATTCTACAAATTTGACAGTTTTACTTAGGTTGGTTGTGCCCGAATTAAAAGCATGATACACTGGTTTGACGCCAGGAACTATTGATGGTCTTATTCACTGCTACTTAACGAGTGGTTTACCAGCAGCTAAAGAAAAAACATAAAAAAATTGCCAATTCTGATTCGTGGAATCCATTTTTTGACTGAACCAAGGTTTATAAAAGTTTAATAAAAGTGAATAAGACCATGAGAGTCCTAAGATATAGGAAAAATAACATAGTTTCGCACAATAGTTAATATACCTAATAAATAAGGTCTATAAAAATTATAATGATGTTTTGCATTACATGCCTAATTCAACAAAACGTTTAGAAAGTTAGAAGATATTCCTTATTTAACAGATGGAGAGCATATCGAGAAATTTCTTTCTAAATTAAGTAAAGTATGCCTATTTATGTAAGTTTTTGGATAAAGTATTTCCTTGGATTATACTCTAACTTTATATAAAAATTTATATCACTTTCTCTTACAAAAACATCACATGAAAATGCTACATCTGAAAGTAATCCTTGTCAACAGCCCTTAAAAGAAACCGAAAACATCAAAACAACTCAATAAGACCTTCCCTAAAATCATACGCTTTTAGCAGTTAAGCTGCTCAAAATGAAAGTGGTATAAGTCCAAAAATACAAAATTTGAAAAGAGGATAGATTTAGGTTTCTTTTATTATCCTTTACGTAATGTGATAACCACCGAAGTCAAAAGCTCAATAACAGGCCTCTAAGAGCTGCGTAAAATATCTTCTCCATAAGGATAATACAGGCGTGGTTATAGAAAACTTTCAACTACTCAAAACTATGTTCGGTGGACTTACACCCCTTTCATTCTAACCATCTCAGTTATTACATCCATCCTGTCCTCATCTTTAAATCCTCCCTCACCTTGGCATAAAAGCACAAACCTCTTCCCATTCACTCCAAATACCTCCTTCCAGATAATTTTTTGTTCGCTTTAAAATCAATGAAACGCAAAGCTGGTCCCGTTTCCTGTTACAAGAACAGTCAATTACTTTTTTACAATAACCCTCATTAGAACAAAAAAGCACAAATGCACTCTGAAATAGAAGTTTGTTGCTCGACTAACCCTTAGAACGAACGGCACTTTGCATTACGCCATATTTACCCAGACCATTTAACGGAACGCAAACAATTTCGCCGAAGTGGTCTTTTTGCCCCCGTCTTGCTTTTTTTCTCACTAGGGGGCTCTGCCCCCTGCTCGCTATCGCTCACCAACCCCCGGAACTGCTTCGCAGTTCGTTGAAGATCGCTTCGCGATCTTAGCGAGCAGAGCTCGCTTGTTTCATCTCAACTATCCAGTAAAACCTGGAACTTGTCGGCTTAGTTTATGATAATTTAAAATCGAAACTTTTATCCCTCGAACTTATCAATAACTTAATTCGGACCATAACTACAAAAATATCAAAATAAAACTGCAACTGAAATATCCTTGTTTTAACTTGTCAATAATTTAATCGAAATGTTTTTTAAAATATCCAGCAAGTCTACAAGTTATCATCAACTATCTTAGAGAAAAAGCATGCCATTAATATCTTTTAAATTTATGAAATGCACGTGTATCTAGTGAATCGTTGGAAATAAAAGAAATCAGACTCACATTAAAATCGGCTGTTTCTCTAGTGAACGACCAGAAAGAAATGAAAAAATTGAAACTTTGAATCTTAATAATTCTAAAAATAATTCGAATTTTTTAAAAAAAGGAAACGCCAATCTTTCTATAAAAAATAATTGTATGCGTGTTTAAAATATCATATTTCTACTGTGATTAGTTTTTGTATTAAAACGAAAAAACCGAAAAAGGGTAAAAAATTTCGAAACTTAAGAATTTAATTACTCCAAAAATAATTCGAAATTCGAAAAAAGGGCGACGAGGTGCAAAACTTCATACCTAAGGGTATGTGTCTGCAAAAAATCATGTTTCTGCTGTAAATAGATTTTTCTGGGGGCGAACTCGCAGCCGAAAAAAATAATTTTCGACTTTGACATTAAATAACTGCAGAACTAATTATCTAATTAATTAGGTCAGGAAACTGAAATTACCCTCATACATTTGTCTACCAATGGTCAAAATTTCATAATATTCCTTCAAATAGTTTTTGCGTAGTGATAGTTCAAAGTGTTCAAAAATAAAATTTTCAAAATCAGCGGCGGCGGCGGCGGCGGCGGCGGCGGTCACTGTTACTTTTTTTTAATATAGAGAGATACGGTAATAATGCGATTTTCAATAATATTCCGCCTTAGTATTTATTCATTTATTTGTTTCGATATTATTTTTGCGCTATCCCTTCGTCGTTGGATAATTACATGAAGCTCAATGACTGGAAAGTATCTTTTCTTATCGGGATCCCCCTCGAAACTCCTCGGAAGCTGGATTCTTGCGTTTTTTTTTCTTCCCAGCTGAGTTTAGTTGTTGGGGAGAGTTAGATCGTTTGAGCGTGAAAGCTGAAGGGCGGGAGAGTGTGGATGTATTGCCGTCCTTTTGGCAAATAAGAGACCCGGATTTAAGAAGCCCTGTTTTAAGGATGTAAGTTAACAAAATCCGGCTGTCTTAGCTATGTATTTGACAAAAAAAGTATGGAGAAGTGTTCATAAAAAGAATAGCTTTAGGATCTGTATTTTGTTAAATATTTTTATACTAGGGGGCTGTGCCCCCTAGTCACTATCGCTCTCACCAACCCCCGGAACTGCTTCGCAATTCTTTTAAGATCGCTTCGTGATTTTAGAGAGCAGAGCCAAAGCAGTGTATAGGAGGCTCTGGCAGGGATCGTTTGTTTCATTTCAACAATTCAGCACAATCCCGGGCTAGTTGGCGTAGTTAATGCTTCTTTACTCCTGCGCAGTGAGCATATTTTAATTTGTATTGGCTGTGACAAGGACAAGTTGTACTCCAGCCCAGGCGCAATTTTTAAATTGTTGACAAATTTCAGCTTCATGGACTTGGTAAGGGTGTCCAGAAAAGAACTCCGGGTTTTTAAAATTGAATATCTCTTGAACAAAAATAGATAAAAATATAAAACCAACGGCATCGTTCTTGTAGAAGCATGGAATTTTTTGTGTTTAAATTTAAAAATGTTAGTTACTTTAAAAGTTAGCAGATGGCAGCACGTTGAAGATGTCGCAAAATCGTCCAAACTGAGTGCAGGATATCGATTTTTCGATCACTGTCAAGATCGATCCCATCCAATCGTGAAGAAAATCAAAACGCAAAAAAATCTTAATACACATTAAAGGGTTGAATAACATAATCCTTTAAACAACCTTTTAACAAACAACCCCATTTTCTACAAAAATTTAAAAGGGATAACCCCTCTCTTTAACAATTGGACTTCAACCAATCATCGAACGTGAAATACAGGTGGAAAGTTTCAATCTCAATCAAAAGAATCGATCTTGACAATGATCGAAGAATCGATATCCTGCACTCAGTTTGAACGATTTTGCGACATTTTCAACGTGCTGCAATCTGCTAACTTTTAAAGTAACTAAAATTTTTAAATTTTAACACAAAAAATTCCATGCTCCTACAAGAACGATGACGTTGGTTTTATATTTTTATCTATTTTTGTTCAAGAGATATTCATTTTTAAAAAACCCGGAGTTCTTTTCTGGACACCCAGTATGATGCTACTGTCAACCAAGTGGGATAAGTCACGCACAATGCTCCTTTAATACTGAAACTATCTATCTCTCTAGCTTATCGATAATTTAATTCGTATCATTACCCCGAAAATATCAAAATAAAATTGTTACTGAAATATTAATTTTTAGCTCATCAACAATATTGAAATGTTTAAAAACATCCAGCAAGTCAACTAATTATAGTCTACCATTTTAAAGAAAAAACATATTATTAAAAAGAGAATAACTTTTAAAATTTATAATATTAGTGTGCACGTGTGTGTGTCTAGCAGAGACGAGCCAACGTTCTTTGAGAGTGGGGTAAATTAATATTAAAAGAGTAGTGATAGTCCACTGAAAATAGAGTTGAACCTCAAACAAATTGCAATAGAAGGTTTCTCAACGGTTTTCACTTAGAAATGACCTCAATAATAACATACTAAAAATCGGCCAAAATCGGCCGGGGGGAAGTTTAATTTTTTTCAAATTTTTAAAAAATGGCCGAAAAAAATTTAAAAAAAAAACAAAACAATAATATAGACATGTGATACATGTTTATAGGTTATTTTTGAGTGCTGAAACCGAATATTGCATTTAGTTTGGAAAAAATATTGAAATTTCAATTTTTAAAATTAATTTGAATAATTAGCTATATGAAAAAATTAAAACCCCCCTAAAAACCTAACAAAAACATCCAAAGAGATAAATCCAACGGTTTTCATTTAGAAATGACCTAAATATTAACATACTAAAATTTAAAATTTTTACGAGTTAAAGAAGCTAAATTTTTTTTCAAATTTCCATTTTTTTTGCGAAAAATGCATTTTTTTTCAAATTTGTGCAAAAAACTTTAGAGGCTTTTGAAAAGGTCATTTTTCGGTGGATATTGTCCACAGATAGTTATATAATGGAAAACCGGTGGAATTGACCCTCAATGAATTAGTTAATTATTTTATTTAAAATTTTGAAATTGGTAAAATGAAGTACAAATTTCGAAAGAAGTGAAAAAGGTAATACTTTGGCATATTTACATCAGAATTTATTTAATTAACAATAAATTATATTAAGAACACATAATTAACAAATTAATTAATTTTTTTTTAAATTTAAATTTTTTTTTTAAATTTAAAATTTTAATAAATTTTAATATCATAATATAGGCTTGCAATACATGTTTATAGGTTGATTTTTAATCCTATTACATAAAAAAATATTATCATTGCAATAAAAACTGAAACAGACTTAAAAATTTTAAAATTAAAAAAAAATTCTTAATTACATCAAACTAGTCTCAACAACTGGAACAAATTGCAATAAACGTTTTTTAAACAGTTTTCATTCAGAAATGGCCTAACTAACAACATACTAGAAATCGGACAAAATCGGACAATGGGAAATTTAATTTTTAATTAAAAAAAACTGGCATTCAGGAACAAAAATATTAAATTTTTTCTAGAGGCATGTAATACATGTTTTTAGGTTAGTTTTTTATTCTGATGCTGAAAAATTTAATATTTTTGGAGTAAAATTTGAAAAGAGCTAAAAAAATTAAGAATAAATTTAAATTAATTAAATAATTAAGAATTTATTTTTCAATTTTAAAATTTTGATGTCGATCTCAATTTTTACTGCAAAAATATTAAATTTTTCAGCATCAGAATCAAAAATTAACCTAAAAACATGTATTACATGCCTATAAAAAAATTAAATATTTTTGTTCCAGAATGCCAGTTTTTTTAATTAAAAATTAAATTTCCCATTGTCCGATTTTGTCCGATTTCTAGTATGTTGTTAGTTAGGCCATTTCTGAATGAAAACTGTTTAAAAAACGTTTTTTGCAATTTGTTCCAGTTGTTGAGACTAGTTTGATATAATTAAGAATTTTTTTAATTTTAAAATTTTTAAGTCTATTTCAGTTTTTATTGCAATGATAATATTTTTTTATGTAATAGGATTAAAAATCAACCTATAAACATGCATTGCAAGCCTATATTATGATAGTAAAATTTATTAAAATTTTAAATTTTTAAAATTTTAAATTTAAAAAAATTAATTAATTTGTTAATTATGTGTTCTTAATATAATTTATTGTTAATTGAATAAATTCTGATGTAAATATGCCAAAGTATTACCTTTTTAACTTCTTTCGAAATTTGTACTACATTTCACCAATTTCAAAATTTTAAATAAAATAATTAACTAATTCATTGAGGGTCAATTCCACCGGTTTTCCATTATATAACTATCTGTGGACAATATCCACCGAAAAATGACCTTTTCAAAAGCCTCTAAAGTTTTTTGCACAAATTTGAAAAAAAAATGCATTTTTCGCAAAAAAAAATGGAAATTTGAAAAAAAATTTAACTTCTTTAACTCGTAAAAATTTTAAATTTTAGTATGTTAATATTTAGGTCATTTCTAAATGAAAACCGTTGGATTTATCTCTTTGGATGTTTTTGTTAGGTTTTTAGGGGGTTTTTAATTTTTTCATATAGCTAATTATTCAAATTAATTTTAAAAATTGAAATTTCAATATTTTTTCCAAACTAAATGCAATATTCGGTTTCAGCACTCAAAAATAACCTATAAACATGTATCACATGTCTATATTATTGTTTTGGTTTTTTTTTAAATTTTTTTTCGGCCATTTTTTAAAAATTTGAAAAAAATTAAACTTCCCCCCGGCCGATTTTGGCCGATTTTTAGTATGTTATTATTGAGGTCATTTCTAAGTGAAAACCGTTGAGAAACCTTCTATTGCAATTTGTTTGAGGTTCGGCCCTATTTTTCGCTATTTTCAGTGGACTATGAATAAATAAGTTCGAAAGGGGGGTCTGGGGGTCCTCCCTCAGAAAATTACAGAAAAATTGTCTCTAAAAAACAGGTTTTAACTAGTTTTGGTACCCAAAGCCCAAATTTTTTTTATTTTTTAAATTTTATTTGACATACTGCGGCCCATCTAAGGGCCAAGCAGGGGGTTACAAAACAAGAAAAAATTTAAAGAAAACTTCATTTCAGTACAAACAGGAACTAAGGTTAATATACTTACTAAAACGGCAAAAATATAAATTATAAATAGTGTTTAAGTTGGGAAACAAAAGAACCCACAGATTAGGAAAAAACAATCTCATTGGGGATCCTGTTCCATTCTTCAATTGTGCGAGAAAAAAATGAAAATTTAAACATATCAGTTTTACAAAACCACCCACCGAAGGGTTCAATGCCGCACTTCAGAGTTAAACTGCTGTACAAAAAAGTAAAAATGTCACCGACTGAATTTCAGCTGATTCTTGTGTAAAATGACCTCCTGACTTCAAATATGACACCCATTTTCTTCCATCACCCTCAGTTTTCAAGGGGACGCCCCTAATTGTAATCCACAGCCGTGCATCTATTAACAGCTTGAAACATGGAATCCTCACTCTCTAAAACCGGTCAGTTTTTAAATAACTGAAGAGTTTATACTTAGGATAGACTTAAAATATAAGGAAAGCGTCATTTGTAATCTTTTCAAATCATTAATATTAATTCCTGAGCTCGGGAACGCCTTCGCGATTCAAGGAGTCTTCAAAACTCCTCTGCTGGGGCGCTAAAACCTCAACCGCTTTTAATAAAAATCATTACTGCATACTGTCATCAAATTTGGGTTCTTGGGGAAGGGTCATCAGGAACCTCCAAAGGTGAATTGCGTAAAAAATAAGTGGGAAAAAGGGCGTAAAAAACCTCTAAAGTTTTTAGCTAATTTTTTGCATTTTTAGGGGGTAATAACCACTTAAACCTATCCATTTGCTACAAAATGTCCCTTGTCCCTTTGGGAGTAATTTAAAGACATAAGTAATGCTTTTTGACCCTGAAAATTGAATTAGAAGTCATTAAGTCATCAAAACACTTAAAAAGAGGAAGGGCTGTTCCCCGAAAAGCCTGAGTCAATTAAGAATTTTAATGGTGATTTTTGTGTTCAGCGCCCCAAAATCTGTAAAAAATGACTATGGATTTTCATCTCTGAAAAAATTTTGAAGGTAAAATTTGTTGAACAGTGTTATTCATTACAATGGCATTCCTCGCCCCTCTCACGTCCTTAAGGTGAGGGACAAGAACAGGGGCGTCATTTCAGTTTTTCGTTGGGGGGGCAAGGATTTTTTTTAAATGGGTCTGGACCTTGCTGTATCCAGGCGCGGATCCAGCACGGCTCCAAGGGGGGGGCCTTTTCCAGACAAGATCCCCTTGTGGTACAATATTGGGGGTATGGGGGTCCTCCTCCAGAAAAAAATTTAAATTTGACTTGTAAAAGTAGGATTTTAACTCATGTTTAGAAACGTTTTGGGTCTAAGGGGGGCACTTTTCAACACTATTACCTTTACTTTTTGACTCAAAATGTCAAAATTTTGGGGATTTCTTAAAAATAAACACTGAATACCCCATTTTGATACTGGGGTTATGGGGGTCCCTCCAGAAATTTTTTTAAAATTAGACCTGTAAAAGTTGTGCTTTTATTCATTTTGAGAACCTTTTTGGGTCTCCAAGGGGGGGCACTTTCCAGAGTGCCACCCCCTGGATCTGCCACTGGCTGTAACTAGGTAGTTTTTTGGCGGGGGTTGCCTCAACGTCATTTTTAAGGTGATGTCATGTCAAAATTTGAAAATGTGAACTCTAAGAAAAATGGGGGGTCTGGGGGTTCACCCCCAGGAAAATTTTGAAAATTTGGCTCTTAAAGTAGTGTTTTAGCTCGTTTTGAGACCCTTTGGGTTGCATCCAAAGAGAACAGTTTCTTGTAAACCACATAATTTTCTAGGGAAAAGAGTTGTAAATAAACGTCAAAGTTTTAAGGGGGGCTAGGGGTCCTCCCCCAGGAATTTTAATTCCCCTTTAAACTAGTGTTTTTTTTTCTTTTTCAAACTCTTTGGGGAGCTTCTAAAGAGAAAAGCTTCTTGTAAGTTTTCAAGGGGGAAAACACTAAATAAGAGACGTGGAAATTTTAGAGGGGGGCTGGGGGTCCTCCCCCAGAAATTTTTTGAAATTGTACCCTCAAAAGTAATGTTTTAACTCCTTTTGAGACATTTTGAGTTGCACCCAAAGCTTTTTGTGGAAGTTACAGAATTTTCAAGGGACTTGCAGTTATTTTTCATATTACAGTGGTCACCTTGGGGGGGGCGGTTGCCCCCCCCCCTGCCCCCCCTAAATGACGCCCCTGGACAAGAATATAAGACAATCTGGGTTGAATAAGAAAATGTTGTAAGAGTTTTTCGGTTAAGATGTCTGAAAAAAATCCATGAAAAACTGTGGGGGAGGGGAATATAGTGTTCACCCCTCACTCTCAAAACTGAGAGGGCGAAACCACCCCCCTGCCCCCTATTGGAACGTCTCTAAAAATCCTTGAAGTGGACTTTTGAAACACCCTAAACAGAGATTGTGAGATAATATAAAACTTATCTAGAACAGTCTGAATTCCTCCCAACCTTGTATCAGTTGCACCCCTGGCTTAATAGTTACTAGCTAGAGTTTTATGATGGACTCGACAACCAGTGAGGAGGGGAGATAAAATCTCACTTCTAACTCCCCCATCTATCTGTGTGGTTAATGGGTTTTCCCTCATAAGGAGGGGAACATCTTTTGTTCGCTAATTGACCTCACCTAACCACACAAATAGATGGGGGAGATAGAAGTGAGATTTTATCTCCCCTCCACATTGGTTGTCGAGCCAATCCTAAAACTCCAGACGAAAGCATAGTAACTATTTTTTAGCCAGGGATGCAACTGATACGTGGTTGGAAGGAATTCAGACGGTTTTAGATAAATTTTTATCTTATTTCAAAAGTCAGTATCTTATTTCAAAAGTGTTTCAAAAGTCTGCTTCACGGTCTTACATGGATTTTTTTCAGACATCTTAACCGATAAACTCTTAACTATCTAAAATCGAAATTAACTTTTATCTTTGCCCTTTATTTTTCGCTCCACCAGCATGACACAAAGCACTCCTAACCTGATCTATCCCATTGTTCGCGAACGATAAGGTGTTAACAAAGCGCTAGAAAACCCATTTTTTTTATCGTACTATATAAGAGTAGGCGCTTTTCGTCTCCCCTGACAGTTCTCAGTCGGTTTTACACTTGATGCTGTTAGAAATGGAGAGGGACGATTGCTTTGGATTTGTCGTGAATTGGACAATCGATAACTTCAGCTGCTGGAACGGCTCCATCCATGACCCGGCAATGACGACAAAGGGGTCCTTGTTTTCTAGAGGCACTGGACTTACATTCGAACTGTACCCCAGAGGTCTCAGTGGCCGCGAGGAGCAACAGGTAGTGCGGCTGTGCGGCTTCGAAAGACCGAACAGTGGTGACGTGTCTTTCATCGCTTACGACGGGTCCCTCCTCTGCACCCTACAAATTAACGGGAACGAGGCCAGAAACGGCGTTCTGGAACTACTCCCTGGTCCCAAGTTCCGAGATGTCGTCGAACATATAATAAAAAAGAACGACCAACTGACTGTGCGGTTCCGCTTTAGACTTTCAGAAGAAGAAGGTAACGAAACTGGTGAGACGCACTATTTGAACTCTGCAGTAGAGACTTTCAAAACCACCGTGAAAATACATTTGGAGCAATTACAATACATAAGGGAACTAAATGGAATTTGCAAAGGATGTTGTATTATGGAATATCCTTTGGATGACGGCAAAAGCGGAAGGTTGGTTTTCGCCATCAAAGACTCGGAGGCTGATTCGATGGAAATGGTACTTGGTGCGGAAACTGTCACTAATAAATTCGTCGTCCGCACTCTGATGTCTTTGCTGAAGAGCGACGGTTCCTTGCTGAGAAGCGAGCAAAACGAGCACGTGTTTCGAGAAAAAGGGGAATGGGTGATATCGAAATCACTAAGGAAGGAAGAGGCCTCCCAGAAAGGTTATTCGGTGGTTATGGATTTTAAAATCATCCCCAGCAACGGTTACAAACTTCTCTCTTTTCAAACTTCGATACCTAAGAAAGCGTTTGAAGTGATACCGACAAAAACCTCCTAAAGCGAGGGCTCTCGGAAAGCATTGGTTTCGTCACCTCCTGAAAATGGGGGGACGCCCCAAGGATTTGGAATTCCTCCCAACAGGAATTTTACAGAGTAACTAGTCCAGAAATGATCTTTTTTTCGGTTAAGCCCCGTTCAATGATTTTAAAGAGGTTTTGAATCAATTAATGAATTTTTCCTAAATTTTACCTTTCAAAACAGGGTAAAACTCATTTTCAGTGTTATATGATTAGATGATTTCAAAATCAAATTTTCTATGCTTCAACTCGCTTGTAAGTTTCGCTTGTGACGCTTTTTAAGTTTCATCCTTTTTGTGGTCAGTTTTTTCAGAATTTAATTATATTAACACGATTTCAATTATAAACTATATTTTCATACGATTATTAAATCTATCATTTTAATTTGAAGCTTTTGCTATGAATAATTGTAGTATAAAAATATACGCATAAGATATACATATCTTATGATATTTTCCCTACATAGTTTCCAATTTATTTTTATTAATTTTAAGTTTGTTATTTCATGTTTTATGTATGTTATGTTAAAAGTATTAATGTAAGTATGTTTAAGTATTGTTATTTAAAGCAAACATTTTTAGATGTATGCCGTTATAATTTGAAAACTAATTTCTGTTTTTGAGATAAATTAAAAATTAATTCAAATTACTAATTACATTCAACTAAAGCTTTTGTGTGTAAATCTATCTGTCGGATATTTTTTAAGTTCGAAAAACCGAACCTTTGTGCTGCTCTACTTTAGTAATATGCTTCTCAACTTCAGTAATATACTTGAATCACTAATGTAACAGAGATGAATAACCTCCTAATAAAATATTTTAATATAAAAAACCCGCAGGATGGTCTATTTTATAAAGTTTTTATTAGGTCACTTTCAATCTTGTCAGTCGGTCTGTCCTGGTCTAATTTAGTAATCAATTTTAAACTAACTTCCCGAGGGTTGGCATATTCACACATCCCAACGGTTTGGTCCTGACGAGCTTAGTGCGCATGCTCGGGGAGAAAAAAGGGATCTTCTTTAGATAATTTCTATCATTAATGAATCCCCGCTGGTGCAGTGTTAGCGTGCGTGCTCAGCATGCGGTAGGTCGTAGGTTCTGTCCCCGATTTATTGTTTTATTAAAATTTCTAAAAAAACCAGCTAAATTAAGTCCTTACCCATGCGTACTAAGCTCGTCAGGACCCAACCGTTGGGATGTGTGAAAATGCGATGAGTTAGACTTGATATTTTGAACATAGTTCAGAGATCTGGATGACAATGTTATAATATCTCATTGCTTTGGTTCAATTTCATTCCCCTGGGAACCCCCAGGGGGATTTAAAAATTAAAACTTTAACTACTCCCTCGTCTGCCTACTACTGTCGTACTACTGGACTACTGTCGTACTGCGTCGAAATGATTCGTCGCAGTGCGTAGTAGGGCCCCAGGACTCCAATAGCAAAAAATCATTATTGTACTGATTTGCCTCTGGTTGATTAAGATGGCTTTACAAGTCTTGTTTAAAACGTTAGTAAAATGAAAATTTGTAAGAATAATATGTTACACACAGTATAAATAGAACTTATTAGAAAGTTTGTCTTTCTTAAACACCAAAGAAACATAATTTAATGACTTAAATGCCAAGTTTGTTTCCCAATATATTTTTAAGAATTCTTAATTTTGTATATGTTTATTATTTTATACTAGCGATTTAAAGTATTTCCAAAGCCATCTGACGGTCGAGAGGCAAAATCTCTATAAAAATGATTTTAACGAAAAAAAAAATACAGTGAGGTCCTTGAGTGAGGTCGAATTTAAAATCTTACTTAAACAAAACCAAAACGAAGAAGATAAGAAGGAAGTTGCATGAGTCAGATTTTCAAAAACAAACAAGTGTTCCGTATGGTTTTTTGTATGGTAAAATGAAATATCTATTCAATTTTTCAAAAAAATGTACAGGTAATTAAATATTTGAATTTAAAAGTCGAGAAAAAAACACGTGATTGAAAACGTTTATTATTTAAAAAGTAACGATGAGGTCAACAATAATACCATCAACTCCATTGCTTTTCAACAATGTTTATCGTTTGATAACGTCACATCCTAAACCAGGGGTCGGCAACCTTTTGAAAGGGAAGATCCAAAAGTACCAGTTAACGAAATTTCCCAGTTTTTAAAGATCCACTATTTTTTTTGCTTCATTGTAATAATATATGCTTAATATATATTTCATTTTAGATTGGGAGGGTGATTTTAGTTGGGGAGCATCTTAACCCAACATTTTTTCTGTTGGGTAAAAAAAATCACTATTTCCTCCTTTCGGGTAGGGTACTCTTTTACATCAAGTTTTAGATGACTTACGTACACATTGTAAATTAATTTTAGTGAACTTAATTTCCAAATTTTGTATAAACGATGTGAATTCCTGGAAAAATAGGGTGTGGGGGTCATTCCCCAGAAAAAATTTTGGAAATTGCCCCTTCAAAATCGCGTTTTAGCTCATTTTTGCCTTTTTCGATTGCACCCTAGGAGCACCTCTCTTTAAGTGGCAGAATTTTCAAGGAAAAAAGTACAGTTGTAATAAACAGCAAACTTTCGAGGGGGTGTGGATCCCACTTCAGAAAAATTTTGGAAAATTGCCCTTAAAAATGGTGTTTTTATTAGTTTTTAGAACTTCTATAACGACCAAATAAGGATCACTCCTTATAAGTCACAGAATTTTCAAGGAAAATCAGCCCACATTCCAACATTTTTAGGAGTGTTAAGGAGTTCTCCCCCAGAAATTATATGGAATTCTTATTCTTAAAAGTAGAGTTTTGATTTTGACTCATCTTTGAGAACTTAAAAATAAATTTTCTGATTCTTTAAAAGTTTGATTAATAAATTATTAATTTTTTCGTATGGAACTGGAGAGCCGCAACTTTACATCGAAAGAGCCGCATGCGGCTCGCGAGCCGCAGGTTGCCGACCCCTGTCCTAAACTCTTGGCGTTTTCGAGAGCTTTTAAAAAGGGGATTTTTGTTAATTTGTTTGGCAATAAAAAAAATTTCTCGATCGGCCTCATATTTTGGGTAGTTGCTTATTTTTGCAAGAGGAATCGATAAAAAAATCTTAAAAAAAATCATGCAACTTCCTCATTGTCATCCTTTGGCAAATAATATACTACTCAAAATTAAGAAAAGGCCTCTTTTAAGGTTGTAAGTTTACAAAATCCGGCTGTCTTATGGATAGTGTGATCATAAAAGGAATAGCTTTTGGATCTGTATTTTGTTAAATAAATATTTATTAAAATATTCCAGCAATAACACTACTCGACAAAAAAAATAGGGTCAAAATGCAAATGACACAACAAAAGCAGATTCTTGTGTAAAATGGTCCCCTGAATCCAAATCCGACCCCCGTTTTTCTCCACCACGTCAAAATTTTCGGGGAACAGCCCCTCCCCCTTTTTCGTTTTTCGACGACTTTATAACTTTGAACTTGATTTTCAGGGTCAAAAAACATTACTCTTCAAATTGCACCCCAGGGGACAAGAAAGGTTCAAATTAATAAAATATGTAAATTCATAACAAATGGATAGGTTTAAGGGGTAATTACCCCACTAAACCCCCAAGAAATCGTTAAAAATAGAAGGATTTGTTATATCCTACTTTTTTTGCTTATTTTTGAAGCGAATTGATTTTAATGGGTCCTAACCCTTCCCCAAGGACCCAAATTTAATAATGATATGCAGCAATGATTTTTAGGAAAAGTGGTTAAGGAGTTATCGCCCCCGAAGCACCCGCGGAAGGGTTCAGAAGGATCTCTGAATCGCGCTGGTGCCTGCGCGCTTAGTAAGTAATATCCATGCTTTGAAAAGTAACAAAATGGGAATTTTCTGATATTTTCTGACTTTAATTAGTGGAAATTATTTATTTCGTTAGTAACTGGCCAGTTTTATGGAGGTATTCCATGTTTCAATTTGTTAAACAAATTGAAACCTCCATAAAACTGGCCCGTTACTAACGAAATAAAGAATTTCCACTAATTAAAGTCAGAAAATATCAGAAAATTCCCATTTTGTTACTTTTCAAAGCATGGATATTACTAAGCGCGCGGGCGCCAGCGCGATTCAGAGATCCTTCTGAACCATTCCGCGTGTGCTTCGGGGGCGATAACTCCTTTACCGCTTTTCCTAAAAATCATTGCTGCATATCATTATTAAATTTGGGTCCTTGGGGAAGGGTTAGGACCCTTTAAAATTGATTCGCTTCAAAAATAAGCAAAAAAAGTAGGATATAACAAATCCTTCTATTTTTAACGATTTCTTGGGGGTTTAGTGGGGTAATTACCCCTTAAACCTATCCATTTGTTATGAATTTACATATTTTATTAATTTGAACCTTTCTTGTCCCCTGGGGTGCAATTTGAAGAGTAATGTTTTTTGACCCTGAAAATCGAGTTCAAAGTTATAAAGTCGTCGAAAAACGTAAAAAGAGGGAGGGGCTGTTCCCCGAAAATTTTGACGTGGTGGAGAAAAACGGGGGTCGGATTTGGATTCAGGGGACCATTTTACACAAGAATCTGCTTTTGTTGTGTCATTTGCATTTTGACCCTATTTTTTTGTCGAGTAGTGTAATCAGCGTTAGAAATTGGGAAAAATCCACTGGTCCTGCGGCCCACTATACTTTGCAAACCGTACTGGTCCTCAATCATAATGATTGGTCTGCGATTGTTTTTTTTTGATAATTTTGACCCCTGTGTTTCACATCTTTAACCTCACTTGCCACCCCCTAACTTATACCAATTCTTGTTTTTCTTGATGTACCCTACCTCCCCTAGAAGTTATGAAACACTTATCTGAAACACCCTATGAAAATTGAGCATGCTGCGTTATGGGACTTGCGTATTACGGATCACCGTATCTGAATCCAAAGAACATATTCAATCACAAAAACTGTGACATCAAATCTCATAAACTGTGTCGCTGAACGGTCGACGGGATAATACGCAAGAACCCGTAACGTCAGACATAAAGATGTTAAGTAATATACTTAACTATAGTCTAATAGCGAGCTCATTTGCAATAATTTGCTTAGTAATAGATAAAATTATAAATTTAAATCTGCAATATCTATGCATGGTTTAAACATACATTTTATATGATTTTCTTTTCTCTTAAATTAAGTTACCTAAAATTTTTCTAAAATACACACGAATTAAATTTTTTTGGGATTCTCATACTTCGTCATGTCAGTACTTAGATTCAGATTCATTTTGAATCCCAAGAAAAGTTGAATAGATTTTTTTTGCTAGCTACAAATTAAAATGTTTTTGGCCTGGTTTAAAATATCGAAAACAAAGATAGGTACTTATATATTTCCCGTCGACCGTTCAGCAGCCGTTAAATTTAGCGGTACAGCTATAGGATAGTCAATAGGATTTGATAACGTTTTCGGATTCAGCGGCACGGTCGATGGAATAATACCCAAGAACTCAAACATCCCTACATACAGTAGTTCCGAGAAATGACAAAACTTTCGGATAGACCTTACGTAAAATATTAAATTTTGATACATTTCTGTGAAATTAAAATTTTGAGCATGTTTAAAAAGTATAACTTTTGTGGAACAGCTTTAGAAAGCCCTCCATTTGCCATGTGTAACTACAACAACCTGATTAAGCAACGTGACTAAGCATGACAGCCTAGAGGGCACAGCTTCGATAAGAGTCGACCAGCTGTCATGTTTATTCACAGCTCAAATGATGACACAACCATAGATTTAATTATTAATATAATTATTATTGGATCCTAAGATAATAATATTTAATTGATTATCATTTTAGGATCTAATCATGATGATATTAATAGTTAAAACTCTGTGGTTGTCTGTCATCATTTGAGCTGTGAGTAAACATGGCGGCTGGTCGACTCTTATCGAAGCTGTTCCTATCTGGAAATAATATACTAATAACTATAATTTTAGGGTAAAATAATATATTTCTATGGTTTTCAGTCATAATTTGAGCTCTGTGGGTAAACATGGCGGCTGGGTGCCTCTTTCTAAAGCTGTACCTCTTTTATAAATAAATATACCTTCATCTTTGAAAAGATCAAATAAGTTTTCCTTTTGAGAACATTTTCCCCTAAACATTGATGAACGAAATGAAGAAGAAAATTTAGTATAGTTTTTAATAACTTTTAATAACTACTTTACTTCATCTTTGACATTTTAAGTATAATATATGTAAAAGTTTTATGACAAGCTTATTAAATGAAAGACTGGATGTTAAACTACACTCTTTATTATTCAATTGTTTCACTAATCATATTTTTTTTCATTATAAAAAACATAGATAATAAAATACATGTCTAGAAATTACAATTCAATTTTACACTTTTTACTTAAAATATCACGTTAATTTTAAAAGATAACCAAGTAAACTTCGCATTACTTCTAACACTAATTAAGTGGAAAATTTAAAATACAATTAAAAGAGAAGATTAATCAAAAAAGTCATTTTAGTTAAGTAGAAGTAAACATATAACCGATAAACTCATTTTGAATCACGGAACTTTTCAAAATCAAAGCCATCATAATAAAGTAAAACGAAAATTCTTACGAAGCATCCATTTTACCTACGTGATCTTTCTGAGCGAAATGCGCAAGAGTTTTAAGGTGTAAATCAGGATCAACCTTCGCCAAGCCCATCCATTCTTTGGATTTCAAAACCTGATCGTAATTCACTGAAATGAAATCATGCGCCACCGATGTCAACTGTTTGTCCTGATGCCTGTCCGCAAGGGACAGGATTTCACAGACATTCGAAATTGAAAGGTGTGCACTCAAAACCCATGCACATTCCTCCTTGAGGGTGGAGACTTCGTACTTGTCGGCGGCGTAGTAGAGCTTTAGAGCGATGTCCCTCTGCAGATCTTTCACAGTGCCCGAGTACAGGAAACCTAGAAAGCGGCCAAGCGTGGGGACATCCAAGTCCACTATGTCCATGACCCCGGACGAAGCCTCCTTCATATCGCTTGCAAGCAGGTTCTTGAAGACTGGTGACCGGGCGCTGAGGATTCCCTTGTGAACGTCGAAGGAGTGTTGTCCACAGCGGAGTTGGAAGTCAGCATAGTCCGAATCCTGGAAAAGACTCATCATTTCTTTTGTAAGCACGTCCACTGAAGTTTCAAGGTGGTTGGAAAAACCTTTTCTTGGAATTTTCTTTGTATCTTCCAAGGCAATTTCAGTTTTATCAGGCTGGGGTGACCAGTGGAAATACGTTTTATAATCATTACCTGTGATTATTTTTATATTTAAGATTACATAAGTAACCTTTTCAGTTCCATCAATCTTCACTGGTAATGACTTCTTGCTAATCCAGTCTTTTCTCTCTGTACTAAATATATGTTCAGCTTCTTCATGTTTAAGCATATCTTCATTACTCTGTTGATAAAAAATACGGATGCGAGCCAAAGTTTTTTTCTTATTTAGGAAATGTGATTTTAATTCAAAATTTAAATTCACTTCTTCTTGTGTTGAACTTTCTTTGGCAATATAAAAATCCAAGTTCTCCCTTTTATCTTCTTCAAACTGGTATTGAATCTGTGAAAATCGTTCCAATGAACTACTGTCGTCTGTGCAAAATTCACCACAGTTTACTTTCACGGACGTACTGAACATGTCTATTACTGTAAGTAGTTTCAGGGAAACGAAAAAACAAATTGTTATTCTAATACGTAGAGTTAATGAGTCCGTATGAAGAGCCTCGTTCTTCCTAATTTGATGTATGACCCTTTCGAACGCAGGTCCCGTGAAATCTTCAAAATTGTATTCATTTATGCGTCTCGATTCCTTGCAGATGAGGGAGCCATTCGAACCAATGAAAGACAATTCACAGTCACCAGAAACAAATGGATTCCAAATTTTCACCAATAAATGTTTCCCATTACCGCTGATACCTTTAGGAAAGAATTTCAGTGAAATTGTTGCCCGCGATGAGCAAAAAACCTCGGCGCTTGGAAACTGAATCATATTACCGTGAATTTCATTGTTCCAGCAACTGAAGTTTTCAATGGTCCACTCGAAAACAGAATTAGCTGCGCTCATTTTGAAGAATTATTAACTCGACCGTCTGTCTTTTCCAGAATCGAAGACTGGTCGAGAACCACGCATACACCGAGAAGGAAGGAAATCATTTTTTGCGATAGTGGTAATGGGTAAAATCGATTTTTTGAGTTATCGATATTTAGGTAACAACAGGCATTAAAAATATACAGAGTGGTATCTACATTAAAATTATCTACATACGAAACTACTGATAAAATCTGAAATTTACAGAGGGCATTTTGAAAGGATAGAAATGTTTTGAAACAAAAATTAGTAAATTAATTAATTAAATTTTATTTTTGCCTGGGATTTTGGATCATTACCAGAAGTCTGAAAGGTAAATTTTTATGAAAACTATCATACCAGACACTTAAAAAAGAAATTATAGCTATCTCATTTCCTCAACAAAATTGTATGCTTTTTAAGGGAAAGGTTTAAGGGATAGGATTCTTTACGTTGATATTCTCGATTTTGATCCTTACAACCATCAACCCCGCAGATTCAAAATCGAGAATTAAACGTAAAAAACAAGATTTCAACGTAAATGCAACGAAATTCAACCCCCATTCCTGTCTTTATTTGGGGACCAAATGACATGAAAATTGGTTTTGGGGGTTTTAAGGGGTGCTCTCTCAAGAATCGGGAATAATCTTTGATGCCGCCCATAGGAAAAACGAAAGTTGGTGCATTGTTTAGTATGACGACCCCCTAAGAACTTGAAAATTTTTCAATATATAGAATACTTTAAATCATGGAAAATGATACCTTATTTGTCTTTATATCACAAACCGTTCCGGAGATATAGGGTCTGAGTCGTTTTTTTACCGTTATGTTACGTTACGAAACAGTGGATAGATGGAGCCTAATTCTAGCCACTATATAAACGTATACGATAATTTAACAAAACATTCTGATCTGGAGGAGAGAATTCGTGAATAGCCTAGCTCTTCTCGCCAAATTTATCTAGAACAGCAATCAAAACAGGAGGACATTGCTTATAAAAACCGCTAAACTTGGCGTAACCTGTTACTGATTAGTTGAGCCGGAAGTGATTTAGGGCCGGATGCAACTCCGTTTCGTTACGTTCTAAGGAACCGTATTTCACCGTCATCCACCGTACAATGGTAACGTCAGGTCAGGAGCAGGCGTCGGCCGTTTCATCCGCTGCCGTTTTCCTCTGATTGGTTGAAATGCCCGATGACGTAGCTCCATTTATTTATTCCAACCAATCAGCGGCAAGCTGGGCAAATGACTAAAGAAAACGATAGTTGAGTTGTTTGGAAGTAGGATTCGACCAGCTTCAACCGTCAACCAAATCGTCGTAAAACGGAGTTGCATATAGGGCCATATGCAACTCCGTTAAGCCTACTGGTTAAGCCTACGAAATGGAAAAACACCCCGCACCACCGAGGAAAAATTTTGCAACAGAAATAAATTTTGAGATAATTTCAATTTCCCAAATAGAATATTACATCTTTCTATTTCTTGTTTTTTCTAAATATGTACTAGATTGTCTATTACAAATGTATAGAACACTTTTGACAGGATCAACAATTTTCAAATAAATAAATTCTTTCTCTGGGTTCCCATTAGCCAATAGGTAATATATATTTCAGGCTTTTAAATACATATTTTACCAAAGCATTATTCAAGTCTGTACGTATCTTTTATACCCACTCAACCCAACCCTAGAACGGACGAAAGAAGTCAAAACACAACACATTCCACACTAAAAACGTCTCAAACGACGTAGCAACCCTCTACTTATCCTAATCCCAAGACCAATTGAACGTGAAACAGATGCAAGCTTCACCCGTCCGAAAAAGCTCGATAAAGTAAAGCCAACCTCGACATGCATGCACTCAGGAACAAATAAAAAACGAATTTCCTATCCATACATTTTCTCCCTTTTTTTCTTCTTCATTGGTCCGATACACTTTGTGGAGAGGGTATAATTGGCAGAGATGATCCCTTCCACTCTAAACCTCAATCGGATTACTAAAACTACGGAGGGGAGATAGGCAGCCCTCCGAAAATAATGACAATGTCTCTGTTTCCATGGCAACGCGCGACACGCCGCTAGGACTTGGAAAGACGTGCCAGCTGCGATTGGGGTATGATGCATCAAATTGTGTCCGAAGCAGGTGCAGACCTCAGGGAATATATATTAGAAGGGGTGGCTAAGATTTTTTGAGACGGGGAAAGAGTTGTTTTAATGGACTTATAATGGTAAAGGACATTTTTGTTCTCGAACGAATAACTTGTTTTATCATTTAAACTAGTTTTTCAAGATCTACTTTTAAAAATAAAGAGATATTTGAAACAAAATACAATAAATATATTTAACCCTCGAAGTCGAAAAATATATGTCTTTGTTGAAACAGCTTTCGTTTCTACAAAATTGCTAAAATAAGTAAATTGAACTGCGCTAAAATGTTAATTGTATATTCTTTTTACTTCCTATAATATTTTACAGTATTTTGTTTGTTCGTTTGTGAAGTTTTAATACTTCGTATTTTGCACTTTCAATTTTTCAAAATATATAGATTATTTAACCTCCGCACGTTAATTTGTTTTAATGGTTCTCCAAATGTTTTTTGAGAACTAATTTCTAAGCACCCAAAAAAATCCAATAACTCTGCTTTTTGTAATAATGATAGCGAAAAGTAGCCATAAAAGTTATTCGTACTGAACAATCATCAAGTTAATTATAACTTCCAGTATAAGACTTGAAATATTTGAACTCAAAGCATTAAAGCACGTATAGCAAAGCTTAAGAAGCGACATCCTTTTCCTCGGTGCCTTTTTGCTGTTTACGATTTTTTCGACGTTCACAGTCACGTGGTATAAAACGCCGGCCATTTTGAGGATTAGCTCCGAATAAGAATAATTTGAAATCTCTCAGTATAGCAGAAAAGCTTTTCAGAAGCCTCCTTTTATTGTTTTAGTTACCTTTATTTTGTAATCGCCGCATTTCAACTAACACAATTCCATTTCCTCATGACGGGCTTTAGGAGAGAGTAGAGCTTGTCACCAAAATGGCGGACGATTGACCAAGGTTTTATACAGTATCACTCTTAACACAAATGCCATTTCAATATTAATATTGAATAACTCGTCACCCTTTAAAATTTAATTTATCAATAACTTAATTCAACTTCTTTTAACTATTTTATCATATTCAAACAGCTACTTTGCTATTTATTGTCCCTTCAAACAAAACATACTTCTTAACTATTTCACGTTAAGAAACATAACTAACACTCTCTCACCACATACCAAAACATTTCCCCCTAAAAAAACATCCCAAATTCAAACCCACAAAAATTTTCAATAAAACACCCCATTACCCGAAAAAAAAGCCAACATCAAACTTTTCAGGTACCTCTTATCTCTCTAAACAACACTTCGACACTTTTTTTCCTAAAACCTCTTATCTCTCCAAAACGAGTCTTAAGACGCACCTCGACGGTGTGACATGAAGTCTCAAGAAAGGAGTTTACTCCACAGGAGATGACAGGTGGTCCATCATCTCTCCTATCTGTCTCTACCTATCCACCCCCGATCATCTGTCTTAAGTGCATGAAGTCTGTCTTAATATCACTTCACACGCAGCTTTCTCGGAGGATACCCACCTCTTGCATTTTAATAGATTCGTTCGTGGAAAGAAGAAACTAAAGAGTGGTTTGTTTGAAAGAGGATATTTGAAGGGAAATTCGTAAAAAGTTATTCTGCGGGGAACTGCGAGGATGAAATGTTTGTTGGGTTTCACGTAAGAGAAGCATGTTTCGTGTTTGGTGTGCAACTTTCTTTGGTTGCATGCCAAGAAGTGTGGAGATTTCCCTCGATGCTTTTTTTTAAAAAAGCTTAAAAACTGAAGAATGTGTAAACAAAATAAAATAGAGGGAGATCATATTTTACTTTAAAATTTAAAATATGCAACGTGAAATCTGTGTGTGTTACTTGAATTTTTTTCATTATACCTATTTGTTTTTAAATGGTATAATGCAGCAGGTATAATGTCAAAAAATACTATGTGAGAATAATTTACTATTGAAATCCAATAAGATTTGAAAGTTTTACTGGCATTGAAATTGTACTTTATTTACATAATAAAAAAATATTTCCAGAATTGAGTTAATATAGAAATACCTTTGTTGCAACAATTATGTTATTAACTATTGTTTCTTCGAACTTCGTTACAAAGCAAGTTTATTTTGGATCAAGAAAAAAACTAATAGTAACTTAAAAGAAATGACAAATAAAATGGTAAATAGAAGAAAAGATGAAGGTCAAATTATCAAATTGGAAGTTTTGTTCACTGCATGTGATAGAAGGATTTACCATTACTAACAATAAAAGGCATGTCAACATTTAGAGAAATACTAGCTGAAGCCGCAACCCGATGTGTTGCGCCGAGTAAAGTTTTAATTCTAGATTTCACGATGCATACTTTAATATTATATTTTTAGAGAAAAAAAAGATATGAAAAAGAAAAATTCAATAATATTCATACATAAAAATCTATATTACCAACATAATAAAATACATGTTATAACTCAGTTTTATCTGCTGTACCACATCTCCCACCTTTTCCAGCCTTGCACGGATGGAGTATATAAATTTTTAAAAAGTTTTCTCAAAATACATTTTCACTTTTGTAGATCAGCAATTACCACTATGATCCCGGTATCCCAGGCGCATTTTTCATATTCCGGTGTTCAAAGTAAATTTTCCTCTCTCGGTTTTCCCCCCTTCTTAATAAGTAATTAATTTGAAACGATAATGAAAGATATAGTAGAAAAATAAATTAGGGGACTACCGCCCCCTGCTCGCTATCGCTCACCAACCCCCGGGAACTGCTGACGCCGTTTCCCTAAGATTACTTCGCAATCTTGCTCGCTTCGCTCGCTATAGCTGATTGGAAGGGGTATTCATCTCCATTAATGAAAATTACATACACGGGACTGGAGAAGCTCTAATTGAATCGTCTTTTCTCCCCATCAGGACCCATTTTGTGGTACCTTAAATATTTCGTTGGTGTCACAGATTGGTATCATCCACTTATTGTAGCATAAGACAAATACTCAATATTACTTATTGAGTTAGAGGGTGAATTTTTATTCCGTTATTTTTTTAAAGTTCAATAAGAACTAATTTTACCATTTAATTTATTTTGATATATTTATAACTGAAAATATTTTTTATAATTATTTATATGATTCTTTCCTCTTCACTTTCAACAGCTCCTTTATCTCGTTTTTTTGGCAGCAAGCTGTCTGCGAGCAGCTTCTCCTGTGACACTTCTTTTCCTTTTAGGCATCTTAAAGCAGTTACTTCTCTTTGTCAAAACATTGAGAAAAAATAGATAATAAAGTATCGATATTAATAGATATTAAAGATCTGAGAAATCAGTGCGACTAAAGACTGCTAGAAACAAAATAAAATTAATAATATAGCAGAAAAATTATAAATCTTTCCTACCACTTCTTGAGAAAACTTCACGGACGCCAGTAAATAAAAACTGTATATTTATTTACACTATCTACACAAATTCTCGTAATTTCATAACAGTAATAAAACTCAAAAACTCAAAAGACTGACTCTCAAAATCTATCAAAATAATAATAATAATAAACAATCTCTCTTTTTAGAATTAGAACATTATTAATTATCTATTGCCATCTTGAAATAATCAGACAAATAAATAAATAAATATTAATATTAATTAAAATAATAGCTTTAAAATATCTTTCAAGAAAGTTGGTTTACGTTATAAAATACGTTTTTTCGTTTTAAAAGAAAAACTAATCATGGTAGAAGTACAAAATTTTAAATAAATATACAATTATTTTTTTCAAAAAGATTGTCGTTTCGTTTTTTAAAAAATTCGAATTAGTTTTATAATTATTAAGATTCAAAGTTTCAATTTAATTACTGATGTGCAAAAATAAAGCAGAACCGCTTTCGTTTTCTCCTTCGTTACCATGGCGACGAACTGTTGAGAAATGGAGAAATAAGCGTAAAAGAGCAGAAAAACGCAAATAATTCGAAAAGTATTTCGAATTTCGGAACGAACATGGGCTACTCCTGGTCCCTGGTTTTTTCTGCGTCTTTTGGTACCTCTGGCGCCCTTCTGCGTTCAGTGGTTCTGGAGGAGATAGATGGACATACATACATACACAGCCAGCCAGCCACGTTTGTTTACTCTCGGATTTTAATAGTGTAGATTTTTGGCAGCAAGCTGTCTGCGAGCAGCTTCTCCTGTGACACTTCTTTTCCTTTTAGGCATCTTAAAGCAGTTACTTCTCTTTGTCAAAACATTGAGAAAAAATAGATAATAAAGTATCGATATTAATAGATATTAAAGATCTGAGAAATCAGTGCGACTAAAGACTGCTAGAAACAAAATAAAATTAATAATATAGCAGAAAAATTATAAATCTTTCCTACCACTTCTTGAGAAAACTTCACGGACGCCAGTAAATAAAAACTGTATATTTATTTACACTATCTACACAAATTCTCGTAATTTCATAACAGTAATAAAACTCAAAAACTCAAAAGACTGACTCTCAAAATCTATCAAAATAATAATAATAATAAACAATCTCTCTTTTTAGAATTAGAACATTATTAATTATCTATTGCCATCTTGAAATAATCAGACAAATAAATAAATAAATATTAATATTAATTAAAATAATAGCTTTAAAATATCTTTCAAGAAAGTTGGTTTACGTTATAAAATCATAGATATAGTAATAGGAGTAGATACAGCACGGAGTCATGAAACCTGATTCTTCTTTCCCCAGCAGATGGCGGCCGTGATATGGGCAAAAGGGACGGATTGCGAGCGTTTCTCCCGTTAAGATCGTATGACTTTGCATGAAAGAAAGCGGAAAATTTAAGATTACAAATAAAATCGAAGGACATTTTTCATGCTTCTAGCAACGATCTTTAAAAATAACTATTGCCCAAGTTGATTAATCAATTTGAAGTTCCTATAAATCATGATTTATATTATAACTTCAATGATAAATTTAGGAATTGCTATGTATGTAATCTTACTTTAAAACTAGGATTTTAGTTTTTAAGTTAGTAAAAATCGAAGTTTGGCATTTTATAAAAATTAGTCTAAGCAGCATGTGAGGTAATGGGATCCACACAAATACATTGTTTAAACTTTAAACAAACCAATGCAGTTTCAACTATAGTGACTAGAATAAGGTCCTTATTCTAGTCACTATAGTTTCAACTGAATAACTATCATATAGCTTGAGTAGCTATTTTAAAATATTAGTTTAGACTTAGTTCCCAACTGGATTCAATTTTAAATTTTCAATTATTTGAATTAATTCTTAGTTTAATTTTCAAACGCAAAACCTTGTTTTTCCCCCAAAAAAGTTTCTTTTGAAATGAAAATTGTCCATTCACATTCTCAACTAGTTTTTATAAACTGAAAAGTTTACCATATTATAAAATTTTAAGAAGTTTAAAATACAGTGGTCTTTATGTATTGAAAATTAAGACTGAAATTATTACTAGTAAAATTAAAACTAATTAAAAATTATTACTAGTTTAAACCTAAGTACTTAACGAAGCTTCGCTTTTGAAAGAGATTTCTCTAATACTGATAAATAATTAAGAATATAAATAAAAAGAATTCCTGAAATCAGGTTCAAATTTAAAAACTAATTTTATTCAAACTCAAGTCCAATGAACAATAAAACACATTTTTTTCACACGCAATTTTTTTTCTCCAATTCAAGAAAGATTCCATGAATTTTTGACCGCTTCAAAAATTGGAAAGAATGCATGATTCATGGTTAATAAAAGTTTTGCTGTATGTTTACATTAATGTGTCAAAGTTTTAAGGTTAACCAATAAGTTTTAGATGGGAAATTTTGATCTCAACCATAAAATGTATTGCGAAAAACCTCTCTCATTATTTGTTGGTCATTCGAAAGAAATTTTCAATAAAACGAAATCAAAATCAACAAAAAAACCTACATATAGACCCAGCTGTTTAGTAATATGCCGTATATTAAATTATCTTTGAATATAAGTGCAGAAATCAGTGTGATATTTAAGAGCGCATTATTTTTAGCTTCTAAGAATTGTAATACTCGCTAAACTTACGATTAAGCGAACGAAGCGATTGTTTTCTACATATGAAAACACTAAAAAAAGCAACATTCTTATTGTTCGAAACTGGAAAAAGATAAAACAATAATGTTGTGGAAAAACTTTCAATGCTTTAATAATTAATTTATTTCAGAAAAACATCTGCCTTGATTTTATTTCATACACCAGCTGCTCAACGGAGCGAGTGAAGTGCTGAAGAAATATGGAAATTTACCAGTTATATGCAGTTTTAAAGCCAAAATTTGCTATCTTAAACTTATCAAATCATCTCAAATCTTTCACATCTTAATTTAAACATTGCAAATATACAGCAAACTTTTATTAGCCATGAATAGTGCATTCTTAACAGTTTTTAAAGCGGCCGAAAAACATTTACGAAAATCGTTGGATGTCTTCTTTTCTAACTATCATTTTGAAAAGAAATAATACCGCCAGAACTTCAAAAAACACACATTATATTCTTAAATTATACATAAACCAAAATAACCTTCGTTTGAAATCTCCACCTATTACCAGTGTTTCAAAAAAAATTTTCAAACATGAAACTTTGGTAAAAAAGTTATCATAACTTTTCTAAAAACCTTATATTTTATTTTTAAAAATGTTCATTATTTAGTAAATGTATTCATTTTACCTTATTAGACTATTTGAAGGCTAATTTCAAGATCCTGTATCACTTTAAGACGTAAAAATTGCATAAAAACTAGCAGTGATCCGATTCACCCCGCATTGAGGGTGAACCGGATCACGGCACTTAAAAATTTATATAAAATAAACCGTTCAAGATACTTGAATTTTTTCAACGGGTTCTTAAAGTATTAATTTGGACTCGAAATATTATTTTCAAAGCATTCCAAAATCTTTATTATTAAACTTTCGGCAGCAGTTCAAAATTCAAAATTGATCCGATTCACCCCGTTTTACGGTACTTTGTTTACGCATTTGGCGCCCATATCATGGCTGTTGCCACATAACTTAAAAGGAATCAGTTTCTCGGGGAGAAAAATTATTGTGTGCTATATCTACTCCTATTATTATATCTATGTATAAAATACGTTTTTTCGTTTTAAAAGAAAAACTAATCATGGTAGAAGTACAAAATTTTAAATAAATATACAATTATTTTTTTCAAAAAGATTGTCGTTTCGTTTTTTAAAAAATTCGAATTAGTTTTATAATTATTAAGATTCAAAGTTTCAATTTAATTACTGATGTGCAAAAATAAAGCAGAACCGCTTTCGTTTTCTCCTTCGTTACCATGGCGACGAACTGTTGAGAAATGGAGAAATAAGCGTAAAAGAGCAGAAAAACGCAAATAATTCGAAAAGTATTTCGAATTTCGGAACGAACATGGGCTACTCCTGGTCCCTGGTTTTTTCTGCGTCTTTTGGTACCTCTGGCGCCCTTCTGCGTTCAGTGGTTCTGGAGGAGATAGATGGACATACATACATACACAGCCAGCCAGCCACGTTTGTTTACTCTCGGATTTTAATAGTGTAGATCCTTGCTTCAAAACCAAAGCTATCAACACTTAAGCAACGACGCTCCCATGGTAACAGCGGTCGCAACTTTCTGAGCGATCGCAGCGCCAATTTTTTGCAGCGATCGGACGGGGAGTGAGCCGATGACGGAGGGCGGCCGCCCGCGCATGCGTGTTAATACCTTCCTTAGCATTGTTTACCATTCCTTAAAATTTATTTTGTTTAGTCTTGTTGAAGAAAAACAAAATAAATTGGGCTTCCCATAAATTTGATATTTTTTTATTTTTAAAGTATCATTGCTGATTATAAAATATAATAAACATTGAAACATTTATAAAATCTGGTGTTATTTGTGTAAGAAAAAAACATTTTAATTTGAAATCATTTTATTTTAATTTCATCACATTAAATCATTAAAAGAATAAAATATTAAGACATAAAACATTAATTTTTTTTAATTATAAAAAAACTAAAACTGCAATAGTATATTATGGTTTTGTTTAGCAACTTTATTTTGTTTTCACAGAATACATAAAACCGTTAATGATATTTAAAATTAAAAAATTAGGATTCTTATTGTACATTTTTATGTATCCAAATATTCTTAATAGGGTATTTCAGGGGTGCAGGAAATATTTCAGGCCCAAAAATTTCCCAAGAACACAATTGTTTCCTCCAAAATGAGATTTTATAGTAAAATAATACCAAGTTGATTCAATTATTGAAATTCTTTAAGATTCAACAATTTTCACATAATTCATTGATTTAAATTTTAATAAAATTATACCCTAATTTAGTCTTCCTTTCGTACCAAAAGCTTATCTTTTAAGTGAATATTTTCTTCAATTATTAATTAGATACAGGTATTTTTTTCTCGAATTTAGCTAGCTTAAAGCAAGATTGACGGTGTTGCATATGCAAATGTTTGGTCAGTCGACAATATCAAAATATGCCATCTCTAACTTCTAGTAAAAACATACTTTATTCTATAATCAATACCTAAATCCTTGCAAAAAAATTTAAAAATGTCCCTTTAAAGAAAACTGGAAAGTTATTTACAATATGTAGGATAATGGGGCAGATTTTACAAACACATTTTTAACACTCCAGTTTTGAAATAAGAAAAGAGTGAGTCTGTCTAGGATTTTTTTAAAACAACCTATTTTGGGAAAATTTAAATCAACTTGAAAAAAAATAAAATTCTAGTGAATAAATGAACATGAACATATACATAATCTTCAAAACATCAAAAAATCATCAGAATTTTAATTATAAAAATTAAATTTATCGTGTATAAATTAACATAAACATATACATAATCTTCAAAACATCAAAAAATAATCAGAATTTTGTTTAGAATTACTTATTAATTTTAAATATAGGATAAAACAGCTTATATCAGAGAACTTTCCTTAGAAATTTATTTTGTGATGGTACCAATAAAAGGTAGTAAATTTTCCTTGAACAGACACTTGGAGTAGCTTGTAAAACTTTAAAATTATATTTTATAATATGAACTAAATCTTGAAAAAAACCCTCAAATTACAAGAAGGTTCTGAACTGTAAAAAAGTTAGCACTACAAAAATTTATCAATTATTCAATGTTTATTCAATGACTTAGTTGGATTGTCACTATTTGATGGTCACAATTCTTAGGAGAAATATTTTTTTAAATTACTAAATACAGTAATCTGTTTTTCACTATCAGAATGGTAATGTTATTGTCATCAAAAGATAACTCAGAAATGAAGAGAATTTATCACTAGAAAAAAATTTTTATTTGACTACATTACTCAACACTAATTCTTGAAATACATGACATTTATTAAATTACAGTAAAACCTCTCTTGAGCGACCACCCTCCGTTCCACGAAAAATCGGTCGTTAAGAGGGGTGGTCGCTCAAAAGGGGTCATCTTAAAAATAGATAGAGATTACTTTAGAACTTACTCAAAACATTTTTCAAACAATTAATGATAAAAAAAACACCAAAACAGCTTATTATGTGCTTCTACTGATTTCACTGAATTTGGCCGATTTAATCATTATGTGTGCTTATTAGGCAAATCTCTAAAAAAACATTGTAGTCTCATCCATTCCAAGTTGAATATTTCATTGTGTTCATAGCTAGCAAAAGAAATGGTAGTGTTCTCATTTTCCAATCTTGAGAGATCTTTAATAATTTCTTGTTAGAACAAACGTGATTTTAAAAAAATCTGTTCTGAATTATCTCAATCTACTCAATTGGTGTACGTATGTAATATAGAATTGGCTTATTAAATGAATGAATTTTTAGAATTGATCTAACTTGATTCACGGTAAAAATTAGATTTAAATTTAAATCTTCATTTTTTATTTTTAGCCTTTTAATGTGACAAAATCATCCTTATTTTCAATCACATTCGTATCAGATTGAAAAAAATCTTCAGAACAAAAAAGATATAAAAGAATTGCTCTTCGTCCATAACTTTGAATTTTAATTCAAAAATTGACACGGTTCTAGTTGTTTTTTCCCTTTCATAGCCTTAAAAAGAACATTCTGAATTAAAAAAACTGGTCGCTGGGAGGGGTTTTAATGGTCGCTAATTGGGGTATTTTAACATTAGGAGAATGGGAGAAAAAATCGGTGCCTTCAAAATCCGGTCGTTAGAAGGGGTGGTCGCTATATAGGGGTGGTCGCTCAGGGAGGTTTTACTGTACATCATTTTGAAATTCTTCACAATCTGCCCTTTTCAATATTTGTTTCATGGATTTATAAAGAACAGCATTTTATATGAAATAAAAAAACAATTAATAGCGAGCGATCACAACATCAAAATAGTAATTACGGGTAAAAACTTTAACAGTATACTATTACTGATTGCTATATTAAATGTCCCATTGAAATTTGAAATGTTTACTTATTTGCATTCAATGATATTTATTTTATCTTGGTGTAAATATCTAAATTTAATCTCCTGATATATAAAATTTCATGCGAAAGAGTTTAACAGAACTTCTAGTTTGACAGAAAACAAGCGAATTAGAATTCTTAAAATATGGGATTTCCTTATTCTAGAAAAAATGCGTAATTTAACTAAATAAGAATGAGAAAAACAATCAAAAATAATAAATATTTTTATCCCTGTTTCAATTAAGAATTACAAGTAATACGTAATTTATAACTGTGGCAAAAAATATCTTATACAAAATTTTTAAAAACAAACGACCTCTTCTTTCTTTCTTACAACTGGAAAAAACAATAAAAAGCTTCATTTAAAACAAAGTAAACAATGGCTAATAGATATATAATTTGTCGACTAAGATAACTTTCACTGGGATCTAAAAAATATTAAATATTTACCTTCGTAATTCCAATCTTGATATGGCCTGAGCTAGTCTATAATTGTTAATGTTGATTAATGATCAATCAAAACAATACTCGCCACCGTCGATTCAATTGATTGAGTGACATGGGGAAAAAATGGCGGCAAATTTTGAACTCTGAGATTTCTGTAGTTCCCCGCCCGTCCGCTAGAGGACGCCACTAGAAAAAAAGCGACTGGTCGTCCCATTGGATTGTCTTCGCTTAACTATATAACGCTTTGTTCAAAACACACCCCATTTTCACTTTAAACCTACAGTTAAGAGAAAAAACACAAACTATTTTCAGCCTTGGATTTTTTCTTTGGGGGGGACTTATCATCACCAATCGACCTAACTATAGTCTGTGTAATTAAAATCGGCTGTTGAAATGTCACGTGATTTTTCTACCCAGCGCATACCTTCCCCACTAACTATGGTTTCGGCAAATCACAATTTTTTCCCACGACATGAAGTCAGAACGCTTCAGAAGGAATCAAAATGAGAACTAAGATTATTTGAAGTTCATAAATCACACGCCTAACATAACAATAATTTCATGTGATCTTTAGATTTATAAATCTTTTGCGTACATCTGTTTTCGTTGTTGAAATAATGTTTTAAGAAAAATATTAAATTAGAAATTATAGTCTTATAATATCAAAAAACTATTTTGATTTTAACTTTAATATTTCAATGGGATCTGAAACAATTAACCAAACTAATAAAACTTTAATCAGATTAATTACAATATAGCATATCTTAAAGATTGTTGTAACAGACGAAGGATCATTCTAGCAGATCTTTGATCATAAACCCTTAAGAAGTATTTGGTGAAAATAAATTAATCTATAATTGGGAGAAAGTTGCTTACTATAAACGAATTAAGTGATTAAATTTAATCGCTAATTTCAAGTTGGCGAGCGGAGGTATCGTGCTCTTCCTTAACCTGGTGTGTAAAAATAAAAGGTTTGATTATACTTTCTCCGTAGTTACCAAGGCAACGATTTTTAAGCTGTGACCTCCACCCGTCTATTCTATTTACACAAAGTATAATCTGTAAATCGAGTCTTCTGATTCTCGATCCAGCCACACACTTTCTTCCCTATAAGAAAAGCCAAGAAAGCTGTGACGAGAAGTAGGTGGTCACGCGGGACCACTAAAGCCCCCCCTCTTCTCGTCGTACCCTCGAATGAAGATTAAGGGTTATGGTTTCCTTTGCTTATCTAATTTTCAAGCCCCTGCTTCAGATTATCTTCGCTTTACGAGCCACTTCCACTGGCTGCTCCCCAACTTTCCCTGCGGACTCCCTTATAATTGCAGGTGAGAGACTTGGAGAGTAAAGGATACACACGGTGCTGGGAAGAACCCTTCGCCTACCTTATTTGATGGGGTCCAAGGAAGGTTTTTAAAGGTCTTGTGTATACCGGAGTTTCTTCAAGCCAAGCTTGTTGCGTCCAGGAAGATGTTCAAGTACGCCCCAAAGCGAATCAATACATAAAATGCAAGTAAATTAAGCATAAGTTTATATTTCATGTCTAATTTGTTCATCATATTTGAAAAGTACTAAACGTCCTATAAAAGTTTCAAAATAGATGTTTCAGTTATTTTTTAATAAAGTTAAAATGAACAGATTTGATGTAGGTCCTCCATGGCAAAAGGGTGCTAGTCGCTATGAACTGGAAAACGGCCAGACGACCGCCGCTGTAGAGCAGTCGCCAAGTTGAGGACTGCTCTAGTTGACCATGGAGGACGCTATGGAGACCTTCATTAAATCTGTTCCTGCTTAAAAAAACTGAGCTGTTTTGATTCAATTTTGAAGAAATTTGAAACACAATAATTTGTGATAATGACACAATATACAATGACACAATATGTATATGATAATAAGTGTTATGAACACAATAATATTTGTGTGCTATTTAAAACAATATAATCTGTTCCTGATAAAAAAACTAAGCTATTTTGATTAAATTTTGAAGGAAATGTAATATAATTTTCTCTCTTTAAAGCAATAAAATTTGTGTTATCAATTTCAAGTATAATAAAAGAAAAAACTTTTATTATTATTTTCTTTGTAATTCAAGGATATGGTTAAAGTAATATAATATAAAGGAATTTATATTTTTTGAACCTCATAATTAATTCAGCTTACAGCTTTTGTATCACGTTAAATCAAAATATTTCAATATGATAATCTTTCCTTTAGATGAATATTAACTTTAAGTCCTCCACCTTGCCTCCTTTGAAGAGCCCTAGTTGCAAATTTAAGAGAATTTTCACCTCTTTAAATGCATGACGCAATTCGTGGAAATTTCATTAAACTTAAGAATTATAAAATGGCTTAGAATTTTATGGATTTTCTTCAGGGTAAGATCTTATAGTTTAGTGAAAAATCCATAGACACAAGTATTATGGAATATTTTTCTGTCTGTTTTTAAAAGCACTTAATCTAATGGAAATAAGATGCAAGTTCCTCCAAGATCTTCACGAAGGGTGCAAGTTCAAATTTTCAGCTCAGATACGAAATTATAGGTACTTTCGTAAATAAAATAAAAATATTGTGTAAAATAATAAAAATATTTTATAATGAATATCTTAAAATTAATTATGATCAAAATTTAACAGAACAAATTACTTGAACACATTTATGATAATTTTACTCCAAAATCTATTTGTAAAATAAACATATACTTTTTAAAATTTCAGAATTTATTTAAAGGAGTTTTTATGTCTCATATAAAATATAATTAGAGCAAAATATGAAGTCGAATAACTGTAATAGTAGCGTAGACGTGGTGCCTTAGATTATTTTTCCCTCAATAAATTTTTTGATTTTTTTCTATACAATGTGTGTACTTTTTTAAATAGCACTTAGATTTGTTTAAGTTTAAGAATTTGCGTATCAAATTTTTTGCTTTTCAGTTATCTCTTTTTGGGAATACTCTACAGTATAACAGATTTAAAATACTTCTTATTGTGTCCCAGGCTATAGTTTAGAGATTTACTAGTTAAAATATGTTGGTTGTTGTTTCTTATGCAACTTGGAATATCCAAGTATAGTTAAAATATTTAGAATGTAAGCTCTAAAAAAGAACCAAGAAGCACACTATTATCACATAAATTGATAATTAATAAATATATTATTAGTCATAACACATTCTTAATGGTCTTACAATTAATATGGTTTCATTCCATTTTAATACAGTACATTGGGCAATACCGGCATTTTTTAAAAATAGAAAAAAATGCATTTTTCCAATAAAGGATATACTATATCTAAATTCAAAAATCGACATGAAAAGTTTTAAAAAATTATTTAATTCAATATTTGAAAATAAATATCGACACTTCTTTGTTTAGGATTGAATGACGTCAGATCTGTTTCGGCTTTATTTTAAAGTGAAAACCAACAATCACTTTAGTAGGGACGTTAAAGGGAATAATTGTTTTGATTTTCTCATAAAGTTAGAGTTAAAAGATCAATTCTATTCTGTAAAATAGTAATTCAGTCGTCAAACAAGAGTGATTTTAATTAGATTGAAGAATGTCAAAATTTAAAAAACGGTTATATTTTCCTATAAAATTAACACATTTCAATCTAATCAGTATTTTATTCTCTCTTTTGTTAAATGATTTTTACAAATAAAATGTGTTTATTACTTTTCCGATATCATTCAACTAGAGATCGAATGCAACTTCTCTAAGCATATTAAAGGTAATTGTAGAAAATATTTAGATTTTAACATTTTTCTTTTTCAAAAATTAAAAATTCTTGAGTTAATCATTCTTGTTTGAGTGAATAATTTAAGAGATTTTAATTATAAAAAGGTCTTCTAGCAGAATTTTCTCCCTTCACATTCGTGAAAAGATCAAATACTTACTGTGCTTACTACGCATTAAAAGCGTTTCTTTTAAATTGGATTTTAATTCCTAGTGTTCTTGCTTTTAAGTGCTTTTGAAAATTGTAATCCTTTAGAAATAAGCCTGAGCATTAATATTTCATTACCTTGATTCGCCTTCCTTAAATAAATATTTTATTATTAGCTGAAAATTAAATATAACTAATTTAACTCCTAAAAATTAGAGAGAAATTATTTTTAAAAATAAATTGCATTTACGCACATTTAATTAATTAAAAAGCTGTAATATTAAAACGTACATATAAAAGAGAAATTGGTTCAAAAGTTAATTACTTTTCTTAAGAGGATTATTAATTCTTCAATGCAAATAATTTCCTTAAAATGCAATAGTTAAAATTTGATGAAGTAGAGTAGCAGATATATAGTTAGTAATAAAACTAATAACATATGCAGGGTGTTTCACAAGTCTGCTAAAACATTGCCCAGCCATATTCTTTGTTTAGAGTACATAAAAATGCCCATATACCTCTACGACCTTATAATTGTTTGAGAAAACTACATCTACTCCACAGAATCTTCAGAGTTTGCAGAATCTGCAGAGTTTGGGTGAAAAAGTTGGAACACCCTGTAGTCTAATTTAATAATTGCATTTTAGTTTATTGTTATTCTAGAAATATCGATTCTGAATAAGGAATTTTTCCTCAGTCAACCATAAAAGCTAAATGGTCTACATTCTGATTGTAAGCAAGAATACATTATCATATCCTTATCGTTTCATATGGAACGGTTCATTTAATTATATAAAACTCAAATATTCACAAAGATTTGTTTCGTTGCAATTTTTGTTTATACAAGGTGCCTTAAAATATTTTATTCTTAGAAGTTTTCTTGCATTAAGAACCAACGTCTCATAGGGTCTTTCTTGGAAATAAGATGTCCCGGTAAGTAAATGGCCATACTGAATCTATTGAGCCACTCTTATCAATTTAGAGGCAAAATAAGGAATTTTAAAAATATACTAAAGGAGATAGACCGAAGACTTCATTAAAAAATTGTTTTCAGTGTCATAAAAAAATTAGATATAAAAGTTTCATGAATATACTTTAAAATATTAGGGGAGATATTAACATGGGAAAATATCCCTTTTTCATGCCTCAAGAAGGAAAAAGTTCGCAAATTTTGAAGGAACTGCCAAAATCTTGATTTTTCTTGAAAAAACCTAAAAATGGGTCCAAAATGTGGGTTTTTTCACATGTTTTTTTTTGAAAAAACCTATTGGGTCACACCCAATTGGATCCAATCCAGCCAACCCTAGTTACGATGTAGTTTAGAGTTTTTCAGTCAAATAAAGGCAAATTTTATTTTAAACATCAGTTTATGTATTGGGATTACAAAGCACTTACTCACTTTATAAAACATTCTTAACACAGGGGTAGTACTTTTCCGTGGTATTCTTTCAAAAATGGCGAATATTTATTCAGTGGTGGAATTTTATCATTTCCTTTGTGGTAACATGAATTGGCGGATCGCTTTATAATTCCAAGAAAGGTTCATATATAGTTCCCGCTAAATATGAACCTTCCCTTAATGTTTCAGTGCTTCCCTTAATGTATCTGTGAAAAACACATTACCTTAGGGAAATGGGTAAAAAAATGTTTACATTGCTCTGTTGTTAATTTTCTTGGCGTTGAATTCCGTTATAGTTCCCGCTAAATATCACTAATCTCTTTTGGACACTATAAAGTATAAATATTGCTTAATTGTTTCAAATTCATAGATTAAAGTGTTTAATTAGATCTATAACTATTCAGTTTATCATTAAAAATTAGAAAAATTGGTTTACATTTGAATATTGAGTGTTCGAAAGAGATTGGCGATATTTAGCGGGAACTATAACGGAATTGAACCCCAAGAAAATTAACAACAAAGCAATGTAAACATTCTTTTACCCATTTCCCTAAGGTAATGTTTTTTCACAGATACATTAAGGTAAGCATTGAAATATATCAGGAATAAATTTTACTTTCTTAAAATTTGTAATGATTGACTGTTAAAAATGTAGTAATTATCTTGAACATCGCGAAAATTTAGAATTTTATCTTCATGAGAAACAAACTTCGAAGTTGTGTCATTTTCATAGCAACGACACCGAATGTCAAGACTTCCAACATTTTCATCCTTATTTCTAAAACATTCACCCGTGTTATTTAGTTGTTTGCGTTTTGTCATTATGAAATAAAGAGTTACATTTTACTACCTTAAAAAACATACTTGCAAAAGGATATAAAAAATAAATGCAAAATGCAAAATTTCCGAAAGCGAGTGTATATTTTATTGTAAATATAGTAATCATTAGGTTGCCACAACTACAAAGATAAATATAAAAATATTAATTTGTTATTTAAAAAATAAAAAATAAATTAATTATATATAAGTTTAAAATATAATGAAAACCGTTTGAACAACAATTAAACCCTTTGAACAACAAAAATATAAATATTGTTAAAAATAACACAAAATATATTTTTAAAATTCGTGTTATAAATAGAAAGATGATTATTTAATCTATTTGAATATTAAAAAACCAGTGAAATATGTTTTCAATTGTTTTAAAATTCATAGTTTCTTGCTTTGTAACTGCGACCTTATCCGAAATCTAAAAAAATGGAAATATTTTAAAATAGAGATTTTTTTTAGAAATTCTAAAGGCACTTTGCACATCCTCAAAATAATCCGGACATTTTGATACCAAATATGTGTTATACGGATCAGTAATTAAAAAGCCTTTCTCTGGAAACCGTTCACCAAAAACTTTTTTTTAGAATAGAAAGATTAAACTTCAAAGTTGCTAAATGAAAATAACGATCATACTATTGATTTTTTTACAAGTTTGTTTTCTTTCATATAACATGGGTAGGTTGTATTCGTGTTCCCCTCGACATCATCGCCTCTCAAATCAAGATTTATTCATGCTACAAATCGAGCCACTCTCACTACCCCAAACAATTACCTCTTCATTCGAACAAAGAAACTCGGGCGTAAAGAATTTATCGCTTCATCCGGAGAAACACGATACATAACTCCGGCTACCACCTCTACCGGTTTCACCTGAGGGACTCACTCCTCCTTGCCTGTTGCGTCTTGAAGTTTTGATGAGTTCTCTTCCCAACTTCATTGCTTTTTTCCAACAACCGAGATGTCACGTCCAGTGCTTAGGCATTTCCTCATGAATAGGAAAGTAGAGCTTCCTACCTTTCTTGTTGTGTAGGGGCTTGATGATGTATCTTTACCGTTCATTTAGCTGGAGGTAGGGTTGGAATTAATTTTGAAACGTTGTAGGGGTTTGTGGTTGGAGCGGAATGACTTTCGAGGTTTAAATTTAATGATGTAAATGTTGAGTGCTTTATTTATGAAATTGTTATGTTGATGGTGGGGGGTTGGTTTAATATGCTGAGTTTGGGGGATTTTTCAGAATATAAGACCGTTGTGAATGAATAATGAAGCTGATGGAGATGGTGAACTAAATTGTTACTCTACTTTTGAATAATGAAATTGTTACTGATTTTCAGGTAAAATTTCATCCAGATATATTTCCTATATTTCAGTTGAAAACAAACATTTTTGGTAAATAAAAATGGAAAATAAAGTCCACGAAGGATAAAGCAACGCTTTTTGGATTCTCAAGACAGCAAAAATGAAAAACTAGTCACAAGTTTTAAACATTTTCTTGAACAAGTTCTTTCAATAGTAACAGTACATACTATAACCGACAAATTAAAAGTATTTTAATGTTATCCACTTTTTTTTTATCAGAACTATGTATTATATTAACGCAGATTTAAAGGAGATGGATAAGGCGAGAAGTAATTTTTAGTAGGGTAGACTAGGGATACTTGATCCCTTGGGATACATGATCCCTAGCCAAAAAATGCACTAAAATAAAATGTCAGATCTTAAAATCTGGCAACAATTTTTAAGTTATACTTGTTCACAAAAACTGGCAACACTACATCTTTTTCAGTCATTTTATTTCAGCGCAAGAAGTGATTGCTTGAATCTTGCATGGAAAACTTTTTTCTAGGTAAATATGTTATTTTGTGTATTGTCTGTAATATGCAACTTAAAAACTTAAACTAAGTGTAATTTCAAAGTGTAGGCTGTCTTTAAAAATTAAGTAACTTCATTAAAGCATCCTATGATTATTTACTATTAAAAATGTATGTTTTGTATGAATAGCATATTAGGGATACTTGATCCCGTTCTTTCGAGGGATACATGATCCTAGGATCAAGTATCCCCTTCAGTTGAGGATCCTTCTAACATCTTACATGATGAGGTTGAACAAGCTGAAGTAGATGATCCTTCTTTAAATAAAAATGATTTTGTTTTAGTTAGATTTGCCACAAAAGGAGGGTTTCCCATTATGTTGGTCAAGTAGAACGTAAAGTTGGATTTTCAGAATTCGAAATCAACTTCTTAAAAAGAAAAGGTACCTCACTCAACCAATTTATTTTTCCTGAAATAAAGGACAAAAGGGTTGTAAAGGAAAATGATTGTGTTAAGTTGCCTCCTCCAGTTAGGATGAGTGGAACTTAAAGAACTGCATCAACTCTAATGTTTGTGTTTGACTTTTCTGATTTTGAAAACATTTGCTGAGATTTCTTTTTTTCCAAGTAATGCTTTTACCTGCATACACCTCCACTTTTATTTTCAACAAATACAAGTATTGTTACAAGAAGTAAATAAGATTTTATAATTTTTATTGCAAATTATTTGCATTATTCGTTGTAGTTTTAGCTCCATTAATAAAACTACTTACTATTAGTGTACAATTTTCATGTTTGTATTGTTATTAATACCTTAGTAAATGAATTAAAATTATGGTTATTTTTAAAAATAATATTTAGTAAACTAAATATATAGGTAAATTGCTTGTATGACGAATAATAACGTAATTTCTGAGTGGGATCAAGTATCCCCCACGAAGGGATCATGTATCCCTAGGTGTTGGGATACTTGATCCCTTTATAAAAAAATTAAAAACTAATTTTGCTAAAAGTATCTGTTTACTTTCTAGCAATTTTTTTGTCTTTTGGGTAGAGGATAGTGTTACCAATGTTCATGCCAAAAATTTCTGAATAGTGATGATTTGCAGCTGGGAAAACAATTAAAAACCAAAGTGGGGATCAAGTATCCTTAGTCTCCCCTACTCCAAAAGTTAAACGGCTTATTTCATAATTCTAGGATATTCGTTCACCAAAACTAATAGTTCATTGGGAGTTACTTTTTAATCCGGTAAGAGTAAAAGACAAAATCCATTTGAGTATGTGCCCTTTTACAAATTGTCATTCTACCTATGTCATAATGCAACAGAAACCAGTTATTCGAATTTGAATCCATTCTTAAACTTCTGAAAGGGTAACACATCCCCCACAATATGAATTTCGAACATATTCCCGGGAAACCCTTTGAATCTATAGGAATATTTTGAATAGAAGCTATCACCCATACCGAATTTCTTTGTCTGGAGCTTTTTAATCCAAGGAAATGATGCATAAATTCATTGCCAAGACACCTGCTCCTATTGAAAACACTGCACATGATAAATATGGAAGAAAGAAATTAAATTCTACCCTCTCCCTTTCTATCCCAGGAGCTTTTTGAGGACCCCTTTTGCCAATCTGTTTATTTCCCACAAAGCAAAATCTCCCCCCTTCCCCTCCTTACATGAAGGAAGGGACTTGTAGCAGTTCGAACAAACGGTCACGTACAAAAGAACCAGCAGGGGCAGCAATTTAAGTAAGGCGCAGAAGCACGTTTTCCTAGGGGGGAAGACCTTTAAACCGGGTGGGGGGCTTGTTAAATGTTCAAATATGTGAGCTTCGTGCGGTTCATATTTCAGAGATGGTTTAACTCTGGAAGCAATTCTGTTTTCAATTTGTCATCGACTTTGAGGGAGGTTGAGTTACTACTGTAGGGTTTCAGGTGCAGTTTTAGGGGCAAAAATAGATTGAGTTGTTGGAAATTTATTGCTTGAATTTCCGAGAGGATGATGTATTGGATAAGATGTCAATTCGTTTGATTTAATCCTGTGCGTATTATGTCTAAGCGGAGGGTTATAGTAGAGAAAAATAACCCGACCGTGCTAAAATTTTAAATTACTGTTAATACAATATGACGCATAAGCTTGATAAACGGTATGATTATTGATAACTTTTCTAAAAAGTTGCATCTTCAAATACATTTTTTAGGAATTTTCATTAGAGTTTTTTTACAAAGAGGATTTTTTGCATTTATTGGATTTCTTTTACAGGTGATTTAGTTAAAAGTTTATTTAGTTTAAATTTGACAAAAATACATAAAATATATTAAAAAATAAAAAAATAGATAATTCTAATTATACCAGAATTTTTAATTGTAACTCAATTTTCGGGTACATGGGCGGATCCAGAGAAAGTTTTCACAAACCTTTCGTCGCTCTCTATGGGCTACCCAAGCAGTGTTGGTAAAGTTAATAACTTTGGTTAATTTACTATTTGAAGGTGTTTCACAGCAAGATATTAAATTTTTTTTAAACAAAATTTACTTGATCTCTTGTTATACACAATCCTCTGATGTTTTTCTCTTTAAAACTTTGACGGCCAGGCCAAGTGCTGGGTATTCCTAAGGAAAGTTTCCTTTACATGTTGAAGTAATGTAAATTTATGCAATGATCTCTATACAAAATAGTTCAGGGCACATATTCTCTAAGTTTCTTTGCTTCTCCCAGTGTAATCTTTTCAAAATACAATTAAGAAATAAGTTATTTTACCTTAAAGTTTGGAAGCAAGTAAATATATTATACTCCCCGCGTAACTAATGAATCGAACTTTATATTGAATGTACATTATATCGAAGTCTTACAGGCGAAATGCATTAAGTCATTTCTAGCTCCAATACTTTGAACGAGGTTTCGCCAAATGTGGCAATAGACAATCGCTTTCTTATGTGCCAAGCCAATTGATCACCTTACAGGTTGCGAGATTTGGGGAATGGTCCAAGGGGGGCTCCGCTCATTTGTTGCCGATATTCTACCACTTTCAAAAGATCCACCAAAAGTGACTTTCTTAGTGCCTTTCGCTTGTAAGCCGACGATATAATACCAATACCTCTACATTAATGATCATAAAACGGTAAAGGAGGGAGTAAAAAGAGAAGGAGATATGATGCTTTTGTTTTCTTGAGCAGCTTAAATTAATTCCCCCCCAGAACGCCAGATATCCTTGACCTGCATGGAGATTCTTTCAGCAAGGCGCTTTAAACTGCTTTTGAAAAACGTAATAAAACCACCCTGGGAGAGAATTTTTAGAGAGAGAGGGCTCTCTAAAAACGAGCTCGACACTGTTCTCCACAGCGTTTCGTAAGGAAACTGTTTGAATTTACGCCTCACCGCAGTTGCGCACTAAAACTCTTTTATCACTCACCGAGTTCTCCTTTTGTTGCAAACTAAAACTCTATTTTTTTCTGCCTTTCCTTTTCTTTCCTCGAGTAGTACTCGGTGTACATAAAAAGCTTCCCAATGACCGATAAAACGCTCTTGCAACTCGCGTCTTGGCGGAAAAGAACCGCCTCTGAAATCGTTTGCTAGGCGACGTGGTGCTTTTCTGCGGGACTCGTCGGTACAAAAGAAGAGGGGATGGAATAAAAGAGGGGTCGGCAGGAAATGAAAGCTAATGACGTCATAATGACGTGTCTTTACCACATTTCCGGTGCGTTTTGTTGCGTTTATAAGCTGACGTTATTTGGTAAATAATTGTGAAGAAAAGTCTGTTGCTTCACAGGAGATGGGTTGTTCGGACTCTTTAATTGCGATTCGGAATAATTAACGAATATTTCGTCACTTGGAGGAGAAAGTGAATGAGTTCACACATTATTAATGACTAAATTTCTGGCATTAAATATTTTCTTTTAGTAATTAAAAGGCGCGGAGTTACTCCTCCAACGTTCCTTTTTACGAACCTCTCTTTTTCGAAAAACCTCCCGTTTTACGAACTTCTAGTTGGTTTAGAACTAAGCTCCATAGAAGTAGTAATTAGTTCAATTTCTATAATCGAACAAAACTAACTTTGGTTTTAAAACTTCGGTACTTAAATTTTTAAGACAACTTTTTGGAAAACTCATTTTTAGACTTTCAGACAATTTTTAAAGCTTCAATAGACATCATACAACACTTTAATTATTTATATTTTCAAAAATATTGTAAGAAATTACAGCATTAATACAACTAGTTTTTAAAGTATTAAAGAACTCTGATTACTAACATTCATTTTTAAAACGGAATTGTCAGTACTAACATTTGAGCTGGTGGTTTATCTAACACTTTGTTTCCCAACGTGGGGCGCACGCCCCATCGGGGGGCAATATCATTTTCTAGGGGGGCAATTTGAAAATTTTCAACCAAATTGCCCCCAAGGAGGGGCCAATCCAGGGGGAAAATAAAAAAAAAAACTTTAAAAAAAGTTTATCAAAATCTGATCCTATTATATTATCTGAGAATGTATGAGTGAAATCTGGACCAGTATGTATCAAAACCAAGTTGAAACCCTGTTTTTAGAGTCTAATTTCCAAACCTTTTCTGGGGGATGACCCAAAATATCTTGGTTTTTAGCACGCTTATATTTGAAATTTTTTTACATTACGTTCATCAAAATGCAAATCTTACCTAAAAATTTATATCCAAAATTTCCCAACTAGGGGTTCCAAACTATTTAAAACCCTGCTTCCTACAGTCAAATTTCCTAAAATTTGCTGGGGGAGGACCCCCACACCCCCCTTGGTACTTAGAACTTAATTACTCATAACTTTATACAGGGTGTTTCAAAATTGCGTTGCACGGCTTTTATTCGGAACCAGTGCCTCCTAGGGTCATGGAAGTAAGGTCTACCCCTAGGTAAGTGACCCTGGAGAACCCATTGAGAGGACTTACAGCGCCCCTAGCGGCGAAATTAAAAAGTTAAAAAGTTCTGGGGGATGACCCAAAATATCTTGGTTTTTAGCACGCTTATATTTGAAATTTTTTTACATTACGTTCATCAAAATGCAAATCTTACCTAAAAATTTATATCCAAAATTTCCCAACTAGGGGTTCCAAACTATTTAAAACCCTGCTTCCTACAGTCAAATTTCCTAAAATTTGCTGGGGGAGGACCCCCACACCCCCCTTGGTACTTAGAACTTAATTACTCATAACTTTATACAGGGTGTTTCAAAATTGCGTTGCACGGCTTTTATTCGGAACCAGTGCCTCCTAGGGTCATGGAAGTAAGGTCTACCCCTAGGTAAGTGACCCTGGAGAACCCATTGAGAGGACTTACAGCGCCCCTAGCGGCGAAATTAAAAAGTTAAAAAAATTAATTTAAAAACTAAAGGAGATAGCGCCAAAACCTCAGTGAGAGTATTGTTGCCAACGTCAAGAAGAACTCATTGAAAAAAATTTCATCAAAATATCTTGAATATTCGCGGAGATATTAGCATGTGAAAAGAGCACTTTTCCGGGGTCAAAAAGTAAAAAGTTCGCATATTTGCAAATTTTTTTTGATTTTTTGATTAAATTTTGTGTTCTTTCAACTAAAAAAACAAAAAACTACACAATTTCACTGAAAAATTTGCAAATATGCGAACTTTTTACTTTTTGACCCCTGAAAAAGTGCTCTTTTCACATGCTAATATCTCCGCGAATATTCAAGATATTTTGATGAATTTTTTTTCAATGAGTTTTTCTTAACGTTGGCAACAATACTCTCACTGAGGTTTTTGCTCTATCTCCTTTAGTTTTTAAATTAATTTTTTTAACTTTTTAATTTCGCCGCTAGGGGCGCTGTAAGTCCTCTCAATGGGTTCTCCAGGGTCACTTACCTAGGGGTAGACCTTACTTCCATGACCCTAGGAGGCACTGGTTCCGAATAAAAGCCGTGCAACGCAATTTTGAAACACCCTGTATAGTTCTTTACAACATGCAAATTCTACCTAAAAATGTTCTGAAAAGCTTCATTAGACTTATTAAATATACATAGGAGGGGGGGGGCTAAGAAATAATTTTGGCTCCCTCTCAAAATATATTTCTATATATGCCACTGAGACCAGGGGGGGCATGGAAAATTTAGAAAGGCTTTGGTGGGGCATGGACCGAAAAAGGTTGGGAAACACTGATCTAACGTAACGGCATTTTTAGCTTGAGTTTATTTTATAGAGCTGAAATTTCGGAGGATGTTGTTATATACCAATAATTTAATATACAAAAGGTATTTTCATTACTTAAATTACGTTGAGTGAAACCCTTTCTGATTGTGTTGAATGTGAAGTGTTCAAGAGAAAGGGAACATACCCTCATATAACTTGTATTTTTATCGTAAAATGTCTACCTTGCAAAGGCATTAATTTTTGACCACTGTGATGATTAATACTGATTTAGGGTAACGAATCTTTCAATTCCCCTAAAAGAAAACGATCCTTCAAAATAATCAAATTATTTACCTTCGAACATTAGAGTCAACAAAATCTGAAGGAAGTCTTAACAACGATAAAAAAAACCCTTTTTTTTTTTAAAAAAAACCTTTTAACTGTTAAATATTCTGTTTTTTAAGTGGCATTACTATTTTTATTATAAAAAGAATAGTAATACCACTTAAAAAACGGAATATATTCAACAGCTAACAGTTCTTTTTAAACGCTTTTATTCTACTTGCTTTTGGCGGCGTTTTACGGGTGGAATTTTAAAACTCGATTTTCGAGCACTTCCCGATATGTCAGGGCCCCGAAACTTTACACATCGGTGTAACTCTCATGACACTTCAATATCCAACCATTATCGAGTCAAACAACCAAAGGATTAAGTTAATTAACGAGTATTTTTAATTAACAGAAAACCAGAATTTGAGACCTTTCCTAAGGGGCTATTCTCCCTAAACCATGCACAATTGTTTATAAGGCATAACTTCATCATATTCAAAAGTCAAAACGAAAATTGCCCACTAATTACGATAATTATAGACGATTAATCACTTTTTTTCTTTCTGGATTCTTCTACATAATATTTCAGGCACTTCCAAACGATATAAAGTTCTGAAACTTTGCACCGTGGTGGAAACTCGATGACAATGAAATATTCAATCATCAACTAGTCAAAACCTCCGTAATTTAGGCAATTAACGAGTGTTTTTAGTTATCCTTTTAATTCATATTTGAGACACTTCCGTGAAGCCAATGGCTCCCAAAACCTGTAAGATAATATACTAGGTACACTGTAAAAAAATCTTTCTTCAATAAACGTAAATTTCCCGGCAGCACAGCTGCCGGATTATTTTCATCATTTGAGAAGGTATCCGTATTTTCTTTTTCCGTCATTTGAGGGAATGTCCGTTTTGTATTTTTCTGTGAAAGGAGGGAAACCTTCCGTTATTTTAGAGAACGTTCGTTTAATATCTTTTCGTCATTGGAGTGGAACTTTCCGTTATTTTAGGGATTGTTCGTATTATTACTAATATTATTGTGATTCAGTATATTCCTGATTATAATTTTGAAAAAAAAATGACAAACAATCCGTAAAATCCAAATAGACGATTCTTTTAAATAATTTACACTACCGATCACAGTAATACAAGTCTAATCAAAAGTTACAAGTAATCACAACTATTCAGATCACATTTTTGCGATCTAATAAGACTAGTTAGGTATGCAATATTTTAAGACTTCAGCTACGTGGTGAAGAAAGCGATCGTACGATGTTTAAATATCTGTTTAAAAATAGTATATCAGAGTATTTCTATTTTAAAGCATGGTATAACGTTTACTACGGCCGTTGCTAGGCTGCCGACGTACTGTTTTGTACTGTATTTCACAATCCCTGCAAGATTTTTATACTTTTTTAGCAATGCGCATCCTTGTGGACTTGATTCTTGCTGTTTCTATAAAATATTTTAGCGAAATAATTTTATTTTCAATTAATTAATAATTTAAAAAATTTTTAAAAAAAATTAGATAAAGTAAAACATTTAAAAAAACACAATGAATTTAATTAAATAAGGAATGACTGTTAAACAAGAGAAATTAATTCTTGCAATTTTTAATGGAATAATAAAAATTTTAAATTAAATTTACTGAAAAATAATTACAGGGGTTCAAACCTACGACCATGTGCACTCCAGACTAACTCGCTACCACTACCCCATTCGAGCTACGCTAGGTTCCATCCTAAATACTTTAAAGCCACGCCTTTAACCCGATTCCCGATTACGGTTCATTCCCGATTACGGCCAATAATACAAAAAATAAAAAAATATATTTAACTTACTTACCCATAATAAATTTGATGAAGGTTCGTTTCGCCTGAAGACGCTTGCACAAACTTCCATTACTATATACAATCCATTACATTATACAACTATATTTGAGTCTCACCAGAACTAGTGGAGAAATAGTACAATACGCATGCGTGAGGAGAGGAAAATTAAAAAACGGAAACTTCACGATGAAAATTCCGTTTTGTAGTTTACGGAATTAATCCATGAAAAATTCACGGAAAATAATACGTTAAAAGACGTTCTTTTTTTACAGTGTATATAACTACAATATTTAATCTTCAAAACGTGATTTTTTACCTTCCAATTAACAATTAAGATAATTAGCGATTTAAGATAATAACCGCGAGAAAGAAATCGCCAGAAGAGCGAGAAATCGCCGAAAATATCGCCGAAAATCGCCGAGAAGAAAAATATGTACTTTTATAATTTATTGACTACTGAAAAGACTGGATGGTACTGTTTGCTCCTTGATACACACACACTAATTCTGAGTTTTTTACGATTGTTATTTTTTATTTTATTGAATGCTTTCTTTTTATTGTGAATCTTTTTGATAACGATGGATTTCATCGGCGATTGAGCGGATGCGAGGAATATATATTCTTTGTGCGAGGTATTTTTCTTGCTCAGCTCTGATATTATGACGTAAACGTACCCAGCAAAATTAAATAGATTTTAATTAAGTTTGGAGTTGATTGTCCTGCAGAGTCGTCAGAGGATTGTTCTACTTTGTCAGATATGTGAAAAATTTTTGTTATACATGAAACTAAAATTCCATCCTAACATAACATTAAATATGGTTGAAATAAATACATTTTTTCTTGTGAGTTTTTGTTAAAAAGTACCATGACTAAAAAGTAGAAAATAAAATAAGTAAAAAAAAGATTTTTTAAAAAACGCTTTTATTGATGTGTTCTAAAAGGTCAAAAATAATTTTTTCGGTTTGACAAATAATTTATTGGGAAGTAGAAAATAACTTTTTGGTAAGTAAAAAAACTGATTTTCTAATCACTAAAAATAAAAGCGTGGGCGCTAGTAATTCTTAATTCACTATTTTTTCTAACTTCTTTATTCTATGTTCTATGAGGTTAAATTTACAAATTTCTCATTCATGAGTTTTGAGTGGGATGGATTCACTTTAAATTCTCTATTAGGTATTTTTATTTATATAAAGTTATACATAAATGCCGACGTAATGGCCTAGTGGTAAGAGCATCTAACTGCAAAGCCGTACGTCTGGGGTTCGAATCCCCGTTCGTCAGGGATGTTACTGTTACTGTCCTGTAAAAAAATTTAAATTTAAAAAATTACTAGCGCCCAGGCTTTTATTTTTAGTGATTAGAAAATCAGTTTTTTTACTTACCAAAAAGTTATTTTCTACTTCCCAATAAATTATTTGTCAAACCGAAAAAATTATTTTTGACCTTTTAGAACACTTCAATAAAAGCGTTTTTTAAAAAATCTTTTTTTTACTTATTTTTTAAATGATTAAAACGCATTCGAAAATATTACAAAAAGGAGGTTCGAACCGAACTTTTACAATTTTTGACACCCCTTTCATACCGAAAAACTTGCCCGAAGACAGCTGCACCCTCTCACAATCCCCACAATACGTAGCTTCTCACTCCGGCACCTGTGGACTGATTACGATTTAAGTGACAAAAAACAATAAGAAAACGAACGCGATCGCAGCCACGCGCGAAAACGCAGCGATCGACCGTCGTCATGACAACGCGATCTCCGGATGCGGATTCATTAAGCGAGCCGTCGAAATTGGAAGTCCGGATGCCCGTTCCAATATGCCACGCGCGTCGCAATTTGCGAGTTTAACCCTGCCCGTAAAGTCGCATTCCTCGCTGGGCAAATGAGGCAGTGGAGATGATAACACGAGGATCTGCTCCCATCGAAAAATAAGGCCCTAACGGAGAAGCTTTGAGTTAGTGTTTCATGCTAATTCTTTATATTGATTTAGAACTTTCACCGACAATGATCGTATATTTTGGTTTAGAAGCGGTGTTGCATCTTGAAAGGGAAGAATATGAGGTGTGTGTGCTAAATATCGATAGTTTATAGAAGAGTACTACTAAGTAAGAAATAGGCAAAATTCCGCATGCGAAGTAAAGCTGAATTTGAGAATAGGATGAGTATTCTAAATATTGTTGATTAATAGAAAAAAAGCACCATATGAGAAATAACCAAATTCCGGATGTGAGGTTAGGACGAATTTGGTGATTTTTTAGTTGAGCCTTTATATTAAAGCAGCAATATTTGGGTTAAGGGCTTTAGTTCTTTACGAAGTATTTTGATAATCTATTGACACTAGACGTTTCTCGTGAGGACAAATAAGAGAGGGAAATATTTATCCAAAATAATTTTCAAATTTAATTTTAATTACTGCATTTAAAACCTCGAATTACAGAGGTGATCATGGTTTTTTATGTTTATCTAAATTTCGATATGGACTCATATTTTGAAGACTTCTTCATCTAAAAAGTGATAACAGGTATGTCACTCTAAAACTTGAGGTTTAAATGAAATAAACAATAAGGAAGTTGCATGTGTCAGATTTTCATAAACAAACAAGTGTTCCGTATGGTTTTTTGTATGGTAAAATGAAATATCTAGTCAGTTTTTCAAAAAAAATGTACAGGTTATTAAATATTTTAATTTAAAAGTCGAGAAAAAACACGTGACTGAAAACTTTTATTGTTGAAACTATAAGATGACGTCAACAATAATACCATCAACTCCAATGCTTTACAACAATGTTTAATATAAGATGACGTCACATCCAAACTCTTGGCGTTTTCGCGCGCTTTTAAAAAGGGGATTTTTGTTAATTTTTTGGCAATCAAAACATTTCTCGATCGGACTCAAATTTTGGGTAGTTGCTTATTTTTGCAAGAGGAATCGATTAAAAAAATAAAAAAAAAATCATGCAACTTCCTCATTTATTTACCAAGTTACCAGCGGAATTCTAGTTCACTTATAAAACTGGATAAGTTTTAAAATGAACTCCACATTACCACCTGAAGTTTTCCTTGGCTGTCAAGCTGAAATATATGGAGTTCTAAAAAGAATGACGGACAGCGTAACTGATTCTGCTTTTAAGTATACGGCTAAAACTAGCTCCTTGCTTTTAAAGCTTTAATATGAATTAAAGACAATGCGCGTTTCCGTTTTAATTCCAATCTTGAGACTTTGACAGGTGGCAGGGCTATACTAAACTAAAGAGAACAGAGGTAAGTAAATATAAAGTTTGAATAATTTACTCCAGTAGGAAGTGAACTTTAAACATGTTACTGTAATTGCTGCTCCGTTCATTTTTACCGAAACTTAAGTCAGGAATGGAACCTTCAAGGGTTTCAAGTTTTGAGGATGTTTCATATGCAAGTAGTTCATTATTTTGACATAGAAAAGGAATACTTCTTGGTCTATCTTTTGGATACAAGTGCACTAGAGACAATCCGAATAGGAAAAAGGCTATAACTAAGTTATCCTTGTATAAAATGTCCTGTTTGTGCTTTTACAATGCTTTTTTTGTTAAGGGAGTTCCATAACCTCTATGTCGACAATGTTAAAAAGGTACACTTCGATGTACCTTTTTTAAGAAAGTATTAACGATACAGCTTTCAAGTTTTGAAGGGTATAAAATACATATTCTAAATTATACTGAAATGAGCTTTAAGTAATTAATTAATTAGAACCCATTTTCTTAAACATTTTACATAGCATCTCTAAAATTCTTGAAATATAGCAATTTTTCGTGATAAAAGTGATATTTTAAAAATATTTACAGATATTTTTTTAAATCTCATATCAGTATAACAACTAGACCATAAAAAGAACGTGTGCAAAAAATCATGGTGTTTCAACTGTTAGTTTGCTAGAAAAGGTACATCGAAGGTTTAAAAACACAGTTTTGAGATAGTATTTGCATTTGAAGTAGGCGCGGGATAGATAATTTCGGTTTGTTTACATATTTAAAGAAATATTTAGTATATTTTAAAACAGATTACAGGCAAAAGTAATAAACCGTTGGAAAGCTAAATGTTTGCTCTTTAATAATTTATCAAAATCTCAAAATCGATTTTTTTAAGGTGTTGGGGTACTGAACCCCCTTACCCCTTAGATTATCAAGACTTAATATGTTCTGTATGTTTTACAGCTACGCCTATTCTTATTCGACAAGAAACAACTTTGATAGGAAAACAAAACTTTGAAAAGAAGATTTGGCACAAAACTTATTCTGCGTTAAATTACCATCCCCATTAAAATTGAAGGGTACCCGTTCAGAAACCCGTTTCCTTAACAATGGTACGACGCCGATTTCCAGTCCTGAAGGCAGTTTTTCTTGCGAAGCAAACCCGCTTTGCGTTGTTTTTTCTGCATAGTGTCTGCTATAAAGGAAAAACGGGTTTTACAGATATCAAAGCTACAGTTGAGCCAGTTCAAAGAGACACCATTTGGGGATCATAACTACTCTAAATTATTTCAACTAACTGAAATGTCCGAACCAAGCTTTTTAACCTAATATATGCGATGGACGTTATAATAATTTTTTGGAAACAGAAAAAATGCATTGTTTCAGTAAAAAACTGGTTCTAAATACAAAAACCGACATGAAACGTTTCAAAAAATTTAGTTTGTTCAATATTTAAACTAAAAATCAACAATCCCTTTGCACTTGTTTAGGATTGAATGACGTCAGATCTATTTCGGCCTTACTTTAAAGGGAAAATCAACTATCGCTTTGAATCCCGATAGGTTGAAAACTAATATTTCGGATTGAATCTATTCGTATGCTGTTTTCAAGCCGAAGGTTTTGTTTTTAAATTTAAAGTCACACTTAGAGAAATAAAATAAAAAAAATATGCATTGCAATTAAAAATTTGTGTAGGTATATTCCCCTCTTCGATGCCCCTATCGAATAAAAAAATAAAGATACTGGAATTGCCCGCATAGTACCTCGAGAGTCCTTCAAGAAACTGCTCTCATTTATTGTCACGTGTTTATCTTACGGATATAACAAACATTCTTTTTGTGCTATCTGAGTACCTTCCTCTTAGGCAACAAAAGGTTGTATAACAAACAGATCCGTCAGCAAATGTTTTGGCAATTCATCTTGAGTATTCTGAACAAAAATGTCTCATCGATTATGATCAACAAACAACTTGATATTATGGATAGATATGGCATTCAAAGATAATGGCTTGCTTATACTGCGTTTGTAAAGCACATCTTTATGAAATTATATATTACAATAAAAATTTCAAAGATAAACAAAAAAATTTACATTTTCTGAGTTGTGTACTTAACTGTAATGGACACTCCCCGTCTTTCTATAAGTATAAGGTTCGACATCTTTGTTCCTATTGGACTAAAATGAAAATTATTTGGTATACACTTGAATAGGACCAAATAATGAAAAGTCAGAAAATTTCAAGCCATTTGGTTTATTAGCGCTGAATTGAAATTAAGCAGCAAATTATGCGAGAGGCCAAAATTCCTCCCGTCGTTCTAGTTTTAATAACAAAAAAAGAAGTAAAAATACTAGGTTAAAATTGCATCCCACTTGGGTGACTCAAAAATTTTTGTTTACAAATTTTAAAAATCGGTAGTTCATGAAATTTTTGATTCTTGGTGCTACAATATTTTGAGAGCTTAAAAGAATAGTAATCTTTGAGGTTCCTATTTTCATGCGTCGTAAGAAAATAAGATATTCTCAAAATATCAGGGTGCCATCCATCTAAAATTTCGTGAACCACCGATTTTCAAAAAAAAAATTAAGTACCAAAATTAATGAGTCACTCATATAGGATGCAATTAACCGCGTATTTTTACGGCTCTTTTTGTACTTGTCTCTCTATTCTAAAAAAAAGTTTTTGGTGAACGGTTTCCAGAGAAAGGCTTTTTAATTACTGATCCGTATAACACATATTTGGTATCAAACTGTCCGGATTCTTTTGAGGATGTGCAAAGTGCCTTTAGAATTTCTAAAAAAAATCTCAATTTTAAAATATTTCCATTTTTTTAGATTTCGGATAAGATCGCAGTTACAAAGCAAGAAACTATGAATTTTAAAACATTTGAAAACATATTTCACTGGTTTTTTAATATTCAAATAGATTAAATAATCATCTTTCTATTTATAACACGAATTTAAAAAATATATTTTGTGTTATTTTTAACAATATTTATATTTTTGTTGTTCAAAGGGTTTAATTGTTGTTCAAACGGTTTTCATTATATTTTAAACTTATATATAATTAATTTATTTTTTATTTTTTAAATAACAAATTAATATTTTTATATTTATCTTTGTAGTTGTGGCAACCTAATCATTACTATATTTACAATAAAATATACACTCGCTTTCGGAAATTTTGAATTTTGCATTTATTTTTTATATCCTTTTGCAAGTATGTTTTTTAAGGTAGTAAAATGTAACTCTTTATTTCATAATGACAAAACGCAAACAACTAAATAACACGGGTGAATGTTTTAGAAATAAGGATGAAAATGTTGGAAGTCTTGACATTCGGTGTCGTTGCAATGAAAATGACACAACTTCGAAGTTTGTTTCTCATGAAGATAAAATTCTAAATTTTCGCGATGTATAAGGTAATTACTACATTTTTAACAGTCAATCATTACAAATTTTAAGAAAGTTAAATTTATTCCTGAGATATTTCAATGCTTCCCTTAATTTATCTGTGAAAAAACATTACCTTAGGGAAATGGGTAAAAGAATGTTTACATTGCTTTGTTGTTAATTTTCTTGGGGTTCAATTCCGTTATATTTCCCGCTAAATATTGCCAATCTCTTTCGAACGCTCAATATTCAAATGTAAACCAATTTTTCTAATTTTTAATGATAAACTGAATAGTTATAGATCTAATTAAACACTTTAATCTATGAATTTGAAACAATTTAGCAATATTTATACTTTATAGTGTCCAAAAGAGATTAGTGATATTTAGCGGGAACTATAACGGAATTCAACCCCAAGAAAATTTAACAACAGAGCAATGTAAACATTTTTTTACCCATTTCCCTAAGGTAATGTGTTTTTCACAGATACATTAAGGAAAGCACTGAAACATTAAGGGAAGGTTCATATTTAGCGGGAACTATATATGAACCTTTCTTGGAATTATAAAGCGATCCGCCAATTCATGTTACCATAAAGGAAATGATAAAATTCCACCACTGAATAAATATTCGCCATTTTTGAAAGAATACCACGGAGAGGTACTACCCCTGTGTTAAGAATGTTTTATAAAGTGAGTAAGTGCAGTGAGCTGGGTTTTGTGGGGAATTGTGAAGCGGTCCAAAAGTTACTGCGTCAGCAGTTAACGGGGGTTGGCGAGCGATAGCGAGCAGGGGGCGGTAGCCCCCTAGTTTTTAAAAAAGAGGTCAAGAATTTTGGTTCACCATGTATGTAACTAAAAATGAATAACACCCAAGTCTGACATCAACACTAAACAGGTCTTTCCTACAAATTCCGCTCAAGAAAACTCATTCTCAATAACAGGCAAAGCAATAATATGCAAATCCGCACCATTCAAACAACACTCACTCGCCAAAGAAATCTGCATTTCGGCTCTTTTGAGTATCTCTTTATACCGATAACGCCCACTTCGGATTTCATTCGGATTTTCATTCGGCCATGTGCTTCATCTTATAGTATAAGATGCAGGCAGTATACTTTTGCTTCGATATCTTTAACACAATTCCAGTGACTATTTAGCACATTTTATGAGGGGAAATGGCCCCTGTTTCTTCTCAGAGTAATAATGAAATCCGAAGTGGGCGTTATCGGTATAAAGAGATACTCAAAAGAGCCGAAATGCAGATTTCTTTGGCGAGTGAGTGTTGTTTGAATGGTGCCTGTACAATTTCATGAACAAAATATTTGAATTGTTTGATTGCAATCTCCTAGACATTTTCGCAATATACTCTCATAAATAAATTCATTTTAAGGAAATGGCAAGCGAAGTCAATTTTAAAAATAAAGGAATAGAGCTGTAATAAATATTCTTGTATAATATAATACCATTAAATTTTGAATTTCGTAAGTATCTAGGATGGTATCTGCTCTCTGTCTCTGTGCCCCTTTTCGGAAGAAAATTTGAATATTGATGTTGCTTTATGAACAATTCCTTAAAAAAGTAAGATGCAGAATGTGGAATATCAACTCACTATGCCTTTTTTCTGTTTAAACCTGGGTTCTTCGTGTCTTTTAATCTTTTTTATGAAGATAATTCAAACCATGAATGGACTAATGTTGCTTTAACCTAAAATTAAAAATAAAATATTCGATTTTGAGAATTTCAAGCTCAATGAAAAACATGTAATTAACCGATTTCAAAATTTTTTCAGGTTTTTTCTTATTACTTAACGCAATTTTTGCCATCAACAGTTAGTTCTAAATAAAATTCTTCCATCTACCTTATGTTTACTTACATCATATTGTCGCGTCATCTAGCGACAGATCAGAAGACTATACCTAAAGGTTGAGGCTGAGACTTTATGGATGTTAGGGTAGGACGCAAGTTTAGACATTTAAGAAATAATTTAATAAATAATAATTTGCATTTTAAGAAATAACTCAACCATTATAACCGTAATTAGCATCCATGAGGTTACTTGAAATTACCGTTAGTGACACCAAAGGATTAAATAACACCCCAAACATCTGATAATCTAATCTAATCTAATCTCTTGCATCAATGTTAGTTTTTATAAAAGATGGTTTCTTCTCTGTTTAGTGTTTATTGATCTTACAAGTTACTTTTCATTTAAATCAATGTGAATACTATAATGATTTAAAATTAATTGGGAGAGCATGTAATAGTCGATACGACCTAAGATCCTACTTTCGAAAATAAATAAAAGTTATTTTTTCTGTAGTTTTTTATGCATAGAGAAATAACTTATAAATTAGTACTTATTGCAAACTCTACTATCCCCCCTAGAAGTGTGACCCAACATTTATGGGACACCCTGTATAAGTAATATTAAATCTCTGCTACATTTACAAAATAAATTATTTTCTCATTTCAATAATTTTCAGCAACCGATAACATTTCTAACTGTGCGCCAGCTTTTTGTTTACCGATTATTAATTTTTATTTTTAAGAACAAAAACTTTTACGAATTCAAACCAGTAAACTACGTAACAAGGGGAACAAAAGGTAATTACTTAACTCCTAAATCTTAAAAAGAAATATTTCATAAATCGCATGTATTTTTAGGTCCATATTTATTCAATAAATTAAATGAAGCTACTAAACTCACAAATTATTACGCAGATTTTAAAACAAATATCATCAAATTCATAGAAGCACAAGACACGATTGAAAATATACTCAATACCTAAATAAATCCCAAGCGTTGTCAATAATCATAGGAATACGAATTTTTGATATCATGTACGAGCTATAGCTCTTATATCTAACATTTAAAAAATCTTTTTCTTTTAATTATTTATTATTTGGTATTTATTTGTTTTTATTGTTCCGTTTTTTTTTCTTTCTCTGTGTTTGTGCTGCTCTATTAAATTGTAATTAAAATTTGTAATAAATTGATTGATTGATTGATTGAATAGGTCAAGTTCTTTATATTATTTTCTATTTTGATGGCTGCACTGCAAAAACATTTCTTTTCCAATGCGCATATTGCGTAATCTTTTAAAATATTTCTTACATTACATTATTTTTGATACATATTTTACATACATTATTTTTGAAACCTGAAGTAAGAAATTTGTAGTACTCTATTTTTTTCTCGTCGCACCTCTTACTTTATAAAAATAACACTAAATAGCAAAATTCTAAAAAAAAAGTTATTAACTTGTATTGATTCCCTGGCTTTTGAAAGTCTTTTTTTTTGTAACTTTTATTAGCTTTATTATTATATTCTGACAATCACGGCTTTCCATCTTCAAAAACCTTCACACTCTTTCAATATTGAATTATCTAGTTCTAGTACAATCAATCTTTACAATACTTAAGCAATACTAAAATGTTTCATCAAAATCATTAGTCAATTTTTAATAACGATGTCATTTGAATGTTTGGAGCCAAATTAAAGTAGAGATAAGTTCACGAAGAATTCGAGACCCTTATTGATTCATCAAAATCACAAGATGAAGTTCCTTGTTCTGTCACAGACATTGGTTCTAAAATAAGTAAAATGTTCCAAGTTGGGAAAACATGAAGCTCTTGGGAAATATACATAGGTAACCCCATGCAGTATCGATGCTGGCGTTAAAATGGTGGGCAGTTTTATATCGGTATGTAACTTTAGAGGGAATTAAACCTTCGGACAGGTTATGCCAAGTTTATGAGAAAAGGCATTAAAAGTGTCCATTAATCCTCTCTCCGAAAGTGGACTTTGGACCAAAAGAGCTGCGTTGGCATTTTCTAGGAACTTGAGAGTCTGTTGAAGCTGGTAGTTCCAGTTACAAAATATATTTTCCTTGTCGTGTTTCAGTGTTTGAGTTTTCCATTACTCTCGAGTTAAATTTGAGTTACTGTATATGTATTTGCTTCGGCAATACAATTTTCATGGTCCTCAGCCATATATTGAAACAAACACATACTAAAGCCTAAAAAAACGATTAACACACATGCCAATAAGGAATCCAACAGCTGAAATCCGCCCAAAATTAAGTTGGAGGAAGGTGCCACTTAGGCTAAGCGCGCACTAGAGACTTCTGTCACGGTGACTATAAACACTAGTTCACTCGAAAGCAATGCATTTCTATGGAGATGACTCTTGGCAACCGGCCAAGTGTCTCGTCGCCTGTGCGCGCGCTCTAGCTTCTTGCAATATCCAGGGTGACTATTTTGTCTCTGTCGCCGAGACAAAAGTCTCTAGTGCGCGCTTAGCCTAAAGGTTTATAAAAGATATTCCAAAAATTGTGCGTTCAGGAATAGTATCTATCCTTTACAAATAAGAGAACAATTTTAACAGGGAATTTTTTTCTCACTAAATGACTATCTCATGAACGTTTCTTCTACCGTTTCGAATGAGTATTGAAATCAATTTATCAATGATTTTTGGACACGAATGTGTATTAGGGATATGATTATAACTACTGTATTCTGTGCTTTCTGACCAGAGGTTGAACATCAATCAATGTTAGGATTCCACCAATCAGAGTCGGCGATTCCTTCGTTGATTAACCGATGATCAAGTAGCACAGAATAAGGACGTGATACTTTTTTTGAAATGTTGATGTTTGAAGCCTGATGTTGCATTTGATGAACTTCTGCCCACATGTTAATTTTATGGCATGAATTTCTTTGTATTGAGAAAAAACCTTGCGCACCCAACATCCTTTTACTTTCTCATATAGCAATCAAACACCACCTATCATACGTCACCTAACTTAAGTGCCCTCAGGCCTTAAAATACATTTACAGAAACTGGATATAGGAACCATCAGGCTACGATGTGCCTCGATCCAGGATGGGGGGCGAGCGGGCTGATAAGCTGATGGAATAGCTTCAAAACCTTTGTAAAAGTGGCACATTCTTAAACAGCAAGTTTTTAAAATATAATTTACATACTTTTAAACCCCTTTTATAATTTACTTTATGCTACATTCCGCTTCAAATAAATTTTATTAACTGCCTTACATCAGCCTTATACAAAATCTTATTAGGTGCGTAAGCTTTTTTCACAATTTATTTTTCGACGGTTTTGGACCAATGCTCATCATTAACCACCACAGGTTTTTAAATCTGAAAAAAAAATCCTAACCCTAATGTGTATATTTAGTCTGAAAATATCAAAGGCACTATGTAAATTTATTCAAAAGATGTTGTTACTATGTTTCTTCAATCACCGATTTAAATATAAGTAATTCGACTTTATACAGGGTGTTTCAAAATTGCCTTGCACGGCTTTTATTCAGAGCCAACGATTCCTAGGGTCATGGAAGTAAGGTCTACCCCTAGGTAAGTGATCCTGGAGAATCCATTGAGATGACTTACAGCGCCCCTAGCAGCGAAATTAAAAAGTTAAAAAAATTAATTTAAAAACTAAAGGAGACAGAGCAAAAACCTCAATGAGAGTATTATTGCCAACGTCAAGAAGAATTCACTGCAAAAATTTGACCAAAATATCTTGAATATTCGCGGAGATATTAGCATGTGAAAATAGCACTTTTTCAGGGGTCAAAAAAGAAAAAGTTCGCATATTTCCAAATTTTTCAGTGTTAATGTGTAGTTTTGTGTTTTTTTAGTTGAACGAAAACAAAATTTAATCAAAAAATCAAAAAAATTTGGAAATATGCGAACTTTTTCTTTTTTGACCCCTGAAAAAGTGATATTTTCACATGCTAATATCTCAACGAATATTAAATCTTTAGTTTTTAAATTAATTTTTTTAACTTTTTAATTTCCCCGCTAGGGGCGCTGTAAGTCTTCTCAATGGATTCTCCAGGCTCACTTACATAATGTAGACCTTACTTCCGTGACCCTAGGAGGCGTTGGTTCCAAATAAAAGCCGTGCAACGCAATTTTGAAACACCCTGTATATAAAGTTTATTTCAAAACGAACCTTTGTATGAAAGCAGAACATAACGAATAGACAACAGACAATATTAGATGGAAATATATTGTTTCAAAAAATCAATTCTTTACAGTAGAACTTCATGATATGTTTACTTCCTCCTAAAATCAAATGCAACAGAAAAGAGATCCCGGCTTCCTCCTTGCTCTTCAAGGAAATCGAGAAATTCGGTTCGCAACGTCGAGACATCTTTGGGACTACAAGCGCCGTACTTCAAAAGCTTCGACCTTCTGACCAGCTCTAGGACAGTTTTTGCAGTCTCATCACTGCAGGCGTCACGTAGCTTCAGGGCAGCACAGGCGACGGAATATCCTGCCACCCTGTAATACGAATCGAAAATTTTGAACGAGTTTTAGTCATTTTAATTATTAGTCATTCATTTTTTTCATCTTAGGCTCCAAACACAGTCACCGAAAATCGTCGAGCGACCAATTCAGATCCCTTTTTTTTCTTCCCTCCATTTAAGACTGTGGTTGACTGTGTTTCGACACATAAATAAAATGTAACCGATCGTGAATGTGAAAAATCTTCTCCATCTAAAATGAATTAAAATGTATATCATATTAAAACTTACATGCATTCTCCTTCTTCTTCGTCATCGAGCTCTATCGAAGAAAACTTAAATTCCGAATACATTCTGAGTCCTTCCTCTAGGCATCCTTCAGCAATATCCTCAATTTCGTCCATGAAGCAGGAAAACCCATCTACATAACCTAAGATGAACAAGAATTGATATCTAACTATTTATATAGTATACTCTCATCGTTAGAAAAAAGTATTTAAAAAATCTATTTTAAACTCAAATAGGTTGTAATAAACCCATTAAGTAAAAGAGAGGGGGTCATTCGCATATTTGTTGTTTCTTATGCCACTTGGAATGCCCAAGCTCCACCGCGAAGCGTACAGGATTTAAGGCAAAGGGGGTGCGGCTCCTGAGAATGTGAGGCCCATGAAAGGCAGGAGTCCGACTTAAGCCTCGGATGATAGATGCCGCCACCATCTATCGCCACCTCCACAATTTTGACATGCATCTGAAGGGGAGGGAAATAGTCTCCAGACACCTGGACCCAAGGTAAACTGCGCCATGACCGACCTTAGGACTTTCGGACCCACAGATTTAACGAGCACGTACTCCGCATATACTCGATGGGTCTTCAGCGGTGTCGGGAATCGAACCCGGGACCCTCCGATCCCAAGGCCGATGCCTTAACCACTAGGCTCCCCACGGCCCATTCGCATATTTAGAAGGAAGGAGGGGTCTTGTAATGTGTGCTGATGATATAATGTAGCAATGGGGGGGGGTTAGTTCATTTCTTCCTCAATTTTGTTTGACTTAGGAGTGAGATATGTAGTATCTATTAAATAATGAAAGTAAATTTTCAATATGTTTAAGTTTTTAATTTTCAAAAATGTATTACATCAAAATGGGAGAAAAGGAAGCACTGATAGATTACAACGGGTTACATAGGGAAAGGGCCTGAAATTCCTGAAAGTTGGTCTGAAAGGGGGAATTGGCGTTAAATCCCTAGTTTGTGTAGCATGGGGAAAGGATGTAAAATGCCTGAAGTTCGTGTTAAGTGGGGAAAGGGTGTAAAATCCCTGAAATTCGTGTGATATGGAGAAAGAAAGGTTATCAATGTGAATCACTGTTTCTTCCATGTTTTTAAAAAATATAAAAACAGCAGTTCGATACAAACCTTTGTGCAAATTACTGTCTTCATCACACAAATCAATGACAAGATCACCAGCGCTCATAAAGAGTTGAGCTATCTCAGCTATAGTTTCATTGTCTGATCCTGCCCATTCTATAATTGGCCTGCCAGTGCATGCAAAAACTACCTCAGCAATACAATGAATAGTTTTCAAGAAAGGTCTGCAAGAAAGAAAAGATTGACTTATCTAATAGGGGAGAGTGCAGCACATTGGGACACTTTTTATTAAATTATTTTTATAACTTTTTTATACAATGGTATTTATTCAAACACAGCTAATATATTAAATTTGGTCCTTAGCGCATTTAATAAAACAATTTACAACCATATATCTCTGTTAGGGAATTTATAATAACAATTTTAAAATACCTCTTTTCATGTCCCAAGGTGCCCCCCCACCAGTGGCCCACCTTGGGACACTTTCAAAAATAGTACAAAAACTATAATTTTTATTCTGAAAAATATAAAAATTACACAAATCATAAAAAAGCTATGTTAAGTAATTATAAATTAAACAATGCAACATTTTATTTACAAATATTTCTCTGATTTCCTCATTTTTGTCATGCTTTAAATCACTGACTTTTTAGTTTACTTCCAGAAACATTTTTGCATCAATTTCTATAATTTACAATCCTCTTCTTTCTTAAATTATTTATTTTTTAAAAATAAAAACATCTTTATTTTACTCATGAAAGGTTTCAGGTAGCTTTTAACATGTCCCAAGGAACCCAACACTTTAGTCTCCCAAGGTGCCCCACCTTGATGCTTTGGATATTAAAATTAATTACTTTTTTAGGTTTAGCAATAAATTTTGTTTTTCTTTTCTAAAATATTAATAGATACACGTACTTTACTCTGAATATAATTAATTATAATGACATAAATATATTTATTTTATTTCAAAATTGCTTTTGAAACCTGAAAATGATTGTAACTTTGCATCACGAAAAACGAGAAAAGTGAAGTAAATAATAATGCTGAAGCCCTTTCAACTAGAAATATTGATTTTTCTTAAATTGCAAATCGAATATGCTTTAATTATTGAATAATTTCACAGAAAAAGTTAATTAAAATGCTGTGTAATTAATCACGGGTTCAAAATAAGTAATATATTTTAAGTAATTTTGGGATATTTTTTAAATTTTTTCTTTTATGTTTTTCTTGCTGTTAAATGTAGGAATCATTCAAAAATATTAATGCTTGACAAGTGGATGGATTTTAATACTGTCATCCGGTAAAATAAGGTGTAATAAAATTTATTGAAAATTTTAAAAAGAAACCTTCAACTCCACCCGTACAAGGCCGGGCATATCAGCTAGTACGCTATATTTGACAAGGGGCCGTTCAAATATTACGTAAGCACTTTTTTGGCCCTTTTTAACCCCCTCTCCCCCCTTGTTGTTGTTGTCGTGTGCCACTTGGAATACCTAAGCTCCACAAGGATTCAAGGCAAAGGGGGTGCGGCTCCTGAGAAACCCCCTCCCCCCTTGTCAGCAAAAATAAGCAAAGAGCAAACTCCCCTCCCCCTTTAGGTGCTTACGTAATATTTGAACGGCCCCCAACAAGCTATAACCCTAAAAACCCTCTTCTAACCAAGTCTTAAATAAATGTTTTATTTTTAACAGAATGAAAACTGCGAAGGCTTAGAGTTAGACCTTAGACACATTAAAGTTTCATTTACTTTCTTCTTCAGGTATTTTTTACTTGAACTATTAGGGTGTTTCTGTTCTTCTACAGTGGCGGCTCTTCCGTAGGGGCTGCGGGGCTGCAACACCCCCAACCAAAATTTCCCGAAATTTCAATTTTTAATTGCTTTACAATGTTTAAAAAATTATATATTTCCCCCATTTGTTCTTTGTCATTTTGCCTATATTCTTTGCCTTTTTCAATCTATTATTCTCTGCTATGCCGTTTCGCCAACAGATTTATTTCCGGTTCGATCAGCGCCCGCAAATATACCTAACGTGGTATCAGTGGCGGATCTACGGGGGGGGAGCCCCCCCAAAAAAAACGTCTAATATTTTACTTTGTCAAAACGCAAAAAAATCTATATCCGAAATTCGATTGAGGCGTACCAAAACGAGTTGAAAAAGTGGGGTTTTTGACTTAAATTTCAAAAAATTTTCAGGAGGAGGACCCCCAGACTCCCCTTTTAGTGGTTCGAGTAGGATAATTCACTACCTTTTCCGTATCACCATTAACAAGAAGATTCAATTGGATTATGAAAATTCTTAGCCTCCCCAAAAAACCAAATCCCGGGATCCGCCAGTGCGTGGTATAAAACACTAGCTCTATGACTATCATATCAAATCAAAATATCAAGAATTTAGCATACGAATCTGTTAGGAAAAAAGGGGCTGCTGTCTCAGAAGCCCTGACCAAAAGAATGACAGCATGACCCCTTGGCGATTCTAGTATAATCCTCATTTTTTTCCTAAAATTCGCTACCGAGTTGGTATTTTTTTTCGGTGGTCAGTACAGGGCGTAAAATAAATAAAAGTCTTAAAGAAATAAAGTCTTAGTAAAATAAATAAAAGTTTAGAGTGATCGGACAAAGCATTTAACTTAACGAGGGGAAGGGGACAAAAAAGGCACCTTGGCAGTTCTAGTATTTTTTTTACTTTAATAGTAATAAAGAAACCGAATTATAAACGAACAGGTAAAAAAGAACCTAATTTTAAAGAACTTACGGACAATATTCCTCTAACTTTTCAGGTGAAGGTGGTAAATTATCAAGAATATCCTCATCTGGGAGTGGATTTGTGCATTTCTCTAGATTGCAGAAACTAAGTGGTGACATCCCCATTGATCCTATGAGAAAAAATAACTAAGAACATTTAGATACTACAGTTTTCTAAATTTTAAATCTGAATTGAATTTTTTGTTACATCTATGCCAAAGTAGTTTTCATTAACAATCTTATATTATCTTTTATTCCTTACTTAACTAGGAATGTTTTTTTAGAAACAAAAGAAATTAAAGGGTATGAAACTTCTTCGAATTATGATGTAGCAATTAAAAATACAGCATTGTAAAGAGTATATATATATTTATAGAAAATATAAAGACATTACACATTTATATGCTATGCTCAATTAGATTGAATTTAAGTAGATTTTAAGTCTTAAAACGCTCCTCATGAGACGAAAATAAGAAATTTTCAATTTTATGAACTAATACTACTTTTAGTCATTTAATTCAGTCATAAAAATGAAATTTTCTCATTTTCGCCTTGTGAGGAGCGTTTTAGAAAGTAAAAACTACGTGATTTCAACCTAATTGAGCGTGCTTTTCAAGGGTTTTAAGGTGTCTTTTCCTACTAAATCGATGCTGCTCTACAACTTAGTCACTGACTTTTTTCACATACCTCAAATAGTTTTTAAAATAAAAATGTTAACTGCTAAAACTTCAGATAGATGGCGTTGAAAGTTGTCTCATAGGATAGGCGATAGGTCATGGTCACTTTACCTAGACCCCCTTTCATGACTTTTTTTGTAGGGGTTCAAAAGTTAAATGGTTTGCACCATTTTTCGTGGGACATCCTGTATTTAATATCATGGCATAGTATTTAAATTTTTAAATTCTATTTTAGTGTTCAAAATATAATCACTTTAGGTCTTACAAACATTTTCACAATTTCTGTTAAATTAAATTGATGAAAATTGATTTAAACCTAGATTGATTTACATAATAAATCATAGTATTACATCTTTTTTATAATTTTTCAGAAACATTGGTTTTCATTGCAATCAAAAAGTTACAAATTACCGTCCTGAATAATTTTCCCGTTTACATATTAAATGGAATTTTTTAACTCGGTCTAAAGTAAGGAACATAAAAACAAAATTTAAGAAATGGTAAGAATAACCAAAACATGTATGATTATAAGAATAAAATCCTCCGTGCAAGACTGTGAAGAAATTTAAAATACAAAGGTTTTTATATTAAATTTCTTCATGTACGATTATACTCTTTTCCATTCATTAAAAATGCATAAAAAGTTTTGGACATTACCTCCAATCGCTAAGAAAAGAATCAAAGCTACTACTTTCTCCATGTTGTTCTTCAAAAGTTCTATTTCTCCGAATTCAAATGAGAAGTGTAAAATATTTCTTAACCTTTTATGAGAGACATTTTTAATTAACCGGAAATAATCATACTAGTAAACCAAACCACTTCCTATACAAACGGGAAGTAGATAGACTTCTAATCTTTTCTCCTTTAACCTTGAATGAAATGAAATAACACTTAATCTAAAAGAATAAAAGCTATTTATTTAGATAACCAATTGGTTTTTCCATTTAGTTTTCGTCACACTTACTCTGTGTAAAGAGTATCTGTGAATCTTTCAGAATCACCTATATTATTACAGGACAAATCGGTTCTTAAGATAATAGTCTTATTATGTGTGATGTAAGTGATTTTAGTCTGCAAAGAAGACGCGATAAACCAAGTAACAGCAACTTGTAATATAATCTAAAAGGGCTGCGCATAGTAAAGTAACTGATATGCTCGGCTTTTCCTGTATTGACGGATAAACCATTGCAGTAACACTCCTTCCTGTCGTCTGTACCGCTGGATGTAAAAAGTATAACAGTATTTTAGTAAAAAAATATTGTAATGGATAATTGCAGTAAATTTTTTATCATCTTTATGTATTCAGGTCAGAATAACTTAAAACCTCCAAAAACATTTTAATTTACCTATATTTTAAGTTATTTTCAATTAAAAATAGCTTCTTTTCTGTCTGAGCTGGAACAGCTTGTGACGTCAAATTTGCCACCATTCCGCTGTGAAATACCAATAGCTCTAGTTTTTTTTATAGCCTGTATTTCCCACATTTCCAAGAGGCAAATGCGACGTCACACTTTTAGGAACTTTCTGTAATAAAATATATCATAATTAACTTAAAAAAAATTTGTGGGAAAAGACAACCATATTTTTGGAGTCAGGAGAGAATTTTTAATAACTTCAAATTGAATATTCAGAATTTTAAAAGATGCTGCAATTCTCCTTTGGTTTATACAATGTGTTTCAAAAGTCCGTTTCGCGTTATTTGAAACCAACGTGTCTTAGGGTCACAGAAGTAAGGTCTACTCCTAGGAAAGTGACCTTGGAGAATCAATTGAGATGACTTACAGCACCGAGAGCGACGAAATAAAAAAGTTACAAAAATTAACTTAGAAACTATAGGATATGGAGCAAAAACCTCAGTGAGAGTATTGTTGCCAATGTTATGAAGAACTCACAGAAAAAAGTTTCATGAAAATAACTTGAATATTCGCGGCGATATAAGCATGTGAAAATAGCAATTTTTCAGACCTCAAAAAAGAAAAAGTTCGTGAATTTGCAAGCTTTTTCAATTTTTTGGTTAAATTTTGCCTTAATTCAACTAAAAAACACAAAACTACACAATACAACTGAAAATATTGCAAATTTGCAAACTTTTTCTTTTTTGATGTCTGAAAAGTGCTATTTTAGCATGCTAATATCTCCACGAATATTCAAGTTATTTGCATGAAATTTTTTTCTGTGAGTTCTTCTTAACGTTGGCAACAATACTCTCACTGAGATTTTTGCTCCATCTCCTATAGTTTTTATATCAATTTTTTAACTTTTTTATTTCGCCGCTAGGGGCACTGTAAGGCATCTCAATGAATTCTCCAGGGTCACTTACCTAGGGGTAGACCTTACTTCCGTGACCCTAGGACACGTTGGTTCCAAATAAAAGCAGTGAAACGTACTTTTGAAACATTCTGTATAAACAAGGTTTTTTTTAATTAAGTAGTTAAAAACAGTTTAAATTTTGAAATATTGACAGAAAGATGCGATTAAAATAGAAGTGAAAAAACCCAGAAGATACCTGTTAAAGAAATGAAAATAAATTGGTACTGCTTAGTCAACAATAGAAAGAATGATATTTGATGTTTAAGTTTAAATCACTCCGTCTTTACTAGGGTGAAATGAATATATTTAGTTTTGTTTAAATTTAGAGTCAAATCATTGCACTAAACCAAGTTTCGGTTTCAAACAAATCAGTTTCAATCTGGTTTAGAAGTTTAAAATCATCGGAGCACGAATAAAGTAAAACTGTGTCATCAGCATAGTTTATTATTTTACCATATAAGTTTAAATTAGGAAAGTCATTTATATCAATAAGGAAAAATAAAAGCCCCAAGATAGACTGGGATAAATCTTTTGCTGACAGTTTTTTCTGTGCAATTCAACATACTTTTTTAAAGTGTCGTACTTACTTTTTGGTCACTTTAAATACTTATGTGATATTATTTTTAACGGAAACATTAAATTTAACTTTGGTTCTAATATTTTACTTGTGAAATTTTGAAGACGACATTATTAAAATATAGAAATTTAGAATAGAATTTGTCATTCATTTTCTTCGGAAAAAAATCTAGAAATTGCTCCTCTTCAAGGACAAATTGGATTCATACGTTTTTTTTTCATATTTCATATGCATAATGAATATGTTTTTTACACTAGAGCTACTAAGCGCAAACAATACAGAATAACTGTTTATTCTATTATCCGTGATTGATGGTTGTGTCGTTTGGAATTTAACTCCAAACGTTTCACCCTCTATTTCGGAGGGCATCCTCTGTGTAGTAAAACAATATTCAAACAATAATTTTATTTCTACAAGAATTCAAAAAGTTATTGCTTTTAGTAAAAAAAGTCTAGATTTGATTAGAAATATTTTTATACCTTATGTTCAGTTTGACATCGTATAAGGAAGGTTTCAATATGTTTAATTATTTTTGTATCTTAATATTATAAGTAGTACTCCAGTACCTTTTATTAAAATAAGTAGGCGAAATGATTTCCATACTTAAAATTTGATTCTCATGTATTTAATAACAATTTTCTGTAAATGCCATTTGTTGCATATGTAGGGATACAAAGCTTTTCTAAAATGTCTATAAGGTTGAAAACAAATACATTTTTTCTTTAGGTACCTTCGAAAGATAATTTTTTAACCTTAAAAATCATTGAATGCATTTTTCGTGTTTTAGAATTTTTTTTCACAAAGGGTAATTTTTAAGGAACTGATAAAACACAAGTTTATCAAATATTTTTCTACAACTTAATAATTCATTAACGTATTCTTAACTATTCGAAAGTATTATTTATTTTCATTTGTAGAGGGCACTAAAATTGATGTACTAAAATTAATTTTTATCTTTTATTAAAAATATCTTTATTTTAAACTTAGAACATTATGATGAACAGAAACGTCAAAACAATCAACATTAAATTTTTAATACTTTTCAATTTTTCCTTCTTCACTTCTTTCTTCAGAACTCAAATGCAGATGAGTAGTAATCACGTGATTTGCCTTGCTCCTCCAGAAAATCAAGGAACTTCCCCCTGAGTGTAACAAGATTCTTTTCTTTGCATCTTGATATCTTCAGGCCCTGAAGTCTCCTCACCACTTCAAGAAGAACGTCTTTGGCCGTTTCTCCGCAGGTCTCTTTCACACCTTTCATGCCACATGCCATTTTGTACGCTGCTGTACTAAAAAAATATATGAAATAAGTCGTTAATGTAAGACAAGGGTTAGAAACAAGGGGTCACCGGTGCGTATCCGGATGTTATTTCCTGGACCGACGTAACACTTATCAATCATTATTATGTATTCTAACACAAAAAATAAGTTTTACCAACTTTTATGGATCGAATTTCAACATATTTCCGAGAGAAATTTCCAGCCCCCTTTATAAAACTTTCAATTATATTACAAGTTCTTAAATTCCTTGCTCATCCCCTCAACATTTTTTTGCTAAGCGTCGACCATTAGTTTGAGAGATACCTACATACATATCGCAGTTCTCGATGTTTTCTAAAAGACTTAATAAGTAACTTGATTTTTTGAATAGTGTTGTGGCGATTTGAAACGGCTTTACTAGCAATTAACAAGAGTTTCTATTTAAATTGAAAAAAATAAACTAAAACTACATCTTTTGAGAAAGAAATTGTGCATCTGAAGATTAAGAATTCAAAGTAGTATTAAGTGCCTATTTTTTCTCCTGACCGCGATAAATGTTTCAAAATTATTTGGAACCGTAGTTAAAATTACTTGCCGACCCCCTTAATAAAATGGTTTGAATTTAATGATCGGCAAAACCTGGTTTAATGATTAAATTTTGAGTACTGGTGGGGGGGGGTAAAAGACCAGGCACTTGTCTACTACAATTTTCAATGTCATAAATAAAACTAGTATAAGTTTCCAAAAGATGTAAAAACTGCAATGAAAAGAAAAAATGATTCTGAAAACATTCGTACATGCATCTTATTTCGTTTATGTCCACTTCTTCAGAGTCCGCAAAAGATGAGGTTTGGTAAATTTCATGTAGACGATGTGCTTCCATGGCACATGTACGAATTTCCATTAGAAGTATTTCTTTGAAGCACTGGCTACTTTCTACGTAATCTAAAAAGTATCAATAGACTATAAAATCATTTTCAGAAAAATCAACTTCAAGCATAAAAAATATTGATACTTGAAGTTAAACATTTACACTCAACATCACAAATTTTGTGCTGTAATTGGTTGTTATCTATTTGCAATGAAGCTTGAATATGATTTTCATCTCCATATTATCACTAAAGGTTTTTAATCTAATTCGAACTATCTTTACAAATACAAATACAAATACAAATTAAGTCGACCAACTACAGGCGTAAGCCCAGTAAGGTTGGTCCAGTCTTTTTAACCCACACTACCGGAATCCCAGTATCTGTCAATTTTCCTCTTGAACTCGTTTACCCCACTTGAATTTACAATTGTTTCAGGCATCGCATTCCATCTATCCACTACCCTATTAAAAAAAATAATGCTTCCTACAATCCGTCTTAAATTTTCCTTTATTCAATTTGAATTTGTGACCCCTTGTTCTATTACCCGTATTGAAATCTAGTCCCTCTGTGTCCCCTTGCTTTACCATTTTAAAAAGTTGAATCAAATCCCCTCTAATCCTTCTTTTCTCTAGAGTGAACATATTTAGCTTCTTTAATCTTCCCTCATAACTTAAACTGGATATACCCTTGACCATTTTAGTAGCCCTATGCTGGACCCTTGAAATTGAATCAATATCTTTTTTTAAGTATGGAGACCGAAACTGAACAGCATACTCTAGATGAGGTCTCACCAAGCCTCTGTATAGTGGCAAAATAATATCCTCGGACCTTAAAGAAACAGTTTTTTAATGTATCCCCAATACCCTATTAGCCTTTTTACCAGCAAATGAACACTGATGAACCCATTTAAAGTCCTCATTTACTATCACCCCTAAACCTTTGATCATATTACCTTCTTTAACTTTGTCCCCTTGCAGATAAAATTCTGCCCTACCATTCCCCCGACCCATATGAAGTACCTGACATTTACTTATGTTAAAGGACATACCCCATTTTTCAGCCCATTGTGATATAATATCGAGATCCCTTTGTAAATTTTGTACCTGCTCCTGAGTATCTACCCTCCCCCAAATTTTTAAGTCGTCAGCAAAGAGAATTGGCCCCAATACTGACCCAATGATTTATCGATTAATAATTGAGGAGCTGAGAGCCAGAGTGGACCAACCTCAGCAGCTGTTATTTTGAGAAAAACGCTTTACAAAATTGTAGTAATACACTGCTGGCCATTAAAATTGCAACACCATGAAAGAAAGCATATAGAAAAAAGATATTTATTGTATGGAAACAATATGGTATGAAGACAAAATGATGAAATTTGTACAGAGTTTGGGGGTTTTTAAGGGGGTGAAATCAGTAGGGACAGCTACCGCCCCTGGCTGCTAAAACGGCCCTTATCCGATTAGGCATTGGGTGAAATTCGGCTTCAATGACTGAAATGGGTATCTCATTCCATGCTGCTTCAAGTCTATGCCACACTTCATCAACCGTATTAGCTGGAGACGGATGGCGGGCCAGTCTTTCAGCAACCCAAGACCAGACGTTTTCTATGGGTGAAAGGTCTGGAGACCGTGCAGGCCAGGGCAATAATTGAATGCCCTGTGTGCCGAGGAAGGTCAGAACACCACTTGCAACATATGGTCTAGCATTATCTTGCTGGAAAATGGCGTTCGGTAAGCCTTGAAGGTAGGGTACAACCACTGGACGTAAGACGTCAGAAATGTATCGATCTGCGTTTAAATTACCGTCAATACGAACTAGAGGTGTCCGGGTCGTATACCCAATGGCTGCCCAAACCATCACACCAGGTGAAGGGCCCCTATTCCGGCATCGAATGCAAGCAGGTAATGTGCGGTCTCCTCGTAACCTCCAGACACGTATACGGCCATCAGAATGCTGCACGCAAAACCGGGATTCGTCTGAAAAGACGACATTATGCCACTCCTGTGTCCATCTTTGTCGTTCGGTGCACCAGAGTCGCCGCCTTCTTCTATGCTCCATTGTCAATGGAATCTGAAGTAATGGACTCCGAGCTGAGAATCCCCGCTTCTGCAAACGTTGTCGTACCGTACGAGAGGACACTGGACGAGCTGAAAACATGCCAGTTTCCTGACTAATGATCCGTGATGTGATTGTACGGTCTTGCAGGACCGACCTCACGATATGACTGTCCTCTCGTTCGTTAGTCATGCGAGGGCGTTGAGATCCTGCATGCCGTCTACAATGACCCTCAGCAACCCATTGATTCCATATCCTCATGACAGTGGTCGGATTTCGACCAATGCGACGGCCGATATCACGGAACGATAATCCACACTCTCGATAGGCTACGACCCTGCCTTTATCGAATACCGAAACATGCTGGTAAGCATGTCTTCTTCTTGTTGGAGTCATTACACGATATTTTGAGCGAAATTCAACCTTATAAAGCGCTTTCCGAAGGAGAAATCCCCCTCACAATTTTCCTTTTATGCAGTGCTTCAGATATCGTATCTCCCTCCTGCGTTGCCAAAATGCTCTGAAATTCTCATCATTTGCATATTTTAACCTCTTCTTCCTTTCATGTAAATTTGACGTTCGTCAGAAAATTCCTTCTTGGTGTTGCAATTTTAATGGCCAGCAGTGTATTTAAACTTTTTTTTGAGGTTCGTATTTAATATTTAGTTTTGATCTTCTCGTGATCAATAATTAGAGGATCCTGTTGAAAGTCAGAATCAGAATGAACCAAGTGGCTTGATCCATTCTGGCATTAAATTTTTGTGCGATTTTAATTACTCGATCTAACGAATAAGTGATGCCATCTTGTGGGAACTAAAAGGGGTCTAGTACCCTTTGGTTGAGAAAAAACTGTGGAAAATTGCTCTTTTTCGAAGAGATTATTCTCCAAAACTTTAAGATATATTTGAATGAAAATTTGCATGTGCATTGAATAATCTTTAGTCAATAATTTAACACCAAAATTGAAGTTGTGAATAGCGTAGTTTTTTTTATGTAAATTTTTAAATGCGTACCCTTAATTTTGTGGTACGTATTCTATAGTTTACGGCGCGCAGCATAACTCTTCAGAAAAGCTCACAAATGGCTTCAAATTTTTTCTGATAGCAAATTATTAATGAATCTCAAAATTAATGAAGCAATATACAATTTGGAGCCATAGGTAAAAAATAACAGCCTTAAAAAGGGAAAAATGGTATTTTCAAAATTTTTTTTTCGTATATTTTGGTCAAAATTTAGAAAAGTTCTCAATTTATTAAAACTTTGCTTCATTAAATTAAGTATTGGCATCATATAAACATCTGTACCAAATTTGAAGCATTTGTGATCAACGGTTTCCAAGAAAAACTGTGCGCCGTAAACGTACGACAAAATTAAGGGTTCGCATTTAAAAATTTACATAAAAAAAACTATGCTATTCACAACTTCAATTTTGGTGTTAAATTAATGACTAAAGATTGTTGAATGCACATGCAAATTTTCATTCAAATATATCTTTAAGTTTTGGAGAATGGTCCCTTCGAAAAAGAGCAATTTTCGACAGTTTTTTCTCAGCCAAAGGGTACTAGACGCTTAAAAGGGTTTTTTCATTTTTTGTGGGTTGGTCCACTCTGGCTCTCAGCTCCTCAATTGAGAACAATGAATTAAAATGCCGAAAGATAAAAAGAACTTTCTCTAAAAACACCGGAGATCTTCAGATTTTAAACTTTTACTACAACCATCATTATTAATATCCTGTTTGCGTGTATCCATGAATGTTACCTCCATGTAAAAAGGGATTGCACATGCGAATGTGTTTGTGTGGCGTGGGCTACTCGGATTCCAGCAGTGTAAAAGCAAAGGTAGAAATACCGGCTATACATGAGTCAATTTTGTTATGATCTCATAATATTATTTTCTGAAAAATAAAAATTAAAGGACAGAAAATCTTTGAAATTCACAATAGCATCATAAGTTATTTGATATTTAAAATTTCATCAAATCATGAGCAGCTAGAGAGAAATCAAATTTATGTTATATTGAAGGGACTCTTAATAAGTACTTTTAGTTAATATAATGTACTACAATTTAGTTAAAATAATTAAAACCTTACTTTTGTGAAATTGGGTTTCTTCGTTACAAACGTCTTTAATCAGATCCCATAAGCTGTTGAAGAAATTCGCCGCTAGGGCCACGTTTTCATCATTAGAAGTTGCTAGTTCTTGGTACGATTGACCAGTATTGTTTTGAGCTTCACTCTCATAGCATTCCATCATTTCCAAAAGGTCTCTATAAAAGATTAATGCATGCATTCGGTGTGAAAAAATATTGTCATTAAATCAATCTAAGTGCCTGTGAAAAGTAATTAATTACAAAAAGTTAATACAACGTAATTTATTTGCATATAAAAGTTTCTTCTTCTTCTTCTCGTGTCCATGGATACGTGCACGGTAAAACTAGACACCACCGAAGGTGGCAACAACTCGCCATCGGCCCGGACTTCAGCACGTGGCGCGTGGGCTGCCCCGTACGCGGTAGCATTAAAACTATCACCATATATTGCACTATCCATGGAAAAAAAATGCCATTGCCTCCGAAGAGGTTGGACTTCTACCTGTTCATATAAAAGTTTAAAAATGCTTTTTGAATAATAAATAGAATCTCTTTTGTTTTCGTTTATTAATAATGCACATAAAATAGTAAATTTATATTTTCGGCAAGTTTTTTTATTTTTTATTTAAGTTTAGATAACAAATCTAATTTGAAAATAATGGTTAATTCTGGACTAAATGTTAAAAAAAAGAAATATAGTCAAGTGTTTGCATCATAATTAAGTTTTGATTCGATACAAGCAGTGGCGGCTCGTCCATAGGAGCACAGGAGCACGTGAACACCCAGTGAAAAAGTAGAAATAAACCCAAATGTAAAGATACACAAATATCAAAAGAAAACAATACATAAATCATTCTCAATTTCTTTTTCATACTACTAGAATCAAGTTTCTACCCCCCCCCCTTTCACCTGTCAGCAAAAAAGTTATTGCCGGAAACGCGAAAGTTTTGTGTTTATCAAATAAAGAGAATACTACACTCTTATTTTTCTTTCCTTATTCGCACGTGTGAGCGAAGAATCTGATTGAGTCGGAAGAAACCTCGACTTCTCGCCGGAGAACATTTGGGCTTACGGCAAAACATTGGAGATCCCCGTGCGCACAGTTTTTTTGTGCCGAGTAGGGATGTTACGGTTCCACTGGAACAGTTCCATGGAACCTAATCCCAGCATGGAACCGTCAGAACCGGTTCCACGAAGAACCGCTTAACGGTTCCACCCTGGAACCGATAAAGATCTATAACAAACCCAAATTTCTCTGCAATCCTATCCAACATTGAACGAGAACACCTCAAATAAAGAGGCGATTTCCAAACTAAAAGATAAGCAATGCCCGCAAACCGCTACCGCGCAACAATCTATTCGCACCATAGAGCACATCTGCCAAAAACTGAATCTATAATTAATAAAACCCTTTTCAAAACAAATACGCTCTTATCTCACTGAAAAACCGCAACGAGAGGAAATAAATAAAAAAGAAAGACATCTGCCGCTTTGGCCTTGGATAGCCTTGGCGAAGAACGAAGAAGCAGCCGAAGAAAAAAATGACTGACAGCCGCCTGAGCCAATTAAAACGCTCCAAAGCAATCGATAGCTTTTATCCCTGCCGCCCGAAATTGTTATGGATTTTCCGTTGGAACGGGGCCGGCTTCGTGAACACCCTAACAGTTCCACGAGTTATGGGCTTTCATTACTGCCGCCCGAAATTTCTATGGATTTGCTGTCGGAACGGGCCGGGTCGGCCTGGAACTGTTAGCGATCGCTAATAGTTCCACGAAGTCTTAACGGTTCCGAGAGAAATAAGTTCCCAGTGATAGAACTCTTTACGGAAACTAATACGTTCCCGTGGAACTTGTTTCGAGTGGATTAGTTATGCTGGAAGGAATTCGCGTAACTGGAATGGAACCGGAACTTGATTAGAACTCTTTTGGAACTTATAACTGGTAAGAACTTTGGAGCTATTTTGGAACTTATAACTAGGTTTAGAACTTGGGAACTCTTTGGAACTGGTAAGATAATAATACTAATAAACCTGGAACTGGAACGTATAAGCGTTTGTTTCTGTTTGGGCTTCGTTGGGAAGGGTATAACTGTCTGTCTGTGAGAATGAGAATTAAATCTGGAAATTCATTTTAAGTTTACTGTAGCTTGACCACTGGTCAAGATGACTAAAATTCACTAAAAAATAAATGTTGGAGTTGCCAATTTATCGTTTGTAATCCTTATTGTTATAACGTGTGTCTTTGGTTCCGACTGACCATTGGTCAGTCCGATCCACATTTTGCAACTTCTGTGCTTTGGCACTGAAGTAGGTCATGTGGGGGCTCAAACCAAACGCCTTAAGGCGAGTAACATTTTGGTGTTGACCACTGGTCAATATCTCTTGACCAGTGGTCATTCCACTTTTTCTCACTATATGTAACTTTTCTGACTTTCTCTTTTTGTCTCTTGATTGTTTTGGGGGTCCTGGCCTTTGGTCAACCTCATTTGACCACTGTCCAAGATGACTAAAATTCATTATAAAATAAATTTAGGAGTTGCTAATTGATATTTTGTACTCCCTATTGTTATAACATGTGTCTTTGGTTATGGTTGACCATTGGTCAGTCTGGTCAACTTTTTGTAACTTCTTTGCTTTGGCACTGAAGTAGGTCATGTGGGGTATCAAACCAAACGCCTTGAGACGGGAAACATATTGGTGTTGACCACTGGTCAATATCTCTTGACCAGTGGTCAATCCATTTTTTCTCGCTATATGTAACGTTTCTGACCTTTTCTTTTTGTCTCGTGGTTGTTTTAGGTGTCCCTGACCTTTCGTCAACCCCATTTGACCACTGGTCAATTTTTGAACTTTTTGACTTTATTGCTCCTTTTTGGGACCCTTGCCTTTTTTATATGAAGGTTTTAAAGTTGGAACCGTTTGGAACTGGAACTGTTAAGGGAACCTAATCCCACCTTGGAACTGGAACTGTGGAACCGGTTCCACACTTTAACTAATACGTAACATCCCTAGTGCCGAGGCTTACGGTTTTGTGGTTAAGCTTGCTTTTTTTGTGGTCTGGATTTTTTTTTTCGGATTGGAAAACGAGATAAGAACCTTTTGAAAGTATCATTAAACTTTTCACATCAGCTAATTTGTAATAATTAATTCTTTTGTTATTGGTTATTTTTTTAAAGTGACGTTGGAGTAAAATTACAGATCTTGAAAATTACACATCACCTGTATTTTTCACAATCAATTGTTCGATTAAGCATATATAACAAGCACTATGAATAGACAGACCCAGTGCTCTTGTCATGCTCCTAATTAAAAAAAAATATGATTAGGTATTATGCATGATTTCAATGAATGTGTCAAAAATTTGTTTGCTTCAAAAAAGGTTAGACGAGTGGACATCATGCATAAAAGTTGTTTTTGAGGTATTATGTTATAGGCTAGGCCTAGGGGTATTATAAAAAATAAAGGCCCTCTTTATCAAAAGTTTTGCTTATTTCCATTAAATACATATTTTAAAAAAAAATGCATGCAGTAAAAAATTTAAGAAACTTAAAATAACTCCCCTGAAATAAATAAATTTGTTCTAAAGCAAGTTTTCTTTATGGATTCGTCCAACATCCCTTCTCTTTCTTGCTCTTGTGTAAATTTTAATTCATACAAAGGGTGTGAACACCCTGTTAATAAACTCACGAGCCGCCACTGGATACAAGTGTAAAAACCAAATGTGATGCTTGTTATTTAAATAAAGATATTATCTAATATTCCGATTCGAAATTTCCGCTGTATGTGGTGATTGGATTATGAACCGAATAAACTGTTAAAAGATTAATTTATTTGTTATGGGGAAATAAACTAAGCAATATGATTTGACAAATTTCATTTCCTCAGAAATGAAAAGAATCATTTGAACTTTGAGAAATGGAATGCCATTTCATTTTACTCTTTGGAAAAATTGTTTTCTGATACTCACGGGCAAAGTTTCTTCAACTCTTGCTCATTAGGTGGAAAACTTCTCATTGTAACATGAAACTCTTCGGGTTGGTTGTTGCAACGAATGGATTCAAACAGAATCTGACTAGAAGATCCTATTTCGAATCAAAATATGAAATGCCAGGTTATACTCATATAGTATACTAGGTCTATAATGTCTATTAAAAATCCTCTTATTTAATATATCATTAAAACTGGATCTGAATATTGAAAGTTGGGGAATTGGAAGAAATGCCTTCTCAAATTGAATCCTCATATAGGATAATGATTATATACCAACCACAATAAAAAATAAATTTTGTTTGTTGAAAAACGACTAACGGTTTTAAAAAAGGAAATAACTAGATATTGAAGATGATATTAATCAAGACCCTCTATAAAATGGGGGTATATAGAGGGTCTTGTATTAATACGCAATGGTAGCCGTTTTATTTTTAACTATTATACATACTGCTACTGCATCTTAAGGATTTGCTAACCAGGCTGATATGAGAGATTGCTTAAACACATTTTTGGAAAATATCTTCTTACATGAAAAGGTAATTTAATTAAAAAATTAAACTAATTTATTAGTTAACTATAAAATTGAACACGTTGTTTTACTTCAAGCCAAGTTGTTTTTTTATGATTTATACGTTCCAAATCTGAGGGCATAGAAACTTTCATAAATTTTACTAAGGCTAAGCGCGAACTAGAGACTTTTACCACGGTGACAGAGACAAAATTATCACCCTGGCTATTGCAAGAAGCTAGAGAGCGCGCACAGGCGACGAGACACTTGGCCGGTTGCCAAGAGTCATCTCCATAGAAATGCATTGCTTTCGAGTGACCTATTGTTTATAGTCACCGTGACAAAAGTCTCTAGTGCTCGCTTAGCCTAATAGTTAACGCCAAAGCCAAAATATGGATTGGGAACACCATAACCCATACTTCAATCTATGCTATTAGTCGAAAGTATACCTATAGTCCAACCGCCTGTGTGACTATTATTTGGATTTGATCTTCTTCTTAAAGTTTTTTTTTCCAAATTTTTTTCTTATGGCGGTCAGACTAATTTTAATGTGCACCCTATAAGTAAAATTTAGCACTAAAACAAATATGAAATGAATACATTTTTGTAATCCAAAATATTATAATTAAAAAGAACTTTCTTTAACCTTTCTAAACTTTTTATAAACTTTTAAAGAATTTTCTTAGCTTATTGTTATAAAATTTTTCTGGATCGTATCAATATTGCATATATCGCTCACTCCTTTTCAAAAACGTCTTATTTCATAAAACCTTATTTTTCAGGAGAGTGATTTGAAAGTTTAAAATTCGATTGGAATGCATTAAAAATAAATATTAGGCTACATATTAAATTTTTTACTATGCATCCTATAAAGATATGGCGATTTGACTGGGCTATACTACTACTTCTTCTTCTCGTGTCCATGGATAAGTGCACGGTCTAGACACCACCGAAGGTGTCAAAAATTGCGCTAGCCAATGGCTATACTACATTTTTAGGGCTTTCTAAAACCAGTCATAACTAAAAATCGTTGATTCTTGAGATATGACGTTCTTGAAAGGAGTGAGCGATATCTGGAAGATCGTAAGTATCAAAATATTTTAAACACATTCGGTTTCATATGACTGCCCTAATTTCAGATTTTTTAAGGCAGTATTTTTTTTAATTCAGAGAGATCGTGAATTTAAAACGGTTACACCCTTTGTGAACCGCAATTACATCAAAGACCTTAGAAAGATACAACAATGTCTGATACAGAAACTTCTTTTAACCCAATATAACAAAATATTTCAAAACTAACACTCCATTTTAATTTAGCTTTTTTATTTCTTGTTCATATAATATCCAGTTAGTATTCAAATAGCATACTCTTTCCATTAGTAACAAAAATATTCCAAAAATACCCTCCCAGGTTCATATTATATACAGGGTGTGTCCGTCCAAACTCTACACTGCAGAACTAACCTCTCTACAACCCATGGTTTTCGAGAAAATTGCGTAAAACGCTAAAATTGGTTAATTGAAAATGTGAACGTGGTTATAAAGATATATTTTCACATGTTGAGGTTATATTCATTGCGTATGCGCGCACCGAAAAAAAATAATTAAGTTTTAATTGGGATAACATTTTAAACTGAAACCTTTTTTTAACTGAATAAAAAACTTAAAAACACTGTGTTTTTTCTATTTCAGCTTTAGCTAGTTTATAGAATAAAACTGTTTCAATTAGTTACACGTCATAAATTATTTTTAAAATACGACTTTTAAAAGCAATTATGTGATTCATACAAGGGTTCAAAAGTTTATTTAGAGGAAACACAGTTTTAAAAAAGTTAATACATTACCTCCGATGCTAACTAAGAGTAACAGGATAAGAAATTCCATGTTTAATTCCACCAAACTAGTAGTCCTTTCGACGTTTCAAGATTCTAGTGTGCCGTGTTGGGGTTTAGCCTAAGTTTTTATCTTAAATTTATTCCTGGACCCCATTTAAATTAACGGAAATAATAAGCGTGATAAACTTTACCATTCCCTCTTAGTTCCTTTATAAAATACGTCTACGATTATTTTTGAAATTAGCATTTACGCTACAACTCCGCGTCATAATTCTGATTAGCCGAAATGTCACCAATCCGGTTTGGAAAATAACAGATGTCTCAAGGCCTTTTATTGTGTTGCTGTTAGTTTTTAGTTTGAATATAGTACCAATGTAATTGCAATAAGAAAATCAAAACGATAACTATTATTAGTGACCACAATAAGTGTTTTGCGAAATATATTTTTTTTCTGTGTGAAAATTGACACAAAGACAAAGTTTAGTCATACCGCGAGGAGAAAAAACAACACTCTGAAAAGTAGTACACAACCAAATGAAACCCCGAAGATTTTACACAAAACGTTTGTTCAGTGTTTATATGAATTGGGTGGCTTATTTCTGAAACATGTCAAACGCCAGTTTTCTTGTTTTGAGATAAACGAGAAAAACTGTATAGAGAAGCTCACTACATTTTTATATTAAGTAGGCTTAATTTGGATATTTTACAGACAAAAAGAATTTTTTTAATATTTTTATCATTTAAAAAAAAGTATTGAAATATTTGCTTTTGACATGTTCCTGCAATAAACTGAGTATTCAGGCCCATTTTCATAGCTTAACTCTAATTTATTTATGGATTTGGTAATAAAAGTGGGAATATTAGTTCTTATTAAATACTAACCCATAAAATTTTTATAGAATATTTTTTTCTCTTTTGATTAGTAGATGTAAAACCCCCTTTTTTATAAATGATTTCAACTCTAGACTCAAAAATAGTGGGCAGCCAATTCAAAATGTTAACATAGACATCTTCGAAGTCAATTAGATAGTTGTTTAGATGTAACTTTGTGGACAGTAAAACGATTTTGCTTTAAAAGGCTACAAAATCAGGTAATTAGTTAAATATTATGATATGGGGTATAAATTTGGATGTCAGTGATTCATAGATCCAAAATCCCAATTACATGGATGTAATAAAGGACCTTTTAAAGGGTCTTCCCTTCTTTCATGGACACGTTTTTTATTCTGTTTCTATTCTATGGAAAATAAATAGCATAAAAAATTAAAATTACAAAAAACCACACAGGAAAGGAGGGTGAGAGTACTAAGCACAAAAATTATTAAAAATAATGAAAATGATAAAAATGAAATGAACCAGAAATTTTTTCAAAACTTTAGTTTAATGTATACAAATTAAGGTGCGAAAAAAATTAGCCCTATAATATGTTCAAAATAAAAATAGTTAATGTTCAAAATACAAAAATTAAGGTTAATTGGATAAATAAATGATAATTTTTTTGCTTATTTTCATAGTTTAGTGTATTCAGGCGCGGATCCACGGGGGGGGGCGATTGGGGCGATCGCCCCCCCAACGAAGTCACCTCACTCAAAAAGCTCCCTCCCACCCTCAATCAAAATTCACTTTCCCAGTGGAATCGGGAGAAAACGATCTGAAGTCATTTTGGGAGCGGGTATTTTTGCAAGTCACAACTCGTTAACTGATTGCAGAAAAAGAACGAGTACAGCATATTTTCTACAATACAGTGTGTTTTTTAAAGGAGCTTATTTCTTTTAGTGCTTTACTAAACTTTTAATATTTTTATTCATCAATTTTTAAATAGTTTTTTTCCTTAAAAATTCTACGACTTGCAAAAACCGGCCCTCATTGTATGTAACCAAAAGGCTCCAAAATGAGATTAAACACTACTTCTGAAGGGTAATTTTCAAAAAAATTTCTGGGGGAGGACCCCCAGACCCCCCCTTTTTACTATAGGACTTGCTTTGCATAAAAAAACTATGACAGAAATTGTACAAGGATTTAAGTTCTACATGCAAGAAATTGATTTAGAACTTAATGTACTCGTGAGGGGGTACCTTATAAGTAATGTTAAGTCTACTCCCCCTCCGAAAAGGAAGTCTAGTAACGGCCTTGGTCAATATAGCACTATTCTTAGGTAAAAAATTACAGGTTTCAATGTATTTCGAATGCTTATGAAATAGGATCGCCCCCCCCCAAACCGAGTCTCTGGATCCGCCACTGAGTGTATTTCTGATCACTTTTGTAAAACTTTTCAAGATAGAAAACATGTTCAAGTTTATTAAACAGTTTTCTCCAATGCCTTTATTATACAGGGTGTCCCACGAGAAGTGGCCTAACCCCTTTAACTTTTGAACCCCTACAGATATAGTCATGAAAGTGGGGTCTAGGTAAAGTGACCATGCTCTATCCGATGAGATTACTTTCAACGCCTTCTAGCGGAGAATTTAGGAGTTATAATTTTTTATTTAAAAAACTATGTGATGTATGTGAAAAAAGTCAAGACTAAGTTGTAGAGCAGCATCGATTTAGTAGGAAAAGACACCTTAAACAGAAAAATATCTTGAATAAAACCCCTTAAATACACGCTCAATTAGGTTGAAATTACGTAGATTTTACTTCTTAAAACGCTCCTCACAAGGCGCAAATGAGAAATTTTTATTTCTATGACTTAAGTAAATGACTAAAAGTATTATTAATTCATTAAATTGAAAAATTCTCATTTTTGCCTCGTGAGGAGCGTTTTAAAACTGTAACGTTTTATTTCATTGTTAATATTGTTCTTCATTAATACGTTACTGGCTGCCGTTAATTTACTTTAACACAATACTTATTATTAAGACCTATCCTATAGAATAAATTAGATCGTATAGTGGTGTACTTTCTATTTATAATTAGTTTAGCAATTATTTTGTGTAGCAATTAACCCAGTACGTGCTCAACCAGTCCCTTAAGTAAAACGAACTCATATAAACACGAACAAACATTTATTTACAGTAAATTGGACAATAATAATATTAGTTACACACATAAAATATAATACAGATAATATACGTAAATATGCTAGGCTGACAATCTTAATTTTAATAATAATTCTTAATGATTAATTATGGCATATCAAGAATAAGGCGTTCGACAGAACATGGTCACTCACCCCTTCCGGTCGTTGATCCTTCCCTTCATCCATTGGCACAGTTAACTTTTTCCACACACAAAATTAAGGCATCGCGTCTAATTCACGGGCCATGCGGCGCCCGGTTTCTTCCTTGTTTCACATTTCTTACGAAAACTTGGTTAACACATCAATAAATTCATTTGAAGGACCCTTTTAGACGAACGAACCCCGAACTCGCGAGCAACGAACAACCTTCATTCCCTTGTGTCAGAGTATTTATAACCTTCCTCTCTTTCTTAACTAATCGTCCAATCTCTGCATGTTTTTACGCCCCCTTTTTATCCCATAGTTCTCTGATCAAATCACGGCTGGTCCACTCCCACATCTCCAGGCTCAAAATCCCGAAACTCCACCTTTCTAGAATATCAGTGGTCAAAACTTCCCCCTACCATAAATTCAAGCCGAACCCTTTATTCCAATTTTATATCATTAATTTTTCCCCACCTGGTGACCGAAAAACCTTTCCGCCGAAACCAACTCCCGCGACGCACCTGGCGATTTTGCTACAGGCACCCCCCGTTCTGCAATGGGACTGTTTTATTAGGATTTTACGTTGTGTGGACAATGGTCGGCTTCTAAAACTCTCTTGCGATAGTACCCTCGGGATGACGGCATGATCCTTTGATTTTCTTTGTCGGAATGAGAGAGACCACCCTGTTAGTTCGAGAGCATCTGGCCTATGGTTCTTGTTGCTACCCGACTGCTTAACCGAACTTGAGAGAGCCATAGTGTTTTGTTTTTAAATGTAATGATGGTAATTTCATCATCATTACATTATACCCACTATTCAAGAAAAAAAAAACGAGAAAAAAAAATAACCTTGTTGCCAGTGAAATTTTTTCGTTTGAGTCACCATATTCTGCCTAACTTTTTCCTTAATTTCAAATTATACTAAAAACCTATTCAATTCTAAGTCTCGCCATTCATAGTTTCATTACAATAGTTTTACTTTCCTCATAGATTGTTAAATTAACAAGATACAAACATACAGTACACATCTATTACCACAATTACACAGTAAGAATTTTCACATAAATTATTTACCACATTTTACTATACGGAGTGTTTTTCTATAAACTACCAGTAATGTTCTTATATTATAGTTACTTGAATTTACAACCCTTTTTTTTCACATCCGTTTTGACACGTAACATCAATACACTTCAATATGACTCTAATACATGCACATCATCTTTATATTTTAATTTATTCACAGATTTAAAGCTTTCTCTATAACTAGAATACATTTACTTATATATTTTTTAATTTAACTTCACCTTACAACATCCAATCAATTCTTTAACTGAATGATTTCTAAAATGGTAAAAGAGTGACCACTAAAATCTACTCGGGTGCTTCCCAATACCAATTCTTTCTCAATCATCTACAGCTAATACTTTCATTATCCTTTGCTTGCATTATTTTTTTTCAATAACTATACCTCTGTGCAACATTTTATAAACTAACATATTCTTTCGTGATTTCATATTCTTTTTCAACAATTTGTTAGCTATAGCTTGATTAAAACACTATATAATCATCACTTTATACACTTCACTTATACCTTATATCATTATCTTATTTCATGTTTAAATTACAACGTCCAATAAACTCACCTCTAACTGAATCGATCTCTAAAATGGTTAAAGAGTGACCTCTAAAATTCTATCGGGTGCTTCTCAATACCATTTTATATTCCAATTACTTTCCAATTTATCTTTCATTTCAACTAACCTATCAGTCTTATGCATAATTCTACATTCATTTTACCAACATTCAATAATTTTCATCTTTGTTATTAGTGTATAACCTATATCTTTCCTTAAATTTATATTTACAATCACTTCTAAGTGTTTTAATTTTTTATAGCATTTACTACTCAATTTTCCCGTTTCCTTCATTATTTACCTTTTACATTTTCCATAAATTAATGCTACCTTATTTAAAATATTTTACTCTTATCCTTCCTACATTACCACTTAACATACCTTACTTAAATTTACATACTTTCTGGGGTTTTTTTTCCATTTGAGTAACAACAAATATTTTAACACAATATTTCAATATCCTTTAGAGCAGTACAGTAAGTTATCCACAGAATAAATATACTCTAATTTCAATTTACAACACACACACTTCAGTTTTATCTCCCTGTTTCTTTTTTTTTTTTTCAATTGAATTACCATTTACCTTAATATTAATATTATATTTAATTCCTATATGCATTGTATTTACTTTTTACATTTGTATCTTTCCATTAACTACCTTTCAATTATCTTTTCACAATAAATTACACTCATAAACTCACAACATAATATTTACAGCATGCACAATTGTCAAATGTCACCAAAATTTCAACTACAGAATTCAGCTTTATCCTTTCTCTTGTTTTCTTTAATTAATTGAATTACAACATTACTTTAATCATCTTATTTCTACCATATTCTTATACATGCTTTGAATTTTTTTTCTCATTAGCATTAATTCATTTATTCCTTCCATTGTTTTTTTGCAATTTTTTTATGTACCATAATATTCTCTAGAGCATGCATTAATAAAATACCAATTATCACCTCGGACAATATTACTTAAGCACAGCAATCATAAAATACCCTTATCAACTCAGATACATATGTCTACATATACTTATACAAGATTTATTTTTAATTCTATGTACTCAATTTCTTTCTATCTTGTGACATCTACACTACTATATCTACTTATTAATACTTTAGTTCCATTCAATTTTACTCCTTTCCATTTGACATATCATTACTTCAACTTATATACTATCATACTTTGTACTAATAATATCTATAGAAACCTGTACATACATATTGAGTTCCCATTCTTATATCAGTCATTAAATTTTCATTTTTGTAAATTTATCAAACTCGCCTCTGAGTCAATAGTTCATCTGACCATAAAATTTCTTGTAAATACCTGTAAAGACAATCAGGTCACTTTTAGGTGCTCCTAGGTAAACTGGTGGCTCAGTTCTCTCGATCCTCGGGGGGGGAGTAAAGAAGAAATAGTCATTGTCCGGACCCGCTGGTAGGGATGGGGTCGAAACGACTTTCCTGGAGCATCGAATCGAGACGAACGTCGTAAATGGAATTTCCCCCGTTTTTCCGAGGGGCTTTCCAAAGCCGTGCACACTCCCTACGATGGTAGGGAACTGATTGGCGCACTTCTGGATTCAACGTTTCCCTGGAGTTGCTGGAATCTGATGAGAACATGCACTGGAACGGGTTGCATGCACTGGATCCTCGAAACATGTCCCAAAAGTCCGAATGGGTTGCATGCGCTGGATCAGCAACCATGTACGAGAAGTTCAAACGGGTTGCATGCACTGAATCATCAAAACATGTCCCAAAGTCCGAATGGGTTGCATGCGCTGGATCAGCAACCATGTACGAGAAGTTCAAACGGGTTGCATGCACTGGATCAAACACGGTGCAGAACCGGCCAATCGCTGAGAGCAGTGCCTTACAGTGAGCACCACCACAAAGTCATATGTTTCCAGTTTGGAGGAGGCTCACTGACTGGAGAGTTTCAGTGAAGTCCATCGTGCTAAATGGCAGCAATAAGTTCTAGGTTTTGCAGGAAGTTTGTCATATTTTTCTGGAGTGAGCATGGGCATTTGCGTTTGCCTCTTTCTAATTTCATTGGAACATCAGTAGTGTTGCCAAGACCTGGAAAGAGCATGAGTAACCAAATCCATCTACCGCCAATTTAATATGCCACTTATTTTAATTTAACTTTAATTATTCCTTAGTATAAATTTGTCATGCAATAGAACTAATTAACCTTAAACACAACACATTTTAAATTATAACTAAATTTTAGGTTTGAAAGATTAATTCATTGATTTAAATTATGCAGAGTAATTATATATAATTATTTTTAAATTAATCATATTCTTCTTTTAAGCAGTTCCATTAATTTTTTAACTTTTAAAATTATTTATAATATGACAGAGTACATTCGTTCAATTCGGAAAACCAACGCCAGCATCAGTATCGAATTAAACATTGTATTTGTAGTTGGAAGTAACTCGCGATATTACCGCCAACCACTGTCACATTTATTTTAGTTCAAACTACTATATCTATATTTTTTAAAGTTTAGCATCAATTATTACAATTTACATTTGAAAATTATAATGTTATCACAATTTTCATATTACTTTTAAATTATGCTTGAAATATACAATTAAGTTATCAACCAAAACCAATACCATATAAATGTGTTCTATGCATACAATTTACTATCTCTTTCAGGATTTAAACTTCTCTCTCTCTTTTTAACCTCTTTTTACACTATATAACATCCTTTTCTCTCTCTTTTTCTTAACTTCTTTTTACAATCTATATCAGAATTTCACTTTCACTCGCTTCTGTATCCCCCCAATGTCCGCCATCCACTCAACCATTAAATATATCCCCTCACCTCAAGAGAAACCATAAATAGAATCACAAACATCCTCTCTTCCCCATTCTCGAATTCTTCAAGCTGCTACCTCCCGGAGTACCACTCCTATCCTTGCAACCCCTCGCAGGTTGTATTGTATACATCAACCCCGCAATTTACTGCTGCCCCGTTCGTTTTATTCAACTAGTTCCTAACTGCTCCGTCTCCTGCGTTTATGTTTTCACCCCAAGGAGTGCCTTTTGTGCAATACCCCAGCTTTCCGCGCTTGCTTACACTAGACCCTTTTATCCAGTTCGTCGGCCTTTTAAATTGCATATCATCGGTCAATTTATCTCGTGGTATACCTTGGAGTTTCTGTGTGTCCATTTTTGATTCTTATACGTATTCTTTCAAATTTGAATTCACTATCACACGCGTTGGGTATATTTTTGTCATTATAGCGTTCACATTTTCCGATGGTTCCCTTTCAAGTTCTTGCCGTAAAAAGGTTCCTGCCAAACTATCAGCAATTTTGTCAATGATTCCCCTTTGACCTTCGGGAACGGTTGGGGTAATGGCCCAGTTCAGTAATGGATTCGCGTGGTACACCCTACGCTTTGTGTCCGAATAGTTTATGTCTTTCCTACTTCGGAATTCATAGGGTTGTGCCTGTGTACCCTGATTTCCCCCATCACTCACCTTAGCATTAGTATTTTGCCCACTAGATGTACTAGTACTAGTTGAAGGCGTTGGGGGATTTGCGGTACGCGAAGGCGTGTTTCCATTCTGAGAGGCTACATTGTTTCCCGTAGAGATTCCCGATCCAGAGGCTGTACTTCCCAATCCTGAGGCCGTATTTCCCGATTGCGAACCCATATAGTTTCCTGTTCGCGTAGGCATGCAAGGGGGATTATTCGATGTAGGGAAAGTTTGCCAATAATAATCCTCTTCCTCGCTTTCCTCCTCATAGGGATATTTGAATGGTACAGATTTTTGTTTTATATTCTTATCATTTGGTTTATTTTCCTTAAGTTGTACCTTTTCCTGACTTTCCACAATATCATCCCCGGGAGTAGGATTGTATTCTAAATCTAGGCGTCTTTCTTTAAACCCATATATACGGTCAACATGCATTCTTATAGGTTTGGCATGAGGCTTTTTGATATCAACCACCGAGTAATTTACATCAGAATGTTTTTGAATGATTCTAAAGGGACCCGAAAATTTCTTCGTAAAAGCTTTACCCGCTGCCTGCGTAACATGTGGGGTATATATATACACTTTTTGCCCAATTTGGAATGATTTAGATTTTGCTATTTTATCCCTGACAGATTTTTGTTTTTCCGCATACTTCTCAATATTATTATACACATTTCTATGAACATATTTCATGCGGGATAAATTTTGCTCAATAAAATCGTCACAGGGGTAGTAATGAATTCTCGGTTCACTTTCTAACAGATCATAGGGTAATTTTAAATCCCTGTTAAACATGACGAAGCTAGGTTTTTCTTTTATGGTTTCGTGATAGGAATTATTGTACACATAAGTGTAATATCTCAAATAAGAGTCCCAATCTGATACTTTCTCTGCAAGGCAGGATAAACTATTTTTTAAGCTCCTATGGACCCTCTCTATTTTACCATTACATTCAGGATGGTACGCTGAACTTCTCAATTTTGTTATTTGCAGTTTTTCTGCTAACAATTTAAAAATTTGGCTTTGAAAATTTGTTCCCTGATCTGTTAAAATAGTTTTAGGTAAGCCAAAATTACACACTGTATCTAGTAATTTATCAGATATTGTTTTTGCCGTCATATCAGGAATTGCGTAAAAGAATGTAAATTTGGAAAAGTGGTCAATCATAGAGAGTATATATTTATTGCCTTGTTCTGAAAGGGGTAAGGGTCCTACTATATCCAATGAAATTATCTCCCAAACTTTTGTAGGAGTTTCAAAATTTTGTAACGATGCCTTTGTTAATTTAAATCCCTTCCTTTCAATACATTGGGGGCAAGAATCCGAAAAATCTTTTATATCTGCATACATATTATCCCAGTAATATTTTTCTTTAATTGAGCAATAGTTTTTATAAAAGGAGTAATGGACAGTTTGTGTGCTATGCAAGATTTGAGGTATTAAGGTTTTTGGAATTACTATTTGTTCATATAACTTTCTTCTAGCTGCATGCTTATCCGGTACACCTAAATGCATTAATAGGTCATTTTGCAAGAAATACGACTCCACATTCTTTACTCGGTTACGTTTGTTTTTGATTTCCCCCTTTATAGTATCAATAATTTGACTTAGTTTTGGATCTTTCTCCTGCTCCTCCCTTATTTTATTTATATCTGGTGGACATACATTTATTGTATTGATTTGCCCATGTACATCTCTAGACAGGAAATCTGCTAACACATTAGAGGTGCCCTTGATGTGGATAAAATCAAAATTATAGGTTGAAATTTCAAGAAGCCAACGAGACAGTCTACCAGCTGGGTTTTCTAGCTTTACTAAGTAATTTAGAGCCTTGCAATCTGATAATATTGTAAATTTTCTTCCATACAAGTACGTTTTAAAATGCCTTATAGTAGTTAAAATGGCGTAAGCTTCTAATTGAATCGCAGGCCACTTTTTCTCGAATTGTTGTAGTTTCTTAGAGAAATATGCAATAGGTCTCATAATATTATTCGAATCTTTTTGTAGTAAAGCTCCTCCAACTGCAATGTTACTACCATCAGTGTTAATATAAAACTGTTTCGTGAAATCAGGATGATGCAATATCACGTCGGACAACAATTTGTTTTTAATAATTTCAAATGAATGTTGAGCCTCTGATGTCCATTTAAATTTGTGTTTTATTTTTGTCAGGTCCGTTAAGGGAGCGATGACTTCAGAAAAGGCTGGGATAAATGATTTGTAATAGTTGGCCAAGCCAATAAACCTTTGTAATTTTCGTCTAGTAGTTGGGGTTGGAAAATCTTTTATACTATTTAAATTATGAGGAGCCGGCCGTAGTCCTTCTGAACTAATTACATGGCCGAGATATTGAATTTCTTTTTGTAGGAATGAACACTTACTGGGGTTAAGTGTTAATCCGTATTTTCTGAATCGTTCAAACACAACTCTAAGTTTAGACAGTGATTCATCTATAGACTTGGCAGGGACTAACACATCGTCTATAAAGGCTGTTATATTATCATCCTGTAACCCATGTAAAACTGTATCAACCAATTTTTGGAAATTATTTGGGGAATTTTTGAGACCCATGGACAGTACTTTAAATTGATATGCTCCAAAAGGGCTTGCAAAAGCTGTTAAATGCCTGTCTTCATCGTTTAAGGGCATTTGATAGAACCCACTTTTCAGATCCAGGCTACTAAAGTATGTGTTCCCTTTTAATGAATTTAATATTTCCGAGATAAGGGGCATTTTATACGTTGATGATATTGTTACTTCGTTTAGTTTTCTATAGTCAATCACTAGTCTGTACTCTCCCGCAGCTTTTTTCTTAACCACTATTAAGGGAAACCTATAGTTTGAATCACTCTTTTCAATTATTCCTGCCTGTTCTAATTCATTCAATTGGGTTTTTACTGTATCTCGCAGAGCATAAGGAATAGGATATGTGCGGCATTGAATGGGGGAGTCATTTGTCAATTGGATTCTAGGAGCTTGTATATTTGTTCTGCCAATTGAACTCAGGGATTTACTAAAGACGTCTGAAAACTCGAAGAGTAATTTTACTAATTTTCTTCTCTCTGGGAGAGGCACGTTTTCCAAATTAAAGTCTGATTCCTTTATATCACCGCGCTTTTTGTTATCTCGATCACCCCTTTCCTCTACTTTTATATATTCCTCAACTTGGGCTAATTTAGTGTTCTTATTTATGTGCAAATTTTGATCCGACAAATTATTGACCATTATTGGAATAGATCCGTCTATATTTATAGTACTTACAGCATTGTGTATTTCAAAGAGCATTTGAGAATTTAAGGGTGTTACAAGAACATTTGTCCCCGGTTTTAACTTTTGTTGAGGTAGTAGTTTTATAATTTCTGAAGTATTTGGGGCCAAGTTAATTTTTCTAGACAATTTAGCATAGTTTGTTATATGTGTTACGTTAATAGTCGCGGCACTATACTTCACAATAGGGATGGAATCTTTTTGTAATTTCAACAGATTATTTTTCAGATCAATTAAACATGCATGCTTTGAAAGAAAATCATAACCAATTATTATTTCATACTCAGGATTTAAGTCACCTTGAGTGACGAAGAATTTGTTGAAAAATATTTTATCATTTAATTTTACAGGCATCATTTGGCAAGTTATGAATTCAATTGAATTTCCTGTGAGTGATGTAATTCGGACCTCCGCGTCTACTTTAGATGATCTTATATTTCCCCGGACAGATTCATATGCATTATTAGATATTAATGAACAGCTAGCCCCAGTATCAATCATGCCTCTTAATTTCTTGTTACCAATGAAAATTTCTATTATGGGGAGATTTGCCTGAATTTCCCCTGAACCTTTGTTATTATTGTTGTTTACAGATCTTGTGTTGGGAGTAGCAGGGGTCAGTGGTTTTTTCCTCTCCTCATTTAATGGGACATTATAGGGGACGTTATATGAGGCGTTGTAGGGTACATTATATGGGGCATTATATATTCCTCCATCTCTTACCGGGTTTGGGCGTGGGTTTCTCGCAGCCCTTCGGTAAACTGTTTGCCTCGGCGGCGTTGTCCGTGGCCATTGTGCTGAGAATCGTTCAAGCGTTGCGGGATATTTTGGGGGGTATTGGGGAGAATTTGAAAAGAAGCACTGGGTACTTAAATGATTCCTGCGTCCGCAGTGCCTACATGGGGGTAATGGGGAGCAAAATCGCGGCTGTTCCCTAAAATTAATTTCTTGTCTTTGCCAATTTTGATTATCAGTATGCACATCTCGTGCCAAACTAAGTTGATTCACCTTCTCCGCTAAATTGGAAATAGCCTCATTTTGTCTTCCCATAATTTCCTGATACTTTACCCAGTTTACGGGAGTTTCCTCTAAAAGTAAGCTATTTGCTTCATCCCACTCGGCTTGGTCCACAGCCGTACCAAAATCTGGCGGATTCCGAAAAATCACTGAGCGTTTTAAAGTAACATTTAACCCTTCTAAAAATTTTGCCAATTTTGTTTGGTCTAATATTTTTTCAATAGCAGCATTTTCTTTCTGCTCGGGTTGCAAATATTGAAAAGCTAAATTTGAAACCCTTGCTGCAAAACGTCGAACCGACTCGCCGGGATTTTGGCGGCAGTTAAAAAAATTTTGCTGACGTTGTATTAGGGATATTTTTGTAGAAAAGAAAGCCAAAAATTTTTTCTTTAATTCATCATATTTTTCGACATTTAAAAGTTCAGAATCATCTATTAAGAATTGCAGAGCCCGGCCCCTTAATTTGCTTTTGAATACCGCAATTGTTTCCTTGTCGGTCCATCCCCCTATTTGAGCAATATTCTCTAAGGTTTTTATAAAAAAATTCACATTTTTGAATGTTTCTCCATCAAATATCCCAATTAAAGACAGGTATCCTGCTATTTTATTCGGCATAGGCTGCCTGGAATCTTCCTGTCCATTAGTCATTATATCTTTTTTTTCCGCTCAGAATTATCATCGATTCCTACTATTTCTTTATCTATACTCTTGATAACTATCTCTAATTGTACCATTACATACATGGATGGCATACATTACATTCATGAAAATATAAGCAACTCTCTCTGGTTCCCAATCAGTAATAATCACAACAAATAAATTCAATATATATTTTCCTAATACCCTCATTTTATAATCCATAATCAATTCTTCAATACCTAATATCATCAATTCCCTTTTTATCAAAACCTCTCAACTTTGTACCTTCCCTATTATTAACACAAAAAACTAGCTAATCACTCATTTTTATAAGCTACACATTATTCGCTTCTTCTTAAAGTAATCAACACATAACTAACAAATCCTCTAGCAAAATATTTTTAAGAAACGCACAAAATTTTCCCACTTGACAAATATTTCCATTTTTTCTATATTTTCTCCCTTTCACATCATATCTAACACATTTTACAACTCATAATAATTAAGTATGCATATAACACAATATATTTATACTGGCATTCATTTTCAAGCAATCTCTTATTTTTTTTTTCAATATTCATCATTTACCATCATTGTCCAATTCATTTCTGTTCGTTTCAAATTTTTAAAGTTATAAGCGACTGTTGAGCTTCACACACGGCACCAATTGTAACGTTTTATTTCATTGTTAATATTGTTCTTCATTAATACGTTACTGGCTGCCGTTAATTTACTTTAACACAATACTTATTATTAAGACCTATCCTATAGAATAAATTAGATCGTATAGTGGTGTACTTTCTATTTATAATTAGTTTAGCAATTATTTTGTGTAGCAATTAACCCAGTACGTGCTCAACCAGTCCCTTAAGTAAAACGAACTCATATAAACACGAACAAACATTTATTTACAGTAAATTGGACAATAATAATATTAGTTACACACATAAAATATAATACAGATAATATACGTAAATATGCTAGGCTGACAATCTTAATTTTAATAATAATTCTTAATGATTAATTATGGCATATCAAGAATAAGGCGTTCGACAGAACATGGTCACTCACCCCTTCCGGTCGTTGATCCTTCCCTTCATCCATTGGCACAGTTAACTTTTTCCACACACAAAATTAAGGCATCGCGTCTAATTCACGGGCCATGCGGCGCCCGGTTTCTTCCTTGTTTCACATTTCTTACGAAAACTTGGTTAACACATCAATAAATTCATTTGAAGGACCCTTTTAGACGAACGAACCCCGAACTCGCGAGCAACGAACAACCTTCATTCCCTTGTGTCAGAGTATTTATAACCTTCCTCTCTTTCTTAACTAATCGTCCAATCTCTGCATGTTTTTACGCCCCCTTTTTATCCCATAGTTCTCTGATCAAATCACGGCTGGTCCACTCCCACATCTCCAGGCTCAAAATCCCGAAACTCCACCTTTCTAGAATATCAGTGGTCAAAACTTCCCCCTACCATAAATTCAAGCCGAACCCTTTATTCCAATTTTATATCATTAATTTTTCCCCACCTGGTGACCGAAAAACCTTTCCGCCGAAACCAACTCCCGCGACGCACCTGGCGATTTTGCTACAGGCACCCCCCGTTCTGCAATGGGACTGTTTTATTAGGATTTTACGTTGTGTGGACAATGGTCGGCTTCTAAAACTCTCTTGCGATAGTACCCTCGGGATGACGGCATGATCCTTTGATTTTCTTTGTCGGAATGAGAGAGACCACCCTGTTAGTTCGAGAGCATCTGGCCTATGGTTCTTGTTGCTACCCGACTGCTTAACCGAACTTGAGAGAGCCATAGTGTTTTGTTTTTAAATGTAATGATGGTAATTTCATCATCATTACAAAACCTAAAATCTACGTAAATTCAAGCTAATTGAGCGTGCGTTTTAGGGGTTTTATTCAAGGTATTTTTCTGCTTAAGGTGTCTTTTCCTAATGAATCAATGCTGCTCTACAACTTAGTCATTGACTTTTTTTATAAACCTCACATAGTTTTCAAAAAAAATTATAACTCCTTAAGTTTCCGCTAGAGGGCGTTGAAACTTATCTCATCGGATGAAGCATGGTCACTTTACTATACCTAGACCCCACTTTCATGACTATATCTTTAGGGGTTCAAAAACTAAAGGGGTTGGGCCACTTCTCGTGGGACACCCTGTATATAGGGGACAAACAGGAGACATCCGTGCCAAACTGCCTAGCATCTTTTTTTAGAGCCTATATTTAATTTTGGTGTAAAAACTAAAATTTTATCAAGCGACTTTACCCTTTTTTTCAAAGTATTTAAGAAAAATAAAATTTCAGGCATTAATGAGTTAATAGACTTGGTTGACTATATAGAATCCTTATCTTCCGAAAGCCTCACACACTTTTGACTACCTAGGGCCAAATGAGAGTATGATATTACTCTCATTACACCTTTACGGGTGATAGATTCATGAAAATTGTTTATTGTCCCACCGCCACCAGAAAAACTTTCGACGTCATACAATATTGTGACGATTGTTCTGGGAACTAGTCTACACTTCTATTTTGGGGATGATCGTAACTAAATCACAAACGTTGAAAAAACATCTCCAAAATCTGTGCTATTATGATTTGATTTGGAATTACTTTCAAAGCTTTTTTACGTCAAAGTTTTTCTCGTGGTGGTCGAACAATACTCTTTAGATCGAGGATTCGCTGAAGAATTCTCCAATTGGAAAATTTTTGAACTGATGATCTTTATTGAATATTACATACACAATAAACCAGGTAAAAAGAAATGTACTGAATCTTTTAAACTACACAACATAAAAACAGTTATTATATAGCGAGAGCTCTGTCCTGTAGGGGTTCGTCCTTTTTTTATCTGTCTACTTCCTCCTTTTCCTGAATTCGAAAGCATTGGCAAAGAAAGCTCGGCGCTTTTGCTCCTCAAGAAAATCCAGATATTGCTCATTCATGTTCAAAAGGGAATCTTCGGAGCAGATCCCCATACTCAGCATATTGGTTCTGTCTACCACTTCCAAAAGCACGTCCCTTGCCACACTTCCACAGGTTTTCTCTATGGATTTTAAGTTACAAGCCATTTCATAAGCCACAGTCCTGGGGAAAATGAATGCGATTTAGAGTAAGTTTTTAAGTTTTAATCATTTCTAAAACGAAACACACTATTCCTAACACATAACTTTATTTCTTTTATAAATTATTAATTTGTAGTTATTGAATAAAAACAATATAGCAGCACTTAGGAGGAGTCAGTTATGAAAATAATTTCTAATCTTTGTAGGAATTTTATGCCTAAAAATATTTTATTACTTTTTCTTATTCATAAGCCATTTAATATAAGTTTTTCTCTGATCTTGAAAAGATTATACCGCCTTTTTACCTCAATACACTTTCTGCTTATGAAAATATTTTAATTAAAAAAGCAACTACATGGAAAACAAACAACCATAATAAAAATATATGAAGGGGTAAGAGAATAGTGGCGATACACAGGGTGTTTAAAAACACTATTTAAAATTATAGGGTCCTTAGATCTTTCTGGATCCTATTTTATTCCCAAGCTCGCAATTCACCTGAATGTTTTCGGAATTAGAGGAAAAAAGTAAAAGGAAACTCCGGATCATCCAAGAAATTGAGTACAGCGGGTACTGAGGATAATCGTGGTATCATGCAAAGCAAGGATCTATAACCCACACAAAGTCTAAAACTTAGGAGCGAATCAAGGTGTAAATAGTTTAGGGTTGAAATCACTTAATTTTATTGGAGCTTAATCGTAATTATAAGCGATAATATCCTACAGTGCAGTACCCATCAGTCTATACCAGAACAATTTCCATACATACAGTCTATAGCAGAATTTTTTAATTGGGATAGGGCATACCTAAATAGAAGAGAGAGACCATAAATTATTTTAAATATGAAGAAAATGTCAAAATATTGTTCATACAAGCATCTCATTTCTTCTCGGAGTTTATCCCCAAATAACGCCATTATTTCTTCCGCATCGTAATCTTCTGGGAATCGGAAAACATCATACAGGCGTTCGGTTGCTGTGGCGCATTCTACATTCCTCTCCGAAAAGACTTTCTTTAAACAAGGAGCGCTAGCCCTGAAATCTGCAATAAACAAAACTCAATGTTGCAATCCTACACAAACTTTTTAATAAAAATGAAAAATTTCAGATAAAGTCACTGAGCTATAAAACACTATCGGAAACTACTTCATGATAAATTTTAAGAAACATTTCAAATTATGAAGCATGTTTACAATTTATTGAGAAATTGTTTAAAGATCCTATAAAAATCCCGTTTAAATTTTAATCAAAAGAGCTCATTTACCCCTTCCGAGCTGCGATTCTTGGTCGCACACATCTATGATTAGTCTCACGCCGTTTCGGATGGTGCTTATCAACTGGGACATGGTCACATTTTCAGACGCTCTCAACTCTTCATACAATTCAATAATGCATTCTTCAGCCAGAGATAAAAAGCATTCTATCGCTTCCAGCAGTGGTCTATTTGATAAAAAAATATTAATTTAAACTTTGAAACGAATTTATCTTGAATTTTATTAAACTAGCGCAATGCACCTGTTAGGAATTAAATGATATCAGTAGTATAATATTTTCACGGGCGTATCCAACAAATATAAAGGGAGGATGAAACCCATCAAAAGGAACAAAGTTGGGGCCAAGAGACATCGCGTCAAAGTATAGGGTTTTAAATATCGAATTGGAATCGAATGACTTTGATACGATACCAAAGAATCGAACCCTTGAAGGAATCGATTCCAGCAGGAATCGAATCTTACGAATCGTCCTTAATTTTCTAATTAATACGGTGTGTTATTAACTATTTTGCTCTAATTAATTAGTATTTTTATAATTAATTAATATTTTGATGTCAATTAATTAATTTATTAATACAGTCGAGTCCGCTTAATGTGATCGCAATTGTTGGAGACTAAACTGATAACATTATCCGATCGATAACAATAAGCGATCTCATATAAAAAACAGCAAAACAGTGTAACTAGATTGCTAGATTGTTTGCTTTAAAATCAAAATAATGTAATCGTAATAAATGACTGTATTCTACTCGTCCACTTTGGTGAACTCACCGGGTGAAAACGCTAAAAGTGTATTCTACTCGATTCTACTAGACCTTCTTCTCGCCTCTTTCGGGTGAATTCACCGGCAGTGAGTTCACCACCTCTTGGCTCGGGGAGCTCGGTGGAGTTTCGAGTGAAGTAGTCTCTGGGCTGAGAGGTTGTTCTTGTTTGTTTTTCTGTTTACAATCTCGCCGCGCCAATTTTTTTCTGTGCGCGTCAAGTCAGTTTCATTGAAATTAACATCAAAACTTTTTGTTAAAGGAAACTTCTAGCAATTACCAAATAAGTAGATAAAGATTAAATTTTAATTTGCATTAATCAGTCAAATCTGTTATGTACATCAGATCTTTTGACACAATTTTCACAATGTGTCCTGGCCCATGAAAACCAAAGTATGCAAAAGAGGTTTTACATTATCATGTAAACTTATGTCTACAACTGAATTGTAATCATGTAAAATTAAAAATAATTTTTATTTATTTGCTCTTGTCAAAGTGGCTTCTCGGTGCCCCATGTGAATTTTTTCTACACATCATTTTGTAATACATAGAAATATCCAATAATTATATACAATTATTTTTTTAAAACTTACCATTGGTGGTCCATCAATATCCCACATTTGGTCTGTTACACCCAGGGCTCGATTTCAGCCGGAACGGCGTTCCGGAACCCCTTTTCGATTAAAATTTTAATATTTTATTTCAGGGGTCTCCTATAACTGCAGCCCGCGAAACCCTTCAAGCCCGTGAAAACCTTTCTATATGTACGAAAAAAAAGTCTTAAAATGAATTAAAACCATGTTTTAATTTTTGGGGGAGGACCCCCAAACCCCCCTTTTTGTATTTAGAACTCAACTAATCACATTTATCTTCAGATCAAGTTCATAAAATGGAGAATCTTACTAAAAAATAGCATTAAACCTGTAAACATGCGTAAAAGGGGTTTAGAAGGAATTTCGAGTTTCTTCCCCTCCCTGTGCAAAAATTTAACTTGGGGCCTGATAGTGAATTTATTTTCTTAAAGGATATTTGGGCCTCTCCCAAAATAAATTTCTATATACGCCACTATGATCCTAGATATGTTAAAAAAACAATTTTCTGTTGTTACTATTTTAAACTTATTTTCAAGGATTCACTGGTGCATATTTTAAATTAAAAAAAAACTTTAAAATGCATTTTTACCTTTTTTTTTGCAAATAACAATAATTTTGTGATTTAATATTAAGGTTATTACTTAGTTGTGTTTTTTTAAAACATAATTGTGAACCCCAATTTGAACTTCAAACACAATCCGCTCCTGGTGTTGATTCTTTTTTTATTTGAACCAGATTTGTCAGATTGCTGGTCAAATTTTGCCAAGAAAATTTACGATACCTTAAATTCTACAGTTTAAGGACTTTAACTACGCATTATATTCGTTAAACTGGCAAAATATACGACACTATTGGTTCATTGATGATAAACCGTCCCGCCTTTTACAAGAGGCTCCCTGTTGGAAAAAAAAGTAAACGCACTGTAAAAAAAGGTGTTGAAACAAAAAAATTGCCAAAATAGTTCATCGTCTTATACAATAATTAAGTTGGAAAATTCTTCCTAATCTAGTTCAACACATTTGAATTTATTTTTTAAATTTAAAAAAGATGCTTAAGTTTTTGTATTAAAAAGTATTTGCTTTTTTCAGTTTTTGAGACTAATAATTTTACCGTTCCGGTACCTCTTTTTTTAGAAATCGAGCCCTGGTTACACCTAAAGACGAGGTCCCAATGAGGTCAAATACCCTCTCTTCTGTGGGTGTCAAAACGTCTTTTGACCCCTCTCCACCTCCAGTAGCATTCCTCTTGTGGTTTATTATGGCATACTTCTTCCTAACTCTCCTTCTAAGATCCGTCCATTTTCTACGTATGTCTTTGCCTAATCGTGTGTATTTCGAAAGGCCCAGATAATTTATTTGGAGGGCAATTTTGTCCCAGGCCTTTTTGTGCTCTGCGCAGTCTGGTTAGGAAACTTATTTGAAAAAGCCCCACTCACGAGCATGGGGGTAGCCAGGGTTCCACTTAGGGGGGGCAAGCAGGGTCGACTTTTATATGTTTCTGGAGAACAATTTTAAAGCCCCGTGAGAGAGGGCCGTAGCCACAGTATTGTTTCGAGAGGGGTTTATGACCTTAATGAAATTAATGTAAAATTTTTGTGGGTAGCGTGGAAACAATGATGGTTATTTTTAGGTAAACATTTTTGTAATCTGTCACTAAAAAGTAGTTTGTGACTTTTTTGGACATAGGGGGCCATTTAGGCTGCAATCCAGGTGGATCATTCTTTGTATATCTTCATAATTTTCAAGTCAAAATGCAACATATAGACATAATAATTTTGGAATGGGGGGTCAACTCCTTACCTTCCCATGGGTATGGCCACGGGTGGGAGCTCTAACTTTTAATTTTGAAACAGTGCTGGTAAATAAGGAAATTTATTTCGGGAGGCGCCTAAAAATGTTATTCAGCCCCTTTCATCTATATCAGGGGTCGGCAACCTGCGGCTCGCGAGCCGCATACGACTCTTTCGATGTAAAGTTGCGGCTCTCCAGTTCCATACGAAAAAATTAATAATTTACTAATCAAAACTTTTAAAAAATCAGAAAATATATTTTTATGTTCTAAAGATGAGTCAAAATCAAAACTTTATTTTTAAGGATAAGAATTCCATAAGGGAACGTACCCATACTACGTGACCCATTTTTTACCATTTTTGACCCCCCTCCCTCCCCTTGGTGACCATCCGTAGTATATGCCAAGACCCCCCCTCCCCCTCTAGTTTTCACGTAGTAATTCATAAATACGGTTTTCAATCATTTTTTGCAAACAAAAAGTTTAAATAATTAATTTGGCTTAATTTGTCTAATTTTAATAATTAATTTAGCTTAATTTGTCAAATTTTAGTAATTAATTTGGCTTAATTTTGCCGTATTGAAAAGAGGAAATTGACTACGTGACGAAACCCTAAGCCCCCCCCTCCCCTCTGTGAACGAGCGTGGTATTTTGAAGACCCCCCTCCCTCCCCTAAACGGGTCACGTAGTATGGGTACGTTCCTTAAGTTCAGGAGCATTTTTAACCAACAGAAAAAAATGTTGGGTTAAAATGCTCCCCAACTAAAATCACCCCTCCCTATCTAAAATGAAATTTATACTAAGCATATACTATTACATTCAAGCAAAAAAAATTAGTGGATCTTTAAAAAGTGGGAAATTTCGTAAACTGTTACTTTTGGCTCTTCCTTTTCAAAAGGTTGCCGACCCCTGATCTATATCAATAGGTTTAATGTAGTTTTTCCACACTTTTTGGGTAGAATTTGCGTGTGAGAATAATTTATTTAAAAAAATTTGTTTAGTGAAAAAGGTCCAAGTTTCGAAGGGGGGTCTGGGGGACTGGGGGCTGGGGGTCCTCCCCCAGAAAATTTTTGGAAATTTGACTCAGAGAACAGGGTTTTAAACAGTTTTTTAGTACAAGTAAACCTAAATTTGGACAAACACTTTTAGGTATAAATTTTATTTAATGAACTTATTATAAAAAAACGTGAATAATAAGGGTTTAAATACTAAAGGTGACCATGGCTTCCCTCCCCCAGAAAATGTTTGCAAAATTTGATGCTAAGAACAGGGTTTCAAACTGTATTTTGGTACATGTAAACCCAAATTTAGACATACATTTTTGTTAGAATTTCTATTTTAATGATTTTTTATAGAAAAAGTGTTAATTATAAAGGTGTAAATACTAAAGGGGGTCTGGGGGCCCTCCCCCAGAAAAATGTTGAAAATTTGACCTTAAAAAACTGGCTTTTAACTTAACTAAAAGCAAAGTAAAAGTAAATTACTTAGGACTTAAGGGGGGGGGCAGCTGCCCCTCCCTACCCCCCTGGCTACGCCCATGAAAACGAGGCCCGGGTTGCTCTCCAAGAAATCTATGAGAAAATCTGTCTCCTTTTCCCAAAACATTGCTTAATTACGCAATTACAATAATTTATCTTACTTTCGTTTTAAAAAAACCGCGCTGATCGGGATTATTGCTGTTGATTGTTGATGGTAGTAGCACGTGGGTCTAGATTTCCGGTTTGTTCTGATTGGCTTAAAAGCATTGTTACGCAGAGTCTTGACGTCAGCCAGAACAGCTAATAAACCGGAGATTTAAAATCTCCGCCCATTTCACCTGCCACGTTAGAATACAAGAAATGAAATCACCAGCGAATTCACCGAGGTGAGGGGAGTTCGCTAGTGTGGTGAGTTCACGAAAAAGTAGAATACGGCCCTACTATTTTTACACTAGATAAGATTTTAAGGGGGAAATATAAGAGTAGTTCAGTTAATAAAATTAAAATAATCGCTTACTTTGTATTTTTATAGAAAGGTCTCTCTTTTTTCCGCTCCATTATAGCCTTTCACTCCAATCACAAGCGAAAATCAAAATATCTTATTAGAAACATCTGCAAAGCGTGGATCTTAGTGTTTCTTTAACGAATCACAAGTATGGATTCGGACCCCCCCCCCTATAACCGTTTTCTTTCAATATAATATGGAGAAGGTTTTATTTTTCTTACTCATACTGAATTTCAGAAAAAAGAAGCACCAGATGTTCTCATGGAGCACATGTTTACCTGTAAGAATTTACCTTCAAAATGAAACTCGAACTCAAAAGCGGTTGTTTTAAAGGGGATGTGGACAAATTTTGATAATATTAAGCGGAGTGATGATTCATAGTTGATCACATTAAACGGTGTTTTTTATATTAAATTAAATAGGAATGATCGGGACCTGTCGATTTCGATAACAATATCCGATTGATAACATTAACCGTGATCACATTAAGCGGATTCGACTGTACTTCCTAATTATCCTTGATATGTGATTGAAATAGATAAGTTTGTTCGATTCTACTTTTTCGATACTGGCTCTTAGGAATCGACTTCAGGAATCAAATGAAAGAATCGAAAGATTCGAAACTCAGGAATGATCTCAGGAATAAGGTTTTGGCAGAGTTTTCACATTTTTTTTGTGTTTTTTTTACTTTTTTCATAATAAAACAAATTTATAAGTGAAGACTTTTGAGAAAATTTTTAAGATCATATTAAACCACAATTTTTGAGACCATAATTAAATTTCTACCAATAGTAGTTCTTCTACAAATTGATTTTTTGAATGATTTTTTGGGGTGTCGCTTCATTAACTCCCATGGATTTGGTCTGGGACCCCCAATTCCTATGTGATTCTGACTCGTATAGGTGTCTACCATCATCCCTGAAAGTTTGTTGCACCATTTCAGATATACCATGTATATACCAGATCTGTCAAGTTTCTGTGATAGCTCTACTTAACGTTATATAAATAAACTTCTATCAAAAATTGCCATTACCCATTTAAAAGGTTAGAGGTTAGATTGAGAAGGGTATAATTATAAAGAAATTACTCCAAAACAAGTGCACGCTTCAATCATTTACACAATCATTTAAATGAAGTAAACAAATGTGTTGATCTAATAACCAATGTAAACATTTGAATGGGAAAGAGACCCCCAGTGTACGCCATTTACTTACGGACAGATCTCTCTCAATTCTTCCTCATTCGGAGGGAAGTTTTCCACAACCCTTAGAACGTCATCAGGAGTTAAGGTGGTGCATAGAGATATGTCACATTGGCTGAAGATTCCGAAACCCGAAGAACCTTTTGAATGGAGTCAAGTTAGAATTCATTTTAGTATATTCAAAAGCTTGATAATGAGGAAGTTGCATGATTTTTTTTTATTTTTTTAATCGATTCCTCTTGCAAAAATAAGCAACTACGTAAAATTTGAGGCCAATCAAGAAATTTTTTGATTGCCAAAAAAATTAACAAAAATCCCCTTTTTAAAAGTGCGCGAAAACGCCAAGAGTTTGGATGTGACGTCATCTTATATTAAACATTGTTGTAAAGCAATGGAGTTGATGGTATCATCGTTGACATCATCTTATAGTTTAAACAATAAACGTTTTCAGTCACGTGTTTTTTTCTCGACTTTTAAATTAAAATATTTAATTACCTGTACATTTTTTTGAAAAACTGACTAGATATTTCATTTTACCATACAAAAAACCATACGGAACACTTGTTTGTTTTTGAAAATCTGACACATGCAACTTCCTTATTCCCACTGAACAAATTTGATAAATCTAAACATTATTTAAATAACTTATGGAGTAAGAGTTTCAAAGTTTGTTTTAATGATATTAGATTGTTAGCGTGGAAAAGTTTTATACACTAGCGGAAATAAAAATCCCAACACCAAGAAGGAAAGGAGATATCAAAATCAAATTTATTTCTATGATTGCACATAGTATTAATGTGAATTGATTAAAAAATCAGCCTCTCTGGATGTTAGGGGGCCGAGAAAACCAGGGAAGAGTGTTGTGTCCATAGGTGTCGATTACCACCGTCACACGTCATGGTATTGAGTGACAGGGGCTCTAAATGACTTTTGAGGGATTGGAGGACCATGTTACCTCCTCAGGTAGTCCAAATTCATATGGTGCACCAGCGGACGTTGCATACCGGGCTAGGTGATTTCTCCTCATTGACCGGACTTGTTTTGTGGGTGTTGGTTCTTGAGAACGTGAAAGACGGGGTAAAAATGCAACCTAGGGGGTTAAGAAGAAAGCTTGGACATTGCATACAACATGTGGTTGTGCATGTTTCTCTTGAAATTTGTCCCCAGGACAGGTCTGAAGGTAAAGACGGTCTACCGGCTGCAAAACTGCAATGACGCAGCTCTGGTTGGAAAAAGTACTGGTGAATCATATTCAGGAGTTGCAGAAATGGAATTCAATGCATCCCCCTGCATCACCACTCAGTGGAACGATTAGAAAATCAACAGCTGAGTGCGCTCTCTCCATTGTGTCTTCAAACTCATACCCAACCGTCGCGGTGCTCCAAACCGAAGCAGGATTCTCTCATAAACACTATGTCATGAAATTGGGATTTTCATTTCCTTATTTTGTGCACTATTGGAAACAGAACGGCCCATTTTCAGCCCCTTGTTTATAGACAAAGATGTAAGAAGCTATGCGGACAAACGGACAATCCGCAGTACTGCAAACGACATCCATCCCACTGCCTCTTGTCCTCAGTATGATCTACCGGTACTTTGGCCAACCAGAGCTGCTTCATTGAGGTTTTTTAGCTGGTTGTCCGTCCTTGCCTTCAGACCTGTCCTGGGGACAAATTTCAAGAGAAACATGCACAACCACATGTATGCAATGTCCAAGCTTTCTTCTTAACCCCATATGTTGCATTTTTACCCTGGCCCATCCGTTCGTAAGAACCAACGCTCACAAAACATGTCCGGTCAATGAGAAGAAATCACCTAGCCCGGTATGCAACGTCCGCTGGTGCACCATATGAATATGGACTACCTGAGGAGGCAACATGGTTCTCCGATCCCTCAAAAGTCATTTAGAGCCCCTGTCACTCAATACCATGACGTGTGACGGCGGTAATGGACACCAATGGAGACAACACTCCTCCCTGATTTTCTCGGCCCCTTAATATCCAGGAAGGCTGATTTTTTAAGCAATTCACATTGATACTATGTGCAATCATAGAAATAAATTTGACTTTGATATCTCCCTTCCTTCTTGGTGTTGGGATTTTTATTTCCGCTAGTGTATTAGAATATAAAATAAATCTAAGAATACTTTGTATCTTCTTCATCCAATGTTAAAACAATCATCAATGGTTATTCTGATTATTTTTTAAGAAAAATATTTTAAGGACACGCGGATTAAAATAATATTAGTATTCAACTAATAACTAAGCATTCACTTTAAAAGGGGGCGATTATAACTCCATTAATTATTACTATTAGAGTAGTTTCAAAAATTGTTCTACCATTAAAATTTACGAACTTTTTGGACTCCATTATCGTTGAGTGGTTTTAAGGATTTACATGCATGATATTACTATAGCTTATATATATAACATAATATTACTATAACTATATTACTAGGGGACTGCCGCCCCCTGCTCACTATTGCTCACCAAACCCCGGGAACTGCTGACGCAGTTCCCCTAAGATTGCTTCACGATCTTTCTCACTTCACTCGCTATAATTGTTGCTAACTTCGTTAGTCTAGCAAGCAGATTAGGAGGGGCTATTCACATCTCTATTAAATAGAAAGAAATTTACATACATGTGAGTGGATAAGCACTAATGGAATCGTCGTTTCTCCCCTATCACCACCCATTTTGTAATACCTTAAATATTTCGTTGGTGTCACAGATTGGTATCATCCACTTATTGTGAATTATTATTTCGTTATTAAAATTAAAAAAAATGAAGCGTTTTTACTCTTAAGAGTCATTAATATTCAAACCTCTCTAAATCTTGGCTGCTGATTTCGTCGATTTCATCGGCAAAATCAAAACAGCAATATGTGTTAACAAACTTAAGCAATCACTTTTAAAAATTAACGAATTAGGAATTAGGAATTAAAAAAACCAACGGAATTAGAAAAAAATCAAATCAAAACAATGCACTCATTTAATAAAAAAACTGATTGTTATACCCCGTTCGCACTGGCAGAAAAAAGACCCCTTCGCCCCTTGTCAGTGCAAACGCCATTTTCAAAAGATGGGGCGATTTCGCCTGTTTCCATGACAACAAAGTGCTAACGAAAATAGAGGCAAAAATAAAGGCCAGTGCGAACGTGGTACCAACCGAAGAAAAGAAATTCAGCGAAATCCGAGTGTTACGTAAGAACCCATTAAATTACACCAAGTATTAAAATAATAGAATATCAATAATATGTAGTAATTCTAATATTTGTTTAAAATGTTCAATAGTATTGGCTTTCTCATTTTTAATATAGGCATACACAAAGGAAAAATAATTAAAGCTATCAGTTCCTTTAGGATTTTGTAATTTTAAATTTAAAATTCATAATTTCGCCAAAAAAATCTCACATTACCTGCAATGGTGATTAACAAAATGAAAAGAACTGGCTCCATTTTTACCAACAGCTTTTGTCCAACGTTAACTTTTTGCCGAGTGGGATTCTTTCAAGTCTTTTTAAGGATCCGCGGATTCCTTATTATTTAACCGAAGTATTAGTGAAAAAGTAATTATTTCCGTTTATTCCATTCTTTTCTTAATCCGCATTTTTATTTGTGCTCTTAGTAAGAGTCTAAAAAGAGAAATGTCAGGTGTCGTATAGGATATTTTTTATGTCCTTGAGTTCTTAAAACCCTGCTTCCTGCCCACGTCATGATTGGGAGGCGTAATAGAAACTGCCAATGATTTTAACCTTAGGAGAAAAGAGGTCACAAATAAAATAAGTAAAAAAAAGATTTTTTTAAAAAACGCTTTTATTGAAGTGTTCTAAAAGGTCAAAAATATTTTTTTCGGTTTGAAAAATAATTTATTGGGAAGTAGAAAATAACTTTTTGGTAACTAAAAAAAACTGATTTTCTAATCACTAAAAATAAAAACGTGGGCGCTAGTAATTTTTTAAATTTAAATTTTTTTACAGGACAGTTCTACTTTTTAGTCATGGTATTTTTTAACAAAAACTCACAAGAAAAAATGTATTTATTTCAACCATATTTAATGTTATGTTAGGATGGAATTTTAGTTTCATGTATAACAAAATTTTTTTACATATCTGACAAAGTAGAACAATCCTCTGACGACTCAGCAGGACAATCAACTCCAAAGTTAATTAAAATCTATTTAATTTTGCTGGGTACGTTATAATAACAGAGCTGAGCGGGAAAAATACCACGCACACAAAGAATATTCCTCGCATCCGCTCAGTCGCCGATGAAATCCATCGACATCAAAAAGATTCACAAGAAAAAGAAAAGCATTCAATAAAATAAAATAATAACCAATCGAAATTGTGTGTGTGCGTGTGTGTGTGTGTGTGTGTGTGTGTGTGTGTGTGTGTGTGTGTGTGTGTGTGTGTGTGTGTGTGTGTGTGTGTGTGTGTGTGTGTGTGTGTGTGTGTGTGTGTGTGTGTGTGTGTGTGTGTGTGTGTGTGTGTGTGTGTGTGTGTGTGTGTGTGTGTGTGTGTGTGTGTGTGTGTGTGTGTGTGTGTGTGTGTGTGTGTGTGTGTGTGTGTGTGTGTGTGTGTGTGTGTGTGTGTGTGTGTGTGTGTGTGTGTGTGTGTGTGTGTGTGTGTGTGTGTGTGTGTGTGTGTGTGTGTGTGTGTGTGTGTGTGTGTGTGTGTGTGTATCAAGAAGCAAACAGTAACATCCAGTCTTTTCAGTAGTCAATAAATTATAAAAGTAGCATATTATCTTCTCTCAGGATGGGCACCAATTCTCGGCGATTTCTCGCTCTTCTGGCGATTTCTCGCTCTTCTGGCGATTTCTTTCTCGCGGTTATCTTAAATCGCTAATTATCTTAATTGTTAATTGGAAGGTAAAAAATCACGTTTTGAAGATTAAATATTGTAGTTATATACCTAGTATATTATCTTACAGGTTTTGGGAGCCATTGGCTTCACGGAAGTGTCTCAAATATGAATTAAAAGGATAACTAAAAACACTCGTTAATTACCTAAATTACGGAGGTTTTGACTAGTTGATGATTGAATATTGCATTGTCATCGAGTTTCCACCACGGTGCAAAGTTTCAGAACTTTATATCGTTTGGAAGTGCCTGAAATATTATGTATAAGAATCCAGAAAGAAAAAAAGGGATTAATCGTCTATAATTATCGTAATTACTGGGCAATTCTCGTTTTGACTTTTGAATATGATGAAGTTATGCCTTATAAACAATTGTGCACGGTTTAGGGAGAATAGCCCCTTGGGAAAGGTCTCAAATTCTGGTTTTTCTGTTAATTAAAAATACTCGTTAATTAACTTAATCCTTTTGTTGTTTGACTAGATAATGGTTGGATATTGGATTGTCATGAGGGTTCCACCGATGTGTAAAGTTTCGGGGCCCTGACATATCGGGAAGTGCCCGAAAATCGAGTTTTAAAATTCCACGCGTAAAACGCCGCCAAAAGCAAGTAGAATAAAAGCGTGTTCCGTATGGTTTTTTGTATGGTAAAATGAAATATCTAGTCAGTTTTTAAAAAAATGTGCAGGTAATTAAATATTTTAATTTAAAAGTCGAGAAAAAAACACGTGACTGAAAACGTTTATTGTTTAAACTATAAGATGACGTCAACAATGATACCATTAACTCCATTGCTTTACAACAATGTTTAATATAAGATGACGTCACATCCAAACTCTTGGCGTTTTCGCGCACTTTTAAAAAGGGGATTTTTGTTAATTTTTTGGCAATCAAAAAATTTCTCAATCGGCCTCAAATTTTGGGTAGTTGTTTATTTTTGCAAGAGGAATCGATTAAAAAAATTTAAAAAATCGTGCAACTTCCTCAATGAGAACAATGAATTAAAATGCTGAAAGATAAAAAGAACTTTCTCTAAAAAAACAGGAGATCTTCAGATTTTAAACTTTTACTACAACCATCATTATTAATATCCTGTTTGCGTGTATCCATGAATGTTACCTCCATGTAAAATGGGATTGCACATGCGAATGTGTTTGTGTGGCGTGGGCTACTCGGATTCCAGCAGTGTAAAAGCAAAGGTAGAAATACCGGCTATACATGAGTCAATTTGTTATGATCCCATAACATTATTTTCTGAAAAATAAAAATTAATGGACAGAAAATCTTTGAAATTCACAATAGTATCATAAGTTATTTAGATATTTAAAATTTCATCAAATCATGAGCAGCTAGAGAGAAATCAAATTTATGTTATATTGAAGGGACTCTTAATAAGTACTTTTAGTTAATATAATGTACTACAATTTAGTTAAAATAATTATAACCTTACTTTTGTGAAATTGGGTTTCTTCGTTACAAACGTCTTTAATCAGATCTCATAAGCTGTTGAAGAAATTCGCCGCTAGGGCTACGTTTTCATCACTAGAAGTTGCAAGTTCTTGGTACGATTGACCACTATTGTTTTGAGCTTCACTCTCATAGCATTCCATCATTTCCAAAAGGTCTCTATAAAAGATTAATACATGCATTCGGTGTGAAAAAAATATTGTCATTAAATCAATCTAAGTGCCTGTGAAAAGTAATTAATTACAAAAAGTTAATCCATCGTAATATATTTGCTTATAAAAGTTTAAAAATGCTTTTTGAAAAAATAAATAGAATCTCTTTTGTTTTCGTTCATTAATAATGCCCATAAAATAGTAAATTTATATTTTCGGCAAGTTTTTTTAATTTTATATTTAAGTTTAGATAACAAATCTAATTTGAAAATAATGATTAATTCTGGACTAAATGGTAAAAAAAAAGAAATATAGTCAAGTAAGTTTTGATTCGATACAAGTGCAAAAAACCAAATGTGATGCTTGTTATTTAAATGAGGGTATTTTATCTAATATTCCGATACGAAATTTCCGTTGTCTGTGGTGATAGGATTATGAACCGAATAAACTGTTAGAAGATTAATTTATTTGTTATGTGGAAATAAAACTAAGCAATATGATTTGACAAATTTCATTTCCTCAGAAATGAAAAGAATCATTTGAACTTTGAGAAATGGAATGCCATTTCATTTTACTCTTTGGAAAATTTTTTTCTGATACTCACGGGAAAAGTTTCTTCAACTCTTGCTCATTAGGTGGAAAACTTCTCAATGTAACATGAAACTCTTCGGATTGGTTGTTGCAACGAATGGATTCAAAAAGAATCTGACTAGAAGATCCTATTTCGAATCAAAATATGAAATGCCAGGTTAAACTCATATAGTGTACTAGGTCTATAATGTCTATTAAAAATCCTCTTATTTAATATATCATTAAAACTGGATCTGAATATTGTAAGTTGGAGAATTGGAAGAAATGCCTTCTCAAATTGAATCCTCATAGGATAATGATTATACCAACCACAATAAAAAAATAAACTTTGTTTGTTGAAAAACGACTAACGGTTTTAAAAAAGGAAATAACTAGATATTGAAGATGATATTAATCAAGACCCTCTCTATAACGGGGGTATATAGAGGGTCTTGTGTTAATACGCAATGTGGCCGTTTTATTTTTAACTATTATACATACTGCTACTGCATCTTAAGGATTTGCTAACCAGGGTTGATATGAGAGATTGCTTAAACACATTTTTGGAAAATATCCTCTTACATGAAAAGGTAATTTAAAAAAAAATTAAACTAAGTTATTAGTTAACTATAAAATTGAACACGTTGTTTTACTTCAAGCCAAGTTGTTTTTTTTTATGATTTATACGTTCCAAATCTGAGGGCATAGAAACTCATAAATTTTACTAAGGCTAAGCGCGAACTAGAGACTTTTGCCACGGTGACAGAGACAAAATTATCACCCTGGCTATTGCAAGAAGCTAGAGAGCGCGCACAGGCGACGAGACACTTGGCCGGTTGCCAAGAGTCATCTCCATAGAAATGCATTGCTTTCGAGTGACCTATTGTTTATAGTCACCGTGACAAAAGTCTCTAGTGCGCGCTTAGCCTAATAGTTAACGCCAAAGCCAAAATATGGATTGAGAACACCATAACTCATACTTCAATCTATGCTATTAGTCGAAAGTATACCTATAGTCCGACCGCCTGTGTGACTATTATTTGGATTTGATCTTCTTTTCAAAGTTTTGTTTTTTTTTCCAAATTTTTTCTCATGGCGGTCAGACTAATTTTAATGTGCATCCTATAAGTAAAATTCAGCACTAAAACAAATATGAAATGAACACATTTTTGTAACCCAAAATATTATAATTAAAAAGAATTTTCTTAAACTTTTCTAAACTTTTTATAAACTTTTAAAGAATTTTCTTAGCTTATTGTTATAAAATTTTTCTGGATCGTATCAATATTGCATATATCGCTCACTCCTTTTCAAAAACGTCTTATTTCATAAAACCTTATTTTTCAGGAGAGTGATTTGAAAGTTTAAAATTCGATTGGAATGCATTAAAAATAAATATTAGGCTACATATTAAATTTTTTACTATGCATCCTATAAAGATATGGCGATTTGACTGGGCTATACTACTACTTCTTCTTCTCGTGTCCATGGATAAGTGCACGGTCTAGACACCACCGAAGGTGGCAACAATTGCTCTAGCCAATGGCTATACTACATTTTTAGGGCTGTGGCGACACTACTTCAACTTCTTCGCCTTCTGGATATTGACGCTAACTGTGACGGTGCGGAGAGATAAATAGAGGTGACGTGGAGTGACGCGCATCTAGGGATTTTCTTTTTGTACGTAGTATTCTGATGTTTGTGATTTCGATTTGTGTGCTATTAAATCCATGTTAAAATTCAAGGCGTTTTCAATTATTTGCAAACACTCCAAAGTGGTGACTTGAGAATGATTCGTTCACGCTCTTTCCTTCTCATCGGTTGATATTAACCGTGTTTTCAGAGTCGATTTTTCTTGGATGAGGGATTGTTTTGGGTCCGGCGATTCGATCCTTTTTGCATTTTACTCCCATTTCCTGGGTATTGTCTGGATTTTGGAGATTGCGTTGGGCATCCTAGTGAACGCCTTGCATTGAACTTTTTGTCTTATTTATATTGTGCTCATCGAGAGAACTTTTGGGTATGTCTGAGGAAGATCCCAAACCTGATGAGGCTACGCCTCCACAGGGCGCTCAAATATCTTACGTGGGAGTAAAAACACCCCCCTTTTGGAAGACTGACCCTTCCCTATGGTTTCTTCGTTTAGAAGCCCAGTTTTCTTTGGCTAAAATAACATCAGAAACTACCAAATTTAATCATGTTGTGGCAGCTATTGAAGCTGATGTATAGTGCTGTCTTTTAAAAAAAACCCACTTTTTCATATTTCCTTCATTAAAAGCTTAAAAAATATGATAATTATATCGAACAAAATAGTGTTGTAACGGCTCATCCTCCCCTACATTTTAGTGCTTAGTATTTTTAATTCCAACTCTCCGTTACAAATTGGCAAACAATTAAGTAAGAATCCAAAAAAAACCCAATTTTCCTAAAAAAAACCCCATGAACTCTAAAAAAAACCTACGCTTGGAAATACTCAAAATATTAAGAAAAAATATGATTGAAAGGTTTATTTTGATAGAAAAGAGAATAGTTAAGATAATTAAAACCAAGTTCATCACAAACTATTTCTAAAATTAAAACTGTGATAAGTTTTTGTACTCAAGAATTTTGCCTTCAAAACACAACGACAATAGCGTTTTTATTGTTGTATTTTGATGAAAACGACCTATTAAATACAATACTTAATACAATTTCCATAACAAAGCTTTAAAACGGTAATTGGCACTGATATTTTATTTTAAACCCGTAACTATTTACTCTCAGAACCCATTTTCGAGTAAAACTCGGTAAAATGCTATATTTTCATGGAAAATGGCTGTTTTTGGTATCATTGAGTGTTTATCAAAAATACTGAAAAAAAATCGAGAATTACTGAAACAACTATTATATTTGCATAATTAGTTGTATATCATGAATAGTATTAAATATTTTGCAAAACTTTTTATTTATTTTATCATTTATTACAAAAAGAAAAGTGGGTTTTTTTAGGCACACTATGGGTTTTTTCACCCCTCATTTCAAAGACTACCGTAGGGTCCCTAATTGGCCGACTGAGCTGAAATTTCAGTATTTTATTCTCATAATAACGGGATAACACAAAAACACGTGAAAAATGCTTTAAAGTCTTTATAACATATATTTTTACAGCATCAAAATATGCATAACTAAATCATATTTTTAGCCCAAAATCGACATTTTCTATTTATTCAAAAAACTAAGTAAATAAACGGTTCTTTGACTTGCTTTTACTTTCCTGCCACTCTTAGTGGCATACAAAGACAGGGCACATGAGAATTTAAAATTATTTCAATTATTTATTTAAAATATCTCGATGGGTTTTTTAGGGTACAATTTGGAGTGGTTTTTTTTAAAGGACAGCACTATACTTACTTCGGTAAGCGACTTGGTGGTAAAACCTCCAGCTGAACAGCCCTATCAGGTCCTAAAACAAAGGCTTATAGAGTCCCACTCTGAGAGTATGGAATCCGGCTTTCGCGCATTGGTGCAGGGAGTGGAGATGGGTGACAATCGCCCTTCCCAACTGTTGACCCGCATGCGAGCCCTCGCTGGAAGTGAGGTTGGAGAATCCCTCTTAAGATCTCTATGGCTCGCTCGACTTCCGCCAACCACCCGCAGTGTTGTTGGCGCCTTGAGCGACGCTTTACCACAACTCGCTACAGTCGCCGATAAGCTCCACGACCTGGGGGCCACCCCGGAGATTAATGCGGCTAGCACATCGACCTCTCTGCCAAATTCCTCTCTAGAGGCCCAAATCGCCCTCCTAAGGTGCAGCGTAGACTTTTCCACTGGCTGTAATAAAACGATTACTGCTAGGCTCCAGCACTTGCGGTTTAGGGGGAGATATCGGGATATCTCCCCCTAAACCGCAAGTGCTGGACGCCTAGCAGTAATCGTTTTATTACAGCCAGGCACTGGCTGTAATAAAACTTTACGTTGGCCCTAACTCAACAAGTTAGTAAGCTAACTACAAGGGTAAATGAGCGCGGCAGATCACCTGAGGACAGATACCGGGGGCAGCGAGAGAGAAGTGGGTCGCGGGGTAGATACAAGGAACCTGCCAATAACATGTGTTTCTACCATACTAATTTTGGTGACAGGGCTAGAAGATGCATTCCCCCATGTGAGTACCGGAGTCAGGAAAACTAGAGCGGCGATCGAATTCTGGCCAAACTTGCGATCGCCACGTCAATAGAATACTTTTGGCTGACCCTTCCTCCGGATTAAAATTTTTGATAGACACGGGTGCTGACATTTCGGTCATCCCTGCCAGCACTTCCCTACCATCTACTGTAGATACGGGTCTGGTGTTGTATGCCGCCAACGGCACCAATATCCCAACTTTTGGATCCAAGCGTCTTACTCTGGACTTTGGTTTGCGACGAAATTTTACTTGGTCATTTGTGGTAGCCGGAGTTCGCCACCCAATTATAGGTATAGATTTTTTAAAGAAATATAACCTTTTAGTAGATGCTAAAAATAATAGCATTATCCCGTGGTGCAATAGCTAGAGTTCTACCAGGAAGTAGCTCCCTTAGCGTCCTACTTGGTCCTACAAAGTTCGATAGAATATTGAGTCTATATCCCGAACTGACCCATCCATCATATGTTCCTAAAGTTGACCGAGATTTCACTGTATTTCATTATATTGAAACTAAGGGCCCCCCTGTATTTTCAAGACCTCGACGTCTGTCCCCGGAGCTTTTGGAGGCCGCCCGAAAAGAATTTGAACTTCTACTGGCCCAGGGTACGCCCATAGTACGCCCATCTAAGAGCTCGTGGGCAAGCCCTTTGCACATGGTGCAGAAGACAAATGGTAGCTGGCGCCCGTGCGGGGATTATCGTCGTTTAAATGCCGTTACAGTCCCCGATAGGTATCCAGTACCCCATATTCAAGATTGTACTCAGGCCTTCCACAAAAAAAGGGTATTTACCACGTTAGATTTGGCCAAGGCCTACCATCAGATACCGGTAAACCCCAATGATATTCCCAAAACGGCAATAACCACCCCTTTTGGATTGTATGAGTTCGTGTTCACACCTTTTGGGTTGAGAAATGACGGCCAAACTTGTCAACGGTTCATACACCAGGTTTTAAACGGCTTAGATTTTTGTATTCCCTATTTGGACGATATTCTCGTGGCATCCGAAAACGAGGAGGATCATGAAAAGTTTTTGATAGGTTAAAAAGCCATGGGTTAAAGCTAAATCCAGCAAAATGCGTACTGGAAAGTCCAGAGGTTTCTTTCTTGGGTTGTTTAATCACTTCCTCAGGCGTTAAACCCCTTCCAGAGAAAACTAGAGTCATAGCGGAATACCCCAGGCCTAGGACGATTTCTGAAATGAGACGGTTTTTGGCAATGTTAAACTTTTACAGGAGATTTATTCCCAAAGCAGCAGAGACTCAGGCTCCTTTGCACGAGCTTCTAAAGGATTCTAGGAAAAATGATCAGCGACCGGTGTTGTGGAACGAGACTGCTGAGAGCATTTCAAAAATGTAAACGTGATCTCGCAGACTCGGCAACGCTTGCTTATCACGCCCCACACCAACAGCTGCTATCTTTGAGTGTAGACGCTTCAAATTTAGCCATAGGAGCCGTGTTAAATGTGTTGGACGAAACCAGTCTGCGCCCCCTTGGATTTTATTCCCGTAAACTCAGCCAAACAGAATGTAATTATAGCACATACGACAGGGAGTTGTTGGCAATCTATTCGTCGGTTAAGTATTTTAGGCATGTTCTTCAGGGTAGACAATTTGTAATATACACCGATCACCGCCCATTAACATTTGCGTTCTCAAAGAGGTCGGATTCAGGTTCACCAAGACAGCTCAGGCAGTTAGATTTTGTTTCGCAGTTTAGCGCCGATATTCGGCACGTTGCTGGGGCCAATAATGTCGTTGCTGATACCTTGTCGAGGATAAATAGTATTGATACCACATCTCCGGATTTTGCTTCATTGATGGCGGAGGAGCAGAGTAGGGACACTGAATTGTCTGATTTACTGGCTATGTCTAATATTTCCATGAAGCTTCGGCAGGTGGAGGTTAGCCCGGGTGTTCAGCTATACTGCGATGTCGGCGGCACCAGAGCGCGACCATACGTTCCCCAGAGGTTTCGTTTTACGATTTTCAGGGACTTGCATGGGTTGTCCCATCCTGGCGTGAAGTCCTCCCGCAGGCTCATCCAGGATAGGTTTGTGTGGCCGAGGATGGCTAAGGACTAGGGTGGAACGAAAAAGGGCCAAAAAAAAAAAGGTTGGCCCCCTCTCCCCGTTACCAGGGGAGGTTCTCCCCTCTCTCAGGTTACACATACCTGGTTACTCTGACGGATAGGTTTACTCGATGGCCAGACGAGGCCATACCCGTTCCAAATATAACGGCTGATACAGTCGCTCGTGCATTTGTGACGAACTGGATTGCAAGATTTGGCGTGCCAAGGACATTGACGACCGATCAAGGTCGTCAATTTGAATCACGCTTATTTTCTAGTCTAAGCAGGATTTTTGGCATTCAACGTATTCGTACATCCCCTTACCATCCCTCAAGTAACGGCTTAATAGAGCGTTTTCATCGCACTCTAAAACAGGCTTTGAAGTGCCACAATCGGTTGCGTTGGACGGAGACTCTGCCGATTGTACTTTTGGGCCTGCGAGCAACATTTAAGGAGGACCTGGGTGGCACTTGTGCCGAAATGCTCTACGGTACTACTCTCACTCTGCCAGGAGAATTTTTGGTGCCTTTGGGTCCTGACAACCTGTCCCAGGTAGATCCTTCGGATTTTCTTCAGCATCTGCGTGACGCTATGCGGGCACTGGCACCGACCCCCGCATCGGCTCATGACAGGGAATCGTACTTTGTACATCCATCATTGGATGTGTGTTCACACGTTTTCATACGTAACGATATGGTGAAGGCCCCGTTGACGCGGCCGTATAATGGACCATTTCCTGTGAGGGGAAGATCTGGGAAGAACTTCACTGTTCTTGTGAATGGTAAGGATAAAGTGGTCAGTATTGACCGATTAAAGCCAGCATTCTTTTCCCGGGAACAGCCTTGTAGCCCAGGAAGAGTTCATTTGGCTGGGCCGCCATCACCGGCTGCCAGTTCCCGAGGTTGCCCACCGTCACCCGCTGCCAGTTCCCGAGGTCGCCCACCGTCGCCCGCTGCCAGTTCCCGAGGTCGCCCACCGTCGCCCGCTGCCAGTTCCCGAAAGGCCCGCCGTCGCCCGCTGCCAGTTCCCGAGGTCGCCCACCGTCGCCCGCTGCCAGTTCCCGAAAGGCCCGCCGTCACCCGCTGCCAGTTCCCGAGGTCGCCCACCGTCACCCGCTGCCAGTTCCCGAGGTCGCCCACCGTCGCCCGCTGCCAGTTCTCGAGGTCGCCCACCGTCGCCCGCTGCCAGTTCCCGAAAGGCCCGCCGTCACCCGCTGCCAGTTCCCGAGGTCGCCCACCGTCACCCGCTGCCAGTTCCCGAGGTCGCCCACCGTCGCCCGCTGCCAGTTCCCGAGGTCGCCCACCGTCACCCGCTGCCAGTTCCCGAGGTCGCCCACCGTCACCCGCTGCCAGTTCCCGAGGTCGCCCACCGTCGCCCGCTGCCAGTTCCCGAGGTCGCCCGCCGTCACCCGCTGCCAGTTCCCGAGGTCGCCCACCGTCGCCCGCTGCCGGTCCCCTGGGTCTCCCGCAGTCCTCTGCTGCTGCCCGAGACCTCCCTGGGATGCCTGTGCATTTCCGGAGTCGTTCGGAGTCGCCATCCTGCCCCCCGGGGTCCGCGACGTTTCACCCGTTCCGGAAGTATCCCGGCGTCCATTCATCCGATGATAACCCGTTCAAGTCGACGAGTCAGATTTTCGCCAGATTTGGACATAGTGACCCTTTCAGTGCCCATGGCACTTGGGGGGGAGCACTGTGGCGACACTACTTCAACTTCTTCGCCTTCTGGATATTGACGCTAACTGTGACGGTGCGGAGAGATAAATAGATGTGACGTGGAGTGACGCGCATCTAGGCATTTTCTTTTTGTACGTAGTATTCTGATGTTTGTGATTTCGATTTGTGTGCTATTAAATCCATGTTAAAATTCAAGGCGTTTTCGATTATTTGCAAACACTCCAAAGGGCTTTCTAAAACCAGTCATAACTAAAAATCGTTGATTCTTGAGATATGACGTTGTTGAAAGGAGTGAGCGATATCTGGAAGATCGTAAGTATCAAAATATTTTAAACACATTCGGTTTCATATGACTGCCCTAATTTCACATTTTTTAAGGCAGTATTTTTTTTAATTCAGAGAGATCGTGAATTTAAAACGGTTACACCCTGTGTGAAAGTTAAAACCGCAATTACATCAAAGACCTTAGAAAGATACAACCAGTGTTATTCTTAGGATTTTTTTGAGGAGTAAAAATACTCCTTGACTTTTTTAGGAGGCGGGAAATTCATTTATGAGGAGTGAAATACGGAAATATCGTAAACTATATTTAAAGAGACTAATTTTTTACAAAAACGTTTTTCTTAATGGACAAACTGAAAAAATGAGGATGCTATTTTGGTTTTTAACAATTATAGCATCTGTTAATATAAGTAGAAAATATTAAATATTATAAATAATATAATTTATTTTACATTAAACATTATAAATGAAATATTTATTTAATGTTACAAATTTGAGGAAAAATTTTTTGATTTCGGTGGGGTGCCATGCATTTTTAAGCAAAACAATTGTTAAAAATTCAAAGCGTGAAAATACGCCTGACTGGTTTTTAAAAGCGCATTTCCTATTTTCAATGCGTGAAATACGCTCTCAGAGGCGTTAAAATTATCACTGGATACAACAATGTCTGATACAGAAATTTCTTTTAACCCAATATAACAAAATATTTCAAAACTAACACTTTAATTTAGCTTTTTTATTTCTTGTTCATATAAAATCCAGTTAGTATTCAAATAGCATACTCTTTCCATTAGTAACAAAAATATTCCAAAAATATCATCCCAGATTCATATTCCCAGCTAGCAAGCAACCTTGCGGTTAACCTTTTTTTTCTATTGTCATTGGGTTGCCAAAAAAAAGGTTAGCAAAAACCCTTTCTTTAACATTAGAAAACGGCGGTCTTTTAAAACCTCTCTCGACTCAATATCAACACAACCCACCTTCACCCTTTTCCGGAAAGAAGAGAATGCGCACGTGACTGTCGCCTACTTGCGCATGCGTATTAGCAATATTTTTCGCACCCGGAACCAGCGCGGAGGGATCCAGTTCAGCCTTGCCGGTACAGAGGAGTTTCCGTAGGGGTACGCTCGACGCTCGCTGGCTTCGGATCGGTAAGTAGGCTTAATTCATTGTTACCATAAGTACCGATTTAGACGTATAATCCCGCCTAATCTTTCTCTTTTATTTTAAAGTTTCTTTTTTTCAGCTCTAGAAGACATGATACTGATTTGATAAGTTTAGTATGATGATCAGATGTTCTTTCTTTGGATTTCGATTATTCCGATTCATGTTTACGTTTTACTATGTGTTTAGGGTTAGATGTATTGCTTTGTTTACGCTATGTCCTCGGTTGTAAAAATTCCTTTTCAGCAAGTGTTTCAACCGATACTTTGTTCGCAAAATTCGTTTATTTTATTGATCTAAGGTTTCTTTCTCTTTCAGCTTCAGTTCTGAAAGTGGCTGTTATCCCTATGGTGAAAATGTAAGTTAATTGTAAGGTATGTTTAATGCTATTCGTACTTTTAAATAACATTAGGTTCACCGTGTATTCTACAGTTATGTTATTGTCCTATATGTTTATCTGATTTTTATAGATGTTACATGTATGCTGTGTTATATCCTTCAATAATTTTAAGCTTTGATTTAATTTTTTGTTGCCTGGTTGGTTGTTTAGCGACAGAATTTTCTTCAGAGTCACAGGGCAGGATTGGGAGGGAATTAATACTGGGGCTTGTATTTGATCATTCATTTTGGACATCGTACCTTACGGTAAAAATCTTGAAGTGGGTTTGGGTTGGCGCCTCTTGGTGCATTTTTAATCGCTAACTTCACTTTGATACTTTGTCGCTACTTCTTGGCTTGGCGTTTGAACCCACTTCTAGATTTAAGCCGTACCTTACATACCTTGGTCACGGAAATTAGCAGGGATCTGTCTAGGATTTTTTGCCAACTACCTATTAAGTAAAAATATAACAGTAATTTCTGAAAAATATTTTTAATTTGTGAAAATAAAATACGCGTATTAAAACTAATTGACAAATGTAAAAATCACTTTACATTTACATTTTAAGGGGAGTTAAAGTTTTCAAATATTATTAGTTAAGTAATAATTTGTCAAAATTCAGCTATAAATTGTGAAAATTTAGCAATAAATTATGAAAATTAGAAATTTTGAATTTGTGAAGCTACCGTTTTAACGATCAGCGAATTTTTGAAGCTACCGAAAAACAGTAGTAAATTTGTCCTGGACACAGATCCCCGATGAGTGAGTTTTGTTGGCCTTGCTCTTCATGGACTAGTGTTCTAATGACATGTTTAATCGTTTCTCAATTCAGTCTTGAATAAGTATTAGCATCCCTTCGACTGAAGTTTAATCAGTGGTTCAATTCGGTTAATGCTCCCGCTGAATATTGACATGCTCTTTTGGACACCAAAAAGTAAAAATATTACTAAATAATTTCAAACTCATGGATAAAAATGTTTAGTCAGATCACACACAATAGCTGCTCAGTTTATCAATTAAAATCAAGAAAATTTGTCGATATTTGAATGTATGGCGTTTAAAACTTTGCAATATTGAGCGGGAAACATTAACAGAATTGGACCTAATCAGTCAACAAATATCATTTAGCCTTTTCTTGCCATGGGTTAGTGTAATCCGAAACAAGTCAAGGCCATTCTCTTCCTAAGGTTGTAGAGGTAGAGATGGAGGGTAAAATCGGTTACTTTTCACCACTAACCCCTTTCCCTCTTCAAAAAAGATTGCGCTTCAGTAGCCTAGCTCGCTACCTTGATTTCCCGCATCCCTACTCGAACTATGATTTCCCTGTTTCTAACTGCCTAGCAAAAAAAAAAGAATAGCGAGTCATTTCACTTGCCATTTACTGTTTACTTATTTTGTAAATCGTACTAAGAAAGTTTGTTGGAATGGATTTGAAACAGGTCTACGTGATGACTGCTGTACATCTTTTGGCCATCTCCCTATTAACAGCGAAATCTATTCCAGTTTGTCACTCAAATGATATAATTATTAGAGTTTTCAACAACTTACATAGCACAAAGTTTGTTTAATATTTTAGTTCAATTCTGTTAATGTTCCCGCTAAATAATGCCAAGCTCTTTTGAACACCATGTGTATTAAAATGACAAATTTTTCTGATTTTTATTAATAAACTGAACAGTTATTGATCTTTTAATTTATGAGTTTGAAATTATTTTGAAATATTTCCACTGTTCGGTGTTCCTGAGATCATGGCAGTATTTAGTAGGAACTTTAATGGAATTGAACCAATATTTTAAAGCAATTTGTGCATTTCAATTCAGTTAATGTTCCCATTAAATATCGCCATGCTGTTATGGACACCAATAAGTAGAAATATTTCTAAAATACTTCAAACTCACTATTTAAATGTTTATTTAGATTAGATCAATAAATGTTCAGTTTATCATTAAAAATATAAAAAAATTGTTGTTGATATTAGAATGTATGGCATACAAAACAGATTTGCGGTATTTAGTATGAATGTTAAAGGAATTGAACCCAATATTTAGATGCTCTAATTAAATATTTTTGTTGCTGATTTATGAAGAAAAAGTGTGTCTGGGAACAGATTAGCATCGTGCTTTAACTCATCTTTTTTTTTTCAGCAGCAAGAGCTGCCGCAGTTCCAGAAATGTCAGTAATCATCAATGCTGAGACCACCTCTGAATCTGCTCGCCCTTCCATCCAATTCCGTTGTAAGTTTCTGTTTTTAGGATTTTAACCTCTTTTGGTACTGCAGTCCCGAATTTCGGGGGGCAGGGCCGCTCATCCCCCCTTTTTTCCACCACTTATTTGGCATATATTTATCTCTTCTGTGAAAGGTATTTTTCTTTCCATACTTAAAAATTTTACCTAACCACACATAGAGATGGGGGAGACTATCAATGTCACTAATCACCACAGAAAGCCGAAGGATCATCATCGTTGGTATAAAACTACACATGCACGCTTAGAATCTGCACGACAGCCCTCCTTCGGGCGGTTTGGGGGGATAAGATCTCACTTTTATCTCCCCCGTCTCTTTGTGTGGTTAGGGAGTTTCCCCTAGCAGCCCCTTCAGAGGGGGGAATTCTTTTGTTCACTAATTGAAACCCCAAGTAAGCGGGATCATAAAACTGGCTATCATAAAATTCTAGGTGCACCCTCTTGTGTCATCAGATCATATTTAGAACTGTGAATGTTAAGTAGTTTTAATTCTTGGCAAAAGCAATCCATTCTTCACCATAAAATTGAGTTTGCAAAATTTGCATTGTTTCTTCCTCCTTAGTTTTTATTTAGAATAATTTATGAAAATAATAAATTTTAGGTCTTCTCACCAAATAAGGATCGAAGAAAACTGTAGATGAGCATGAATCTAAGGATAACGCCATAAAGAAGATTCCTTGGTTCCGTTTGGCTGGTTCTCAAACCCCTGCAAAAGTCCAGCTAAAGCCCCTTTCGAAAAAGAAGCGGAAATTTTTAATAATTTGGAAACCTTTGGCGCGTTCAAGAAAAAGAACAGCAATCCAGAGTCCCAGTGAGTAGTTTAATTTTTAATTTAATACTCAATGAAGTTTTGAAGATTCATATTCAAAAGCCTATTGTGTCATCAGATCATATTTAGAACTGTGAATGGTAATACTGTTCTGTAGAAAAGTGTTTTTCGTTCCATACTTAAAAATTTCGCTATGTTTTACAATTTTTCTTGATTATTGGCGTGGCACCCCAGGGTGCCGTGGTACACAATCTGTGGAATCCCAAATATTTGGGTCCCCCCATTTTCAGTAGCCGGCAACGCCAATGCATGCCAGTATATATAATGCAATGTGATTACTGTTTTGTGTTATTTTGTTAGGGGACATCTATAAATTACATGAGGTCAAAATGGGGGGAAGGGTTTGGAAAAATCTACCCAAGGGAGAGGGGGGGGTCGATTAAAATCTCGCGTCAACTTTTTGTGTTAGAAATTATGATTTTCTTATTTTTTAAGTATGAGAAAGGAATACACACAGATAAGATACTGTGGTGATTTTTAGGTGGAATTCTTTCTTTCTCAGTTTGAGCAAACTGTTGGCTTTTTCCATCTCTTTTTACATGTCATAAATTTTCTCAATCAAAATTATGCTGTTTTGCGCGGCCGTTTGTCTGTTCCTCTTTTCAACGCTCCCAGCCTTTCTTGAACTATTCGATTCCTCCTCTCTGTCGCCTGACTAGTCGTAACTTTTCTGTCCAACATCTTTTAATCATCAATATTTTAAATTAATTGTGGAGATAAGAATACCTTGTTGTAACCCATTTAAAATTTAGTAGATAATTTCTTTACTTCATTGGCAGTTTTTCTGGTGTAAATGAATGTCTGTGGGTTATTGTAAAATTTTAAATAGTTTTGTGTGATTTTTATAATAAAGAAAACCTGATGATAACATAATGTCCTTTTCCCCCACATCGTTAATAATGTAAAAGTTTTAGGTGCTATGAAGCACAAAATGCAAACGAATAGGATAGAAAATTATTTTTAAAGGTTGTAGGTAAATCTTGCCAAGGGAAGAAGACTTTGGAAAAAACACCTCATGTAATTTATGGATGTCCCATAGGATATTACAATAGCTGAATAATTTGATTTTACTATATTTTTTTCTTAATAATGTGGTAAATTTGCTTATTTAAGCTATTGGGTGCTTCCTATATCTTTTTGGGAATTTATAATAACAAATTTAAAAAACATCTCTTAATGTCCAAAGGTGCCTCAGTAGTGTCCCACCTTTGGACTCTTTCAGTAATACTACAAAAATATTAGTTTATTTTGAAAAATACAAAAGTAACATAAATAATGATAAAGCTATGTTAAGTAAATTAGACATCCAACATATTTTAAAATCAAAATTATTCAAGGATATCCTCATTTTTGTCTTGACATAAATCAGTTTTTCTGTTTACTTCAAGTGATTTTTTGCATCAAATTACAAATATCTACTTTCTTAAATTCTTTATAAAAACATTTTTTGCTCACATGAGTTAGGTGTCTTTTAACATTATATCCCACGGTGCCCCACACCTGACTGTCCCTTGGTGCCCCACTTTGAATGTTAAGCTTAATTACTCTTTTATATTTAACAACAGGGTGGCTACAGAACTTGGAAATCAGGGATTTCAAGGAAAAGTCAGGGAATTTTATTAATCTGGAAAAATCAGGGATAAGTCAGGGAAATTCTTAAAAATAAGTTAAAATCAGGGAAATTTCCGGATGAGATTTTTCTTGCTTTGATACCTTGTGATGATTATTTTTTGCTTTCATTAGCTCATTGAGAAAAATATTCTGCATCTTATACTTGCATGGACTCAAGCATAACTCAAATTCCAAATTAAGTTTTAATACTTTATGTGTAATTTTTTTCATTTTAAGTAAAAAGTAGTGATTTTTTAATTATCTTGTATGCATGTAATGGTTCTAAGTACAGAGAAAGCCAGAAAATTAATAGAATTAGTTCCTGTAAATCAGGGAAAAGTCAGGGAATTTGTTTTCTAAGTTTCTGTAGCCACCCTGAACAAAAACTTTCTCTTTATTTTCTAAAATATTAGTGAATACACATATTTTAATTTCATTTTAATTGTAATAACATAAATACACTTCATATATTTTAAAAAATGTTTTAAAAACTAAATGTGATTGTTACTTTGTATTGCACAAAACCAGATAACGTGAAATAATTATCTAGACACACTAAATAAACCAAAACACGTTGATGAATAGATTTTAGCACAAGTTCATAATTATAAAATTGAGTCTGAAAAGTGGTGTGTCCCAAGGTGCCCCACTCTACCCTACTGTTAATTTAAACATTTGTTGTTGGCACTTTCAAGTATTTTCTTATCTCTTGAGATGTTTTACTATGAAGTGGCACGTTTAACAGGTTATTGCATAATTACTTTTTTAAATAGTTAAATAAATTGTTTGTATTTTTTGCAGGAGCTGTCAAGTCTGGTTACGATGTCCCTTGTAAGATTGTTCTTTGAAGCACTTTTTGTAGACTAATTTTCCATAAATATATATATAATGTTTAGGTATCATATTTGTAATTTTAATAAGTTTCATAGTATATTTCCCTTCATTTTTGATGAATTTAGGGAATTGATTAAATTTATATTTTATCTATATTTTTTTTGTATGACTCACTTTTACCTTGAGTCCTGTAGTGCTTGAAGGCTGTTTGTAAAATTATCCTTGTTTGTAAATAAATCAGTACAATAAACTGAAGGATTTTTCTTGCATTCAATGTCTTGGAATAATTTTTTGGAATGAAAATTTGCCTGTTCCTCCTTTCTAGATTTAAGAATTAAAAAGGTAAGTTTTTTTATCAGTGCTTTAGGAGCCTAAATTAAGCCAAGTTATTGTAGAATTTGAAAAAAAAAATGTTTCAATGAACTAAAGGATTTTTCTTGCATTCAAAGTATTGAAATAATTTTTTGGAATGAAAATTTGCCTGTTCCTCTGCCTTCTAGATCAAAAATTTAAAAGGTAAGTTTTTTTTATCAGAGCTTCAAGAGCCTAAATTAAAGTTATTGTAGAAATTTTAAAAAAAATATTTTAAACAATTTAAATTTATTTAAATTAAAATTTTAATACTGTATAAATCTTAATTTTATATAGACACTGTTCTGTAATTAAACTGTGAATAAATTCTAGTTAATTTTTGTAAAAGATTGGGTTTAATGACCTAACTATAAAAACTTGGAATAAATTAGTTTTATTTTTGTCAGAGTAGTTAAGCATAGCACTTTTTATTTTTCATAGTTTCTTTGTTGAATTATATGATGTAAAAATATTCCTGAAAATATGTACTAAGTGTAGCGCATAATTTCAGGAATAATTTTTCGACGTCGTATAGTTCAACTAAGAACTTTCGAAAAAAATATATAAAACGATTCTAAACCTAGAACTTGGAAAAAAATTTTGTAAACCCAACAAAAACCTAAAAAAACCCATTGCTTTACGGTTTATTAGCAACCTAAAATCAACCTCCATGTAAGCAACGTTACAAAAATCTTTCCCTCTAATATTGTAAAAAGGTTTATAATAAACCTCAAAACAACCTCAATGTGACCAACGTCACGAAAACCTATGCCTGTAACCTTAATTTGAGGTTTTTCCGCAAGGTTACGCAAAAGGTTGCAAGCGTCAACTAGCCCACCTCCGCCAAAGGTTTTGTTGAGATAATCCTTGGGTTGCAAGGTTTTCTAGTAAAACCTTAAAAACATCTTTTTTGGGTTGCACTTCAGGGTTGAAAAAACCTTAAAAAAACCTTACATTGCTGACTGGGTTATATACAGGGTGTGTCCGTCCAAACTCTACACTGCAGAACTAACTTCTCTACAACCCATGGTTTTCGAGAAAATTGCGTAAAACGCTAAAATTGGTTAATTGGAAATGTGAACGTGGTTATAAAGATATATTTTCACATGTTGAGGTTATGTTCATTGCGTATGCGCGCACGGAAAAAAAATAATCAAGTTTTAATTGGGATAACATTTTAAACAGAAACCTTTTTTTTTAACTGAATAAAAAACTTAAAAACACTGTGTTTTTTTCTATTTCAGCTTTAGCTAGTTTATAGAATAAAACTTAGTTACACGTCATAAATTATTTTTAAAATGCGACTTTTAAAAGCAATTATGTGATTCATAGAAGTTTTTTTTTTAAATCTGAATTCAAAGATCATGTCAACTTCTTTAAAATTATTTGTGTTATTTGTTAACGGGCAACGCCCAAAACAATAAACCTTTTTCTATGTCTATGTCTATGTCTATGTTCAAAACTCTATTTAAAGGAAAAAATAGCTTTAAAAAAGTTTAACATTGCCTCCGATGCTAACTAAGAGTAACAGGATAAGAAATTCCATGTTTAATTCCACCAAACTAGTTGTCCTTTCGACGTTTCAAGATTCGAGTGTGCCGTGTTGGGGTTTAGCCAACGTTTTTATATTAAACTAGGGGGCTCTGCCCCCTGCTCGCTATCGCTCACCAACCCCCGGAACTGCTTCGCAGTTCTTTGAAGATCGCTTCGCGATCTTAGCGAGCAGAGCTCGCTTGTTTCATCTCAACTATCCAGTACAACCTAGATCTAGAACTTGTCTGCTTATAGTCTGTTCATTTAGAATAGGCTCCTGAAACAGGATAAAAAACGCTCAACAATGCTTAATAACGCTCATCAGACAACTTCAGTGACCGATTGTTTTTACAGTATTTTGACTACTTCTGCTTAGGCTGCGTTTTCATTGCAGAAGAAAATTTTTTCGATGATAATTAGAATAATAACTGCTTTTAATACATTACGTCTCAGGCGCTAATTCTACATGAAGAGAGTATAGTTAATGATAATTTAATATCGAAACTTTTTATCTCTCAAACGTTTCAATAATTTAATTCGGATCATTACCACGAAAATATCAAAATAAATCTCTTACTGCAATATTTTTTTTTAAATTATCAATAATTTAATGGATAGGGGGCTACCGCCCCCTGCTCGCTTACGCTCACCAACCCCCGTAACTGCTATGCAGTAGACAGTATGCAGATCTGCAATATCTGCAATCGATCTTTAGCAGAGTAAAACAAACTTCCGGAAAATCCTCTTCCTTTCATCGGCACAAATAACACTCAAAAATCTAAATTATTTATTTCTCTAGTGGTTCAAAAAATATCGTAGTATCTTTAAAAGATTTTTAACCAAGTCTAACTATATCGCTAGCAAACTTAGAGCAAAAATGTGCACCTCAAATCTTTTAAATTTAAATATCCGTGCTCGCGACAATCTAGTGAACAGGCAAATATAAAATTAAAAAACATTAAACACGTCTGATAAAGACCTACTATAACTATGAAAAAAATTAAACTTTGATGCTTAATAATTCCAAAACTAATTAGAATTTTTTTAAAAATTAAACGCCAATCTCTTTCTAAAAAATAAGAATATAAGTGTTTAAAAAATCATATTGATACCGTGATTAGTTTTCATTTTAGATAGAAAAAAACGAAAAAGTGTCAAAAATTTCAAAAATTAAAAAATTAATTACTCTAAACCAAATTCGAAATTCGAAAAAAGGGCGACGTAGTGCACATCTTCATACTTCAGAGTATTAGGCTGCAAAAAATCATAGTTCTGCTGCCAATAGATTTTGCTGAACTGGATTACGCGGCGAAAAAAGAAAAACTTCAACTTTGACCTTAAAAATACCCCAGTAATAATTATCACATCAGTTAGCTTTTTGTTCGAGAATGTGCCCCAAGTATTCCTCTACAAACATTTCAAATTTCATGAATTTCAATCAAGTAGTTTTTGCGATATGAGAGTTCAAAGAGTTGAAAAATTAAATTTTCTGAAACAGCGGCGGCAGCGGCAGCGGCGGTGACAGTAACTTTTTTTTAATATAGAGAGATATATTCCTGGACCCCATTTAAATTAGCGGAAATAATAAGCGTGATAAACTTTACCATTCCCTCTTACGGCTGTATTCTACACAAACGTCGTAACTCATTCTCATGCGATTTACCCTGTTTTTGGGACTTTTTCGTATTCTACTCCTCCTAAAACCACGTTTATTCGGGGTTAATTGTAATCCGGTAAATTTGGCCGGTAAGTTGAATAACAGTGTTCTCGGACAAAGTTTACAATGCCTTTTCATGAAATAAGTACATTATTTTCAGATCAATAGCTCTTGTACATCAAAAAGAGCTCTTAGAAATTAATATTCAACATCTAGATGAAACAACATCTTTATTTTGCGAAGGAACTATGTTTTCTTTGCGTAGGTATACCTGCACTGTAAACAGGCGCACAGCCTACAGTTCGCCGCCATCTTAAATCTATTACTACGATTGTGGATTAATATTTTATTCATTAAAATATTCGTCATTGGGTACTTGTTATGCTGGAATATTTTTCTTTCATTGTAAAAAAGTGTTTTTACAAGTTAAAGGTTACATTAATGTACATAAAATAGTCTGCTAAAGTTAAAACAACCTGAAGTGATTTCATTTAGCATTTTGATTTATAGATGGCAGCACAATAAAGTAAATGATATTTTCATTTTTAACCAATAATGTAGGTAGTTTAATCAGTTTTTTGTATTGTTTGAAGAGTTTTTAGGTCCATGAAATATATTTTAACTATTGAAACTACCTTATAATAGTCAGATTAGTTATTTCGGTTAGGACGGACAAGATATCGACCAATTTTGAGTTTGTCCAAGATTGAGTAATCTCATCATAGGCAGTGGAATACCGATTTTCAACACACTCTGAAACACAGTCTCAATAGGGTTTCACTTACCACGCGATATATACAGCTCTTAGTTCCTTTATAAAATACGTCTACGATTATTTTTGTAATTAGCATTTACGCTACTACTCCGCGTCATAATTCCGATTAGACGAAATGTCACCAATCCGGTTTGGAAAATAACAGATGTCTAATGATAATGATGATGTTCGAATATAGTACCAATGTAATTGCAATGAGAAAATCATAACGATAACTATTATTAGTGACAGATTTGTTTCTGTTTGAAAATTGACACAAAGAGAAAGTATAGTCATACCGCCAGAAAAAAAAGCAACACTGAAAAGTAGTACAAAACCAAATGATTGCCCCGATTTTACTCCAAGCGTTTGTTCATCATTTATGGGTGATTCTCTAGAAATGTGAAAAATTCCGGTCCAGAGGGTAAAAATCCATGTATTATCCTAAAACTAATTTTTCTTTCCAACATTCTGATAAATAGCCTTATGATAAGTCTGGCACATGAGTATAACAAATTTTGAAAGCAAAATTTACGGAATTAAAAAACTTTGAGAGGTTTCAGCAAAATACAGAGTACTCAGGCCTATTTTCATAGCTCCAGATGAGACGGCATGAACAAAATTCCCCACAGTTTAAAAACACTAAAGCTGAAATTTAACATGCTGGAAAACTTTTTTAAAATCACGTTATTTTTATTATTATTAGACTAAAATTTGCGTTTACCCCTACAGAATCCCATGACACCAATAACTCGTTTTTGAAAAAAGGGGCGTTTGACACGTTTCAGAAATGAGATTCAATTACTGTCACCCCTAAAGTTGAGTGGAAAAATAATTTCCCATAACAATCCTAACACTATTGTAAGAGGTCCATTTTTTTCAGATAGTTTTTCTCCTGGCGGTATGACAATGCATACTGTGGTGTCATTAACTTCTAGTAGTAGCAAACTCTTTACTAGTACTACTTATTCTAAAACAAGCTACTCATATGCATGAAATCCGGCAGATATAAAACAAGGTTATCTACTTGATAAATAAAAAGGCACTCAGTAAATAGTTGTATTTGTGTAAAAAAATTTCCCATCGTATGTCTGTGTTTTACATTTCTTTGAAAGATAATAAGGAATAATAAAAACAAATAATAAAAGAATAATTATTGAAAAAAAAATAATTATTGATCCATTGTGCCCCTATGGTACCTAAAAAGAGGATTCTTAAAAACACTCATATTTCTATAAAACTTTATTGATTCAAAATTTGCCCTGATGCATCTCTGATCTTCAAAGAACATAAGGGGCCATTCATTAATTACGTAAGGATGATTTTGGCAATTTTTGACCCCCCCTCCCCCCATGTAAGGGTATGTAAGATTTTTCAAACCCCTCCCCCCCTATTCTTACGTAAGATTCCATTATGTTTTTCAAAATAATAAAATGTTAGAAAACTCTCAGTTTGACGTAAATCAAAGATTTTTATTTTTCAACAGATAAATAATGTTCTTGCTGTCAACTACATATTACTATTATATTATTATCTCTTGATTAGAATAATTGGAATTTGTTTACATTAACTAGGAAAATCTTACGTAAGAATTGGTTTGACCCCCCACACCCCCCAAGTAAGGGTATGTAGAGATTTTTCCAACCCCCCCTCCCCCTCGAGACCCTTACGTAATTAATGAATGGCCCCTAAGGAACTAAACACAAGACAAAAGCAGAATGAAAAAAAAAATGTCTTTTAACTTTTTTAAATGAGTGCTTTTTTGAAACTTTCAAAAGAGAAAGTTTAAAAATCCTTGTAATTTTTTTTAATATTATCAAATAGTAGTTCACATTTAATCAGTTTATATATTTTTTATGTTCCAAAAATATTTAATTTTGACCTTGTTGTTGACCCTTGAAAAAGCGCCCATAAAAAAGACGCAACGCATGACTCTCTAACTGTTCATTACATTGTAATGATAATTTTTCTTCCCTTCTTTCATGGACACGTTTTTTTCTGTTTCTATTCTTTGGAAAATAAATGACATTACAAATTAAAATTACAAAAAAAAACACAGGGGAAAGGTGGGTGAGAGTACTAAACGCAAAAATTTATTAAAAATAATGAATGATAAAAATTAAATGAACCCGAAAATACAGAGCCTCAAAAATTTTCAGAACTTAATAATACACAAATTAAGGAACGAAAAGAATTAGCTATAAAATATGTTATATGTTCCATTAATATTGTTTTTGATATTTATAAATGATTTATGTAACCTTAATTTACACGGTAAAATCATAAGTTTTGCCGATGGTACAGTTCTTTTATATTCCGTTGATTCCGCTGAAGATGTAAACCAAAAGATGAATTTAGATTTAGTTAAAATTAGTAAATGGTTTTTTCATAACGGTCTGAGATTAAACGACGATAAAAGAAAATACATGATTTTAACTTAAGACAAAATAATCCAATTCAGATTTCCGTTAAATATCATGTTAAACACTGTAATAATTATGATGATTGTAACTGTAAATTAATTGATAAAGTGTCTACAATTATATATCTTGGACTTCATATTGACTGCAACTTGAAGTGGAAATCCCATACCAAGTATATTGCTGATAAATTAAAACATATAATGCTAAATTTTTATCATTTAAGGCCAAAATTAAGCAGTTAATTCCTAATAACACTTTATCGCTCTTCGGTTCAATCTAGAATTAACTACGGTCTAATAATATGATGTGGAGACTATCAGATAAATTTTAAAAGAATATGTAAACTCCAGGAAAGATTTATACGATTGTTATTATCTCAAGTACATTCCATTAATATTGATTAAGTTCAAGTTATTGAATATTTTACCTATTCGCTACCTCTTCTACTTTAAAAAAGTCTCTATATCTACTTAAATTCCGATATCTGCAGAAAGCGAAACATAATAAATCCCCGAAGACCTAATGCTGTATATATACTGTACCTTAATCTGAAAAAACTATATTTTGTAAAAATTTCTTTTATCTAGCCCCTAAGTTCTTTAACTTACTACCTTTGGAAATTCAAAATAGTCGAACCAAACATGCATTTAAAAAGAAATTAAAAGACTTTTTGTTTTCTATTGGGGACATTGAAAACTGTTTTTGTTTGATCTTGAATTATTAGTGTAATTATAATCCATTCATTTTTTTGCACTTCTACTTACCTTACGACAGATAGTAAACCCATAATTTACGACACCCTGTTTGCCGCTACTAATTTACTGATTGATATTGTATTGTATTTATACTTTTTTCGTTTTGTTTTCATGTAATGTTCACTTTTACTTATAATATTCATGCTTATATTTTTTTTGTAATTCCTTGTGTAACAATTGCAATTCCTTATGTAACAACTGTTTGTTCACCTACATGGATTGTTCTACAATCCCAGGTGATATGATATATTTTTTACTTTGTTTGTAATTAAAAAAATAAATAAAAAATTATAGTGATTATAGTGAAAATAAAAATAGTTAATTTTCAAAATACAAACATTAAGGTTAATTGGATAAATAAATGATATTTTTTGTTTATTTTCATGTTTCAGTGTATTTCTATTCCTTTTTGTAAAGCTTTTTAAGATATAAAACGTTTTCAAGTTTATTAAACAGTTTTTTGCAGTGCCCTTGTTATATAGGGAGCAAGTTGGAGGCATCCGTGTCTAATGTCTTTTTTTAGAGAAGATATTTAATTTTGGTGTAAAAATTAAAATTTTAGCAAGCGATTTTCACTTTTTTTAAGGGGTTTAAAGTATTTAAGTATAATAAATGTGGGGTTTGGTGTGCTAGGGGTATGTAGATGTAGAGGGATCCCGAGGTTCAGTGAAAACACAGTTATTGTTGACATCAATCTATATTCAATACGAAACATCAAGGTACACAGACAAAACGAGGAGACGAGGACAACAATGATAAGATGGGAGCACAAATATATAGAAGGCACCTCCTAGCTCGAGGCCCTGGGTCGCTATTGAAGGAGCAACGAAGACACCGGCCGCTCGCCTTGGTATCTCGTTCGAATCTGTTTAGGGTTGCGCCGGCCGCCAGGTGGCGCCGCACAGGGAGAGTTTAGTTGTAAAAAGCCCAGGGATCACGTTCCCACATTCTCGGGCATCCTGGCCCAGTTGGTCCCTCAACTGGTCCAAGGGGAAATCACAAAGATAACTGAAAAGATACAAAAAAAACAAAGAGAAAGACGAACAGAAATATTCAAAATAAAATATGCAAAATACTGAAAAAAAATTAATAGTTAGTTAGTCCATGATTTTATCATGTCTGCAGCCGTTGAAGTGAGGTTGGGTCCAGGATGATTTCCAACCTTCTCCACATTATACCGATCGTTGGGTTTGACTGCTACGATGCGGTAAGGTCCATGAAATTTAGGGCGTAGCTTCAGTCCAGTTCCAAATTGAGTTCGTTGGATTGCTACTAAGTCATTGACACGATAAGTAGTTGGAGGTTTTCGGCTTTTGTTGTAGGTTTGACGATTCTCTTCCTGAATCTTCAGGATATTCTTTCTTGCTTCAAGGCGAAGTTTATCACGTTCTTGGGTAAAGGAATTACGAAATTCTTCTTCCAGGGTCTTTAAGATGAGTTCATCTGTCTTGTGTTTCATGACAACACCTGTCAGAAGTTGAAAGGGGGACGTATTCGTGCTTCGAGTTACTGTACTGTTGATGATGCGCTGGACGGATGGGACAAACTTGTACCATTTGCAGGGGTCTTCAATAGATAGTTTTGCAAGAATAGGTGTGAGAGTGTCATGAATTCTCTCAACTTGTCCATTACCTCTAGGGACTCCTGTAGTGATGGAATGATGTTTAATTCCTTCATCTTCGCAGTAACGTTGAAATTCGTGAGATGTAAAAGCTGAGCCTTTGTCGGAGATTATGCGGTGAGGATTACCGAAGACAGCTTGCTGTTGTTGTAACTTCTGTATGGCATCATTGGAAGAAGTAGACTTGACTGGATACAACCACACAAACTTTGTAAAAGCGTCTACCACTGTGAAGATATGGTTGTAGTTTTTATTCGTGGATGGCAACGGTCCAATGAAGTCAATATGGTAAGTTCCAAAGGGAGTATCTTCTTTTGGAATGGGATTTAGGAATCCTTCTTGCTTTCCACGCTTACGGTTTACCAGGATACACTTGACACAATGCGTAACCACTGTTTCTACGCACTTCCTCAGATTTGGAATAAAATAGTGCTGCCGTACAAGATTTTCAGTTTTTGCTACAGCGAAATGACCTTGCTCATGGGCGTCTCGTACTATTTCACTCTTCATAGCTTCAGGAACGACGAGGAGTTCTCTTCCTTCGTGCATCTTGAACAACACTCCATTCTTCAGGAAAAATTCTGTCTGGTCACTATCTTGAATCATCTGCTTCATGGAAAGGGTAAATTCATCTTTGGACTGTAAGGCTGCAATTTTTTGCGTGACTTCATCATAGGTTAGCAGGAAAACGGGGTTTCTGCTCAGAGCATCCACATGCTTCATCTGGGTTCCTGAACGGTGTTGGATGTCATACTGGAAATCTTCTAAAAACAGAGCCCAACGAGCGATCTTGGGTGTAAGATCCTTCTTACTCATTGTCTGTTGAAAGGCTTGGCAATCTGTGAAGATTTTAAATCTTGAATTTAAGAGATAGTGCCGAAATTTAGTTAAAGACTTGATAATAGCCAGGACTTCCAGTTCATAGCTAGAGTACTTTTCTTCTTGTGGCGAAGTTTTGCAGCTCATGTATTCGATAGGGTGAAGTTTATCATCTTCTGAACGCTGTAGTAAAATACTACCAAAGCCGTACTTGCTGGCATCGCAATGAAGTTCCAAGTCAGAGCCTTGACGATAAATATGCAGAACAGGATCACTAGAAAGGGAATCTTTTAATTCTTGGAAAGCATTTCGTTGTTCCGGACCAAACTTGAATGGAACGGATTTCCGGAGCATATCACTCAAGGGTTTCGCAATACTGGCATAATTCTTGATAAACTTTCTGAAATAGGAGCTGAGACCAAGGAAAGATTGTAGTTGAGTAACAGTTTTGGGTTCAGGGAAATTTTGGACAGCTTTTGTCTTGAAGGGTGAAAGTCTAAGAGTGCCATTCGATATAACATGTCCCAAAAACTCAATCTCTCGTTGCAGAAATTGACATTTCTTCAGGTTTAACTCAAGACCATAACCTGACGCAACATCCAAAACAAGTTGCAAACGTACAAAGCCTTCTTGTTCATTAGCTGCAGGGATCAAAATATCATCCAAATAGCAGAGGACAATACCATCTTTAATTAAATCCCGAAATATGTGATGAATATATCTTTGAAAAACAATGGGGCTATTACACAGGCCAAAAGGACACTTTTTGGATTCAAATTGTCCGTCAGAAGTTAGAAATGCAGTATATTTCCTACTGTCAGGGTGTAAATCAACATGAAAAAAGGCATTTTTTAAATCAAGGGACGAAAAAACACGAGCGTCCGCGAGTTGATTTAAAAGTTCATCAATTTTAGGTAATGGGAAATGTTCTTTTACGATCTTCTTATTTAACGCGCGAAAATCAATACAAAGTCTTAAGGAGTTATCCTTTTTTGTCAAAACGATGGGCGAAGCGTAATTAGAAGTTGACGGCTGGATTATACCATCCTCAAGCCACTCTTGAATGGTTGAAGAAACCGCTTCTTTTTCCGACGCTGATAAGCGTAAAGATCGCCTGATACAAATGGGAACATCGTCAGAAAGAACGAGACTCATTTTCATTTCGGATTGTTTCACTTTATTCGGCTTGTAGCTCTGAATCAGCGAGCGAACATCTGCTCGAATGGAAGCATCGGAGACCGTTGAAAGATCAACGTCAAGGTCGACGCCGGCGTTCTCGGCATTCATATGAAGAAGGAAAGGCTCAAATTCTACTTTCGGTTCTTCGTTTTGATTTTTTATTGCTGCCCGTAACTCCTCCACGAGTTTTGGATTTATACAGCAATCTGTAACTAATCGATCCGATAAACAAGCTTTCACATGAAGAGGTTTGCTATCAGTGCTCAAAGCAAAACTAAATTCAGAAACCGCAGCTGTTTCTTTTTCACCAAAGCAACTGACTAATGAGGTATGATCCGAAATGTTTTTGTTAGGGAAAAGGGTACGCTTTATCACAGTCATTTGGCAGCCTGAATCAACGATTGCGTTGATTTCTTTCCCATCGATTAAAATAGTTATGTACTCCAGTTTAGCAGGGAGGGTTGTAGAAGCAACAAGGGAAGGTGGGTTTTTGGATTCTTTATAGAAACGATCAGGGCAATTTCTAGCAAAGTGACCGTTGCCGCCACAGACAAAACAATCAACATGTTTTTTTATTTCTCTCTTGGGATAGTTGGGCCTGTAAGGTTCTTGTTTACGATTCAAGTGCATAGGCTGTTGCTGATGGGGAAAGTTCCGAGGGGTAGGGCGATAGTTACAAGGGGGTTTTCCTTTGAGTGAAAGAAACAGGTCTATTTCTTTTCCCATTTCGCGGGGTGGTAACCAAGTATCGTGCTTAGCCGCGAGATGCGTGATAAGTTCTTTATCCAAAGACTGGTACAGTTTATCGTGAATCATTAAATCACATAAAGATTTGAAATCTGACACATTACGTAAATTCAGATAATAAGAAAACAAAGATAAAACTCGTGATGCAAATTGAGAAAATGTTTCATGTTCTAGTCTTTGGGAACGACGGAAATTATTTAAGCACTCGTGAGGGGTAGGTTGAGTTTCTTTAAGTATAAGGGACTTTAATGCATCATAATCACACAATTCTTTCTCAGTAGCATATATCAATAAAAAATTAGCCTTTTCACCCAATAATGATAGTAATATTTCAGGTTTATACTCATTAGGTACACTCTTAATGTTAAAGGCATTTTCAAGTGAATGAAAAAACATATGTAAAAACTGAGGATTTTCAGGCACAGGTATAGTAAGAATTTTCATAGATTTAATAAATGATTCCAATGAAGTAAGAGGACCACCAGACTGTACAACTTCAACTTTTTTCTCAGCCTTATTACGATCATCCAAAATGGTTTCAATTAAAGTTTTGACAAAGTCTTTGTCCGATTGGAACGAAGGTGTTTTTTCTATGAGATCTTTCATCTAAACAATCGTGGCGTTTTCTGGGACATTAGCGCCGAGCTCCAGAGCCAAGAAACGGAAGTCCTCTTTCCTCAAGTTTTTATACATTATAATGACGTACCTTTGGATGAAGAGGAGAAAAAAAATTCTCAATGATCCCGGACGTGCCCACACTTTGTGGGGTTTGGTGTGCTAGGGGTATGTAGATGTAGAGGGATCCCGAGGTTCAGTGAAAACACAGTTATTGTTGACATCAATCTATATTCAATACGAAACATCAAGGTACACAGACAAAACGAGGAGACGAGGACAACAATGATAAGATGGGAGCACAAATATATAGAAGGCACCTCCTAGCTCGAGGCCCTGGGTCGCTATTGAAGGAGCAACGAAGACACCGGCCGCTCGCCTTGGTATCTCGTTCGAATCTGTTTAGGGTTGCGCCGGCCGCCAGGTGGCGCCGCACAGGGAGAGTTTAGTTGTAAAAAGCCCAGGGATCACGTTCCCACATAAATTTTCAAGCATTAATGAGTTAATAAATAGTCTTGATTGATTGTATAGAATCCATATCGTCCGAAAGCCACACACTTTTGCCTACTAGTAGTGTAAAAATGGGTGTTCTGCGACATTGCGCAGAAGCGCAGGGTTGCGCCGGCGGCTCCCGCGGCTCCCTGTGCATTTTACTGATTGGGGCTCCCTTCCCATTCTACTAGATTGCGGAGTGTCTGGGGCCGGTACTTTGCGGCTCTCCGAGTAGAGGGGAGGCTAATTAAGAAGATTAATTAGCAATTAAGAGAACGTGGGCAAATGCGAAGGTACTTTGGGGCTCCCTTCCCATTCTACTAGATTGCGGAGTGTCTGGGCAGGTACTTTGCGGCTCTACCACTAAATTGGGCAAAATGTGAAGGAACTTTGCGACTCTACCACTAAGACACAACAGGAAGTTAAAGTTATTTTACTATTAACAGTTACTATTAAAGTTATTTACTATTAACAAACGGCAACCGCTGTTTAACTGTAATATGGACAAAATTAGCAAATTGCAGTTCTTCTACTATATTGGGACTCTAGGACACATGCAACAAGAAGCTAAATTGTGACTTTCTAAATTATTTTAAGATAATATTCATTGATAGTTAAAGTTGTTAACAAAGGTTAATTAACAGTTTAAGTTATTTTACATAAAATTATAAGGTTAATGAACAAACTAACCGCTGTAATATATCACCTATTAAATGTCCATACCGGAATAAAAGACCAAGACAATCACAAACTCAAAAATGTAGACTGCACTACTCACCTGTCATTGAGACTCCCTTAACAATGCACGGGCGAACCGCCCCTCTTACCTTTCACAGAGCAATATGTGTGGTGATAACGGGGTAACCTCCATTGGGATTGATAGCGATTGCATCTTTTCCCGCAATACCAAGGGGAGAGGGTTTTCAAAAGATATATATTTTTTCATTACAATCATTTCTATTTCGTTAAATTTACAGTTCAATATTCACTTTAGTTACAGTTTAACACAAAATGCTTATCCTATCACAATCCTTAACTTTGAAATTACAGTATTTTCACCAGAAAGGATACTTTGAAAAATTGAGAATGATCAAACATTATCAGACAACCTAACATATAATACATTATATTAGTGGTGGAATTATTTTTATTTTACTTTGATCAGGAAAAGATACTTTGAAAAATTGAGAATACATTTTCAGATTACTTGACTTATAATACGTTATCCTATTGGTGGAATTATTTTACAACTTCGTTTAAAAATTACTAATTATATTTATATTGGATAAGATCTTAAATATTTTAAGCAATTTTTTTAAATAAAATATACTTTTATTACGAATTCTGTTCGAGGAGTTGATTTTTTTTTCATAGAATGTTAGAATCATTCAAGTTAAAAAATGACAAATCCATTAATTTTACTATAGTTCAATTGAAGATATTACTTATTTTATTCGCAAAGAAGCTTTTTCTAGATTTAAACGTGAGAATTAAATTGAGATTAATCACCCTAAACAAAAACTATTCCATTACTCTTTTTTCTGAAAGCATTGTATGAATGAGAGAATTTTTATACAAAAATTGTAAAATATATACGATTTTCCCAACAGTTGAAGAAATTTCAATCATTAACCTTTTATTTAAAGTACGTTATGAAGCTACCACTACAGAACATACACTACATACATTAATTTTATTCATAACTTTTACTATATTTATTAAACATGTAATATTTTTTTCTATACTAAAGAGAACTGCTTTGATTATTTTTCAATTCATGGAATGGTTACGTTGAACGTTTTCAACCTTTTTGAAAATAATAACTTTTTAACCCATCTACACTTATACTTGCTCTACAAGAATTTTACCATCTGCTGTACATTTTTACAAACAATTTATATTATTCACTAAAGCAAACAATATAATACATATAAACTAACTTATGAAAGAAATCCTGTTTTCTCTTACCTAAAGCATTCTTTCATCTATAATCCATATAGAAAATTAAACTATTCTAATAAAAATTAAAGGGGAAACATGACTCAAAAAGAAACATACATTATAAAAACCAAGAAAATTATAACAGAATCTAAAAGAAAAACTTAAAACTCTGCTAAAAATAAAAACTTAACTGAAAATTTTGTTAAAAATTAAGACACACGCAGAAAAATTACATAATACTTTGTTAAAAATAAAAACGAACACAGAAAAACTTTCACTGAAAACTAAAATCTTTGTTTAATATAAAAATTTATTCACTTCGAAATTAAAAACTTTGTTTGAAATGAACTAGAAAACGAAAAACTTTACACAAGAAATGAAAACTTAAACTGAAAAACTAAAATCTTTGTTAAATAGAAAAACTTAACTGAAAATTTTGTTGAAAATTAAGACACACGCAGAAAAATTACTTAATACTTTGTTAAAAATAAAAACGAACACCGAAAAACTTTCACTGAAAACTAAAATCTTTGTTTAATATAAAAATTTATTCACTACGAAACTAAAAACTTTGTTTGAAATGAACTAGAAAACGAAAAACTTTACACAAGAAATAAAAACTTAACTAAAATATTTGTTAAAAATAAAAACTTAATTGAAAATTTTGTTAAAAATTAAGACAAATGCAGAAAAATAACTTAATACTTTGTTAAAAATAAAAACTTAACTGAAAATTTTGTTAAAAATTAAGACACATGCAGAAAAATAACTTAATACTTTGTAAAAAATGAAAACGAACACAGAAAAACTTTCACTGAAAAACTAAAATCTTTGTTTCATATAAAAATTTATTCACTTCGAAACTAAAAACTTCTGAAAATTTTGTTAAAAATTAAGATACATGCAGAAAAATAACTTAATACTTTATGAAAAATAAAAACGAACACAGAAAAACTTTCACAGAAAAACTAAAATCTTTGTTAAATATAAAAACTTATTCACTTCGAAACTAAAAACTTAACTAAAAATTTTGTTAAAAATAAAAACTTAACTAAAAATTTTGTTAAAAAATAAAAACTTAACTGAAAATTTTGTTAAAAATTAGGATACATGCAGAAAAATAACTTAATACTTTGTTAAAAATAAAAACGAACACAGAAAAACTTTACAAGAAATGAAAACTTATACACTGAAAAACTAAAATCTTTGTTAAATATAAAAACTTAATCACTTCGAAACTAAAAACTTAACTAAAACCTTTGTTAAAATAAAAACTTAACTAAAAATTTTGCTAAAAATAAAAACTTAACTGAAAATTTTGTTAAAAATTAAGACACATGCAGAAAAATAACTTAATACTTTGTTAAAAATAAAAACAAACACAGAAAAACTTTACAAGAAATGAAAACTTTTACACTGAAAACTAAAATCTTTGTTAAAAATAAAAACTTAACTGAAAATATTGTTAAATATTAGGATACATGCAGAAAAATAACTTAATACTTTGTTAAAAATAAAAACTTAACTGAAAATTTTGTTAAAATAAAAACTTAAGTGAAAATTTTGTTAAAAATTAAGACACATGTAGAAAAATAACTTAATACTTTGTTAAAAATAAAAACGAACACAGAAAAACTTTCACTGAAAAACTAAAATATTTGTTAAATATAAAAACGTATTCACTTCGAAAATAAAAACTTAACTTAAAATTTTGTTAAAAATAAAAACTTAACTAAAAATTTTGTTAAAAATAAAAACTTAACTAAAAATTTTGTTAAAAATAAAAACTTAACTGAGAATTTTGTTAAAAATTAAGATACATGCAGAAAAATAACTTAATACTTTGTTTAAAATAAAAACGAACACAGAAAAAACTTTACAAGAAATGAAAACTTATACACTGAAAAATTAAAATCTTTGTTAAATATAAAAACTTAACTGAAAATTTTGTTAAAAATTAAGACAAATGCTGAAAAATAACTCATTACTTTGCTAAAAGTAACAATGAACACAGAAAAAACTTTACAAGAAATGAAAACTTATACACTGAAAAACTAAAGTCTTTGTTAAATATAAAAACTTATTCACTACGAAACTGAAAACTTTGTTTGAAATGAACTAGAAAACGAAAAACTTTACACAAGAAATGAAAACTTATACACTAAAAAACTAAAATCTTTGTTAAAAATAAATGCATAACTGAAAATTTTGTTAAAAATTAAGACAAATGCAGAGAAATAACTTAATACTTTGTTAAATGTAAAAACTTAAAAGCTACAAAACTAAAATATCTGTTTAAAATAAATAAAAACTTACAAGAAATTTTACAAGAAATAAAAAGTTACGCTAAAAACTTTACCAAAAAGAAATTATTACGAAAAACTTTAACAGAAAGAAAAACTTAAAAACTATAAAACTAAAAACTTTGTTAAAAAATAAAGGCAAATGCAGAAATTAACTTAATACTTTGTTAAATATTAAAACTTAGAAACTATGAAACGAAAAACTTTACTAAAAATAAAAACTTATACACTACAAAACTAAAATATTTGTTAAAAATAAAATAAAAACTTTGAAAAATTTTTACAAGAAATAAAAAGTAACACTAAAAACTTTATCAAAAAGAAATACTTCGTGTTAAAAATAAATAAAAACTTTGAAAAAATTTTACAAGAAATAAAAATTTACACTAAAAACTTTACCAAAAAGAAATTATTACGAAAAACTTTAACAAAAGAAAAACCTAAAAACTATAAAACTAAAAACTTTGTTAAAAATCAAGACAAACGCAGAAAAATAACTTAATACTTTGTTCAATTTTAAAACTTAGAACTTATAAAACTAAAAACTTTGCTAAAAATAAAAACTTTAGGAAAACTTTGTTAAAAATAAAGAAACCAATACAGAAAATTTTAAAAATAAATAAAAACTTAATACTTGTAATAAAAAAAATATTACAAGAAATAAAAAAATAACACTAAAAACTTTATCAAAAAGAGATACTTACAAATTATAAAACTAAAAACTTTGTTAAAAATAAAATAAAGTTGAAAAGTTACACTAAAAAAACTAAAAACTTTATCAAAAAGAAATACTTCTTGTTAAAAAAAATATACTTTGAAAAATTTGTACAAGAAATACACTAAAAACTTTACCAATAACACCCATACTTTGTTAAAATTAATTTTAACAAAGTATGGGTGTTATTGGTAAAGTTTTTAGTGTATTTCTTGTACAAATTTTTCAAAGTATATTTTTTTAACAAGAAGTATTTCTTTTTGATAAAGTTTTTAGTTTTTTTAGTGTAACTTTTCAACTTTATTTTATTTTTAACAAAGTTTTTAGTTTTATAATTTGTAAGTATCTCTTTTTGATAAAGTTTTTAGTGTTATTTTTTTATTTCTTGTAATATTTTTTTTATTACAAGTATTAAGTTTTTATTTATTTTTAAAATTTTCTGTATTGGTTTCTTTATTTTTAACAAAGTTTTCCTAAAGTTTTTATTTTTAGCAAAGTTTTTAGTTTTATAAGTTCTAAGTTTTAAAATTGAACAAAGTATTAAGTTATTTTTCTGCGTTTGTCTTGATTTTTAACAAAGTTTTTAGTTTTATAGTTTTTAGGTTTTTCTTTTGTTAAAGTTTTTCGTAATAATTTCTTTTTGGTAAAGTTTTTAGTGTAAATTTTTATTTCTTGTAAAATTTTTTCAAAGTTTTTATTTATTTTTAACACGAAGTATTTCTTTTTGATAAAGTTTTTAGTGTTACTTTTTATTTCTTGTAAAAATTTTTCAAAGTTTTTATTTTATTTTTAACAAATATTTTAGTTTTGTAGTGTATAAGTTTTTATTTTTAGTAAAGTTTTTCGTTTCATAGTTTCTAAGTTTTAATATTTAACAAAGTATTAAGTTAATTTCTGCATTTGCCTTTATTTTTTAACAAAGTTTTTAGTTTTATAGTTTTTAAGTTTTTCTTTCTGTTAAAGTTTTTCGTAATAATTTCTTTTTGGTAAAGTTTTTAGCGTAACTTTTTATTTCTTGTAAAATTTCTTGTAAGTTTTTATTTATTTTAAACAGATATTTTAGTTTTGTAGCTTTTAAGTTTTTACATTTAACAAAGTATTAAGTTATTTCTCTGCATTTGTCTTAATTTTTAACAAAATTTTCAGTTATGCATTTATTTTTAACAAAGATTTTAGTTTTTTAGTGTATAAGTTTTCATTTCTTGTGTAAAGTTTTTCGTTTTCTAGTTCATTTCAAACAAAGTTTTCAGTTTCGTAGTGAATAAGTTTTTATATTTAACAAAGACTTTAGTTTTTCAGTGTATAAGTTTTCATTTCTTGTAAAGTTTTTTCTGTGTTCATTGTTACTTTTAGCAAAGTAATGAGTTATTTTTCAGCATTTGTCTTAATTTTTAACAAAATTTTCAGTTAAGTTTTTATTTTTAACAAAATTTTTAGTTAAGTTTTTATTTTAACAAAGGTTTTAGTTAAGTTTTTAGTTTCGAAGTGATTAAGTTTTTATATTTAACAAAGATTTTAGTTTTTCAGTGTATAAGTTTTCATTTCTTGTAAAGTTTTTCTGTGTTCGTTTTTATTTTTAACAAAGTATTAAGTTATTTTTCTGCATGTATCCTAATTTTTAACAAAATTTTCAGTTAAGTTTTTATTTTTTAACAAAATTTTTAGTTAAGTTTTTATTTTTAACAAAATTTTTAGTTAAGTTTTTAGTTTCGAAGTGAATAAGTTTTTATATTTAACAAAGATTTTAGTTTTTCTGTGAAAGTTTTTCTGTGTTCGTTTTTATTTTTCATAAAGTATTAAGTTATTTTTCTGCATGTATCTTAATTTTTAACAAAATTTTCAGAAGTTTTTAGTTTCGAAGTGAATAAATTTTTATATGAAACAAAGATTTTAGTTTTTCAGTGAAAGTTTTTCTGTGTTCGTTTTCATTTTTAACAAAGTATTAAGTTATTTTTCTGCATGTGTCTTAATTTTTAACAAAATTTTCAGTTAAGTTTTTATTTTTAACAAAGTATTAAGTTATTTTTCTGCATTTGTCTTAATTTTTAACAAAATTTTCAATTAAGTTTTTATTTTTAACAAATATTTTAGTTAAGTTTTTATTTCTTGTGTAAAGTTTTTCGTTTTCTAGTTCATTTCAAACAAAGTTTTTAGTTTCGTAGTGAATAAATTTTTATATTAAACAAAGATTTTAGTTTTCAGTGAAAGTTTTTCGGTGTTCGTTTTTATTTTTAACAAAGTATTAAGTAATTTTTCTGCGTGTGTCTTAATTTTCAACAAAATTTTCAGTTAAGTTTTTCTATTTAACAAAGATTTTAGTTTTTCAGTTTAAGTTTTCATTTCTTGTGTAAAGTTTTTCGTTTTCTAGTTCATTTCAAACAAAGTTTTTAATTTCTAAGTGAATAAATTTTTATATTAAACAAAGATTTTAGTTTTCAGTGAAAGTTTTTCTGTGTTCGTTTTTATTTTTAACAAAGTATTATGTAATTTTTCTGCGTGTGTCTTAATTTTTAACAAAATTTTCAGTTAAGTTTTTATTTTAACAGAGTTTTAAGTTTTTCTTTTAGATTCTGTTATAATTTTCTTGGTTTTTATAATGTATGTTTCTTTTTGAGTCATGTTTCCCCTTTAATTTTTATTAGAATAGTTTAATTTTCTATATGGATTATAGATGAAAGAATGCTTTAGGTAAGAGAAAACAGGATTTCTTTCATAAGTTAGTTTATATGTATTATATTGTTTGCTTTAGTGAATAATATAAATTGTTTGTAAAAATGTACAGCAGATGGTAAAATTCTTGTAGAGCAAGTATAGTGTAGATGGGTTAAAAAGTTATTATTTTCAAAAAGGTTGAAAACGTTCAACGTAACCATTCCATGAATTGAAAAATAATCAAAGCAGTTCTCTTTAGTATAGAAAAAAATATTACATGTTTAATAAATATAGTAAAAGTTATGAATAAAATTAATGTATGTAGTGTATGTTCTGTAGTGGTAGCTTCATAACGTACTTTAAATAAAAGGTTAATGATTGAAATTTCTTCAACTGTTGGGAAAATCGTATATATTTTACAATTTTTGTATAAAAATTCTCTCATTCATACAATGCTTTCAGAAAAAAGAGTAATGGAATAGTTTTTGTTTAGGGTGATTAATCTCAATTTAATTCTCACGTTTAAATCTAGAAAAAGCTTCTTTGCGAATAAAATAAGTAATATCTTCAATTGAACTATAGTAAAATTAATGGATTTGTCATTTTTTAACTTGAATGATTCTAACATTCTATGAAAAAAAAATCAACTCCTCGAACAGAATTCGTAATAAAAGTATATTTTATTTAAAAAAATTGCTTAAAATATTTAAGATCTTATCCAATATAAACATAATTAGTAATTTTTAAACGAAGTTGTAAAATAATTCCACCAATAGGATAACGTATTATAAGTCAAGTAATCTGAAAATGTATTCTCAATTTTTCAAAGTATCTTTTCCTGATCAAAGTAAAATAAAAATAATTCCACCACTAATATAATGTATTATATGTTAGGTTGTCTGATAATGTTTGATCATTCTCAATTTTTCAAAGTATCCTTTCTGGTGAAAATACTGTAATTTCAAAGTTAAGGATTGTGATAGGATAAGCATTTTGTGTTAAACTGTAACTAAAGTGAATATTGAACTGTAAATTTAACGAAATAGAAATGATTGTAATGAAAAAATATATATCTTTTGAAAACCCTCTCCCCTTGGTATTGCGGGAAAAGATGCAATCGCTATCAATCCCAATGGAGGTTACCCCGTTATCACCACACATATTGCTCTGTGAAAGGTAAGAGGGGCGGTTCGCCCGTGCATTGTTAAGGGAGTCTCAATGACAGGTGAGTAGTGCAGTCTACATTTTTGAGTTTGTGATTGTCTTGGTCTTTTATTCCGGTATGGACATTTAATAGGTGATATATTACAGCGGTTAGTTTGTTCATTAACCTTATAATTTTATGTAAAATAACTTAAACTGTTAATTAACCTTTGTTAACAACTTTAACTATCAATGAATATTATCTTAAAATAATTTAGAAAGTCACAATTTAGCTTCTTGTTGCATGTGTCCTAGAGTCCCAATATAGTAGAAGAACTGCAATTTGCTAATTTAGTCCATATTACAGTTAAACAGCGGTTGCCGTTTGTTAATAGTAAATAACTTTAATAGTAACTGTTAATAGTAAAATAACTTTAACTTCCTGTTGTGTCTTAGTGGTAGAGTCGCAAAGTTCCTTCACATTTTGCCCAATTTAGTGGTAGAGCCGCAAAGTACCTGCCCAGACACTCCGCAATCTAGTAGAATGGGAAGGGAGCCCCAAAGTACCTTCGCATTTGCCCACGTTCTCTTAATTGCTAATTAATCTTCTTAATTAGCCTCCCCTCTACTCGGAGAGCCGCAAAGTACCGGCCCCAGACACTCCGCAATCTAGTAGAATGGGAAGGGAGCCCCAATCAGTAAAATGCACAGGGAGCCGCGGGAGCCGCCGGCGCAACCCTGCGCTTCTGCGCAATGTCGCAGAACACCCATTTTTACACTACTCCTACTTACACTGTTAAAATAAAAGTTCAACATTTCACCACAAACTGGTTTAAATTTAGATGCCTAACCTAAGGTTTGGTAACAGGTTTCACCAAGTTTTCGGTGCTTTCACTAGTGAAATCCGATGCTTTCGCGATGCTTTCGGTAAATCATAAACGCTGAAAAAACAATTTCTGCTACATCTATGCTACTATCATTTACATTTAAAATTAATTTCAAAGCTTTGTATTTTTATGTCAAAGTTTTTTCGTGGTGGTCGGAAGATACTCTTTAGATAGAAGATTCGATGAAGAATTCTCCAATTAGAAAAATTTTAAACTATTAATCTTTATTGAATATTACATACACAATAAGCAAGGTAAAAAGAATTGTACTGAATCATTTGAACTACACAACATAAAAACAGTTATTATATGCGAGAGCTCTATCCTGTAGGGGGGTTCGTCCATTTTTTATTTGTCTACTTCCTCCTCTTCCTGAATTCGAAAGCATTTGCAAAGAAAGCTCGGTGCTCTCCTTGCTCCTCAAGAAAATCCAGAAATTGCCCTCTCAAGGTCAAAATGGCATCTTCGGAGCAGATCCCCATACTCAGCATCTTGGATCTTTTAACCGCTTGCAAAAGTACGTCCCTTGCCAGACTTCCACACGTTTTCTGTATGGATTTCAAGTTACAAGCCATTTCATAAGACATAGTCCTGGGGAAAGTGAATGCGATTTAGAGTAAGTTTTAATAATTTCTATAACGAAACACATTATTCATAAAACATAACTTAATTTCTTTTATATATTATTCATTTTTATTTATTGAATATAAAAAAAATATGGCAGCACTTGGGAGGAGTCAGTTATGAAAGTAATTTCTAATCTTTATAGGAATTTTATGCCCAAAAATATTTTATTACTTTTCTTATTCATAACCCATTCAATATGAGTTTTTCATCTGATCTTAAAAAGATTATACCATCTTTTTACCTCAATACACTTTCTGTTTATGAAAATATTTTAATTAAAATTATCAATTATCATGGAAAACAAATAAAATAGATTATATTATATTCTCATGCGCGCAAGTTGCCTAAATAAGGGGAAAACAGTAAAAGGAAACTCCGGATCACCCAAGAAATTGAGTACAGCGGGTACCGAGGATGATCGTGGTGTCATGCAAAGCAAGGATCTATGACCCACAAAAAGTCTGAAACTTTGAAGGGAATCAAGTTAAAAATTGTTTAAGGTTTAAATCAATTAATTTTATTGGAGCTTAATCGTAATTCTAATCGATAATATCCTACAGTGCAGTATCCATCGGTCTTTACCAGAACAAAAGGGTAATGGATTTCCACATCGTTCGAAGTTGATTCATCATAAAGAAATGAATCAATCAAAATTAACTTTTAAACAAAGTTCTTGTAATTGGAAGGGCATACCTAAATAATAGGAGTGAGATACCACAAATTATTTTAAATATGAAGAAAAATTCAAAATATTGTTCATACAAGCATCTCATGTCTTCACGGAGTTTATCCCCAAATGTCGTGATTATTTCTTCTGCATCGTAACCTTCTGGGAATCTGAAAGCATCATACAGACGTTCGGATTCTGTCATGCATTCTACATTCCTCTTCGAAAAGACTTTCTTTAAACAAGGAGCGCTAGCCCTAAAATCTGCAATAAAAATAACAAAACTCAATGTCGGCAATCGTACACAAACTTTTTAATAAAAAGGAAATATTTCAGATAAAATGGATAAGTATTTTGCTTAATAGCTTAGAAATAGTACCTAGAGCACAAAAATAGTACCTAATGTTGTAAAATGTATATGTCGTAGACAGATCGTGAAATTAGACATTTCGTGAACTGTCTAGACATTTCATGAACTGCAGCCAGATCGTGTAATGGTCGAACAGTTACACGAAGTGGCTAAAATTTTTAGACAGTTCATGAAATGCAATTAAGCCTTAGACAGATCGTGTAATGTTCCAGAATTACATGAAATGTCTAAATTTTTTAGACAGTTCATGAAATGTCTAATAGCTGTTTTGCCGATCGTGTAATATCTAGGAGTAATTGATTATTGAAAAGGAATAAACTAAAAAAAGATAAGATATTAGTTAAAGCAGCCAATTTTATTTATTTATGAATAAAATTTCTTTCTTCACTTATTTACAAAATTCAAATATAAAGTCTTTCGTCTTTTTTTTATTTACACATGGTAAACTTAAGTGTCATCCACTGTTACACATAACGTTAGCTTTATTGCACGCACACCTTTTTGTACTGCATTGCACGTCAGTTCTGCACGAGCATTGAAAAAAATCCTTGCTATCCATTGCAATTTTTCACTGCTTCTCCCAGAGAAAGAAATTTTCACAAGTCTATGTCATCACGTGTAAAGAACTGAGAACCAGCTGGAAAAAGCATCTACATCACGAGAGGCGGAGAAAAAATGCCTGATTGGGCGAGAAAACTTTTTTAACCTTCTCCTTCGAAAATAGCAGATTGAGTGACAGGTTGAATGAACACGTCACAGGCAATCACAGGTTTGGTCACCAAAATGTACTGCCAATCTCATTGTCAAACATTTATAGTTCCTTCGTAACACCCTCAAACCCGTTCAGAATGTGAAAATATCGTTTTGGACCCTCTGTTAGAATTTTCCTCGGTGTATTACACGATCGGCAAAAGAGCTATTAGACATTTCATGAACTGTCTAAAAAATTTAGACATTTCATGTAATTTTGTAACATTACACGATCTGTCTAAGGCTCAATTGCATTTCATGAACTGTCTAAAAATTTTAGCCATTTCATGTAACTGATCGACCATTACACGATCTGGCTGCAGTTCATGAAATGTCTAGACAGTTCACGAAATGTCTAGTTTCACGATCTGTCTACGACATATACATACTAAAAACTTAGCAATACAAGTTTGTAAGAAAGAAAAGTTTTTGCTAAAAAAAGTGAAGCATTTTTTTATTTTTTAGGTTTTGAAAAAACAAATATCGTGAAAATTGCTGTGGTGGAAAAAAAATAATTTAAACTATTCAACCGTATAAAAGTATAGGAAAACTACTTTTTTTATTGCTAAAATCAGAAAAAAGTTAAACTAAAATCAAACTAAATTTTTTTTGTTAATAAATAGCATAATTTATATCTATCTTTTTAAATTATTTTTCAGTTTTATAGTGGATTTTGGTTTATTTTAATTTCAACATCCTAATATCACTCTTTTATACTATTAAACTTTTAGATCTTCGTGATTTTTTTTGTATTTCTGTGAAATATACTAAAAAAACACCTGCCCATCTAATAGCATAAAACGAATGAACTTTGAAACATGTTTACTTTGAATTTGAAAAAAAAACTAGCGGTGTGTCCTTGCCTCAGCGTTGAACGCATAATCTTAAACGTCTACCGAAATAATGTTTACTAATTATTACTTTTTTTCTAATAACTTCTTACTTAAATTTTTACAAAAATATTTTCATTGTGCTTAAACTATTTCATAATAAATTTTTAAGAAACGTTTCAAATTATGAAGCATGTTTACAATTTATTGAGAAATTAATCAAAAATCCTATCAAAATTACGTTTAAATTTCAATCCAAAGAGCTCTCTTACCCCTTCCGATCTGGGATTCTTCGTCGCACACATCTCTGATTAGAGTCATGACGTTTTGGATTGTGCTCCCCATCTGGGCCACGGTCACATTTTCAGACGCTCTCAACTCTTCAAGCGATTCACCAGTACATTCTTGAATCACAGAGGAAAAGCACTCTATCGCTTCAAGCAGAGGTCTGTTTGATAAAAAAAAATATTAATTTAAACTTTGAAATGAATTTATCTTGAATTTTATAAAACAAACTAGTGCGATGCACCTGTAATAAATTTAAATGATATCAGTAGTATAATATTATTACGGGTGTATCTATCATCCAACAAATACAAGATGGAGAATAAAACCCATCAAAAGGAACAAAGTTGCAAAGAGACATCACGTCAAAGGTATAGGGTTCTAAATATCGAATTGGAATCGAATGCCTTTGATTCGATACCAAGGAATCGAACCCTAGAAGGAATCGATACCTGCAGGAATCGTCTTTAATTTTCTAATTAATACAGTGTGTTATTTACAGTTTTGCTCTCTAATTAATTACTTTTTATAATTAATTAATATTTTGCAGCAGGAATCGAATCTTTAGAATCATACTTAATTTTCTAATACAGATAATTATTAACTATTTTGTTCACTAATTAATGAATATTTTGATAATTGATTAACATTTTGCTGGTTATTAATTAAGTTATTAATACTTCCTAATTATCCTTGTTATGTGATTAAAATAGATAAGTTTGTTCGATTCTACTTTTTCGATACTGGCTCTTAGGAATCGACTTCAGGAATCAAATCCAAGAATCAAAAGAATCGAAACTCAGGAATCAATTCTGGAATCGAATCGAACGATTTTTTAGATACCCTAGTCAAAGGTGGAAATTGCGTATTTTCGTATCCAAATGGGAATGCAGGGAAATGGGAAAGAAAGGATATCTCTCCGGGAAACACCAGGCATCTTCCAGAATGTCAACAATTCGTTCCCTACTCTATGGGTCATTCCATGTCAAATCAACCAATGGTCCGGACCTTTGGGTCTTAGATTCTCAAAATTGTTTGTGTGCTTTTTGTACTCATCCGTAGGAGTATAACAAGACCAATTTCAGGTTTTTGAGGCCAGTAGTTTTTGAGAAATCCACTTTTATAGAGGCAAAAATCGAGCGATTTTGAAAAAACATGACATTTTCAAACAGCTGATGCTAAAAACCTATTAGACCTAAAATCATGAACAAGGTGTCATTCTCTTTAGTTTTAAAGAAGCTTTAAAATGATATACAACATAAAAATGTGATGTTAAAATTTTTATTTTTTATTTAAATCTAAAAAATAAAATTTTCTGTAGCAAAAATACATCCCCCTTCGATTTTTTTGACAAAAATATATGTTATGGAGAATCTATCCAACTACATCTGTGCAAAATTTCAGAATGGGACCGCCATGGGTTCAATGGAAAAAAATTATTTTGTAATCGTAAAATTTGAAAAAATAATTTTTCGTATTGAAACTCTATAAAAAAATTATTCTGTAATTCTATTCTATAGAAATTATTCTGTAATAATATTCAGGTAACTGGTTGAGACACTTAAAAACTGCTAATGTATTTTATTTTTTAAAAAATAAAAAAAAAAATGTTTTTTGAGAAAAAAAATTGTTTTTAAAATTTTTTTTGCAAAATTAAATTTTAAGAAAATTTAAAGCTTTATAACTCTTAAAATAATTATTTCTACCAAATTTCAAGTTGGAAATAAAATTTAATCAAGTAGAAAAACATAAAAGTCTTCGAAATTTAGGCAAGTTCCTATACCTTCCCTAAAATTATACTCCAAGAGCGATTCTCTCATGGAAAATTCATAAAAACGCTTGAGGGTGTTCATAGGACTTAAAACATGAAAAAAATGTCATATAAATTTCAGAAAATACGACCATTAACAGTTTCAGTACAAAATCTTTGAGGGCTAGATCCCAACTTAAAGTTAATTCAATGAGCATGCATTTCACCTGAATATTACATAGAAATATGTTTATATCTAATTGTTTTTACTTTTAACAAGTCAAATCAAAGTAAATTAAAAGTTTTAGAACATAAAAAAATAAATATAAACAAATTTCTATGAATTTTATAAGAAAATTTAGGGACTTGCCTAAATTTCAAAGATTTTTATTTTTTCTACATGATTAAATTTTATTTTCAACTTGAAATTTGGTAGAAATGTTTATTTATTGCTAAGTTAAATGTTAGAAAGCTTTAAATTTTTTTAAAAAATATTTTTCAAAAAAATTTTTTTTTTAATTTTTTGAAAAATTAAAAAAAAATAAAATACATTAGCAGTTTTTAAGTGTCTCTACAAATTAGCTGAATGCTGAATATTATTAAAGAAAAATTTCGATTTTTAATAGAGTTTCAACACAAAAAACGATTTTTTTTTCAAATTTTGTGATTACAAAATAATTTTTTTCTATTGAACCCATGGCGGTCCCATTCTGAAATTTTGCACAGATGTAGTTGGATAGATTCTCCATAACATATAATTTTTTCAAAAAAATCGAAGGGGGATGTATTTTTGCTACGGAAAATTTTATTTTTTAGATTTAAATAAAAAATAAAAATTTTAATATCACATTTTTATGTTGTATATCATTTTAAAGCTTCTTTAAAACTAAAGAGAATGGCACCTTGTTCATGATTTTAGGTCTAATAGGTTTTGAGCATCAGCTGTTTGAAAATGCCATGTTTTTTCAAAATCGCTCGATTTTTGCCTCTTTAAAAGTGGATTTCTCAAAAACTACCGGCCCCAAAAATCTGAAATTGGTCTCATTTTACTCCTACGGATGGGTACAATTAATTTGTGTCTCTTGTGAAATTAATTGTGAAGTGAAATAAAACCAAATGCTCTAAAAATATAAAAAAACAACTTATCTTTTCAAAACAATTTTGTTTCAAGCTAAAAAAAAATTTTATTTTAATTTATATAGTCCAGTAACTTTGTCGCCTGAAAGCATGGGGTCGTATGCGTCAAATCCGGTAGTTCTGATTTTTTGCAGACTTGTTTATGATGTTGGCCTAATGAATAATCCAAGTTTTCGACCTCGAGCGCCGAACGCAACTTTGTCAAAAATCGAAAAAAAACGCGGAAAAATCGAGTTTTTTTCAAATTTTGGCGATTTTAACCATAAAGAACTAGTTTTTGAAAAAAACTTTTTAATTACAAAGTTAAAGAAAACGAAATTTCCTTCAAAATGCACTATTTAACTTTGATTTTATGATGAAAGGTATTGATGCTAGAGCGCGCTGAAAAACATCGATTTTTTGCCTTTCCGCAAAAAAAAAAGGAAAACGCCCAATTCTACCCTCTACAAAATGAAAACTATTCATGTTATCAACAAAAATTTTAAACCACGTGAAAGAGCATTTAATTTTCTATAAATAACATGCTTTTCATTGTCATTTTTTAAGAAGGGGGGAGGGAGGGAAGCAAAGATCGATATCAAAATTCTCGCACCTCGCAGACCAAACGGACTTACGCGGTTGTTAATCTGCAATTTGCGCTTTATTTCCGGTATATTAACAATAAAATGGTTTGTTTTGGATTCATTGATGACAAAGCATGCTTAAAAAAAATAAATTTTTAATTTTATTTATGAAATATTGGGTGTTTTAGGCGTAATTTCGATCAATATTTTAAATTCATATATTAAATTATGAGAGTGTTTTAAGGAACGATTTTATATGTTTTTTGCATCGCTAAATCTGAATTTTAAGTTTATTTTCATTTTTAAAGTTATCTTCACATCAAAAATTGCCAAAAATCTTAAATTTTTGCTCTTTTGTTAGGTTTTTCATCGATTTTTTAATCAAATATTCATTTTATGAAAAATACCATGCAACCAAATTAAAGAACGTAAAATTTCCTATCAGATTCACTGGTTTATTTTTATTTTGCGATGAGTGGTGTACGTTTTATAGCATTTTGAAGTTAAGCGATTTTTCGTTTTTGTGTGAAGTCAGGAAACAGCTGTAATTTAGTGCGCTCTAAAATCAATACCTTTCATCATAAAATCAAAGTTAAATAGTGCATTTTGTAGGAAATTAAATTTACTTTCATGTGGTATAAACTATTTGTCAGTAACTTGTATTTATGTTGAGCTGTAGTGGGGTAAATCTAGCGTTCACCACTTTTTTGTTCAAAAACAAAAAAAATCGCTACACTTCAAAACGCTATAAAATGTACACTGCTCATCGCAAAATAAAAATAAACCAGTGCATCTGATAGGAAATTTTACGTTCTTTAATTTGGTTACATGGTATTTTTCATAAAATGAATATTTGATTAAAAAATCGATGAAAAACCTAACAAAAGAGCAAAAATTTAAGATTTTTGACAATTTTTGATGTGAAGATAACTTTAAAAATGAAAATAAACTTAAAATTCAGATTTAGCGATGCAAAAAACATATAAAATCGTTCCTTAAAACACTCTCATAATTTAATATATGAATTTAAAATATTGATCGAAATTACGCCTAAAACACCCAATATTTCATAAATAAAATTAAAAATTTATTTTTTTTAAGCATGCTTTGTCATCAATGAATCCAAAACAAACCATTTTATTGTTAATATACCGGAATTAAAGCGCAAATTGCAGATTAACAACCGCGTAAGTCCGTTTGGTCTGCGAGGTGCGAGAATTTTGATATCGATCTTTGCTTCCCTCCCTCCCCCCTTCTTAAAAAATGACAATGAAAAGCATGTTATTTATAGAAAATTAAATGCTCTTTCACGTGGTTTAAAATTTTTGTTGATAACATGAATAGTTTTCATTTTGTAGAGGGTAGAATTGGGCGTTTTCCGTTTTTTTTGCGGAAAGGCAAAAAATCGATGTTTTTCAGCGCGCTCTAGCATCAATACCTTTCATCATAAAATCAAAGTTAAATAGTGCATTTTGAAGGAAATTTTGTTTTCTTTAACTTTGTAATTAAAAAGTTTTTTTCAAAAACTAGTTCTTTATGGTTAAAATCGCCAAAATTTGAAAAAAACTCGATTTTTCCGCGTTTTTTTCGATTTTTGACAAAGTTGCGTTCGGCGCTCGAGGTCGAAAACTTGGATTATTCATTAGGCCAACATCATAAACAAGTCTGCAAAAAATCAGATCTACCGGATTTGACGCATACGGTGATGTATAAAGTTACTGGACTAATAAGGTCCTTTTAATTTGGCGTTTTCTGTCTCTTGACTTTCGTTTCACTAGCTACTAACAAATGTCTCAAAATAGTACCTTTGCTTAAATCTACTGGCAGTCTAAAGTGCTAATACGATGAAATGTTATATCTATTGTACTTTTTCCATGGTGTTGCCGTTTGGAAATGGAAGATCGAGTAGGAAATGGGGAAAAATGTCGTGTTGCCAAATGGCATCAGTATGCACTGTAGGGTTAAATTAAATCACAAGCTGTTTATATTACCCTATTTTGTATGAGGAATATTTTCAAGAATATTTCTTCCTCCTCTCCCTTAGTGCGGTTTAAAACGTGGAAAGTTGTGTTAACGAAAAAATTATTTTACGAAAAAATTCTGTTAGCTATATCACCAGAAAACCTCTGATTTTTTGCAGGGAAATCGTGTTTTATATACAAGAAATATCTAGTCAGACTTCAGAGAAATCGTATCTTCTACAAAAATATCCTGTATTGGTTACGATTTTTGTGTAGTTTCAGTCTGAGCAAAATAATATATATATTTAAACAAATAAAGAGTACATTATGGATAAACCACCACTTTAGCTAAATTACAGGGGTTTTACGGTATCATAACTGATTCTAAATAGATTGTAACTTTGCACACATTTTCCGGCTCTTTTTAACCCTTAAATTCAGTTGCGACACTATGTTCCAAAGTTTAATGTATGATTTCAGATACACCTTTTATATGGTATACTATATGCGCTGAAAATGCACAGCCGACAGTGTGTGATGTAAGCTAAAGTAAAATCACTATTCACCTATCTTCAAGGCTCGATTTGAAGTGCCACACTTACACCTCAAATTCCAATTTCAGAAATTGGAATACTATAACCTTCCACATTTCTTCAATACCTTGTAATTCCCCCTTACGAAAATTAATAGCTCTGGCATCTGCACCTATATTTTAAAATTTATCACGGCAATCTTTACCGGTCCGAGATCTCATCATACCACATAGACCTTGGGATTGGGATATGGCGTACCATAACTATACCATATCTTTCATATTTCTGTATTAGCTCTACTGAACAAGTGAACATTATATAAATAAACTTTTATCAAAAATTGCCATTACCGATTTAACAAGTGTGAGATTAGATTGAGAAGGGTAAAATTATCATATTATTTAGAGATTACTCCAATAAAATAAAACAAGAGCACGTTTCAATCTCATTTATAAAATCATATTTAAATGAAGTAAACAAATGTGTTAATCTAATAACGAATGTAAATATTTGAATGGAAAAGAGACACCAGTGTACGCCATTTACTTACGGACAGTTATCTCTCAATTCTTCTTCATTCGGAGGGAATTCTCTCATGGTTCTTCGAAAGTCATCGGGAGTAAAGGTATTGCATCGAGATATCTCACAGTGGCTGAAGATTCCGAAACCCGAAGAACCTTTTGAATGGAGTCAAGTTAGAATTCATTTGATATTTACAAGCAGGATAGTTCCCGCTGAACCAATTTATGTATCTAAATATTATTAAAAGAACTTGTGAAGTAAGAGTTTTAATTTTGGTTTTAATGATATTAGATTTTTAGTGTGAAAAAGTTTAATATTATAATATAAAATAAATCTAAGATTACTTTCTATCTTCTACATTCTACAACCAATATTAAAATAATCATCAATGATTATGCTGATTATTGAAAAAAAGTGTTAAGGATACGAGGATTAAAATAATATTATTGAACTCATAACTAAGCATTCACTTTAAAACACTTTCATAAACACTTAAACAAGCATTCACTTTCACCATTGTATTCATATTTGTCAGAGCATTCCATTAAGAATTACTATTAGAGAAGTTTCAAAATTTTTCTACCATTATAATTTACCAACTTTTTGGACTCCATTATCGTTGAGTGGTTTTAAGGACCTACACCTACATGCATAATAATATTAATATAACTTAAAGTTAATAAAACCATTTAAGTCACACATGTAACTTCAATATTTGTAAATGACGGGAATTATATCTCTTTATATTGAGAAGATTGGAATTGACTAAAAACGAGTAAAGAAATGGTTTGAGGCTGTTAAAAATATGATTGAGGATAAGATGGTTAAATTAAATTAAAATAGAGAAAATAGTATTATAATTTCAAACCTTTTAAAACTTTCAAAAGATAAGATAAGAATACATAGGTATGCAAGTATTAAAATAACAGAATATCAATAAATATAGTAATTCTATTATTTGTTTAAAATGTTTATTGGTATTGGCTTTTTCTTTTTTAATCTAGGCATACATAAAGGAAAAATAATTAAAGCTATCAGTTCATTTAGGATTTTGTATAACTTTAAATATAAAACTCAAAATTCACAAAAAAAATCTCACTTTACCTGCAACGGTGATCAATAAAATGAAAAGAACTGGCTCCATTTTTACCCACAGCCTTTGTCCAACGTGAACTTTTTTGACGAGTGTGATTGTTCGCACTTTCAAATCTCTTAAGGCTCCGCGGATTTCTTATTATTTAACGGAAGTATTAGTGATAAAGTAATTATTTCCGTTCATTCCATCCTTTTCTTAATCTGCATTTTGTATTTGTGCCCTTAGTAAGAGTCTAAAAAGGGAAATGTCAGATGTCGTAATAAGCGTATAGGATGTTTTTCATGTCCTTGAGTTCTTAAATCCCTGCTTCCTGCCCACGTCATGATTGGGAGTTGTAACAGAAAATGCCAATGATTTTAACCTCAGGAGAAAAAAGGTCACGAAAATTGTGGTACACTGTTTAGTGTTCAACTGAAGAAATACTTCTCTAGCACGTATTAGCCCTGTATGCGATACTCGTATGCCGTGGAAAATATAAGCAAGCATAAGCAATCATGTTAAATAATGACCGAACATATTCACCCAACTAACTCAATTTTGATAAAAGGTTTTGGTGGATTTTTAGGGTGGGAAAAGTAAATTAAAACTCTTGAGTACAGACTTTCAGTTAAAGTAAGGGGGAAAGGATTAAATAGGACAAGTATTTCGTCGCTTAAGGCGCAAAATGACATAACTGCATTTTCCCTATTTTGCAGGAGATGAAAAAATAGTTTGGCTATTAATTAAAGAAAATAATATTATTATAGTTTTAAACCTTCATTTTAGGCCTTTTTGACCGGGGATTAAGATGAAACGCTTCTCTGTGGCGGCGTCCCTAACAATATCAATGAAAGGCGTGCAATTATGTCATTTTGCCTTACGAATGCAGTTATGCTAAAATGACAAAATTGACGATTGCAGCGATTTGAGTCATTTTTTCGCAAAATCGTTGGTGCCAGGTGATCCGGGGCCGGGATTTGCATAAAGATTGATGCATAACACAAAATGGCCAAAATGTCAGTTATGTCATTTTGCGCCTTAAGCGACGATTTGTTTCTATAGGGAGTATTAAGAGGGCAAGAGTTGAATATATAGTTCCAAGACTATATTCTAGAATACAACTGCGTTGTTTAACTCTATTGAGAAAATTAAAAACGTGTTTTTTTTCGTTTTGTTTATTATAAGACTTGTAATACAGCTCATATATTGCCTTATAGTCCAAGAAAGTTAGCTCAAAAAAGAAGTTTATGTGGAACAAATTGTAAAAGAAAGTTTGATGGTGATTCTTATAGGAAATTTTCCGTAGAAAAGGATGGTTAAAAGTCTACCAAAATTAACCGTGTCCTTTAGCCCATATAGCGGATTTTCCAAATTGGCGGTCAATCGTTTATAACTTATTACTTTCAAAAAATCGTTAATAAAATTATAAATTTTGCAGGAAATGATTAAAATTTATTAGTAAAATCAATGGGGAACTGTTTTTTCTCTTACGATAAGTCATTTATCCAATATGGTGGATTTTCCAAAATGGCGTCCACTTATGTTTATAATCAGTAAAATTCCGATGATAAATTCGTAATTTTTACAGGATATGGTCAAAGTATGGTTTTACAGGTCAAGGTATGGTTAATTAAGTCATAATAATAATCATATCAGTTTCCTCTCCTCAATATAAGTCATAATACTATTGATAAAAGTTTCCTCCCCCTCAATATATCAAATATGGCGGATCTTCCAAAATGGCACGTAATAAGTAAAACACGATTGTCCGCCATTTTGAAAAATCCGCCATATTTGATACATTGAGGAGAGGAAGCTGATATGAATATTATTATGACTTAATTCTAACCATATCCTGTTAAAATTAGGATTTTTTTATCAAAATTTTACTTATTATAAACATTAGCGGACGTCATTTTGGAAAATCCGCCATATTGGATAAATGACTAATCGTAAGAGAAAAAAACAGTTCCCCATTAATTTTACTATTGAATTTTAATCATTTATTTATTATTTTATTCGATTTTTAGGAAGTAATAAGTTAAAAACGATTGACCGCCATTTTGGAAAATCCACCATATTGGCTAAAGGACACGGTTAATTTTGGTAGACTTTTCACCATCGTTTTCTACGGAAAATTTTCTATAAGAAACACCCATCAAACTTTCTTTTACAATTGTTTCCACTTCAAACCTTATTTTTCTTGGACTATTATAGTAAAACCCTTGAACAAAGACGATATATATCCATTTTTAAATTTTTCTCCAAACTGTTAAATAATAAATTGATTGCCCTGATTTACTAAAAGAATTTAATTTTCATGTCCCACAATATTTGACTAAAAATAAAATTGTCTTTAAAATCCCCTCTAGTACTAAAAATTATATCTTAAACCAGTCAATATATGTATTTTTTAAATTAGTAAACAATATGGTCGATCAATAGTCATTCTTTTCTTTGATTCTTATTTTAAGTTAAGCAATGATTTGGCACCTTGTTTCAATTTGTGATTTGTATTTTTATTACTTGTTTTCCTTATATATGTTTTTTGTATTTATAAGTTGTATTGTAACTCTTGTTGTGTATCTTTTTTTCTCTGCCTTGTAATTGGATCTTTTTCTGTTTGGCAGTAAGTAAATAAATAAATAAATAAAATACAGATACTCGAAAATTTTCAGAGTTTATCGATTGTAAAAAAAAGGTACAAATTAAGGTACAAAAAATTAGCTATAAAACACATAAAAATAATGTTCAAAATACAAAAGTTAAGGTTAATTGGATAAATAAATTATATTTTTGCTTATTTTCATGTTTAGTGTCTTTCTAATCACTTATTGTAAAACTAAAATTAAGGTGGAAAACGTTCTCAAGTTTTTAAACAGTTTTATGCAATTCTTCAGTTATCGGGAACAAATCAGAGGCATCCGAGCCTAACTACCTAACGTCTTCTTTTAGAGAGGATATTTAATTTTGGAGTAAAACCTAAAATTTTAACAATTATAATTAATTAATTTTTTACTTTTTTTAAGTGGTTGTAAGGTATTTAAAAAATAAAATTTTAGGCATTAATGAGTTAATAAATAGTCTTGGTTGACTACATAGAATCCTTATCGTCCGAAAGCCTCCCACACTTTAACTACCTAGGGCCAAATGAGAGTATGATATAATATTAAAACCGTTAAACGTTTTATGTCAAATCTGTGCTACTATCATTTATATTTTCTAAATCAATTTTTGTAAGCATTTATTTTACCTCGCACCAAAATTATACAATAGTTTACCTTTAAATCTAACCTCCGTTAATAAATATTCAGAGTTCAAAATAAATTTATTTGAGTTATTAATTAATATCGACGACCTGGATTTATATTTTTCTCTTCAATGAAGCATATTTAGTTTATGGTTTACCAGCTTGCTGCCATCATTATTTAGGTATTGTTTTTATACAGTTTTATGTTTGTGTTGTTGTAATTTGTAACATGTCATTTGTCCACATAATTTCTTTTTCGCCTGTACGGGAAGTTTCTTCCCCTTGGCGAATCACATTATTTCTAACTATTCTGTGTTTGTTCTCTATATCTAATAAACTTATATTATTATTATTTGAATATACTCAGAGCAGTGTTTTTCTAGGGCCGAGGTAGATTAAATAAGGCAGAGAGACGCAGTAAGGTAAAGCAAAAACCATTAAAATTTATTAAAACACAAGATATATATAGTCAGCTTGACATAAACGTAATAGTGACGTAACAATCACGTAGCTGCTTGCTACTTCAGTTCGTTTCAGAAAGTTCTGTTGAAACATGCACAGAGTAGAAACATTCCAACACTCCCCCTCAACAAAAGACCTCTGGGGAAAAATAAATATTAGTACATAAATACAAAGATAACACCATTCAAGAAAATTCTTCCAAATTGATCATTTCCATACATTTAAAGTGTTTTGTTGCAGGAAGAGGTTTCGTAAAAATATCAGCACACATTTCAAGAGTTGAAATTTTTCCCAATTTCAAAAATTCATTATCATTTAGTACATCTTTAATAAAATGATGTTGAATGTCTATGTGTTTAGTTCTACTGTGATGGAGATTACTTTCGGCCAATTTAATTGCACCGTTATTATCAACAAAAATTTTAATTTTTGCTAACTCGTTCAGTTCTAATTCCCTCACTAGCTTTTGCAGATATAAAGCTTCCTTAATACCATGAGATAAACTCATATATTCAGCTTCTGTGCTGCTTAAAGCTACAGTCCTCTGCTTTTTAGATTCCCAGGAAATTGCTCCGTTACAAATTTTAAAGATATAACCTGAATACGATCTCCTATCAGTGGTACTATTCCCCCAATCTGAATCTGTGAATCCAACAGTGTTTGATTCATCACACCTGTAAACTAATTTAAAATTAATTGTTTCCTTAAGATATCTTAAAACCCTTTTTGCGGCAGTCCAATGGGTTTTATCATAACACGTCAAAAATTGACTGAGCTTACTAACGCAAAAGGAAATATCAGGTCTGGTACATACAGAAAGATAGTTAAGACTTCCAATTAATTCCTTATACGGAAAAGATTCGTCAAGGCTTTCAGCTTTTACAAGATTTAATTTTACTTCCATCGGAGTTTTCACTGTATTGCAATCGGTCATGTTAAACCTTTCCAGCAACTCCTTAATGTACTTTTGTTGGGACAAGGTTATTAGACCATTATTATCATTCTGAAATTCTATACCCAAACAGAAGTTGGCTTCGCCAGAGTACTTCACCTCTAAAGAAGTTGAAAGATGATCCAAAAGTTTACCAACCAATTCAGGGTCTTCACTAATGAGTAAAAGATCATCCACGTATATAGACAAGACAGACATTAGATTATCCTGTTTCAGAAAAAAGATACAAGGGTCAGTACATGTATTTTCAAATCCAAAGTCCAACAATAATTGTTTTAATTTAACGTACCAGCATCTCCCGCTTTGTTTCAGTCCATACAAAGATTTTTTTAGTAAACAAACTTTGTTACCTTTTACTATACTATCTAAAATTAGCTTAGCTTTATCACACAACATCTGATCGGGTTCATTTTCAATCAAGTACTCTAAACCCAAATCAAAATGTTTTGGTAGCCTCATCAGTACCTTTTCTTCTAAAATACCATTCAAATAAGCCGTCGTAACGTCAAACTGATGAATTTTGAGTTTAAGTTTAGATGCTAAAGCAGTTAATAAACGTATAGAACTTAATCTGGATACAGGAGAGTAAGTTTGATTTTGAAAATAATTAACATTAGGAGTTTGACTGAATCCCTGAGCTATTAATCTAGCCTTTTTGATTTCGTTACCACTCGAGTCATTCTTATTCCTTAAAATAAATCTACTTCCAACAATATTAGAAAGTGATTCAACATCCTCTGGAGCATCCATAATGTCAAAAGTATCGTTTTTGATTACGCTTCTACATTCCGAAGCTATAGCCTTAATCCAAAGAGATGAATCTTTTGATTGAAGGGCTTGCTCCAGTGATATTGAGTCATTTCCGAGCATACATTCAAATACATCAAAATTTGAATCAGATTCACAAGTGTCAACACTATACATATTATTAGAGTTATATTCAAGAGATTTGTCAACAACGTCATTAGAGTTACTTTGCCCTTTTGGTACAGTTTTGTATACCTTTTTGGGTCTGCCCCTCTTACCAGTCTTAACAAGTTTAGGACGACCTGGTGCTCTTTTTGGTTCACCAGGTTCATCAGATACATCGGCCTCGGATTCACTTGATGCATCATTAGACGGGATTTTTTCATTATCAATAGGAAAGGGGATGATAAAAGTTTGAGTTATTGCATCGCGTTTCAAAACATCATCACAATAGGGGTCAAGTTCTGGGTACTCCTGCTTTTCAACAGGAATTTTCTTTTCGATAAACTTTACACTTCGGGTAACTTCCACAATATTTTTATCCTCCAAAAATATTCTAAACGCTTTTGATTCATCATGGTATCCTACAAAGATTCCTTTTAAACCTCTAGGGTCAAACTTTTTCCTAGGTTTGAAGTTATTCCACACGTAAGCGTCACATCCAAAAGTTTTGAAATACCCTACATTAGGTTCACGTCCAAACCAAAGTAAGTATGGGGTTTTTCCTCCTAGCGATTTTGAAGGGGTTCTGTTCTTTACATGGTTAGCCGTTGCTATGGCTTCGGCCCAAAATCTTACGGGTAGTCCAGATTCAATTAACATGCATCTAGCAATGTCTAGAAGAGTTCGGTTTTTCCTTTCTGCCCTACCGTTTTGTTGTGGGGTATGTTTTACGGATAACCTTCGTGAAATTCCTAAATCCTTCAGGTAATTATTGAAATTTTCTCCTAGATACTCAGTGCCTCTATCCGATTGGATAAATTTAATTCTCTTCCCGGACTGTCTCTCAAGAAGTTTTTGAACTTCTTTAAAAACTTGAAAAGTATCACTTTTATGTTTCAAAAATCTTACCTCGGTCCAATCTGTACTTTCGTCGATGAACGTCACAAAGTACGAGGCTCCTCCGTTGGATTTTGTCCGGATGGGTCCACAAAGGTCTGTGTGGATTACCTCCAATTTCTCTGTACTTCTCTCATGGGAATTCGGGAAGGATGAGCGGCACAGTTTTCCTTCGATGCATACCTCACATACAAAATCCTTAGGTACACTTGGTAGTTTCTTTAGGTCCTTGAATGCGCCGTTCTTCACTCCTCTAGATAAAATTTCAGGGGATGCATGTCTAAATCTTGAGTGCAACCTCAGGAAGTCAGCTTTGCTTCTAGAATCCAGCGAAGAACTTGCGACGGATGTAGATTCCCTCGGATTTTCCCGGTCGGTTCTATCCTGTCCAAAATCTTCTAAATAATACAGGTTCTTACTTCGCGTTCCGTAGATAACTTCGTTCTGTGAGTTTCTAAGTGTCACGTTATATTTACTAAATTTCACAGTCCAACCTTTGTCACAAATTTTTGCAACAGACAGTAGGTTATTTCTCACATTTGGAACCAGCATGGCATCTTCAATAGTTATTTCTTCCAGTTTACCGTTCTTCCTCGTCTTGATTTTGGCGTCTCCAGTTCCTTTGATTTCTGTAGATCTGTGATCGGCTAGTTTTAAGTTTGTCATTTGAGATTCCCTCAATGATTTGAACAAGACTTTGTCTCTCAAAAAATGACCTGTAGATCCGGAGTCCAGGATAAACTGCCTTTCCTTCGCTTCTATGTTGGTTTCAATCGAGTTGCTTTCCAGTTGAAAAGAATTTGGCTTCTGCTTCTGCGTAGTATAGGGGCACTTGTTACTCTTATGTCCAGGTTCTTTGCAGTTCCAGCAAGTAACACTTTGATTAGGACTTCTCCGGTCTTGCTTCCATCTAGATGATCCTCTAGATTTGCCTGTAGGGTTATACTTTTTGTTTTTTGTGGAGTTGACGAAATAAGCACCTGAATCTTCATTTGACGGTCCATTTTTTCTGGCATTAAACTCTTCGATTATCTTGATCTTCAAGGCATCAGGCTTTGGTAATTCGTCTCGTGATTCAATCGCAACCCTGAAGTTCTCGAAGTTCTGTGGTAGGCTATATAAAAGCATGATTGTAAGCAGCTCGTCATCGATGTGTATTTTGAGATCTTCCAATTTGTCTTTGAGATCGAAAAATTCCCGGAGATGATTTCTGACGTCGTTCTCGTTTTCTTTCATCTTTAAGTGTAGTAGTGCCTTCAACAATGTTGCTTTTCTTGCGGGACCGGTCGACTTAAATATCTGCGATAGCTTTTCCCAAATCTCTTTAGCTGTTCCACAATTCTTGATCTGTTTCAGTTCCTTAGGTTGAATATTCAGTATTAGATCCGACATCGCCTTCTGATCACCAGTGTTCCATTCTAGCTTCTCAGCTTGTTTGTCAGTTCCTTCAGGACAAGTTTCCTTGATGTATTTCCAAGTATCATTCTTAATCATCAGAGCCTTCATCTGGATGACCCATGTCTCATAGTTGTCCTTGTTTAGAACTTCCATCTTGTAGATCATTCCAGCCGTTCCTGCCATCTTTTAAGTCTAATTAAATCTCTAATCCATGCAATTCCAATAACGATCTTTACCTCTCTCCGGTGTGTAGCCCATAACCTCTAGGGTAGGCTACGTATATATAGGCCCATAACCTCTAGGGCCGAGGTAGATTAAATAAGGCAGAGAGACGCAGTAAGGTAAAGCAAAAACCATTAAAATTTATTAAAACACAAGATATATATAGTCAGCTTGACATAAACGTAATAGTGACGTAACAATCACGTAGCTGCTTGCTACTTCAGTTCGTTTCAGAAAGTTCTGTTGAAACATGCACAGAGTAGAAACATTCCAACAGTTTTCAAAGGTGAGGCAATTTAATTTTATGGGGGGGGACAATTTGAAAATTTTCAACCAAATTGCCGCTCCAGATGGGTAAAATTGTAAAAGTTATTTTAGGGGGAAGGACCCCCGAACCCCCCTCATAACTTAGCAATTTATTTACTATATACGTACCGTTTTTCCTTAAAAATTCTTGCGCCTAAATAGAGCGAGTCTCATTGGATGTAATCTAAGTAATCTCAAAATGAACAACACTATTTTAAAGGTACTAAAGTTTGACAGGAGAGAGACCAGCAGACCTCCAAATTTTATTTGCTAAGTCATTCAAAACTCAACGTATAAAAGTACTCGTAAGAATGCAAGAATGAGTCAACCCCCCGAAACTAAAGTTTCTTACGACTCTGTAAGGATCTAATATTAACACATTGTTATAATAACTCTAAAATTATTGATTACTATATTTATAAAATATACGAAAATTTATTTCATTGAAAGTATTTTTAATTTGAAATTCGGTTCTCTATTTTGCGTTTTGAACACTCACTAGTTTTCTAAACACATCTTTCATACACCAATTGGAAAATTTTGAGACTGCAAATCTTTATTCAATATTACATACACAATAAACTAGACAAAAAGAAATATACCAAATCATTTAGGATAAACAAAACATTAAAGCAGCTTTTATAGCAAGTTCTATAATATCCTGTAAATTATCACGGTTCGTCCATTCTTTTTTTCTGTCTACTTCCTCCTCTTCCTGAATTCGAAAGCATTGGCAAAGAAAGCTCGGTGCTCTCCTTGCTCCTCAAGAAAATCCAGAAATTGCCCTCTCAAGGTCAAAATGTCTTCTTCGGTGCAGATTTTCATTCTCAACAGCTTGGTTCTTTTTACCACTTGCAAAAGCACGTCCCTTGCCACACTTCCACAGGTTTTCTGAACGTTTTTCAAGTCACAGGCCATTTCATAAGCCTTAGTCCTGGGGAAAATGAGTGTGATTTAGAGTTAAGTTTTTTATGAAATATTTTGCCCCCCCCCAAAAAAAATTATATTTGTTTAAGTCAGAAAAAATTTACAAAGCCATTAATAATTTCTGAAACGAAACACTATTTCCAAAAAAAAATATTTCTTTTATATATTATTTATATTCATTAAATAAAAAAATCTAGTAAAATTAAATAGTGGTTAACGAGCAGATAAAAAGAGAAAAGGTGCTTTTTGCTGACTCTGATTGGTGGAATCCTTCTTTAACCGATGGTTGAGCAGCAGTGGTGAATCCAGGATTTTGGTTTGGGGGGGCTGAGTTTCTCAAAAATAACCTTATTGCTATTATGGGCTGTTCAAGTATCAATATAAGCAACTGAAAGGGGGAGGGGGGTTGTCAGTGGCAATAACCAGAGTTTTGTTTAATGGTTATTACTCAACATCTTTTCTGGGGTCTAATCTTAGGAATACAAAGTTGTAGGTGAGATGATTTCGGAAGGTTTTAATTTTGGTGTACTAAGTTTCAAAATTGTGTAAAAATGTCAACTCCAAGTAAAAGGGGGGTCTGGGGGTCCTCCCCCAGAAAATTTGTTAAAATTTGCCCCTCTAAATAGTGTTTTAGCTCATTTCGAAGCCTTTCAGATTCCACCCAAAGAGCACAACTCATTGTAAGCGGCAGAATTTTCATGGAAAATAGGTTATAAGATTATGAATTGGAAAATTTCTAGGGGGTTTAGGGGTTCCTATTCCAGAAAATTTTTTGAATTTTGCCCTAAAAGTGGCATTTTAACTCATGTTGAGACACTTTAGGTTACATCAAAGAGGATCACTCCTCGTAAATCCCTAAACCTTTAAGGAAAAACCGTACTTATTAGGTTCCAAAAATTTCGAGGGGGTTTGGGGGTCTTCCCCCAGAAAAATTTTGGAATTTTTACCCTTAAAAGTAGGTTTCCGATTCCTTTTGAGACCCTTTGGGTAACACCACCGAATTTCCGCAACGTAGTAAAATTTCTTTTTTGTTTTATTGCTATTACCAAAACTTGAATGTCTTATTCCTGGGGGGGCTGCAGCCCCACAGCCCCCCCTACTGGATTCGCCACTGTTGAGCAGTGATTAAGTTGCTGTGAATAATGCCATTAGGAGGGATCAGTTGTGAAAACAATTTCCGATTTCTGTAGGAATTTTATGCCAAAAATATATTTCTTGACTTTTTCTAATTCATAAACTTCAGAGTTACCATTTCAATATTAGTTTTTCTCCGATCTTAAAGAGATTATACCGTCTTTTTACTTCAATACACTTTCTTTTTATAAAGATTTTTTAATTAAAAAAAGCAATTAGCATGGAAAACAAATAAATCATAGTAAAAATATATGAAGGGGTAAGTGAATGGAGGAAACCCAGAGTGTTTAAGAACACTATCTAAAAATTATAGGGTTCTCAGATCTATCTTTCTTTACCTATTCTATTTTATTCTCAAACGCGCAAGTCGCCTAAATGTTTTCAGAATTAGAGGAAAACAATAAGAGGAAACTGCGAATCCTAAAAGAATTGAGTACAGCCGGTACTGAGGATAATCATGCTGTCATGCAAGGCAAGGATCTATAACCTTCAAAAAGTCAAAAACGTTAGGAGCGAATAAGGGTAAAAACATTATTATTAGGGTAGAAATCACTTAATTTAATTGGAGCTTAATCGTAATTCTAAGCGATAATATCCTACCTTGCAGTATCCATCGGTCTGTACCAAAACAAAAGGGTAATGGATTTCTACATCGATCGAGAAAGAAATCAATCAGGATTGGCAAAAACTTGTTTTTTTTTTCTGAAAAAAGTGTGGGTTTTTTCAAAATTAAGTCATTTTCTACTATATAATAAGTGGGTTTTTTCAAATTTTAGTGAGTTCTTTCATTGTTAAGTGTGTTCTGTCAAAATAATGTCAGTTTTTCTATAGTTAAATAGGTTTTTTCAAAGTTGAAACTTTTTATACTTTGAAAAAAAACCCACTGAAATGGTAAAAACACCCATTAATTGATGAAACCTGGTGTAAATTTTGATAAGAGTATAATAAGCCAAGTGGGCCAATTAATAAAAATGAATAATCGCTTACTTTGTATTTTCATTTATGTTAGCACTACACCTATACGATTCCGCCATAGAGGGATTCCGCTCATAAATTTGTTTTCTTTTAACTTCCAAACAAGGCACATATCATCGGAATTTTTCAAAATTTTACAAAGAAAAGACGCAGATACATAAATAACCACTGAAATTCACTGAATTCCACTTAACAAAAAAATCAAAAATCTCTTATCAGAAACATCAGCAAGGCACCGATACATTCAATGACAAGCATGGATTCCTAACTCTATGCATGGATTCTTCCCCCTCCTTTAACCGTTTTCTTTAAATGTTATGAGGTCGAAGAACATCGAAAGAAAAAAACATAACAGTGCAACTGTGAACTTATTCTGAGTTTCAGAAAAAAAAATTGAGCTTCAAAATGAAACTCGAAAGCGGGCGTTTTTAGGGGATATGGACAAATTTCGGGGATTTGGACAAAATTGAACCACAGTTGATCACAATAAACGATGCATTTTACATTAAATTAAATAGGAATGATCGGGACCTGTTGATTTCGATAACATTATCCGATTGATAACATTAACCGTGATCACTCGACTGTATTTAACTTTGAAAAAACCACTGAAATTTTAAAAAAAACCTCCTTAATTTTTGAACTCTTGTTTGAACTTTAAACGCCCTAAATTTTGAAAAAAAACCCATTCAATAATAAAAAAACCCCACTGAATAAGGAAAGAACCTATTTAACTTTTTTTTTAAATCCCTGAGAAATCTAAAAAATCCTCATTAGTTTTTTACAACTAGTTTGAATTTAAACGTCTTAAATTTTGAAAAAACTCACTCAACCTCAGTTCTTTGTATGTTATTTCGTCGTGTTCATATTAAAACTGACAAAATCTTGATTTGTTTGAAAAAAAAACCAAAAATGGGTCCAAAATGTGGATTTTTTTCACATGGGTTTTATTGAAAAAACCCATTGGGTCCAATCCAGCCAACCCTGATCATAAGTAACTTTGAACAATTTTTTTTAATTAGGCAAGGAAAATATACCTCGAAAATAGAGAAATCCCACAAATTATTTTAAATATGAAGAAAATATCGAAATATTGTTCATACAAGCATCTTGTTTCTCGGAGGAGTTTTTCAAATGACGCCCTTTCTTCCTCATTCATTTCGTATTCTTCCTCATCTATTTCGTTTTCTTCTTCGTCCATTTCGTTCTCTTCAGGGAATCTGAAAGCCTCATACAAACGAAGGCCTTCTGAGCGACAATGCTCATCTCTCACGGAAAGGGTTTTCTTTATACAAGGAGCACTGGCCCTGAAATCTGCAATAAAAAATAACAATGAGACTCAATATCGTCGGCAATCTCGGAAACATGTGGAGAATTTTTTTTTAAGTTTTGAAAAAAGAAATATCGTGAATCCATATGAACTGTTGTCGTTTATTAAAATAAATTAAACTATATGACCATAATCAGTGATAATTTTAACGCCTTTAAGAGCGTATTTCACGCATTGAAAATCGGGAATACGCTTTAAAAAACTTGCCAGGAGTATTTTCACGCTTTGCATTTTCAACAAAGGTTTAGCTTAAAAAATGCATGGAGCCCTACCGAAAACAACTAATATTTTTTGTCTACTCAAAACACCAACTTTTACATTTTCTACTGATATTTGTTTGGATTGTTGTTTTTTTATTTGTTTTAATTTTTTCTAATTCGTTTAACATTTTCTACAAATACTTAACATATTCTTTAATTGTTAAAAACTAAATAGCATACTCATTTTTTTCAATTTCATTTTTTGTCCATTAAAAAAGTAAGTATTTTTATAGAAAATTTGTATCAGTATTTGTAGTTTACGTTATTTCCGTATTTCACTCCTCCTAAAAAAGACAAGGAGTATTTTTACCCCTCCAAAAAATCATAGGAATAACACTGACCATAATAGAAAGTAATGGAAAACGATTTTTTATAACTGTTAAAAAATCAACAAAAAAATCAACTAAAAGCAAACAAAACCATTCTTTGTATATATACATTACTTAATTGTATCTTTATCTTTTTTCAGTATTATAAGGGTTTTTTATTTATTTTTATTGTATAGGTACATTAAAAATATTAGTATTTTTTATTAAAGTTAAACTTTCGGAACCTGGTCTTTTTTTTTAATATTTTTAGAAAGAACACCTATACCCTTCCTTATAGCATAAAGGAATGTACTTTGAAACATATTCACTTTGAATTGAAAAAAAACAAGCTGTATGACATTCTCTAACATTCTATGCACTTGCCACAGCATATAACGCTTAACTTTAAATTTTTACAAAAACAATTATTACTCCTTTTACTTTTTAAACTAATTTTTCAATAATTTTTACTAAAAACAATTCATACTTAAATTATTTCATACTTAATTTTTAGAAATATTTCAATTTTGAAGCATTTTACTACTCATTGAGAAATAGATCAAAGGTATAATAAAAAGGCATTATCATGGCTCCAGGAAAGTAACAACTCATCTCTTACGAATTTCGCTAATATACTTTAGCATGGGTCAACTTTAGTGATATAGACACTTCGTAATCCAAAATATTTCATTCAAATTTTAATTAAAAGAGCTCTCTTACCCCTTCCGAGCTGAGATTCTCCGTTGCACACATCTTTCATAAGACTCATAACGTTTTGGATAGTGCTCATCAACTGTGCAACTTCCTCATTTTCTGACGTTTCCAACTCTTCAATCAATTTACCAGTGCATTCTTGAACCACAGATGAAGAGCATTCTATCGCTTCAAGCAGGGGTCTGTTTGATAAAAAAAAATATGAATTTTAACTTTGGATCGAATTTATCTTGAATTTTTAAAAATGAACTTGCGCGATGTACCTGCTAGATATTTAAATGATGTCTGTGGTATAATATTTTACGAGTGTCGCTATATCATCCAACTGAGATCCAAGATGGAGAATAATACCCATCAAAAGAACTCTGTTTTTATAGATTTTAAAGGAACGTTCTACAATTTTAACCATGAAATACTTTTTTCTGAACTTCCAAAAAATAAAGTTATCTAGAAATTCATTCGAATCCTTCACAATATTTACAATAAAGCATGTGAAAAAGTTTTTCGTTCATCCCCTGATTTTACCGAAACCATTTAAAATAAATTCAGGAGTCTTACAAGGTGAAGTATTAAGCCCGATTCTTTTCTCTCTTTTCTTGAACGATCTTATTATCCACCTAAATAAATCTGGAATTTCAGATATCAGTTTTCGCGACGGGACCCTCATATTACTCTATGCAGATGACGCTGTTATTTTAGCAGACTCCCCTCTGTTAACCTAAATATGAAACTTTGCATTTTGGAACAATTTTGCTCAGATCACAGACTTAAAGTTAATATTAAATAAGAGTAAAGTAATGGTATTCAGAAAGGGGATGAACTGTTGAAACATGATAAATTTATTTCAAAAATAGCAAACTGGAAATTGTTAGCAACTATATTTATCTCGGTGTCCCTTTTTCTTCTTAGGTTTCTAAAGAGAGGAAACATTTCTGGAGAATGACAAGAATGAGGTTTGATTGAGAAGGGTAAATAATATATTTTTCTATGTAAAGAGATATTCTACAATGAAATAAAACCCGAGAAAGTTTCTATAATTTACAAAATCAAGTCTAAATGAAGTAAGCAAATGTTTTAATCAAATAACGAAAGTAAAAATCTGAATGGGAAAGATCCCCCAGTGAACGCATTTATCTATACTTACGGACAAATCTCTCTCAATTCTTCCTCATTCGGAGGGAATTCTCTCACAATTATTCGAAAGTCATCGGGAGTAAAGGTATTACATCGAGATATCTCACTCTCACACTTGCTCAAGATTCCGAGACCAGAAGAACCTTTTCAATGGAGTCAAGTTAGAATTTATTTTAGTATATCCAAAAGCTTGATATTTTCCACTGAACCAATTTGATACATCTAAATATTATTAAAAGAACTTTTAGAGAAATAGTTTCAAATTTGGTTAATGATATTACATTTTTTAGTAAGTAGAAAAGTTTCATACTACAATATAAAATAAATCTAAGACTCATTTCCATCTACAGTCTACAACCAATGTTAAAACAATCATCAATGATTAAGCTGATTATTTTTTTTTAAAATATGGATACGAGGATTCAAATAATATTCTATTAAAAATTAAGCATTCACTTTAAAATGTGGCCATTTCAATCATATTTAGCATTATTTATAACCCATTAAATTACACCGGCAACTGCAATAATTGGAATTGCCATGAATTCTAACACTTTATATTTTGAAGATCGGAATTGACCAAAAGCAAGTAATGAAATTGTTTGTGGCTGTTTCTAAATTATATTAATTAGGAGTTAAATTATTAGGAACATTATGGTAGGGAACAATGTGGATAAGTTAAATTAAAATAGAGAAAATATTATTATAGTATCAAACAGATAAACCTTCCAATATATCAGATAAGAAGATATAGATATGCAAGTATGAAAATGAAAGAATAACTACAATATTTTTATTATTTGAGAGTAATATTCTCCGTGCAAAGAAAATGAAAAATTATGAAAGTACATTGAAAATTTATTTGCACTCTAGTTAAAAATTTTAAAAATGTACAATTGTACAGTCGAAGAAAAAAAAAGTGAGACAGTTCGCATTGTGAGCGAACTACTGGGGTTAGGATGATAATTTTTGTGTCATTTTTCATGATTTAACTTCTTCTTGAAATTAAAATATAGTTTATGTCCTTAGGGGGCCGTCTACATATTAAACGAAGCACCAACTTTTGTTTTTCCTACCGGCGACATCAAGGATTATTCCAGATTCTGAAAGAGCACCCCCTAAAACCCCCCAAAACCAATTTTCATGTAATTTGGTCCCCAAATAAAGCCAGGAGTGGGGGTTGAAGTTCGTTGAATTTACGTTGAAATCTCGTTTTTTACGTTGAATTCTCGATTTTGATCCTTATAACCATCAACCCCGCACGAGAATTCAACGTGAAAAACGAGATTTCAACGTAAATTCAACGAACTTCAACCCCCACTCCTGGCTTTATTTGGGGACCAAATTACATGAAAATTGGTTTTGGGGGGTTTTAGGGGGTGCTCTTTCAGAATCTGGAATAATCCTTGATGTCGCCCGTAGGAAAAACAAAAGTTGGTGCTTCGTTTAATATGTAGACGGCCCCCTAAGGACATAAACTATATTTTATTTTCAAGAAGAAGTTAAATCATGAAAAATGACACAAAAATTATCATCCAAACCCCAGTAGTTCGCTCACAATACGAACTGTCTCACTTTTTTTTCTGCGACTGTACGTAGTATTGGGTTATCCCATAAGTTCTGTTACTTTTTACGAAGTTTTGTCTTTGAAAATTTTTTATGAAAAACTGGTAATAGGTAGAGATTTCAAACAAAAGGGATTTTGATATATGTATATTTATGAACATAATGTGTGATTTTGGTAGTTCTCGGGATATTATTTCTTTTCAAAATGGCGGTTTGAAAAAAAGACCAAAAACGACGATTTTCGCGTAATTTTTTTATTTTGTTTAAAAAAATAGGAAGAACGCATAATTCATGGCTAAAAAAAGTTTTACAGTATATTTGAAATGTTTAGATTACAATGTCATAGTTTCAAGATGATTCGATAAGTTTAAGGTTGGAAATTTTGGCTTTAAAACTTCATATGTTGGCAATTTCACGTGTTTTTTAAAGCACGCCTATTGTTTTTCTAAGCAGCTGGTATGAAGTAATTAAAGGCATGTGTTTTTTGAACCATAATGGCTTCTTAATGCATTGAATTGATGCGATTAATGCATTGAAAGTATCTTTTCATAATATCATTCAATTGATTTATTTCTAATTGCCAAGGAGTTGTTTTTTTGTAATGTTTTCGTATGAAGCGAAGAAAATTGCTTTGTTCGCTGAGCGTAAGTTCAGCGAGTGTAATTGTGAAAAGCTAAAACGTTGCGCGCTTGCATTGTGCGCACTATTTTTTGAACTTAAGTTCAGATATAATTTAAAATACTGCATATTTTGAATACTTGGGTCTTTCCTAAGCTTTTTTATTGATTTTGATGCTTTTTTTCGTAAAAATTTCTTTCAAATGACTAACATTATTGAGGTAAGTTTTTTGCAAAGATGTTATGTTTGGGACCGAAATTTCCTAAGTTAAACTAATTGAATTATCTTGAAACTATGACATCTTAAACTAAACATTTCAAATATATAGTAAACTTTTTTTAGCCCTGAATTATGCGTTCTTCCTAGTTTTTTAAACAAAATAAAAAAAATTACACGAAAATCGTCGTTTGTGGTCTTTTTTTTTCAAACCGCCATTTTGAAAAGAAATAATATCCCGAGAACTACCAAAATCCCACATTATGTTCATAAATATACATATATCAAAATCCCTTTTGTTTGAAATCTCAACCTATTACCAGTTTTTCATAAAAAATTTTAAAATACGAAACTTTGTAAAAAGTAACAGAACTTATGGGACAACCCAATATACATTTTTACCAATTGTACATTTTTAACTAACGTGCAAATAAAATTCCGTTGAACGTTTATAATTTTCAATTCTATTATTTGTTTAAATTGTTTGATAGTATTGGCTTTTCCTTTTTTAACCTTTTACCTGCCGATGTTCCCAAATGGGAACATAATTTTAAGGAATTTTTTCACCGCTTATTTTTTCATGCAGGAATTCGATACTTGGTAGAAAGCAACTCAAAGATATGAAGTTATTTTACATGTAAAAGTTTTTCACGTGGAATTTAATCCTTATTGTAGAATTTACATCAAAATTAGAGATTTTTGGCTCTTCCAAAAGTTGCACAAGTTTCAATTTGTGAAAATTTTAAATAAATTTAGTTTTAAATAATTTTGCTGTATTTTGGTAGCTTAAGTACACATCTTCCCATTTGGCTTGACAGAATAGCTTTACATTCTAATTTTGGGTAGTAATTACCAAAACAACGTATATGTTCCCAAATGGGAACATCGGCGTTTGGGGTATAGTATTTGAGGGGATATTCATAACATGCAAAAATTCAAGTTATTTCCTATTTTCTTTAATTTTTTGAACTTTTTTCGTCTCAAAGGATTAAAACAGGTTAAGAATGATGTTTTAAATTCAAAAATATGTGATTTTTATTTTTCTCATGATTTATGGAGAGAAAAAATTCCAAATCTTCATAGCAGAATTTTACACTTATATATTTTTCTAAATGCCCAATCGATTAATTTTCAGTAATTATCAATAGGGGTTATGCAAAGAGCATATTTTGAGTGCTTCTGAGGATTTGCGTATATATTTTTGTGCAAGTACTGTTTTTACATAAAAATTTTAGGAATAAAATCGAAGAATTTTGAAAAGAAGGAAAATTGCGTACATCTAAAAACACTCTTCTAACGTATGTTGGATGTAAGATATATATGGTTCAGTTTGGAATCTTCCATGAGAAACACGGGTTTAATGAATCAATGGGGATAATTATGATTATCACTTTTGAAAGCTAATTAGATTTGAATGCAATTAGTGAATTTTATGCTAGATATCCCTATAGAACCGTATTTAAAACTAATTTTTCTCACAGAAACGTAACTGTTTAGCTTTGAAGAGCATGGGAACCCTCTTATGTATTTTTTACAGCAAAATATTACCCATAGTGCAAGAAAAATTTACGGAAAAGCTTCGCGAACGCAATAAATATATAAATTTTTTCTTATAACAGTCTATAAAAATGTTACTTAATCGTCCAAGAATAGATAATAAAATTAAATAATCGTCGGCAATCATAAAAATGTTCATAATTATTGAGTAGAAACCTATTTCAAGCATTTTATTTGAATTAATTTTAAAATATGTGCCTATTGGGGGAAATCCCCCTAAAAACTTCACCCCAAACGCCGATGTTCCCAAATGGGAACATCCTCAAAATCATACTTAGGATTTTTTTTCCGACAAAAAATGACTGGAATGGTTTTAGTAATGATAAAACAAGCCATTTAAGCCAAAAATCAGAACCTTTAATTCGAAATTTGAATTGCGGCGTTTAAAAGGTTTTAATCATAAATAAATTATCAATTCATTTAGGATTTTGTAATTTTAAATAAAAACGGATTACCTGCAACGGTGATCAACAAAATGAAAAATACTGACTCCATTTTTACCAACAGCCTTTGTCCGAAGCGAACTTTTTGACGAGTGTTATTGTTACCACTTTTAAAACTCCAAGGACCCTTTATTAATTAACGGAAGTATTAGTGATAAAGTTATTATTTCCGTTCCTTGAATCCTTTCCTGAATCTGCATTTGTATTTAAATCGTCAGTTGGAAGAAGGGAATGTCCAAAAACCAAGTTTTGAGAAAATCGAAAAAAACTGTAGGGGAGAGTGTTGTACCTCTGGACAAAAATCACGTTTGGATTTTTCTAAGACATGTAAAATCACATTTTGACAATTTAAAGTGCCCAACCTATAGTCCTAACCTTTGTGAGTACAGAGATATTTTTCACTAGCCAAAATCTTGAAAATTGGATTTTTCATCATTTATAATAACATGGAAAAATTTGTGTCCAAAGGTACAACAACCTGTTGTACCTATGGACAGACCCAGTTGTACCTATGGACACCCTTAAAAAGGGAAATTTTAGTTAAAAAAGGCTAAGAATTAACATTTTTATTGATGCATTACCTTTTAATAACCTATTTCAAGCCTTTTTAAAATTGAAAATAGATTTTTTAAAGTAATGTAGTTTTAGATCATAAATGATCATTAAAACGAAGTTGAATGATAAAAGTCTTGATTTTTTACCAAAAACACAAAAATCGCATGGTATTTTCAGATCAAAATTTAAGATAATAGTTTCATCAATCATGCTGATTGATCTGACAACTTCACTGATCCCAAAAAACAAACAATTCCATCACCACTTAGTTGTGCAAGCATTTGGTGGTAATAACAATAATAATTTGGTGTTAAATCTTCTTCAGTGGAAATTTCAAGTTTTTTTAATCATCATACATAAATGCGATAGGGTGCTTAGGATTTTACACCATATTTTACATTAAATTCCAAGTAGAATCATAAATTTAGAAAAGTAGTTTAGATCACAAAATATTTGATTTTTCATCTAAAATTCACTTGAAAATAATCGCTGACAAATAGATTACCATTTAGAATTAATTGAACATTTTTTAAAATGTTTTCAGTTAAATGAAACCTGATTCTAAAACGCCGATTAGCTACAGACACCCACAAGAAAGTGTCCGTAGGTACAGCACTTATGGTGTCCGAAGGGACAACATCAGGTGTTTTTGCATTCAAAGTTCTATAAAAGATAAAAGAATTGAGATCTGACGATTTCTAATATCAAAACTAAAAAGTCAAAATCTCGAGGATTCCCCCATGTATCCCATTTTATCATATCATAATAATAGGGGAAGAAAAGAGTTAATGTAGTGATGCACTATAAAAAACTTTGAACACCTAAAAACAGTATTTTTATTATATAAAATTTAAATAATATTTTAAAGAGCTGATTTCACGTTAGCAATTAGATAGCATCTGTTTACATTCAAAATCGATCACAAATTTAAATTTATATTTTTTCCCCGAATTTTAAAATGAGGTGGCTGAAGGTACAACCGTCCGTAGGTACAACACTCTCCCCTATAGGTAATAGAATTTTCATTGTATAACCACCAAATATTTACTGGAAGTTTAAAACCCTAATTAGAAAACAGAGCAATCATCAAAACGAATATAAGTATATTCAAAAATATTTTACAGTCAAAATATGTTGATTGACTTATTCCCTTCTCCCACCTTATAAAATTTTCTGATGAAAAAATCTTTCAAAAAACCTTTAAATTCACATTTAAATTATATTTATCCTTAGTTTACACCACAAAAGGGTGAAATAAAGAGAATATGACAAATAAAATTCAAAACTATAGTGAAACTGAGTTATTAAAGCTGTATCGATGGAGTAAATATGAATGGAGTCAGACATTCCCTGCATTAAAATTTTATTTTAACTTAGTTTAAAGCACAAAGACTATGAAAGAAAGAAAAGTTTACTTAAAAAATACAATGAATGGACATCGATTTCCCAACTTAACCTTTTAAACGCCGCAATTCAAATTTCGAATTAAAGGTTCTGATTTTTGGCTTAAATGGCTTGTTTCATCATTACTAAAACCATTCTAGTCATTTTTTGGCGGAAAAAAATCCTAAGTATGATTTTGAGGATGTTCCCAAATGGGAACATCGGCGTTTGGGGTGAAGTTTTTAGGGGGATTTCCAAAAGGCACATATTTTACAATTAACTCAAATAAAATGATTGAAATTGGTTTCTACTCAATAATTATGAACATTTTTATGATTGTGGACGGTTTTTTCATTTTTATTATCCATACTTGGACGATTGAGCAACGTTTTATAGATTTTCATAAGAAAAAATTGACATGTTTATTACGTACCCGAAGCTTTTCCGTAAATTTTTCTTGCACTATTAGTAATATTTTGGTGTAAAAATACATAAGAGTGTTCCCATGCTCTTTAAAGCTAAAATGTTACGGTTCTGTGAGAAAAATTAGTTTTAATTACGGTTCTATACGGATATCTTGCATAAAATCATCTAATTGCATTCCAATCTAATTAGCTTTAAAAATTGATAATCATAATTATCTCCATTGATTTATTAAAGCTGTGTTTCTCATGGAGGACTCCAAACTTAACCACATATATCTTACATCCATGAAGAATGTTTTTAGATGAATGCACTTTTCCTTATTTTTAAAATTCTTCAATTTTATGCCTAAAATTTTTGTCTAAAAAAAGTACTTGAACAAAAATACGAGTATATACGCAAATCCTCAGAATCACTCCAAATATGCTCTTTTCATAACCCCTATTGATAATTACTGAAAATTAATCGATAAGGGAGTTAGAAATATTGGGTTGTCCCATAAGTTCTGTTACTTTTTACGAAATTTCGTGTTTGAAATTTTTTTATGAAAAACTGGTAATACGTGGAGATTTCAAACAAAGAGGATTTTGAACTATGTATATTTATAAACATAACGTGTGAATTTGGCAGTTCTCGTGATATTATTTCTTTTCAAAATGGCGGTTTGAAAAAAAGACAAAAAACGACGATTTTCACGTAATTTTTGTCTTTTGTTTAAAAAACTGGGAAGAACGCATAATTCATGGCTAAAAAAAGTTTTACAGTACATTTGAAATGTTTCGATTAAGGTGTCATAATTTCAAGATGATTCAATAAGTTTAAGGTAGGAAATTTCGGCTTTAAAACTTCATATATTGCTAATTTCACGTGTTTTTTAAAGCACGCCCATTGTTTTTCTAAGCAGCTGGTATGAAGCAAATAAAAGGCAGATGTTTTTTGAACCATAATGCGTTTTTACACAGTTTAAACATTTAAAGAACCTTTTCATATTATAGGTGAATAGATATATTTCTAAATTCCAACGAGTTGTTTTTATTGTAAATTTTTCGTATGAAGCAAATAATTGCTTTGTTCGCATAGCGTATAAACTCAGCGAGTGTAATTCGGATAAGCTAAAATGTTGCGCGCTTGAATTGTGCGCACTACTTTATAAACTTAATAACAGAGATAATTTAATATACTGCATATTTTGAATACTGGGGTCTATCTGTAAGCTTTTTTGTTGTTTTTGATGATTTTTTGTGAGAATTTCTTTGAAATGACTAACATTACTGAGGAAAGTTTTTTGCAATTGATGCTATGTTTGAGACCGAAATTTCCTAAGTTAAACTTATCGAATTTTCTTGAAACTATGACATCTTAATCTAAACATTTCAAACATACAGCAAAAAAATTTTTAGCCATGAATTATGGGTTCTTCCTAGTTTTTTAAACAAAAGAAAAAAAATTACGCAAAAATCGTCGTTTGCGGTCTTTTTTTCAAACCGCCATTTTGAAAAGAAATAATATCATGAGAACTACCAAAATCACACATTATGTTCATAAATGTACATAGATCAAAATCCGCTTTGTTTGAAATCTCCACCTATTACCAGTTTTTCATAAAAAATTTTCAAACACGAAACTTCGTAAAAAGTAACAGAACTTATGGGACAACCCAATATATACAAGTGTAAGAATCTGCTATAAAGATTTGGAATTTATTTCTCCATAAATCAGGTGAAAAATAAAAATTACATATTTTTGAATTAAAGACATCATTTTTAACCTGTTTGGATCCTTTGAGACAAAAAAGGTTCAAAAAATTAAAGAAAATAGGAAATAAATTGAATTTTTGCATGTTATAAAAATCCCCCCAAATACTATACACCAAACGCCGATGTTCCCATTTGGGAACTTATACGTTGTATTGGTAATTACTCTCCAAAATTAGAATATGAAGCTATTCTGTCAAGCCAAATAGAAAGATGTGTACTTAAGCTACCTAAACACAGCAAAATTATTTAAAACTAAATTTATTTAAAATTTTCACAAGTTGAAACTTGTGGAACTTTTGGAAGAGCCAAAAATCTCTAATTTTGAAGTAAATTCTACAATAAGGATTAAATTGCACATGAAAAACTTTTGCATGTAAAATAACTTCATATATTTGAGTTGCTTTCTACCAAGTATCAAATTCCTGCATGAAAAATTAAGCGGTGAAAAAATCCTTAAAATAATGTTCCCATTTGGGAACATCGGCAGGTAAAAGGTTAAAGGGGCGATATATCCCTACAGGGGTTAGTTATTTTCCCCCTCTTTTCACCCATGTGTAAAGCAAAGTTTGGAGATTGTTTTAGGCACAAAAAGTCAATTTGTCATTTTTTTGGACTTATTCCCTTCTTCAAACTGACGATTCATTTATACTGTTAGTAAGGGTCTAAAAAGAGAAATGTCAGATGTGGAAATATACGTATAGGATGTTTTCTTTACGTTCTTGAGTTCTTAAAACCCTGCTTCTTGCGCATGTTATAGTGGGATTTCTAACTTCACAAAAATGGGCTTCGCGTGCTTTTTCGTGAATATGCTTAGTGAAAATAGCCATTTTGTTCCTTAGAATCTGTAGTTTACGAATCGGGATGGTGGACACTTCGGGTGTGCGATTGGGGATGGTGAGAGGCGCAGAAGTGGAAAATCGACGAGCTTCGATTTTGCGTTGTTTGGAGTCAAAATGATTCCGTTTATTTTTTTAATTTGCTCAAATACTCCATAATACGAGAGAGGCGAGGGAGTACTAACGGGACATAAAGTTTGGAAAGGTTCGGTTCACTCCAGTCGAAGGGGTGGAAGGATAAAGTGGAACGTAAACATTTGTAAGCCTATTTTCTCTGAGGCGTATGCTTATAGTCGTCCATTAACGTAATGAAAGGTGCCATTCTTTTCCTTATTCTCAGGCGAGAAAGAATTGCGACAGTAGAAATCTGGCAACGCTCACTAGGGGTAGGGAGAGGGGCAGAAAAAAATTACGAAAATCAGCAATATCTCCTGAAAAATAATTTCTTTTCTGCACCAACTGCGGTTGAATGTTTTGTAAATTGACACCAAAAAAGGGTAAAATGCATTAAACCGATTTTCGAACGATTCTTCTACTTAAAATAGGGCCTGAAAGGTGTAGAAAAAAATAAGGGGAAATTCTCAACTTTTAAGTCTTTTAAAAACTTATTTTTCCTCGTGAAGAAGCACTAATTTCAGGCTAATTTTTCCCTTTATACACATAAGAATACGAAATACCATTGTAGATATCTGGGACCTGCGATTAAGGAGGGGGAGAGGGGCAGAAAAAAACATTTCTGTTTTTATACTCTTTGTGGGAGTAAAATTCAAAATTTTCTACTTTTAGTAAAAACATAAGTGGTGCAAATAAAGAAGACAGATGCCTGACATGTCAAACAGCCCGTTAGAAAAGAGTTCCTCCCATTGGAAGGTGAAATGGAAGGGTTAAGCGGAACATAAAGAATTATTTGGGATGTTTTGAAAAAAATAGTGTCTATTTTAGTGAAATAATGTAGAAATCTATTTGAACAGGTTCTATGTAATCTGTAGAACTGTAAATGCAATAATAAGTAACTTTCATTCTCGACCGGGGATAATAATTGGGGCAGAAAAAAAGTTAAAATTATACTTTACTGAGAAAAAGAGTAATTATCCTGTTTAAAAGGTTTTCAGGACTGAAATTTTTGATTGGGGTCACTCAAGGTGGTCTATCCTGAGAAGCATAAACTCATCTTTGGGGGTTGAATGGATGAAATAGAATACAAATTCGATTTTTTGACAAATTGCGTGAAATTTCTTGATTTCCAGATCTCTACTATCGCAGTTCTTTCTCGCCTGAGAATAAGAAAAAGAATGGCACCTTTCATTACGTTAATTCACGACTATAAGCATGCCCCTCAGAGAAAATAGGCTTACAAATGTTTACGTTCCTCTTTATCATTCCACCCCTTCGACTGGAGTGAACAGAACCTTTCTAAACTCTATGTCCCGTTAGTCCTCCCTCGCCTCTCTCGTATTATGGAGTATTTGAGCAATTAAAAAAATAAAAGGAACCATTTTGACTCCAAACAACACAAAATCGAAACTCGTCGATTTTCCACTTCTGCGCCTCTCACCATCCCCAGTCGCACACCCGAAGTGTCCACCATCACGATTCGTAAACTACAGATTCTAAGAAACAAAATGGCTATTTTCACTAAGCATATTCACGAAAAAGCACGCGAAATGAAGTTAGAAAACCCCCTATTATGATTTGGAGTCGTAACGGAAAATGCCAATGCCTTAGGAGAAAAAGGTCTCAAAAACAGAGGTACTAAAACATACAATAAAGAAACACTTTTCTAACCCGTACCCACGGATACGATACACGCGGATTCCAAGGAAAATATGAGCAAGCATATAAGATAAATGTGGGTATAGTGGACACTTAAGGAAAATTTTTGCTTAAATTCTTAATAAATACCAACCTATTTGCTTTTAAACCATTATCATCCTATTTTTAGGTTAATTGGATCTTCTTTCGATTTTACCATTAAAAATGTTAATTTGAGTGGATAAAGTATTTTTAATTAATTTTTTAAAAATACTCCAAATTGCATCTACAGGGTGATTCAGAAATAAACATCAATAATTGGGGGAGAGGTAGAGGGGCCCTAGACAAGCATATTTAGATTAGGGATGGTGGGGCGCAGCCTTACCGTTAAAGAGCTAGGACCTAATGTAGTGCGAGCGCGTTTCAAAAGGCCGTTTTTAGAAGACCCGTGTGACGAAACAAAACACAAAAAAATGAAAAAATCTATCGCATGAGGTAACGAAGTAACCCTACTACCTACACCATGAATTCGATACACTTTGAACCACTTTCTAAACCGTGGAGTGAGTTTCAAAAGTGCAATATTAATCTTTTAGTCAAAGAATGGAGAGCCCTTAATAGTACTTAGAAAAATAACGATATGAGAAATTTTCACAGCCGGTTTCCATAATTAATAAAAAACACTTTCGAGCTTTTAAGCTGTGGTCAAAATTAAAAATTTATTTAAAAATTATTTAAAATCATTTTATTAAAACTCTAAACGTTTCGTCCGAAAACTTCGCCGGACATCATCAGTAGAAAGGCGTTTAAAAATATATAAATAAAATCCTTCACGATGAATTAGCTGGATGTGATGAAGGCGTCTGCGATCCTTTAGACGCCTTCATCACATCCAGCTAATAAACAAAACTAAATGCATAAACACTTGACTAATATTAAAGAACATTAATTAAAACATATTTTACATGAAAAATAATCTTTTTAAAACTCATTTAACTTCAAACCTATGAAGTTAAACCTTGAAAAATCCTAAAAAATTTATTTGAATTTTAAGTTTATTTCTTTTCAATATTTGAACTAATTAAATTAAAAGTACATTGAAAAACTATACAGGGTGTCCCATAAATAATGGGTCACACTTCTAGGGGGGATAGTAGGCACCTAGACGAGTCAGAATCACATAGGATTTGGAGGTCCTACACCAAATCCCAGGGAGTTAAAAATGGAGCGACACCCCAAAAAAATTATTGAAAAATTCTATTTGTAGAAGAACTACAATTGATAAAAACTTCATTATGGTCTCAAAAATTGTGGTTTAATATGATCTTTAAAATTATTTTAAAAGTTTTAAGCTTAAAATTTTTTTATTGCAAAAAAAATTTAAAAACCACAAAAAAATGTGAAAACTCTGCCAAAACTTTATTTTGTATTTCGAAATCCTTTCTTTTGATTTAATAATCTGAAAGATCACAGTCGATAACCCTTAAGTCCAAAGTTTCACGTAAAAACCATCAATATTAAATGCTTGAGAGCCTGTTAAAGCATGGTTTAAGTCAGTTTTTTGGGCCCGCGAACTGCTATAAGAAACCACTTTGCGCACGCAAAAAACGAACTTTAACAGGATCTCAAACGTTTCATATTGATGGTGTTTACGTGAAACTTTGGACTTAAGGGTTTTCGACTATGATCTTTCAGATTATAAAGTCAAAAGAAAGAATTTCGAAATACAAAATGAGGTTTTGGCAGAATTTTCACATTTTTTTGTGATTTTTCAACTTTTTTCATAATAAAACAAATTTTAAAGTGAAGACTTTTGAGGTAATTTTAAAGATAATATTAAACCACAATTTTTGAGACCATAATTAAATTTTTATCAATAGTAGTTATTCTACAAATTGAATTTTTCAATAATTTTTTTGGGGTGTCGCTCCATTTTTAACTCCCTGGGATTTGGTCTGAGACCCCCAAATCCTATGTGATTCTGACTCGTCTAGGTGCCTACTATCCCCCCTAGAAGTGTGACCCATTATTTATGGGACACTCTGTATTTTAAGTCCATGAAAATGCATTCGAAATAAAAAAAAGGAATTAGAATGTATTTTTGAACTGTCCGAATGTGATCCAACTCTTTGTGTTACAATTGGTCCCATCTACTATCTCCAGCTTTAAGAGTAAAATATAGTTAGTTGTAATTAAAATTGGTAAACAAATTTTTTAGCTTACTGCCACAATAGATTTTAGAACAAAATTTCTACTTTTAAAACTTTTTTGATTAAATTTTCACACGAATAAAAAGAGAAGAAATATTACTTTGCACCTTCCAAAGCAGGCAAATTTCAAACACTAAGGGTTCCAATTAGCCCACTGCTTTGAAAATTCTGGCAAAGAGAGGTATACAATACAGCTACCTATTGGTATTTTTTTTAATATTTTTAAATTGAATTAAAAAAGATAAATTGCTCGTCCGAATCTGCCCCATGCACGAATGTGCCCTTCCTCCCCTAGTCTTTAGAAGATTTTCTGAAAAATTCACCAAATCAAAATTTTTGAACTGCTAATCTTTATTGAATTTTACAAACACAATAATCCAGAAAAAAATGTACTGAATCATTTAAACCAAACACAACATAAAAACAGCATTTATTGCGAGAGCTCCATCCTTTTGGCCATCACGGTTCGTCCATTCTTTTTACTGTCTACTTCCTCCTCTTCCTGAATTCGAAAGCATTTGCAAAGAAATCTCGGTGCTCCCCTTGTTCCTCAAGAAAATCCAGAAATTCCCCTTTTAAGGTAAAAAGGTCTTCTTCGGAGCAGATCCCCATATTCACTATAAACTTGGGTCTTTTTACCATTTCTAATACCACGTCCCTTGCCATACTTCCACAGGTTTTCTGAATGTCTTTCAAGTTACAGGCCATTTCATAAGCCGCAGTCCTGGGGAAAATGAATGTGCTTTAGAGTTAAGTTTTTTTTCATAAAATGCTTGGCCCCCAAAAGTTTTTTTTGTTTAAGTTGGGAAATTTTCGAAATTCTCAATAATTTAACACTGTTCCCAAATAATAACTTTATTTCTTTTATCTACTATTAATTTATATTTATTAACGAACAAAAATTTAGAAGCACGTAGGAGGGGCCAGTTATGAAAACAATTTCCAATTTTTACAGCAATTTTATGTCAAAATATGTTCTTATTCATGAAACTTCAGAGTTACCATTTAATATTAGATTTTCTCTGATCTCAAAGAGATTATACCGCCTTTCCCTCAATTATTTTTTCTGCTTATGAAAATATTTTAATTAAAAAAGCAACTACATGGAAAACAAACAACCATAATAAAAATAAATGAAGGGGTAAAAGTGAATGGTGGCGATACGCAGAGTGTTTAAGAAAATTATTTTAAAATTATAGGGTCCTTAGATCCATTTTTTTGGATTCTACTTTATCCTCAAGCACTTAAGTATCCTAAATGTTTTCAGAATTAGAGGAAAACAGTAAAAAGAAACTCCGGATCACCCAAGAAATTGAGTACAGCGGGTACCGAGGATAATCGTGGTGTCATGCAAGGCAAGGATCTATATAACCTTCAAAAAAGTCTAAAACTTAGAAGCGAATCAAGGTAAAAATTGTTTAGGGTTGAAATCAATTAATATTATTGGAGCTTAATCGTAATTCTAAGCGATAAATAATATCCTACTGTTTAGTACCCATCAGTCTATACCAGAACAAAAGGGCAATGGATTTCCACATCGTTCGAAGATGATTCATCGTCGAGAAATGAATCAGTCAAATGTAACTTTTAAGCGAATTTTTTTTCAATTGGCCAAGGATATACCTAAACAATAAAAGAGAGAGACCAAAAATTAGTTTAAGTATGAAGAAAATGTTGAAATACTGTTCATACAAGCATCTCACTTCTTCGGGGAGTTTATACCCAAATTGCGATATCATTTCTGACTCTTCGGACGACATTCCTGGGAGTCTGAAATCATCATACAGACGATAGCTTTCTGAGCGACAGTGCTCATTCTGCTTGGGAAGGGCCTTCTTTAAACAATGAGCGCTAGCCCTTAAATCTGCAATAAATAATAATAAGTCTCAATACTGTCGGCAATCCCACAAGAACTTTTTAACAATAAAAATCAAATATTACAGATAAAATCATTTGAAATGTATAAGTATACTAGCTGATGTGCCCGGCCTTCCACGGGTGGAGTTATAGCTTTCTTTTTAAAATTTTTAATACATTTTATTACACCTTATTTTACCGGATTAAAGGTACTAAAATCCATCCACTTGTCAAGAATTAGTATTTTTGAATGATTTCTACATTTTACCGCATGATCCCCATAAAAAAAACAAAAAATTGAAAAAAATCCCAAAATTACTTAAAATATACCCATTTAGAACCCGTGATTAATTATATAGGATTTAATTAACTTTTTCTGTTAAATTATTCAATAATTAAAGCATATTCCATTTGCAATTTAAGAAAAAATCAATTTTTCTAGTTGAAAGGGATTTAACATTTTTAATAGGTTTTTTTGTAGGCCAACTTTCTTAAAGCTACAATAATGATCATCTTTTGATTTACATTTTCGCTTCCAGGGAGATTATTTTTAACTATGAAACTTTTTATCTAAAATCTAGATGAACTTTCAAACAAATATATTTTAAAATATACTTAATTACATGAGAGAAAACTCCAGCAATGGTAACCACTTTTTCCGTTATAGTCGGCTAGACTAAAAGTTCGCCCTCCGCTCTCTTGCGATACCTTCCTATACCTTGCTGATGAGCCCTAACAAGGGCGAAACCGGTCCACGGTTGGAGGCGATATTCCTCTATATATTCCTCTAACCGGAGGTAGTGGTGAAGTACTCCCTTTTCATACTTAATTACATGTTTTAAAATTTAAATTTAATTTAATTATATTTTTAGATTATAGACATCATTTTTAATTAGACTTATATCTAGTTTTTCTTTTAAAAAGTTGTTATTTTGCATTATGTTTTTTTGTATCAATGGGGTGAACAGATCTCTTTTGGAGGAGAAATAAAGCTATTTCAGCAAAATGGCCATAAAAAGAACAAAAAATGGGTCAAGGGGTCAATTAAAGTTTTCGAAACATAGCCTATGTTTTTTTCTTGAGTTTTTTTATGTAGGTATACCAAGTTTGGTGCAGATCGGACGAAAACTGTGGATTTGTATAGAAGACAAACAAACATACACACACATTGACTTTTTTTATAAAAGATTCCTTAATAGAGCTTTAAAATAATACTTATTTCATAAATCTATGTCTAAAAGCCTAAAATCATTTCAAATTTGTAGGGAAGAAAAGATGATCCTCAGAAACTTTTGGCACATTTTTTTAGGTTTTGAAAAAAGAAATATCGTGAAACAATATAAATTGCTGTCGTATACAAAAATAAATTAAACTATTCGACCATAATAGAAAATAGAGGAAAACAATTTTTTATTACTGTTAAAAATCTGCTAAAAATAAACTAAAATCAAACAAAACCATTCTTTTTAAATAGATAGCTTAATTGTATCTTCATACTTTTCAGCTTTATATTGGCTTTTTGGTTTATTTCAATTGTAACATAATAATACAAGTGTTTTATTACGTTAAAATTTCAGAGCTTTTTTCTTTTGTGATCCTCTTTGAAAGATTCTTAAAAAGAACACCTACCCGTCTTAACCCATTAATGCCCGACTTTTTATATTTCTTAAATATTTGGTAAAAACATAGTAAATAGCCCCAAAACAACTGGAAAAATAGTGAAAAAAATTCCCTATAGTAAACGCATGGTAGAACATCATCCTCAAAAACATCTTTTACCTTTTTAAGTGCAGCAAAAGTGATCGGAACCATACCGTAACATGAATATGAACAAAAAATATTAATTATTTATCCAATTAACTGTAAAATTAACCTTAATTAACGTTATTTGAGCATACACTGCAAAAAAATTAACAGTAATTTTACAGCAAAAAATGCTGGCAATATAGGTGCCAGCCATTTTTGCAGTGATTTTACAGCAATTTTGTAATTTTTGACTTTAACAGCAATTTTGTAAATTAACAGCAAGTTTGTAAATTTAACTGCAATTCTGTATTTTTACAGCAATTTTGTAATTTTACAGATTTCTGTGTTAACATTACAGCGATACTGTAATTATTCCGCAAGTTTGTAAATTTAACAGCAATTCTGTATTTTTACAGCATTTTTGTAATTTTATAGATTTTTGCATTAACATTACAGCGATACTGTACTTATTCCGCAGAAAAACTAGAAAGCTATGTGCATCTTATATATGTCTTGTTCTTTCATGTTTCTACAAGTATTCAAAATGTGGCATATATTATGAACCACGGGAGGTACCGGTTATACTTCCTAGTTTTAGAATCATCAGTCGGTTCTTACACCTCATCTAAATAATTTGACTCTCTTAGTGGTGAGCGTGAAAACAAAAACAAACATTGGTTTCTTGTCCGCAAGGATTCAGAAATAAAAACGAGAATTTTCCAGGAAAGTGTTATACTGCTGTAAAAACTCATAAAAAGCAGGAACGTTACTTGAAATTATGCGGAACTATACATAATTTGGGCTGTTATTTTATAACTATTTTGTTTATATGAGTGGTCTAGTTTCAAAACCGGACAGATCCATTTTGGCACAGCTTCGGTAAGAGTCGACGCGGTCGCCAAATGGAATATCACGGTATCATGCTATATCACGGCTGGTCGCCCGTTCCGGCCGCTATGTTTTACACCAACTCAAATGATAACACTTAAGCGCGTTACGAAACATAATTTTGTTCTTATTTTTAAATTAAACAGTTATACCGGGGATTGAAATATGTATCTCCCGCATGCAGAGCGTGCACCATACCGCAGATCCAGCGGGATATACTGAAATCGTAAAACTTGTTATAACATCCTTTTTCTTGGTTATTTATCTTTATTTGAGTCGTGGTAAAACATGCCCAGGTAGCACAAAAATATTGGCCAACTGCGTGCGAATACTGGCCAATATCGCGAACATCGTATAATATCGGACATCGTAATAACGATATTGGCCAGTATTTTTTGGCATTGTGTAATTTTTCATAATTAGGAACACATTAAAACCAATTTTAATTACATGTTATAAGTGAAAAATAAGTGTAAAAATTGAAAACTAGGCTTTTTACCCTAATTTTGATAAAAATACGAAACTAATGTCAGAGAAAGGATTTTGACAAATACTGGCCAATATCGTAAATTAAATATCCCTGTGATGATATTGGCCGTTATTATACGGTGATGGGGGACCAATGTTAGAAAAAGAAGATAAATATGTCGTAGAAATGATATTGGCCGATGTTCGGCAGCATTGTAAACTCATTGCCGTAGAAATGGTATTGGCCGATATTCGGCAGTGTTATCAAATCATTTTGTCGTATATACAATATTGGCTGATGATGAATGACTTTATTTTAAAGAAGCAAAATTGTACATTATGGTTTTCTTAAATAGCGTCTTATAAATGCCAATTTTGGACCCGAGAAAATTTATAATTTTTGAACTAGCAAAAATATTTTTTCAAAATATTTTAGGACTTAATATTGCTCTATTTAGCTTTTAGCAACATTTTTTTAATAAAGTGTTATCTTTACTTTTCTTTAATATCACTGTTCGCCCCCTCACTTAAAAAATTAAGGGGTGAAATATCCTTCTATCTCTTTCAATGTACAGGTCAACTTTAAATTATTTGAACTTAAAAAATTACACTTAAAAGTTATTTTTTAAAACTAACTCGGGTAGCACATTAACACCGGAACACATATTTTCGATGATATTAGCCATTATGAAAACTACCCCCTCTTCAATACCGTCTGATACCGTCTAACATCGTAGAGCACTGATAGGAGTTTGAATTTTTGGAATTCGTCTTTTCTGACATCTATCGATGTTATCCGACATTCCTGTTTTAAAAAAAGGAAACTTGCTAAGGTGATGTCGGAGAACTGGCATTATCCGGCATCAGATAATGACGATACAATCAAAGTCAGAAAAACAATACTTGCTGATATTGGATGTCGTCTTAAATTTGGCGTTGATTAAAAATTTATTGAAAATAAGTTTAATTTGCTGTTATTTTGCATGCTAAAAGGGTAATTAAAGGTTTCATAAATTAAAAAAAAAATTACTTGTTCTTGTTTTTAAATATTAAAATAAATCTAATCTGAAATTTAAAATTAGTGTTTAACAATAAGGTAAAAGGTTGCATTCTACAATTTGAGAGTTTTCTGAGAGTCGGAAAATTTTATGTAAGTTAGTTTTCCTCGTTTTACTTAATTAATATCATTAATAACATTTTTAAATTAATATTCTATTATGTAATTTAGCGAATCGCTCAAAATCCAACTAAATTAACTTTCACCGGGTCGCCAACCTTTGACCTTTCATTACATTCCCATAAGCTCTCAGAATCTGGAATTTCGTTAATTTGCAACAAAAATTGGGGTCCCTGGACCCGTGCGTAAATCGCACTAAAGTCGCAATTTTTACAGAAATCGAAAAACGTTATCGAGCTTTTGACCTTAAAATCTTAAAATTTACCCTGCCATATACCTCAAATTCGATTTTGGTGAAAATCAGTTGGTAATTAAGACAGTAATTTGATTTGTTTTAAAAAGTTCAGATTTTGACGGAAAAACACAAGTCCAAAGAATGCTTATAAATCCGAAAATATTATTATTAATTTTTTCAAAATTTTTTCTATAGTAACTAATTGTTATGGCAAAGTTTTTCCAAATTTACAGGTTCCCATGGTGATTTTTACGTCATCCAGGATTTTTAGAACTAGGCTGAGGCTTTCTAATACTTAATGCCAAACACTCCATTTTTTGGGGCAAGTCATGTCAGTAGACTTTCAGAAAAAATTTGATTCCATCCCAAGTGCCTTACACGGATAAATCGGGAATTTTTCACAGATTACGAATATATAAATTATTAAGGTGTAGGAAAATTATTTCGGGAGTTTTTCCTGAATAACATATCTTTCTAAACTCCGTTTTTCCCGGATTACACCCGAACCATTTGCTCCAGGGTTCTGAAATTTTGGTATGTATGCACCCTAAAATTAAGAAATCGAACCCTGTATTTCATTAGGGGGTTAGTCAAAATTAAAATTCCTACGTTTTTCCCGCCAAAACTCTCCCGGACCATTGGATCCTTTTCCAGGACGCTCCGGATAGTGCAGTAACACTTTTCTGGAACAATTTGGTCCCAAAAATTTGAATTTTGTAAGCTTTAAGCTCTATCTTTCTTAGTTCAAGAGAAATTTACAAAAACATCGTTTTTTGACCATTTTAGCCATTTTTTTTCATATCGCTTTGATTATCAAAAAACGCACACTAATTTGACTTTGATCCTTTTATGAATTTCTTTTAACGATTTTTAAATATTTCTTTTATTTCACAAGCTAGAAGAATTCTACTCGCCGAATTTCCTTCATTATTATAAAAATAATTTGTGGGAATAAATATTCCTTAAAAAAATTGAAGTGAAATGCACAGAAGAAAACGGCTGATGGTAGCAAGCACATGTTTCGAAGCATTGGCGTGGCCAGCGTTGGTTATATATTGGGTTGTCCCATAAGTTCTGTTACTTTTTACGAAATTTCGTGTTTGAAAATTTTTTATGAAAAACTGGTAATAGGTGGAGATTTCAAACAAAGGGGATTTTGATCTATGTATATTTATGAACATATCGTGCGACTTTGGTAGTTCTTGTGATATTATTTCTTTTCAAAATGGCGGTTTAAAAAAAAGACTGCAAACGACGATTTTCGCGTAATTTTTTTCTTTTGTTTAAAAAACTAGGAAGAACGCATAATTCATGGCTAAAAAAAGTTTTACTGTATATTTGAAATATTTCGATAAAGGTGTCATAGTTTCAAGATGATTCAATAAGTTTAAGGTAGGAAATTTTGGCTTTAAAACTTCATATATTGCTAATTTCACGTGTTTTTTAAAGCACGCCCATTGTTTTTCTAAGCAGCTGGTATGAAGCAAATAAAAGGCAGATGTTTTTTGAACCCTAATGCTTTTTTACACAGTTTAAACATTGAAAGCATCTTTTCATATTATAGTTGAATAGATTTATTTCTTAATTTCAACGAGTTGTTTTTATTGTAGTGTTTTCGTATGAAGCAAATAAGTGCTTTGTTCGCATAGCGTATAAGTTCAGCGAGTGTAATTCGGATAAGCTAAAACGTTGCACGCTTGAATTGTGCCCACTACTTTCTAAACTTAATTACAGAGATAATTTAATGTACTGCATATTTTGAATACATGGGTCTATCTGTAAGCTTTTTTATTGTTTTTGATGATTTTTTGTGGGAATTTCTTTGAAATGACTAACATTATTGAGGAAAGTTTTTAGCAATAGATGGTATGTTTGAGACCGAAATTTCCGAAGTTGAACTTATCAAATTATCTTGAAACTATGACATCATAATCTAAACATTTCAAATATACAGGTAAACTTTTTTTAGCCATGAATTATGCGTTCTTCTTAGTTTTTTAAACAAAAGAAAAAAATTACGCGAAAATCGTCGTTTGCGGCCTTTTTTTTAAACCGCCATTTTGAAAAGAAATAATATCACGAGAACTACCAAAATCACACATTATGTTCTTAAATATACATAGATCAAAATCCCCTTTGTTTGAAATCTCCACCTATTATCAGTTTTTCATAAAAAATTTTCAAACACGAAACTTCGCAAAAAGTAACAGAACTTATGGGACAACCCTATATTATCTTCAAAAAAACAAAGTCGTCCTCAAAGCATTGCTATCAGTATACATGTTTAATCTTGTTTCATCCATCATAATTTTTATTTTAATGTCTCATTAATTTTCATATTACATATTGTAATGTTGGTTTTAAGTAAATATAAATTAATTATTTTAAAAAACATGAGATTGAGAAAGGGCATGCAGCGAGACGGGATATTTGGGTTTTGGTCGAAATGGGGACCGTCATGTATATGCGTAACTAAATTATGGAATATGATGATTCTTCTTAAATGTGACATTTTAAAATTATCCATAAACAAACATCAATTAAACAAACACTGATAGTTGAGATACTTTAATTGTTTTAACTTTGATATTTCATCTTTTTGGTGATTGTTAGAAAACTTTTTGATTGGGCTCGGGTCTCTAATGAAATGATCTTATTTAGTTTTTAATTGGTAAATCTTTAATTCCACGTAATGTGTTTGTTTCAGTATCAGAAGGTTCTTTCTTTTCTTTATCCAATGCCTGTCATTGGCCTAAAGGCCATTCGACGTCGAGCTTCCCAGTAGCGCAAAGACAAATCATCAGGAAGGTGAAGAAGGCCATCGCAGGTGGACAAGTGGTTGCCGTCCATTCTGGACGACTGGCAGAGAGGGCATATGTCGTCAGCGGCCAACCCGAGGCAGTGGAGAAGTATCAAAAGGTGATTTCTCGAGTTGAGTTTTATACTTTTGTATATGTTTTGTATCATATTTTACCCTATTATTTCTATTCTAATGCTTATGTGATGATATTTTTAAAACATATTACAGTGGCATAAATGCTCCTTGTGAAAAATAAAAAATAAAGTGACAGAGTTTAATATGCCTATGTCAATTTAAAATTTTGAACATTAAACTGGTCTAGACTGGCTGATTCTTTAAGCTCTTTTAGAATGTTTTTAGTTTTTAAGCGTCTGGGCAAGACTAAGTAAATGCAAAATTTCTGCATAAGCTGAATAATTTTGAAATAGTCTCCTAGACCAGTGTTGCCCAACGTGGGACACACACCCCACAGAGGGGCAATTTCACTTTCTAGGGGGGCAATTAAAAAATTTTCAATCAAATATCCCCTCTGGGTGGGTAAAATTCTCGGAAGGACATCCAAGCCCCCTTCATGACCTTCCGTGAATATTCTGCTGCTTTCAATGATCGAACGGGTCAGTTTGGGTGTAAATCTAAATGGTCTCAAAATGAACTAAAACTTCATTTTGTTTTGGAACACTCACTATTTTTCTAAACATGTCTGTCATATTTACTTAATAAAAAAAATCAACCAATTAAGTTTTTAAAATTAATATTACATCAGTGAGTAGAGTTCAGAGAAAAACAATGTTTATTGCACGTTTAAAAATTTAAAAGCACAGTGTTTCGGGGATCCTTAGATCCCCTTCGTCAGCTAATTCAAATATTCTGACAAAATAACATATATAGTCACAGGATTACAGGTAAAGTTACAGTTTAAACTTGAAGCAAAACAGCAATAACCAAGATTAAACAGAAATAATAAATAAATAATACAGAGGAATTAAGATTTCCAAACATCTGAAAGGGGAGGTACACTTGATAAATCATTTGTTATTGTAAATCAAAAATGCTTCAAAAAAATCTAAGTCAATAGGTAAATTGCAGTGCAAAATAATAGACAGAGTTACAGTCAAATATATGGTTCGAATCCCAAGAGTGTCTGGCCATGGATGACTTGTCAAATTCTTGTTTTTTAATTTCCTTTTGATGTTCTTTGAGTCTAAACTTTAAAGCACGCCTGGTCTAAAAGCACGATTAAATTAGAGAAATTCGGTTTTACCACTTCACTACGATTAGATTTTAGATTTTAATTCAAAATAACATCAATTAAGGTGTGACTGAAACCTCGATCTATTGCTATAGCTTTTATATTAACTAATTTCAACATTTAAGATCTACAATAACTGTAAATTTCTAGTAAATGATTTATCAAGTGTACCTTCCCTTACAGATGTTTGGAAATCTTAATTCCTCTGTATTATTTATTATTTCTGTATAATCTTGGTTATTGCTGTTTTGCTTCGAGTTAAAACTGTAACTTTACCTGTAATTCTGTGACTATATATATTATTTTGTCAGAATGTTGGAATTAGCTGTCGAAGGCTGACTTACAATGACCCTCCGATAGAAAGCCGGCGCAAATCTCGCCAAGCAGATTTTTTGGCGACAGCTTTATTTCCGAGATTTACCGAGCTTTACCGAGATTACCTAGCTGCTTACCCCATTCTTACAAAAAAACATAATGTAAATAACAAGATATTAAAAGAAAAACTATATATAAATCTGTTTAAAAATCATATTAATAATCTTAAAATATATTTCAACGTTTAAAATTTTAAAACTGGTAAGTATAGTTTAAAATATTTTTATTTGAATGTTTAATTTTTAAATAAAAAGTTTCATGGAATGGCATTGTTGTTATTCTTTACAATCAAAGGGTTACAACTGCGCTGGTTGCATCATTATTGACGACTTAATCGCTTGCGCCGGGATTCTGGAGTAGTACCGTCTTCTCTTTCTTTCTGCATATCCTTGCACGGTGGATTCTTTTACTCACATCAATGAGTGCTCAGTATTATTTTGATATATTAACAATGTAGAATTGAATGCCATCAATATTTTCACTAAAAAATTTATACATTTTTTGCAGTTCAGAACTGTTGTTATTAATCTCCTTTTGGTCTGACGGAGTCGGACCAAAACCTTAACGGCCAACCTTTTTACCACCACGGACCGGTCAACATTTGATAATTTTACCGCGGCCCGCTGGGGGGGCGTTGAATGTTATCGTTCTAGATAAATTTTGATTTATTAATTTTAATTTAGTTGCATTTAAACATGCTTTCAAAATGAAATACAGTTACACCAAAAAAAATAAATTTAAAGTGAATAATAAATCATTAATTTGGAGTATAAACCTAGGAATTTAAATTTATTTTCAAAGAAATGGTGGTCCCGCAGCCCGGTACCATTTGATCCACGGACCGGCACCGGTCCGCGGACCGGGGGTTGGAGACCACTGGTTTAACGTATACAACTTTTTGAGAAATTACTCAAAGATCCAATCAAAATTACATTTAAATTTCAATCAAAAAAGCTCTCTTACCCCTTCCGAGCTGGGAATCTTCGTCACACACGTCTATTATTAGACTCATTACGCTTTGGATTGTGCTCACCACTTGGGCCACGGTCACATTTTCACGCGCTCCATAGTCTTCAACCAATTCAGCAGTGCATTCTTCAATCATAGGTGTAAAGCATTCTATAAGTTCCAGCAGGGGTCTGTTTGATGAAAAAAATATGAATTTAAACTTTGAATCGAATTTATCTAGAATTTTATGAAATGAACATGCGTGATATACCTGCTAGAAATTTAAATGATTTCAGAGTGTATTCTAATAACGGGTGTATCTGAAATTACCAAACAAATATAGAGGGATGATAGAACCCATCAAAAGGAACAAAATTACAAAGCGACATCGCATCAAAGGGGTGAAAATTTCATATTTGCATCAAATGTTTTACCAAATATATTAAGTAAAACGAGAAAGAAAGGATCGTACCTACAGAGATGTATCGGTAACGATTTTTCTTTAATCTAACATGATTTTTCTACCCAAATTACAGGGGTTTTCTGGTAGCATAGCTCACAGAATTTCTTTGTTAAACCAACAGGTTTTGTATTAGATATTACTTTTGCAGACGCATTTTCCGGCTTTTCCCACCCTAAAACTCCATTTGCAAACCCTTTGCTCCAAATTTTAAAAAAGGATTTCAGATACACCCTGTAGATGTTACACTACGGGATACTGTTGTACCTAAGGGCAGTTGTACCTTCGCCCACCCCAATTTAAAATTCGGGGGGGGGAGAATGGAAATTTGAATTTGTGGTCGATTTCGAATGTTAACAGATACTATCTAGTTGCTTACGTGAAATCTGCTCTTTAAAATATCCTATGTGATTTATGGAATTTTTGTGAAAAATCACGACTCTTATCCCAATCAACTATGTTCTTATAATCATTTTCGATCTAAAACTACTTTACCTTATAAAATGGATTTCCAATTTTTAAAATGCTTGAAATAGTTTATTAGATGGTAATTCATTAATAAAAATGTTCATTTTTAGCTTTTTTCAACTTAAACTTCCCTTTTATGGGTGTCCACAGGTACAACTGGGGCTGTCCATAGGGAGAGCAGGTTGTGTATGTGTACTTACGGACACAAATTTCGTCAAGTTATTAAAATTAATTATAAAAATAATTTTAAATATTTGAGCTAATAAAAAATATTACCCTATTTTCTAAGGTTAGGACTATAGGATGGGCACTTAAAATCACTGCGTTTCTGTACCGGTTCCAGATCTGTATACCACATAGAAGTTGGAATATGGAATACTATTACCCTAGCAGATCTGTCTTGTCTTTGAAAGCTCCACTGAACCTTATACGTATATCAAAAGTAGCAAATACCGATTATTTAAAAATGTGAGGTTGGATTGAGAAGGGTAAAATTGTTTACATAAAAAAATTACACCAATAAAATAAAACAAGAACACGGTTCAATATATTACAAAATCTTGTTTAAATGCAGTGAACAAATGTGTGTTATAACCAATGTAAAAATCAGAATGGGAAAGGGACCCTAGTGTAGGCATTTATTTATATACTTACGGACAGATCTCTTTCAATTCTTCCTCATTCGGAGGGAAATTTTCCATAACCCTTCGACCGTCATCGGGAGTAAAGGTGTTGCATCGAGATATCTCACACTGGCTTAAGATTCCGAGACCAGAAGAACCTTTTGAATGGAGTCAAGTTAGAATTCATTTGATATTGATAAGCAGGATATCTTCCACTGAACAAATTTGATAAATCTAAATATTATTAAAAGAACTTATGGAGTAAGAGTTTCAAAATTGGTTTTAATGACATTAGATTGTTAGTGTGGAAAGTTTTATATTAGAAATAATAACTTAAGATAAATTATAAAATAAATCTAGGACTACTTTGTATCTACAACCAATGTTTAAGCAATTAACGCCACCGCAGCGACAGATTTGGACTTAAAAATACCTTATAAATTACATTTAAAAATCTAATAAGAATAATAAAACATTATTATCTATGTTATAAATATATCTTATAATCTTAATTAAAACCCATATCTGTATCTGCGGTGGCCTTAATACGTAAGTACCAAACAATCATTATTATTATTATTTTAAGAAACAAATTTTAAGAACACGAGGTTTAAAATAATGTTGTCTAACTAAAAGTTAAGCTTCTTTTTGAAAGAAGTCAAAACCCATTAAATTACAGCTTTAGCTTCAATTATTGGAATTGCCGTTAATTCTTACACTTAATATTTAAAAGATTGGAATAGACTTGACCAAGGGCAATAACAAGTAAAGCCAATGTTAAAGGATGTTTATAAGTTATGGTTGGGGACATCATGGATAAATTAAATTAAAATTGATAAAATAGTATTATAATTTCAAACAGATAAAACTTTTAAGAGATAAGATGAGAAGATATTGCTATATAGGTATTAAAATAATAGAATATCAATAATATAGTATAATTCTATTATCAGTTTAAATGTTTATTAGAGTATTGGCTTTTCCATTTTTAATCTAGCCATGTATAAAGGATAAATAATACCAGTTCAGTTAGGATTTTGTACTTATAAATTTGAAAACTCAAATACATCACAAAAAATCTCACATTACCTGCAAGGGTGATCAATAAAATGAAAAGAACTGGCTCCATTTTTACCAACAGTCTTCGTCCAAAGCGAAATTTTAGAAGTGTATGATTGTTACCACTTTCAAGACTTTTAAAGCTCCTCGGATTCCTAATTAATTAGCGGAAGTATTAGTGATAAGGTTATTATTTCCGTTTCTTCAATCCTTTTCTTAATCTCCATTTCTTTTTATGTTCTTAGTAAGTCCAAAAAGAGAAATGTCAGATGTCAAAATGCAGGCATAGGATGTTTTTTTATATTCTTAAAACCCTGCTTCTTGCACATGTTACGATTGGAAGTCGTATAACAGATAATGCCTTAGAAGTAAGTCCTTTAACATAAGTAAATGTCAGGTACTTCATATGGGTCGGGGGAATGGTAGGGCAAAATTTTATTGGGAGTCGTAACAGAAAATGCCTTAGGAGAAAAAAGGTCAGGGTGATTCAGAAATAATCATCAATAATTGGGGGGGAGGTAGAGGGGCCCTAGACAAGCATATTTCGAATAGGGATGGTGGGGTGCAGCCTTACAGTTAAAGAGCTAGGACCTAATGTAGTGCGAGCGCGTTTCAAAAGGTCGTTTTTAGAAGGCCCGTGTGACGAAACAAAACATAATAAAATGAAAAAATCTATTGCATGAGGTAAGGAAGTATCCCTACTACTTTATTTATTTATTTATTACAATGCCAGGCTTTGACAATTAAGTCATTTGCCTTCTGGCTTCCCAATATTTTTGAACTATACAATTAAAATCTTTAAGTGCAAGGCACGTGTCGATATGGCAACTGTCCTCAAGATTCCAATTCAAATTCAAAAAAGCTTGGAGCCAGCAGACGGCAGCACTGTGACAGATTTAGTATCCCTACTACACTGTAAAAAAATCCTGAGACTTTACACGAAAGAATTGTGGAAAGATGTTGCCACGATTTTATTGAGAAATGCTACACGGTGTCACCGTGTAAGGTCTCGGTGCCCGCTGTGGAAGGTTCCAGAGTAGACACGGTGTAAGGTTTCGGTGTCATTGTGTTAGATCTCCGTGCCGTTGTGGAAGGTTCCAGAGTGGACACGGTGTAAGGTCTCGGTGCCGTTGTGGAAGGTTCCAGAGTGGACACGGTGTAAGGTTTCGGTGTCACTGTGTAAGGTCTCCGTGCCGTGGTGGAAGGTTCCAGATTAATGAAAATGATTAATGAGAATAGTGAAGTTTTTTCTCACTCTGTCTTGAGTGGGCAATACCAGCATTTTTTGAAAACAGAAAAAAATGCATTTTTTCTGTAAAGGAAATCTAATCCAAAAATCGATCTAAATCCAAAAATCGACATGAAGAGTTTCAAAAAAAATTAGCCATTTGTCTTTGTATAGGAAGTACGTCACACCTGATTCGGCCTTACTTTAGCTATAGTGACTAGAATAAGGTAGTGTGTTTACCGGATTTAAAAAGTGTCCCCAAAACGGCGAAAAATCCAGGTGGCGAACGATCGCTTGTTCCCACTATTTCCCACTCTCTATGGATACTATTATCTCTGATTAGCGAGATCCGTGCTGTCGGGTAAGGCCAACACCCCCTCTTCTGTAGGAGGTATTGGGTAAGGCAAGTTCACAGGACGTACGAGGCGATTACCAACTCGAATCGTGATTGGTCAATTTCAGGGCGTAACTTATCACTATTATCCCAACGTCATACCATTCAGCCAATCATAGACCAAGCTGAGAAATCGCCTCGTGCGTCCTGTGAACTCGCGGGACCGCATGGATAATAGTATTCATAGAGAGTGGAAAATAGCGATCGTTCGCCACCTGGATTTTTCGCCTTTTTTGGGTCCACTTTTTTATAATGGTGTCTATGGGCGGTAAACACACTATCTAATTCTAGTCACTATACTTTAGCGAAAATCAAAGATCGCTTTGAATCCTGATAGGTTGAAAATAAATGTATAGTATTGAAGTACGTCACAATTTTAAATTCGACGTTTTGCGTATCTTTTCTAAAGTCAAACTTTGAAATTAAATAAAAAATAAATAATCATCGGATTTTAAAAATTCTTGGTGCGAATATTCCTCTCTCTAGGATACCTCTATCGAATAAAAAAATAAAAAATAAATGTGGGGATTACCCATTGTACTTGAAATGATAAAATATGAGCCAGAAACGAGCAGACACTTTAAGAAATAATTTCCCCCAAAAAAATTTTAAAATTGATTAATTTTAAAATTTAACAGTTTTTTTGCACGAAATTTCGTAAATAATATAATAACAGAACTTCATTAAAAATCTTTCAGAATATGGCTTTTAAACAGAATCAATTACAATTTTCAAATCAACAGAATTACAAAGTTAGAAGTGTTTTTAAATATAGTTTTATTTAAAATAATTACTTCACTGAAACATTCTTGAATTTCTCTTAATTTAATTTTTAAAAAGTAAGAAGAGAGATTTGCGAAGTCTAGCCCGGCCAACAGGTTTTGAACCGAAGACCTTAGGGTTGGAAATCGAGTACTCTAACCATCCAACCGCCCGGTACTACATTCTTGAAGTGTTAAACCAATTATTTGTAGATTTTTCTAAGTTTGTAAGGGGTGAAGCATTTTAAAGACTATAAGATTATTGAGATTATTTACTCTCACAACATCGGATTTTTTTTACTGTGTGTAAACAACCACAATAACACCATTCCCTTTTTTATTTCACGAAAACCGATCATTTGCTACTAATTCATCTTTCCGCGCAGAGAAACGGTCATTGCGCATGCGTCTCCTTCGCATTACACTGAAAACTGAAACGTTTCGGAGCTGCTTACTCAAACATAGTGTGTTTTGTGGACTCCGCGGCCTTTCCACAACAAGTTCGTGTAAAGCCTTTCAATACTGTCGTGTATAGTTTCCGGAATTTTTAACAGTGTACTTACACCATGAATTCGATAGAATTTGAACCACTTTCTAAACCGTGGAGTGAGTTTCAAAAGTGCAATATTAATCTTTTTGTCAAAAAATGGAGTTCCCTTAATGGTATTTAGAAAAATGATGAGAAAGGAATTTTCAATGATCGTAACATTGATCATTGAAACTGTTTGATCATTGAAAATTCCTTCCCCTATCATCATTTTTCTAAATACCATTAAGGGAGGGAACTCCATTGTTTGACTAAGAGATTAATATTGCACGTTTTAAAACTCACCCTACGGTTCAGCAAGTGTTCCAATTTCTATGACATTGAGGATTTAAGTAGTACGGATATACTCCTGTAAAAGCGCTCGCACTACATTAGGTCCTAGCTCTTTAACTGTAAGGCTGCGCCCCACCATCCCTATTCGAAATATGCTTGTCTAGGGCCCCTCTACCTCCCCCCAAATTATTAATGATTATTTCTGAATCACCCTGTATACAGGGTGTTTCAGATAAGTGGTAAAATATTTTAAGGGGAGATAGGTGACATCTGGACGAGTCAGAATCACGTAGGATTTGGGGGTCCCAGACCAAATTCCAGGGAGTTAAAAATGGTGCGACACCCCAAAAAAATTATTGAAAATTCAATTTCTAGAAGAACTACTATTGGTAAAAATTTGTTTTTTATGTTTGTTAATTATGGTCTCAAAAATTATGGTTTAATATGATCTTTAAAATTATCTCAAGAATTTTCACTTTAAAATTGGCCAAATTGGTTATATTGGCCAAAACTTTTATTTTGTATTTCGAAATCCTTTCTTTGATTCAATAATCTGAAATATAGTTGAAAACCCTTAAGTCTAAAATGTCACGTAAAAAACCATTAATATTAAATGCTTGAGATCCTGTTAAAGCATGGCTTAAGTCCGTTTTTTGCTTCCTCTAACTGCCGTTTTGGAAACGGCTATAGAAAACCAGTTTGCTCACCCAAAAAACAAACTTTAACAGGATCTCAAGCGTTTGTTAAAGTTAGTTTTTTTCGTGGGCAAACAGTTTTCTAGAGCTGTTTCCTGAACGGCTGTTTCCGCACGCAAAAAACAAACTTTAACAGGATCTCAAGCGTCTAATATTGATTGTATCTACTTGAAACTTTGGACTTAAGGCTTAACTTAATGGTTTTTCAAGTATGATCTTTCATATTATCAAATCAAAAGAAAGGATTTCGAAATACAAAATAAGGTTTTGACAGAGTTTTCACATTTTTTTTTGTTTTTTAACTTTTTTCATAATAAAAAAATTTTAAGGTCAAGACTTTTACGTAATTTTAAAGATCATATTAAACCACAATTTTTGAGACCGTAATTAAGTTTTTAACAATAGTAGTTCTTCTACAAATTGAATTTTTCAATGATTTTTTCGGGGTGCCGCTCCATTTTTAACTCCCTGGAATTTGGTCTGGGACCCCCCTTTCTATGCCGATTCTTGTTCGTCTTCATGAGTACTATCATCCCTGAAAGTTTGTTGCACCATTTCAGATACACCCTGTATAAAACACTGCAGAGTTTCTAAAGAAAATTGTAGATTTCCTACAGAAAACTGCAGACAAAGTGTCCAAATTCCCTTCACTTTTTTGAAGAAATTTTGATGATTTTTTTGCTGGGTGTTCTTGCACTGCATAAATAAAAAGGTAAATGTGGGTATAGTGGGACACTTTACGGAAAATTTTTGCTTAAATTCTTAATTCCAACCTATTTTCTTGGAAATTTTTTTTATTACACATGTAAGGTTTTACATAGAAACATAAGAAAGACAAAGACACAACGCTTACACTGTTCAACAATGAAACAATTTCCTTGATGAAAATAGTCCTATCTTATAGATTTTGGGTCGCTGAATACGAAAATCAATATTAAAATTCTCAATTGACTCAGAATTTACAGGGAACAGCCCCTTCCCCTTTTTACGTTTTTCGACGACCTTATAAATTTAAACTCGATTTTCAGGGTCAAAAAGTATTGCTTTAGTCTTCAAATTGCCCCCAGGGGACCAGAAAGGTTCAAATTAATAAAATTTGATAAATTTATAAAAAATGGGTAGGTTTAAGGGGTAATTCAAAAAAAAATCCAAGTCTGCACGGGCCTAGTGGTCCATCAGACGGTGCCCATCTCCGTTTCTGTAGCCTTTGGGCCTGGGGTGCTAATTACTAGCTTGTGTCCAGGTCGAGTGGCTAGGCCGACGCTGGACCCCCAGTTGATTCCCCAAGCAAGCTTGGTCCTCATTTATCGACCCAGAAAGGATGAAGGGCTGAGTTGACCCATGCCCAGTTACCCAATAAGGAGAAGCCGCAAGGCATCGAACCTGGGTCGGTAATGTTCGAAGCCAGGCACGCTGACCACTACACCAACACGGCCACAAGGGGGGTAATCACCCCCCTAAAAATACAAAAAAATACCTAAAAATTATAGAGGTCTCTATACGCTATTTTTTTTCTATTATTTTTTATACAATTCCCGTTTGAAGGGTCCTAACCCTTCCCCAACGACCCAAATTTGATGACAATATGCAGCTTTAATATTTACTAAAAGCGGTTGAGCTTTTAACGCCCCTAAAGCACCCACGGAAAGGTTCAATGTCACCACTTAAACTGTTGTGCAATATAAAAGTCAAAATGCCACCGACAGAATTTCAGCTGATTCTTGTGTAAAATGACCTGCTGAAGTCAAATATGACATCCATTTTCCTCCATCACCTTCAATTTTTAACAGGATGCCCTCTAACTGATATCCACATCCGTGCATCTATTAACATCTTGAAACATGGAATCCTCACTCCCGAAAACCGGTTAGTTTTTAAAGAACTAAAGAGTTTCTACTTAGGATAAACCCAAAATATAAGAAAAACGTCATTTGTGATCTTTTCAAAATCATCAATATTAATTCCTGAGCTTGCGAGTGCCTTCGCGATTCTGGAAGTCTTCCGAACTCTTCCGCTGGGGCTTCTGAGAGGCTAACACCTCAGCCGCTTTTAGTAAAAATTATTGCTGCATATTGTCATCAAATTTGGGTCCTTGGGGAAGGGTTAGGACCCTTCGAATGGGAATTGCGTAAAAAATAAGAGGAAAAAATTGCGTATAAAAACCTCTATAATTTTTTAGCTTTTTTTGTATTTTTAGGGGGTAATTACCCCTAAACCTATCCATTTGTTGTAAATGTATCATATATTAACAATTTGAACCTTTCTTGTCTCCTGGGGACAATTTGAAGTTTAAAGCAATGCTTTTTGACCCTGAAAATCGATTTTAAAGTTATAAAGTCGTCGAAAAACGGAAAAAGTGGGAGGGGCTGTTCCCCGAAAATCCTGAGTCAATTTAGAATTTAATGCGGATTTTCGTATTCAGCGACCCAAAATCTATCAGAAATGACTATTTTCATCAAGGAAAAAATTTTGAAGGTCAAATTTGTTGAACAGTGTTATAGTCACCAGGGATCTCTTGATGCATATCGGTGACAAATCATCGGTGAATTGTTATCATCCTATGTATATGTTAATTGGATCTTCTTCTTTCGATTTTACCATTAAAATTTTTAATTAGATTTGATAAATGCATTTATAGTGCCACCTTGATGTAGCTGTTGTATCTATGGTGGAAACTTCTTTCATCTATAGTGGACACCTCTCTTATATAAGGGGTTTACGCATGAAATTGAGGGATTTTTTTGGTATAGTCGTTTAGTTCTAATTGAATCTTCCTTCCCAACGAAATGTATTTTAGATCCAATCCAATTAGCTTTATTTATAAAAGACTTGATAGTTTTCGACCCAAAGCCTACGCTGTAGCTGATTTGAGAGGAATTTAGCATGTAATTCACTGTTTTAGAAACCTTGGTTCCCGAAGCCAGAATAAAACAAAATTAATACAACACTCATTTTAAAGCACAATCAAGAGTTTATGAAGAAAAACTGATTCATATTAAATATTATTTATATTTCTTTTAGAGGCCATTGCAGTGGCCACTATTAGAAAATCTAAGATTATGTGCTGGTAAAGTGGCCACCCCCATAAATCCTTGCAAAGTCAAAATTTTCAAAAATAAATTATCATTATCATTTTATACACTCTTCTTTATCTTAATATTAATTTAAAAGTCAATCAAACGGTAATAAATACAAAAAAATCAGTCCCGAAATACCCGTTTCCTTAAGCGATTCAATAAGCGCAATCAAATTTCAGTAACTCGGCCGATGTTGTTATTTTCAAATATTTAAATATCCTTCCCATTTTGATCTGTGGTATCGGTAGTAATTTACCAGCTTACCTGATTGTACAATCTACTATGCCTATGGATTTTAACGCTATTTGATGTCTCTAACTCGTTTTATTTAAAATTAATCAGATATGTGGCCGCTATTGGTACAGTGTCCTCTATACCCTCATTTACCTTAAACTTTCTTGATTGAACTTAAAAGAGACATTATTTCCAAAGCAGGCAATTTTCAAACACTTAGTTTCCAATGGGCACACTGCTTTGAAAATTCAAGTAAAGAGTGGTACAGCTACTTATTGGTATATTCCCCCCAGATTTTTAAATTGAATATAACAAAGAGATAAATGGCTTGTCCAAATCTGCCACACGGAAATCTGCCCAAAGGAATGTGCCTCTCTCCCCATCTCTTTAGAAGATTTGCTGAAAAATTCAGCAATTGAAAATTTTTGAACTGCTAACCTTTAGGCTAAGCGAGCACTAGAGACTTTTGTCACGGCGACAAAGACAAAATTGTCTCCCTGGCTATTGCAAGAAGCTAGAGTGCGCGCACAGGCGACGAGACTCTTTGACCGATTGCCAAGAATCTCAACATAGAAATGCATTATCTCGAGTGAACTACACTGTTAAAAAATAGTTCAACCTTTCGCCACAAACTGGTTCAAATTTAGCTGCAACCTAGGTTTGGTAAAAGGTTTCACCAAGTTTCCGTGCTTTCTCTAGTAAAAGCACCGGATTTCAGTAATGAAAGTACCGAAAACTTGGTGAAACCTGTTACCAAACCTAGGTTGCAGCTAAATATGAACCAGTTTGTGGTGAAACACTGCAAGCTTTCACCACAATCTGGTGAAAGGTTGAACTGTTTTTTTAACAGTGTAGTGTTTATAGTCACCGTGACAGAAGCCTCTAGTGCGCGCTTACGGCCGTATTCACCGGTAACCTGACCGGCGGTCAGGTCAGGAAACCATGGTTACAGCCTCTGATTGGTGGAAACATAATTCAATATTTTCCTTCCACCAATCAGAGGCTGTAACCATGGTTTCCTGACCTGACCGCCGCCCGGTCAGGTTACCGGTGAATATGGCCGTTAGCCGTATTGAATTTTACATGCACAATAATCCAGAAAAAAAAGAAGTGTACTGAATTATTTAAACCAAACACAACATGAAAACAGCATTTATTGCGAGAGCTCCATCCTTTTGGCCATCACGGTTCGTCCATTTTTTTTACTGTCTACTTCCTCCTCTTCCTGAATTCGAAAGCATTGGCAAAGAAAGCTCGGTGCTCCCCTTGTTCCTCAAGAAAATCTAGAAATTGGCCTTTCAAGGTCAAAAGGTCTTCTTCGGAGCACATTCCCATATTCAGCATCGCCTTGGGTCTTCTTACCATTTCTAATACCACGTCCCTTGCCATACTTCCACAGGTTTTATGAATGTCTTTCAAGTTACAGGCCATTTCATAAGCCGCAGTCCTGGGGAAAATGAATGTGCTTTAGGGTTAAGTTTTTTTTCATGAAAGGCTTTGCCCCCTAAAGAACTACAAAAGTTTCCAAATTGGAAATTTTCAAAATCATCAATACTTTCTGAAAAGAAACACTGTTCCCAAATAATAACTTTATTCCTTTTATCTATTGTTTATTTATGTTTATTAAATATAATAAATGTAGCAGCATTTAGGAGGGGTCAGTTACGAAAGTTATTTCAAATTTTTATAGGAATTTTATGCCAAAAATATGTTTATTACTTTTTCTTATTCATAAACTTCAGACTTACCATTTAGTATTAGATTTTCTCTGATCTCAAAGATATTTTACCGTCTATATACCTCAATACACTTTCTGCTTATGAAAATACTTTAATTAAAAAAGCAACTACATGGAAAAAAACAACCATTATAAAAATAAATGAAGGGGTAAAGGAATGGTGGCGATACGCAGAGTGTTTAAGAAAATTATTTTAAAATTACAGGGTCCTAAGATCTATATTTTTGGATTCTATTTAATCATCAAACACTTAAGTCTCCTAAATGTTTTCATAATTACAGGAAAAAAGTAATAGAGGAAAATCCGGATCATCTGAGAAATTGAATGCAGCGGGTACAGGGGATAATCGTGGTGTCATGCAAGGCAAGGATCTATTTATCCTTCAAAAAGTCCAAAACTTAGGAGAGAATCAAGGTAAAAATTGTTCACGGTTGAAATCACATTTTAATTTTATTGGAGCTTAATCGTAATTCTAAGCGATAATATCCTACTCTTTACTACCCATCAGTCTCTATACCAGAACAAAAAGGCAATGGATTTACACATCGTTCGAAGATGATTCATCGTCGAGAAATGAATCAGTCACATGTAACTTTTAAACGAAGTTTTTTTTTAAAAATTGGCCAAGGATAAGCCTAAATAATAGAAATTGGCCTACATAATAAAAGAGAGGGACTACAAATTAGTTTAAGTATGAAGAAAATGTGAAAATAATGTTCATACAAGCATTTCACTTCATCGGGGAATTTATCTTCCTCACCGGAACCGTCTAGGAGTCTGAAATCCTGATACAGACGATAACTTTCTGAGCGACAATGGTCATCCCCCTCGGAAAAGAATTTCTTTAAACAAGGAGCGCTAGCCCTGAAATCTGCAAAAAATAATCTCAATACTGTCGGCAATTCACAAAAAATTTTTAACAATAAAAATCAAATATTGCAGATAAAAACATTTGAATTGTATAAGTAATAATAAGTTAATAGAGCTTTAAAATAATACTTATAGCATAAAACTATGTCTACAAGCCTAAGTGTTATTCTTAGGATTTTTTTAGAGGAGTAAAAATACTCCTTCACTTTTTTAGAAGGCGTGAAATTCATTTATGAGGAGTGAAATACGGAAATAGCATAAACTATGTATAGAGACAAATTTTTTATAAAAACGCTTTTTTAATAGACAAACTGAAATAGAAAAATGAGGATGCTATTTTGGTTTTTAACAATTATAGCATCTGTTAATATAAGTAGAAAATATTAAATATTATAAATAAAATAATTTATTTTACATTAAACATTATAAATGAAATATTTATTTAATATTTCAAATTTGAGTGAAAAAATTTTTTGGAATTCGATGGGAAGCCTTGCATTTTTTAAGTAAAATGTTTGTTAAAAAATTCAAAGCTTGAAAATACGCCTGACTAGTTTTTAAAAGCGTATTTCCTATTTTCAATGCGTGAAATACGCTCTCAGAGGCGTTAAAAATATCACTGAGCCTAACATGATTTCAAATTTGTAGGGAAGAAAAGATGATCCTCAGAAACTCTTGGCACATTTTTTTAGGTTTTGAAAAAGAATTATCGTGAATCAATATGAACTGCTGTCGTATACAAAAATAAATTTAACTATTCGACATAAACAAAAAAGGAAAATAAAGGAAAAAAAACTTTTTTTATCACTATTAAAAAACTGCTAAAAAATAAACTAAAATCAAACAAAACCCTTCTTTGTAAATAGATAGCTTAATTGTTTCTTCATACTTTTCAGTTTTATATTGGCTTTTTGGATTATTTCAATTTTAACATAATACTACAAGTGTTTTATTATGTTAAAATTGCAGATCCTTTTTCTTTTGTTTTTCTTTGAAAGATTCTTAAAAAGAACACCTACCAGTCTTAATAGTATGAAATGAAAGAAACATATTCACTTTGAATTAAAAAAAACTAGCTCTATTGCATTATCTATCATTCTACTGTTGAACTATAGAGTTAGTACTAATATAGAGACAGCTTTAACATCTGCTCCCTGTTCAAAGTGTGACCGGTCTCCCGATTTCGCTCTGCCACTCACACTTGACTTTTTAAACCAACTTGGCCACTAAATCCCTCTTTTGGCGTTTTCGGTTTTTCGCGTGGCTTTGTCACTCGTATAGAAACTACGGCATAAACGCCCGCCAAGCGCCAAGCTTTGCCAACTTCCAGTTCCTACCTCGACCACTAAATCGGCAATTTTCTCCCTTAAATACTTGTTTAAACGAATCGGAAATGACTCGTATCGAATCAGGAGGGTTCATATTATATAGTGTGAAGCTTTTTTTAAAGAAATTCCCTCCTCAACATTATAAAAATACAGTTTAAAATTGTTTTTTCCGAATCCGTGGAATTTAAAAAAATTATAGGTAAAAAACTAATTGAGATATAGAAGTTTTTTCTTCACTGAACGATTGGTCATTGCTTTTTCTCAAGTTTCAAATTGTTGGTATCTTTTTTTTTCATCATTTTTCTGGGAAAAAGAGCCGTTTTTATACCTCATATTCCACCCGCCTACGGGAGCTCCCATGTTAAAAATTTACTTCCGCCACTCACACAGGTCCGACTCTTTTCGACATGCAGGGTTGCCTTACCGAGAAGAGTAAGCTGTCTCTATATTTGTACTAAGGGGCCGTTAAAATATTACGTAAGCATTTTTTTGGTCATTTTTAACCCCCCCTCCCCCCTTGTCAGCAAAGATAAGCAAAACTCAAACCCTCCCCACTATAATTACGTAAGAAACTGCCGGACCCCCCACCCGAAATTTTGACATCTATTTTAGTAAGTACTGTTTTTTTTCTCCTTGAAAATTAGGTGATTTGTACAAGGAGCTGTCCTTTTTGGGTGTAACCCTAAGGGTTCAAAAATGAGTCGAAACACTAGTTTTCGGGGTTAAAATTTCAAAACTTTTGGGGGATTCATCCCCAGAAAAAAGTGCTTACATCCGACTTCCTAATTCAATTTTTTGTTAAATTAAGTTTTGGTTGAGTTTTGAAATTATTTATGCAAGAAATCAGAAAATTCAGAAAAAAAATCAAAAATCAAAATCAGAAAAATACAGTATCTTACTTAAGCATCGCTCATATCCCCCCTCCCCCTTGTCAGGAAAAATAAGCAAAGAACAAACCCCCTCCCCCCCTTAGGTGCTTACGTAATATTTGAACGGCCCCTAACTCTATATGGTGAACCAACGATAGTAAAAGGGTCACGTGATTTTTTGCTTCAGTATTTTTGATTTTATTTAAAGTATACCGATTTTTTATGTATATAGGGAGTAAATGTATCTTCCTCTTTCAATCAACTGCCCCTCAGCTTCTTCCTTTCTCCCCTCCGAGTATGTCAAAATCACGTGACCCTTTTATTATCGTTGGTTCGACAGTATGTCCTTGCCACAGCATCGAATGCATAATTTAATTTTTTTGCCAAAACAATTTTTACTAATTTTACTTACTGTAGCTTATTACTTTCTAACTAATTTTTCTAGTAATTGTTACTAAAAGCAACTCATATTTAATTTTTAAGAAACATTTGAATTAAAAAATGTTTAATGTTTACAACCTATTGAGAAATTAATCAAAGATCTACGAAGTGTATATTTGGACGGCCAAAACGGCCAGTGGCGCATGCGCTGTAGGTCTCGTGATTACGTAGCAGTCTCGGCGCTTAGTGATGGAACCAAATGGAACGCCGAGCCGTGGAAATTAGAGTAGAGTTTAGTTGAAAAAAGGCCGTCCAAATATACAGTGCCAAAGATCTAATCAAATTCGCATTCAAATTTCAATCAAAAAAGGTCTCTTACCCCTTCCGATCTGGGATTCTTCGTCGCACACATCTCTGATTAGACTCATAACGTTTTGGATTGTGCTCACCACCTGGGCCGCGGTCACATTTTCAGACGCTCTATACCCTTCAAACAAGTCAGCAATGCATTCTTCAGTCATAGATGAAAAGCATTCTATAACTTCCAGCACGGGTCTGTTAGATGAAAAAGATATTAATTTTAACTTTTAATCGAATTTATCTTGAATTTTATGAAACGAATAACCGCAATATACCTTCTAGAAATTTAAATGATTTTAGAAGTGTATTTTAACGGGTGTATCTGAAACTAATAAACAAATATAGAGGGATGATGGAACCCATCAAAAGAAACAAAACTGTAAAGCGACATCGCATCAAAGGGGTGAAAATGTTTTACCAAATGTATTGAGTAAAACGAGAAAGAAAGGATCGTACAGTTGGAGTAAAAAAAACGTGGCGGGATTGTAGGATTTTGAAATTTCAATAAATTCGCAGAATCGCTCTTCTGATAGGAAAAGATTGGCGAGAACCTTCTAATATCTAATTTAATGAAACATATTCGGCTTGTTATCCATGATTTGGAGCAGTTTTTTAAAAATAAAAATGCCTAAACATAGTAGTAGTATATGTATTCTTAATGTCACTTCGATTCCTGTTTAAATTCGTTTACGGATGATCCAATCTTTGTGGAGGAGTATCCTTACATTATTTTTTATTCAAAGCATTCAATAATATTCCTGAGCGTTACGTTTCTTCCTAAATCTTAAAACCATTATTTATAAAATTTACTTAGAACTCGGGCTCCATGTTTTAGAAACATTGGTTCCCGAAGCCAGAAGGAAACCAAATTCATAAAACACTCATTTTAAAGCAAAATCTTAATAAGAAAATTACTGGGAACACTAGGATAGGAAAACATATACCGGGAACATCGGGATGAGAAAAAATACCGTTGTATAAAAAACTACCGGGAACACCGGGATAGGAAAAATTATCGGGAACACCGGGATTTGAAAATTACAGGGAACACTGGGATAGGAAAGAGGTGCCTGGGATACCGGGATGATTAGTTATTGCTGATTTAAATAATTATAAATGTTCTTTAAGAAAACTCAAAATAAAAATATTTATACACTACACCCGTGCAAGGCCGGGCATATCAGCTAAATACTCCAATAAAATAAAACAAGAACACGGTTAAAAAAAGCAAAATCTTGTTTAAATGCAGTGAACAAATGTGTTTTTATAACCAATGTAGATATGAATGGGAAAAAGACCCTAGTGTTCGCATTTATCCATGTACTTACGGACAGATCTCTCTCAATTCTTCCTCATTTGGAGGGAATTTTCTCATAGTTCTTCGTAAGTCATCGGGAGTAAAGGTGTTGCATCGAGAAATCTCACACTGGTTGAAGATTCCGAAAGCAGAAGAACCTTTTGAATGGAGTCAAGTTAGAATTCATTTGATATTGACAAGCATGATATTTTCGACTGAACACATTTGATAAATCTAAATATTATTAAAAGAATTCATGGACTAAAAGTTTCAAAGTTGGTTTTAATGAGTGTGGAAAAGTTTTATATTAGAAATAACTTGGAAAACTTGTAATTAGAATAACTTAGAAATAACTTGGTTTTATATTAGAAAATATTTCAATTTTTTCTTCTCTTTCTGATCGTTCACTAGAGAAACAGGCGATGATTTTTATGAGCCTGATTTCTTATTCCAGGCGATTCACCAAATACACTCGTGCATTTTATTAATTTAAAAGTTTTTTAACTTTTTACAGGCCAATGTTCCCAATTGGGAACATCGTGTTTCTAAAATCATAAAAAATTATCTACTATCAGTATACTGTTGAAAAAATTACCATGTAAAGTTGAAGAATGACTTGATTTTTAAAAAATCAAATGGAATTTCTATCTTTAATCGAAAAAATTACAAAAAATCGCAAAGTTAGCCATTTTTATGCCCTTTGATAGGATCCAACAAAAAAAATCATGAAAAATCGAAATATTGTCCTAAGTTTCTAAAATTTGGTAAGGATATTGAAAAAGATTTACCTTAAATCATATTAGAAAAGATTAGATTTAATTATATTATATTATCAATACTATTATCATCAGTATTACGAATAACAATTAAAAACACGCTTGTTGTGACTTTTGAAACATGCATGTTCCAAATTGGGAACATTGGCCTGTCGCCGCTATTATAGGAATCCGAGTTTCGCGTGCAGCGTTATATCATTGAAACGATAGAACTATGGTGTATTTCGGGAATTTCTTTTAGTAAATAATAAGAAGGTTGTATAATTTTTTGAAGGGGAATCCCCTTTCAAAAAGGAAGTTGTTGGTTTGCATGTTTTTTATTGAGTAATTGTTTTTTTTTATTTGAATCTAATATTTAGCTTTGAGAAACGATGGATGTGAATAAACCTCGTTTCCAAGTTTACAGTTCCCAGTGATTTATTCTTGTACAAGTAACAAAAAGTTAATAGATTGAGACATCTCACAATCTCAGTATTATTTATTATACCATTAGAAATATGTTTGGAAAATATTTATTTAGAAATTATTTCTTTCAAGGAATAAACGTATAAAAGGTTCCAAGATTTTATTAAGTAATAGGGGTGAAATTTTAATTTAAATACGTAAGTATTACATCATTCAAAAATCAATTATTTCGTCCATTACTCAAAGTTCTAATCATTATTTTAGAACTATTGTATAATGTATTTTTAAATCCTATTTATCAATACATGACGTCTTCAGTATTTAGCTTGTGTGTAGTAAAAATATAATTGCTTTTTTACTATCAGAAAACTAAAATGAATATAAATCTCTCATATTTTAATTGTTTTTTGATACCCCCATTCTTAATTTGTATTTTTCACGTTAGTGTATAAAAATTAGAAGCATAATGATTTAAAATTTGGGTATTTTTCTGACATGTAACGTGAAATTGCCATAATTTTTTAAAAAATAATTAAATTTACAAAAACTTACTGCTTAAACTGAAACATAAATTGCGTTAAAGGTTAAATTTCTAAGCTATACCATATAATTTGGGTTATTATTTAATAGATATGTTACTATATACTATTCGCTCTTCCCCGGGAGAAGTATAGTCGAAAGTTGCCAATGTTCCCAATTGGGAACATCGTGAAAATCGTGTGTAAAAATTTTTATCACCTTGATATAAAATCTCTTAATTGAAGCATTAGTAGGTAAATTATGCAAAAAAAACTTATTAAAACATACTAGGACTGTAAAAGGTTAATGGCATGTTTTTTCCCTAAGATGGTTGATGATAATTAGTAGACTTGCTGGATATTTTTTGAAAACATTTCGATTGAATTATTGATAAGTTAAAACAAGGATGTTTCAGTAGCAGTTTTATTTTTATATTTTCAAAGTAGTCATCCGAATTAAATTATTGATAAGCTAGAGAGATAGGTAGTTTCGGTATTAAAGGAGCATTAACTAAGTCAACGAGCCTGGGATTGTGCTGGACTCTTAAGATGATATAAGCGAGCTCTGCTCGCTAAGATCGCGAAGCGATCTGAAAAGAACTGCGAAACAGTTCCGGGGGTTGGTGAGCGATAGTGAGCAAGGGGCAGAGCCCCCTAGTATAATAAATTAAAATAGAGAAAATGGTATTATAATTTCAAACAGATAAAACTTTCAAGAGATAAGATGAGAAGATATAGCTATATAAGTATTAAAATAATAGAATATCAATGATATAGTAATTCTATTATTAGTTTAAATGTTTATTACATTTTTCCATTTTTAATCTAGCCAGATATACAGGATAAATAATATAGTTACCAGTTCAGTTAGGATTTTGTAATTTTAAATATAAAAACTCATATAGTATCAGAAATCTCACATTACCTGCAACGGTGATCAATAAAATGAAAAGAACTGGCTCCATTTTTACCAACAGCCTTCGTCCAAAGCGAAATGTTTAATTAAAGTGTATCATTGTACCCTCTTTCAAGGCTTTTAAAGCTCCTTGGATTCCTTATTAATTAACGGAAGTATTAGTGATAATGTTATTATTTCCGTTCCTTCAATCCTTTTCTTCATCTCCATTTGTATTTATGCTCTTAGTAAGTCCAAAAAGAGAAATGTCAGATGTCAAAATGTACGCATAGGATATTTTTTATGTTCTTAAAACCCTGCTTCTTACGCATGTTATGATTGGGAGTCGTAACAGAAAATGCCAATGCCTTAGGAGTATGTCTTTTAACATAAGTAAATGTCAGGTACTTCATATGGGTCGGGGAATGGTAGGGCAGAATTTTATCTGCAAGGGGACAAAGTTAAAGAAGGTAATATGATCAAAGATTTAGGGGTGATAGTAAATGAGGACATAAAGGATAGTAAATGAGTTACTGAGGATAGTAAACGAGGGTTCATCAGTGTTCATCTGCTAGTAAAAAGGCTAATAGGATATTGGGATACATTAAAAAAACTGTTTCTTCAAGGTCTGAGGATTTTATTTTGCCACTATACAGAGGCTTGGTGAGAGCTCATCTGGAGTATGCTGTTCAGTTTTGGTCTCCTCATACATAAAAAAAATATATTGATTCAATTGAAAGGTAAAATTCATGCTTTCGGGCTTGTAGTTCGTGTTCATAAAAACCAAAAGTTTCGTCGGAACTGACGCTTTTTATTCCACTGATGATGCCAGGCACAGTTTCCGACGAAACGTTAGGTTTTTATCTCTAGAACTCGGCCTGCAATCTCGAAAGCATGAATTTTACAAATAGTAGAACCGGCTGGTGAAAGTCTACATGTTTACATCAATTGAAAGGGTTCAGCATAGGGCTACTAAAATGGTCAAGGGTATATCCAGTTTAAGTTATGAGGGAAGATTAAAGAAGCTAAATATGTTCACTCTAAAGAAAAGAAGGATTAGAGGGGATTTGATTCAACTTTATAAAATGGTAAAGCAAGGGGACACAGAGGCATTAGATTACAATACGGATAATAGAACAATGGGTCCCAATTTCAAATTGAATAAAGTAAAATTTAAGACGTATTGTAGAAAGCATTATTTTTTAATAGGGTAGTGGATAGATGGAAAGCGTTGCCTGAAACAATTGTAAATTCAAGTGGGATAAAGGAGTTCAAAAGGAAAATTGACAGATACTGGATTCCGGTAGCTTGGGTTAAAAAGACTGGACCAACCTTGCTGGGCTTACGCCTGTAGTTGGTCGACTTAATTTGTATTTGTTTTGTCATGATTTCAAATATTTTATATTAAAATATTGGGTTGTATAAAACTTTCAAGTTGTAACTTTTTTAGATTAGTTTTTAACAGAGCATATAAAGATTTTTAATGACATTCTTTGAAAATTTTTGGGGTTATAAAATACTCTTTAAAGATTATTGATACCTTCATTTGATTTTTAACTGTTTAATTAGTGAAATAACTGGCTTGTTTCTTATTACCCCTCGTGGGGTAACAAGATACAGTTGCTTGGGTGAATAAAGAACCATTAAAAAACCCTCCCCCTTTTACTATGCAAGTGCTATATTTTTTCGAAGAAGGCTGATAATGATATAAACATTCTGTAAAAAAAAGCTTCATAAACCTAAAGGAAAATCTTGTAGAATTTTGAATATTTCATATTAACCTGATTATTCGTGGAATATTGTCCTAGAAAATAATTTTGATGAGGTTAAAAGAGAACAAGCAAACACAAGGTTGCTGTAAGTAAGCAGTACTTTTCTCATAAATAAAACAATAAAAATATAAATAGTACTTTTCTCATAAATAAAACAATAAAAATATAAATAGTACTTTTCTCATAAATAAAACAATAAAAATATAAATAGTACTTTTCTTATAAATAAAACAATAAAAATATAAATAGTACTTTTATCACAAATAAAACAATAAAAATATAAATAGTACTTTTATCACAAATAAAACAATAAAAATATAAATAGTACTTTTATCACAAATAAAACAATAAAAATATAAATAGTACTTTTCTCATAAATAAAACAATAAAAATATAAATAGTACTTTTCTCAAAAATAAAACAATAAAAATATAAATAGTACTTTTCTCATAAATAAAACAATAAAAATATAAATAGTACTTTTATCACAAATAAAACAATAAAAATATAAATAGTACTTTTCTCATAAATAAAACAATAAAAATATAAATAGTACTTTTCTCATAAATAAAACAATAAAAATATAAATAGTACTTTTCTCATAAATAAAACAATAAAAATATAAATAGTACTTTTCTCATAAATAAAACAATAAAAATATAAATAGTACTTTTCTCATAAATAAAACAATAAAAATATAAATAGTACTTTTCTCATAAATAAAACAATAAAAATATAAATAGTACTTTTCTCATAAATAAAACAATAAAAATATAAATAGTACTTTTCTCATAAATAAAACAATAAAAATATAAATAGTACTTTTCTCATAAATAAAACTTTGTGTTTACATATCCAAAAACATCTATTTCAACAGACATTTCAATTTAAAAGTGTTTCTAAAAGTTTATTATTCAGAGTTAGTTCCATCAAACTCAATTATTAATCCTTGCATGATTTTTAGAATGACACCAATTAAAAATTTTTAATAAATAATGCAATATTTTAGTTGATATATTTTTGCTTTGAGAAAACAGTTATGAAATATACGCATTTAATTTTTAAGACACACTATAGCGTAATTGAAAATAAAAACAAACCTATTTAACTAACTAAAGGCATGAAATAAAAAAAGACGCAAACTATGAGTTGTAGCTCGAGGAACTTGAATAACTGTTCAAGAGATAACTAACTTTAAAATTTACGCCAGAGCGTGGTACAACTTGTTACTTTTAAGAGTTTACGTAATTTGTCTTAATGGTAAATACAGTAAAGCACCGTTTATACGTCTTTCAAGGGACCGACGTAAAACGGCGTATAAATGAAAAGACGTATAATTGAAAACAATTTTGATTGTTTGAATTAATTGGGACTTGGCAAAAACGACGTATAAATGTAAAAGACGTATAAATGAGAGACGTATAAGCGGTGCTTTACTGTAATATAGAATAAACCCGTATATAACCCGTATAATATATATAACCCGAAATTAAGGTGAAGACAACAACAAACAGATTACACAAATAATGAGACACAAATAAACATAAACGGAAACAAATGTAGAAAATGTAAATCTTTTAAATCTTTCATTCTTTGCAATATGAATTTAACCTTCCCTAAATTCAATCCTCAATTTTATGCATACATAGTTTTCATTTATGTCTATGAATTTAGCTATAGGGACGGCGGATCCAAGTATGAAAAGTTGCACTTCCCTGCATCTTCCTCTTCCTCTTTAAGAGAAGTTGTAAATCGGCGGAAATCGGATGATGATTGTCTAGGAAGGATCTCATATCTGACCTTCAATAAATAATCAGGAAAACAAATAAAAACGATTGACGGGAGTTTCAAATCAGCATATCTGACTGATACAAGTTGTAAAAGGGCACTACTTCATTGGGTAGCCGATATTCTGTTAGAAAACTTGCCCGAAAATGAATTTTATACCAGCACTCTTATTGGGTTTTTTGAATTCCATAAAGGATCCTGTGAAAGTTCCTGGAAAAACACCCTTAGGACCACAGACCCCTGAGGAACTAGGTGAGATTTTAAGCTTTTATTTCAATAACCATACAATGAATTCTTTTGCATCCTGTTAATTTTTAATCCCTTATGCTGCGGTAAATATTTGAATCACGGAAAAAAAATTTTGAACCAACTGTATGAGAAAAAATATTTTCTACTTTTAATAAACATGTATTTCTTGGCCATAAATGTGGCAGACATGAAATTTACAACTCGACTCAAAAATTTCTATAATTCTAAATCTAAACAGTATGTAAAGTACCATCAATACAACATATCGACAGCCACGTTGCAAAAGCCTGTAAGAAATTTTTTTTTGGCGAATATAAGGTTTTGAGTTGTACTTGTTAAAGATGGCCTTGCGCACATCTCAGTGCCACCAAAATCGGCCAAAGACGCTTCATAACTTCTCCATGACAATTTGTAATAATCTGTAAGCTGGGAACCTCCCAATCACCAAGCAAAACTCTGTAAGTTGCAGTGACGTTGAAGGGAAACCGTGTCGCGTCCTCAGAAAAACGTGAGTATATAACGTTATTTTAAAATGCTTATCATCAAAACGGGACAGAAAAAGAACAGTTCATAAAACGAAAAATATGCGGGTTTTTTTTTGTCTCCTGAAAACTTTGATGTTTTGCACTTACAGGCTTTTGCAACGTGGCTGTCGATATAATCCTTAAGTAAAACAAACATAATTTAATTGCATTGAAAACTGGTAGTTCTCTTTGTGTACAAAGAGAAACTCCAGTTTTTATTGGAACAAAACTTGAAGGAGTAAATTAAAAAAACCAATGTGTATGTTATATGCTCGGGATTTTCACAAACAACGAATCTGATGTTAATTTCCAAATCGACTTCATAAATTAATGCAGAGGAAATTCCAAACCATAATGAGCCCTTCACAACTTTTTAAAAATTAGATAATAGCAATAACTCCTGTTTCCAAAGCCCGGCACGATGCTACAATAACATTTAACGGAAGGAGATCCCGGGATATATTGAACGAGGTATCTAATGAAAAAATAAAATTATGCCAGGTGTGCGGTGTTACCTTTTATGTATTTTTTATTTTAATTCCACATTGTTTAAAAATATTTTTCGTGTCTGATTTATTGTCTTTAAAAATGTCAATCAATGTACTGTCTGTTTTTGTACTGTTGCCAGTTGTGTGAATTTTTAATTAAAGCTAAGGATAAGATAAAGATAAGGATATAATTAAGTTGGTTTGTTTTTCAATTGAAAAAATGGGCTCTTCTCTATAGAGGTTAGTAGCTCTTTGTGTTTTCAGCCCAAGCCAGAGAAGCGCTTCTTGGAAAAGGCGATGACGAGATCATAGAACCGACTGCATCTCCAGACCCCAAATTTGTAAGTACAAACATCTATGACAACATTGAACAATTTTATCACAGCTTTAGAAATACTTATAACCAGTAAAGTCTATTTACGACGCCCAGAGGCGTAGTGGTAGTGCTTCGCGCTTCCACGCCACAGGTCCGGGGTTCAATTTCTAGGTCCGGGGCTGGGCAAGGTCCACTCAGCCTTTCATCCCTTTAGTGGGTCGATAAACTGAGGAGCAAGCATGCTTAGGAACAAAACATTGGGGGTCTCGCGTTGGACTGACCACCTAACCGGGTCATTTGCGTTGCACCCCAGGCCCGGTCTACTACTATTCGGGGGGGCCATTTCGGCGCTGGCCGTTTCGGGGCCAGAAATTAAATGAAATTAATAGAACTCTTTCATAATCCTTCTAAAAATTAGAAATACAAATTTTGTTTCGCGCAGAAACGGGCCAGCGCCGAATCGTTCGCTCCCAAACGGCCGCGCCGAATCGTCCCATTCTGCCCCAGGCCCCACGGTCAAGAAAAAAAGATGAGCATTGTAAGCCTTGGCCCCACTAGGGCTGTTGCGCCGATTGTTTTTTAGTTTTAAAAACTATTTAAGCTTCTATTATAACTAATAATATAAAACTAATTTTTTAAGTAGGATGCGTATATTTTCCACTTTGAAAAGACACTGTTTTCTACTTTTCTGGAAGTATGACCTATTTATCTTCTAATTAGTTCTTACTTTATGTCTAAACTTGAAGGCTTTAGCGGTAGGCGTCCTTAATAAAATCAAAATAAGTTTCCGGGATAAATTATTTATTCTTTCTTCAAAAATATTTTTTGGGGCAAAATGTTTTTTTAAATAGCTTTTCACTAAGATTGGTAAAAATATATCTTCAAGATAATTTTCAATTTTAAGTAAATGGCGAAGCACTATAGTTTCTCTCAAAGTTAAACTAATTGAATTTAATTAAAAATGCTTTAGAAATACATACTTTATATTTTTAGTTACATGAGTTATAATGTATTAAAAATTTTTTTATCTTATTTTTTAGGCTCGAATGGCGAGGGGGAAAGATCTCTGGGCGGGCTACCCCGGAATGGGAATTGTTGTACCTTACGTCATCAGTCCTGAACTACGTAAGACCCTTTCGTTCAAATTCTTTTCAGAAAGGAAATGACGCGAACTTAATGTCATAAAGTACAGGGTGTTTCATAGGTCCGTTTCACGGCTTTTATTTGGAAGCAATCATTAATTACGTAAGGGGGCTATTCCATATGAACAAGGACATGATCAAGAAAAATGGAAAAATAAAATAAAATTTTCTAATTATTTTAGGGAATAATTATGCAGTATTGATCTAATTGTGTTTTGCATTGCTTAAATTTTGTGTAAAATTATTTTTATCGGAATGAACTGCTTTTTTAGAACTGCTTGTGTTTAAAGTTTAATTTGTTAATGAAAAATTTAAGTTTTACTTAGAAAATTAAAAATAAATTAATTAGTTTTATATAGTTAGTTAGTTTTATGAGTATATAATATATACTCATAAACTTTATAGTAAAAATGAAATAAAGTGTTTAAATCAATTTAATCATATTTATATTCGTGAATAACTGAACGCTTATACACATGTAGCGTGAGTTACGAAGTACTGTAGCGTGAGTTACGAACAGCTTTCTATATTTTATTTTATTTCTGATATTCTTAAGTATTCCGTTTAAAACTGTTTGCTATTTTAGAATAAGGGAAGTATATTCAAACACCTGACAAGCATACAGAATTATTGAAACTCTATTTAAGCAGAAAAACAAATTTGAATTTTACACTCATAAATCCATGTCTTTTTTCTTGTAGCGTGAGTTACGACTCTATTTAAATTAATATTTAAAAAACTAAAATTCTTAAAAGATTCGCAATACTTATTTTAAATTATTAGCATAAATTTCAATATGCATGATTTTTTTAGAAAGAAAATAATAGTTATTTCTATATTTAAAAATTATTTGAAATTGCAATTTTGAAAAAAATGTAGTGTGAGTTACGGTGGAATTGCCCAAGGATGCTTCTGGCAATTTTTGAACCCCCCTACCCCCATGTAAGGGTAAGTAAAATTTTTCAAACCCCTCCCTCCCTATTCTTACGTAAGATTCCATTTCGTTTTTCAAAATTATAAAATGTTAGAACAAAAAAAAGTTGCAACCAAAATTATTAAAGATTTTCTTTTTGCTTTGGTTTTGTTTCGACTTTTGACAACTGGAAGATGGATTCAACAGGTTTATTTTTTACCTTAACTTGATGCTACTCCAATAAAAAGATACATCTGAAATACCTTCATTGTTTAAAAAAAATCAAAAGTTCGATAATATACCGAGGTTGTCAGCATTTTTAAGTTTTCTGGGGTTATTAGTAATTTGATTAGAATAATTGGAATTTGTTTACATTAACTTGGAAAATCTTACGTAAGAATGAGTTTGACCCCCCACCCTCAAGTAAAGGTATGTAGAGATTTTTCCAACCCCCTCCCCCTCGGAACCCTTATGTAATTAATGAATGGCCCCTATGGTGTTCTTCTAGGTAAGAAGCCATGGAGAATCTATTGAGATGCATCATAGCATCTGGGGAGAAATTAAAAAAAGTTACCAAACTAAAGAAGATGGAGCAAAAACTTCAATAATATTATTGTTGGTAGTGTTACGAAAAACTCACTGAAAAAATCATGAAAATTCCGTGTATAAATTCGATTAGATATTATCATGTCCTCTTATTTCGTATACTATGATCCAGTGTGTTTGTAACCTTCGAGTTGGCTGTACCGATTAACCGAAGTCAACATTATGTTGAACTCAATATACAGCAGTGATTCTCAAACTGGGCGGGGCGCCAGCATAATCAATAAGTTCCAGTATTCAGATCAGTCTGGCTCAGGAAAGCCATGCCCTCCCCCGAGAATCTCTAATACAAATAATCCCTTTTTACACCATTCGGTTATCATGTTGGAAATACTAATTTGTCTTTTATTAATAGAAAACACTCTTAAATCCCTTGATAATTTCGTAATTCTTTTTCCTTAGAGAAACACAAGGATTTGATACTACAAGCTATGGAGCAGTATCACAAGAAGACTTGCATCAGGTTCGTGCCCAGGAAGAGGCAACGTAGCTACATCAAACTAGTCGATGGAGAAGGGTATTACGATTGATCCTTTAATAAAATATATTTTTTCTATAAATCCTTTTACAGGTTGTTCCTCAAAGAAACCCTAACATTAAGAATTAATAGGGGAAAAACGACGAAAATAGATATGGTCTGCTTTTCGCGTTTCTCTAGACCTGGTTGTTCAAGAGGCTATCACACACAATGCAATGATAATTTTCACAACAGGTGTTCTTCCTTCATTGGGAAGATGGGAGGAGAACAACTGGTGAATCTCGGCAAGGGCTGTTATTACGTGGGCACCATAGTGCACGAGCTTGGACATGCCATCGGCCTACACCACGAACAAAAGAGGCCGGACAGAGACAACTACATCTATATCTACAGAAATCATGTCAAAGAAGGTAAGTGTTTTTCTAAAGGATGCTTAAGATGAATGTTTCATAACTTCTAGGAGGGATAGGGCACAAAATCACATAGGAAAGGGGGGGCGGAAATGTACCTGTGGCGATGCGGTAGCTGAGTTGAGCGCCCGTGCTGGGGAGAGAGTTTTTTGTACATTGTTTTTGTATTTTTGTCGTTGGCATCTTGGAGTCGCATGACTCTATATTATTTGTCTGTCCTCGCTTGGCACGAATGGTAAACCCAAACGGGAAAGGCCATTCTCTCCCTGGGGTTGGATAGGTAATGAGAGAGAGCGCCAAACTGGTTTCTTCTCGCCAAGAACTACTCCTCCTCCCTTCCCTCTCCTTTGCCAATGGGGTGCATAAGTAGCCAAGCCAGCAACCTTGATTTCCCGCACCCCTACCCAAACTTGGATCTCCCCGCTTCCCTCCGCCGCTGCGCTTTTCCCGCGAGCGCAGACAAATATTAAGTCTTGCACTCTGTAAATAAACAGCCCTTTTTATACTGAGAATGTTTTGGTCGTTCTTTCCCGAAGTTGCACTCAGGCTCACTTCATACCCCTGAAGTGGTTTTATAAGTGGGCATGGGAGGTTGATTTCCCAGTTGAAATGGACACTTAACCTTTTGATGTTGAATTATATTGATAATGTCTGTCTCTATAAACTTTTAAAATCAGTAATTTGGATTTAGTTATTTTAAACATCTCTTGAAATTTTTAAAATTGAATGTTCTGTACTTTACATTGTTAGTGTATATTTCTATTTTAGTAATTTTGTAATGTGTTTTTTTCTGTTCTGCTGCACTGTAATTGGGTCACTAACCTCTCGTATATGCTTTCTTAAATAAATAAATACCGTAAAACGGGGTGAATCGGATAACTTTTCAAAAAAGTTTTTTAAACCATCATAGCTCCGGTTGTGTTAGTTATAAAATCAGGATTAATTCTGACTTATTCTACACATTGTTCAGAAGTTTTTTCAGCCATCAAAATTTTTTTTTAAATTTAAATCAAAAGATTTTCAATTAATTGTAACTTTTACTATAGTCTGTTCATTTGAACTGGCGGGAGCTTGAAAATATTTCCCTCCCCCTACACCGATCGGTAACCATAGAAACTATCCTCGTCAAAGTGACGAAGAAGGCTTACTATTGGCTGCTCGAAGAGCGTAACTATATGGTTTCGCTTCTAGCGTGGGGGAAAGCATTATTTCTCAAGCGCCAATTCTAAATGAATAGAGTATAACGTTAGTTTTCTGTACTTTATCTGGTACTTTTCCATTATATCGGCGCAAATCTCGCTAGGCAGACTTTTTGGCGACAACACACAGTAACCGGAAGAAATCACCCGAAGCAACCTCCGTTGGCGTTGAATCATTATTGACGACTTTATTGCCTCTGCGCCGGTATAATGGAAAAGTACCCTTAATCTTTGTTAATAATCCTGATATTCAATTCGTAGGCCTGTACTTTCAAATCTTTATAATCCTATGTAGATATATAATTTAAAAATTCTTAATAAAAATTTACGTGTTTTCCTTCACCAGATAAGCTACACAACTTCCATATCGCGGAAAACATTCCCAAAAAGGTTCTCTCCATCCCCTACAATTACGACTCCATAATGCACTACGGCAACTACGCCTTCTCCAAGAAACCCAATGATCTCGTTACCATGGTGGCTAAGAACGGACAAAAGTTAAAAGAGGCATACTACAAGCCAGGGCTTACCAAAGGAGACGTCTTACACATCAGTAAGCTTTACAAGTGCTCTAAAAAACATTAATCCGTAGTAGGTAATTTTCATAATCATAAACCACATTGTCATTTTTCTCCACTGGGAATACTATATACGTTGATGTCTTTAAACAGCTAGTGATGCAGATGTGTGATGTAAAAATTGTACTATAATAATAAATGGGTTAAAATCCTGGCGATTGACATTGTTTCTTTCATGTGTGAAGTTTCAAAGGAGATGAATAGAGATGCAATATTTGAAAAATGCAAAAGAGCTAAGATATTGCTGGAATATTTATTATGTTGTTTTTTAATCGCTGATTGTAAAGGTAACGTAAAAATTTTTGGAAATAAAGGAGGATTTAAACAGAAACACACATCGTCGCTTTGGTGGAAAACTATTGTAACTCAAAAAAATCGAAAAATGAGATATTAAGTCATTTTGTGTAAAAAAGGCCCATTCTTTTAGAAAACAATGTGTTATTTTTATAGTTTCATTAAATTCCGCTAGAGAGCAGATACATCGTTATCGCATTGGCACGAAACGCCCCTGTAGTTTTGCAGAAAAGTGAAGCATCTTACTGTCTCACGGTTGTATTTCAAAACTTGAAATAAAATAATTTACTTTTTGAAGAATATTTTAAAGAACATCGTTGTATTTTGAAATGCGACAGTTTACCTTAAAAATACTTGTTTCACACATTATTAGCGTAATCTTGGGGGAGCATTGTTGTATTTCAAGTTGAAGCAGTTTTCCTTAAAAATACAAACAATAGTAGAGTGCGCATATTATCCATACATCGCTATATTTTTAGTTGAAGCAGTCTTTTTCAAAATTTCTCAAATTTAAAAAAAAAATTTTTAGAGAAAAGTGTTGCAACTCAAAGTACCTTCACTAATTTCGGATTACACTGTTCTACAAATTTGACCTTCAAAATTTTTTCCTTGATGAAAATAGTCAATTCTTATAGATTTTGGGTCGCTGAATACGAAAATCACCATTAAAATTCTCAATTGACTCAGGATTTTCGGGGAACAGCCCCTTCCCCTTTTTACGTTTTTCGACGGCCTTATAACTTTAAACTCGATTTTCAGGGTCAAAAAGCATTATTTTAGTCTTCAAATTGCTCCCCAGTTAACAAGAAATGTTCAAATTAATAAAATATGATAAATTTATAACAAATGGATAGGGCTAAGGGGTAATTACCCCACTAAAAATACAAAAAAATAGCTAAAAATTAAAGAGGTTTCTATACGCTATTTTTTCCTCTTATTTTTTTACGCAAATCCCGTTTGAAGGGTTTTAACCCTTCCCCAAGGACCCAAATTTGATGACAATATGCAGCAATAATTTTTACTAAAAGCGGTTGAGGTGTTAGCCTCCCAGAAGTCCCCGCGGAAGAGTTCGGAAGACTTCCAGAATCGCGAAGGCGCTCGCGAGTTCAGGAATTAATATCGATGATTTTGAAAAGATTACAAATGACGTTTTTCTTATATTTTGGGTGTATCCTAAGTAGAAACTCTTCAGTTCTTTAAAAACTGACCGGTTTTCGGGAGTGAGGATTCCATGTGTCAAGATGTTAATAGATGCACGGCTGTGGATAACAATTAGGGGGCATCCCCTTAAAAACTGAGGGTGATGTAGGAAAATGGGTGTCATATTTGAATTCAGCAGATCATTTTACACAAGAATCAGCTGAAATTCAGTAAGTGGCTTCAAATTTTTTTTGTACAGCACAGTTAAACTCTAAGTGCGGCATTGAACCCTTCCGTGGGTGCTCTGGGGGCGCTCTCACCTCAACCGCTTTTAGCAAAAATCATTGCTGCATATTGCCATCAAATTTGGGTCCTTGGGGAAGGGTTTGGACCCTTCAAACGTGAATTGCGTATAAAATAAGAGGAAAAAATAGCGTATAAAAACCTCTATAATTTTTAGCTAATTTTTTTGCTATCTTAGGGGGTTAACTACCCCTTAAACCTATCCATTTGTTATAAATTTATCATATTTTATTAATTTGAACATTTCATGTCCCCTGGGGGGCAATTTGAAGATTAAAGCAATGCTTTTTGACCCTGAAAATCGAGTTCAAAGTTATAAAGTCGTTAAAAAACGTGAAAAGGGGGAGGGGCTGTTCCCCGAAAATCCTGAGTCAATTGAGAATTTTAATGGTGATTTTCGTATTCAGCGACCCAAAATCTATAAGAAATGACTATTTTCATCAAGGAAATTTTTTCAGTGTAGAACAGTGTTATCCAAAAATTTTGAAATTATACAAGAATCAGACCTGGGTCTTGGAAAAATGTAAAGAAACAGCATTTGTTTTATGCAAACTGTTTTGCAATAGTCTACAAAGCTTCGAGTATATCTGCGGCGGAAGTTTGTGAAAAGTTAAGAATCGCTCTCCTGAAAATTTTGATTTTTTTAGTTACAACAGTTTTCCACCAAAGCGACGACATTTAAAAATACTAAAGAAAAACTTGATATATCTTGATAAAGAGAAGACATAGGAGAGTTACACCTGGAGGGTTCAGAATAGAAATGAACCAAGTCCACTTTAGCTACTTTTGAGCTACAAACGTTTAAAGTTAAAGCTTCATAGAAAAATTACATGTTAACGCAACAGAACTTGTTGCTGCCAAGCGGACATTATCAGAACTAGGTCTTGGTTCACTATTGCACTGAAATTTTACATAGTTGGTACATGTTGTTATAGCGTTGCTAACTCAAAAATGACAAAAAGTGGACTTGGTCCAATTTAATTCTGAGCCCTCCACATATTAATCTTGTGTAATATTTTCAGTATATGTATGTGCCCTTTATACAAATCTAGAATATTTTTAAAATCTGCAACAAAATTGCGTTACATGGATTTAATGTTCAGGGAACAATATTGTCCATATTTCAAACTTTAAACCACTAAGTACTTGAACTAAAAAATGTACACAAACTTATTCAAGGAGAAATAAAATGTGTAAAACATCTTATATTGAGCTACGAAGGCTTCTAAGGCCGGAATTACATTTGAAAATGGAGTCTTCCGGGCTTGTAGGCCGTAGTCTAGATGTAAGAAATCCAAATGATGATGATGACCCCCGTAGAAGGGGTCGAAACGTTTGGATTTCTTACATCTAGACTACGGCCTACAATCCCGGAAGACTCCATTTTCAAACTTATATATTGAATTTTATAATTGAAAGAAAAAACGAATGAGATGAATTTATTTTGCTTTAAGATTCATATTCAAGCATAATTTTATACACCAAGTTCAATGCATAATTAAAAGTTCCTTTAAAAGCACGTCGCAATTATTTGGTGTAACAAATCAATCTTTATTAAAAATGAATACTTTAATTTTTTCTAGTAACTTTTATTTCCAAGTAAAAAAACATGGAAACCATCCTGTACGTCCTCAATGTCTACCTCCTCCTCCTCCTGAATTCGAAAGCGGCGGACAACACGTCTCGTTGTTCTCCCTGCTCCTCCAGAAAATCCACAAACCCTCCCCTCAGCCTCAGTAAATCTCTTTCGCTGCAGATCCCCAGCTTTAGTATCTGGAGCCTTCTGATCACCTCCAGATACACGTCCTTTGCCGTTTCTCCGCATGTTTCTTGCACTTGCTTCATGCCGCAAACCATTTCGTAAGCCATAGAGCTGAAAATCGCAAGTTCATTAATACACGTCGATATTCAGCAAAATTCCCAAGTCTGTAAGCTCCTCCCTTAATCCAATGAGAAAGTTGTTTAAATTTATGAAATAAGCGCATGCGCATGGAGTTAAAGATAAGTAAAGAAAAGCTTTTAAAACTTTATGATGCAAAATATCCTTACATTTAAGAGAGATCGAAGAGATCTCACATTGAGTCGGGAACCATCTCATTAGCTGTTCCGGTAAAGAGGCGGAGCTCATATACATGAAAATTTTGAAGCATATAGGAATTTTTAAAACTTTCATTAATTAATGTTGATGATGATGTTAGCGCCTACGAATCAATCAAATGAGCTTCTCCGCTTGAATTTCCTAATATTATCAAATAATCCAGTAACTTGGAGTCAAAAAAGGGGTGTTTCAAGAAAAAAATACAGAAGGTTTTTTTTCTCAACGGTTTTATATGTTTTCGAGGGTGCTGAATCCGAATCTAAATTTTGCATCAAAAATTTCGAATGGCATTTCAATGAAAATTTAAAACATAAAATTTCACCGCATTTTTTTTCTTGTAGAACGGAAAGTGCGGGGTTCTCATGCAAATGTTAAACACAAAAAATAAAGAAGATAAAACAAGCTATACTCAGTTGCAACTTAATTTGAGCCTGTAGAAATATGCTGAGAACACAACCAAAGAAAGTAGTTCCCCGCGAGGTGTCTAAATTTTGAGTGAAATTTAGAGCTTTAATTTTGAATAATGATTAGTTTTTTAAATCCACGTATATTAAGCATCTTTTCATTCCAATATGCATAAAATGTTCAGCATTATTATTTTTTAAAGTGGCGTAACGCGTAGTAGTACAACTCCCTCTCAAACTCGCCACCCAATAAGAGCTTTTAGCAACCAAGCAGGCTTTCTGTTTACTCAGATTTTCTTCCGCGTGGACATGACGTCAGGCTCAACTTAAGTTACATTCGAGTATAGTGACAACAGCTTGTGAGCTGTAGAGAGGGAAATCGAGCGTTTATCACTTTTTTGTATAACTGCAAAAATATCGCGGCATTTCAAAACGGTTTGTACACCGCGTTTATCGTAAAATAAAAATGAACCACTGCATTATAGGAAATTTTACGTATAATTTGGTGCAGTGATATTTTTCGAGAAACGAATATTTTTTTAAAGAAAATCTGTGAAAAACGAAACAAACGAACAAGTATTTGAGATTTTTTGCAATTTTTGATGTGAAGATGACTTTCAAAATGAAAATAAACTTGAAATTCAGGTTTAGCGATGCAAAAAACTAGAAATTCGTTCATTAAAACACTCTCAAAATTTAATGTATCAATTAAAAAAATTAACAAGGTCAAAAAATCGCTGTTTTTCATCGCGCTCAAGCGGCAAAACTATTACACTGACAAAAAAGTTGTAATAGACTATCTTGTAGCTTGTTTTATCTTCTTTATTTTTTGTACTTTACATTTGGATGAGAAACTCATACTTTCCATTCTACAAGCAAAAAAAAACAAAAAAAATGAGGAAATTTTAAGGTTTTTTCGAATTTTCACGAATTTTCATTTCATTCGAAATTGGTATTCAAAGTTCAGATTCGGATTCAGCACCCTCGAAAACATATAAAACCGTTGAGAAAAAAACTTCTGTATTTTTTTCCTGAAAAAACTACCAAGTTACTGGTCTAAAAGCAGACTTGAAGATAGTGTTAACACTCTCTTCAAGTCTGCCACAATTGTGTCTTCTACAATTTCAACCACAATTGTGGGTTAAAAATAATAAACCGTCAATGATAAAAAAAAAACAATTAGTTTAATATCTAAAAAAGAAACAGAAAATTTTAAATTAAGTGAGTAGGTTCTTGAATAATATGTAAATCATCAAGCAATGCAATATGCATTCTTAGTGTCACTTCTTTCGACCAATCAGAATGATCTCAGTCACCACCCATTGTTTGTAAAAGAACAGGCATACAACCTGGAGTGATTTGCTTTAGAGAGAGCGAAGATAGTGATTTTTAAACGCATTGTATCGTTTCGGATGTGTCAGTGGTTGGTAAGAAATATCATTTTGTAACTATAATCTTTGTTAGATTTGAAATTAGTTTTCGGTCATAAAAAAAAGTAATTAAAATAAGATCTAAAATTTTATAGGGTACTTTAAAAATATCAGTTGATTTTATCAAAAGCCAATTTATATTTTAGGATCATAAGAAATTTTTTATCAATGATCATAATTATTGCCTGTGCATTTAATGATCTTTTTGGAACGGAATTTGAATTAAAAGCATTGAAAATTTTAATGAATCGCAGTAAACGGTTTTCCAATATGTAAAGTAAAAAAGTACAAAATTATCAAAAATTTGTATTTGACGTGTAATCTTTTAAAATTGGATTAAAACCAGCAAAAGTATTAACTGAAATTACAGCTTTTAAGGTATCCGCCTACACCTAAATTGACGATTTTCGACTTTTTCCTCGAAAATTTGTTTCTTACATTTTCAAGTAGTTTAGACTTTTATCTTTCCAAAACTGTTTTCATTTTACTTGTAGGTGAATTAGAAAAGAAATTGCAGGATTTTTAAAACAGATAGTCGTCTGTGATCGTATACAAAAATAAACTTTGAAGCTAATTTTCTCAGAACTAAATTTTGCATAAAAACCATCCACTATTTACATGATTACTCAAAAACTATCCAAGATATTCACTCCAAATTTTAACAGTATATTAATCATACTGTTATTAACCAGATAGACTACAGATTTTGATGCAAGTTTATTATTTTTGTTTTATTGATGTTTTTTTGTTAAATGGTTGTAGAAATTTTGAAATTTTTCACATACCTTTACATTTTATGCTGTAAAACAATTACATTTCAAAATATGTCTTAGACAATAGTCCATTCTGAAGATAAGTGTTATACGATACTTGAGTCCAAAGGAAATTTATATAGGGGTAATAATTTTTGGGCAAGAGTGAGCGGGGTTTTATAAAAATTCACTTAAATTTTACACTAATTACCCCATATTTTAGAAAATAATACAGGGTGTCCCATAAATAGTGGGCCACACTTCTAGAGGGGATAGTAGACACCTAGACGAGTCAGAATCACATAGGAATCGGGGGTCCCAGACCAAATCCCAAGGAGTTAAAAATGGAGCGACACCCTAAAACAATTATTGAAAAATTCAATTTGTAGAAGAACTACTATTGGTAAAAATTTAATCGTGGTCTCAAATTTTGTGGTTTAATATGATTTTTAAAATTATGCTGAAAGTTTTCACTTTAAAATTTTTTTCTACGAAAAAAAGTCAAAAAACCACAAAAAAATGTGAAAAATATGCCAAAACTTTATTTTGTATTTGGAAATCCTTTCTTTTGATTTTATTATCTGAAAGATCATATTTTAAAACCCTTAAGTCCAAAGTTTCACGTAAATACCATCAATATTAAACGCTTGAGATCCTGTTAAAGTTTGTATTTTGAGTGCGAAAACAGCTCCAGAAAACGAACGTTCAGGGAGAATCTACGAGGTACGGATAGATAATCGCTAACTTTCTTTTCTCTCCCAGTTTGGCGAAACATACCAAGCTCCTACAGATCGCCAAGACAGCTTGGGCGATTTGTTGTTGGCGAAAGTTGGCGAGGAATCTCGTATCGCAAATAATGGCGAGAATTTTAGGGAGCATCAATCCGTAATTCGTAGATTTTCCCTCAACGTTTCTTTTCTGTATCTGTTTTCGCAAGCAAAAATCAAACTTTAATTAGATCTCAAGCGTTTAATATTGATGGTATTTACGTGAAACTTTGGACTTAAGGGTTTTCAACTATGATCTTTCAGATTATCAAATCAAAAGAAAGGATTTCTAAATACGAAATAAAGTTTTGGCAGATTTTTCACATATTTTTGTGGTTTTTGACTTTATTTCGTAGTAAAAAAATTTTTAAAATGAAAACTTTTACAATGATTTTAAAGATCATGTTAAACCACAAAATTTGAGACAATAATTAAGTTTTTACCAATAGTAGTTCTTCTACAGATTGAATTTTTCAATAATTGTTTTGTGGTGTCGCTCCATTTTTAACTCCTTGGGATTTGGTCTGGGACCCCCGATTCCTATGTGATTCTGACTCGTCTAGGTGTCTACTATCCCCTCTAGAAGTGTGGCCCACTATTTATGGGACACCCTGTATAGGGGTAATAGTTTTTGGGCAAGAGTGAGGGGAGTTTTCATAAAAATTCACTTAAATTTTACACTTAATTACCCCATATTTTAGAAAATAATATAATGAATTTTGTTTTCTTGGCATTAATCAATGTTTTGATGTACATTTAAACAAAAAATTTAAAATAAATTTTATAAATCAAGTATTTCAAAAAATGGTCTCAAAGGTAGGCGGATACCTTAAATTGGTTTTTACGTAATAAATACCGGAATTGAACGATTTTACTGGTTTTGTTCCAATCTTAAAACGTTACAAGTCCACTGGGGATTAAACAGCCTTCCATGCCCGCTTATTTAAACTCCTAAGTCATTAGGGATGCATTCCCGACCCCCCCTATTCCTATGTGATAGTCATCTAGGGGTTCCCTACCTCTTCTAGAAGTTCTGAAACTTTTATATGAAACACCCTGATTATCTTAGTTAAAAGGACTTGTTCGTAATCAAATTACACGGTTCAACAATGAAAAAATTTCCTTGATGAAAATAGTAATTTCGTATAGATTTTGGGTAGCTGAATACGAAAATCATAATTAAAATTCTTGATTGACTCGGGATTTTCGGGGAACAGTCCCTCCCCCTTTTTACGTCTTTCGACGATTTTATAACTTTAAACTCGATTTTCAGAGTCAAAAAGCATTGCTTTAGTCTTCAAATTGCCCCAACGGGGGACAAGAAAGGTTCAAATTAATAAAATATGATACATTTATAACAAATGGATAGGTTTAAAGGGTAATTACCCCCCTAAAAATGCAAAAAAAATCGTTAAAAATAGTAGGATATCCTATTTATGTTGCTAATTATTTACCCAATTCACGTTTGAAGGGTCCTTACCCTTCACCAAGGACCCAAATTTGATAGCAATATGCAGCAATGATTTTTACTAAACGAGGTTGAGCTGTTAACGCCCCCAAAGCACCCACGGAAAGTTTCAATGCCGCACTTAAGAGTTAAACTGCTGTGCAAAATAAAAATAAAAATGCCACCGACTGAATTTCAGCTGATTCTTGTGTAAAATGACCTGCTTAAGTCAAATATGACACCAATTTTCCTCCATCACCCTCGGTTTTTAAGAGGATGCCCCCTAATTGTTATCCACAGCCGTGCATCTATTAACATCTTGAAACATGGAGTCCTCACTCCCTAAAACCGGTCAGTTATTAAAGAACTGAAGAGTTTCTACTTAGGATAGACCCAAAATATAAGAAAAACATAATTTGTTATATTTTCAAAATCATCAATATTAATTCCTGAGCTCGCGAGTGCCTTCGCGATTCTGGGAGTCTTCTGAACTCTGCCGCGGGGCCTTCAGGGACGCTAACACCTCAACCGCTTTTAGTAAAAATTATTGCTGACTATTGTCATCAAATTTGGGTCCTTGGGGAAGGGTCAGGACCCTTCAAAGACGAATTGCATAAAAAATAAGCAAAATAAATAGGGTATATTAAATCCTACTATTTTTAGCGATTTTTTACGTTTTAGGGGGGTAATTGCCCCTTGAACCTATCCATTTGTTATAAATTTATCCTATTTTATTAATTTGAACCTTTTTTTGTCCCCTGGGGGCAATTTGAAGACTAAAGCAATGCTTTTTGACCCTGAAAATTGAGTTTATAGTTATAAAGTCGTCGAAAAACGTAAAAAGAGGGAGGGGTTGTTCCCCGAAAATCCTGAGTCAATTGGGAATTTTAATGGGGATTTTCGCATTCAGCGACCCAAAATCTATGAAATGACTATTTTCATGAAGGAAAAAAATTTTGAAGGTCAGATTTGTTGAACAGTGTTTTCGGAGAAATCGTTATCCATGTAAACAAAGAGATAAAGCTGTAATGCATAATTTTCAATACCATCAACCCAAGAAGTGTTTTTAAAATTCAATAGAAAAATAAATAAATGAAATTTTTCCATACATGCACGTAGCTTCGGATAGAATTTGTTCAACAGTCTCCTCTTCGCCCTCTACGTAGGGCAAAGACATACGGTAAGCCTCTAACATACGTTTTCCTTCCTTGTTGCACTCATCATCAGATGATGCATGCATTTCTTTAAAGCATTGGATGTTGGCAACGTAATCTGCGAATAAAGCAACAAAATGCAAAATTTAAAAAAATGTTAAAAGTTTTCAATATACTCTACTAACATCTCTATTGGGAAAGAGTTATTCACGCAGATGAGTAGAGAGGTTTTTCCTAAAGAAGACAGTCTTGAAATCCGCTAAATATACAGGGTAATTCAACAAGTCCACCAAAATCTGCACAACCAGATTACAAAGAACTGTACCTCTACGACGATCTATAGTTTTTAGGAAATAACGAGTGATAAATTATGACGTCAAATCCGTTAACGCTAAAAAAAGGTTTATGTGTTGTAAAACAACTTAATCCACGGAAGTAACAACTTAACTCTAACAAATTTCGCTATTAAAACCTATGGCACTGTCTAGCTTCTCGAAAGTAACAACTCAACTCTAACGAATATCGCTAATACTTTAGCATGGTCAACTTTCGTGGATTTAGAAACTTCGAACATTAAAAGGTTATTCTGATATGTGTTTTCACATTATTGTAATAAAAATATCCAATGCACATGCTTGTGTGGCGCACCGTTAAAAATAATAATTTTACACGTCACATTTTTCAAAACGTCAACGTCGTCGGAGACCTAAAGGTATAGTTCTTTGAGATCTACTTTATGCAATGAATCTTTCTTCACAAAGTTTAGGTGGACCCCGTAAAACTATTTTATCATTAAGTTACCTAAAGTACATAAGTTTTTAAGTTTCCTAGTCTTTATGATTTTTATGAAAGTTTATCTTGATCTACTTTTATATATTCTGCAAAAGGAGGTGTTACTGAGTTTTTGGATGTAATTTTTTAAGATAAGATTTATATTAAGTTAATAGTGAGCAAGAGAAATAAAAGTATTTTAGGTTTTGGAAGAACATTATTTAAGCGGATTCTAATTGAGATTTTCTTTTGTAAAAATGTGCTTAAGTGGAGATTTTAAAAAATTCCAAATTTTTACAAAATACAGGGTGTCCCATAAATAGTGGGTCACACTTCTAGGGGGGATAGACACCTAGACGAGTCAGAATCACATAGGAATCGGGGGTCCCAGACCAAATCCCAGGGAGTTAAAAATGGAGCGACACCCCAAAAAAATTATTGAAAAATTCAATTTGTAGAAGAACTGCTATTGGTAAATATTTAAATATGGTCTCAAAAATTGTGATTTAATATGATCTTTCAAATTATCTCAAAAGTCTTCACCTTAAAATTTTTTTTATTATGAAAAAAGTTAAAAAACCACAAAAAATGTGAAAATTCTGCCAAAACCTCATTTTGTATTTCGAAATCCTTTCTTTTGATTTCATAATCTGAAAGATCATAGTTGTAAACCCTTAAGTCCAAAGTGTCACGTAAAAACCATCAATATTAAATGCTTGAGATCCTGTTAAAGTACGGTATAAGTCCGTTTTTTTTGTCCGCAGACTGTCGTTTTGGAAACGGCTATAGGAAACCAGTTTTCGCACGCAAAAAACGAACTTTAACAGAATATCAAGCGTTTAATATTGATGATTTTTACGTGAAACTTTGGACTTAAGGGTTTAAAACTATGATCTTTCAGATTATAAAATCAAAAGAAAGGATTTCGAAATACAAAATGAGGTTTGGACAGAATTTTCACATTTTTTTGTGTTTTTTTAACTTTTTTAATAATAAAAAAATTTTGAGGTGAAGACTTTTGAGATAATTTTAAAGATCATATTAAACCACAATTTTTGAGACCATAATTAAATTTCTACCAATAGCAGTTCTTCTACAAATTGAACTTTTTAATAATTTTTTGGGGTGTCGCTCTATTTTTAACTCCCTGGGATTTGGTCTGGGACCCCCGAATCCTATGTGATTCTGACTCGTCTAGGTGTCTTCTATCCCCCCTAGAAGTGTGACCCATCATTTATGGGACACCCTGTAGAAATCACAGGAAAGGATTTTTCTCAAACAGATGAATCATTGTTACCCTAAAACTATAAAGGGAATTTGAGTTGAAATAAAGCTATGAGATGTAGGAAGATTAAGGATATTTAGAAGTTTGTTTTTGTTCAATTATACTTCATTAACCATGATACATCTCAATTGTTAATTCATAAAACCATTGAATTATAAAAGCAGGATTGAATTTAAAATATTTTAATACATCTACTAAACTTATATACAAATCAATTGAAAAATAATCTTACTTTTGCTAAGTTGAGTTTCTTCGTCGCATACGTCTATGTTTAATTTGAAAAGGTTGTTTAAGAAATTTGCAGTCATGGATAAGGTTTCATTTTCAGAGCTTGCTAATTCTTCGAGGGTTTGACCAATACAATCTTGAACTACAGTTTTATAACATTCCCCAAGATTCAGAATAGGTCTACAAAAGATTAAAGCATACATTTTAACTTTTAAAAAAGGTAAGAAACACGTCATTAGTATACTTGACAAACTTGACTATATAAAACCTTTTTGAATAACCTTAAGAGTATTAACAAGTAGGTATCTGGATCTCTTCACTTTTTTAAAAAATTAAAACTATTTAAATATAACCATGAAAATATTTTTACTTGCCACACTAATTTACAAAATCGTTACTTCTCTAATATTTACATGGTTTTATGACTGAATTTTTATTCTTCTTGGTTAATTCATAAAACTTTCAGAACGATCAAAATATCTTACGTCCTTTTTATCAAAACATAATGTTTTATGCAATTTACAAATACAATCAGTTGTAATAAAATAATAATTTAAAAAATTTAGTATTTTAGTTTCCTTTTTAAAACCTGATTTTTACTTACGGGCAGAGCTCCTTTAACTGAATTTCATTCGGTGGAAAATCGCTCATCATTTGCAAAAACCCTGGGGGCAAAGTGGAATCACATTGCTGCGCAATATTGCAATGATCATAATATCCAAATCCAAAACCTGAAGAACCTATTTACCAAAAAAATGGAATTCAAATTTATTGAACAATTTCGATAAATTTTCGATTACAAGAGGGCACACTTTTCCAGACAAGATCCCCTTGTGGTACCATTGGGGGTATGGGGGTCCTTCCCCAGAAAAAAAATTGAAATTTGACTGCTAAAAGTAGGGTTTTCACTCATTTTTAGAAACGTTATGAGTCTAAGGGGTGCACTTTTCAACACTATTACCTTTACTTTTTGACCCAAAATGTCAAAATTTTGGTGATTTCCTAAATATAAACACTGAAACCCCATTGTTATACTAATGGGGGTATGGGGGCCCTCCCCCAGAAAAAATTTTGAAATTAGACCTGTAAAAGTGAGAACCTTTGAGTAATTTTGAGAACCTTTTTGGGTCTCCAAGGGGGGCACTTTCCAGTGACCCTGAGTCATTAAGGCAGTTTACTGAATATCGATAGAGTCTAACATTCACTTGAAAAAAGGTTAAAATTCTTTTAAATAAATGACATTGAATGATTGTTTTTGCCTAGTTAGTCCAGTAACTTGGTAGTTTTTTCAGGAAAAAAATACAGAAGTTTTTTTCTCAACGGTTTTATATGTTTTCGAGGGTGCTGAATCCGAATCTGAACTTTGCATACAAAATTTCGAATGGCATTTTGGTGAAAATTCGAAAAAACCCTGAAATTTCACCTCATTTTTTGGTTTTTTGTTTGTAGAACGGAAGGTATGGGTTTCTCATGAAAATGTTAAGTACAGAAAATAAAGATGATAAAACAATCTACAAAATTGTCAATTACAACTTTTTTGTAAGACTAATAGTTTGGCCACTAGAGCGCGTTGAAAATAGGGCTAAATTTGCACCTGCTGGTAAAAATCCAGAAAATCGAACTTTCATCTAAAAAATTAAGTATTTTTTTAAATAAGGTACTTTAAAAACTAATTATATAATGTTTAACATGAAATAAACCATCTATTTAGTATATTAATTAGTATTTAAATGCATTTTCCTCAGCATTTTTCCTTAAGAACGCAGTTTCAATAGAAGACAATATTGTAATGATAAGTAAGTCGCTTGTTGAAGAAAACATACAGAAGTTTTTTTTCTCAACGGTTTTATATGTTTTCGAGGGTGCTGAATCCGAATCTAAACTTTGCATACAAAATTTTGAATGGCATTTTGGTGAAAATTCGAAAAAACCCTGAAATTTCACCTCATTTTTTGGTTTTTTGTTTGTACAACGGAAAGTATGGGTTTCTCATGAAAATGTTAAATACAAAAAATAAAGATGATAAAACAAGCTACAAAATTGTCAATTACAACTTTTTTGTCAGACAAATAGTTTGGCCATTAGAGCACGTTGAAAAAAGGGCAAAATTCACCCTGGCGGTGGAAAAATCCAGAAAATGACCCTTATATTCCTAAAAAAGTCATATTTCGATTTAGATAACTAAGAAAAACTACATTTATAATTTCTTACATGATATAATATTACTATTTATCTCAAATATTATTTATTCAATGAATGTTCTTTAGGAATTACCTCCCAAAAACGCAGGTTTTTTAAGCAAAGAAAAATCCAGTTGCTATTTTCTTTTTTGTCCTAGGCACCAATTCCCAATGAAAACTTTTGTTAAGCATTAGAAGTTAATTTTTTATCTACTACACTCATTGCTTTTTTATATTATCCTCTCCTGCTCACAAACTTATAAAATCTATAATTTTTCTTTCTGGAAAACTATAGTTTTCTGTTGTAGATTATAAAAACTCCTGGCATGAATATTAGTAATGATACCAAAATCCACTATAACTTCTTGACACGTGCAATTAAAATATTTATTTATCAGTTTCTACACCCAGGAACGTGAATCCAATTGATTTGTTAGGGATAAAATTAAGCATAACTTATAATATAAAATTACATGGTCACAGAAAATTATCCTAATATATTCTTTAAAGTGATGAACATAATGGTTCCCATTCGGGAATGGGGTTATATCATGTAAGAAATTATAAAAGTAGTTTTTCTTAGTTATCTAAATCGAAATATGACTTTTTTAGGAATATAAGGGTCATTTTCTGGATTTTTCCACCGCCAGGGTGAATTTTGCCCTTTTTTCAACGCGCTCTAATGACCAAACTATTTGTCTGACAAAAAAGTTGTATTTGACAATTTTGTAGCTTGTTTATCATCTTTATTTTTTGTATTTAACATTTTCATGAAAAACCCATACTTTCCGTTGTACAAACAAAAAACCAAAAAATGAGGTGAAATTTCAGGGTTTTTTCGAATTTTCACCAAAATGCCATTCGAAATTTTGTATGCAAAGTTCAGATTCGGATTCAGCACCCTCGAAAACATATAAAACCGTTGAGAAAAAAACTTCTGTATGTTTTCTTCAACAAGCGACTTACTTATCATTACACTATTGTCTTCTATTGAAATTGCGTTCTTAAGGAAAAATGCTGAGAAAAATGCATTTAAATACTAATTAATAGACTAAATAGATGGTTTATTTCATTTGAAACATTATATAATTAGTTTTTAAAGTACCTTATTTAAAAAAATACTTAATTTTTTAGATGAAAGTTCAATTTTCTGGATTTTTACCCGCAGGTGCAAATTTTGCCCTATTTCCAACGCGCTCTAGCGGCCGAAATATTAGTCTGACAAAAAAGTTGTAATTGACAATTTTGTAGCTTGTTTTATCATCGTTATTTTTTGTATTTAAAATTTTCATGAGAAACCCATACTTTCCGTTCTACAAACAAAAAACCAAAAAATGAGGTGAAATTTCAGGGTTTTTTCGAATTTTCACCAAAATGCCATTCGAAATTTTGTATGCAAAGTTCAGATTCGGATTCAGCACCTTCGAAAACATATAAAACCGTTGAGAAAAAAACTTCTGTATTTTTTTCCTGAAACACCCTATTTTTGACACCAAGTTACTGGACTAAGTTTGCAGCACAAAAAGTAAGAAAAGAAACGCATATTGACTTAAATACCAAATTAAATCAAAAATATAATTAGTGGACATCGATTTTGAATAATTAAAGCGGCTATATCTACCTATTGGGGACAATTAATTTTTTCCTCTTTAAACTCAAGAGTTGAGCGAAGCTTGGATATTTTTTTTTTCACAAAAAGTCAATTTTCTATTTTTTAAACTTATTAGTTGGGTGGCTTATTACAAAAAAACTGCAAAATGTGATACTTTCATGAAACTTTCAGGGATGTTAGACAATCATATAAGAACTAAAAAATCGATGGGAGCCCAAAATTTTAGGGCGTAGTTTGACCGTTATGACGTCATAACAAGATGGCGACCAAGGGCCTATATTGGGTTCTTTTAATGACAGAAAGACATTTTTGGGGTCAAATATTATGTTTTAAGGGTCAAAAAACATGATTCTGATGACAAAACGTGCAATTTGTTTTAAAAAGTAACTAAAATTCAATAAAAGCACGAAATAATAATACAGTCTATCGCCAGTTGCGCCAAAAAAAATTTGTAAAAAAATTATTTTTTTCTACGGTTTCATATGTTTTTTGGGGTGCTGATTCTAAATATTTAGTTCACTTCCACGTGGAAGGTCGGCTTCATATCAAAAAACGCAAAAATATGCGAAAAAATCGCAAAATTTTTACTCTTTCTTCGGATTTTCGCTTATATTTTAAAAAATATTTGTTTCTCGAAAATTATTCAAATTACAAAGTTGGAGTAGATAAAATTTCCTACAAAATGCACTATTTAATTTTTGTTTTTCGAAGAATAGTTTTGACGTTATAACGCATTGAAAAACAGATAATTTTAACACAGCATAATTTAAACAGAGGATGTTTGTTTCTCTGTTTTTCAGTGTGTTATAAAGTCTAAACTATTCTTCGGAAAACAAAAATTAAATAGTGCATTTTGTAGGACATTTTATCTACTCCAACTTTGTAATTTAAATAATTTTCGAGAAACTAATATTTTTTAAAATATAAGTGAAAATCCGAAGAAAGAGTAAAAATTTTGCGATTTTTTCACATATTTTTGCGTTATTTGATATGAAGCCGACCTTCTACGTGAAAGTGAACTAAATATTTAGAATCAGCATCCCAAAAAACATATAAAACCGTCGAAAAAAATAATTTTTTTACAAATTTTTTTTGGCGCAACTGGCGATAGACTGTATTATTATTTCGTGCTTTTATTAAATTTTAGTTACTTTTTAAAACAAATTGCACGTTTTGTCATCAGAATCATGTTTTTTGACCCTTAAAACATAATATTTTTCCCCAAAAATGTCTTTCTGTCATTAAAAGAACCGAATATAGGCCCTTGGTCGCCATCTTGTTATGACGTCATAACGGTCAAACCACGCCCCAAAATTTTGGGCTCCCATCGATTTTTTAGTTCTTATATAATTATCTAACATCCCTGAAAGTTTCATGAAAGTATCACATTTTGCAGTTTCAGGGCATTTTTATGTAATAAGCCACCCAACTATTATTCCCTTTTGGAAACTGATGATTCGTATAAAATAGATGCATACGTTACCTCCAATGGTGATCAAGAGAAGCAAAATCAACGACTCCATGTTTGAACTTACTGATACCGAATGTAATTTTACTTATGCCCAAGTAACGAGATACCACCCACTTTTAAATATCTTAATTAAGCGGAAACCATCGTGATAAACTTTCTACTTCCTTCTTAGTTCCTTTTGAAAATCTGTTTATGTATGTAAATAGTTTATCTCTTTGATTCCAGCAAGCCTTTTACGTTTTTGAATGCACAACGTCACAATCCAAATGTTATTTCAATTGAACCCGGATTTATGTACGGATTTCATTGTCATTAGGGAGTGTAACAATGCATGTAAAAAAACCTACCAGTAGTCCAGGCAACGAAGGGTTATAGAGGGAAGTTCTTGGAACACAATTTTTGACTTTAGAACTTTGTTTGGACTAGTTTGGAGGTAAACATATCAAAAGTCCTCGACCCTAGCCCCTGAGCTTAATGTAGGGGGTGCGTTTAAAAGTCTCATTTTCAGTTTTTGGCTTATTACTCTTAGAAAATGCATCCCCACGAAAAAGTTTCAATTATTTTTTTTAAAGTAGATAAAATTACCAACAATTTAAGACCATTCCCAGGTTTATAGGTCCAATAGATCCCGAGTTACGTCTCTTCAAAAATGGAAAATTTGTTAAAAAAGTTCGAAAAATTGAGTAAAATTCGTATTGGGAAAATGGGATTTTCCCAGAAAGGGGACCTAGAGGTTTGAGAGTACAGTAAAAGAGAAGAAAATTGGTATAAATTAATATACCAATATTGAAAACAGTATTTATTTGTTTGAAGTATTCCATTTTTACCTTATAAAATTTATTAATTACCTATTTCTTAATTATTAATTATTTTCAATTTAATTAATTTTTTGTTCTATATTTATTGAATTTAAAAAGTGATCATCGTATTTATGAATTTTGCATACTTGTCATACATAAATTACAGCTTATAACATTTAGGAGGCATAGGTTCATGTTGGTATAACGGTTAAGAGGAAATTTCGAGAGGATTTTGTCCCCTCCAAAAGGAACGGATAGGGCTATGTTGGTGTAAAAAAGGAAGAACACTGAAAAAACAGCAGGCTACAGGTTTGTAGGAATACAGTAAAAGAGAAGAAAAGTCGTAACTTTGTTGACTTTGATCCTTTAATAAAATATTTTTATTCTATAAATCCTTTTACAGGTTGTTCCTCAAAGAAACCCTAACATTAAGAATTAATAGGGGGAAAACGACGATAATAGATATGGTCTGCTTTTCGCGTTTCTCTAGACCTGGTTGTTCAAGAGCTATGTCACACAATGCGATGATAATTTTCACAACTGGTGTTGTTCCTTCATTGGAAAGATGGGAAGAGAACAACTGTTGGTTCTTGGCAAGGGCTGTTATTACGTGGGCACCATAGTGCACGAGCTTAGACATGCCATCGGATTGCACCACGAACAAAAGAGGCCCGACAAAGACAACTACTTCTATATCTACAGAAATCATGTCAAAGAAGGTAAGCGTTTTTCTATAGGTTGCTTAAGATAAGTGTTTCATAACTTCTAGGAGGATAAGGGCACAGAATCAAACAGGAAAGGGGGGTCGGTAATGTACCCCTGATGCCCTAAGTGCTTTTATAAGTGGGCATGGGAGGTTGAATAATTCCCAGTTGAAACCGACACGTAACCTTTTGGAGTTGAATTATATTGATAATGTCTGTCTCTATAAATTTTATAAAATCTATAATTTTGATTTAGATATTTTAAATATACCTCTTGAAATTTATAAAACCAAATGTTCTGTTAGTGTAGTAATTTTGTATTGTGTTTTTTTCTGCTCTGTTGCACTGTAATTGGGTCACTGACCTGTCGTGTAGGCTTTCTTAAATAAATAATACATAAATAAAGTAAAAATAAATAAAAAATGTTGGATTTAAACCAGAAAAAGCGTTCTATTCCTGAATTTTGACATAAAAATCAATTTAAGAACTGAAATTTTAGTAACTTCTTACCCAGAGCTAAGCAGACGTAATAATTGCTTGAACGATTTTTCTGGTTTTAATCCAATCTTAAAAGGTCAATTTCAGTTGGGTACAATTTCCCAAGCCCACTTATAAAACCCCTAGGGCATTATGGGTGCATTACCTCTCCTATGTGATTTTAAGTCATCTTAGTTATGAAACATTTATCTGAAACACCTTGAATAGAAATAATAATTATTATCCAGAATTTTCATAATTTTGGAGAAGACTGTTAACGTGGGGGACTAAGTCTGGTAATAGTTTCGTGGTAGAACAATCAAATCCCGTTTGTAATAAAACGATTCTAGATTATTTTTTCATCATGATGGTAAAAGGATTAACTTAGAACTAATAAACTTAAGAGTATTTATGTTACAGTTAAAGTCCGGAAATCAGTTAATTTGCAGATAACCTAGGTAATTTGCAGATTAACGAGGGTGATCCGTTAAAGAGCGAAATTTTTTTCAATTTCTAAGATTACCTAGGTAATCTTGAAATTACCTAGGTAATCTTGAAATTACCTAGGTATTCTGCGCCCTACCGACTAGACACTCGTTAATCTGCATACTACCTGTAATCAGTTATTTTACATATTAACGAGGGTGATCCGTTAAAGTACAAAATTTTATTTTATTTTATAAAAAGTTTAAGGAGGTTGGGGGGGCTGCCGCCCCCCCAAACCCCCCTGCCCTAACTATAACCAAACTCGTTTTGGGGGTAAACAGTAACAATGACGAATCAAAAAAAAGGGGGATCGGTACTTTTTTCATATTACACAAAACACAAATCCCACAAAAATAATAATGAAATAGCAATTTTAAAACTAGAATATAAAAACAATAATAATAGAATATTAAAGTACCAACTGAGATTTCTATCAAATGTGGTTTTCGATCTCAATTTGACAGCGTATTTCAATGAGCACTTAAACTAGCAAATCTTAATGAAAGCGCGGTGTAATCGGCTGGCAGCCTGCACTGAACTATTGCTAGGATTCGCGATCGATTACATATGTTAAACCCTTGCCCAGGTTCCAGCGATTGTTGAATTAACGTTTGTTGAAAAGATATTTCAACAGCTGGGACATTTGCTTTCGTTAAAAGAAATCTCTGTCACTCTGAAGTCGGAGCTTCAACACAATTGTTTCAAAATACCCGTTTTAGTAGTAATATACTGTACTTAATCATGTAAATTTACAGTACTTACTTGCTTGTATTATTTTGTTTTAACATTCAACATGACAACTACCAGTGCTTCGCTCTAAATTTGAAATCAAAACACCAAATATGACAACAAACTACGTATTGAAACCCAACTGCGCAGGGGTAAGCGCATGGCGCAGTAAGCACCTCAACATTTTAACAGAAAGTATTGAACGAAACAAACTATTTTGAACTTTAACGATCAAGAGGCCGTTATAGTGTAGATTCCCTAGGTAAAATGCGAAAAACTCAAAAATCCGCACATTAACGACAGAAATCAGTTAATCTTAAGTTTACCTAGGTATTCTTCAGATTAACTAATTATCAACTTTAGCGGTAACATTTATACTTTTAAAAGTCATAATTACTTAAGTCAACTTTGATACAGGACATGTTTTTTCAGAACTATTGAAAGAAATTTCAAAAGATTTTCAATTAAATGTAACTCTTATTAAAGTTAGTTTTCCATACTTTATCTTTGTTAATAATCCTAATATTAAATTCGTAGGCCTGAACTTTCAATTTATAATCCTATGTAGATATATTATTTAAAAATTCTTAATACAAATTTACGTCTTTTCCTTCACCAGATAAGCTACACAACTTCCATATCGCGGAAAACATTCCCAAAAAGGTTCTCTCCATCCCCTACAACTACGACTCCATAATGCACTACGGCAACTACGCCTTCTCCAAGAAACCCAATGATCTCGTTACCATGGTGGCTAAGAACGGACAAAAGTTAAAAGAGGCATACTACAAGCCAGGGCTAACCTACAGAGACGTCTTACACATCAGTAAGCTTTACAAGTGCTCTAAAAAACATTAATCCGTAGTAGGTAATTTTCATAATCATAAACCACATTGTCATTTTTCTCCACTGGGAATACTATATAAGTTGATGTCTTTAAACAGCTAGTGATGCAGATGTGTGATGTAAAAATCGTACTATAATAATAAATGGGTTAAAATCCTGGCGCTGTTTCTTTCACGTGTGAAGTTTCAAAGGAGGTGAATAGAGATGAAATATTTGAAAAATGCAAAAGAGCTAAGATATTTGCTTGAATATTAATTATGTTGTTTTTTAATAGCTGATTGTAAAGGTAACGTAAAAATACACTTTATTTATTATAAGAGTATAAAATTTTGCTATCGTATCGGCTATCGTACTGTGCGGCGTTTTTCTCTCGCTCTTAGCAAGCTGATATTTTGCATTTGTTTATTTGGATATTTCTTAGTAAATAATTTTATTTCTATGATTTAACACTTCATGCGAGCTTCAGAATATAAAATTGTTTCGAAATATTGAGCAATCTCATCTGATTCTGCCTCATCATGTCGGCTAGCTGTTTGGGATGTAATGACCCAATTGCAGACAACGAGATTGTTTCTTGCTCTGGATCATGTTACAGCCATTTTCATTATAGATGTGTGGGTATTTCTGATAAAAACTATAGAAAAATGAAGAGTGGACTGAGTTAGGATCCCTGGAAGTGCATTGCTTGCAAGCATGACCCTGTTCTGGATAACGGTTCCAAACTCAGTTTTACTGATATCAGAGAAAAATCAGCTTCTTCAGACCCCCCAAAGAGCATTCAAGATCTGTTAAATTATATCAAAGAGGAAAATATGAGTTTGAAGGTTTACATCAAATCTCAATTTTAAGAATACGAAAAAAGTCTTGAATTCAACAGCGGTCTCATCACGGATTGAACTTCGAAGATTACAGAGTTGACTTCGGAAGTCCAAACTTTGAAGTCTCAAAAGGACGAACTAAAAAAAGAAAACATCCAGATCAAAGAGGACCTAAAACTGACCCAATCTGGCAGCAGTACTCCAGACGAACTTACCTTTAAATCACTAATCTTCCAGAATCCGAAAATGAAAACATTACTGAAGTCTTAACACACGTTTTCTCTTGCCTAGACATTAATCTGATTGATCAAGTGACAACTGCCCATAGAATCCCAACTTTGAAAAAAGACAAGCCAAAACCGATCATTTGCAAACAAACATCAGAGAGACACGTGTTTAAAAGCAGCGAGGAATAAAAGGATCAACTCATCACAGGTAAATGATAGATATGGGAAAGTACCAGTATACTTCAATGAACACTTAACTCCGAGGATGAAAGAATACTTCCACTGTAGAAAGTTTAAAGAGGCCAACAACTACAAATATGCATGGGTAAAGGACGGTAAAACATTTATAAGGGAAAATGAAAACTCTAAGGTAATCCGAATTGTAAGTACTGACGATCTTCTAAATCTAAGTGTTCCCAACAAATAGTGAAGTAATTGTTCTTGATTCTATTTCTGAAAATGAATACAGCTTTACTTATGTGGATTACCTAATCGATTTTAATACTTTTTTGTCCCAATCAAATACTTATACCTCTTGCTACTTAAAAATTGTTCATTTCAATATTAGGAGCGTTCGCTCGAACTTTGATGAACTCCAAGCATTACTAAATTATTCCTTTGATTTCATACATATACTTATTTTATCAGAAATTTGGATTTATAGTCACGAAACCTCTCTTTATAATTTAAATAATTATGATTCATATTTCTACTGCAGATACTCAAATAAATCTGGAGGTATAGGTGTTTATGTAAGAAAACATTTAGATATTTTAGGTGATTGTTCATTTACCATGAATACTGCCGAGTCAATATTGTTGTATAAAAATTCTCTTGATTTGACTATTATTTGCTTATATCGTTCCCTAAACTTCAGCATTAGTGATTTTAATTTCGAGTTATCTAGTAAGCTTAAAAACATAAATTCCAAAAACGTGCTCCTAATAGGTGATTTAATTCAATTCAATTCAATTCAAATTCTTTATTTGTTACGTACACAACATGAACATTTTACAGTTGGAACAAACACATACACGAAAAAAAAACAGGAAGACATATGAGTTGCCCAGGGGTCAGAAACCCATAAGGGCAACCTAAAGGAGTTGTATTTTAAAAATAAATTGAAACATACAAATATACAATACATACAGACATTACACATATAGATATTACACATAGAAAAGGGATAATAGTGGCATCGCAAGGCAAGCTTCAGAATGACTAGATTGGAAGTTAGAGAGCGTTTGTCCTTTTTTTTCTTAAAAAAGTTCTTCAATATTTTCTATTGTAAAAATAAAAAGCTTTAGTAATTTTTTAAACTTAATAGGGGATTTTTCTGTTTTTATGTCATTTGGTAAAATATTGTAAAACATAGGTGATAAATAAACATAATTTTTATGAAGAATTTCTTTTTTTGCTTTAGGTACAAAACATAAGTTTCTTGAACGTAAATTATAAGTTAAATTTCGTAGGTCAGATTCGTTTGCTTGCTTAGTAAAATAAACTATTGTTTTAAAGAAAAAAAGGTGACGAACTGGTAAAACGTTAAGTTTTTTGTAAAGATCAATTAAAGGGAACTGATTGTTACTGCTTAGAAATTTAATGATTTTATTTTGAATTTTAATTACTGGATTTATATTTTGTAAGTAATCCCCACCCCAGGCCAGAATACCATAGCTTATTATTGAATTAACCCAAGAGTGGTAAAGTTGAAGCAAGAAGATCTTATTTATTATCTTTTTTATGAAGTAAAGTTTGTGTAAAATATAGCGTAGTTTATTTGTTAGGCAATTAACGTGGGATTTCCATTTTAGGTTCGAGTCTACATTTAAACCAAGGTATTTTATTGAAGATACTTGTTCAAGAGGGGGGCAATTACAATTAAGACCTATACAGTCATTTAAATGATAATAAAGACGAAGATGCTCAGGAGGCCCGTAGATACTGAAATTGATAAATTTTGTTTTATTTACATTTATTGCTAATTTATTAGATATAAACCAGTGTTTAATGGTCAGAAGATCCTTATTTATGTTATTTTGTAGTATACTATAGTTAGAACATGAGTATAGAATTACAGTATCATCTGCATAGGTTATGATTTTACCATTTAATTTTAGTTTACAGAAGTCATTTATATAGATTATAAAAAGCAAAGGTCCAAGGATTGAACCTTGTGGTACACCAGACCTTATGTTTAATAGACTACTTTTAGAATTTCCCAATTTTACGAACTGTTTTCGGTTTGCTAGGTAGGAAATGAACCAATCCAGTTCACCGCCTCGAACCCCGATTGAAGATAGCTTTTTAATTAAAATTTCATGATTCACACTGTCGAATGCTTTTGAGATGTCTAGGAAAATTGCAGCTGTTTTGTTGTTTTTATCTATACTGTTATATGTATATTTAGTAAATTCTATTAGCGCGTTTTCAGTACTGAGACCCGGCAAGAACCCAAATTGATTATCAGATATTATATTGAAAGTCTTTAAATAATCATAAAGTCTGGCGTGTACAATTTTTTCAAGAACTTTGGAGAAAATCGGTAAAAGAGAGATTGGTCGGTAATTAGCAAAATCATTTGTGTCACCAGATTTATGGATAGGTACAGTCGTAGAAAAAAAAAGTGAGACAGTTCGCATTGTAAGTGAACTACTGGGGTTAGAAAGATACTGTAAACGCCAATTCTCATTATTTAACGTCTACTTTAAAAAAAGCTATAGTTTATGTTCTTAGGGGGCCGTCTACATATTAAACGAAGCAAAACTTTCGTTTTTCCTATGGGCGACATCAAAGATCATTCCCGATTCTGAAAGAGCACCCTCTAAAACCCCCCAAACCTAATTTTCATGTAATTTGATCCCCAAATAAAACCAGGAGTGGGGGTTGAAGTTCGTCGAATTTACGTTGAAATCTCGTTTTTTACGTTGAATTCTCGTGCGGGGTTGATGGTTAAAAGGATCAAAATCGAGAATTCAACTTAAAGAACGAGATTTCAACGTAAATTCGACGAACTTCAACCCCCACTCCTGGCTTTATTTGGGGACCAAATTACATGAAAATTGGTTTTGGGGGGTTTTAGAGGGTGCTCTTTCAGAATCGGGAATAATCTTTGATGTCGCCCATAGAAAAAACGAAAGTTTGTGCTTCGTTTAATATGTAGACGGCCCCCAAAGGACATAAACTATAGCTTTTTTTAAAGTAGACGTTAAATAATGAAAATTGGCGTTTACACTATCTTTCTAACCCCAGTAGTTCGCTTACAATGCGAACTGTCTCACTTTTTTTTTCTACGACTGTACCACTAACGCTGTTTTTAGGGAAGCAGGGAAAGTACCACTTGAAAGGGATAGGTTTATGATTTTTGTGATGATAGAGATATGGTGGTTTGCAGCAATTTTAAGGGCTTGAGATGTTATGCTATCATAACCAGGGGATTTTCTGTCGTCCAATGATCTGATAATTTTTTCAGTTTCTAGATCATTTGTTTCGGCGAGAAAAAAAGAATTTGATTGACTTGTTAGATATTTTCCATGGTTACTATCATTAGTGTATACAGTATTTGATCCCATATTTATAAAAAATTGGTTGATATTCTCCACTAGCAAATCATTATTTTCAGATAAAGGTATTTTGTCTTTTGCATTAGAGTTTGTGATTTTATTCACAAATTCCCATTGCCTTTTTACATTTTTACACTTTAAGAATTCAGACAAGAAATAATTATGTTTTGCGTTTTTTATTTTTATTTTCAGCTCTTTTTGTAAAGATTTATAATTATGTTCGTGAATTATATCAAAGGGATATTTTTTATGTTTTTTATATAGTTTTTCTTTAGTTTTGATCAATTTTAAGATTTCCTCGTCTATCCAGTTTTTTTTTATTTTACGATTTGGTAGCTCAAAGCAGTGGGTAAAATTGATTATAACATTTTTTAAAACATCTGCAAATCCGTCATATAAATAATTCACATTTTCAGAATTTTGATTTAAAGGAAAGGTATAATTTAATAGAAAATTGTTAATCTTATCATATTTTACTCTTGAAATCTTTACCTTTGAAATCTCATCCATACTAGGATTTACACTGCATGTATACTTTAATTTACAGGCGATTGGATTATGGTCCGTTAAGTTATTGTTGAAAATTACAGATTCAGCACTGATATCAGAACTCCGTAGTATCAAATGATCAATACAGGAATTAGAGAGAGATCGAGTAACACCATCAATAAGAAAAGTAAAGCCTTCTGAACATAGATATATTAACATGTTCAAATCCTATAGAAGAATACAAAAACCTTCTTTGTTCTGAAGGTTTTTCTTTCCTTATTGATGGTATTACCCGAGTTAATTCAAGTTCTTGCATTGATCATTTGATACTTCGGGGTTCTGATGTTAGTGCTGAATCTGTCATTTTTAAAAATAGCCTAACGGACCATTACCCGATATCCTGTAAATTAAAATATAGAGCTTCAAGTAGTTTAAACCGAACGGCTAAGACCTCAAAGACAAAGACTTCAAGAGTTGATTATGATAAGGTAAATACGTTTCTGCTAAATTATACTTTTTCTTTAAATCCTAATGCTGAAGATGTGGATTTATTGTATGATGGTTTTGCAGATGTATTAAGGAATATCCTATTTAATTTTACTCACTGCTTTGATCAACAAAACCGCAAAACAAATAAAAACTGGATTAATCTGGAAATCTTAAAATTAATTAAAGCTAAAGAAAAATTATATATAAAACATAAAAAATACCCCTTCGATATAATTTACGAACAAAATTACAAAGCTTTACAAAAAGAACTGAAAATAAAAATTAAAAACGCAAAGCATAACTATTTTGTGTCTGAATTTCCAAAGTGCAAAAATGTTAAAAAGCAATGGGAATTTGTAAATCAAGTTACAAACTCTAACATACAAGATAAAAAACCTTCATCCAACAATAATGAACTATTAGCAGAAAATATCAAAAAGTTTTTTATAAATATGGGATCAAACACTGTGCTTACAGATAATGGTAATTACAAAAGGTATTTAACAAGTCAATTAAACACTTTCTTTCTCACTGAGACTACTGATCTAGAAACCTATAAAATTATACTCTCTAGATGATAAAAATCTCCTGGTTATGACAGAATAACCACAAAACTTCTTAAATTAGTGGCTAACCATCATATATCTGTCATAACAAAAGTTATTAATCCATCCCTTTTAAAAGGTTGTTTCCTTCATCCCTAAAACCTGCAACAGTCGTCCCTGTTCATAAATCTGGTGATATTAATGACTTTTCAAATTATCGACCACTTTCCCTTCTACCGGTTTTTTCTAATGTTCTAGAAAAAATAGTGCATACTAGACTTTATGGCTATTTGAAAACTTTCAAAATCATCGATGGAAACCAATTCGGCTTCATTCCAGGTCTTAGTACTGAAAACGCATTATTAGCTTTTACAAAATATAATTTCAATAACATAGACAAAAATTACAAATCAGCTGCTGTATTTCTAGACATTTCTAAGGCATTCGACAGTGTAAATCACGACATTTTAATTGATAAATTATACTCTATTGGAATTCGACGAGCTGTAATTAATTGGTTCATTTCTTACTTAACTAATCGAAAGCAGTTTGTAAGATTGGAAGATTATAAAAGTAAACTTTTAAACATAAAATCTGGCGTGCCACAAGGCTCAATCCTTGGATCTTTATTATTCATCATGTACATTAATACTTCTGTAAATTAAAAATCAACGGTAAAATCATAACTTATGCTGATGACACGGTAATTCTGTATTCAAGTTCTAATTATGAAGATTTACAAAGTCATATAAATGAAGACCTTTTAGCAATAAATCACTGGTTTAACGCCAATCTCAACGATTGTAATGTTTCTTATTGCAAATGCCCCCCTCTTCAACAAGTAACATCCATAAAATACCTTGGATTATTCATAGATTCAAACTTAAAATGGAAATCACAAGTGAGTTATCTAAAAAATAAACTTCGTTATATTCTCTATAAACTTTATTACATAAAAAAATCATAAATAGGAATTTTCTGTTACAATTATATTATTCTTGGGTAAACTCAATCTTAAGTTATGGACTTGTTATTTGGGGTGGTGATTACTTGAAAAATATTAATCCTGTTATAAAAATTCATAAACAAAATTATTAAGTTTTTAAGTTGTAGTAACCAGCCAACTTTAATTGATTTATACCGAAAATTGAATATTTTGCCAATTCGCCCCCTTTTTTCTTTAAAACAATAATTTACTTTGTTAAACAGGACAATAGCTCTGAATTACGAAACATTAGTTATAATTTACGATCAAAAAACCTATATACCGTGCCTCAATCAAAAAAAAATATTTCATAAAAATTTTGTTTATTTATTACCTAAATTCTTTAATGCTTTACCTGAAGACCTAAAATCAGAGAGGTCTCCTTTTAAATTTAAGAAACGGTTAAAACTCTTTGTTATGACAATGGATAAAATTGAGGATTCTCTCTATTCTAAAAAAAGTTTTTAGTGAACGGTTTCCAGAGAAAGGCTTTTTAATTACTGAACCAAATGACACATACATAGTATCAAAATGTCCGGATTCTTTCCGGATTTCCGAGTAAGCCCTTCGATTTTTCAAAAAAATTCTCAATTTTAAAATATTTCCATTTTTTTAGATAACGGATAAGGTCGCAGTTATAAAGCAAGTACTGTCAATCAAATTATTATGCATCCAATCACAACGACCGATTGACGCTATATTTTAAGATGAAACAGGTTTTTTCACCTTTTAAAAAAGTACTTTCTTGATGAAATATCACTCAAAGACTGATAAAAACATATTCTAAAAACTTACATGAACGCCATTTTATACTAAAATTTCACCCTTTTTGTCCAATGTTTATAATTTTTAGTCTGATTTTATCGAAATTAATTGTAAATATAGAGTGATGTTTTGTCTCTTATTATTTTCAATTGCTGAAAACGGTATTGTTTAACAAGTCTCGGTTTAAAAAAATATGAATGATAAACACTAGGCATATTATACTAACGAGTTACTTTAAAATAATGGTTTTTGTTTTATCCGAATTACAATTACAATTAGTTATTCTTATGATCATAGATTAAAAATAATTAAAATGAATATTTTTAAAAACATTTCATTTAAATTTTTGATCGTTAATTTTTTACTAAAGTTCGAGTTAATATATATTCAAACTTTTAGGGAAATTTATTCATGGAGGGGATTTGGTGAAGTGTTTTTGGAAAGTTGGTTCACGTTTTTTCTGTAGATTGTTTAAAAGTTTTATAAAGTGTATCAAGTTCAGCGAGTTGGAATTTGTAGGAATTGCGAAGCAATTCCAAAAGGTCCTGCGTCAGCAGTTTACGGGGGTTGGTGAGCGATAGCGAGCAGGGGGCGGTAGCTCCCTAGTTTTTTAAAATTTTTTTGCACAAACGCTCTTTTTATTCTGAGTTATAAGGTAAATGTGGGTATAGTGGACACTTTAAGGAAAATTTTTGCTTAAATTCTCAATAAATACCAACCTATTTGCTTGGAAACCGTTATCATCCTATTTTTAGATTAATTGGATCTTCTTCTTTCGATTTTACCATTAAAAATTTTAATTACATTGGATAAAGTATTTTTATTTAATTTTTAAAAAGTACTCCAAATTGCATCTATAGTGGCCACATAGATGTAGCTGTTGTATCTATGGTTGACACCTCTTGCATCTATAGTGGACACCTCTCTTTTTCTGCCTATATGAGAGGTTTATGTAGGAAATTGATAGTTTTTTTTGGTATAGTCGTTTATTTCTAGTTAAATCTTCCTTCCCAACTAAATGTATTTTATATAAAATCAAATTAGCTTTGTTTAAAAAATACTTGATAGTTTCCGGCCCAAAGCCTACGCTGTAGCTGATTTGAGAGGAGTTAAGCATGTAATTCAATGTTTTGGAAACCTTGGTTCCCGAAGCCAGAATGAAATCAAATTCATACAACACTCATTTTAAAGCACAATCAACAGTTTATGAAGAAAAACTGATCCAAATTCAATGTTATTTATATTTATATTAGAAGCCATTGCTGTGGCCACTATTGGAAAATCTAAGATTTTGTGTTGGTAAAGTGGCCATCCCCATAAATCCTCGTAAAGTAAAAATTTTCAAATAAATTTTATTCATTATCATTTTAAACCACTCTTCTTTATCTCAATATAAATTTAAAAGTCAATCAAACGGTAGTAAATACAAAAAAATCAGTTCCGAAATACCCGTTTCCTTACGCGATTCAATAAGCAAAATAAAATTTCAGTCACTCAGCCGATGTTGTTATTTTCAAATATTTAAATATCCTTACCATGTTGATCTGTGGTATCGGTGCTTACCTGATATCCAGCTTACCTGATAGCACAATCTACTATGCCTATGAATTTGGACCCTGTTTGATGTCTCCAACTCGTTTTATTTAAAATTAATCAGCTATGTGGCCACTATTGGTACAGTGTCCACTATACCCACATTTACCTTAATACTGAAGCTCACCTCGCGATAGTTTTCACTTGTATTTAATTATATATAATTTTTAAATAATATATTAAATTGTATTTATAATTTAGAAATAATTTTAATTTTCTAATTAAATAGTTTTAGTTACTCGTATGGGTCACTGCGCTGACCCCTGAGTAATACAAACAACTCAATTAATATTTTTTTCTCTATTGTTTATAGTAGATATGTATTCTTATGTACATTTTTAGTTTCTATGTTTTGTTCGTTCCTTTTATGTTCAATGTAAAATTGCTATATAAAATAATAAACGTTATGTTTATGTTATGTTGTAAGTAAAGGAGGATTTAAACACACATTTAAAAATACTAAAGAAAAACTTGATCTATCTTGATAAATACAAGACATAGGAGAGTTACACATATTAATCTTGTGTAATATTTTCAGTGTATGTATGTGCCCTTTATACAAATCTAGAATATTTTTATGATCTGAAACAAAATTACGTTGCATGGATTTAATGTTCAGGGAATAATATTGGCCATATTTCAAACTTTAAACGACTAAGTACTTGAACTAAAAAATGTACACAAACCTATTAAAGGAGAAATTAAATGTGTAAAACAACTTATATTGCATTTTATATTTGGAAGAAAAAATATTGAGAGGAATTTATTTTGCTATAATATTCATATTTGAGCATAATTTTATACATCAAGTTCTATGCATAATTAAAAGTTCCTTTAAATCACGTCGCAATTATTTGGTGTAACAAATCAATCTTTATTAAAAATGAATACATTAACCAGTAACTTTTATTTCCTAGAATAATAAGCAGGGGAACAGTGGCGGCTCGTCCATAGGGGCTGCGGGGCTGCAGCACCCCCAACCAAAATTCAATGTTTTGGAAACCTTGGTTCCCGAAGCCAGAATGAAATCAAATTCATACAACACTCATTTTAAAGCACAATCAACAGTTTATGAAGAAAAACTGATCCAAATTCAATGTTATTTATATTTATATTAGAAGCCATTGCTGTGGCCACTATTGGAAAATCTAAGATTTTGTGTTGGTAAAGTGGCCATCCCCATAAATCCTCGTAAAGTAAAAATTTTCAAATAAATTTTATTCATTATCATTTTAAACCACTCTTCTTTATCTCAATATAAATTTAAAAGTCAATCAAACGGTAGTAAATACAAAAAAATCAGTTCCGAAATACCCGTTTCCTTACGCGATTCAATAAGCAAAATAAAATTTCAGTCACTCAGCCGATGTTGTTATTTTCAAATATTTAAATATCCTTACCATGTTGATCTGTGGTATCGGTGCTTACCTGATATCCAGCTTACCTGATAGCACAATCTACTATGCCTATGAATTTGGACCCTGTTTGATGTCTCCAACTCGTTTTATTTAAAATTAATCAGCTATGTGGCCACTATTGGTACAGTGTCCACTATACCCACATTTACCTTAATACTGAAGCTCACCTCGCGATAGTTTTCACTTGTATTTAATTATATATAATTTTTAAATAATATATTAAATTGTATTTATAATTTAGAAATAATTTTAATTTTCTAATTAAATAGTTTTAGTTACTCGTATGGGTCACTGCGCTGACCCCTGAGTAATACAAACAACTCAATTAATATTTTTTTCTCTATTGTTTATAGTAGATATGTATTCTTATGTACATTTTTAGTTTCTATGTTTTGTTCGTTCCTTTTATGTTCAATGTAAAATTGCTATATAAAATAATAAACGTTATGTTTATGTTATGTTGTAAGTAAAGGAGGATTTAAACACACATTTAAAAATACTAAAGAAAAACTTGATCTATCTTGATAAATACAAGACATAGGAGAGTTACACATATTAATCTTGTGTAATATTTTCAGTGTATGTATGTGCCCTTTATACAAATCTAGAATATTTTTATGATCTGAAACAAAATTACGTTGCATGGATTTAATGTTCAGGGAATAATATTGGCCATATTTCAAACTTTAAACGACTAAGTACTTGAACTAAAAAATGTACACAAACCTATTAAAGGAGAAATTAAATGTGTAAAACAACTTATATTGCATTTTATATTTGGAAGAAAAAATATTGAGAGGAATTTATTTTGCTATAATATTCATATTTGAGCATAATTTTATACAACAAGTTCTATGCATAATTAAAAGTTCCTTTAAATCACGTCGCAATTATTTGGTGTAACAAATCAATCTTTATTAAAAATGAATACATTAACCAGTAACTTTTATTTCCTAGAATAATAAGCAGGGGAACAGTGGCGGCTCGTCCATAGGGGCTGCGGGGCTGCAGCACCCCCAACCAAAATTTCCCGCAATTCCAATTTTTATTTGTTTTACAATATTTAAAAAATTATCTATTTCCCCCTTTAATCTTTGTCCTTTATAATCCTTTTTCAATTAATAATTCTCTGCTCTGCCGTCTCACCAACAGATTTCTTTCCGGGTCGATCAGCCCCCGCAGATATACTTATCGTGGTATAAAACACTATTTCTATCATATTAAATCAAAATAATCAAGAATTTAGCATGCGAATCTGTAAAGAGAAAAGGGGCTGATTTTCAGCAGCCCCGACCAAAAGAATGATAGCTTTTTGTCCTCTTGAGAGAGCTGTGAAAAAAAACTGTGCGAAGAAGAAAAATATACGATTTCTTTTACTAATAAATCACATTTGCTTTTTAGCTTTTCTCACTCCAACACTTTTAATTTTTATTTATAGCTTCTTTTTTTTCTTTTCAATAGAGAGAAAAAAATATCTTCTGATGTTTCGGCAAGTCAATAAAGATTTACGTTTACTTTTTTGTAGCCACGTTTTTATTTCTTTTTATAATGAACAAATTTAATTCGAGACGTAGATTTTAGTTCATATTCGCTTGATAACCTTCATCTTCGTAATAATCAGCTATAATAGGAATATAGGTAAGTGACAGTTTTTGAATACTTAATTATTAAGTGGGAAATCGAAATTTTATATTGTTCCCATAATTTCTATTTGATTTTTTCCACATTTTTGTTAAAAGAAATATTATTTGGCATTTATCGCTTAAAATACGATGCCAACTTGGTACCACCGGAGCAGCACCCCTTATAAATTTACTTTCGAGACACCACTGCAAGGGAACCATCCGGTAGTCTTTTATACCTTTTTATGTTATTTGAGAAAGCGACAAACAACACTTCTGGTTGTTCTCCCTGCTCCTCCAGAAAATCCCCAAACCTTTCCCTCAGCCTCATTAAGTCTCTTTCGCTGCAGATCCCCAGCTTTAGTATCTGGAGCCTTCTGATCACTTCCAGATACACGTCCTTTGCCGTTTCTCCGCAGGTTTCTTGCACTTGCTTCATGGCGCAAACCATTTGATAAGCCGTAGAGCTGAAAATAATAATAATCTTTATTTTCAATTTAAGTAGAGACAACAAAACAGAAAATATTAAAAATGATATTTGTTACCAAGGGGAATCAATCCCGTCCAGGTAACCGAGAAAGTAAATACACTGGGTAAGACATGAAATTTAAAAAAATAAAATAATATACAACATTTATGTGAAGGTTGAGAACACTTCCGCTCGTGCCGCCTCTGTTAATGCCACTGAAGAGTGCAAGAAGGAGTAGTGCAACTCCACTTCGGCATCTGCCGGAAACGCGGGTGAACGTTTGAGTTTCAGTTCGGATTTGGAATGTAGGAAAGCGAGGCGGAAGGCGCCGGCTTTTGTAGTTGTTATCATTATGTTTAATTAAATCATTGTTTGTTTCACCCATGTTGTACTCATTGGCTGGCCCTTCACATTATTATTTTCCCCTTCACATTTATAAAATACAAAAAGGAAAATACAAATTACAAAATAATGAATTTTTTTAAATAAATAATACTTTTTACAAAACACAAACATTTTTAACTTATAAATTAACTAATTTGGCAAACAGCTAAGGCAAAAAATTAAATTACATGGAGCTTCCATTAAAAAAAGTCCTCAACATCATTTAAGATTATAATAAAATTATGTAACGATCGTTTAAATGAGGGATATGAAGAAATATTATGTAGTTCTGCAGGTAGACTATTAAATAACTTAGATGGAAGATAAAAGAAGTGTTTACGAAATATCTCTTTATAAAAGCGCGAAATCTGATAAATTTCATTAATTCTCCTTACGTTAACACTATTTTTTAAATTGCAAATATTTCTATTGCGAAACAAGAAAAGTGTAATTCTATAAAAAACAATATGTCGTAGGGGGAGTAAACCCAAAGTTTTAAAATCAACACTATAGGAATTATTAAAACTTAAAATTTTGAAACATTTATTTTGGATAGAAATTAAAGGCAATAAGTTAGTTTTATAATCTCCACCCCAAATTATTATTCCATAGTTGATTAGAGAGAAAAACTAAGAAAAATACAGAGTTTTTAAAAAGGATTGAGTTACTTTATTTTTTAGGTGATGAAACTCTATCAATGTAAAGCCAAGCCTTTTACATAACTCACAAACATGTGTTTTCCATTTTAGATTAGAGTCAATAAACAAACCCAAATATTTTATACTTTTAACTTGTTCACGTGTTTGACAATTACAATTAAAATAGTCATAACAAGTATTAAAATGAAATCTAATATCTAGCTGAATTGATGTTTGTTTAACCTTTTAAACGCCGCAATTCAAATTTCGAATTAAAGGTTCTGATTTTCGGCTTAAATGGCGTGTTTCATCAATACTTAAACCATTCTAGTCATTTTTTGGCAGAAAAAAAATCCTAAGTAGGATTTTGAGGATGTTCCCATTTGGGAACATTGGCGTTTGGGGTGAAGTTTTTAGGGGTATTTCCAAAAGGAGCATATTTTACAATTAATTCAAATAAAATGATTGAAATAGGTTTCTAATCAATAATTATGAACATTTTTATCATAGTGGACGGTTTTTTCATATATATTATCCATATTTGGACGATTAAGTAACATTTTATAGATTTTCATAAGGAAAAATTCACATGTTTATTACGTACGCGAAGCTTTTCTGTTCATTTTTCTTGCACTGTGGGTAATATTTTGGTATAAAAAATACACAAGAGTGTTCCCATGCGCTTCAAAGCTAAACAGTTACGTTTCTGTTAGAAAAATTAGTTACGGTTCTATACAGATATCTAGCATAAAATAAACTAATTGCATTCAAATATAATTAGCTTTCAAAAGTGATAATCATAATTATCTCCATTGACTCATTAAAGCTATGTTTTTTATGGAAGATTCCGAACTGAACCGCATATCTCTTACATCCAACTAACTTTAGAAGAGTGTTTTTAGATGTACACACTTTTCCTTATTTTCAAAATTCTTCAATTTTATTCCTAAAATTTTTATGTAAAAAAAGCACTTGAACAAAATATATACGCAAATCCTCAGAAACACTCCAAATATGCTCTTTGCATAACCCCTAATGATAATTACTGAAAATTAATCGATCGGGGAGTTAGAAAAATATTCAAGTGTAAGAATCTGCTATAAAGATTTGGCATTTATTTCTCCATAAATCAGGTGAAAAAATAAATATTACAGATTTTTGAATTTAAAACATCATTCTTAACCTGTTTAGATCCTTTGAGACAAAAAAGGTTAAAAAATAAAGAAAATAGGAAATAACTTGAATTTTTGCATGCTATAAAAATCCCCTCAAATACTATACCCCAAACGCCGATGTTCCCATTTGGGAACATATGCGTTGTATTGGTAATTACTCTCCAAAATTGGAATTTGAAGTTATTCTGTCAAGCCAGATGGGTAGATGTGTACTTAAGCTACTTAATCACAGCAAAATTATTTAAAACTAAATTTATTTAAAATTTTCACAAGTTGAAACTTGTGCAACTTTTGGAAGAGCCAAAAATCTCTAATTTTGATGTAAATTATACAAAAAGGGTTAAATTGCACGTGAAAAACTTTTGCATGTAAAATAACTTCATATCTTTGAGTTGCTTTCTACCAAGTATCAAATTTCTGCATGAAAAATTAAGTGATTTAAAAATTCCATAAAATGATGTTCCCATTTGGGAACATCGGCAGGTAAAAGGTTAAGATTAAAATAAATATATTTAGTTTTATTTAAATTTAGAGACAAGTCATTAATGGTAAACGTTTTTCTGATTTCGATTAAGTCATTTTCAATCTGTGATTTAAGTTCTAAAACATTATCACAAGAATAGAGTAATGCCGAGTCATCTGCATAAGATATAATTTTACCAAAAAGTTTCAGTTTACAAAAATCATTTATAATATGATATCATTTATTTATATCATATAGATAAAACAAGCTATACTCAGTTGCAACCTAACTTGAGCCTGTAGAAATATGCAGAGAGCAACCAAAGAAAGTAGTTCCCCGCGAGGTGTCTGAATTTTGAGTGAAATTTAGAGCTTCAATTTTGAATAATGATTAATTTTTTAAATCCACGTATATTAAGGATCTTTTCATTCCGATATGCATAAAATGATCAGCAGTATTATATTTTAAAGTGGCGTAAAGCGTAGTAGTTCAGCTCGCTCTCAAACTCGCCAGTCAATAAGAGCTTCTATAGTGAAAACTGCTTGTGAGCTGTAGAGAGGGAAATCGAGGGTTTATCACTTTTTTTCGAATAACTGCAAAAAAATCACGGCATTTCAAAACGCTATAAAATGTACACCTCGTTCATCGTAAAATAAAAATGAACCACTGCATTATAGGAAATTTTATGTAGTTTAATTTGGTGTAGAGATATTTTTCGAGAAACAAATTTTTTTAAAAGAAAATATGTGAAAAACGAAACAAAAGAACAAAAATTTGAGATTTTTTGAAATTTTTGATTTGAAGATGACTTTCAGAATGAAAATGAACTCGAAATTCAGACTCAGCGATGAAAAAAACTAATAAATTCGTTCAATACAACACTCTCATAATTTAATATATTAATTTTAAAAATTTAACAAGGCCAAAAAATCGCTGTTTTTCAGAGCGCTCTAACGGCAAAACTATTACACTGACTCTGACAAAAAAAGTTGTAATCGACAATTTTGTAGCTTATTTTATCTGCTTTATTTTTTGTGCTTAACATTTGGATGAGAATCCCATACTTTCCATTCTACAAGCAACAAACCAAAAAAAATGAGGTGAAATTGTTAAGGTTTTTCGAATTTTTACCAAAATTACAATCGAAATTCAGTACGCAAAGTTCAAATTCGGATTCAGTACCCTCGAAAACATATAAAACCGTTGAGAAAAAAAATTCTGTATTTTTTTTTCCTGAAAAAACTACCAAGTTACTGCAGACTAGAAGACAGTGTTGTGGTTGAAAAATAATAAACCGTCAATGATAAAAAAACAATTAATTTAAGGTGGTTGCCTACCTATGGAGGCTTTTTTTTAATAATTAAAATGTTGAACTAATTTGTGATTTATACAATTAAATGCATCTAAAAACTAACTATGAATAATATAAAAAAATACTTAAATATTAATTTAAGTTTTCATTTTATTGAAGAATTTATGCATAAAAATCACAAAAAACAGCATCATAACTTAAATTTATATGAATATATTTTTGTTTTGTAAACTTTATTATCCTCGTAAAAACATATTTTAGGAGGCCTACTATTTTTATGTCTAAATTATTTTAATATCAAAAGTTATAGCACTAAACTTCAAAAATAAAAAAGACCCACCAAATTTCAGTAAAGTTTGAATACTATTCATGAAATAAAAAATATTACACCCACTGCCAAAAAAATAGTAGGGCTCCTAAACCATATTATGTCAAGTATTGTGCCCAAGTTTCATAGAAATTCACTTATAAGTTTTTGAGTTATGTAGTTTTGCGGAGAAGGAAAATAGCAAAAATGTGATTCTGAGAAAAACGCGAATTTCTTTACCTTCTCCTTAATAAAATACCTTTTTAGTTTCAAGTAAAATTTCTGTAACTTTGGTTCTAGTAAAGATAAAGACAAAATTTATACTGATTTGGAAAGCTTAAGATGTGTTTTTTGAAATAAGGTAATAAAATTTTTCTTGAATTTTTGGTCCGAAACGGTATTTTTAGGTAGGCAGGCACCTTAATATCTAAAAAAGAAACAGAAAATGTTTAATTTCTTCTTTCACCAATTTTCAATCACTTCTTTAGACCAATCAGAATGATCTCAGTCACCACTCATTATTTGTAAAAGAACAGGCATACAGCCTGCAGTGGTGCCCTTTCAAAAACTAATCTACTTATTGCATTGTGATTTTGAAACTCATTGTATAGTTTCCGATGTTTCAGTGTTAAGTAGTATTATTTTGTAACTATAATCTCTGTTTAGATTTGAAATTAATTTTCTGTTATGAAAAAAAATAATTGTATTAATAAGATCTAAAATTTTATATGGCGCTTTCAAAATATCGATTTGATTTTTATTGAAAGCCAATTTATATTTTAGGATCATAAGAAATAAATATCATTTTTATCATTATTTTTTATAAATGATCATAATTATTGTCTGTGCATTTAATGTTCGTAATTTAAAAAAATACGAAATTATCAAAAATTTGTATTTGAAGTGGAATCTTTTAAAATTGGATGAAAACCAGTAAAAGTATTTACTGAAATTACAGCTTTTAAATTGGTTTTTACGTAATAAATACCGGAATTGAACGATTTTGCGGGTTTTGTTCCAATCTTAAAACGTTACAAGTCAATTCCCACTGGGGATTAAACAGCCTTCCATGCCCGCTTATTTAAACTCCTAAGTCATTAGGGATGCATTTCCAACCACTCTCCCTATTCCTATGTGATAGTCATCTAGGTGTTCCCTACCTCTTCTAGAAGTTCTGAAACTTTTATGTGAAACACCCTGATTATCTAAGTTAAGGACTTGATCGTAATCAAATAAATTATCGGTGAAATCGTTATCCATGTAAACAAAAAGATAAAGCTCTAATGTATAATTTTCAATACCATCAACGCTAGAAGTGTTTTTAAAACTCAATAGAAAAGTAAACAAATGAAATTTTTCCATACATGCACGTAGCTTCTATTTGTTCAACAGTCTCATCCTCTTCGCCCTCTACGTTGGGCAAAGACATACGGTAAGCCTCTAACATGCGTTTTCCTTCCTCTCTGCACTCATCACCAGAGGATGCATGCATTTCTTTAAAGCATTGGATGTTGTCAATGTAATCTAAGAATAAAGCAACAAAATGCAGAATAATGTTAAAAGTTTTCAATATTTTACCAACATCTCTATTGAGAAAGAGTATGAGAAGAGGTGTTTTTTCCCAAAGAAGACAGTCTTGAAATCCACTAAATATTTAGGGTAATTTTACAAGCCCACCAGAATCTGCACAACCAGATTACAAAGAACTGTACCTCTACGATCTATAGCAGTGGTTCCCAACCTTTTGTGGCACATCGCCCCCTTTGTAGAGGTTGACTAACAGCTATCGCCCCCTTTCATTCCCATTGTATGTCTAATTTTAATTTGAAGTAAAGTGTTAATAATATAAAGCAACTTTATGTCCGGGAGTCCTCCCCCAGAAAATGTTTTTAAATAAGACTAAAAAAAACAGGTTTTTAACTAGTTATGGTCCTATTCCGAATTTCGGACATATATTTTTTGGTAGGATTTGGTTTTGATGAACTAATTATAAAAAAATTAAGTTCCAAGTACAAAAGGGGGGGTTTGGAGGTCCGCCCCCAGAAATTTTTTGGAAATTAGACCCTAACAGGGTTTTCGCTTGTTTTGGTACATTAAGTGTGAATAAAGTCTGTCAATACAGTGCTATTTTATTTCCCCCCTTTGAATACTCATCGCCCCCCAATCTCCCCTCTCATATTTATCGCCCCCGTGATAACACAAATCGCCCACCTGGGGGCGATCGCCCCCAGGTTGGGAACCACTGATATATAGTTTTTGAGGAAATAACGAGTGAAAAATTATGACGTCATATCTGTTTATGCTAAAAAAAGGTTTATGGTGCTGTAAAACATTAAAAGGGTTATTTTTATATGTTTCACATAAATGTAATAAAAATATCCAATGAGCATGAATGTGCGGCGCACCGTTGAACATAATAATTTTACACGTCACATTTTTCAAAACGTCAACGTCGTCGGACACCTAAAGGTATAGTTCTTTGATATCTAATTTATGCAACAAACCTTTCTTCACAAAATTTGGGTGGATCCCGTACAATTATTTTATCATTAAGTTACTAAAGTACATAAGTTTTTAAAGTTCCTTGTCTTTATGATTTTTATGAGAAAGTTTATCCTGATCTATTTTATCTATTCTGCGAAAGGAGATATTTATGAGTTCTTGAAGGTAATTTTTTAAGATAAAATGTATATTAAATTAATAGTGAGCAAGAGAAATTAAAGTATTTTATATTTTGGAAGAACATTATTTATGCGGACTCTAATTAAGATTTTCTTTTGCAAAAATGTGTTGAAGTGGAGATTTTAAAAAATACCAAATTTTTACAAAAAAAGAAATCGCAGGAAAGGATTTTTCTTAAACATATGACTCATTGTTACCCTAAAACTATAAATGGAATTGGAGTAGTTGAAATAAAGCTATGAGATGTAGGAAGATTTAGGATCTTTAGAAGTTTGTTTTTGTTCAATTATACTTCATTAACATGATACATTTCAATTGTTAATTAATAAAACCATTTAATTATGATAGCAGGATTGAATTCTAAAATATTTTAATACATCTACTAAACTTAGATACAAATCAATTAAAAAATAATCTTACTTTTGCTAAGTTGAGTTTCTTCGTCGCATACGTCTATGTTTAATTTGAAAAGGTTGTTTAAGAAATTTGCAGTCATGGATAAGGTTTCATTTTCAGAGCTTGCTAATTCTTCGAGGGTTTGACCAATACAATCTTGAACTACAGTTTTATAACATTCCCCAAGATTCAGAATAGGTCTACAAAAGATTAAAGCATACATTTTAACTTTTAAAAAAGGTAAGAAACACGTCATTAGTATACCTGACAAACTTGACTATATAAAAACCTTTTTGAATAACCTTAAGAGTATTAACAAGTAGGTATCTGGATCTCTTCACTTTTTTAAAAATTAAAACTATTTAAATAAAACCATGAAAAAATTTTTACTTGCCACACTAATTTACAAAGTCGTTACTTCTCTAATATTTACATGGTTTTATGACTAAATTTTTATTCTCCTTGGTTAATTCATAAAACTTTCAGAAAGATCAAAATATCTTACGTCCTTTTTATCAAAACATAATGTTTTGTGCAAATTTACAAATACAATTAGTTGTAATAAAATAATAATTTTAAAAAATTGCTTTAGTATTTTTATTTCCTTTTTAAAACCTGATTTTTACTTACGGGCAAAGCTCCTTTAACTGAATTTCATTCGGTGGAAAATCGCTCATCATTTGCAAAAACTCTGGGGGCAAAGTGGAATCACATTGCTGTGCAATATTGCAATGATCATAATATCCAAATCCAAAACCTGAAGAACCTATTTACAAAAAAAAATGAAATTCAAAGTTTTTGAACCCCTTCGATAAATTTTTTAAATTAATAAAACCACAAAAGCATCCAAAATCTGATCAAACATTTCCTTTAATAAATAATTTATGTCGACTTTATTATTTTTATCAAGAACGGATTACCATTTTCCTGTCGCTGGAGAAAAAATCTGATTTTTATTTATTACTTTAACCCTCTCGCCACCCTGGGCTTCATTGAGGCTCCTACTTATGAGCTCAATTTTTGTATGATGTAAACACGCAAATTTGTTTTCTTTTCATCAATGACTTCACTGATTCATGTAGATCACATATATGAGATTTTTACATGGTTTCTTAATTCGTTCCTCATTTATATGATTAGGATGAATGATTTATACCTCAATGTTTACATTTTATTTCTGTGATATGCTCGTGAAGAGAAAATACTAGCTAGATACTATAGCTTCTGTAGAACATTATTTATAGGTTGGTAGATATTTTCTTATTTCGTAACCTTCTAATATTATGACCATGTCTTTTAATAAGTTCTAAACCAAGTATTTTCTGTTAAAATGAAAAAAATATGGCCTGATATGAGGCCAAAAATAACTAGGAAAGAGTGCACACAATAAAAAAAATTTTCCAGACAAATTATAGGGGCATTTCGGATGTATTGAGAAGAAGAAAAAGATTTTTTCACTTTTTTGATGTTTTTGGGTCTCCAAGGGGGGGCACTTCTTTTAAATAATTGACAAAATGTGTTTTTGCCTAGTTTGCAGCACAAAACGTAAGAAAAGAAAGGCATATTGACTTAAATTCCAAATTAAATCAAAAATATAATTAGTGGGCATCGTTTCTGAAGAATAAAGGGGCTATATCTACCTATTGGGGCAATTAATTTTTTCCTCTTTAAACTCATTAGTTGAGCGAAGCTTAGAGATTTTTTCACAAAAAGTCAATTTTCTATTTTTTTTTAACTTATTCCCTTTTGGAGACTGATAATTCGTATAAAATAGATGCATACGTTACCTCCAATGGTGATCAAGAGAAGCAAAATCAACGACTCCATGTTTGAACTTACTGATACCGAATGTAATTTTACTTTCGCCCAAGTAACGAGATACCACCCACTTTTAAATATCTTAATTAGGCGGAAACCATCGTGATAAACTTTCTACTTCCTTCTTATTTCCTTTAGAAAATCTTTGTTTCCAACAAGCCTTTTATGTTTTTGAATTTACAACGTCACAATCCAAACGTTATTTCAATTGAACCCGGATTTATGTACGGATTTCATTGTCGTTAGGGAGTGTAACAGTGCATGTAAAAAAGCCTACCAGGCCACCCGTCAAATTTTTTTCAGAATTCCGGGGGGGGGGAATATTCTTCTGGAATTTTAACTTCCATTTTTAATTGCAAGAAGGAGCTTAACCTCGGCTGAAACTCCATTGAGTTAGTGTATTCCATTGATCCTCAGATAAAGTAAGCTCAAAATCCAAAAGAAATGAAATATAAAAATCTTGCTCAAAAATATGATTTTTTGTATACAGGGTGTCCCATAAATAATGGGTCACACTTCTAGGGGGGATAGCAGACACCTAGACGAGTCAGAATCACATAGGATTTGGGGGTCCCAGACCAAATCCCAGGAAGTTAAAAATGGAGCGACACCCCCAAAAAATTATTGGAAAATTCAATTTGTAGAAGAACTACTATTGGTAAAAATTTAATTTTATCTCAAAAGTATTCACTCAAAAAATTTGTTTTATTATAAAAAAAATTAAAAGACTAAGTTAAAGAAAATTCTGCCAAAACCTTATATATTGTGTTTCGAAATCCTTTCTTTTGATTTTATAATCTGAAAGATCATAGTTGTAAACCCTTAAGTCCAAAGTTTCACGTAAAAACCATCAATATTAAACGCTTGAGATCCTGTTAAAGTTCGTTTTTTGCGTGCGCAAACTGGTTTCCTATAGCCGTTTCCAAAACGGCAGTTAGCGAACGCAAAAAACGGACTTAAACCATGCTTTAACAGGCTCGCAAGCATTTAATATTGATAGTTTTTACGTGACACTTTGGACTTAAGGGTTTTCGACTATGATCTTTTAGATTATTAAATCTAAGGAAATGATTTCGAAATACAAAATAAAGTTTTGGCAGAGTTTTCATTTTTTTGTGGTTTTTAAACTTTTTTTGTAATAAAAAAATTTAAACTGAAAACTTTTCAAATAGTATTAAAGATCATATTAAACCACAATTTTTGAGACCATAATTAAATTTTTACCAATAGTGGTTCTTCTACAAATTGAATTTTTCACTATTTTTTTGGGGGTGTCGCTCATTTTTAACTCCCTAGGATTTGGTCTGGGATATGACCCCCAAATCCTATATGATTCGGACTCGTCTAGGTGTCTACTATAGCCACTAGGAGTGTGACCCAACATTTATGGGACACCCTGTATACAGAGTGTTTCAAAATTGCGTTGCACGGCTTTTATTCGGAACCAACGCCTCCTCGGGTCATGGAAGTAAGGTCTACCCCTAGGTAAGGGACCCTGGAGAATCTATTGAGATGCCTTACAGCGCCCCTAGCGGCGAAATTAAAAAGTTAAAAAAAATATTTAATAACTATAGGAGATAGAGCGAAAACCTCAGTAAGAGTATTGTTGCCAACGTCAAGAAGAACTCACTGAAAGAAATTTGATCAAAATATCTTAAATATTCGCTGAGATATTAGCATGTGAAAATAGCACTTTTTCAGGGGTCAAAAAAGAAAAAGTTTGCATATTTCCAAATGTTTGAACCCTGAAAAAGTGCTATTTTCACATGCTAATGTCTCCGCGAATATTCAAGATATTTTGATCAAATTTTTTTCAGTGAGTTCTTCTTGACCTTGGCAACAATACTCTCACTGAGGTTTTTGCTCTATCTCCTTTAGTTTTTAAATTAATTTTTTTACCTTTTTTATTTCGCCGCTAGGGGCGCTGTAAGTCATCTCAATGGATTTTCCAGGGTCACTTACCTAGGGGTAGACCTTACTCCCATGACCCTAGGAGGCGTTGGTTCCGAATGAAAGCCGTGCAACCCAATTATGAAACACCCTGTATGTTACAGTTAATATATATACATAATTTGGTAATGAGTGGAATACCTAGGTAAAGTGTGAAATATTTTGTACTTTACCTTAAGTAATTGGCATTTTACCTTTTTTAGTATAAATGTTACGGGCAATGTGATAAATTGGGCATTATAATGGCCGAAGTGGAGGAGGGCATTGTGATAAATTCAATGGCATTTATCAATGAAATTTATCACTTTGCCCACCTCCACTCTAAGCATTATTAACAATGCCCAATTAATCACTTGGTGCGTAACATAATCAACCAAATTTTGCACATTCACGGTAAAATTGTACACACCAAATGTTCACTGAAAATTTAAAATTATCGAACTTAAAAATTATTAAAAGAACATCAATAAGAAAAAAATGAAATTTTTTGAAAATTTTGAATTTTTCTAATGTATGGATGGTAGAAAAATTTTTGTAATTTAATTTTCACTAAAGTTTTCTGCAAAAATGAGAAAAACTAAAAGCCTATGACAAATAAGTAAAAAAAAGATTAAAGTTATAAATTCGGTTCATGAATGTCACGACGAAGTCTCTTATTCGTCGAATAAAAATAGGAAATTAAATTCTATTTTCGCTTTATTTTCAATACAAATATCAAACATTGAAGGGTTAAAATAAAAATTAAATAGAGGAATTCAGTCACACTTGGGACTTAAGGGGCTTTCTCCCTATCAGTGGTGTTTTCTATAGTTTGTCCGGTAATCTTCTAAATACCGTGGCATGTCTTTTTTATGGAGAAAGTAAATAAATGTCATATCATATCGAAATTTAACAAATTTTTAATCAATATTTCTTATCAGCAATATAGTACTCTGTTTCATTGAAATTTCATAATGAATATTTGGAGAAACAATATTTTTCATGCAAAAATACACATTTTAGAAGATAATGTCTTAAATTAATATATATACTATTATACACAAAATAAAAAAACGTTCAAATTACTGTTCTTTGAATTCTTTAAGTGCAAAATAAACCTTGTCTGTTTAATGAACACATTCAAACAGAAACAGCATATTCAGAAGCCATCGCTATAAATTTAACTTAATAGTAAACTCGAGAACAAAATAACCATCAAAAGATAATTATTGCTAGACTCATGATTAGAAACTGAGCCAACAAAGTCTGAGCCCTCAAAAGCTCGCTATAAGGCATTCTTAATTTCCCAATTTTCTTCAAGAGAGTTTAAGAGCCCCATACCCCCGTCTAAGATGAGAATATTCTGAAGGTCGGTAGAAAAAGTCTTTAAAACATCAAGGCCTTTGAAACCAATATCGATAACTACTTCTTTCGCTTTTCTTCCGCAAGCATATCCTTATTTGTACGGAAAAGCATGATGTGCCATACGTTGCTTCTCTGAAATAAAATATGATAAATTTATAAGATAGGTTAATATAGTAAGTAATATAAGGAACAACATATTGTTATTGATATAAGGCTTAACTTTCATGAATTGCAGTTTAGCAGTTTTTTTTCAAAGTTGTAAATAGTCTAATGAAAATAAAACTATGACCGATAAAATTTACAAAATTTTATTATTTACATCTATTTCATATCACAGTCTAATTTTTTTTCAAAAGATATGATTTAAAAATGCACACAATTAAAAGTTCAATAAATTTGTTATTATTATAGTTTCATATTAAAAGATATGCAAAACCGATGAGTTGATATCCTTACTTGGGTATATCAACCATCATTTAGTCGGGAATTCAAAACTTGGATTATAAATTTTCAGTAGTCTAATATTATTTGAACTAATTAAAGCTCACGATGGATTAATTACTCTTTAAATTTCAGTGATCATTTGATTTAAAAATATTCAATATATAAACATATTTTTTTGTCTCACTTCAACTATTTAAATTTATAATTTTAACAAATGAAAACTTTAGTATGGTTTCAAAACTTCAAATTTTTCCACAAACAATAAATTTTTTCTTACATAAAAACAATATTTTATCCGGCTAAAAGTTGTTTCCAGGAGAAAATATTTTGGTGAACTTAGGGAAAACTTACATACAGTCCATAGAATTAGTACTAATATAGAGACAGCTTAAACATCTTCTCCGCTTTTCTAAGCGTGGCCAGTCTCCCGTTTTGCTCTGCCACTCACACTTGACTTTTTAAACCAACTTGGCCACTAAATCCCTCTTTTGGCGTTTTTGGTTTTTCGCGTGGCTTTTTCACTCGTAAAGAAACTACGGCAATACTCCCTTTACTATAAGCAAACTCATCTGGACGATGTTTACGTATCTAAAGGAGTTTTTAATCATATCATGCGTATTAAACTTATATAACATGTTAAAATTTCAATATACAAATCAGAGTTATTTTTTCTTTTCTATGGGAGTTATCAAAATGTTTTACCTCCAAACGCAAAGAAGAGCAGCAGTTAAAATTTCAATATACAAATCAGAGTTATTTTTTCTTTTTTATGGGAGTTATCAAAATATTTTACCTCCAAACGCAAAGAAGAGCAGCAGGAAGAGTACTTTCTCCATTTTCTACTCCTATTGAAGTATTACCCACTATTCTATCCACTTCTTAACACTCCTATTTTTTAAAACTTCCTTTCAAACCTGTTTATATGAATTTGTTGAGAATATGGCGGTTGAATCGAGAAGAACAAAATCAGATAACATACAGGAATTGCATCCGCATTTAGAAATTTCACTTTATTTAAATCAAAGAAGAAATGTGATTTCACCTATGCCTATTACAGTTTTTTAGAGAGCATCAGTGATTGAAAAAGGTGTGTAGGATCTTTTCCAAAGTTTTAACAATATAAGTTTTTACACATGATGGAAAAAAATGAAAATTATAATTTAACCCTACAATGCATGATTTTTTAAAATTCACTTGAAAATCATTTATGTGTCTTCTATTATGGTGTAAATTGGTAAAAAATACTTAAAAAATTAATTAAATTTTTTTCTACTTTTAACTGACAAAAAACTTTGTCCTTGTGAAATTAATTTGTGTCCCTTGTGAAATTAATTGTGAAGTGATATAAAACCAAATGCTCTAAAATATAAAAATACAACTTATCTTTTCAAAACAATTTCTTATCAAGCTGGAAATTTTTTTATTTTAATTTATGTGGTCCTTTTATTTTGGCGTTTTCTGTGTCTTGACTTTCTTCTCACTGGCTACTAACAAATGTCTCAAAATAGTACCCCTCCTGCCATTTACTGGCAATCTAAAGTGCTAATACAATGAAATGTTATATTTATTGTACTTATTGAATGGTGTTGTCGTTTGGAAATGGAAGTTCAAGCAAAAAATAGGGAAAATTGTCGTGTTGCCAAATGGCAACAGTATGCACTGTAGGGTTAATACTTTTTTTTAAACGTCGAGGAAGATATTTTTTTCTTTTGAATCGATTGGAGTCAGGTTAAAATTGAGATAGCAATGAAAATTTAAAAGTTTGTATCAGAATAATTATATTTCATTTAAATTGAATTCATAAATTCTTCTTTAAGACTATTGTATTTTAAAATTGTTTCAGTATTTTAACCATAAGGAAAGCTAAGTTTTTGCTTTGGCTCAATATTTTTTTCAACTTTAAAAACCTTTGCATCAGTCAATAAGTTACCAAGAAAGTCATTGTCAATTTTTTAGTCACATGTATACTAGGGTGGGTCAAAAATATTTTTTTCACATTTTCCCAGGGGCACAACGACAAAAGGGTGCCAAATGGTCTCAAAATAACATGTGTAAAATATTATTCGATTATAATAATTCTTTTTGCCTCCGGATTGGCCTCAAAGTTTCGATTAATATAGTAATTTCATGCAAAAATGGACCAACGAAAATCAAGCTTTTACCTCGATTGCACAAATCCGTCATGAATATAAATGTGCACAATGGTATAAAAATCATCATTGAAGACTATAAAATAATTATAAATGAAACCAAAGTTGAAATACTTGACTTGTAATACAACATATTTTGAAATATCTCAATGGTTAGCACTGGCAATCAAAAATTTCTTGCTGGAATCATAAAAATGTACGAAACCTTTATTGTCGGTTGAGTAGGATGGTAAAACATTAAATTTTTAATAAAAATGGATATGTCAGAAGGTGGATAACTTTTTTGGGTTGTAGGTTTCAACCCCATGGAAAACATTTGGATAATAGTTTAAAAGTTGGGATTTCCTTGAAATTTTTTGACATATTAGGAATAGTCCATCCCAAGTGTCCCCATGTGATTCCCTAATGTCCAAAAATAAATTAAAATCACATTTTAAGAGTCAAATTTTGAAATATTTTCTTAAGAAGAGCGGCAGATCCCCGTTTTCAGCATAAAGCTCAGTATTATCCCTTAAGTTTTTAAATAAGCTACATTACTTTTCAAAACTTGCTTGTAATTATCCTTAACAGTTAAATTTGCTATATTTTAACTTTTATGAACGCATAAGGGAATTCTAAGAAGCTATTTTGAGTCAATCCTCAAAGAAGTATAATTTCATGGGCCTGGGTTTCAGTCAATTGCTATAGTAAAAAATTAGGTAAATCATGACTGAGCGAATCATAACTGATATTGCCTATGAACGAACTATCCATTCGACAATTGTTTCAACATATTTTTGCGATCATATTTGGATCCCAAGACCAGCCAGTGAAATAGCTGTCCGCTGAATTTCGAAAGCGTGGCATATTTATGAAAAACACAACTGTTTCTATTATTAAAAAATTAAAAATACCGTTTTATACTGACCAAATTTGAGGGAGAATGTATATGAACTACCAATATTTAAAATCTTTACCACTGAAAATCCACTATAAAAAGAGATTCATATTCTACGGCTCTTGTTAATATGATAGCATATTATATTGCCCCTTTGGCAGTTATTTTTGTATTAATAATGCATGAAGGTCACTAATGTGATTAAAATTGCTTTTAAATATCCTTATTTGTGAACTTTAATAAGTTTTCGACACAAAAATTTAATTCATAAATTTTTTTTAAAATATGAAAAATTACATATTTTTGTTCTATTTGAGGCCAATCCGGAGGCAAAAAGAGTTATTATAATCGAATAATACACATGTTAGTTTGAGACCATTTGGCACCCTTTTCTTGCTGTGCCCGATAGAATTTGCAAAATTTTTTTTTCACCATAGGAAAATGACCCACCCTTATGTATACTTCAATTACATTATTTCAGCTTAAAAGCTGTATATTTATTTTATTAGTTACTAGCTGATATACCCGCCGTTGCTCGGAGGGAAAGGTTTTCAAATTGTGTGCGAAATTCATTATTGCTCTCTCTGCTCCCTTCCAGACGTCATTTAGCGGCAATAAGGCCTTAAAAGTAGTAGTAAACAACTATTTCTATATATTTTATATTTCTTCTCATCCCACCGTGTTTACTTGGATTTTACAAAACGATTAAAAATTAAATACCTTTCTGAGATGTTTAGCTTTTTTCAAATGTTTAAAATTAAATTATTAAAAACCCGTTTTCAAGAACAAAATTAAAAATATATATGTTTTTTAATTTCCTTTTAACTTCCTTGGTTTTATGTTACTTCTTCCTTGGTTTCTTAATTCTTCTATCTTCGTTCTTTCTCCTAGTCTCTCTTCTTAAACCATCGGTAATACATTATGTAAATTTCCTCTGACTACACTTTGCAGTAAAACTTTAAAATATTACAGAACAATTTAAAATATTACAGAACAATTTCTGTATTCTGTAAATTTTAAAAATAAAATGTAACAAACGTCATTTCAACTAAAACAAAATATCTAAAACTCTTATTTTGCCGGAAATATTTGAACTTCATTAACCATTTCAATCTTAAACCACCCGAGAATGCCATAGAATCGTTTGTAAACTAGAGGTGGACAGAAAGGGTTAAATAGTAAAATAATAGAAAAAGTAATATTAAAACATACACATGAATCAATACGCACATACAAAATCTAAAGTTCATCCCTATATTGAAAACATTTATTTTTACATTTGTCATGATTATTTCATGAAAAATCACCTTTAAAGATCAACAAATGATTCTGCTACAACACTAAAATAAAACGATAGAAGAAAATTGCTCAAAAACTTCTCATTCTTATGTTATTTTTTTTTCAAAAGCTCATCATATATTTTAAATCTCAAACAGGTGGTGGTTATCTTTTCTCCAAATCAAGAATTGACGACCAGAAGCTACGGTTTTCTCCTTGACTTTCCAAAAAATCCAGAAATTCTGATTTCAACGTTAATAAATCATCCGGTTTGCAGATATTTAGTTGAAGGAAATTTATTCTCTTGAAGAAGATTTCGATGAAGATGTTTTGAGCCGTAATACCACATTTTTCTCCCAATTTCAATGCAAAACATTTTGATATATATGCTGTAGCCCTGAAAAAATATAAATAAAGAAACTTTATTAGGGTAGATTATCTTCAGTGTGACTATTTATTTTTAACATGATTAAATTCAACATTAAACCAGTTTAAAATAAATATTTATTTTTAAAAGTAATCTAACTTTTATGGCAATATCTGTTGGAGTTCAAAAGTTAAAAGGAGGTGGACACTTATCTTGGGACCCCATTATAGCTTTGAGATTAACGACCGTATTTACCACCAACCTAACCTAAGATTAATCTGGAATCATAACTTCTAATCGGTAGTTGAAAAAGGGACTTAATAATGGCTTCTTGTCTTTAAACTGATGGTATTTAAAACTAAGGAATAGTTTTAAAATAGGAATTCTCGAAAGATTTTAACATCTTGATACTGACAATATGAAATTTTCAACATTAATTAAAAAGTTGTTGGCTATACTCTATTCATTTAGAATAGGCGGCTGAAAAATAGTGCTTTCGCCAAAAGCGTAACCATAGCTACCCTCTTCGCGCAGCTTCAGAGACTGATTCATTGGTTGTATTTTTCTACTGCATTTGAGGCTGGCTAGAAAATATGGGAGATACTGTTTTTACATGGGTTTATATTTACCGGTTTACGGAAGTCAGGTGGGAAAAAAGTAGTGAGCCTTCTTCGTCACTTTGACGTCGATAGTTGCCATGGTTACTGATTCGGTGGTGGGGGAATAAAATATTTTCAGCCACCAATTCAAAATGAATGAATAGTGTATAAAAAATCATCAATCAAAAGGGATTTTTTGAAGATATTAATCAGATATAAATACGTACAGACATTCTCCTTCCTCCCATACCGCATCCGAATCGGCTTCCTCTTCGGTGGCATTGATTGAGGCCCGATAAGCATCGAAGATCCTCTTGGCCTCATCGCGACACCTCCTCTGGTTTTGCTCATTCAGGTACAAATCCGTGAAGCACTGTATGTTGGCATTGTAATCTAAATGTTAATAAAAAGTAATGTTCAGAATGACAAAAGTTTAATATATAACAAGATATAAGATGAACAGGGTTTTGGGTTTATTTCTATGTTCTTTATTAGGTATATCGTTTCCCCCCCAAATTTTAAGAAACCTGCATTAGGGTGTCTCAAAAAAACCTTTTTTCGAAAAACCCTGCTCCCCAGGGATTTTCCCATTCCTTTTGGTCCCAAAAGATAGTGTGTAAAGTTTCAGCTCCCTAAGTTAACTCTAGGGTTTGCCTGTAGAGCCCCAAAGTTTGAAAAAAGTGGAAAAAATGAAAAATTTTTAGAATTTTTAAAAATTATATTTTAAAATTGATACTGCGATGAAACCGGTTCAAATGTGTCATTTAGGACTTGTTTAGATGGAATATATTTATTTATCTGTATTAACTGCACCCTATAGCGCCTATAATTAAGAATTAAACCGTACTACTTAGGGACGTTGCACTCGCCGAAGCATATAATGCACTACCGGTGGACGAAAAGAATTAAATTTGAATTTCTTCGAAGGAACTCCCTCAAATGATATCATTTGGTGCTAAATTGATATTATAAATTATAAAAACCATTGAAATAACAATAATTAGGTTTTCCACTTAGCTTTTAATTAAAAATTTATTTTCTTCAAAATTTCTCTTTTCTAGCTGATCAAACCCAAAATTTATATCAAAAAAGATAACATGGATATTTCCTATACCAGATGGGAAAATTGATTTTCTTTTTTCAAAGTTAGGAAAATAGTTTAATGCTTGTGAATCTTGGTTGAAATGTTAAAGAAAGAAGTTTTTAGTTAAAATTTTCCCCTAATACGTTAAAGGGAATTAATTTTCCAAACTTAAAAAGAAAATCAATGTTAACGTCTGGTATAGGAAATATCCATGTCATTTCTGATCTGTGCGGTTTAAATTTAATTCTACTAATTAAAAATGAAACCCCTTTTAAGGTTTCAATGTTTGGTATCTAAAAAAGTACAACAACCTTCTTTTTTAATATAAATTTTGGGTTTGATTAGCTGGAAAATAGAAATTTTGAAGAAAATCACAAAATCACTTTTTACATTAAAAGTCAGTGGAAAACCTCATTATTGTTATTTCAATGGTTTTTATAATTTATTACATCAATTTAGCACCAAATGGCATCATTTGAGGGAATTCCTTCGAAGAAATTCAAATTTAATTCATTTCGTCCACCGGTAGTGCATTATAAGCTTTGGCGAGTGCAACGTCCCTAAGTAGTGCGTTTTAATCTTAAATTATAGGGGCTATATGGTGCAGTTAATTCACATAAATAAATATATTCCATATAAATAAGTCCTAAATGACACATCTGAACCAGTTTTATGGCAGTATCAATCTTAAAATATTATTTTTAAAAATTCTGAAAATTGGTCATTTTTTCCACTTTTTTCAAACTTTGGGTCTCTACAGGCAAACCCTAGAGTTAACTTAGGGGGCTGAAACTTTACACGCTATCTTTTGGGACCAAAAGGAATGGGGAAAGCTCTGGGGAGCTAGGTTTTTCGAAAAAAAGTTTTTTTTTTTGAGACACCCTAACCTGCATCCTTCCCTTTTTGGATACGACCCTGATCCAAACCCTTAAGGTTTTATCTATTTTGACGGTTTTGAGGATTTTTTTTGCTTAATTGGGAATTTTGGCTTCATTCTACTATTTTTACGAGTCACAAGGATATTTTATAAAAATGTGCAATATAAATATACAGGATACTACAATATGTCATTAATCACCTTTTAAAATATTTTTAATTGTCTAATATAAACCCAGGTAGCATGTGTGTGTAACCTTAAGGTTAACCTTCTCTTTTACTTTTTAAGGTTAACCTTTTCTTATATTGCTGAAAAACCTACAACTTTTCTGTGCATGATAGGGTTTCAGAAAAAATTAGGGAAAATCTTTAAAAACCCACTACCTCAGTTTTCAACCTTATTTTAAGGTTTATTCGTATGGTTACTGCTAATATTATAGGCGTTAACTTGCACAAGTTTTTCTTACCTTTTTACAAGGTTTGTCGTAAAAAACCCTTATATCTTAAATAGATTATGTCGCAAGTTTACAACAAGTTTTATGAAATCTTACATTGGGCTATCGGGGAATGTGTCATTAAATTAAAATGTACCATGTCTATGATCTAAATACGAAACTAAAAAATAATAATACATGAACTTAGTTTAAAAAACATTTTGTACGTAAAAAAGGTATTTAGCTTTAATTTCTTTTGACACTTTTAAACGACGCTATGATGGTTTGTTTTGCTCACTGTATTGGAACTGAAGGTTAGGAAAACATAAAATGTTTTTATACATGGATATAATTACTTTTGAAAAGATCGCTGTCCTCATTGCACAAGTCATGGGCAAGTCTTCTCCCTTTGATGATCGTATTTGCCGTGATGGAAGCGCTTCTGTTTTCGGATTTTACCAATTCTTCTAACTTCTTCCCAGTGCAAATTTGGATTTCGTCCAGGGCACAATCTAAAGTTGCCTGAATTTGTCTAGGAAAGCATCAAAAATACGAAATTGCGGTTAAAATTAGTTTATTATTTTAAAAGAAAATTACGAAAATATACACAAGAACGCGCATTAAAATTTTTAATCAAACCAAATAAGTAAATGTAAGGTTTTGAATTTTTGGGGGGATTTTACTGGGTAAGTTTACATTTCTATAGCCTAACATTTTTTGTAATAATAATAATAATAATAATAATAATAATAATAATAATAATAATAATAATAATAATAATAATAATAATAATAATAATAATAATAATAATAATAATAATAATAATAATAATAATAATAATAATAATAATAATAATAATAATAATAATAATAATAATAATAATAATAATAATAATAATAATAATAATAATAATAATAATAATAATAATAATAATAATAATAATAATAATAATAATAATAATAATAATAATAATAATAATAATAATAATAATAATAATAATAATAATAATAATAATAATAATAATAATAATAATAATAATAATAATAATAATAATAATAATAATAATAATAATAATAATAATAATAATAATAATAATAATAATAATAATAATAATAATAATAATAATAATAATATTAGTTTCCTATTTTTTTGTTATTTTCATTCAGAATATCAAATAATAAATAAAATTTTGCATAAATACTTAAAATAAACACACGGTTAAGGTAATTTTATGTTTTCAATATAAATTTTAATATAATATAATAAATTATAATATATATAAGGTGTGATTAATTTTCTCTGAATAAAGAAAATATAAAAACCCTAATTTCACCGTACATAACATGGGAATGTGTCACTTACGGGCACAGTTGAAGTACTTGTTGACCAGTTGGAGGCTTTCTTAGTCCAAAAATTTCTTCTTGTGGAAATAAACTGAGACACCTTTCATTGTTACAGGTAGTAAGAAATGCCTCCGAACCTATATAGTATTTAAATTTATTATGAATAATTGTTACCCAGCTGTTTGACACTCACTTATAACATTTCCAGGTATTTTTCTAAGGTAAATTTAACTTAAGGCTAATAAAACTATATAAATTAGTGGAAGATATTAGCTCATTTTAATGACGTTTATCCTAAATATTCTACCCTACTTTTTTCCGCGCTCACCAAGACTTAATTTGCAAACTCAGTAGAAAGAACCAAACATCACCATCGTTTGAAGTATGAAACGGGTGAGAAACAGAAATTTAAGTTTTCATATCTAGGACAAATTTGTTTTCGATACTTGAAATTTAAGGAATAGGCATCATTCAATTGATATTAAGCAATTAATAGAACATGGAAGAATATTTTTTTAATCAAAAGTTTTTTTAAAATTAGATGTAAACATAAAAGATAAGATAGTTAAGCTAAAATTTTATTATTTTCTCCATTGCTTTTCTATTGTAAGAAACGTTGCTTGACCTACAATGTATGAATTGAACGGAACCTAACCCTACAATGCATGATTTTTTAAATTCACTTGAAAATCATTTATGTGACTTCTATTATGGTGTACATTAGTAAAAAAAATACTAAAAAAATTTAATTTAATTTTTTTCTACTTTTTATTGGCAAAAAACTTTGTCCTTGTGAAATTAATTTGTGTCTCTTGTGAAATTAATTGTGAAGTGAAATAAAACCAAATGCTCTAAAAATATAAAAAAAACAAATTATCTTTTCAAAACATTTTTTGTTCAAGCTGAAAATTTTTTTTTATTTTAATTTATATGGTCCTTTTATTTTGGCGTTTTCTGTGTCTTCACTTTCTTCTCACTAGCTACTAACAAATGTCTTAAAATAGTACCCCTGCTGTGATCTACTGGCGATCTAAAGTGCTAATACAATGAAATATTATATCTATTGTACTTATTGCATGGTGTTGCCGTTTTGAAATGAAAGTTCGAGTAGGAAATGGGGAAAAATGTCGTGTTGCCAAATAGCATCAGTATGCACTGTAGGGTTAACAACAAGACGCAGTATGATAAAATAGCTTGACGCTTTGTAAAATTTTTTTTGTGAATTTTAGGCAAACTAAAATCCTAATGAAAGTTAGTTGAACTATCGTTTCTAAACAGGATAGCATCTTATTTTTAATCTCAAATATTATGTGTAGTAAAAAAACTACCCCTCATAACTATAAATAAATACAACTTACCCTTTAAAGCAAGTATCAGTAAAAATCCAACAAATATCATCTTGTAAATAAAACTCGGAGAACCTTCTCGCAGCTGGAGAAAGATGCCTTTAAAGTTGTCCATTCAAGTACTTTTCTAAACACTCGTTTTTTCATGCTTGGGCCTGAAGGTCACAAGACCATAGAAAATGCGTTTGTATAAAAAGGGAAGTCCTTTTTATTTAGGAATGGACTTCTTTTAAAAAGGAAGCAGTGTCCATTACATAGTATGTATTATTTCCCTAAATGCGTAACTATTGACCATTTTAGCCATATTACAACATCCTTGTAGCATTTGAGGTTAAGGGAGAATCAACATCACTTGTTTTTGACGTACGTACTATTCTTGGCATTTCAAATGGAACTAAAATAATAATCAGGAAATAAACGCTACACATAGGGGAGAGTGGTCAACAATGAGACACTGTACACAATGAGACAAAATTTCTGACAGTTTTGAATCTGGCTGCACAACATTTGTATTCAAATGGCAACATGAGAAATAGAATCTTCAAATTGTCATTCTATTTTGGTTTGTGTGGCGCCATTTTTCACAATCCTATTTACAAAAGATTGTTTTAAGGTAAGAAAAGTAAATTCCATTATTAGTTTTTATAACTTTATAATTTTTTTCATACAACAGTTGAAAAAAAATCGGTAGTTTCATGATATACCTTAGCATTTAAGGAACAAATTAATGTAATATAATAAACCCTATTCCTATAACTGCAAAGATGGCTTTTGTTTAACTTCTGTCATTGCAGCTTGTACACAATGAGACAAATTGAGATTTGGTTTCATCAGACGAAGAGCAATTGTTAACGATGATTCTGAAGATGATATTTTGCCTCTGACGGGAACTATACGGGCTGAAGATTTTGAGGAACTGGATAGAAGTCTAGTAAAAGGAGACTTTGCTCTAGTGGAATTTCATGCAAAGAAATCTACCTTTTACATTGGAAAAGTTATTGAAGGCAAAGGCAGTAATGGGGACTTGGAAGTGAGCTTTCTGAGAAAAAGTGAAAAGATTATTGGGAAATCTGTACATCCAAATGTTCCTGATGTATCATCTGTTCCAGAAATGGACATAAAAATGATATTACCCCAGCCTGTAATGTTAGGTTTGACTAAACGACAAAAATCTCTCATTTCATTTGAAGTCCATTTTCGATTCATTAATATCAAATAAATGTATAAAATTTAAAAAGAGAAATTTGTTCCTTGTTCCATTACGAATTTCAAAGCTGTTTGTATTGATAAATGTCAGATCTGTAAAAGTTTTCTTCATAAAAAAATATTGTAGTATAGTAAATTTGTGTCTCATTGAGTACTACTTATCGTCTCATTGTATCCCATATGGGGTACAATGAGACAAATTTAATGTATGCGGCAATATATTTTTATAGATCAAAATATAAGTAGTATTTTTATAAACTGTACAGCCTTAAATAGTATAATGTGTTCATCGAAAAATATTTTTAGAAAAATTTTAGCTATTATAGTGTCGAAGCTAGAAAAAATAAAATTTTTGTCTCATTGTTGACCTATCTCCCCTATCTATCCCTCGTGTCCAGAAATTAAGGACAGTGTGACTTTTCATAACAATGACAAAAATCTTAGTATCTTGTCAATGAAATTCGTGATATAGGATCATCTAAAAGTGAGAATATTTTGTCCGGGATGAAACTACCCTAACAGCACTTTAAAGGGGGTAAAGAGGGCCTCTACAAATAATGAGCTTCTTATACATTCGGAAAAGTAACAGAACCGTCCATGTGAGAGACATTTAATTGCTTATTATTTTTAAAAGATGTGATGTTTCTGGGTATATGATGGAAATAGTGATATCTGCTCAAACTTCATCATCAATGAAGGGCCTCTGTATCCCTCTTAAACTATTGTTAGGGTAATTTGATCATAAATTACTTATTCCCACTCTTAGATGATCCTAAAACATAAATGTTATTGCCCGGGCATAAAGACTTGTGTGACTATTCCCGAAAAAATTCTATGACTATTCCCGAGAGAATTCTTAATAAATTAAAATTGAAAATTTAGAATTTTAAGAGATGCTGCAATTCTCCATTAAAACCAAGATAACGGAATTTTTAAAGTTTGTAATATTTGATTAATTACACTAGTCGACAGTGGTTTCCTAACAACAACCAAATTACTATTTTTGTTACTAATTCACATAGTTATTTAAATACCTGCAAGTTAAAAAGTTCCACCACATCCCATTTTTGTGTAACAAAAATTTTCGATTTTTAGCTTTTTTCCCTAATTTTTGCGTGTCAAGCGTCATTTTTGTCCTATAGCAACCCTGCAATTCCATCCAATTAATTTATTTCTAGTATCCCAGTATGTAGACATTCTTTTAAAAGTGTGGTTATGTTTTTTATTACCGTTCATTTGGAAAATTAACGATTTTTCAGTGTAGATTTTGCACATTTATGCACAATACGTTTTGCTTAATTTGGGTATGGTTTAAATTACAATTCAACGGTAATATTTAACAGAAAAGTGGGTTGGAAAAGTGGGTTGGAAAAGGTTTTCCCCACTGATTTGGGTCCAAATAGGTGACTAAAATGAAATCTGGGCTCCTCACGTGTGTTGCAGGAGTTAGAATGTGGCTCTTTTTAAGTGCGTAAGAGTCAACAGTAGTTCTATGTAAATTAAATTACTATCTTTATAGTATGGGGAGGATATTCAAATTATCTTGGTTATTTAATATTAATGACAAATACAGAAAAAACATTTCAAAAAGTATTTAAAACCTCTTTCTTCGTCATTAAATGAAGGCAAACTCAAAGTCAGTATGAACCTCTGATTTAAAAAAAGTTCACGACCCTGATTATGAAGGAAAATTCAATAAAAACGCATTATCAGCTTGGAAAGGGTTTTTAGGAGAGTGGTAAGATGATTTTTAGAAAAAAAAGGACCGATAAAAATGTTTTAATCCCAATAGAAGGTACTCTTTAGTTTTACCAAGCCATAGAATGTTAAGCATACACAAAGTTAATATTTTACATCCACGTTTGAACTTATTTCCGGAAAATATCACTGTAGTCAATCATAAACAAGGGTAAATATTCCCTTAGGACATTGACTTGATACATAGGTCACTGAGAAGTAGAAATTTTGGGCTACAGCTCGTGGTTCATTGAAAGAGGAGATTTAACGCCCTAAAGAGACAAAAAGTGATAAAATTGTACCGTATTTAATGAATGTTTAATGATTTTCAGTTTTATATTGTCTAAAACATGTATATAATCTTAATTATAATTGTATCTGATGCTTAAATAATGAGATTAACTGTTAAAATGAGTGTTTTCAACGCTTTTGTCCGTTTCTGACAGTACTGGTGCCATATTTGTAACAAAAAATCTGTACGTGCTGCAGCTTTTTCACTACTATTTCTGAATTCTACACCCTGAAATTAGTCAGAAATACCTTATTTCATTTTTGTTAGCGAAAAAAAGTTTAATTTTGTCGACTAGTGTTATTTTAAATTTGGTACCCATATTTTAATTTGAAACTTCACATAATAATTTGTGTTAATAGAATAATTTGAATAAATGAATTTTTTAATATTTTAAAGCAGTAAATAATTGAAAGATAACCAGAGAACCTTTAAAAATCCAAACTCTAGTTTTCAGGATTTTACTTTGTTCGGGATTTAAAAATTAAATCTTAGAGTCTCTAAAAATTGTATTATCACCGTTTTTAAGAAAATTTAGTTTCACTTTCAAAACTTCTTATTACGAATTTTAAAGGGGTAATTAAAATTTTAATTCCTTCATATTAAAAATACAGTATGACATCACTAAATACCAAATTATGTTTTTACTCCAAAGAACTACTCATGTGTAGACCATTTAAATGATGATTTTTTGGTAATATAAATGGTCGCCCTTCAAATTTCTCCGTCCAGTTTTAAAAACGAAAAGAATAACGTTGAAAGTATTGCATTAACATCACAAGTAGCATAATAGTTGAAGATGTGTGTATGTCCTTAAATTAAACAAAAGAGAGATCTTTTTGTGACATGTGATTTCAGAATTTTAAGTGTTAGGAAATTTAGTTGAAAAAGTGGGGTTTTTTCATCTTGGGATGTGCAGAAGAATTCGCCTATGACAAATTTTCAGCTGTTTTCCTGCAGATTAGAAATAGAAACAAGTGAAAAGGCAGCTTAAGTATCATGGAAACTTGTAACTGTCAAAAATAAAAAACCCTTCTGGAAGTTATACTTTGCAAGCTTTTAGTATGTTTTGAATATAGAGGGACCTTTTTCTCAAATGGTAAATTATTAATATTTCTTTCAATGTCAGGAACAGGAAATAATGAATTTCGTTTGATATTTTGGCTTACGAGATCAGTACAGAGAAAATTGCTGTGAAGCGGCAAGTTGTTATGGCATATTTTGGTCAGCAACATCGGTAAAAATATACAGCCCCGATATAGAAAACATACAAAAAACAAAAGCATTTATAACATCAAAACTGTTTTATTCGAAATAATTTATTTCAATCCCGAAATAACATTAAAAAACCAAATCCACCATAAAAACTGAAGCGTGAACAAGTCGATTCCACCATCACTGAACTTGCCCACTTTCCACTTGGTGTGCTTCACAGGCTTCTTGACTTTCTTACACTCGAAAGACCTTCTTCTTTCCACTAGAAAGACGGTTCCTGTTCCTTCCTTCTTCAATCAGATAGTCGATGAATTCGCTCTTCAGGTCCTGAAGGGATTCCCAAGAGCAGATGCCATAGGAAAAGAGGTGAACTAAAGTACGAATCTTGACAAGTGCGTTGCTGGCTGCCATAGTGCACTGTTCGCGGACTTGGATGCTGAAGCAGTCAATCTCTGCTTTAATATCACTGGAAAGAAAGGAATGGTTATTTTATTGGAGGCATTCAATCACCTTCCATTGCATTGCATAAAACCCCTTTCAACGAATGGTAGGAATCGCATGTTTTACTAAAGTTATTTTGTTGAGAACGAAAGGTAGAAATATCTTTGTGTGGTTTGGGGAGTTGGTCTCCCTTTAGTTCCCCGTTCGTAAAAGTCTAACTTGACCCTTAAGAAATTAGACTGAAGGAAGCCATCAAGTCCAAAGTCACATGTTTTCGTTGCTTTTAATATTTAACCCTTTCAATCCTGAGCTGCCCCCAGAAGAAAGACTGAAAGGGTTAAATCAGAAAATTTCTTTGTTGTTTTATTAATACGTGAAACTTGTCTATAACGATGCTGTGATCTAAAAGTATATTGATATACACACGTTATCCTTATAAATATCTGGCTTTAACTTCACTGGGATGGGACCTTGGTGAAATACTACTGTATTCAGGTTTATCGTTATCATTTACAGTATCGTTACACATTGGTTTCACCGTTGCTGAATGAATAACGTTTGAGACAGAGATACAGGAAATAATCTGGCATGTCTTAGTGTAGGTTTAGTACAGGTAGGTTAGTAGGTTTAGTTAAGTTTTATGGAGGAAAGTTGACGGTCTACATTATTTATCACTCAAATGTAATCACTTTTCCGGACCATGGTAATCTATCAATGAATTTACCCAACTACAAAAAATGATTGGAGCTCTTTAATCATCTATTGTTGTCTTATGCCACTTGGAATATCCAAGCTCCACCGCAAAGCGGACAGGATTTAAGGCAAAGGGGTTGCGGCTCCTGAGAAAGTGAGGGCCATGAATGGCAGGAGTCCGACTTAAGTCTCGGATGATAGATGCCACCACTATCTATCGCCCCCTCCACAATTTTGCCATGTCTCTGAAAGGGCGGGAAATAGTATCCAGAAGACCTGGACCCATGGTTAACTGCTGCTACCGACCACAGGACTTTCGGACCCACAGATTTAACGAGCACGTACTCCGCATATACTCGGTGGGTCTTCAGCGGTGTCGGCAATCGAACACAGGACCCTCCGATCCCAAAGCCTTAACCACTAGGCTCCCCACGGCTTTAATCATCTATTCTTCATGTAAACACTTTTTTAGAAAACTTTTAAAAAGAGTTAAATGCAAAGTAGTTTTCATAGATGTATAAATCATATTTTTACTTACATGCATTCGTCCGTTTCATTTTTTCTCGGGACCATGAAGCCAGACCTGTGCTGCTTACTTTTGGAGACGATCACTTTATCTCGATAGCATTCTCCATCTGGTTGGCGAAGGACTCGCTTGTAGCAGTTCACAGCAAGTATATAATCTGGAAAAACAAATGACCTCTTTTTTTAAGTAGTTCATAGTGAACACTAATTTATAGTTTTCCCTCCACTAAAGAAAATGAATTCAAAATTCGCATACTCTAAAATTGAACTTAATTATTAACGTTATTATTCAGAAAAAATATTCTTGTCCAAAAATGATATTAAATTGATTCTCACCGTATTTCTAAATAGGTATTTTTTGGTATGGACAAAATATGGGTTTTGATTCTACATTAACAGTTTCTTCGTTGATTCCAAACATACCCTGAAGGACACTGTAAATGATTTTTCTGTTGCAATTTATTGTCACTTAAAATCAGCATTCACTTGGTTAATTTATTATCGTTCATTTCACAAAATGTATCTCTGACACACATCAATGGGTGAGCCTCACTAAATTTTATTATCTTAGACATGTTATTTTCATATCTTGAAAGAAATGATATTTTGATTTTTTAGCTATTATTGATGGCCCCTAATAGTTATACAGCCACTGAGCTATAAAACAAACTGGAGTGACAACCTCCGATACTATAACAAGCAACCAAACGTGCCGGCGCGGAAGGTTAAAATGCCCCGATTGCTCGCAGCAATCGGGGCATTTGTGGCTAGAAGCAATCGGGGCAATTCCCGCATGACCATCTTTTAATCCGCCCATGCCTGTTTTTTTAAATATTATGAGCAAAATTTAGAATGGTCGTTTCATTCTGTGTATACAACTGGGATAACAGATGGGGAAAATTAAAAGAAAATGGAAATCCTTTCCGTGGTGTGATGCGGTTTCAGCACGCTAACTAGTCACTCCAGTTTGTTTTATAGCTCAGTGTATACAGCTCTTATAAAAGCAGCAATCTCACCTTTTGAACGAGTTTGCTTTGGCGAAAGTACCTAGTTGTCTCCAATTTGGCAGAGTTTTATTGCCAATGAATATTTGACTTTCGCGAAAGTAAGTACAGAACAAATGGTCAAAGATTCAAATTACACAAGGCACATGTATTACAGGGAAAGCAGAAAGCATTATTTTTACAACAGGGTTGTGGATAGATGGAATGGGTGGCCAGAATCGATAGTAAGTTCCAATGGAGTAAAGGAGTTAAAGGATAAAATAGACAAATACAGGGAATCGGTAGTTTGAGTTGATTGGACCAACCTAGTTGGGCTTCACGTCTGTTGTTGGTTGTCAATATTTGTATTTGTATAAATCATTAATAGGTGAGACATCTAGTTTTTATAAGTTTCTATACAGTGGTGATTATATAGCTTGCTCCTCTATTTATAGCCTGAACGTAATAATCTGTGAAGGTTATTTCAACCTGCTTATAATGTAATCGTCTTACCTTTATGTAATTTAGTGTGCGATGAGCACATCTCGACAATGAGCCCTCGAATGTTCATCAACACAGTCGCATTTTCCGCCACTTCTTCATCCGAGAAGGACAACTGAGCCAATCGCTTCCCAGTACAGTCTGGAATCAATTCGTCCACACACTCCAAGTACTCAAACAGTGCTCTGAAACAAAAACATGGCCGATCATTTAGAGAGTAAGAGTTCTCAAATTTTTCAACATCGCGACTCATTTTTTTAAACAGGATTTCACCCTTAATCTACTGCATTATGATTTTCGTGCAAATATTTTTATTGAGTCACTAAATTGAAAATTAAGAGATTAACATAAATAAAATAATCATCTTTCAAAAATTCAATCAGCTAGATCCAATTAATTAAATTGATACTTTTGAGTACTGTCAGTACACGGAATGCTAAAATGTTTTCACGATGCAAAAAAACCATGGCCTTTTTGTCGCAGTTTTAAGTCTTAAAAAATAATAACCTTTCCTTTTCACTTAACTACTTTTGAGGTAACAAAAATGACAATCATGGGAATCCGATTAACACATGTGGGAGATGAAAGCACAACTTCAGTTTTAATTCTATTCGAATTTCCGCTAAAATACCCAAAAATTCCTTACAGAACCCATTCTGCCTTTTGTCCTGGAAGATAAAAACTAAATGAGTGTTCTCTGAAAAGTATCGTCGGTATATTCGAATGGATGGCTATTCTATGTAATTTTAAAGTTGATGGGGATAGGACTTGTAAGTACCTTCTAAATAAAGGGTTAACGTGACCCACCTCATCTTTGGTTAAGGTAGCGTAATTTTTTAAACACTATCTTGACTAGAGAAAATCATTTAATGTTTGACATTTTTTGCATCAAGCACTTTACTCCAGCTCATTTAATTTTCCCAAGCTTCAGGAGGGTAAGGTCATTCCAAATTTACTCCCAGACGCAGATTTCAATGTGTTTACAATTGAAAATTTTTTCTCATATTTTAGTAATAATTTTTGTATTGTATTAATTCTTGAGGTCTAAACTTTATGAAATAGATAGCTGCCGCGGAAAATATTTAAGTTTAAAATCTTTTTATGTAAAACCTGTGTTACTATCCTGTAGCCTCTGTTACAAATACAACGTAAGAGGTTACATTTTGGAAATAAAAAAATATTCTGAGAACCATTTCTTTAAGTTAACCTAAAATTACAGCTAATTGATAGAGAAACAATGCTTTTGTTAAATTTATTTTTGTCCCAGTTCTAAAATCTATTTTAAAAAGTGCTTAAAAGTAAGTAACACAGGTTACATGTAGAAAAATATGCACCATAGAAAAATAAAAATGGCTCCACTGAATGCTGCTGTTTATATCTAATTCTTCAAAATAACTAATTAAGCGTCTTGCTCCCTGATTACCTGTACTGATTTGGCACTGTGGTGAAACCTTTTGGAAAATTAAGAGGTATTTTTAAGTACGGAATATTTTTCTAAAACAACTTAACAAATCTTACCCTTTGGGTTTCTAAAAACTCAAACCCTTAACTATAAGGATTCTCATTCATATTAAAAAAATTAGGTAACAAGATTTCATTTTAAATCATTATAATCCAACACTTACGGACATACGTGATTCAGATTCTGCTCAGATGGGAAAGTGTTATGCATTAACCTGAGAGACAGTCTTGGAAACAAAGCTTCGCATTTTGTTGGAATACATTCAGTACTGCAAAGCCCAATTAAACAACCTGTAAGAAACAAACAGCTATTCCAACAATCTATTAATTTAAATAAAAATAAGCGAATTTTTAAAGCTAGAAAAAATATCATAACCGTCATCTCCCTTTTTAGCTTTTATTTTAGTCAAATATTTGAGATACCCTTAGAGCCGTTATTTCCAAATAAAATCCTTGAAATGAACTTTTAAAACACCCTGTATATAAACACATCGAGATACTTACCTACCTTTCAGGAACACCAAAAATTATTTTTTATAGAAAATGATAGGAATAAATTAAGTAAATTTTAATGATGACAAGTGAAACCTCATAAGTGGCCCCAACTAACAATTTATTGTAGTTCTTGTGTTAATAAATTATTAAGTTAATATATATATATATATATATTTGAAAATTTATACCAGTATGAAGTGAAAAAGTTGATTTTGAATACTTTGTATGAATTCAATTGGAGAATAACAGTGCTCATTTTTTACATAACACATTCAATGAAATCTGTTTTGTTTAAAGTGGCTATGGTTATTAAATCCATATAATGTAGTTGTAGACAGGTTCAGTGTAAATAAAACCCCTTTTAAATATATATTTTAAAATATTCGGTGACCAATAAAAGTATAAGACACGGAGTAAAATTACTATATGCATTTTAGAAAATACAAAAATAAAGTGCCTCAAACAAAAGTTTCAATACGAAAAATACCGAAATCATTTCAATTATTTTTCTATAGAACGGAAATTTAATAACATATCTCTCATATAAAAGCCCACGTCACTCACTGACTCACTGACTCACTGATTCTGGAACGCTCGCACACTATGATGCCATCTCGCAATAATCAGAAAAATAAATAAATAAAAGTAATTAAAATTAAAATAATATAATAGCTTTTAAATATCTTTCAAGAAAGTTGGTTTACTTAATAAAGGTTAAAAAGTTACTTTTAGGGAAGTTGGTTTCTAATTCAACAATAATAAATCTAATAAATAATCGTATAAAAAGCGCTTTTTGATTTTTTTTTTGGCAATAATCTTTATTTACTTTCGGAAACGAAAAATTAATTATTTCTTAAGTAAGTAAATAATTGAATTTTATTTATTTTTCAACTGATTTATATAACTTATTCACTTTTAGAATCAGCTTTCAATAGTAATCATCTCAATTTTTACTATTCATTTTTTTCTTTCTCATAGTCATTGTCATGGGTGATGATGAAGATCCTACCTCAAAAAAACGTCGCTTAGCTAAAGAAAGAAAGCAAAGATGGCGTGCTAGACCTAAATACGTGGGCGCCGTAGGCGCCCCATAACAAACTATCTTCAAATAATGAGGCAAATTAAAATCAAATAATAATTTAATAATGGAATGTTTGGGGAGAATGCCATTTAAAATGAGTTTATATAAGGGTAGTAAGATTTGATTTAAGAATAAATTTGCCCAAATCAGCTCGGTGGTGGTCAGCCGAAATTGAGTGACTTATTTGAATATGATAAATTAGTGATATTTCAGCGGTAAGATAAAGAAGTTAAACTTCTTATTTAATGTATAATTAATAGGAACTTGAAGTAGTAACGAGGGAAGCTCGCATAAAAGGCTAGCCTAGCTGTAAGACCCGGCTTTGCCGGGTCGTAACAGCTAGTTCATGATATTTAAACCAGATAGTGATTTTCCAGCATTGTTATACAGCGAAAAATTTTATAATTATTACGAAGAAATTTTATAAATTTGAAAACAGTATGAAGGATACACCTCCTTTTTTATAACTATAAATCATGTGACACACACCAGTTAGAGTTATGTTCAGCTTAACTTAAGTAATAAGGTGAAAGAACTTACCTCCTAATAAAAATAGAAGAAAATAAGATGAATTCATATTTAAAACTATAACCTTGTAGGTAGTTCGTGAAAAACTACAGGAACAAAAGTATTCACTTATCAGCTTTAACTGGTTATTCAATTAATAAGAGGAAATAATTCTCATCGAAAGGAAGTGCTGATAGGGTTCCAACAATAATCATTAAGAAAGGAAACATATGTTGCTCAAAAGATTTTTGTTATCTTTTCATTTCTTCAATCTACAAAAAGAAAAGAAAATAGCTTGTTGTGAACTTAAAGAATATATACTTTTCCTACTCAATACAGTCAACTCTATAAAAGATAATAATGAAACGATTTATTGTATTCGACACATGTTAGTCCAAGCAATCTATCTAAATCGGAAACAAATTTATTAAAATTAAAAGTATGAATTCTATTCTATGATTTGAAAGATGAAAGTAGTTTAGTAGTTTGTTTAGCAGTTCATAGTCCTCACTTTCAATATTTTTGGTTCGGTTGATCATCATTTTTTTGCTAACCTTTAAAATATTACAATGGTTCTGTAATGTTTTATAACATCTATCTGAAATGGTTTTGAATGGGTGATTGACCAAGGATGGAAAACCCGAAAATATACAATAAATCCAGAATCTTTATATAAATTATACAAGGATGATTTTGCACCTCTTTACCAAAAATATGCAAATCTACCCCATCTTCAAATTATGTAAGAAAACTGTCAACCCTCGACTCCCAGAGTTTTTTTTCCAACAAAAGTACATATGTGCTGAATTTTTTCAAGTTAAAGAGATATTCAAAACTAAAATGCTTTAATATCTTAGATTTCATTCATATCCCCTTTTCAGCAAAAATATACAACCCCCTTTCCTTTTGGAGCGTATAAAATATTTGAACAGCCCCCAGCTCCAGATTGTATAAATTCCAGTTCTGAGTCATCACCACCATTATTGCCTGAGCAATCCTCTTAATTTAAAATAGTACTATTATATATTCCAGTTATTTAGGTTATTTAGTAGGTGCCTAATTGCACAAGTGATTAAAAATTTGCTTTGATGCAATGAGAAAACTTTTATCAATTTACAAAGCCTTCTTAAGATAAACTCTGTAATTTCTATCAGTAAAAAAGAAAATGAAATCAATGGTTTTTAAAAAACAAGATATGAAAAATGAAAATTAGAAATACAACATTTTGGGCTTAAATATTTAATAATTTACTGCAAATTCTTACAACATCCTTTTATATATAAAATATCTTTTTGTAATTAAAATATAAATAATTTAAAATTTATAGAGGTAATTATTGAATTTTTTAATGTTTCTATGCATCTTAAAAAAATTTTAAAACACGTACTTTATCACAAAACAGTATTGATTGGCCACGGGGCTATCTCTGAGATGTATGCACATTTTAATACATATTTATAAAAAGGATTTACATACACTAAGTAATACAATATAACATAGTACTTATTGTAGAGTAGTAATTACATTGAAGTTTAGTAAAAATTTCCAAAGTATCTTTGTCAAAATTCAATTTTATAAGAGTTGAGTCAATACATTGAGACATTGAAAAATAAGAAAAACTCTGATACACCTTAAAACATTTCTGGAGAACGTATTATGTTCATACTCCTAGAAGGCTAAAGACCCAGGGTGGATTTGTCCAGGAAGTTCTGAAGATTAGAGAAGAGTTGGACATCCCTGACTGTGCGGAGGCTATTCTCCCTCCAATAAATCCAGTTAGGGATATTTCTATGATAAAAGACTTACTTTGAACACCCATGTAAGGAAAAATATGACTAGTGACGAAGAACTTAAAGCAGTTGCTCTGGAAACTATCCATTCTAGATACCCTAGACCAGAGTGGCAGCATATTTACACTGATGGTTCCCGCCTATCGATGGGAAGTAGTGCAGGAGCAGGTGTACACTCTGAAGTTTTCTCTTTTTATGCTACTCTTGGTCCAAACTCTACACATTTTGATGGAGAGATTGAGGCAATCAAGGTCTCTTTAGGGTATCTGGTAGAAAGATGTGGCCAACAGGAAAGAATAGTAATTCTATCGGATTCTACTTCTGCTATTCGAGCTATCACCAAGTATGGCACACCAGAGTCAAAGACCATTGAAAAATGTAAAATTTATCTAAGTACACTAAGGACAAGAGGTGTAGAGATTGTCTTACAATGGATTCCCTCCCATTGTGGGATTTTTGGTAATGAAAAAGCAGACGAGATCGCTAAAAAGGGGACATATATTCTACAGTCGACCCAGCGAGAAATTCCACTGGGATCCGCAGTGAGACTGATTAAAAACAAATTAAAAATCATCTATGATAGACAAGTGGCTGATAGTACAAGGAATAAAAGGTGGATACAGGGTATCCTTGATATCCCGGATGGTCCACGATATATTGCGGTCGCGGCTTTTAGGCTCCTCACAGCGCATGATTGCCTGGCCAAACATCTGCACCGCTTTGGCATTTTTGAAAGCCCAAACTGTGTCTTGTGTAGAAAGACTGTCGATATGGACGGTGAGACGTCTATGCCCGATATTGGAACTCCAGACGAATTATGAAGCAGCTGGACTTGTGAACTACTTGTATTTCCTATTGTTTTTATTTTTCTGACTGCTACTTTTTTTTCTCATGTTTCTGACTTCATGTGTCACTGCGTGACACATGGGGCCAATGAATGTATTTGTTCAAGTTGCCTTGCAATTAAAAAAACCTTAAAACATTTGATTGATAAACATATGAAGTAAAACAATCAAATAGCTTGTTTAATACTTCAAGTTAATAAATTAATTTTTTGTATCATAATCATAACTTGGCAACATGGCCTTATATGATCAAAAAATTAAACTGTATTGAATTTTTAAATTATATATGTATAAAAAATGTAAATGTGTAAAGTTGTGTAATGTGTAAAAAATGTGTAAAGTTCACATTACATTCCCATTCCTGTTTTCCCACTGAATAAAAGTGAAACATTTGAATACATTTTTTGTTAATTTATAATCTTTAATTTTGATCTTAACCTTTTCATTATCTTAGCTTCTTCATTATTTGTGTCATTTTTGTATTTTCAGAATAAAATTATAATTTCTGTACTATTATCGAAAGTGTCTCAAAGTGGGCCACTAGAGGGGAACCTTGGGACATGAAAGATGTTTTTTTTTAATATGTTATAATGAATTCCCTAAAATAGATATTTGGTTGTAAGTTGTGTAAAAGACCATATGCGCTAAGGACCATATATTAGCTGTATTTGAATAAACACCAATGTTTTAAAAGACATTAAAAAAATAATTTAATAAAAAGTGTCCCAAGGTGCCCCACTCTCCCCTATTGGTAAATTATTTAAATAATTTCTTTCAATGTCAGGAACAAAAAATAAGGAATTTCGTTTGATCTTTTGGATAATGAGATCGGTACAGTGAAATATCTCTGTCAAGCAGCAAGTTGTAATGGCATATTTTGGCCGGCAACATCGCTAAAAATATACAGGCTTGATTTAGAAAACATTTCAAAAACAAAAGCATGTATACCTTCACATTAAACTGTTTTATTCAAAATTATTTATTTCAATCCCGAAATAACATTCAAAAACAAATCCACCATTAGAAGTGAGACATGAACCATGAGATTCCATCATTTATTCAAGCACTGAACTTGCCCACTTTCCACTTGGCATGCTTCACAGGCTTCTTGACTTTTTTACATTTGTGTCGCCTGCACTTCTTCTTTCCACTAGAAAGACCGATCCTGTTCATCCCTTCCTGCATCAAGTAGTCGATGAATTTGTCCTTCAGGTCCTGAAGGGATTCCCAAGAGCAGATGCCGTAGGAAAAGGGACGAACCGAAGCACGGATCTTGACAAGTGCGTTGCTGGCTGCCATACTGCACTGCTCACGGACTTGGATACTGAAACAGTCCATCTCTGCTTTAATACCACTGGAAAGAAAGGAATGGTTATAAGAATAATAAATTGAAAAAGGATTATGTATGACAAAGAATAAAGGGGGGGGAAATAGATAATTTTTTAAATACTGTAAACCAAATAAAAATTGTAATTTTGGGAAATTTTGGTTGGGGGTGCTGCAGCCCCTCAGCCCCTATGGACGACACTGAAAAGTGAAAAGACTATTTTTAACTGTCTGCTTTAAAAGGTGATTGAACACTTCCAGTCAAATAACCAATCCTTTCTTTCCAGTGGTATTAAAGCAGAGATGGACTGTTTCAGTATCTAAGGTGTTTCTCAACCTTTTTGACTCCACAACCCCACGACCCCCTCAGGGAAAATATTTTGGCGACCCCCTCAGACCTAAAATGGAAAGACACTTTGTCTCTCTCCCTACTCATATCATCTCATCTTGAAGCCTTGACTGGAAAATTCAAAGATTATATTACAGCAAAGAATGTGGATGGATATTTATGGGTAGTCAATTCGTTTAATGAGCAAGCCGTTCAAAAGGCTGAATTAAGTATTCATCTGCATGATGATTGAATAGAATTATCTTGTGATCAGAGTATGAAGTCGAACTACAATGCTTGTGTTGACAAATTCTGGATAGGTGTTAAAAAAGAATATCCAGAACTATTCATAGCAGCTAAAGGTTATTAATACCATTTGCAACATCCTACAGGTGTGAAAAAGGGTCCTCTTAAATTGTGCAGTTGAAATCAAAGCCAAGAAATAGTTTGACACTTGAAAACGACATCCTCCTATGCTGACATTAATTACCTGCTGACATTTAACCTCCTATTACTGACATTCATCCGGACATACAAAGACTTATTAATTCCAAACATGCTCAAATTTCTCGTTAATTTAATTGTTAAGAACTTTAAGTTCTTAAAATTGTTGTGTCTGTATAAAAAATAACTTTGTAAATATGACTGTTTTTAATTTTTGTCTCGCGACCCCCCTAGGCAGAATTTTCAAAGGGGAAAAACACTGAATAACACATGTGAACATTTTAGAGGGGGGTTGGGGGTCCTCCCCCATAAAAATTTTTGAAATTTGACCCTCAAAAGTAGTGTTTTAACTCCTTTTGAGACTTTTTGGGTTGCACCCAAATCTCCTTGTGGAAGTTACAGAATTTTCAAGGAACTTGCAGCTATTTTTCACATAACAGTGAAAACCTTGGGGGGCGGTTGCCCCCCCCTGCCCTCCCCCCCTAAATGAAGCCCATGAGCGTGTGTAATGCATGCCAGTAACTAGACTTTTATTTCTCGAGTGAGATACAAAAGTATCTCTTAAAAAAGTGTTAATGAAAAACATTTGGATCTTTTTAGTGAAATTTTAATGGCTGATATGTTGATATTTGGATCTTTTGTCAAATGGGTTTGCCGACCCCTGGCTAAGATAAATGAACCTCAATTCAACCATACTGTCTTGCTAAAACTAAGACTGTCTTGTGGCAGATTATTCTACATATCCCTTATTCATGCTTTCTGGAGGTGTACTAAAGTGCACACAATTGAAAAAATATGGAGCTGGGTACTTTATATCCTTTACTAAACGTTACACTTTGGAGAGTTCTACGATTAAAAAATTTTATCCGTCGCTATAACAGCTCATTTATAATTCCACCTGGACAAAAAAAACACGATCTGTCGCATTTATCATAATCTTAATTCTTTTTTTTCCACGCATCTATTCTCTTCCAAGCACGAAAAGAAAAACATGTGAATTTCCATAGTATTTGTGTTTCTACAATGGCTTTCTCGTAGTATATTTATAGGATAGTTTAAGTCACACATGCATCACCGCTATGTTAAGTAGTAGGCTTTGATCTTATACTTAGTTGCTGAAAGAATTCACACATTTGATGTTGTTTCAGAGAGATGGGCCGCTGGGTCATAGCAGCTGCTTGCTGTGTGATAAATTTTCTTATTTTGGGTATTGCGAGGATGGCTCCTTTGCTTTTTGTGGCTTCTATGGAACGGTTCGAAATTGACCGAGCCAGAGCTTCGTTTCCTTATGTGCTGTGTTATATACTCAGAGTACTTTCAGGTTAGTACATTTACCCTTGACAACGAAAACTTGAGGAGAGTTATAAAAAGAAAAGTTATGTAGAGGTGAAATAATTCTTCCTCTCAATTAACAAATTGATATTATGCAAAACAACGCTATTTAAATAACTGAAGATAAATTGAATCATCAGTTGGAAGAAGGGAATAAGTCCAAAAACCAAAAACCAAGTTTTGAGAAAATCGAAAAAAAACTGTATAAGTTATGGAACTTTCATTGTATAATCACTAAAATTTTACTGAAAGTTCAGGACCCTATTTAGAAAACAGATCCATCATCAAAACAAATGTAAGTATGTTCAAAAATATTTTACGGTTAAAATAAGTTGATGGACTTATTCCCTTCTTCCACCTTATGAAATTTTTCTGATGAAAAAATCTTTAAAAACCCTTAAATTCACATTTAAATTATGTTTCTCTTTAGTTTACACCACAAAAGGGTGAAATAAAAAGAATAAGACGAATAAAAATTTCAAATTAAGGTGAAACTGAGCTATTAAAGCAGTATCAATGGAGTGTGTGACTATAAATGAAATCAAACATTCCCTGCATAAAAAAGTTTGAAAAAAATTAAATTAAGGGAAAATTTTATTTTAACTTAGTTTACAACACAAATAATATGAAAAGAAAGACAAATAACTTTAATTCCAAATTAACTTAAGAATACAATGCATGGACATCGATTTCACAACTTCAAGGGGCGATATCTCCCTATATGGGTTAGTTATTTTCCCCCTCTTTTCACCCATATGTAGCAAAGCTGGGTGATTGTTTTGAGCACAAAAAGTCAATTTGTCATTTTTTGGACTTATTCCTTTCTTCCAACTGACGATTCAGTAAATATGTAATTAATTACCAACACGATTCTCCACTTGCTTCTTCAAGGGTCTTTTATCCCATATTAATCATTCAAGTGATAGGCATCTGGTGATTATTTTAATGAACTAATTAAGTAATTGGCTAACTAATTTTTTACAGGCCCGCTCATTGGTATGGCGGGTAAAAAGTATGGCTTAAAACTAACCACCATTTTTGGAGGTGTGATATCTTTCATTGGCATCGGAGGATGCTACTTTGCTGAAGATATGGTCGCTATAACAATTCTTTGGGGATGTGTATATGGTATGTATAATAAGCATTGCCTTTTAATTCCTTCTTCCTCAGATAAAGATGCGTTTTTCCTAAGGTCATTTAGAAACCCATTATTGTGAGCATCTTATACGAATGGTGTTGAAAATCCAAGTTTTAGAATGAAATACGCTCGCTTTCTCACTCTTAAGCCCAATTCCCATGGGATGCGGTTTTAAATCCGCAAGCAAAAAACGCTCCCCTACTTTCCCTAAGTTTTTTGAAGAAGATCGATCTTTCCTTTTACAAATAGATTCACAGGAGCACATGACGAGAAGAGGCCAATCACAGGCCTAGTAAGAAAACCGCTCCTAAATCCACTTGTCCGAAATTCGCTCGCTTTTTTTCTTCGTTCATGTTCAAGAAGTAAGGCAAATTCGCTTACTTTTTTTGGTCACGTGATTCCCTTCGACCAATACGAAATCCCCATCAAGCAATAACAGCATCCATTTTTATTTTGATGCTTCGTACCAGATCATGATCGGCTATTTTACTGAATTTAAATGATACATCCTAATTAAGATGAGATAACTACTCGCAGTTAATAAATTTACAAAAAGCATCATCTTTGTTACGATGAGCGGCTTCCAGATTACAAGGAATAATTAAATAAATAAAGCAGACGGCAAACGGCATGGGAAACGAGAATTCTGGAGATAAACGGTAAGTTGATGTCTTAAAAGGATATATTTAAATTCGTAAAAAAACTGTAGATTAAAATGATTTTCTCATTTGATTTTCTGAATTATTAAACTCCTCCAGATGTAAAAAAAATAGACCTTCGATTTGATAGAACAACAATCTGATTCTTCCCTCTTCCCATGCCGTCTGTGTTCTGCATTTTTTGCTTTTTCTTTTTATTACGAGGTCATTTTTTTATTATGATCCAAAACAGAAAAAGGCCCAACTACTTTGAATGTTTTGAGATCTTCTGTAAACTGTAGTATTTAAAAAAGAATATAAATACATTTTTACCATGATTTGGATTGATACCAAAGCTAATATTTTCATCAGAACATGTGACAGAATAAAAAAATATCGCTGTGTAAAATCGGAAATTATTGATGTTCTTCATAGAACTGTTCTTAAAATATTTTCAGTGAGATAATTTGTTTTATTTTTTGTTCTTGATTAAAATAACTTCCATTTCATACAACAGCTTTTGTATTATATGAAACATTTTCACCTCGGAGCTTCTCGACGTCTTATCTTAAATAAACTTTAAAATATTAGAAGTAATGATTTAAGAATTGATTTAATTTAGTGGATGCTACAAATTTGATGAAAAATGCAGGTTTTTAAAACTTAATAAAGTTGTTAAAAGTTTGAAGTTATATACTGTAAATTTTGGCGCCAATATTAAAGTCGGCAAAAGCCAGCGACCTCTAGTGAGCGGTTTGAGAAACAGATCGGGCAAAAAAGCTAGGGGAAAAAATCCTTGAAAAACCGCGAACGGTTTTCGCCGGCGGATTTCGCTGGCGAATTTACAAAATCCGCATCCCATGGGAATTCAGCTTTACAGTAATTTATATTTTTATCTTGTATAGTGTTGTAAATACTAGTAATTAATTTAAAAAAGGAAATGTGTTAAAGTTATGATAAGATTCGTCGTATCCTGATCCTTCATAAGAGGAATTTTTTAAACATTTTCCATGCAATTCCTCTAGTGTGTACAAGTTCTGTTATAGGGGAGAGTGTTGTACCTACGGATGGTTGTACCTTCAGCCACCGAATTTTAAAATTCGGGAAAAAATGTAAATTTGAATATGTGGTCGATTTTGAATGTAAACAGATGCTAGCTAGTTGCTAATATAAAATCAGCTCTTTAAAATATTACTTAAATTTTATATAATAAATTTACTGTTTTTAGATGCTCAAAGTTTTTGTTAGTGCATCACTACATTAATTATTTTCTTCCCCTATAATTATGATATGATAAAAGGTGATATATGGGGTAAATCCCCGAGATTTTGACTTATTAGTCTTGATATTAGAAATCGTCAGACCTCAATTCTTTTATTTTTTATAGAATTTTGAATGGAAAAACACCTGATGTTGTACCTACGGACACGTTCTTGTGGGTGTCTGTAGCTAATCGGCGTTTTAGAATCAGGCTTCGTATAAGTGAATACATTTAATGCATGTCTAAGTGTCGATCGAATTATTTATTTTGGATTAGTGAAGTGATCAAATCAATCAGCATGATTGACGAAACTCTTACCTTAAATTTTGATCTGAAAATCCCATGTGATTTATGTGTTTTTGGTAAAAAATCAAGACTTTTATCAATCAACTTCGTTTTAATGATCATTTACGATCTTAAACTACATTACTTTAAAAAATATATTTCCAATTTTAAAAATACTTGAAATAGGTTATTAAAAGGTAATGCATCAATAAAAATGTTCATTTTTAGCTTTTTGTCCACAGCTTTTTTTTTAGCTTTTGTCCACAGGTACAACTGGGTCTGTCCATAGGGAGGGCACGTTGTTGTACCTTTGGACACAAATTTTTTCAAGTTATTAAAAATGATTAAAGATCCAATTTTCAAGATTTTAGCTAATAAAAAATATCCCCCTACTCACAAGGGTTAGTACTATAGGTTGGGCACTTTAAATGGTCAAAATGAGATTTTACCTGTCTTAGAAAAATCCAAACGTAATTTTTGTCCCAAGGTACAACACTCTCCCCTATAGATTGATTAATAATATTTTCACAATTAAATTAATTTTTCCGACTTCACATAAATGATCAATTTGTTTTGATGGGAAGAGGTCAGAATTTTCTTGGAAATATTAGGTGAAACGAGCTTCTTTATAATCTCTACAAAGCCGGTTATTTTGCCTGACTGTACTGGACTGCGATATTTGTGGGGTACGCAGCAGCCATATTTTTTGCCTTAGTACACGTAAATTAATATGACCATCGCCATTTGGACTCATAAGGCCAGAGAAGCTCGCGTGTAGGCATAACGTTGAATCATATTATAAAAAATGTTAAATCCTATTTTAAAAAAATGTTGATGGCTCTAATTGGTTTACAGAAAGGAACAATCTTCGTTAAATCAATGGCAGAATAATTAAGATAATTTCATTTTAAAAAATCAAATAATTTGTCAATAAAGTATCGATACTTTTAGGTGTCGAATACTTAAGAGTGTGACGTCACTTGCTTGTTTGGATACGTTGATTCCATCCGTGATTGGTTCCGTACGGAATTACTTCCTATCACGGATATGGAATCAATGTATCCAAACAAGCAAGAGACGTCATGACTAATATCGTCCATACTCTCTTCATTTTGAACTGGCGCTTGAAAATATTTCCTTCCCCCACCGCCGATCGGTAACCATAGCAACTATCCACGTCAAAGTGACGAAAAAGGCTTACTATTGGCTGCTCGAAGAGCGTAACTATGGTTACGCTTATAGGGTGGGGGAAAGCACTATTTCTCAAGCGCCAATTCTAAATGAATAGAGTATAGTAGTACTTGGTATCGGTAACTGCATATCTCTAGTCATGACTACTATTTCACGTCACGATTTTGAGCTTCTCTAGCCTTATGAATCTAGGTCTAGGTGACCATGATATGAATCTCTTTTTCAGGATTTGGTTTCGGGTTTGGAACAGCATTACTTCCTGCAGTCATCGATTGCACTTTCGATAGTCAGAGCAAGACCAAAGCCAACGGAATCGCTTATGCGGGCTCGAGCCTGGGAGGAATCATACTACCTCCCATTTTGCAAGCCTGCCTCACAGAATACGGTCTATCAGGGTCGTTCCTCTTCGTCGCAGCTCTCATTCTGCACGTCATTCCAGCATCTATGCTCCTAGACATGACGCATTGGAGTTCCCCCCTGAAGACAGAAGTGAACAGAAGCACGAAAGACAGTTCCAATGGAGACCATAGCAGCGGGAAAGAAAAGTCCAATGATAGCAACTGGAAGCAGTTAGAAATTGTTGAAAATTCCAAAGATCCTCCTATGAAAGGTCGTGATAATTTAACTTTTGTTGGAAGCTCAGACGATTTAAGTACGAAAAGCAACGATGCAGAAGTTAAACAAAATAATCCCGAGCAGTCAAATCAAGGTACCGTGAATGTGGCATTTAATGCGTCAGATGTTAAGTCTGATGGGACTCCTGGAACGCCAAGACTAATACACTTTTCGGTTTTAACTGAAAATAAAGATGACACTACTTTCAAACCATGTTCGGTTGCAAAAGGAAAAGCTGAAAAGAATGATGCGAATGGATCATTTATTAGCTCGTTTAGAATTTTCCTAGATCCAACTTTCTTGTTCATGTCCATTACCCAGAGTGCATACGCTTTTGTCTGTATGATCATTTGGACAATAATTGTCGATTTGACGAAAGACAAGGGAGTTGCCGTGCAGTACCAGATATACTGCATGATGCTGCTACCTCTAACCGACATGCTCGGTAGAGTTGGTCTAGCTTGGCTGACTGATGGGGGTCACATGACCAAAACAAAGTTCTGCGTCATATCGTTTTTGCTGCTTGGACTCTTTTCTCTCTTGTTCATTTGGGTGTTTGACATCGTTCTGATTATTCTGACGATAGGCCTGTTTGGTTTCACGTCCGGTGGACTCATGGCTGTCTTTCCAGCGGTCGTCTGCGAGTTTATTGTCAGCGAGTATAAAATTATGGCTTTGACTTCGAGAATGATTCTGTTGGCTCCGATGACTTTTACAGTCTCACCTTTGATAGGTAAGAATATTTTCAAATGAAATTAGTGTAGGTCAACTCAATGTTTCCCAACCTTTTTCTGCCCAAGCCCCATCAAAGCCTTTCTAAATTTTCTATGCCCCCCATGTATTTTTTTCTCGAAACCCCTTCTAAGAAAATAAATAAAACCTGGTGGTCCATGCTCCACCTGGGGGCAATTTGGTTACAAATTTTCAAATTGCCCCCTAGAAAATCATATTTCCCCCCGGTAGGGCGTGTGCCCCACGTTGGGAAACACTGGATTAACAGTACTAGGCGTTGCTTGGTAGTGATTGGTTCCCAAAACTGCAAAACCCCTCCTCGCTGATGCAGAAAATACATGTTTCTTCTAACTCCTTGTAAAACAAAAAAATTTGGGGTTCATATGCTATAGATCATTAAATTTATAAGCTTCTACTCTAGGCATTCTATTAACCTATCAATCCACGATATGAAAAAGCATAGAGTTCCGAGAGAAAAGTTAATTAAATATATACTGTTTGATCCCAATATTTTACGTTTTACAAGAAGTTGGGAAAAAATATTTCATACTCTTTAGTCTAGTCTATTTTCTACAAGAAATAACTATTGAAAAATATTTTTTTCTTATCCATGTAGTTTGGGCCAAATAGAATAAAAATTCCAAAAAAATATTTTAAAATTTTTTAACAATTTTGAAACTGGGAACTAAACATTAACTTTATAAATTATAGCACCTGAATGTGCAATTATTGCTGCAATAACTTGAAAACATGTTCAGAATTGAAGCTTAATTTATGGTAGCATATTTACTACCACGGTTAGTAGACGGTTAATAGTGTAGGTAGTCTGTTGTGTTTAATAGCTAATTTTCGATTCATTAAGTGATTTTCATTAATATGAATGAAAAGATGATTCTCTCTCTACATCAGTTTCTTTTCTATTTTAGGTTTTTTCAGGGAGCAACAAGGTTCCTATGAGGGGATTTATTACCTCTGCGGAGGAATTTCGTTTCTTTGTTGTGCAATGAGTGCAATTATTCCGAAACTGTCTGAGCGATCAAGGGAGAAATATGAGAAACAACGAGCTTTGAAATGAGATAGCATAATTCTACTGAATTCGATGTGATTTCTTTACTATAGTCGGTTCATTTAGAATTAGCGCCTGAAACAGGATCAAAAACACCTAATAACGCTTGTTACGCAATTTAAGTGACCGATTCTTTAGCAGTTTTTTAACTTCTTCTTTTTAGGATGCTTTTAGATGATAATTAGAATAGTACAGGGTTGGCAAAAACCCGGGTTTTTTTGAAAAAACCCAAGTGGGTTGGGTTTTATCGGGTTTTTTCAATAAAACCCTGAAAAAACCCACATAAAACTGGGTTTTTAGGAAGAAGTGTGGGTTTTTTCAAAATTAAGTGGTTTTCTCCTATAAAGTAAGTGGGTTTTTTCAAATTTTAGTGAGTTCTTTCTATGTTAAATGTGTTCTGTCAAAATAATGTCAGTTTTTCCACAGTTAAGTGGGTTTTTTCAAAGTTTTTATACTTTGAAAAAACCCACTGAAATGATAAAAACATCCCTTATTTACTGAAACCTGGTATAAATTTTGAAAAAACCCACTAAAATTTTAAAAATATCCTAAACTTTGAAAAAACCCATTCAATATTGAAAGAAATCTATTCAACTTTGAAAAAACCCACTGAACTTCAAAAAAATCTTCCTTATTTTTTATATCTAGTTTGAACTCCCATTCAATATTGAAAAACCCACTGAATAATGAAAGAACCTATTTAACTTTATAAAAAGCTCCCTGAAATTGAAAAAAACACCATTTAATTTTTAAAACCTAGTTTAAATTTTGAAAAAAACCCATTAAAATTGTAAAAATATCCTAAACTTTGAAAAAACACATTAAATTTTGAAAGAACTGCCAAAATCTTGATTTTTCTTGAAAAACCCAAAAATGGGTCCAAAATGTGGGTTTTTTCACATGGGTTTTTTTGAAAAAACCCATTGGGTCCAACCCAATTGGGTCCAATCTAGCCAACCCTGGAATAGTAACTGCTTCTAATACATTACGCCTCAGGTGCCTATTCTAAATGAACAGAGTATAGAGGATGTGAAAAATTGTTACTAAAAATAACGGAAATTAACCGGCTGAACCGTACTTAGTGTCTCCTGACAACTTTCAATTTCTATGGAAGTGCATTATGCTTTAATGCGCATGCTCCAGAATTTAAATCTGTGAACACTTCAATGGGATTTCCTTTCTGCTCCAAGTTCTGAAGAATGCGTACTACGCATTTCCATAGTAGTAAAGAGTTGTCGGGAGATACTGTCTAAAACGGTTCCAGGTTAATTTATGTACTTTAAGGGAAAATTTTATTTTCCGTTTTATGTCAAACTAGCTGATATACCCGGCCTTGCACGGGTGGTGTTACAGCTTTCTTTTTAAAATTTTCAATAGATTTTTTACCTTATTTTACCAGGTGAAGGAGTGGGGGTTGAAGTTCGTCGAATTTAAGTTGAAATACGAACTTCAACCCCCAATCCTGGCTTTGTTTGGGTACCAAATGACATGAAACTTGTTTTGGGGGGTTTTAGGGGGTGCTCTTTCAGAATCAGGAATTATATTTGATGTCGCCCATAGGGAAAAACGAAAGTTGGTGCTTTGTTTAATATGAAGACGACCCCCTAAGAAATTTTTTTATATAGAATACTTCAAATCCCATGAAAAACGATACCTTATTTGTCTTTATATCACAAGCCGTTCCGGAGATATACTGAGTCGGTTTTTTTACCAGTACTGTACATACTTGTTTTAAAATTTATTCTTTTAGAGGTGATTTTGTTAAATCTAAATTCCTTTTGGGGATGACTTTTCACAAAAAAGCACGTTTTATTAGGCATGCGAAAAACTTTTGTGTAAATGCAATGTCTTAGCAAATTTAGTGCAACTAGAGACGAAATTTTTACAATGCAGTTAAAGTTAGCATTTAAATACTCAGTATAATTTTACCCAAAACTTTGTACCTATTTTTGAAATATTACTTTAAATTTTAGAAAATTCATGTCTCTTCGGAATGTAAATGCTCATCACAGACAAATATGACATCAAACTGAAAAATAGATAGTAGTATCACAATGGACAATATCAGCATTTATTTTTTATTTTTTTTATTCGATAGAGTTACCCGAGAGCGAAATATACGCGCAAAAATTTTTTAATTACGATGATTATTTACTTTTTTATGTAATTTCAAAGTTTGACTTTAAAAAAGGGCGTTAAATCGTCAAATTTCTAAATGTGACGTACTCTATCCTATACATTGATTTTAAACAATGCTTTAATCTCTCTATTCTAAAAAAAAAGTTTTTGGTGAACGGTTTCCAGAGAAAGGCTTTTTAATTACTGATCCGTATAACACATATTTGGTATGAAACTGTCCGGATTCTTTTGAGGATGTGCAATAAGCCTTTAGAATTTCTAAAGAAAATCTCAATTTTAAAATATTTCCATTTTTTTAGATTACGGATAAGGTTGCAGTTATAAAGCAAGAAACTATGAATTTTAGGACAATTGAAAATATATTTCACTGGTTTTTTAATATTCAAATACGTTAAACAATTATCTTTTTGTTTATAACACGAATTTAATAAATGCTATTGAGATTCTTTTTTAACAACTATATTTTATGTTTTTGAAATTCAAACGATTTTGATTAGATTCAAACTATTTCAAACTAATGAATTATTAATTTATCTTTTTATTTTTAAATAAAGTATGGAAATCTTTATGTTTATCTTTGTTGTTGTGGCAACCCAATCATTTCTATATTTACAATACAATAAAAACACGCTTTCGGAACTTATTAAATATTAAAATACCTTATTTAAAAATCCTTTTGAAAGTCTGATTCTAAGGTAATAAAATATTTTAAATTTCATAATACCTAAGCGCAAAATATCAAATATCACGGGTAGATGTTATAGAAGTAAAGATATAAAACGAAAATGTTTGCAGCCTAGAAATTCACGTGTTTGCTATGAAACTGCCACAACTTCGACGTATGTTGTGAAGTTCAAGTGATTTGGGTTTTGCGAAGCAATTTGAAAGGTTTTGCGTCAGCAGTTAACGGGGGTTGGCGAGCGATAGCGAGCAGGGGGCGGTAGCTCCCTAGTTTTTTAAACAAATCAAAGTCATTGTTGGGTTTCACGCTAAAGTCTGTATGAATCAGTTGTGACGTACTTCTATCCTATACAAAGACAAAGGGCTTGGCGATTTTAATTTTAAATATTTAATTAACTAAATTTTTTTGAAACTTTCCATGTGGATTTTTGGATTTAGATCTATTTCCTTTACTGCATTTTTTTCTGTTTTCAAAAAATGCTGGTATTGCCCATTGTTGTGAAACTTATGACTGAAAGTACCTATAGTAGATCTAGATGGTTCAAAGTTCCGGTTATTAAAGTAAAAGTGAGACTTAGAAGAAGAATGCAAGAGGCGGTCTATTGCTCGTTATATATCAGGGTTTTAATTTTTACAATTTTATAATGTGATACTGACAGAGTACTTTGGTTCTTATACTTAATTGTTAAAATTGGGTTCTTATTTAATTGTGGTTTGTTTTCAAGCGGTATGTAAACTATATTTGTAAATTAAATTGTATAAATAATGTTATTATAAAAATTCTTGTCTTTTCTCACAATTCCATTCACAAACATTGAAACACGCTTTTTTTACCAAATATCATTTGTTTAAAATTTATCATTTCTTATTTTTATAAAACAGATATGGTTAGGTTAGGTTATCTTTCAACAATCAACTGTTTTATGCAAGAAAGTTTATATTCAGTAGTTTTTTTTCCTAAACTTACTTTTGAAAACATCCTTAAAAAATGACTTTTTAGAGAGCCGGATAATCTTAAAATATATTTGTAGTCTAACTCTGAGGGTCTCAAAAACCTAATCACTTTTGCAAACGAACTTTGAATAAAATTCTATGTAAATTTTTTTTTTGAATCAAATAAAACAAGTTTCATTAAGCGCAGTCACATTCATTTATTTACGCAACAACTATCAATATTCTAACTTGGGAAAACTTTTTTTCAATTGCAGAATAAAAAAGTGGAAAGGTAAACCATTCTCGACGTTAACTATACAGTTGAGAAATACATAGCATGTTTTCTCGCCATTGAGAAAACCAAGATATCCAAATGCCCTCACCTCACCAACTTGTATTTCATTCATGAGCTTCATATAAATGCATCGAGAAAGAAAGGAGAAAGGATAATATAAACGTCACTTGGTCATTTAGCAAGAACACAATAAATATTGCCCCCTCGAATACGATTCCTTTGTTAGGAAAAATGAAATATTAAATGTACTAAATTCAGTGAATTAATTGTCTACAGTCATTTTTGCACAACTTTTCGAAAGTGTTGTAGAGATAGCTTAAGCATTTATTTTTTTAAAACTGTTGAATAGCATCTACAGTCATACATAAATCCTAGAATCTGGGTCAAGATGGTTCTTTTGGGGATATATCACGTTGGTAAGTGCTTAAGGTGTGAATATTTACAGAACTTTATGGTATTAAAATCCCACTGTAGCCACTAAATCAGTCACTATAGTGTTGGAAACCAATCCATCCAAGGCCTAAGATAAAAAAAGAAAAGGTAGGGAGATAATATGATTACGGAAAAGAAATTAATAAGGGGGCATCCAAAAATTACGTGAGGTGTTTTTTTCCAAAATCTGGACCCCCTCCCCTTGGTGAGATTTAGTGAGATTTTGCTGGACCCCCCTCCCCCCACGTGTGATTTACCTACAACTTTTTAAAAATAATTTTCTATCCTATTCGTTTGCATTTTGTGCTTCATAGCACCTAAAACTTTAGTACATTTTATGCTAGTACTAGTGTAATGATGAACATCGAAAGTGAAAAGGTGTAATGTAAATTAATAGCATATTTGGGTTGCTTTTAATTTCTGATTGGCTACTAGTGAAATTAATTATAATCTGCGATAGTGAATTGAATTAAGTTCTTAAAGAGGGAAACTGCTGTTGGGAATCTGTTAGCTCTTTACTCTGTGCCATAGACCGCCTATTATAGCAAACAGTAGGGTAGGTGGGGGTAAAAACCCGCACGGGGCAAAACTACGCACCGCGATTTTTAATTGTTAATGATCGATTCAAAAGTTGAAAACAAGGTGGTTGATTTGTCTTATTGTGACCTACTGTTCTACGAAAATTCGTACCCCTAAGTCACTCATGAGTTTTAAAAATTCAGTAAGTTTGTTTTTCATCATTTAGATGTAATTTTTTTATCTTTTACTTTAACATTACATAAAATAGAGCTTGAGGAGAAATACAAACAATTAGCCCAATGATAAGATAGCAATTCACCTTCAGTTTCATTTTGAAAGAATTTCCTCAACATGGGGGTCTAAAATAATAAGGCTTGTTTTTCAAAATAAAGTAAAACGGGGCAAATCCACGCTGGTGTTTAGGGGCAAATTCACGCAGCTTAAAAAGCTCAGGAATTCGTCCCAAAAGGAAAATGGGACTACTTGATCTCTAAAGAGGTCAATAAAGGTGTCCGAGATGCCAACCCTCCACCTGAAACCATCCTTTCTCCAGTGTAAACTCACAACTCTCAAGCGTCACCTCCAACTTGTTAAGACTCATCAGCACGGTATAGGAAGGTAACGCAAGAGAGCGGAGGGCAAGTACTAGTCTAACCGACTGTAACTGAAAAAGTGGTGACCATTGATTACTCCTCCACTCATCTGCTGAAATGACACGGCATTCCTAGAACAGATTTAATTCCTATACCGTGATGAGAGAGATTCCTATACCGTGAAGAACGAAACCGGTCCACGGTTGGAGATGACGCTTGAGAGTTGTGAGTTTACACTGATTGTCCGCTTAACCAGCAATAATTGGTGAAATACTCCTTTCATTTACCTTGCCCTACTGGAATTAAATATGTTCTAAGAATGCCTTGTCATTTCAGCAGATGAGTGGAGGACTAATCAATGGTCACCACTTTTTCAGTTATAGTCGGTTAGACAAGTACTTGCCCTCCGCTCTCTTGCGTTACCTTCCTATGCCGTGCTGATGAGTCCTAACAAGGACGAAACCGGTCCACGGTTGGAGGTGACGCTTGAGAGTTGTGAGTTTACACTGATTGTCCGCTTAACCAGCAATAATTGGTGAAATACTCCTTTCATTTACCTTGCCCTACTGGAATTAAATATGTTCTAAGAATGCCGTGTCATTTCAGCAGATGAGTGGAGGACTAATCAATGGTCACCACTTTTCAGTTATAGTCGGTTAGACTAGTACTTGCCCTCCGCTCTCTTGCGTTACCTTCCTATGCCGTGCTGATGAGTCCTAACAAGGACGAAACCGGTCCACGGTTGGAGGTGACGCTTGAGAGTTGTGAGTTTACACTGATTGTCCGCTTAACCAGCAATAATTGGTGAAATACTCTTTTCTCCCTTTTGAAAGATATCTCGGCAATCTGAAATGAATTATTGCAACAGGTTGACATTTTTCATTAAAACTAATCATTTTTATATTTAATATTGTTGGTTGCTTAGAAATATTAAATCAACATTAAGAGGATTATTTCTAGTGTTTTTATAATGAAAAATTCTGTTTATCCATGTTTATTTGACTTGGGCACCACGATTTGCAAGTGCGGGTCTTTGCCCCATTTTGAGAGGCAAAGTCACGCAATTTTTTTTTCTACTAAATTGTAAATTTCTCCTAAAATACCATCGATCAGAGTTTAAACTTGGATTGGTTTTGTAGGTAGGATCTCAATCTAACACCTCCAATTGAAATTTCGGAATTATCTACCCCCTTTCGACGACAATGTTAAAAAAACTGAAAATTGCGTGGCTTTGCCCCCACCTACCCTAAGTTTGATTTTATGGGTTGGGGGGGACATATTGGTAAATATTGCTATTTCAGGTTTTTATCGTTTGCTTGTCTTTAAAGCTACGTAAAGTGTGACCCTCTAGGTATGGCATGTCTTAGTGGAGGGAAGGTACAGTTACTTTTTATGGAAATCAAAAGTTAACGTTTAGGCCTCTCACATTTGATCACTTTTCCAGAATTTTTCTCCAAATTTAGTAGGGTACAGGAGTTTTCAATCCTAAAAACTTTCAATGCTTATACTTTAATTACAAAAATGTTTAAAATGACGCAGAGTATTTACTTCTTTATGTATTATATTATCTTTTTAGGAAATTTAAAAAAAAAGTGTTCAAATGCAAAGTTTAAATTTCATATAAATCTCCCTTTTACTTACATGCATTCGTCTGTTTCATTTTTTCTCGGGACCAACCAGAAGCCAGACCTGTGCAGCTTATTTTTGGCGACAATCACTTTATCTCGATAGCATTCTAAGTCTGGCCGGCGAAGAACACGCATGTAGCAGTTCACAGCAAGTAGATAATCTGGAAAAACAAATGTATAAGTAGTTTATAAACTGTGTAAGTAGTTCATAGTTCACTCAAATTTATTGTTTACACAAATTTCATTTTTTCGAAAAGGTTATGACTGAACTTTATTGTTATCAACACATTTCTGATATAATTCAGCTCCAAAAACTATATTCAATGCATTCTAACCACATTTCTACTTAGGTATTTCTTGGTAGGTACAAAATATTGGTTTCAAATTTTCATTAACCCATTAAGGACGACTTTAAAATAATGAAAATAATTAACTTTTTCTTTCATATTTTGTTCATTTGGACCGAATATAGTAAGAAATGCCCATTTTCAGATTTTTCAAAAAATAATTTTTATGATTTTTTAACTGGCAACTTTTCTTGCCAACCGTCCTTAGTGGGGTCCAAACTCTGACAAATGAAAAGTCGAAAAAACTAATTAGAATGTTTACGATTTTGATAATAAAATGTTTTCATACATAATTTAAAGAAATAATACATAAATAAAAGTGAATGGGGACTAAATTGTTTATAGGGGGTCCAAGAAAGGGTATTTCACCCCTCCTGAATAGGGCCTGTTCAGTCCAAAATATTGATATTCACCTAATTTCAGGCTTTAAAAATAGCCGAACTAGTACTTTCTAAGTCGGAACCTGTTGATTTCTGTACTTTAGCTAACTTCCAGGTTAAAATAGTTTTATTTATATCTCCCAGTCTGGGACATAGGGACTTTTTACCTGCCAGAGTCTTATATATTCTCAACTTTCATTTTTTTTGGATACCTTTGGTTATATATCTATACTTTTTTTTGCTTTCCGAAGCTTTTTCTCTTATTGTACAGTCGGCTGCAAAAAAATCTAAACAGAGACGATTGTGAGTGATTGGTAGGGGTTAGAAGGATACTGTAAACGCCAATTTTCATGATTTAATGTCCTCTTTCAAACAAGCTATAATTTAAGTCCTTAAGGGGTCGTCTACATATTAAAAGAAGGACCAACTTTCGTTTTTCCTATGGGTGACATCAAAGATTATTACCGATTCTGAAAGAACACCCCCTAAAACCCCCCAAAACCAAGTTTTGTGTTGTTTGGCCCACAAACAAAGCCAGGAGTGGGGGTTGAAGTTCGTTGAATTTACGTTGAAATCTCGTTTTTCATAGATTTTGATCCTTACAACCGTTAACCCCGTGCACACTGTAGGAAATTTCAATTAGAAAAATAAGCGCCAATCTCTTACCGCCAAAGACATACAACTTATGAAAATTACGGTAACCTTACGGTAACCATAAAAATTGTTAGACACATTTATTATTAAAACCTTGCTGAATGTAGCCGTGTGGCATAACGGTTAGTGTGCCTGTTCGCTAAGATATAGCATCAAGTTCGAATCGCACACCTAGCTTGAGCTTTATTTGCTTGTATAAGTTTGAAGATGCCTTGAATTTTATCTACTAAAAATGAGGCCCCTAGTTTCAAAACCGGACATTTGCATTTTGACACAGCTTCGGTAAGAGTCGACGCGGTCGCCAAATGGAATATTACGGTATCATGCTATATCACGGCTGGTCGCCCGTTCCGGCTGCCATGTTTTATACCGACTCAAATGATAACACTTAAGTGCGTTACGAAATATAATTTTGTTCTTATTTTTAAATTAAACAGTTACCGGGGATTGAAATATGTATCTCCCGCATGCAGAGCGTGCACCATACCGCAGATCCAGCGGGATGTACTGAAATCGTAAAAACTTGTTATAACATCCTTTTACTTGGGTTAATCTTTATTTGAGTCGTGGTAAAACATGGAGGCCGGAAAGGAGACCGGCCGTGATATAGCGGCAACTAGTCTTCCATTTGGCGACCGATTCGCGGTCATCAAATGGTCGATTCTTTGTCGTCTAAAAATTTCACTTGCATTAAATTTGAAATATTTTTGAATTATATGAATAAAATTTCAAAAAAAAGAGTATACTATACAAATTCGTTCGTTACATAGATTTCACAAAAGGAATTTTGTTTTAAATATAAATCTAATTTTAAGAAAAGTCGCTCCACTTAATAATGACGGTCTCATCTTACAAGCATTGTCTAAAAGGAATTCAACGTTTTGGTTTATCTTTAATATTAAATGTAATCATGATATAAATTAAGTAAACATAATTCGGTATCACACAGCTTTCACATATATTGCCCTCCCCTTGGACTACCACCCCATTTTTACATATAACAGGATTATCCAAGGGTTGCACCAGCCGCTTCCCCCATAGTGGTTTTCAGAGTTATAGGAGGTAGTATTTAAGAAATACTCTTCGCAGCCGGTGCTCGGAATGGAATGAAGGTAGACTCACATAATTAACTAATAATAAATTAGTGGTGACTACAAAAGAAAACATTAACACTGCTATAAAAATTTAGCAACCACTTTAAATTTAATATTCTTTCTAATAGGTAATAGTGAATAAATCTTTTCAGCCTGGAATATGGAGCACAGCAGATCCACCTGCATGTTTTATCAAAGATAGATGGGTCCTAAATTCTTACGGGCATCGGGTTTAGAAACTAATTTAGAATATTTTAAAACTGTTTGATTGGAGTGGATGGGTTTAAATGGAAATAGGGACTTCAGCAGTTTGTGTTTGAAAATTTAAAAACAAATTGTTTAAGTCCCTGTATCAACTTTAGCCCTCTATAACCATTTTACCCCTTCCGTCCCTATAACACAATCGTGCAACATTACAAATATCAGATGTTCTTTTTCTTTCACCTCAGAAAAAACAAAAAAAATTATCCTACTCCTCCTCCCTAAAATCAAACTCTAATACCCCTTCTAATTTTTTCCCAAATTTTTGGCAGTGAAAAATGTTTTCGATTCCCCTCCCCCCCCAAAAGAAACCTCACCCATGATTTATAAAGACTTATTCTTGGTCTTTTCTTTATGGAAATTATTAAAAATTTTAAAAAAGAATAAAATATAATTTTTGAAATTTATCAATGACCACACGATGATGAATTTTTTCCCTTCCTTAAACCCCAAATTATTTAAAATATCAAGAAGCGTCAAATCGTCAGTATGATTAGAGTTAATTAATATTAAATCATCAAACTTTGAAGTTTATTGTTTGACTTGTCAACAGATTTAATACTTATATATTGGTATTTTATTCATCAAGAACAACGTTTTACCTTAAATATTATTAAAACTCTATATCCAATCTAATGAAACGTAATTCCCAATTAAATACGACTGTAGAATCATTATAAATTATATTAAAAAAATTCTGAAATTATTTTTATTCCTATACGTATAAGCAAATTGAAAGAATTGTTATTTGTAAATAATAACTCTCAATTAATTATTATTATTCGTAAACAGCAATATAAATTGTAAAAATTTGTTTCAAAAGATTTATATTTGAAAAAGTATTCAACATCTATTCATCTTTGTATTTGCCAGTATCCCTATGGGTTAACCTTGAACAATGAGACATGCGGAATTGCGATGATAGAACCTGCAACCTAGTGATCACGAGCTTGTTACACCAACTAGGCTACTACTTTAGGGTATCCTAATTGGAAGACAAAATTGCGCCAAAATATAGATAAATAGCCAAATCTGTTTTAACTTTTGTAGTAATTGTGCCAAAATATAGATAAATAGCCAAATCTGCTTTAACTTTCCTAGAAATTTTTCTAATGAAATTTCCTACAGTGTGCGCGGGGTTAATGGTTGTAAGGATCAAAACGAAATTTCAACATAAATTCGACGAACTTCAAACCCCCCTCCTGCCTTTGTTTGTGGGCCAATCAACACGAAACTTGTTTTTTGGGGGGTTTAGGGGGTGCTCTTTCAGAATTGGGAATAATCTTTGATGTCACCCATAGGAAAAACGAAAGTTGGTCCTTCTTTTAATATGTAGACGACCCCTTAAGGACTTAAATTATAGTTTGTTTGAAAGAGGACATTAAATCATGAAAATTGGCGTTTACAGTATCCTTCTAACCTCTACCAATCATTCACAATCGTCTCTGTTTCGATTTTTTTGCAGCCGACTGTACACTGTAAAAAAAAACTGTAGAAAAACAGAAATTTTCAAAAACAATGACTTTATGTTTACAGAGATATTCTGTCATGTAACATTCCCACCGCACTTCTACTTATTTTATGTAAAATAACAGCTTTTATCTAGTTTTTTAGCTTATCTGTACTTAAACAGAAACTTACTGCATCGAAAACGAATACAGCTATTGGCATCATTATACTGAATCTTCGTTGGTTCAGTGGTAGCGTGCGTGCTTAGCATGCGGTAGGTCGTGGGTTCTATCCCCGGATATTAATTAATTAAAATTAGAAAAAACTCTACTAAAATAAGTGCATGCGCACAAGCAGAAAATTATTGAGAGGCAACAGAAAAATCTGTAGCTCACTTGACAGAAAGTTTCTTTTTACAGCATTTACCTGTAGGTAACAGCTTTTTTCTGTTTACAGGATTTTTCGGCCTACAAAAATTTTTTCTGGCAACTTTTGCTGCCAGAAATTTTCTGTTTTTTTGCAGGATTATTTTTTACAGTGTAGTTCTACGTTCTTTTTAGTCATTCTCTATCAAAAAGTCATCCTAATTACAATATTCATCTTTATGGATCCAGATTTTGCATATTCCCCACAGAAAATATTGAAGATTACTCATCAACTCGATAAAAACTAGGTATTGGCCTATTCAAAATGGGCTAAATAACTCCAGTTATATTTTATTTTATTTTGTAACTTTTGTAAGTTTCCAGAAAACCCTTTCAAGGAAAATAAATGTATCCAGAAAGGATTTAGTATGAGATTGAACCAATCAATGTGTTAGGAATGGGTAAAAATCTAATATCTATAAAAAAAACACTAAAATTATGATTCAAGGGAAACATTTCATCATGCCAAAGTATCAATAAGATCTACATTTATGATAAGAACTCAAAAAAGCATTAAAAGTAATTAATTTGCAAAAGCTTCTTATAAGTAACTCTTAAAAGTTTTGACCACGCATCGGACGATTGGCAACAAAAGTTGCCAGTAGAAGAAAACCCTTGCTATTGGCAATTTAAATACCCTCATTCCAACTGTAATTGGTAATAATATTTAGAATGGGATCTTGTGAATATGCTGCAATAGAAACGAGTCACAAAAATAACCAAAACATAAGATTATTTTGGCGTTTTCCAAATGATCTCCCAGCTATCTCCAAAATGTAGTGAAACGCTCTCATTCTAACAGCGATTTTACCACCAAAACGGCATGGAAGGTATAAATTTCTATTTTTATCTGAATAAATACATTCTTCAGAAGCTGTTATCATGCATTTAAACATGGCCACCTAAACACTCAAGGCCGTAGAAGCTCGAAATCTTGAGTGACGTCATGCCTACTATCTCGCGTCATCGACGCGTTTAAGACAACAGCGCAACTCCAGTAAGAAATCTTGCTCGCCCCACCCCTACTGCCTGATTGGTCTCCTCAACTATGGTGAAAACGTCATTTGAATTAGACACACCGACACACGTGCCGAATATTTCAGATCGGAGAGAGTTTGATCTGAATTCGTTTTGCTCATAGAGATCGAAAACCGAAAGAAAAAAATGCCAGGATCTCTAAGGAATACTCTCCTAATGACAGAGGGGGTTAAAGAGCAGAATTATCCTGATCTGAAATTTGAACCCAATCCTTGGATTGGACACCTAAGATTGGACCTAAAAATAGCAAATTTTTTCTGTTGATGCATTTATTACGTGAAATTGATCGAAAAGATGAAACACCAGTTAATATTTAACCCCCTCCATTGTAATCGTAATTTTGAAGGCTTAAATATGTCCGATCATGAGTTTTAAACCTTAAACCAGGCCCGATTTTTACAGTTTTACTAAAATTTAATCATTGAACCAGATTTTAGTGATAAAATATGATCATTAAAATCAAGCTCTGCTTAAAACCATTTTTAGGTCTTAAGGGGAAACATCTTTTCTCGTTGTGCAAAACTAAACTACACAACATGAAATTGCTTTATAATAGAGCGCGGAATCAAGTTGAGGTTCGCGATCACTAATATTAACTTTCTCACTTCTGAAATATTCAGCACGTGTGTCGGTGTGTCTAATTTAAGTGACGTTTTCACCATAGTTGATGAGACCAATCAGGCTGTAAGGGTGGGGCGAGCAAGATTTCAGACTGGAGTTGCGCTGTTGTCTTAAACGCGTGGATGACGCGAAGTAGTAGGCATGACGTCACTCAGGATTTCGAGCTTCTACGGCCTTGAGTGTTTAGGTGGCCATGATTTAAACCTTTAATGTCCTCTATTAGAGTCAGTAAAAAATAAAATGTCCCTTGGCAACTTTTCTTACCAACCGTCCTTAATGGGTTAAGCGTACCACAGAAGTGCTTCGTGGTATTAGATTCCTTTGTTGATTCAAAACCTATCATTAAGGTGAAGGATATTGTGAATGCTTTTTATCTGTTGCCGTTTATTCTAGATTAAAATTAGCATCCATTTGGCAATTGTTTTAGACACATTATTTTCATATCTTGAAAGAGACAATATTTTGGCTTGTGTGGTGCTATTATTGAAAGCCTCCAAATAGTTATACGGTAGAAACTCTTATAAAAACCAGCAGTCTCACCTTTTGAACGAGTTGGCTGTGGCAAAAGTACCTAGTTGTCACCAAGTTGGCACAGTTTTATATTATCAATATATATTTGACGTTATGTTTTGTTTAAACAACAGAAAGGATCTAAAATAGAATCGAACTTGGATACCGTTAACATGGAGCAAGGATTAGGAGGAAAAGACATGGACTGAAATCACTGGAGATGGGCTGACGGAGAAATGCATGGAAGATGAATCATACTTCCATACCCCATGTTAGATGAAACTTTTGTATGCTTATTTCTCATATTTAAGGTGTCTACCTTCGGGGGCTTTTTTTTAAATACTCCAAATTTTAATGAAATACAGGTATTATATATTGTAATGAGACATAAAATAATGAATTTTAGTGCCTATTTAGAAAATATTTATTTATTTATGAAAATAAGGCCAGTTTTTAGTAAAATTTAGGTTAAAATTTGTACTTACGGAAATGGTTATGAAAAAAGTCCAATGTAAATATTTGCAAAATAACTTGGGAATTATTTAGATTATAGTATTACCTGTGTTATAAACTAGAATATATTTTGTGTACCCAAAAGATAGAGAGATATACCACCGTATCACAACAAAGATATTAACGTTAAGAAAATTACTCTATTTTTCTAAACAACATCCTTAAAAAATGCATAATTATATCCAAAGGGCTTAGATCCTAGGTCCTAACATAGATAAATATATATTTAGGTTGGTTAAAAAGTTTCATTGCAATACCTTGAAAACATTTTTTGAAATTAAGCAAAACAGGAAGAAAAGTAGCTAAAAATACAGTTTTCCAGAAAACTTGAAGAAATGGGGGTAGCGCTGAGTTTATAAAGAGGAAGTGGAACCGACCTTAAAAAAACTATTATTTTAACAAACTACTAACAAGGGCGAAACCGGTCCACGGTTGGAGGCGACGCTTGAGAGCTGGAGTTTTCTCACACATTCCTCTAACCAGAGGTTACTGGTGAAGAACTCTTCTTTTCATACCTTGCCTTTCGGGAATTAAATCTGTTCTAGGGAATGCGCAGTTCATTCCGGCAGATAGTGGAGGACTGATCAATAGTTACCACTTTTTCCGTTATAGTCGGCTAGACTAAAAGCTCTTCCTCCGCTCTCTTGCGTTACCTTCCTATACCGTGCTGATGAGCCCTAACAAGGGCGAAACCGGTCCACGGTTGGAGGCGACGCTTGAGAGCTGGAGTTTTCTCACACATTCCTCTAACCAGAGGTTACTGGTGAAGAACTCTTCTTTTCATACCTTGCCTTTCAGGAATTAAATCTGTTCTAGGGAATGCGCAGTTCATTCCGGCAGATAGTGGAGGACTGATCAATAGTCACCACTTTTTCCGTTATAGTCGGCTAGACTAAAAGCTCTTCCTCCGCTCTCTTGCGTTACCTTCCTATACCGTGCTGATGAGCCCTAACAAGGGCGAAACCGGTCCACGGTTGGAGGCGACGCTTGAGAGCTGGAGTTTTCTCACACATTCCTCTAACCAGAGGTTACTGGTGAAGAACTCTTCTTTTCATATTTTTTCGTTTGCATTATTTTTTAAAAGGAACCTGTTAATGATGCACACATTCTGTAAAAAATCAGCTTCATAAACTTAAAGGAATGGAATGAATCCTATGGAATTTTGAATAATTCTTAATACCCCATTTGAATCTTATTACCCCTCTCTCCCCTAAGGGTGTTACTAAAATTATTATTTATTTGATGAAAATTTCGTATAAATTCAAATTCTATAAGTTTAGAATGTCATACCCAGCAAGTTTTTTTTAATAAATAATGTTTCTGCGAAGTTACAATTTGATTTTGATTATTCTACATCGTTCCCGATTTTGTCCGACTAGGTCGGATAAAACCTGGACTTTTTACTCATCTGAAAAATGTGCTTTTATGATCTATATTGCTATTGGTTATGATGCATTTCTTATTTTTCTTCTTCATAAGGAACCACTTTATCGTTTTAGCACCAATTTCGACTGTTTTGATCACACATTAAGTGAATATTCAAGAAATAAAGTTGTGGTCCTGATTTTGTCCGACTTTCCTCTAACTCCGGCCATATCAGGCACGGATTCAAGGGGGTGGCTTATTAAATTATGGGGGAGGACCCATACCCAAGGTTAATAGAGTACTAAAGGTTGGCTCATAAAATATCGCTACGTCACAACATACCGGAAGTTGGTCTCCCAATGTTAATCCTATGAGAAACTGTGCATAAAAACCGACGAAAATAACTAACTTCTACTAATTTAAGGACAACCCACAAACTGTGCAATACTGTAATTTAAAATAAAACAACGAAAAAAATTGCACATAAATTTATTAAAAGCCATACGGCGTTTCGGGGATTCTGTGGATCCCCTTCGTCAGTGGTAGTTGACATTACAAGAAAAATCAGCTTTTATACCCCGCAACAAAACAAGCGTTGCCAAAATGCAAAGGAGAAAAATGTATACAAAAGATCAAATGACAAAAATACAAGAAAATCACCAAAATGCAACATCAAAAACAATTATTCGCTCCAAATCGGAGAAAGAAAGGGTGTACTGGTTAGGTCATTAACTAAGACAGATGCATATTTATTGATTAAATAACCTTCGAAAAAATCAAGGTCAAGGGTTGAATTACAAGTTTTTATGATACTAGCGGAAGAAAAATCAAAACAATGATCATTATCCCAAACATGTTTGGCTATAGACGATTTATAAAATTCTTGTTTTTTAATGTAATTTGAATGCTCTTTTAGTCTAAATTTCAGTGCACGTCTTGTTTGTCTAATATAGGACAAACCACAACTACAAAAAATCCTGTAAATTCCCCATTTATTACACGTATCAATAGGGTCCTTAAGATTTGAAAAAGAAATTTTATTAATTGGGGATAAAACTACAGAAAAACCAAATTTTTCCAGAATATGCGAAATTTTAATAGTAATTTTAGGAAAAAAGGGTAAAACTATCAAGTTTGATAATTCCTGTTTGGGTTTATCTTTATTACATTTCTTCAAAAATTTATTAAAAATTCGGTCTATCAAAGTGTGGCAGAACCCACGATCAATAGCAACAGCTTTGATATAATTAATCTCATTTTCTAAAAACTTACTGTTACTGCAAATACTGATAGCACGAAAAACTAAAGTATTGAAAGCTGACAATTTTTGACTATAAGGGTGGCTTGATCTAAAATGAGGGGGTAAAGAAACAGCAAAAGGTTTGCGGTATACAGTGGTAAGAAAATTTGAATCAGTACGGACAACAAGAACATCCAAAAAAGGTAATTGCTGATTACTTTCCACTTCAAAAGTAAACTGTATATTTGGATGAATAGAATTAATGAGGGAAAGAACAGTATCAACATTATGATGAGAACTCAAGAGAGCAAAAGAATCATCTACATAACGGACATAGAACGGAAATTGTATGAGATTAAACATCTTAATTTCGAAAAAATGCATGTATATGTAAGCTAAAATCGGGCTGAGATGGTTTCCCATGGCCAAGCCATCAGGCATATAAAAATATTTATTATTGAAAACAAAAGTGCTCTGTTTAAGACAGGTTTTAGTGAGAGTAATTAATTCATTGATTTCAAATTCAAACTCATCATAATGTTGATACTGTTCTTTCCCTCATTAATTCTATTGATCCAAATATACAGTTTACTTTTGAAGTGGAAAGTAATCAGCAATTACCTTTTTTGGATGTTCTTGTTGTCCGTACTGATTCAAATTTTCTTACCACTGTATACCGCAAACCTTTTGCTGTTTCTTTACCCCCTCATTTTAGATCAAGCCACCCTTATAGTCAAAAATTGTCAGCTTTCAATACTTTAGTTTTTCGTGCTATCAGTATTTGCAGTAACAGTAAGTTTTTAGAAAATGAGATTAATTATATCAATGCTGTTGCTATCGATCGTGGGTTCTGCCACACTTTGATAGACCGAATTTTTAATAAATTTTTGAAGAAATGTAATAAAGATAAACCCAAACAGGAATTATCAAACTTGATAGTTTTACCCTTTTTTCCTAAAATTACTATTAAAATTTCGCATATTCTGGAAAAATTTGGTTTTTCTGTAGTTTTATCCCCAATTAATAAAATTTCTTTTTCAAATCTTAAGGACCCTGTGGTGAGAAACCGCCTTAGCCAGGCGTTTCTACCACATATTTCTCTTCCCTGCCATACGAACCGATAACTGCCAGGCTTCCCAATACAAAATCCCCCTTGAGATCGACTAGTTCCTCCTGGCTCCTGTAAATGCCTTAACCCTGAGTCATCAGGCTCTGACTATTTCCTGCCTCCTTCGTCGTCCAAACACGCTTTGGCGATTGTTCTTTCGTTGGCGCTACGCTTCCCTCGATTGGCGAACCGGTTTTACCGCCGTGTGCGCTCTTTTCCTATCATTTAGCTCATCCCCTCCATAGAAAGCCATGTTTCACCCATCGCGTTCGGACTTTCACCGTTAAGGCGATAAGCGCGCCAACTCTGTCTCTCCCCGCGTAACTGCGACTGTGGTTGTACTAGTCAGCCAATTAGGATCGCGTTTGTGGGTGACATCAGGCTGGCAACTTTGCCCTATATAAAGGTTTGGCGTTTCTCGAACGGACTACTTCTAATTTTTTCATCTCACCTTTTGTTTCCAACTCGGGACTTCCCCGTTTTTTTCGGAACGCTCCAGCGTTCCTTTGGAGTGTGTGTATGCCGGTGTAGGCTTAAGGAGCATCCGCTCTTTCTTTTATGTGTGGGTCGCCTCGTTTTACGTGATCTGTCTGCCCTTTTTGAATCATAGTACATCCGTACAATAAACCGTAACGAAAAGTATTTATTGACTTTCTCATTTACTTCCACCACTCCCACACCTCCACGGCAGGATATTTCTTCAACAAATAGCTACTTTTCGACCCCGAGGACTTTTGTCGAATAGGATGGCTGTGAGACACCATGTCTCGCACGGAGCTACCCCTTGACTGAGGATGGATGTTCCCCTGTTACCGATTAGGCCGGGCAGCCTTTTCGAATTCAGCAGCTACAGGGACTCAGTGCTCCAGGTTTGTAAGCGTGATCTCATGATCCCATCCAGGGAGTGAGTGAGCAAGGAATCATCGCGGATCCCATCAACGAGAACGTCTCGACAAAATGGTGAGTCCCCTCAAAAACCAGAGGGAAGACCTTTACATCTTCTCGTAGGACTCCCAGAACTACAACGCTTGAACCAACATAATTATGTCACGGTTAAATGAATGATTTTGTTAAGTGGTGATCAACTCTTTCTTTGAAATATGCTTTTTATATTAATCATAAAATTCTACCTTCCCTTTCTTACAATAGACCCTATTGATACGTGTAATAAATGGGGAATTTACAGGATTTTTTGTAGTTGTGGTTTGTCCTATATTGGACAAACAAGACGTGCACTGAAATTTAGACTAAAAGAGCATTCAAATTACATTAAAAAACAAGAATTTTATAAATCGTCTATAGCCAAACATGTTTGGGATAATGATCATTGTTTTGATTTTTCTTCCGCTAGTATCATAAAAACTTGTAATTCAACCCTTGACCTTGATTTTTTCGAAGGTTATTTAATCAATAAATATGCATCTGTCTTAGTTAATGACCTAACCAGTACACCCTTTCTTTCTCCGATTTGGAGCGAATAATTGTTTTTGATGTTGCATTTTGGTGATTTTCTTGTATTTTTGTCATTTGATCTTTTGTATACATTTTTCTCCTTTGCATTTTGGCAACGCTTGTTTTGTTGCGGGGTATAAAAGCTGATTTTTCTTGTAATGTCAACTACCACTGACGAAGGGGATCCAAAGAATCCCCGAAACGCCGTATGGCTTTTAATAAATTTATGTGCAATTTTTTTTCGTTGTTTTATTTTAAATTCTACTAATTTAATTTGTCTTTTGGCGCTTGTTACTGATAGATGATGGTTCAAAATAATTTTTAAAAATGAAATAATAGATATAACTAGATTAATTTAGTTTTTATAGGGTTTTAATTTTTACTAATATCCATTTATTCACAGTGGGAAAATCTCATTCACGGCTGTTATCTAATCATTGTTGAAATAACTATTGACTGTTTGAATTAGTTAAGATTATAAATTTTCAAATTTATCATTTCTGTCACATTTTCATGCATAATATCATATTATTTTACCTTTAATAAATAGATTGGTTTAGTCTAAATTACCATAAGTTTCATCTTTGGAATATCGTGAATTTCACAATAATCGTTTGCAAATTTTCTAAACAAATTAATAGTTATTTTTTCATTTCATATTGTTTTCTTATAAAATGCTTTATTATTTGTAAAACAAATTATTTAAAAATGCCAAAAGGTAACGGATCTTGGTGTGCGGTCTCAGGTTGTACCTATAGACCCAAATTTCATCAAGTTATAAAAAGAAATTAAAAATCAAATTTTTAAGATTTGAGCTAATAAAAAATATCCCCCTACTTATTAAGGTTAGTAAGGCACTTTAAATTGTCTAAATGGCATTTTATCTGTATTAAAAATAATGAATGTATAGTTCCAATATGTTTATAACATAGTGTTTTTTTCCATATATGCAATATTTCTTCTTTGGAAATCTAGATAATTAAAGATATAAACTATAAAAAGAAAATGTTATAAGTGAAGATGTATACTCAAGTTGATAAAGTCATGAAAAAATATGTTATACAAATAATTAAAAAAATGCTGGATAGTAAACTTCTTATTTATACTATTTTGATTTTCTAATAGAAATGTGATATTAAAAAATTTTATTCTATCTATCATATGAATACTGAACTTAAAATGATACCTCGATATGAAACTAAAATATAATGTAGGAAAATTGAATTAAGTAGTAATTTAGACTAAACCAATCTATTTATTAAAGGTAAAATAATATGATATTATGCATGAAAAATGTGACAGAAATGATAAATTTTAAAATTTATAATCTTAACCCATTACTGCCTGACGTCCCTTTTTAGGGACGTTTTTTAAAAATCCTCCTATTTCTACAAAAATTGTTCCTTTGAATCAAAATTTGCACTGATGTATCTCTGATCTTCATAGAACATAAAGAACACAAAAAGGAAGCAGAATTTAAATTTTTTTTTACTTTTTTTAAAGTTGGAAGATAGAATTTTTCAGAAAAGTGCTTTTTTAAAAATTTTAAAAGAAAAAGCTTAAAAATCCTAGTTGTTATTTAAAAAAAATTTCGATGCTGATATATATTACTGTTTATACATTAAATCAGTTGGGGTGTTTTTTTATTTTTCCAAAATATTTTATTTTCACCTTATTTTGGACCCTCGAAAAGCGTCCCTAAAAAGGGACGTCAGGCACGAATGCCCCCGTGGTTTTCCCCATAGTGAAATGCTAGTGTTTCCATATTTTTTTCATCAAAACGCGTTCGATTCTTATGATATGAATGTGAAGGTTAGACCTTCCACCACCAGTGCCGCTCCGTACGTAAAGCTGAGTGACGCTCTGTGCCTCTTCTCTTCGGAGAGACATCTCAACTCAGAGAAAGGAACTTCTGTTTTTGGAAGCGAGCGAGAGCGCGGCAACATTCTTTGCCGCAAGGATGAACTCATGATTTGCTTATTTTAAACCTTAAACTTTGTAAATATCTTGTAAATAATAGTATAATTAAACATTTCTATGCTTATTAAAACGGTGTTGTATCTGGGACCCCCTTTCACATGGGGGTTCGTCCGGTTGTGAATTCGAACCGAAAGTAAGACTGACGATACCCCTAGCGCCAACGACGCCACAAAAAAAATTTGATGAAGCTTTACAAACATTCTTATTTGCGTTGCTGAATTCATTTGATGACTGTTATTTCATTGGAACTTGTGGAGACTGTATTGAAGTGGTTTTGCTTTTGATGCTTGTTGATACAAGACTTTGATGATTGATCTGCAGTTCATTCCTCTTCAAACAGATGAGTACAACAACCTTTGAAATTTCATTTTGATGCTTGATTAATTTGATGATGCTTGATTTAATTTTGCTTTGATGCTTGCTTTTTCTAATTACAATTGAAGTTTTGAAAAAAATAATGGCTTCTTTGAATGATATTCCACGTGTACGGAAATCCATCGCCGCTGCCTCTAAAACTCAAATAAGAATTTTGCATAGATTAATATTTAATGATGGGGATCGGCAAAATCGGTCCAGGTTGAGAACTTTTAAGGGTTTTTCTGATACTAACGGGAACGATAGAAAACAAGATGTTCTTAAAGAGTTTTCAATTCAAGATCTAATTACTGTATGCAATTTGCTCAAAATTGAATTTTCCCCTGAGCCTATAACATGTTGTGACATAATTTTCAAGGCCCTAAGTGATTTTTCACTTCTAAAAACGGATGAGTCGGAAGATAGTGATGTAGAGGATTTACCTGTAAAAACTTCCTTGGTGATTAATGATTCTGAAAAAAGTCAGGACAACCCAGTCAATGTCACCCAAAATCCATTTGACTCATTTAGTCAGGATAACCCAGTCACTGTCACTCAAAACCCATTTAGTCAGGATTGTTATGGCTTCTCTGCCCCAACTTTCAATATGAAAGACATAGTCGACTTAGTAAAGCCTTTCTCCTCTAAAAATGACTATAAAGTAGAAACCTTCATTTCCGACATTGAAGATACTTTTAACCTGTATAATATCCAGTGGCGGCTCGTCCATAGGGGCTACGGGGCTGCAGCACCCCCAACCGAAATTTCCCGAAATTCCAATTTTTATTTGCTTTCCAATATTTAAAAAAATATCTATTTCCCCCTTTAATCTTTGTCCTTTATAATCCTTTTTCAATTAATGATTCTCTGCTATGCCGTCTCGCCAACAGATTTCTTTCCGGGTCGATCAGCCCCCGCAGATATACCAATCGTAGTATAAAAACCTAGCTCTATCATATCAAATCAAAATATAAAGAATTTAGCATGCGGATCTGTTAGGAGAAAAGGGGCTGCTTTTCAGCAGCCCCGACCAAAAGAATGATATATTTTTCTCTTGAGAGAGCTGTGAGGAAGAAGAAAAATAAACGATTTTAATAAATCACACTGGCTTTTTAGCTTTTTTCTCACTCTAACGCTGTTTCAATTTTTTATTTATAGCTTCTTTTTTTCTTTTTAACAGAGAGAGAACAAAATATTTTCTGATGTTTCGGCAAGTCAATAAAGATTTATGTTTACTTTTTTGTAGCCAAGTTTTTATTTCTTTTTATAATGAACAAATTGAATTCGAAATGCTGATTTTAGTTTCATTTGCTTTTGAGATACTAAATGAAATAGACATCATCTTAGATTCTTCATATTCGTAATAATCAGCTAAATATAGGTAAGTGGCAGTTTTTGAATGCTTATTAGTGTGAAATCGAAATTTCATGTTGTTCCCATATTTTTTACTTGATTTTTTCCACGTTTTTGTTTAATAGAAATATAATTTGGCATTATATCGCTTAAAATACGTTGCGAACGTGGTAACACCGGAGCAGCACCCCTTATAATTTTACCTTCGAGCCGCCACTGATAATATCAAAAACCCCATGCATCAAGTGATTTTTGTTAAAAAATGTCTATCAGGCCCTGCCCTAACTCTAATTCGTTCAATACGGGGAATTAATTCATGGGAAGCACTGAAAAAACATTTGAGAGACGAATTTGAAGATAATCTCAACAGCCTTCAACTGCATACCGTAATGAACTCTCGAAAACTTAAGCCCAACGAAACATTACAGGAATACTTTTTGGCAATGAGGGAATTGGCCCAAAAAGGTTCGCTCGATGACTCCTCTTTGATTGATTATGTTATTCAAGGCATCCCAGAATCGGGAAACAAATTACTTCTCTATGGCTCTAAAACCCTAAACGAATTTAAAGAAAAATTAAAGACTTTTGAAAAACTTTATACAGCTTCTAATTCTTCTCGAGGTAACTTTCAAAAACAAATCGGAAGATATCCCCACGGTTCTCAGGTGGATGAAAAGCGTTCTTTGGAGCAATCAGTGTGCTATTCATGTGGTTTAAAGGGTCACAAAAGCCCGCAATGTCCTCACAAGAGCCAAGGTAAACAATGCTATGGCTGTAAAGGTTTTGGCCATATTCACGCTAACTGTCCCCATGCTAATAGGACCAGACCTCGAAATACCTATAACCCTTCCAGATCGAAGGATGGTAAAGCACCCTTTGTGAATTCCTCTGTCATTAATACAGATGCAAATAGGATTTCTAAGAAAGTAAAAATATTGAATAAGGACATAACCTCCCTTTTTGACTCTGGGTCTGAAGTCACACTTCTACGAAAGGACATTTATGATACCCTTCAAGCTCCCGAGTTGGTCCACCACCCTATTTCTTTACTAGGAGTTGGAGGAAGTCAAATCACTCCCCTAGGATATTTTTGTTCAACCGTTATTGTTGATGGAATTGACATTCCCACTAGAATTTATGTCTTACCCCAAATGAACTTTGACTGTATAATCGGTATGAATGTTTTAAATCAAGTTAACTTTTCCTATACCGATGGACGTTTAATAGTTTCCCAAAAAAATAATCTCATCTCCTCAAGCGCAATAAGTATAGTCTCCAACCTAACAAAAATAAAACAGGAAATTGAAATCGAAACTACAGCAGCTGATGACGAATCCTCAACGATTTCCCACGCACGTGCTCTTTCTCCTGCTCTTTCGGCCGATGTTTCTGGTTTGAATAATAATCGCGATGACAGCTGCGCGTTCAAGAAGGAAATAAATAACTCTAATCAAGGCAATCTTTTTGGGTTTTTGTTTTGCATGTCCAATGCTGTGAATGAAACACTCGTTGATACAGGCCACATTCTTGATGCGTCTTTAAAAAACCAATTAGAAAATATGATAGTGAACTACAAACCTTTAGGAACTCGTAGCACAGACTTGCAGATGAAAATTATCTTAACAGATGAAAAACCGATTGCTCAACGGCCACGTCGGTTAGCCATTTCTGAGAAAAAAGAAGTTGATAGACAGGTCCGAAACTGGTTAGATTCAGGTATAATTTCGGAAAGTTCTTCAGACTTTGCTGCTCCCATAGTTTTATGCAAAAAACCTGACAAATCAACCCGCATTTGTATTGACTATCGGAAATTGAATTCAAAAATAATCAAAGACAGATTTCCTCTTCCCTTAATTGAAGATATTTTAGATCAACTCCAGGACTCAACTGTTTTCTCCACGCTGGATCTTAAAAACGCTTTCTTTCATGTAGATATGCATCCAGACAGTGCAAAATATACCAGTTTCATCACCCCAACTGGCCAATATCAATTTAATAAGGTCCCCTTTGGCCTCTGTAATTCACCATCTATCTTCCAACGATATATCCAACTTGTCTTCCGTGACCTCCTTCAAGACGGTACTGTGATAATTTACCTTGACGATATTATTGTCCCTTCCAATTCCGAAGCTGAAAATATTGCTAAATTAGAAAAAGTTTTTCAAGTTGCCTCTCAATATGGATTAGAATTTAATATGAAAAAATGCCAATTCCTGCACAGAAAAATTCAATTTCTTGGGTACATAGTTGAAAAAGGTACGATTTCCCCATCGCCCGATAAAACCAAAGCTGTGTATTTCTTCCCTATACCAAAGACGACCAAACAAGTCCAATCCTTTTTTGGTCTCACAGGCTATTTTCGAAAATTCATTAAAGGATATTCTTTGATTGCCCGTCCCTTAAGTGACTTACTAAAAAATGACGTCCCATTCGAGTTCGGAAAACCTCAGCTAGCTGCCTTTCAAGCTTTAAAAGAAATACTTTCAAAAGAACCTGTCCTCCATATCTACAAACAGGGATCAGAGTTGGAATTACACTGTGATGCCAGCAGTAAGGGTTTTGGGTCAATCCTCCAACAACGGTGTGATGATGGTCACTTTCATCCTATATATTATATGTCCAAAAAAACATCACCTCAAGAACAGAGGTACAGCAGTTTTGAACTGGAAACTCTCGCTGTTATTGAATCGGTTAAAAAATTCCAGCACTACCTTCGAGGAGTAAAATTTAAAATTTATACTGATTGTTCAGCCTTTGCCCAAACCATGTCAAAAAAGGACCTTGCACCAAAAATTGCACGATGGGCTTTGTTCCTCCAAGATTTCGAATATGAAGTAATCCACCGTCCCGGAACTCAGATGCAGCACGTTGACGCTTTGAGTAGGAACTCCGTCAACATTGTGACACTCCTTGATGAAACCTCCAAAAAGATAGTTAATGCCCAATCTTCTGATGATAACATCCAGACCCTCAAAAAACTCTGTTCCACGAATCAAGCTACTGAATTTTTTATTCAAAATGACATCCTGTATAAACATGAAGCTGGAAAAGATCTTTTGGTGATTCCCCAATTAATGGAAGCAGAAATAATTAAAAACATTCACAACAAAGGTCACTTTTCCCTAGAAAAAACGTTTAATGCCCTCACCAATGAATACTACATCCCTAATGCTCGAGACAAAATCAAAAATGTCATTACTAATTGTGTTCATTGCATTCTCTATAATAAGAAGCGGGGAAAGCAAGAAGGATTTTTGAACCCCATATTAAAAGGTGATCTCCCATTGGATACTTACCACATTGACTTTTTAGGACCACTCCCTTCTACCCACAAACAATATCAACACCTCTTTGTTGTTATTGACGCATTTTCCAAGTTCGTTTGGATATACCCTGTGAAAACTACATCCACGAAAGAAGCTTTAAGTAAACTTACCCTCCAGCAAACAACTTTTGGAAATCCGAGAAGAATCATCTCTGACAAAGGAAGCGCGTTCACTTCAAAAGAATTTCAGGCTTACTGCCAAGATGCCAAGATTGAACATTTGACCATAACGACAGGCGTTAGCCGTGGAAACGGCCAAGTTGAAAGAATCATTCAGACGTTGATTCCAGTCCTCTCCAAATTATCCATCCAGAATCCTTCGAAATGGTATACCCATGTTCCGGCCCTTCAACGCATACTAAACAGCACAACTTCAAGTTCAACCAGATTCTCCCCCTTCCAGTTACTTCTTGGAACCAATATGAGAACCTCTGATGATTTACGGATAACAGAAATCCTCGATGAAGAATTCGCAAACTTGACTCTGATGCAGAAAACGGAGTTACGACAAGAAGCAAAAATAAATATTCAGAAAATTCAAGATCAAAACAGACAGCAGTTCAATAAATTCCGCAAGGCTGCTCAACCTTTTCGGCTGGGAGAACTAGTCGCTATCCAAAGAACTCAGTTCGGCGTTGGCCTAAAGCTGCGTCCTCGCTTTTTGGGCCCCTATGAGGTCGTAAAAATACTTCCTCGAGACAGATATCAAGTTAAGAAGATCGGACTACATGAAGGACCCAATACCACAACAACCGCTGCGGACTTTATGAAAAAATGGACCTGACTCTGGACTATCCCTGAACTATGACTGACTGAACTCTTAATAATTAATAATATTTTACTATATTTATTACTTATGCAAATATATTCCTGTTATATTTTATTTAAAAGTTTCATAATTATTAGTTATAATGACTTTTTGTCATTAAAATTGCCAAAAAAGTCGCTTTTGTGATAAATTTTCGGCTTTTTTCCTAATTAGATGTGGCTAATCATTGTGTTCTATACTGCAGATCAATCTTATCATCTGGCTTGCTAATACACATCCCACTAAAGCTTGATTTTTGGGGAGAAATTTGTGTTCCGCACAATAAAATTAAATAAAATGGAAAAAGTATGGGCATTTGAAAGACTTAAACTTCACAAATTGAGATATTCTAATGGATTTGAGGTGTGTAAAAGTAATTATTACTTAATACTAGGTAACATATAAACAAAGAATGCCTTTTTCAAATAAAAATATTAATTAATTTGCAATTAACATAGATTTGGGAGGAAAAAACGTGTTTTAGAGCATAAAAATGCTCAAATTACGTTAATTAAGGTTAATTTTACGGTTAATTGGATAAATAATTAATGTTTTTTGTTCCTTTTGATGTTACAGTATCGTTCCGATCACTTTTGCTACACTTAATAAGGTAGAAAATGTTTTTGAGGCTTTAAAAAAGTTTTCTACCATGCGCTTACTATAGAGAAAAACAACGGGGGCATTCGTGCCTGACGTCCCTTTTTAGGGACGTTTTTTAATTTTGGGGTAGAAATTAAAATTTTTACCTGGAATTTTTTTCACTATTTTTCCAGTTGTTTTCGGGCTATTTACTATGTTTTTACCAAATATTTAAGAAAAATAAAAAGTTGGGCATTAATGGGTTAACTAATTCAAACAGTCAATATAGTTATTTCAACAATGCTTAGATAACAGCCGTGAATGAGATTTTCCCACTGTGAATAAATGGATATTAGTAAAAATTAAAACCCTATAAAAACTAAATTAATCTAGTTATATCTATTATTTCATTTTTAAAAATTATTTTGAACTATCATCTATCAGTAACAAGCGCCAAAAGACAAATTAAATTAGTAGAAGTTAGTTATTTTCGTCGGTTTTTATGCACAGTTTCTCATAGGATTAACATTAGGAGACCAGCTTCCGGTATGTTGTGACGTAGCGACCTCGCTTTGTTTACATTTTATGAACCAACCTGTAGTACTCTATTAACCTTGCCCCCAATGGTACCATAAAGGGATCTTGTCTGGAAAAGTGAACCCCTTTCGAGCCGTGCGCGCCTGTGCCATATAAGACTAAGTTAATCAGTTTTATCAAATTAAGTTTGGTTTGTTCAAAAAGAATTCATCCAGATTGCGGCAGAACTTCATGGTTGCTTCAACTTGTTAAATGAGTTTCTATCGACGATGCCCCCCTCCATAGAGCTCCTGCGCTTCATGACCAATAAGGACTTTCGCTAAAGCTAACTCTTTTAAAAGGTGAGGTAGCTAGTTTTTGAGCTCTATACTGTATCATAGTTTGCTTCTTTATTTATCTATAGTCATAGAATTATATATGAAGGTTTCTACAACCTGTTAATAATGCATTCGTCTTACCTTTGTGTAATTTAGTGTGCGATGTGCACAATTCGACAATGAGCCCTCGAATGTTCATCAACACAGTCGCATTTTCCGCCACTTCTTCATCCGAGAAGGACAATTGAGCCAATCGCTTCCCAGTACAGTCCCGGATCAATTCGTCCACACACTCCAAGTACTCGAACAGTGCTCTAAAAACATGGGGAATCTTTTAGATTAACTCCTATTTTTTTCGTTGTTAATTTATAGGTTTGGATACGAGGTTTTCAGAAATTAACATGGAACATTTTTCTTAAACAACTTAATAAGTTTCACACTTGGTTATTTAAAAATTCAAACGCATACAATTAGGATTTTCATTCATACTAAAAAAATTAGGTTTTCGTCTTAAATCATTAAAACCAAGTACTTACGGACATACGTGATTAAGATTCTGCTCAGTGGGGGGAGTGTTATAAATTAACCTGAGAGACAGCCTTGGAAACAAAGCTTCACATTTTGTAGGAATACATTCAGTACTGCAAAGCCCAATCAAAACACCTGGAAAAAACATGTTGCTTTATCATGTTGCTTCATCAATCAGCAACATGATATATACCCTGAAGAATTAATCTTAAATAGAACTAACCAAAACAACTTAAAAGCAGATTTTTTGGATCTAGATATTTCAGTAGATAACAATAAAGCAACTATAGATGTTTTTGATAAAAGAAACCTTTTTAATTTTAAAGTTCTTAAACTAATATATTGGGAATCGAACATCTCTAAAAAAGTGTATTACAACACAATAAATAGCCAAATTGCAAGATTTAAGAAAATTTGTTCAAATCGTGATTTATTAAGAAGACAGATAAAAGAACTCTTCAACATATTAAAATCTAATGATTTTCCTAATAAATTGATTGACAGCCTACATCGTAATATTTTAAATACGATTTCTTAAGATTTATGGAATTTTTTCTGGAGTTTTTCCGTGTACAACACAACATGTTTTTTAAATCCGCCTTACACAACAAAGTGGGTTTGTTAGCGGTCTTACCCTGAAGACTTTGTTTTATGCACATACACCCTTAAAGAACAACAACACAGTGACGCAATTCATCTGCATTAGCATCTGGTTTTTTTGTGGTATATCTGGCAGCAATCTTTTTTCGGGTTTTTTGAATTCTTTGGCAACATCTTGCCTTGTTTTTCATTACTTCGAATATAAATTCGTCTTGAAACCATCGTAAGTTTTACTTTCTCCTCTGTTTTTTTCCCACGGTTCGGACCCCGATGGCCGATATCTATTCCTTGGCGTATATCGCCCTATCGGCCATCACAGAAAACCGTGGTTCGCTGGCACCCGGGGTTCCTGATGAAGTGGGTGCCGGCTAATTATTTGTTTTTTTTAATTTTTGTTGTCTGGGTCTGCTTCTCAGGGTAATTATGCCAATTTTGATTAGTAATTGAGGAATTTTTTACTTATATATATATATATATATATATATATATATATATATATATATATATATATATATATATATATATATATATATATATATATATATATATATATATATATATATATATATATATATATATATATATATATATATATATATATATATATAAGTAAAAAATTCATCGATTACTAATCAAAATTGGCATAATTACCCTGAGAAGCAGACCCAGACAACAAAAATTAAAAAAACAAAGAATTAGCCGGCACCCACTTCATCAGGAACCCCGGGTGCCAGCGAACCACGGTTTTCTGTGATGGCCGATAGGGCGATATACGCCAAGGAATAGATATCGGCCATCGGGGTCCGAACCGTGGGAAAGAAAACAGAGGAGAAAGTAAAACTTACGATGGTTTCAAGACGAATTTATATTCGAAGTAATGAAAAACAAGGCAAGATGTTGCCAAAGAATTCAAAAAACCCGAAAAAAGATTGCTGCCAGATATACCACAAAAAAACCAGATGCTAATGCAGATGAATTGCGTCACTGTGTTGTTGTTCTTTAAGGGTGTATGTGCATAAAACAAAGTCTTCAGGGTAAGACCGCTAACAAACCCACTTTGTTGTGTAAGGCGGATTTAAAAAAACATGTGTTGTACACGGAAAAACTCCAGAAAAAATACCATAAATCTTAAGAAATCGTATTTAAAATATTACGATTTAGGCTGTCAATCAATTTATCAGGAAAATCATTAGATTTTAATATGTTGAAGAGTTCTTTTATCTGTCTTCTTAATAAATCACGATTTGAACAAATTTTCTTAAATCTTGCAATTTGGCTATTTATTGTGTTGTAATACACTTTTTTAGAGATGTTCGATTCCCAATATATTAGTTTTAGAACTTTAAAATTAAAAAGGTTTCTTTTATCAAAAACATCTATAGTTGCTTTATTGTTATCTACTGAAATATCTAGATCCAAAAAATCTGCTTTTAAGTTGTTTTGGTTAGTTCTATTTAAGATTAATTCTTCAGGGTATATATCATGTTGCTGATTGATGAAGTTTTCACAATTAATTACTATAATGTCGTCTATATATCGAAAAATGCCAACTTTTGGATTAAAATAGTTTTGCTCAAAGTAATGTAAAAACAGATTAGCCAAGATTGAAGAAAAAATAGAACCCTGTGGAATACCTTTAATCTGTACATAACAATTCTCTCCATTATAAATATAGTTGTTAAAAATACAACAATTTATTAAAGTTTCCCAATCTTCAAAATTTATATTTATTATATGTTTATAGTTATGAAAGTAGTGAATTAGAGTATCTTTAATTTTCTGTAGAGGTAGACTCGTGAATAAATCTTTAAAGTCAAAAGTCATGATGGACTGTATGGTATTTTTATTAAGATATTCAATTACTTTTAAATTATTATTAATAATCCATGTAAAACCATCTTTCTGTATGTCTTCCAGAATAAGATTTAGAATATCAAATAGAATTTTTCCAGGTTTATTTAGATATGTTTCAGAACCACATGTGATAAATCTGAAAGCAGTTGGAGTTTTATGAAATTTGGGGTAGATGGTTAAATAAGGTATTTTGATTTTATTGCATTTAATCTTTTGTCTTTTAAGTAGAGCTAGTATTTTTTTAGAGGTAATGTTATAATTGCTGGTTTTTTTATAGTTAGAGTTTTCAACTAATTCTTGATCTAAGAGTTCTAGATAAAATGCTTTGCAGATTATGGCATAATTATTACTAGCTTTATCAACCGGAGTTATAATAAATTTCTGTTGTAGATCATTTATAGCATTTGTTATTCCCTTGTAATCAATAAGATCTTTACGTTTTTAAAGCAGCTTTGAAATACAATTTGCCACTAGAAGCCTTCTCAGAATGGAAATGGAAGTTGTTTAACATTTTTAGATCTTTTATTAATAACAAACTTAAAAAACGTAAAGATCTTATTGATTACAAGGGAATAACAAATGCTATAAATGATCTACAACAGAAATTTATTATAACTCCGGTTGATAAAGCTAGTAATAATTATGCCATAATCTGCAAAGCATTTTATCTAGAACTCTTAGATCAAGAATTAGTTGAAAACTCTAACTATAAAAAAACCAGCAATTATAACATTACCTCTAAAAAAATACTAGCTCTACTTAAAAGACAAAAGATTAAATGCAATAAAATCAAAATACCTTATTTAACCATCTACCCCAAATTTCATAAAACTCCAACTGCTTTCAGATTTATCACATGTGGTTCTGAAACATATCTAAATAAACCTGGAAAAATTCTATTTGATATTCTAAATCTTATTCTGGAAGACATACAGAAAGATGGTTTTACATGGATTATTAATAATAATTTAAAAGTAATTGAATATCTTAATAAAAATACCATACAGTCCATCATGACTTTTGACTTTAAAGATTTATTCACGAGTCTACCTCTACAGAAAATTAAAGATACTCTAATTCACTACTTTCATAACTATAAACATATAATAAATATAAATTTTGAAGATTGGGAAACTTTAATAAATTGTTGTATTTTTAACAACTATATTTATAATGGAGAGAATTGTTATGTACAGATTAAAGGTATTCCACAGGGTTCTATTTTTTCTTCAATCTTGGCTAATCTGTTTTTACATTACTTTGAGCAAAACTATTTTAATCCAAAAGTTGGCATTTTTCGATATATAGACGACATTATAGTAATTAATTGTGAAAACTTCATCAATCAGCAACATGATATATACCCTGAAGAATTAATCTTAAATAGAACTAACCAAAACAACTTAAAAGCAGATTTTTTGGATCTAGATATTTCAGTAGATAACAATAAAGCAACTATAGATGTTTTTGATAAAAGAAACCTTTTTAATTTTAAAGTTCTAAAACTAATATATTGGGAATCGAACATCTCTAAAAAAGTGTATTACAACACAATAAATAGCCAAATTGCAAGATTTAAGAAAATTTGTTCAAATCGTGATTTATTAAGAAGACAGATAAAAGAACTCTTCAACATATTAAAATCTAATGATTTTCCTGATAAATTGATTGACAGCCTAAATCGTAATATTTTAAATACGATTTCTTAAGATTTATGGTATTTTTTCTGGAGTTTTTCCGTGTACAACACATGTTTTTTTAAATCCGCCTTACACAACAAAGTGGGTTTGTTAGCGGTCTTACCCTGAAGACTTTGTTTTATGCACATACACCCTTAAAGAACAACAACACAGTGACGCAATTCATCTGCATTAGCATCTGGTTTTTTTGTGGTATATCTGGCAGCAATCTTTTTTCGGGTTTTTTGAATTCTTTGGCAACATCTTGCCTTGTTTTTCATTACTTCGAATATAAATTCGTCTTGAAACCATCGTAAGTTTTACTTTCTCCTCTGTTTTCTTTCCCACGGTTCGGACCCCGATGGCCGATATCTATTCCTTGGCGTATATCGCCCTATCGGCCATCACAGAAAACCGTGGTTCGCTGGCACCCGGGGTTCCTGATGAAGTGGGTGCCGGCTAATTCTTTGTTTTTTTAATTTTTGTTGTCTGGGTCTGCTTCTCAGGGTAATTATGCCAATTTTGATTAGTAATCGATGAATTTTTTACTTATTAAGGGAACTGATTTGCATGGCTGCATGGCGCCGGCATGTTGTGTTCATTTTCTAATTCTTTAAAAATAATTTAGAATGTAATATTATATATATATATATATATATATATATATATATATATATATATATATATATATATATATATATATATATATATATATATATATATATATATATATATACACCTATTCCACTATCTGACTATCTATTGATTTTTAATAAAGTGTAGAAAATTTCACAAGGCAGGCAAAAAATATCCTAACCGCCATTTCTCTTTTAAGCTTTCCTTCTCTTTAAGTGTCTTTGTAAATATTATAATAGAGTACCTATGCATATAGGTGTATTAAATACACCTACCATACATAATACACCTATGGGTACACCTAACTTCTATGACTCTAGAGACCCGTTGGTTCCATATAAAATAAGTGAAACGGACTTTTGAAACACCCTGTACATTATTATCGGGATACTTTCATAAATAATCAAAATTGTAACTATTTTTAAATGATCGAAATAATTTATGGAATCCATAATGACGACGAGTGGAACATCGTAAGTGTCTCTAACGAACTATTTATTGTAGATATTTTTTTAAATAATTATTAAGTTTATAATCGAAAATATGTACTCTGATAATCGATAATAGAAGTTTATTTTGAATACTTTGTATGAAATCATTTGGTGTATGAGAGTGCGCTTCTTTTACATAACTAGGGAGCTACCGCCCCCTGCTCGCTATCGCTCACCAACCCTCGTAAACTGCTGACGCAGGACCTTTTGGAATTGCTTCGCAATTCCAATATCCAACTCACTGAACTTAACACACTTTATAAAAGAATTACACAATTTGCGCAGAAATTTTGTAATTCTTTTTAAATTTTCGTCAACCAACTTTCAAAAATACGTCATCAAATCCTCTCCATAAATAAATCTCCCTTAAAAGTTCGAAAATACAATAACTCTTAACTTATAAAAAATTTGATCGAAATATTTTTAAAAATATTCAGCAAATTAAATAATTATTTTGAATCTATTATTATAAAATTAGCTGTTTCTAATTGTTAATCAATATTCTGACCATACAAAACCATTTGCTGAAGAGTATTTAAATTTAATATGTTAAAGTCACTCGCTTAGTGTTTATTATTCATAGTTTTTTATAAACCCATTAGACTTGTTAAATGATACCGTTTAAGCAACTGAAAATAATAAGAGACAAAACCTACACATCACTCAATGTTTACAATTAATTTCGGTTTCAAATCAGACTAAAAATTATAAGTATTACACAAAAAGAGCGAAATTTTAGTATAAAATGGCGTATATGTAAGTTTTTAGAGTACTTTTTTATCAGTCTTTGAATGATATTTTAATTAGAAGGTACTTTTTTAAAAGGCCTTTTTTTCAACTCGTTTTGGTACGCCTCATCCGAATTTCGGATAAAGATTTTTTGCGTTTTGACAAAATAAGTAAAATATTAGACGTTTTTGGGGGGCCTCAGCCCGAAAGCCCCCCCCGTAGATCCGCCCCTGGGAGACATTATGTTTGGATAATCTTCCTCCTAATTTAATACGATGTGTGTAATCCAATAATTTTTATGTGTATGTTAAAGTAATTAATACACTTGTAATTTCATATAAATTTTGATTTTTTTTATAAAAAACAATTTTCCAACACTAATAACAATATAAAGAACAAAATTAAACAGTCAATTTGGTCAATTTTTCTTAAATAAATGTCACTGTTAAAGGGTTAAACCAGAAAAATGATTTTACAACACACATCAAAAAATTTGATTATTAAAACGAAAAAAATTATGATAAAAAGTATTTTAAATTGGAAAACACTTATGAAGGATACTCCTACAATTTATTTTATAAGTATAAATAATGTGACACACCAGTTACAAAGTTATGTTCAGCTTAACTTGAAGTTATAAGGTGGAAGAACTTACCTCCTAAGAAAAATAGAAGACAATAAGATAAATTCATATTAAACAGGTAGCTCGTGAAAAACTACTGGCACAAAACTATTCATTTATCAGCTTTAACTTTCTACTTAATTAATAAGAGGAAATAATTCTAATGGAAAGGAAGTGCTGATAGGGTTCCAACCATAATCATTAAGAAAGGAAACACATGTTGCTCAAAAGACTTTCTTTCAATCTTTTCATTTCTTCAATCTACAAAAAGGAAAGAAAAGTTCTAAAATTGTGAACATAAAGAATATACTTTCCTAATTGAATCGCTTATAGCCCAGTAATTTTAGGCGAAAAAAGGGGTCGATAGGGGAATAATTTATAATTAGCTGAATTTTTCAGGATAAGCTCTCTATGATGTGTACAACCCACCCTGAAAAGTCCCCAAAGATCCTCCGTCGGTGTCATTCCAAAATGGCGGATCCAAGATGGCCGCCTCGCATTTTTGCCTTTTCCGATATTTTCGCTCATATCTAAGTCAAAAATTAATATTTTTTAGTTCTGTAAAAGGATTTATACTCAGGATAGATGCCGTTTTCGAATAAAAGTTACAGTTTTGCGATAAAAATATAAAACATGGGGTGTAGAGGGATTTCATTCATGCCAAACTGCAAAATTTTCATTGTCGTTTGCATGCTTTGCCATATAACTGTACTAATTGAAAAATCGATCGGAAAAATACTATTAATTTTAGTGGTCCCATTATTAAGGATTATTTTGAAAAATAAATTTTTGAAATCCGCAGAAAATTGACAGAGATATTCAATTTTTAGTAGTGTTGTGGTGCGGATGGTATTGGGTAGTATATACGTTAGTAGTAGGTTTCGCACTTGATTAATAATTGTTTTTTGGCCATTCTCTTTAATAGCTTAGTTAATACCATTGTAGCGTAAAGTAATCATTATGGTGCATTAAAATTTTCTTACACAAGCATTTAATTATCAAAAAATTCATTAAAATTAATTAGTTCTTTTGGATTTTTTCTATATTTCGGACCCTATAGCTTCCTTTTAAAATGATTGAAATATTCATTCTAGTTTTCTGTGCAGAGATATTTCAAAGGATTTTGAAGTGATCAAAAATAACTTAAATGAACGTTTTAGCTTATACACTGGGACTCCATTATTGTGAACCATCGCATAAAAAATTTCAATATCACAAGAGGTTTGCTATTATTGATTTTTTAATTTTTTTACAATGAAGCGGAGTTTGACTATATTTTCATGACGCAAAATAAGTATAATTTGAAATAAATGTATCAAATACTATAGAGATTTTTAATGTTATAGACTCTATAACATTAAAAATCTCTATAGTATTTGATACATTTATTTTATAGAGTAAAGGTTTATTCATTGTCATCATCATTGTTTTCGAATTCAGTAGAAGCTGAATTATTACATGACTCGCCAAAGCAAGATGTGCCAAATCTGGAACATTGGAGTCCTGGTTTTCTGCACTGGCATCTTGTATCACAATCTCTTGTAGAATTTATTTTGCAGTTGCAAGAGCTGAACTGCAGGAGTTCTTCAGAAGCTGCTGGAAGTGTTGAAGTAACTGGATTCAACTTTCCATCCTTTTTGAACAATCCGTTGGATTCAGGTTATTCCCCAGCCATTGTTAAACTTGCAGGTAAACTCGAAATGAATGATGAGAAGCTGCTGCACTTGTTGGAGGAAGAACTGCTAGATTAAAATTTGAAGATAGATTTTTTGAGGAAAATATGGTGGCTACAACAAAACAATCTAATTTTTTGCGCAACTCCGAGAACAAATCAAGACTGATTAGAATGCTCATTAGTTACTTTCAGGCAGAAGGAATAATTTCAAAGGATGATACTGATACTCATCTGTTCTTCTGCTATTGAAGCTAGTCAAAGCTTAAACAAACAAGTCACAGTAATAGGGACCGATACAGATCACTGAATTATTCTAATTGGGCGTTGTACCCCAGGAGAGTCACTGTTTTTTTTGCGTCCTCAAACAACTATTAGAGAATAACACAAGTGCTACGATATCTCTAAAATTCAAAACACTCTTGGCTCAATAAAAGATTCAATTCTCTTCCTACATGCAGCTTCTGGATGCGATTCCACCTCAGCAATTTTTAGAAAAGGGAAATCTTCAGCTTTCAAATTGATAAAGAAAAATCCAAATTTGCACTCTATGGGTTTCACAGTTTAATAGTCCTTCACTTGACTCCTCAAAAGTTATTGAAATCGGTGAGGTATTTTTGAAATACCTTTTTGGGCGAGAAAAAGTTGATTCTCTCGATGAATTACGTTACATTCACTACAATAAGGAAGTGTTAAAAATCTAGTTTAAATTTTGAATTAGGAAGTTTAAAATCTAGCAGTTCTTTCTCCTACAAGTGCAGCAGCTCCTCAGCATTAACTTCGAGGTTACTTGCAATTCCAACAATGGCTGGGGAACAACCTGAATCCAACGGATTGGGGATGGTTCAAAAAGGATGGAAAGTTGAATCCGGTTACTTCAACACTTCCACTTCCAACAGCTTCTGAAGAACCCTTGCAGCTCATCTCTTGCAACTGCAAAATAAATTCTACAAGAGATTGTGATACAATATTCCAGTGCAGAAAAACAGGACTCCAATGAATTAAATAAAACAACGAAAAAAATTGCACATGAATTTATTAAAAGCCATACGGCGTTTCGGGGATTCTTTGGATCCCCTTCGTCAGTGGTAGTTGACATTACAAGAAAAATCAGATTTTATACCCCGCAACAAAACAAGCGTTGCCAAAATGCAAAGGAGAAAAATGTATACAACAGATCCAATGACAAAAATACAAGAAAATCACCAAAATGCAACATCAAAAACAATTATTCGCTCCAAATCGGAGAAAGAAAGGGTGTACTGGTTAGGTCATTAACTAAGACAGATGCATATTTATTGATTAAATAACCTTCGAAAAAATCAAGGTCAAGGGTTGAATTACAAGTTTTTATGATACTAGCGGACGAAAAATCAAAACAATGATCATTATCCCAAACATGTTTGGCTATAGACGATTTATAAAATTCTTGTTTTTTAATGTAATTTGAATGCTCTTTTAGCCTAAATTTCAGTGCACGTCTTGTTTGTCCAATATAGGACAAACCACAACTACAAAAAATCCTGTAAATTCCCCATTTATTACACGTATCAATAGGGTCCAGAATCAATAGGGTCCAGTATCAATGTTCCAGATTTGGAACATCTTGCTTTGGTGAGTCATGTAAAAATTCAGCTTCTACTGAATTCGAAAACAATGATGATGACAATGAATAAACCTTTACTCTATAACATTAAAATTCTCTATAGTATTTAATACATTTATTTCAAATTATACTTATTTTGCGTCATGAAAATATAGTCAAACTCCGCTTCATTGTAAAAAAATTAAAAATCAATAATAGTAAACCTCTTGTGATATTGAAATATTTTATGCGATGGTTCACAATAATGGAGTCCCAGTGTATAAGCTAAAACGTTCATTTAAGTTATTTTTGATCACTTCAAAATCCTTTGAAATATCTCTGCACAGAAAACTAGAATGAATATTCCAATCATTTTAAAAGGAAGCTATAGGGTCCGAAATATAGAAAAAATCCTAAAGAACTAATTAATTTTAATGAATTTTTTGATAATTAAATGCTTGTGTAAGAAAATTTTAATGCACCATAATGATTACTTTACGCTACAATGGTATTAACTAAGCTATTAAAGAGAATGGCCAAAAAACAATTATTAATCAAGTGCGAAACCTACTACTAACGTAAACTACCCAATACCATCCGCACCACAACACTACTAAAAATTGAATATCTCTGTCAATTTTCTGCGGATTTCAAAAATTTATTTTTCAAAATAATCCTTAATAATGGGACCACTAAAATTAATAGTATTTTTCCGATCGATTTTTCAATTAGTACAGTTATATGGCAAAGGCATGCAAACAACAATGAAAATTTTGCAGTTTGGCATGAATGAAATCCCTCTACACCCCATGTTTTATATTTTTATCGCAAAACTGTAACTTTTATTCGAAAACGGCATCTATCCTGAGTATAAATCCTTTTACAGAACTAAAAAATATTAATTTTTGACTTAGATATGAGCGAAAATATCGGAAAAGGCAAAAATGCGAGGCGGCCATCTTGGATCCGCCATTTTGGAATGATGCCGACGGAGGATCTTTGGGGACTTTTCAGGGTGGGTTGTACACATCATAGAGAGCTTATCCTGAAAAATTCAGCTAATTATAAATTATTCCCCTACCAAACCCTTAAATTACTGGGCTATTATTTCTGAAACATACCAAACGCCACTTTTCTTCTTTTGAAATAAACGAGAAAAACTGTTTAGAAGCGTACTATATTTTTATGAAGATGTTTAGTAATTTTTTTCTTAAAGTAGACCTTATTTGGATATTTTACAGGCAAAAAGAATTTTTTAAATGTTTTTATTCTTTTCATAAAAAATTATAGAAATATTTGTATTTGACAGGTCTGCAATAAACAAGAATATTCAAGCCTATTTTCATTTCTTAACTATAATTTATTTAAGGATTTATTGATAAAAGTAGGGGTATTAGTTGAAAATAACATTTCCTTATTAAATACTAACCCATAAAATTATTATAAAATTCTTATTTTTTTTCTCTTTTGGTTAGTAGATGTATAAATACCTTTTTTTATAAATGATTTCAACTCTAAATTCAAAAAAAATGGTCCGCCAATTCAAAATGTTATTGTAGACATCTTTGAAGTCAATTACTGCTAAACCAACGATATAGTAAAAGGGTCACGTGATTTTGACAACGCTGGAACTAGTATTTTGGAGGAGAGACAGGTGGTAGTTGAGGGGTAGTTGATCGAAAGAGGAAGAGATATTTGCTTGTATTGTAGAAGCAAGACCCCAACTATCACCGGTTACCCAACTATCGGCCGTGCAAATTCTTTAAAAATCACTTGACCCTTTTACTATCGTTGGTCGAACAGTAGATAGTTGTTTAGATATAACTTTGTGAACTACAGTAAACCGATTTTGCTTTAAGATCCTACAAAATAAGTTAATTAGTGCAATATTATGATCTGGGGTATAGATTTGATATTTCAAAATCTCAATCACATGGATGTAATACAGGGCCACAAGCAAGGAAATTTTAAATGTATGGCTACCAAAACGTCCTTAGTCCCGAGATTCGTATACAAAAACTCTAAAAATATGGTTTTTACTATGGCTTCATGGACCTAACCTCTAAAGAATGGATTTTCCAGTGGAATATAGTGTTTGTATGCGATTAAATAAACAAAAAGCCGTCCCAAACAAGCTGCAGATGAGACGAAATCAACAAAATTATCCGCAGTTTATTATCATTAAATACGATGTGATTTTATCACTTTTTGTCTCTTAAGGTGCGTCAAATCTCCTCTTTTATTGAACCAAGAGCTGTAGTAGGGTGTCCCTTAAAATCGAAGGTAGGGGAAACTTTTGCTCCACCCCCCAATTTTTTTCCTTTTGGTACCCTAAGACTGTGTGCAAAATCTTAAATCGATCAGATAATATTAACACGTGCCCCAAACGGCCTAAATTTAGAAAAATTTGACTTTTTTCTAATTTTTTTGAAAATTTTTAAAAATATGTTTAAAAAATCCGTTTCCGAATAATAGGGCTCTAACACATTTAAACATTCATATTTGACCGTTTTTCATTACTAGTTAGGCCAAAATGCCCAGTTTGTAACCTAGTCATCAATCAGAAAATCATCAAATTTGTCCATTTTATACTAAGAATAGAAGAATCAAAAGGAAGCAGTAAACGACTTGAAACCGCAAAATTCCATGGCTAAACACCATTTGTAGACCATATTGATGTGGATATAAATTTTCTGGAGCTCAAATTAATTATTGGTTGCTTAGTTACAGACGCCATATTGGATTGCATTAAAACTTAAAAAAAATTTTGGAAAAAAGGTATGGGCATGTTTGATATCGGTTAATAGGTCTTTAAGGTTTCTAAACTAAATTAAGACTAATAAAATTATCTTAGACAACTTTTTAAAGCTCTTTACGCAATTATAAGGGCCAGCATATCTCCTAATACAAGTACAAACCATGTGTTTTCAGAACTTGTTTTCAGAACTATATGATATGGTAATAAATTCTAAACACATAAAACTGGCAAGAGAAATTCTGGAAACCATTTTAAAAACAGACTCCAGTGTGTCCACGAGTATTTTATTTCGTAAGTTAGCTGAAAAGCTGAAGTTAATACAAGATTAACCCGCTCTTTATAATTGAGTTAACCTATCAGACGGTAAGCAATTAACCCAGGTTTATAGAGACTGTTCTTCTATTTTATCATAATTTTATTCGTCAAAGTAAAAAATACCTGCAATTGAACAAATTAGCCATTAAAATCTAAGACACTTATATTTTCTATTTAAGTATCATATAAATATTATTAAAAGTTTCTTAAAATCATTCTTTCTTTAAAGTCTTTTTGTGAGTCAGCTATTCTTCGCTCTAAGTTTCCTACCTCTACATTCTCACAAAGAAGGCTCTGACACTTTAAAATAATTTAATTACATAAAAAATTTTTACGAAAAATTTACTCGAAACGTTAGTACTTCCTTGAGGACATTTACTGATGAAAGGTTGACAGTGCGGAAAAAAAACTAAGGGTGAAGTAGAAGAGTTATTAAAATTGTAGTTGATATTTAAACTTTCTTACAGCCACGGACAAAATGGAAAAAAATTGGGGGTACCATGGACCAAATGGAAAAAAATTGGGGGGTGGAGCAAAAGTTTCCCTGAATTTTTGAAAAAACGCCCAAATAAGGGACACCCTAAGCTGTAGCCAAAAAAATTGCTATTTCTCAGTGACCTATGCATCGAGTTAAGGTCCTAAGAGAATATTTACCCTTGTTAATGATTGACCACAGGGAGATTTTACGGAAATAAGTTCAAACGTGGATGTAAAATTTAAATTTTGAGTGATGGCTCAACATTGTATGGCTTGGTAAAGACTAAAGAGAACCTTCTATTGACATTAAAACATTTTTATCGGTCCTATTTTCTAAAAATCATCTTACCACTCTCCTAAAAACCATTTCCTAGCTGATAATGCGTTTTTATTAAATTTTCCTTCACAAGCAGGGTCATGAATTCTTTTTTAATCAGAAGTTCATACTGACTTTGCGTTTGCCTTCACTTAATGGCGAAAAAAAATCCTTTTGAATACTTTTTTAAATGTTTTTTCTGTATTTGTCATTGATATTAAATAACCAAGATAATTTGAATGCCCTCCCCATACTATAGGGATAGTAATTTGCATAGAACTACTGTTGACTCTTACGCACTTAAAAAGAGCCACATTACTTCTGCAACACACGTGAGGAGCCCAGATTTCATTCTAATCACCTATTTGGACCCAAATCAGTGGGAAAAACCTTTTCCCACTTTTTCTGTTAAATTTTACCGTTGAATTGTAATTTAAATTTTAAACCGTACCCAAATTTAGCAAAACGTGTTGTGCATAAATGTGCAAAATCTACACTAAAACCTCGTCAATTTTCAAAATGAACTGCAGTACAAAAACATAGCCATAATTTTAAAAGAATGTCTACGAACTAGGATACTAGAAATAAATTAATTGGATGGGATTGTCAGGGTTACTATTTGACAAAAATGACGCTTAAAACGCAAATATTAAAAAAAAAAGCAGAAAATCGAAAAATTTTGTCACATAAAAATGGGACGTGGTGGAACTTTTTTACTTGCAGATATTAGAATAACTATATGAATTAGTAACAAAAATAGCAATTTGGATGTTGTTAAGAAACCACTGTCGACTAGTGTAGTCGAACAAAATCGGTCCACAAGATTTTTTTAATTAAAAAAACCAACAAAAACTTCAAATAATATTGATTGAGCTTATGATGAATGTTTTATATGCTACTCTCTTCAGATCTTAATACAAATATTCCATTTAAATGAAAAAAGTTAAATATAAATTAAAAATTTAATTTGAAAAATTAGGTATTGGAAAACTTAAAAAAGCACACTATTTAATCCGTACAAAAACCTGCAAATGAAATTATTTAAAATGCCCTACATACTGGCATGCTAAAAGTAAAAGAAAATCGTACAGTTAAAAGTTAATATTTTAATAATTGAAAGAAATGTTTTTGTCCTTTTCATCAAATACCTCAGTTAAAAAATTTGAGGCATTTGCCAAGTTCTTTTCCTCATCATCCTCATGGATATTTTATTTCAGTAACAGAACAAATCATAATCGATCTGTGGAACATTCTGCTACTCAAAACAGTAATTTTTTAGCATCTGAAATTGTTTAAAGTCACCACTTTTAAAATTAGGTAAAAATTATTAAGTTCGGCAGTTTTAGAAGTAAAAAACTAAGCCCAGAGACTGTAGAAACAAGTTTTACGACATATCATCGGCTCTCTTTGAAAACTAGTCGGATTCAAATACCACCCAAGAGATCGACTGCTTCGTCAAGGGGAGAATTCGGAAGTTTCAAAGTTACTGTTACAAAGGACCTCACAATCCTCACATTCGAATGTATTACCAGCTCCACCACTGCAGATGATTCGAATCCCCTTTTCTGATGATCACCCTAGTGAAGACTAAGTCAAAGATGTGTCATGGTGTTCAAGATATTCCTCTTCAGGTATACAAAAAGTTCAGTGCGCTCTAAACAGATGTTGATTTTCCCTGATCTACAATTCTTTATATTTTATATACAGGGTGATTCAGAAATAATCATCAATAATTGGGGGAGGTAAAGGTCCCTAGACAAGCATATTTCGAATAGGGATGGTGGGGCGCAGCCTTACCGTTAAAGAGCTAGGACCTAATGTAGTGTGAGTGTGTTTCAAAAGGCCGTTTTTAGAAGGCCCGTGTGACGAAACAAAACATAATAAAATGAAAAAATCCATTGCATGAGGTAAGGAAGTATCCCTACTACCTACACCATGAATTCGATAGAGAGAGAATTTGAACCTTTTTCTAAACTGTGGAGTGAATTTCAAAAGTGCAATATTAATAATCTTTTAGTCAAAGAATGGAGTTCCCTTAATGGTATTTAGAAAAATGATGATCGGGGAAGGAATTTTCAATGATCGTAACATTGATCATTAAAAATTCCTTTCCCGATCATCATTTTTCTAAATACCATTAAGGGAACTCCATTGTTCGAAAGAGATTAATATTGCACGTTTTAAAACTCACCCCACAGTTTAGCAAGTGGTCCAATTTCTATCACATTAAAGATTTAAGTAGTTCGGATACTCCTGTATCTCATGCAATAATGTTTTTCATTTTATTATGTTTTGTTTCGTCACACGGGCCTTCTAAAAACGGCCTTTTGAAATGTGCTCACACTACATTAGGTCCTAACTCTTTAACGGTAAGGCTGTGCCCCACCATCCCTATTTGAAATATGCTTGTCTAGGGCCCCTATACCTTCCCTCCAATTATTGATGATTATTTCTGAATCCCCCTGTATTAAAAAAATATTTATAAATTTGTGCGGTCTTGGAGATCCCACGTCTTCTGGTATGTATAATTTTTTCACCTCCCCTGTTACGAGTTAACTAGATTTTGAAACAAATTTTGCCAAAATTAAAACAGAATGAAAATTTCCAAACTATTATAAAATTTCTATGAAATTTGAAAACTGCATAACTATGCATTCCAGATATTTAGGTTATTTAGTAGGTGCCTAATTACACGGGTGACCGAAAATTTGCTTTGATGCAATGGGAAGACTTTTATCAATTTACAAAACTTCTTAAGATAAAATCAGTAATTTCTCTTAGTAAAAAGAGAAAATGAAATCAATGGTTTTTAAAAATATGATAGGATAAATGAAAAGTAGTAACACAACATTACGGGCTAAAAATATTTAATTTGCAAATTCTTACAACATCTTTTTATACAAAAATGATCTTTTTGTGATTAAAACTAAATCTTTTAAAATTTATGGAGGTAAATTATTCAATTTTTTAATGCTTCTATTACTTTAAGCACTTTATCACAAAACAGTACTGAATGGACACAGGACTATCTCCGAGATACATGCACATTTTAATACACATTTATAAAAATGATTTACAAGTAATACAATAATAGTAAATATTGTAGTGAAGTACATGGAAGTTAAGTAAAAATTTCCTAAGTATCTTTGACAAATTCAATTTTATAAGAGTTGAGTCAATAAACTGAGAATACATTGAAAAATAAGAAAAACTCTGATACCCCTTAAAACATTTGATTGATAAACATACAAAGAAAAATAAACAAATAGCTTGTTTAATACTTCAAGTAAAATATAATAAATTAATTTCTTTTGTGTCATAATCATAACTATGCAACATGGCCTTATGTGATCAAAAAATTAAACTGTATTGAATTTTAAAATTATATATGTTTAAAAAAATATATTTCTATAGCCAAAATTCATTAACTATAAATATCACTAAAATGCTAGGGGGTCATCCATAAATTACATGAGGTCAAAAAGGGGGGAGGGGTTTGGAAAAATCTCACCAAGGGGGGTCGATTAAAATCTCACGTCAACTTTTATAACTTAATTAGGTGCTATGAAGCACAAAATGCAAATAATTTTTAGAAAATAATTTTTAAAAGTTGTAGGTAAATCTCACGTGGGGGGAGGGGGGTCAAGAAAAATCTCATAAAATCTCAACAAGGGGGAGGGGGGTCCAGATTTTGGAAAAAACACCTCACATAATTTATGGATGTCCCCTAGATAAAAAATAAAGTTTTAAGAAACACAAAGTATGAGGGAGTATATTTTGTATATTTAGACTTAACACAGGTAAAATGGAAAGAAATGTATAATAAAATAAATCTTAAGTAGTATTAATATCACATTTATCATCAAAATAGTGATGAGAATTGGACGGAATGTGTATGCATTTAAAATGGAAATTCATTTATATCAGATACAACACACAAAAGAAAAAAATATATTCTTTATAAGGAAAATCCAAAAGTAAAAACGTCTAGAAAAAGGCTATTATAATTTTATGTCAGTTAAAATAACACAGTAATTTCTAGAAAGAATAACATTGTATAATTTCAATTTGCTTCAACCTTTTCAGTCCCTAACACCCTAAAGTTTCCATTAAATCCAGTGGTTATCTTGGGCAGCTTAGATGTGATAGGGTAAAACTAACAGCCTACAAAAATGACTAAAAACATGCATACATAATATTTGAACAGCCCTTCATAGGAATTCGCGACTCCAGCGTAGGCGTGGCCTAACCAACATGGACGACCGAAGAAGTAATCGAAGAAGTATTTCGCATAGCGGTATTATTGTTCGAGCGGTGTTATTGCAGTTTACATTCAAAATATGACTTCATACACTAATTGTTGCGTTCCGAATCGTCATTCGAGGAAATCTAAAAACAAAAATTTAAGTTTCCTAAAGAAAAGGAGAAAAGAAAGATTGGCAAAACTATGCAAACCCATAAGCGATGTAATGAAAGTATTGAGTTTCTTCATTTGGCACTCGCAATTTTGCATTATGGGATTTTGTTAAATTTGCAACACCATTATGTCTGAAAAAAGTTTCTAAAACCTCTAAATTTTCATTCACTTTTAATCTTTTTTTCTTATTTTTTGTGCTTTTTGGTTTGAATTTCCTCATTTGGCATATCGCAACTTTGTATTATGATGGTATAGCTCCCTAAAAAAAGTGGCAGTGGCAAGCAAACAGGAGGTTACCAAATTTGGCTTTTTTTATTCACTCTAAATTAAAATTTAATTATTCTTAGCCAATTAAACAAATGAACTAAAATTGCCAAACATGTTTTTCTTGGCTAATTAAAATGTGTAAACTTACTGGCAAAATTGTTTTTTGGAGTGAAATGAATTGCATAGTGGTGCTTTTTGTTATGTAATTTTGCTAAAAAGGTTAGAGTGAATTTTTTTTATAAAAAGCTGAAAAATTTCCTGCGAGTACCTACCAGGATCCTATAATTTAATACTTGAAAATTACCTCTTATTTTCTTGAAAACATTATTAGGAATTTTTACTTTGAAAATGATTGGGAACCCTGTTTTAAAATAAATTGTAATTTGTGGAATCATTTACTATAATTTGTTAAAGCTTGTAGAGCAGAATTGTTTAAAAATCTAAAATTTATGTATATGCTAAGAGTTGAATAAAATGCATAAAAAATAGTATACATGATTTGTATTTTTCATTTGTGTTTGTAGCTCAGCAAACCTGGAATTTTGGAGAATTTATTGTTGTTTCTCCAACACAAAAACCTTTTTTTTTCATACACTTAAATGTAAAATGCTTGTAACAAAAGGCATATTCTAGTAACTATGCCCCTGGTTGACTACCTTAGCTTTTAATTTTTGTACAATGTAGAAATAATCAATTATATGTAGTTGTAGATAAAGATATTTTGGTAGTTACTAATACGATACATAAGTTTATTCACAAAACCAAAGTCATATTATAAAATATTACCTCAAGAGAAAAATTAAAACACCAAACAATTACAAAACAGACGTCAAATTAGCGCTGTCAATACAAACTGCATAATACTTCTAAATCCGATTACTCCTTATAGTGGTTTGGCTAGCTCCCACCAGAGGGCGTATCTCAGTGCTAGACTCGCGAATAAAATAATTAAGAAGAATAAGTTTCTCAGAGAGTTATAAGTGTATAAGATAGCCTTAGAAAACTTTAATAAACCATTTTGCAAACTATTATTGATAAACTTTACTAAAAATTTTCAAATCATTTCTAATTCATTGTAATAAATAAAATCAATATTTAAATTTTTACACTTTTAAAAGAATTCATGGATGTTTCATATTTTTTCTGTAGTTTTAAATGTATTTTATAATCACCCCCCCAAAAAATAAACAAACTGGTGAACACAATAACTTAACCCTCTCGCCACCCTGGGCCTCATATGAGGCTCCTACTTATAAGCTCAATTTTTGTATGATGTAAACACACAAATTTATTTTCTTTTCATCAGTGACTTCACTGATTCATGTAGATCACATATGAGATTTCTACATGGTTTCTGAATTCGTTCCTAAATGGCAGCAAGATGATTTATACCACAATGTGTACATTTTAAGCTGTGATGCTTCTGAAGAGAAAATACTAGCTAGATACTAGCTTCTGTAGAACATTTTTTATAGGTTGGTAGATATTTTCTTATTTTGTAAACTACTAATATTATGACCATGTCTTTTAATAAGCTCTAAAATAAGTATTTTCTTTTAAAATTAAAAAGATATGGCCTCATATGGCTCATAAAAATAACTAGGAAGGAGTGCACACAAGAAAAAATTATAGGGGTATTTTGGATGTATTAAGAAGAAGAAAAGAAAAGTTTTTCCCTTTTTTGATTTTCTGGTGCCGAGAGGGTTAATGTGACTTATCTTTTTCAAGTATCCCCTTGGGGCCGTTCAAATATTACATAAGCACTTATTTGGTCATTTTTAACCCCCCCCCCATCCCCCTTGTCAGCAAAGATAAGCAAACCTCAAATCCCCCCCCACTAGAATTACGTAAGAAACTGCCAGACCCCCCCTGAAATTTTGACATCCCTTTTAGTATATTTACTGTATTTAGTATATTTACTGTATTTTTTCTCCTTGTAAATTAGGTGACTTACAAGGAGCTGTCCTTTTTGGGTGTAACCCCTAAGGGTACAAATTTGAGTCGAAACACTACTTATCAGGGTCAAAATTTCAAAATGTTTGGGGGTCCATCCCCAGAAAAAGTGCTTACTTTAGATTTCTTATAATTAAATTTTTTGTTAAATTTATTTTTGGTTGAGTTTTGAAATTATTTATGAAAGAAACAAGATATTTTCGAAAATGCAATATCTTACTTAAGCATCACTCATATCCCCTTGTCAGGAAAAATAAACAAAGAGCTAACCCCCTCCCTCCTTAGGTGCTTACGTAATATTTGAACGGCCTCCCTCCTTTAAATTGGGAAACTCCAAGGAAAATGAAGAGAATATATGTTTAATGGCCAAATACATGTATTGAAAGTGCATGGAAGAAGATACTACAGTAAAGCACCGTTTATACGTCTTTCAAGGGACCGACGTAAATCGACGTATAAATGAAAAAACGTATAAACGAAAATGTCCTTAATATTAGGTTTATAACGCCCCTAATGCAGATTTACAAAAATACGTTAAATTTTAGGTTTTTCTAAAGAAAAAAAATACTTCAAAACAGTCTATTAACTGAAAAATATTAACTAATAAACTTTAAAATAGTACTAAATATTTTAAAATATTAAAACCAGCGTTAGAAATTGGGAAAAAAATCCTCTGGTCCTGCGGACCAGTGCTTCACCAATCTTACTAGTCCGCAACAAAAATTACTGGTCCGACAAATTAAAAAGGACCAGTTTAAATATTACTTTTATTAAGTAACTATTGCACTGAATGTGGGTACCAAAATAGTAATGTTAAAAATTAATACATATGCATGCAATAATAAGTTACCAGCTGTTAATATGAGATTTATATAAAATAAGTAATAAAATAAATTTATGAGAAATAAGCAATAGCTCCAAATAATCGATTATTTAAAAATATCTTATTAATTAAATAACTTTTTTGATTAAATAATATTTCCACTGACATACAAATACAATATAAAATTTCTCTAATTGACATACAAATTGGATACAATTGCACTAATTGGCAAAAAATAAGAACTTTTCTTGAATAAATGATATTGCACACAAATTAATACATAACTTCGAATTAGTTTTACATTGTTAGTTGACAAACTGGTTGTAATCTGGTTTATATTTAATGAAATTTATATTTTTTTGCCTTTCTCCCGATTCCAAGCAAAGATAAATTGCAGGCTTAAACTGGAGGGTGGGATATTTTTTCACCACTGGTCCAGCGGACCAGTGATTTTCTGATTCCACTGGTCCGAGCCGTTTTTTGGTTGTCCCGGACCAGCAATCCAGTACAATTTCGAACGCTGATTAAAACATTTAACATAAAAATTAAAGAAACTCTACCTTTATAGTGATAGGGTTATATAACGGCAGTTTTATGGTCCCGCTTTCTTTGTGGGGTCATTTAGCAATCAAAAGAATTCTTCTCCTCTGCAGGGGGTGCTGGAGACCCCCTAACCAGACATAAGGGCCATAAAACTTGTAGTTCATCCCGTTATCAGTCGAACTGCCCTTTTTCTCACCCCCACTCCATTGGTCATGCCCCCAACAATGGCCAAGGAATGCAGTGCTCTTCAACCTTTCCTGGGGAAATTTTCCCACGGAATAACAACTGATACTGGATATTTTCGAATTTTAAGACAGCCGAAAACGACGTATAACCGATATTGCGCGTCTTATAAACAAAGAATTTTTGTATTAAAAAGAATAGGAATGAATTGGGACTTAACGAAAACGACGTATAAATGATAAAGTCGTATAAATGAGAAACGTATAAACGGTGCTTTGCTGTATTTACTTCTTTTCCAAGCCATAGGACAGCTAGTGAATATTCTGTGATTACCCCTTGGTTTATGTCAAAAGTTTCAGTGGTTGCAGAGGTAAGAGGTTTTTGACATAAGTAGGGGCCACATGCAGCTGCCATCGAATCGAATCGAATATTCGTAATGGCATCGTAAATCGAAAAAAGCGATTCAGCAGTGTCACAATCGTTTTTCTCCATGACGTCGGCGCTCACAGGTCGACCAATGGAACTACCAGTATTACTAACGCCATCTGGCGATAAATTGACCCCATTGGACTTGCTTCACCTGACGTAAGGATGACGTGCTAACTACCATCCAATCAGAAGATACTTCGATTCACGTGACCAATATTCGAGACCCTCCGGAGGTATCGAGCTCGTTTTTGACCACGTGACTCGATACGAGTAGCAGAAGTAACAGGTTGATAACCTGTTATTTCGATATACGATGGCAGCTGCATATGGCCCTAGGTGTTTTGTTGAGATCAGTACTGTTAAATGCTGGTTGATAATGAAGACGATGGAGTGATTGTTCAGAGAGGTTTTAGTGTACCGCGTGTACCTGTATAACTTTTCAAAAATTAATTTAACAATTTTTTAAGCTCACATTACATTCCCATTCCTGTTTTCTCAAGGAATAAAAGTGAAACACTTGAATATATTTTTTGTTAATTTATAGCCTTTAATTTTGATTTTAACCTTTAACTGATTCAAAACATAAACTTAATTGCATTTCAAATACACAATAACCATTTCCAATGCACAAAATAAAATACCCAAAAGTATATACATAGTAGTACTACTTAATATACATTCTCTATTTGCCCATTGTAGTGAACACTTCATAGTCTAAAACAGTAAAGTTGTAATCCCCCATCAACAGAGTGCATGAGGCATTTTCTCCATCATAAGAGTGTGGCAGATTGGAATAGCTCTCAAGATTCGCATTGCAGTTGTGAGAAATGCAGAAATCTGCACCAGCACCAAATATTGGACCATAACTGAAATGAAACAAATTATTGTTAGTTAAATAAAAATCAACCCAAGTTTAACCTATTTTTAGGCTTACAATATTTTCTTGGATCCAACCCAGGACATATTTTTGAAATAACTTAATAATAAGTACCCTATCTATTTATCAAAGATTAAAAACTAAGTAAACAAACCTTCAAAAAGCATTAAACATAAATATTAAATTTTGTCTTTTCCTTTGTGCTTTTCATTTGACATTACTTTTCAAAAATTGTTTGTTTGACTTCATAAAATTCACAGAAAAGGTGTTCAGAATAAATATGGACATGAGGAAAAGTAAAACCAAGCACTTTCAGACATCTTGGTCGGAATTTTAAAAAAATGTCTCCGACATCTTAAATGCATGAAACACTGGACATTTTTGAACCCTAACATTTCTCCTGAAGAGAAATGTTGGGGTAGAATAGAAGAGAAATAGAATATAGTATAGAAGAGAAACAAAATAAACTAGGGCAATTTAAAAATAATTTCCCATTTAAAGCTCACAAAACATTTGATTCTTTCTATATCATAATACTTTTATAGGAATTCTACCTTACACATCCATAATACTTAACCTAAAATAACTTTTTTAAATGTAAACAGTTAAATAAAAAAGAAACCTAACAATTTGAATATGAAAAAAAATTAACAGATTAATATAATTATAATAATATTCATATTACATTATTATTACAAATGGGAAGGTCTTGTAATGTAGCAATTAACCCCGGCCACAAGTTGTAATATAGCCATTAACCCCGGCCTATTTTACTAAAGGGCCGCATGTAAATATTTGTTAGTGTTGAAGTAAAGTGAGGTGATTATGAAAAGTGTTTATAAATAGCCTGACAGCTGTGTGAAAGGGGGGCTTCCCACCTGTTTTGTTTTGCTGCCCAAATAAACATCTTTGTTTTACCAACTGTATTTTTCATTTAAAAACCCAATACGCTACAGCTTACATATATAATTTTTCTGGAGCCAGCGGTGGGATTGATTCTTCGAATGAGACTGGTGCATTTACGATTAGAGTAAACTTGGAGGAATTGAGATCGGAGGAGGTCTGGTTTGGATTTTTGCGATTCGAGTAAGACCGGTAGCCTGGGACGCCCTGTCCTGTGATATCTTCATCTATCTTAGAAGGGACCATCCTGGTCCGGAAGCCGTTGGACACCCCGTCCATTTCAGAAGGGACCATCCTGGTCCGGAAGCCGTTGGACACCCCGTCCATTTCAGAAGGGACCATCCTGGTCCGGAAGCCGTTGGACACCCCGTCCATTTCAGAAGGGACCATCCGGTCCGGAAGCCGTTGGACACCCCGTCCATTTCAGAAGGGACCATCCTGGTCCGGAAGCCGTTGGACACCCCGTCCATTTCAGGAGGAGCCATCCGGTTCAGTAGTTGTGGGACACTTCGTCTCGAGAGTGGAGTGCTCTGAGTCTTCTGCTTCCTGCTACGTAGAGGTCTGGGTCTCAGGAGCGAGAAGAGTGTAAGTTAAAAGTACTTTACGCTTAAGAAATTGTGTGTTGTATTTACGATTTTTAGCGATTGGGGTCTGATGAGTGTTTTGAAGTTAGGATGGTTATATTTATTGATTTAGAACTTTAACTTGAATTTTATTGTAAATATTTATCTTAACTTTTTTGATTGATGTTCTATTTAAAATTTTTGCTTCAATCTTGAAAATTTAACATTTTTGGATTTTGATAGTTCTATATCTTTTAAGGATAGAGATATTTTTATAGCTGTTGTCTTTTAACAATTAATTTGTTTTGTTCCTGGGTGGCATAAGTTTTTTTAAAATCATTGTAATAAGGGGTCAGTGTTCTGGTGTATTCTAGTTTCAGTATGACGTATTTACTAAGGGGTAGGAAAGATGATTTGATCAAGTTGATGGGTGAATTGGATTTGGTGGCTTCGGCAGATAAGTCAATAAAAGCATTAACCAAAATTATTGTAACTAGTGAGGGTTATGATGAGGAATTTGCCAGGGTGCTTTTTGGGGAAATTGTCAATGCTCGCAAAGCGAAGGAGGCTTTGGATCTTGAAGAGAGTCAAAGGAAGCTAGATCTTGAGCAAAGGCAGTTTGAGGAGAAGCAGCGGCAAAGAGAGTTTGAGGAGAGGCAAAAAGAGTTTGAGGATAAGCAAAAACAAAGAGAGTTTGAGTTGGAAAAACTGAGAATAGAAGCAACGAGGAAAACAGAGGAATTGGAGGATCATAGTTTTCGATCGCCAAATCGGGATTTAACCAGAATTCTACCCAAGTACGACATGAAGGACGATCTGAGTCTTTATTTAGTCTTGTTTGAACGACAGGCAACTCTGCTGTCCCTGGAGAAAGAAATGTGGGTTTCTCATCTATTGGGTCTAGTTCCTCAAGAGATAGCGCAAATCATAGCACGCGAGCCACCGGAACAAGCAGCTAATTACGATCATATTCGATCCATTCTGCTTCAGAGGTTTAAGCTAACTCCGGAACGATTTAGACAGCTTTTCAACACGCATCAGAAAGCAGTTGAGAGAAACTGGAGGGATTTTTACTATGAGTTGGCCACATACTTTGACGGATGGATCGCAGGGTGCAGGGTTGAAACGCTAGAACAACTGAGGGATTTAATAATTACCGATCAAATGAAGAAAAAGTCACCTTCAGAGTTCAAGGACATGTATTTAAGGGAATGGACTGAAATCAACTCCCCTACAGAGTTGGTGGTTCTGCTGGAAAAGTTTGAAGATGTCCGGCGGACCGTGAAACAGAAAACCAAGGATCAAGGTGGGGCAGGAGCCCAAGGTCGGTTTTCCAAAACTGAATTTCCTCCACAAAGAAGGGATCGTATGAATTTTGAAGGGATCAAGAGGGAGCGTAGTCCTTTGGAGCCTGATCGAGAGTTTGACCGGAGGAGAGAAATGCGGTGTTATCATTGCAATAAGCCTGGCCATCACATAAGGCCAAACTGCCCGAATTGGAGGAAACCACGATCAGAAGCTGTAAATTTCATTGGGGAGGAAGATCCTGAGATAGTTCTGCTGCCATACACCATGAGGGGCAAGATCAACGGCCAAGAGATCAATATTCTCAGAGACACTGGAGCCACCATAGACATTGTCTGTCAAAAATTGGTTGGTCCAGCTGACTTGACAGGAGAACATGTTTGGGTCCAGCAGCCATTGGACTCCAGCTCGACTTGTTTGCCATTGGCTGAGGTTCTGGTGGAGTGCGAGTTGGGAAACACGCTTACCAAAGCAGCTGTCATTCCCGATAGCTTGGACCAGGGTCGATATCTACTGGGAAATCGCACAGCGGCGTTATTCCAGAGGAGAAATCTGCCTTCGGATGAATGCCTGAATGCTGTAATTACAAGACAGCAAAGGAGGTTGGTAGAACAGGAGAACACCTCTTCTCCCGATGAACAGGTCAGTATTTCAGAGGAGACTCAACAAGAGTTGGTAGAAGAAGAGGAAGAGTTTCTTCCCGCGAAGGAGGATCGTGAGGTTTCGGAACTGTTAAGGGTTGATACTGAACAACTGGTGAAGGCTCAGGGTTCGGATGAGGAGATGAGTTCTGTGGTTAAGCAGATTAAAGAGGGAAACCCTCCCAAAGATTTTGAACTAGTTCAAAGCGGGCTTCTTGTAAAGTTAAAGAAGGATAAGACTGGTTTGGAGAGACGACTCATCGTTGTGCCCGCTGAGTATCGGGAAAAGATACTGAAATTATGCCACGAAGGCACGTCGGGTCATCTTGGGACCACCAAGACCAAAGACCGCATGACTAAATTTTTCTTTTGGAAGAATTGTTATAAAGAGGTGGAAGATTTTGTGAGATCATGCGATTCTTGTCAGAGGGCTGGAAAGGCAAGAGACAAGAAAAAAGCCCCTATGACTCTCGTTCCCGTGATTGGAGAAGTTTTTTCAAGAATTAACATTGATGCTGTAGGATCCTTGCCAAAAACGGATTAAGGAAAAAGGTATTTGATTACAGCCATGTGCATGTCTTCAAAGTACCCCGATGCCGTGGCAGTGACTGACATAACTTCCAGGTCAGTGATCGATGCTCTTCTTCAGCTTTTCAGCCGAATGGGATTCCCTAAGGAGATTCAACATGACCAGGGAACCTCGTTCATGAGCGAGCTCACTTCTGAGTTTTTTCGGCGTTTTGGAATCAAGGTGATACGAAGTTCAGTCTATCATCCACAGAGCAACCCTGTAGAACGGTTTCACAGAACGCTAAAGCAGATTCTAAGAGTTCTGTGCTCTGAAGAGGGATCTAACTGGGAAAATCATGTGCATGCAGCGCTTTTTGCTTTGAGGACAGTTACGCACGAGTCAACTGGCTTCAGTCCGGCGGAGCTTGTTCACGGCAAAAACTTGAGAACTCCAGTAGCCCTTTTGTACGATAGCTGGATGCAACCCGAAGAGGATAACAGAAATGTTGTTGATTACATCTTGAATCTTCTAGATCGTTTACAGAAGTGTCAGAGCTTGGCTATTGAAAACATGGAGGATGTAGCAAAGAAAAGAAAAAGCTGGTATGATAGGAACAGCGTCAAAAGAGAGTTTGCAGTGGGAGATCAGGTACTGGTGTTGGCAACTTCTCCTGCCAACAAGCTAGCTGTTCAATGGCATGGTCCTGGTACCATTGAAAGTAAGATCTCGGACACTAACTATTTTGTATCTCTTCCTGGGCGAAAGGGTTCGTCCCAAATTTATCACGTGAACCTTTTAAAGCCTTATTTTCGGAGGCCAGAATTTGTAAATCTGGTGACAACTGGGGAGGAGGAAGAGGTTTCAGATTCCGAGGAAGAAAATTCGTCTTTTTACCGTTGTCCCAATGTTTTTGACCTTGGAGAGATTTTACAAATCAGTGAGGTTCACGGGCGATTGTCTGAAAAACAAATTAATCAATTGAGTGATGTTTTATGCAAATATATTAACTGTTTTTCTAATGTTCCAGGATTGACTGATATAGTTGAGTTTGATATCGAACTTAGCGAACAGAGACAGATTCGTTCAAGACCCTACCGAATGTCTCCTAGACAAACAGAGATCTTGAGAGAGGAAATTGGGAAGATGCTGGAAATGAAGATCATCGAGGTTGGAGAGAGCGATTTCACATCACCGATGATCCTGGTTGAAGTGCATGGGAAAGATCCTAGGCCGTGTATAGACTACCGACGGTTGAATGAGGTAACAAAGACTCAGTATTTTCCCATACCCAACATTGAAGAGCGGGTGGAAGCTGTTGCTGCTGCGAGATATATTTCTATACTCGACTTATCCAAGGGATACTGGCAAATACCCCGGACGGAAAGAGCAAGGGAGTACGCAACGTTCCTCACAAGTTTTGGGTCTTTTCGTCCTCTTAGAATGCCTTTTGGTCTTAAGAGCGCTCCATTTTATTTCAGTAGGATGATGTCGGAGGTTCTGAGAGGATGTGATACCTATGCTGTGCCTTACCTTGACGACGTCGCCATATTCTCTGAGAATTGGGACGAGCATCTAAAACACGTCGACAGAGTGTTAGAGAGGATAAAGGGAGGCCAGTAAATGCCGATTTGCTCAAGCTCAGGTGAAATATTTGGGTCATTTCGTGGGACAGGGCAAACGATCTCCTAGTGAAATTAAAATTAAGGCAATCCAATATTTTCCGGTTCCTTCGACCAAGACCCAAATTCGTGCTTTTTTGGGAATTGCTGGGTACTACAGACAGTATATTCCTAATTTTTCTGTTATAGTGGCTCCTTTGACAGAATTGCTTAAAGGTAAAGAAAAGAAATCCACGGTGGTTTGGAATAAGGAATGTCAACAGGCTTTTGAGGAACTCCACTGAAAACCCGGTCCTTTATGCCCCACGTTTCGACATTCCTTTCTATGTCCAGTGTGACGCTTCAGATGTGGGACTTGGTGTGGTTCTCTCCCAGAGGACTGAGTCTGGAGAGGAGCACCCAGTTCTCTACCTTAGTAAAAAGTTTTCGTCAGCCGAGCGTAAGTATGGAACCACCGAAAAGGAATGTGCGGCTATCCTGTATGCTGTCAAGAAGCTAAGGTGCTATCTTGACGGGTCTAACAAGTTCTTTATTCAGACGGATCATAATCCTTTGGTATGGTTAAAACAGAACTCTGGTGTTAATCCACGTCTTATGAGGTGGGCTCTGGCACTGCAACCTCTTAATTACGAGATAGTCCATCGTCGTGGAAAAGACCACCAGAATGCTGACAGCCTTAGTCGTCTGTTTTAAATTACTGTAAAATAATTTTCTTCTGTATGTTTTTAGAGTATGCAAAATAATTAATATTTGATGTTGTAAAATTTCAGGTCTTTGTTTTAATGAATTTTTTGTAACTTTTTACTGTGTAAAAAGTTTTTCTAAGGGGGGAGGAGTTGTAATGTAGCAATTAACCCCGGCCACAAGTTGTAATATAGCCATTAACCCCGGCCTATTTATTTATTATTTATTTATTATTAATATTTGTTAGTGTTGAAGTAAAGTGAGGTGATTATGAAAAGTGTTTATAAATAGCCTGACAGCTGTGTGAAAGGGGGGCTTCCCACCTGTTTTGTTTTGCTGCCCCAATAAACATCTTTGTTTTACCAACTGTATTTTTCATTTAAAAACCCAATACGCTACAGTCTCCTAAAAAATCACTGTATGTTTAAATGACAGCATAAGCATACTTGTATAAAATGAAAACCTTTCTGCCAACTTAAATTTTTCAAAAAATTTTCTGCAAGAATTTACACATTTTTAAGTCCCTCTCTCTAAAAAAAACACATTGTTACTGAAATACCCAAATTGGGACTGTAATAATTTTTATCTGTGCTTACATTGATACTAATTTTTCATACTAGTGATTTTAAAACTTTTAAATAATTTACATCATTGTATTTTTTATCATAATTGGAGATTCCTAATAACTGCTCTATCTAAAAATGAAAGATGTAAAATCTTTGATAGATCGACAGGATTGAAAAATTTAATCAACTAGAAAATATACCTGGCCTTGCATGGGTTGAGTTATGGCTTTTTTAGAATTTCTTTTTTAAATTTTTCAATATATTTTATACCTTATTTTACCAGGTAAAATGTATTAAAATCCATCCAATTCTGCAGAAAAATTTCTAAAAAGAATTTTTTTAGTAGTTTTATTGCAGAAAAAATTCTAAAAAAATTGTTTTCATATTTTTCTGCAGAAAAATTTCTGAAAAAATTTTTTCTCTGTATATTATTTGTGTATATTATACAAGTATGAGCATAAGACTAATCAGAAATAAACAAGTAACACAAAAGAGAAGTTAAATAAGTTAATTGTTCACTGGGAATTTTTAAGTGTAATAAAATTTCCAAAGTATCAAAACAACTTATTTGGAGACATAACTGTTGTCAAGCATACTTTCTTATTTTTCTCCACTCCAAACTTCAAAAATCAAGTACTTTTCAAGGCCCATTTTTAGTTTTTCATAGACAAACATATTAAGGTAGAAAAGCTATTTATGAGCAAAGAAACTATCTCCTAAGTACTGTAATACGAGGCAAATCAGAAAATTATTTTAATTCCCTTGCAAATTACGATCATAGTAAATTTTCCCATAAATTTATATTTTTAAGTATATAAGCTATTGAAATTAGCCATACAAAAGGCAAGAGAAGAGTTTTATAACAAATATAGTTAATGAATACTTTTATTCATTTAGAACATGTGCACCAAGAATTTTAATTTTGGAGAATTAAATTTCAAATTTGTGTAATAAAAATGAAATTGGGGGTGGGTGGGGTAGAAACTTATCCTCTAAACTAGAGTTAATGGTGTTATAGTTCATTTTGACTCTTTTGAAAACACCTAAAGTGCACAGAAATTTTAAAGGGGGATAGCAGTTCTTTTTCTAGAAAAATATAAGAATTTTGTTCCCTAAAAAAAGTGTTTTAACTCATTTTGAAACCCAGTAGGTTACATCAAGGTAGACTACTCTTTGTAGGTCACAAAATTTTTAAGAAAAAAAACAGTACATATTAGATTTAAAAATTTTAAAGGCATTAGGGGGTGATTTTCCCTTGAAAAATTTTGGAACATTTACTGGTAAAAGTAGGGTTTTCATTCATTTTGACACCCCATTTGAGGAACATTCCTCGTAAGTCACTTAATTTTAAGGAAAAGACCAGTAAAACAATTGATGTCAAAATACAAGGAACTCAATTAATTGTGACTCACTAACGTTTGGGAACCAATAACTAAGGCATTGGTTCAGTTATAAGTTGATTATGAACATTTTTTTAAGGAATGGTTTTCAATTTCTATAATAGTATGGTGCAAAGTCAAAGGTGTAGATTACGAAAAGCAAGTAAACATGCACAGAGATGGTATTAAGTTTATACCAATATGTGTGATTGATTTGTAAAGAGGGCAATACGTTTTACAACGAAATGGTATTATAACAAACAATGGTGTTAAAACAACATGTAACTTAACTATCCAACCAAAAACACTTACTCAGGATGGTGAGCGATTGCAAACATTTTTTTCACAACTTCAAATTTAGTTGGAGGAACATCTGTATTGTTTATGAGGGTAAAAAGAAAAGCTTTGTCTGAAGGAACATATCGGCCTCTGCCTCTTGTTTTACCCCACGGAACATCGCTGAAGCCACCACACAGTTCTCCATGGGAGCCCTAAAACAAAACATGTTTTTGGTTAAAGCTGTGTAACAATACCATAATTACATAGATTTAAATACAAATTATAAGTACCCAGAAGAAAGATTATATCTCCACCAAAACAACCCCATTTTCCATCACTAATTTTAAATAAATAACAATGGTTAATGATACTGTAGTAAAAGTAGGTTCATATTCGACCCTTGTCTAAGGATTCACACATAGCTAAACTATCCTTAAATAAAAGCCCAATTGAGAAATAATCAAAAGCATGAGAGTCTCTTAAGAAACAAGTACAGTATTTCCTTTGTAATAACAACAGACTCTTACCAAGACTCTTACCTCTCTTTATATACCCTCTCAGTTTGTTGATTAAGAGTTTGATGGGCATGATTCAATTGGGGATTATAACGTTGTACAGGGTATTTGGAAAGAAGTAACACATAGAATTAAAAACATTAATTGTTGTATAAGTTCAAAAAGTTCATTCTAAATCAGCCCAGAAAACACCAAAGGTGCCCCTTCATTACATTAAAGGTGTTTTGTTGGATAAAGAATTGCAACTAATAACATTAAAACATGGATTAAACAAGAAGTGCGAGCTTATAATGTGTTCTAATTCTTACTTTAACAGATGATAAATTTTTATTAATAAAAGATAATCGGGATGAGGAAAGGCCTATAAAATAGAAATAAAGACCTAAAACCTTTATTCCTATATAATTAACTTATCATTTACACATAGATAAAAAATATACTTTAAATTAATAAGTAAATTAAATTCATAACTCACTTTAAGGAAGTCTCCCCAGGAAGTTACTGAAGCATGGATATGATAAACAAGAGTAAATTTAAAGATTGCAAAAAAATTCTTTGAATTTTAGAGTTTATTACAGTATGAATATGTTCTTAGCAGAGAAAATTAGAGTGTTAAGAAAGCATGTTAGAAAATGCTAATTAAAATAACTGTTGAGGAAGATGAGATAATAAGTCAAGGTTTTCCTTACAGAAAGAGATAAAATTCAGATTTTCTTTGAAGCATACACTTAAAAAATGTAAACAACTGTTTAAAAATGATAGGATACACGAAAAATACATGATTTTCAAACTTAATTTCTATCAAAATTTTAAAAGCTACATCCATCTAACACATTAATTTTGGCACATAATTTTTTGAATACCTAATCACCCTTGAAAACCAAATATGTTGTCATGGACAGAGGAAATGGACCAACTGCGGGTTCAGTAACTGCTGAACTTGGTTTTGAAAGGGTGACAGAATTTAAATATCTAGGTTCAATTATCACTGACAAAAATGAGTTAAACCCAGAGATAAAGGCTAGACTGGCGGCTGGAAACAGATGTTACTTTTCAATGATAAAGTTGTTTAAGTCCTCTCTGCTGTCAAGAAAGTTAAAACTAAAATTATATAAAACAATAGTCAGACCTATCGTTACATATGGAGCAGAAACTTGGACAACCACTCAGAATGAAGAGAAAAAACTTATTGCATTTGAAAGAAAGATATTACGGAAAATATATGGACCAGTCAAAGATGGAGAGGTTTGGAGAATTAGGAGCAATTTAGATTTAAGTAGACTATATAAAGAAAAAGATATTGTCAATATAATAAAATCTAAAAGAATACAATGGCTTGGACATCTGGAGAGAATGAGTGACGAGAGAGCTACAAAGAAGGTCTACAGAGGAAAAATAGAGGGTAGGAGGAAGATCGGACGTCCTAGAAAGAGATGGCTGGACGAGGTTGAGGGAGATTTGAGGAAGATGAGGGTGAGAAATTGGAGGATAAAGGCCAGGGATCGGAGAAAGTGGAACTGTCTTGTGAGGGAGGCCAAGGTCCTACATGGACTGTAGAGCCGAGGAGGAAGGAAGGAAGCACCCTTGACTTAATTCATGTAATATCATCTATCACATCTTAATTCATCTATATTCTTAAAGTGCTAAGTATTAAAAAAAGTATTGACATACATCAAGTAACTAAACAAACTTTAGTAAGGACAGCAAGTTATTGAAGTTCTAAACTTTTCAAAAGTAAACCTTCTTATGAAAAGAACTTAATAAAATATATTTTTCTTAAAAAAGAAACACATTTGTTTTTTCCATTTCACTTACTAAAGCAATAACAAAAGTGGGGTTGTGTCCATCACAATGATAGTGGAAGGCTTCAGCTGTATACCCATGAGTAGAAGCTCTATACAGCAGTCTCCACATCTGCTTGGAATTTCCAAACCATGAATTTAGGATTCTTTGCATGTGTAGCTTCTCTCCACTCAGTAATTGGGACCCTTGGAACAGCTTCAAAGAAGTACGAGGTTGGATCCTTTTGTCTTCTGAATGACAGAATTTGTTGGGCAAGGCAGCGAAACGATACCTGAAACACCAAGAAGAAATATACTATGAAAAAAATTCAGTTAACACATCTTTTGAACTATACAGCAAGTTTATCATCTCACACAGCATTTTAAAGCAAATATTTTTGTAGTTTATGCAAGTAAAAAAATAAGGTAGTGATTTGCCTATTTAAGTTTGACATGGTTGTGTTTGAAAGGAGAATTTCACCATTTATTGCTGGTTAAGCGGACAATAGGTGTAAACTCACAACTCTCAAGCGTCACCTCCAACCGTGGAATGGTTTCGTCCTTGTTAGGACTCATCAGCATGGTATAGGATGGTAACCCAAGAGAGAGGAGGGCAAGTACTAGTCTAGCCGACTATAACTGAAAAAGTGGTGACCATTGATTAGTCCTCCACTCATCATCTGGAATGACAATGGCATTCCTAGGACAGATTTAATTTCAGAAAGGCAAGGTAAATGAAAGGAGAATATCACCATTCATCACTGGTTAAGTGGAAAATAAGTGTAAACTCGCAACTCTTAAGCGTCACCTCCAACTGTGGACCGGTTTCGTCCTTGTTAGGACTCATCAGCAATCAGCACGGTATAGGATGAGTGAAGGACTAATCAATGGTCACCACTTTTTCAGTTATAGTCGGCTAGACTAGTACTTGCCCTCCTCTTTCTTGTGTTACCATCCTATACCGTGCTGACGAGTCCTAGCAAGAACGAAACCGGTCCACGGTTGGAGGTGACGCTTGAGAGTTGTGAGTTTACAACATGGTTGTGTTTGTTATGGGTCAATTTAACATTTGATTCTACATAGTTCCTACTCTTTAATGATGAAAAAGTTCAAGTAAGGATCATTTTAAGTTTTTTATGTACTAGCATGAAAAGCAGAAAATCCTTTTATAAGTGAAGAAACTTACTATCCTTAGTACCCCTACTCCAGAAGACAACTTCTCTCAAAAATATCTCTTATAGTGAAAAAATACTACATTATATTACTATTCAAATATTTAACAATTCCAAACATATTAAAATAACTTACTTGTAGTTTTAGGAAAGTCACATAGAAAAATTAAAAAAGCTAAGTGATATATACGTCTGTTCTCTATAACGTTAAAAATCGCCTTTGTGCTTAAAAGAAGCTAACGGAAATTGAACTATTTGAATAAAAAATGAACTTTTTCACATTTAAATTCAAGAGAATTACAGATAACAATATGTCAAATAAAATATGAGGACTCTTAAATACTTTGCACTGAATTCAAGTACTTTTCAGGGCCCTTGAAAACAAAAATAAAATTCAAATACTTTTCAAGACCCGAGGGAATCCTGCTCTAAGGTTGATAAATGACAACAAAGTCAACAGAAGGGTTTAAAATTTTAAATTTACCACCTCTCTGTCCAGAACTCAATTCAAATTTAATTTTAGATATGATTATTAGTGATCATGGGTCAAGTGGAAATCATTGCAGGTTAAATGCTTTGCACGGGAAAAGGAAACCAAACTTGAATAGAGGAATCAAATTTAAAAAGGCTAGTTGCATAAAAATTAAGTATCTATCTGTAATTTGTATGTAAAAAAGTTTAAAGTAAAAGCAATAAGAAAAGAAGAGTTCTTCACCAGTAACCTCTGGTTAGAGGAATGTGTGAGAAAACTCCAGCTCTCAAGCGTCGCCTCCAACCGTGGACCGGTTTCGCCCTTGTTAGGGCTCATCAGCACGGTATAGGAAGGTAACGCAAGAGAGCGGAGGGAGAGCTTTTAGTCTAGCCGACTATAACGGAAAAAGTGGTGACTATTGATTAGTCCTCCACTATCTGCCGGAATGAACTACGCATTCCCTAGAACAGATTTAATTCCCGAAAGGCAAGGTATGAAAAGAAGAGTTCTTCACCAGTAACCTCTGGTTAGAGCAGTGTTTCCCAACGTGGGGCGCACGCCCCACCGGGGGGCAATATCATTTTCTAGGGGGGCAATTTGAAAATTTTCAACCAAATTGCCCCCCAGGTGGAGCCAATCCAGGGGGAAAAATTAAAAAAATTTTAAATGGAAGTTAAATCTGATTCTATTAATCAAAATGCAAATCTAACCTTAAAATTTATATCCACAATTTCCCAACTAGAGGTACCAAACTAGTTAAAAACCATGCTTCCTAGAGTCAAATTTCCAAAAATTTGCTGGGGGAGGACCCCCAGACCCCTCTGGTACTTCGAACTTAATTACTCAAAACTTGATTTAGTTCTTTAGCATGCAAATTCTACCTAATAATGTTCTGAAAAGCTTCATTTGACTTATTAAATATACATAGGAGGGAGGGCTAAGAAGTAATTTTGGATCCCTCTCAACAATTTCTATATATGCCACTGAGACCGGGGGCATGGAAAATTTAGAAAGACTTTGGTGGGGCATGTGGACCGAAAAAGGTTGGGAAACACTGGGTTAGAGGAATGTGTGAGAAAACTCCAGCTCTCAAGCGTTGCCTCCAATAAGTTATAACACAGCATTTAAGAGAATGATTCATGTCATCTATAACTTATTTAGTTATTATCATCATGCCTAAACTTTTAATTCATTTTTTAGGGGAAAATGTACAATGTTTAATGTGAAACAAATGTAAACTATTAATGTATGACTTATCAAACCTTTCTAGAGATAGTTCCATAGGAACAGCTCCAGTTGGCTCCACCTCTTCAGCAAATACTTGGCTATCAATCAATAAGATGCGCACATGGTTTATTACTCCAGACATTTGCTAAAAAATACATTTACTATTTAAAAATTTATCTGTGTAAATTGAAATTTATTAAACTCTGAAATAACTTGATATATCTCAACAAAAAATTTATTTTTGAATGGCAATATATCAGTTGACATTATTTAAACAGGATGATTTATACCTATTATCAGGGACGGATTAAGGGGGGGGGCGGTGGGGGCGATCGCCCCCCCCTTGCCCTGAGACGAAAAAATTTTTTTGGTTTCAAATAACAAAACTTTGTTCGTAATAAATTTCGAAGAAGTAAAATAGCTTTCAGTAAACCACGCAAGTTAAAAAGCTCCTGTTGGATGGGTTGAAAAAGGACACCAAACACAGGCCCCCTTTAACCTTGGCTGTCACCTTGAAGAGGTCATTCAAACAAGATAACCGGACAGTCGTTCTGTCGTTTGTTTATCTGCACTCCCGTCCCCCTATGTTGTTTTAGGGTTTCTTCCCTATTTCCTCTGAGGAACTGGGAGAGAGGCAGGGGATAGGTGGCAAGGAATGCAGGGAGTTCTCGGTAAGGGGATATCGCCCCCCCCCTTTTAGTGAAAATATTCACGTGAGGTGCTTCTCAAACACCAGTGGTCACTGCCTAATGAGACAATTTCAGTGCTTCGGGTCGCGAGTGAAAATTGTCATTGCTGTTGGAGAACTTTCGAGCTGTGGCCTGTGGGACATAAGGGACTTTTTATCATCAAGCGTTTGCCTTACCAATTTATATATTTTTCTATACGCAAGGAGAAAAATGTAAGTTTATACTCAACTCTTTTAAAAGAATGTTTGTTTCATGTATTTTAAATTATGACTAGGTCTGGAAGTTCCATGTTATTACATTTATTTTATAATTATTATTTTGAAGAGTTCTCTGTTTCGAATATTACTAATATTACACGTTTCAAAGGATTTTCGATCGATTTATTGATTTATACTAGCCTTATGTTACATACTTCGGTTTATTCTCATGTTTTTACATATTTAAGCGCTTTGCTACTTATTCAATTCATCCAATTTTAGATTTGTCATCAATAATCACAAATTTAAGTATAACTTTATGAATCTAATATTGTAGATGAAATTTAGTGAACCCAATGCTAAATTTACTAACCAAAAGTTGTGTATACATAATTAAAAGTAATTGAATGTGTCAATTTTGTGTTTTTCAAAACTGAACTGTTTAAACGCCTTTCTTTCGTTTAAAAATGCTTTCTATAACAATCATTACTCTTTCTCTCTTCTCTCTCCTAATCATTACTCTTATATCTATTCATTTTGTTCCTATGTCCTCTTTTTAGACTTTAAAAAACTTTTATTTTTTCTACTTGGGAAAATACCCCTGAACGAAGGATTATTTAGCCGATCATTAAGTTTTGGCTTTTTAAGCTTGGTATTTTACTTACCCGCTTTATATATGCCGGAGAGAGAGATTCGGATATAGTATTTGAGGGATTTGGAAACTCTATCTGGAAGATGAACTTTTAACAACGCCAAAGAGTCAATAAAAATTAATTTAAAATCCATAACACTATTTTTTATTTTTAGACACCAAGGGTATTGTTGAGCATTGGTCTATGTTTATTATACTTTAAAAATTATTTTGTTAAGTTAATTATGTATGATGCTAATTTTATTAAATCCCTTATTAAGATAATGAAAACCCCTCTGAAAACATTCTTGTGAGGACATATTAAGAAAAATGGCTTTAGATTTTGACACAATATAAAAGTACATCATAAAGCGATCGTCGAGTATTACATTTTTCTTCAAAAAAAAAAGAGTAGAACGGGTAAGAATTATAAAATTTTTAATTTGAATTGTATAATGTAAGTTGAAGTAGAAGGGTAAGGCAAGGAAAGAAAGAAATTTAAAAAAACCCAGCTTATGAAAATATTTGCATTACAGGAAAGTTTTTTGTTGTGAATAAATTATTATGTGGAAGAATTTTAAAACATAATGCTCTAATAAAGTCAACAGCAGTGGTGGATCTACCGGGGGGAGGGGCTTTCGGGGTGAAGCCCCCCCCAAAAAAAACAGCTAATATTTTACTAAGTTTGTCAAAACGCAAAAAATCTATACCCGAAATTCGGATGAGGCGTACCAAAACGAGTTGAAAAAGTGGGGTTTTTGACTTAAATTTCCAAAAATTTTCTGGGGGAGGACCCCCAGACCCCGCTTTTATTGGTTTGAGTAGGATAATTCACTACCTTTTCCGTATTATTACCATTAACAAGAAGAATCAATTGGATTATGAAAATTCTTAGCTCCCCAAAACCAAATCCTGGATCCGCCACTGGTCAACAGGAGATACGAATGCTGAAGGGTTTGAATAGTTATTTAATGTTTTCGCAATTTAATCCTTAAAATAACTTTCAACATGCAGAATAATCACAAAATTAAAATTACCCTAAAAAAATCGGACCGCCCCCCCTTGAAAAGTTTCTTAATCCGTGCCTGCCTATTATCATTTGAATTTTTAGCACTATAGATTCTTGCTGAAAGAAGGTGAATGAATTTTGAATTACAAAAGTATGTTGCTGTTTTCTGTTTATAAACATATTTGGTAAAAAACGTAACAATTCCTTAAAAAACAGGATTTTTTATATCACAGCAATAAAGTGTAAAATAATAAAGGTAATACAGTAGAACTTCAATTATCTGAACTCTGACTATCTGATTCGTTGATTATATGAATCGATTTTAGAATTCAATCCTACTCTTTTAAACTTAGTTTCAGTGCTTAAAAACGAAGATGGAAGTAAGCAAATCAATGCAGGTAGAAACAAACAAATATTAAGAACATGTTGTTTTAAGTGGTTTTTGCAGGAAAGTTTTATGGGAAACCTAATTTCAGGTGTACATCTTTGTATAAAAGTTAAAATCTTAGTTTAGATGGTTGTTCATCCTTTGAAGTTAAAGCAAGTAACAACTGGCTAAGAACCCCCTTTTAACCCCTTTTTTTTTCAGAAAAGCCAATTATTCGAAGTTTTGATTATCCAATTGGGGCATGGTGCAAATTGATTTGGATAATTGGATTCTACTGTGTACCAGGTATAATTACTAATAAGAGAATATTATTAGGTATAACTTTATAAAAAACAATAAGGTCAAATTTTAAAATATATTATAATGCAAAATGGCAATTGAAATGTAGCTAATACTTGAGTAATCCTTGCTCTCTCTTCTTCAGTCCAATGAGCTGTTGGTTGAGTTACACCAGCTTGATGTTTAGCCCAGGAAAGAACAGCTCTCCATACATCTTCCTCTTCGATAGCCAACTAAATGTAAATGACATGTTAAAAAAGGTTCTTACTTTTAAAATTAATATTTTTGATTATTTGCTCTAGTTATGTTATCATCAGCAATTTATCATTATTGATAGATTTCAAAGTAAAAAGAATTATAAAGAATCAAATGTTTCATTTATAACTACAGTCTAAATCAGCAGTCGGCAAGTAATTTTACTTGGGGTCCAAATAATTTTGAAAATTTTCATCGAGGTCCGGAGAAAAAATAGGTTACTATTACTACTTTAAATTTTTATCTTCCGATACACATATATTTTTACAAAGATGCTTCCTGCTTGATTAAATTGTTATATAAATTTAATACTTATTATTAGATGTTTTTACATTAAAAATCAGTGTCTGGGGGTTTTCTCCAGAAAATGCTTCAAAATTTGACCTTTAAAAAGTGGGTCAAACAAATTTTTTTACCTTAAAAATACATATTAATTATTTTCAAAATGTTTTGGCGGTCCAGGAAATAACCTCACGCGGTCCGGATGCGGACCTCGGTCCGCCAGTTGCCGACCCCTGGTCTAAATTCTAAAATTCTTATTTTTTTGCTATTAATTTTTGTTTTTCCTAATTAATAAGTTTCAATTCAAGTATTGAAAAATATCTTATTATAAACTAAAATGCATTTTAAACAATCATAAATAATGAAACATATAAAAATGACTTTATTAATAATTTTCAAAAGTCCTATTTAAGTAAAAACCTAAAATCTAGTGAAATAAAAGGAAACCACAAATGGCATTATAAATATTTTGTAAGTTGTATTTTATTTATTACATATTTAATTTGGAAAAAGAAGGATAAAATTCTAAAATAACTGATAGGACATTTTTACACAAAAAGCATTATTTAATAAAAAGTCAATTAAAATATCACACAGATAACTGATTTATAGGAGTATATAAATTAGTTAAATGAATTTTGAAAATTATTCCCAAACATTTTCTTAAATATTTCAGAAATTGAACTATATCAGTTTTTATGTTTTCTTTCTAGCAAGGTTAATATTCAATTTCATTCTTTCTACTTAATTGGAAAAATCAAGCTGAGTATCCACATTTCATTACATAATCAGAAGAAACGAGATGGATCAAGGCTTCCTTTGGCAGATTTAAGAAAGCTGTCGTTTCCACACATTCCAATGCATTTTCTCCTATGAATGCAGTGCATCTATCCACAAATGACCGGCCTCCTTTATTACCTGGGAAGAAGATTATTTTTATAAATGTTGTCAAACAAAATGAAAGATTTAACAAATATTTATAAAGCTTTAACTATGTGTAAAATTAAAAAAAATATTAATAATACCAGGGATACGATTTTCTATTCCCAAAGCAGCTGGCAAGAAGGTGCAAGCATTGTGGACATTGAGAGTGCTGTTGATGTGATCTTCACAACACATGCGAAGCTCATCTATTCCTAGTTCTTGGGCAATTGACAGGCTTTCGAACACTGTGCTGTCTTGGAGAATGACCTAGATTTGTTTAATAAAAAAGTAAAACTTTCTTGAAGAATGAAGAGGAACAGGGAAATTATTTTTATGTGAAATCAGAAGAAACATTATTCAAACTTCTCCTTGTTGCGATATGAAGAAACACTTTATACTAAAAATTTTAAACCTGAATCATAAATGAAAGTATTTACATTAAAAAATATAACTTGTCTAAAGTTTTATATACCTTGGAAAGTTTATGCGTATATTTTGGTGTAATAAAAAAAAGAGTTAACCTTAATTCCTACATTTTGAAGAGTTTCATTAAAATTTCTCTTCAGTAATGCTTTTGAATAGTAAGTTAATGCATCAATCAAAAGTGATACCTTTTTACTCAACCAGATCTATTATCGTACAAAGTTGTAAAACTCATTTATCGTAGGAAAAATAGCTAAATTTTCGTGTGCGTTTAAAACCACCAAAACGAAATTCCAAACATTTTGAAATTTCTTTTCCCAAAATGTAGACACAAAATAAACCTTCTATAATGTACCGCTTTTACCTTAAAATGAGTAGTTTTAAAAATTACACAGGTAAAAACTAAATAAGGGAATAAAATACTTCAGATAAGGGAATCGGATATATTTTCTACGGTATTTTAGGCATACCTCCATCGCCAGTTTGACAATGAGGCACTCGAGAACACAAAAGCTATCGCCTTAATGTATTCTTCCAAGATGCATCTTAAAACATTCATACACCACGAGGGGCCAGTAAGATCGATGCACAAGAGCTCTACTCTATAGCTTTACCTTTCCGGTGTATAAGTAAAAGAGAACTTCTCTGAAGACCTCAGGCTTGGCATGGGGAAGACGAATGGGCGTGGGGGTCCCGGGAGGGGAGGGGGACACTGTGGAGCCAGGCACTTTGCACATCTCGCCACGCTTCACGTTCTGGAAACTGGTGCATCTGAAATGAAGAGGGCGGTGAAATCGACTTGGTCGGTTTCAACTTGATTTTGCAGCAAAAATAAAGACAATTATACTAATGTTTCTGATTTCGAAAAACAACATGCAAAATCAAAGATACAGATATAAGCTTAATCTTTTGTTTATTATATGAATATATCCAACGCAAAGGAGGGAAATGTCATTATATGTTAGTCACTACCTAACGTATTGATGATGTAACGTATTTTAACGTATACCTACTAGGGTGGGCCGAAAAAACCTTTTATTTTTTTCGAAGTTGTAATAGCGCGGAAAAGTTGCAAATCATATAGACAAAGAAAAAGAAAAAAATTTCAAAATCGGTTAATATCTTCCGATCACGCATAGTCCCAAAGTTTGACAAAATATGAAAAAACTTCATTTTTGCGATTATTTTTTTAACCAAATCAAAGATTAAACTATCAAATATTGGTCATGATTTTTTATGTGGAACTAATATAGTTATAGACATAATCGTTCAGGTTCCATTCTTCTATCACTTTTTTTCGTTAAATATAATTTTTTTAAAGTTCATACAAATTTTCTAAAGTTGTTTTTCCTGCATTTTTAAACAGCTAATAACTTTAGAACTATAGAACTTAAAAACTTGAAATCAGTCCCATTTTGTTCGTAAATTTTTTTTCGTTCATTAGGTGTGCATCAAGATCATCATTTTCAAAAAAAATTTTAAAAATTTGAAAAAAGTAAAAAAAAATTTAATAAAATTTTTTTGTTTAAATTTTCTTTTGAAAAAATATTAATAGCCTTTTTACTCTTAAAATGTACATAACTACCAAATTTCAAGTTGAAAATAAAATTTAATCATGTATAAAAAAATAAAAATAACCGTAATTTAGTCAAATCCCTAAACATTCCCTAAAATTATACACCAAGAGCGATTCACTCAGGGAAAATTTATCAAATCACTTGAGGGTGTTCATATGACTTAAAACGTGTAAAAAATGTCACATAAATTTCAGAAAATAAGACCATTAACAGATTCGGTTCAAAATCTTACAATGCTAGTTCCCAACTCTAAGTTAATTCAATTTGCATGAATTTTACTTGAATATTCCTTAGAAATGTGTTTATAACCAATTTTTTATGTTCTAAAACTTTTAATTAACTTTTATTTGACTTGTTAAAAGTAAAAACAATTAGATATAAACATAATTCTTAGAAATTTTCAGGAGAAATGCATGCAAATTGAATTAACTAAATATGAAAATGTGAAATTTTCAATATTTTGGCAAATTTTGGGGCTTATGCGCGATAGGATTATATTAACTGACCTAAACCAAATTAAAACACAATGTTTTTAGGCTCTATTTGAAGACGATGCAAACTATTACGTTACGAAAACATCAAATTAAAAAAATTAACGCAAAAATCAAGTTTTTTCATATTTAGTTAAGTTAATTCAATTTGCATGCATTTCTCCTGAAAATTTCTAAGAATTATGTTTATATCTAATTGTTTTTACTTTTAACAAGTCAAATCAAAGTAAATTAAAAGTTTTAGAACATAAAAAATTGGTTATAAACACATTTCTAAGGAATATTCAAGTAAAATCATGCAAATTGAATTAACTTAGAGTTGGGAACTAGCATTGTAAGATTTTGAACCGAATCTGTTAATGGTCTTATTTTCTGAAATTTATGTGACATTTTTTACACGTTTTAAGTCATATGAACACCCTCAAGTGATTTGATAAATTTTCCCGGAGTGAATCGCTCTTGGTGTATAATTTTAGGGAATGTTTAGGGATTTGACTAAATTACGGTTATTTTTATTTTTTTATACATGATTAAATTTTATTTTCAACTTGAAATTGGGTAGTTATGTTCATTTTAAGAGTAAAAAGGCTATTAATATTTTTTCAAAAGAAAATTTAAACAAAAAAATTTTATTAATTTTTTTTTTACTTTTTTCAAATTTTTTTTTGAAAATGATAATCATGATGCACACCTAATGAACGACAAAAAATTTACGAACAAAATGGGACTGATTTCAAGTTTTTAAGTTGTATAGTTCTAAAGTTATTAGCTGTTTAAAAATGCAGGAAAAACAACTTTACAAAATTTGTATGAACATTAAAAAAATTATATTTAACGAAAAAAAAGTGATAGAAGAATGGAACCTGAACGATTATGTCAAAACTATATTAGTTCCACATAAAAAAATCATTAACACTATTTGATAGTTTAATCTTTGATTTGGTTAAAAAAATAATCGCAAAAATGAAGTGTTTTCATATTTTGTCAAACTTTGGGGCCTATGCGCGATCGGAAGATATTAACCGATTTTGAAATTTTTTCTTCTTTTTCTTTGTCTATATGATTCGCAACTTATCCGCGCTATTACAACTTCGAAAAAAAATAAAAGGTTTTTTCGGCCCACCCTAATACCTACCCTTTGTCTGTTAGTCACTACCTAACAGAACTAAATTATTTCAGTAAAAAACCCTTTTTTTAACTTTAATTTTTTAAGTTATTATTTTTACATCCTATACAACAGCGGAATAAAAATTCCTCGAACCCGACGGTGCTCTGTGGAATACCGCAAAATGTATCACAAAAGCATTTTATTCACAACACAGTTTGTTTCTCTCGTCATCGTCAGTTGCTGTATCTGTAAAGTTTGCTTTTCCCAAAGCAAATAGCACCTGTAAATGCTGTTTTTCCTTTAGAGCCCATTTGATGCAGTGAAAACAACCACATCAAAGTCAACTTTTTTCCCCTCAGAACTCTAAAATATCGATGAGAGAGAATAAAGCGGTATATTTGACATATAGATATATAATGTCGTTTTTTAAGCTTTATAGAAAAAAATAGCTCGTTTGTATAAAACTTAAATTACAGTCCGACACCGCGATTAGAAAAACTTCTGACATCGCCGTAGTACAATATTGAGGCGAGTGCTGTAAGGAAACTGGTTATTTTTCAGGTGATGGCAATTCTTTAAACCCTGAAAAACCATTTAGTGCCAAATCTGTGTGACTATCATTTAAATTTGAACTTTTCAAAGGTTTGTTTCTCGTAGTGGTCAGACAATGCAATATTTCTGAGTTATACAATAGAAACCTGAACATCTTGAAACAATACCTTCAAGCATCCACAATCCGTCTCAATACAAGTGTTACTCTTGAAACTAGACGTAATACTTGTGTTTTTAAGTTTTTCTTTAGGCTTCTAAATAATGAGATTGATTGTTCTGACCTACTTAATCTCTTAAATTTTCACGTTCCGCAATATATGACAAGAAATAAAACTGTTTTTGAAATTCCCTCCTGTAACAAAAATTATTTATTAAACCAGTCAATATTTCAATTCTGCAAATTGGTAAACAACTTGCCAATTGATTCTGATATTTTCTTTAATTCTTGCAGTGATCTTGTCAGGGTAATTAGGTTATGAATTTCGACTTTTAAATTTTTCTTATTCATTGTTTGTTCTTGTTGTTTAATATGTGTCTTTTATAGGGTTTTTGTGTGTCTTTTATAGTGTTTTTTGTGTGTCTTTTACTTTGTATTACCAGTCATGTAATTGGATTTTTATCTGTTTGACTGTAGAATAAATAAATAAAGAAATAAATATTAGCCAATGTCCCCACCCACAAACATGCGACACCTGACGGCGTCAGCGCTTGACACCGCGGGGGCAAATATCGCGTATCTCGGCGTCGCACACAGTGGAATGCCTTTTAATCGATAAGCGGGTCCTCTTTCACGTCGCTGTGCATCGGTAATTAATCACGAATAATAAGGAGGAGCGCCCGCTTCGCTCGATAATTAATTTATGCCGCCGAGAGGAGGGGTGAGGACTTGGCGAGATCAAAGGGGGTCTTTTGGCGATGTTTTGAATGGGTGTCAACTGTTAGTGGGAATTGTTTAAGTTGGAGCACGTCCGGAAGAGTGTTTCATGGAAATGTCGGAGATAGAATATGTGATTGTCATATATTTGGGATGTTGAATTAAAGCGGTTCTTAAATTTTCAAACATCGAACTAGCTTTTCTACAACCAGTGATGAGATTGGCAAAAAAAGAGAGTATGAAAACTGCGGGAACGACATTTGATCTCTTAAATAAAAAATTAATAGGAAAACCAATAACTATTTAGTTGTTGACATTAATGTTAACAATGAATTCTCAACACTTAAAATTAATTCTGCCATGTTAAGTTGTAATATTGAATTGGCTTAAACATGAAAATGTGTTACAGAAAAGAGAAACGTGTAAGTCAAGAACATCAACTTGAGTAGAGAAAAAAAAATGCCACCCAAATATTTCAGTTCAAAAGTTAAATTAAAGTAAAAAATCTTAAATTTTTAGAATAATTTTAAACTAAGTAGGAAAATTCTCCAAAAGTCTGAAAAATCTCATTTCTGTTTAATGAAAATAATATGAGAATTCCGCTTTAATACACACTGCAATCGTTTCCTTGAGGTCCCTTTTCAAACTGTTTTTGTTTACACCGGTGGGAAAAGTGTGCGTTTATTTTTGAGAAGTTTCAGTAATAAATAAAACACACATTACAATTCTGAATTACACCCGCGTCCCACTGAAAAAAGAAATTAAAACTTGAGAAAAAAAATTCCATGTTTTTTTATAAGAGTGGGCTGTTTCAATACGTTCAACTGTGTGGGACGTCAAGAATACCAAAAACACTTCTTATGTAGTAGAAATCGGAAAAGCGATTCTTCTTCTATTAAAGCATTATGTTATGGAATACACCAGAAGTACCACTAGGACTTCTGGTCAAAGTAACATGTGTCATTTCTACTCGTCTATAAGGTAATGTTGAGTATTGCATGAATGGTATATAATTGATACAATAGTAAGGTATAACGGCACTGAGTTACACACAGATAATAGCACTTTCACGGTTTATTCGACTATACGCACTCTTACTATTCGGCTCTTATGGATTATATTCATTCGCTTCGGTTATTAAAAGACTTTTAACATATGATTAAATTGAGTTACATAATAAAAATCACTAAACTATAATGCATGTAACGTTTTAACAAATGTGTCTGCATATTCTTTATTTTAAATTACAAAACAAGCTATTTTTTTGGGTGGAGTGGTACAACTAAAGCCCTAGATCCTCTACCTTAAGTAGCGACATCACGCTCAATCGGCCGCGGGAGAACTCACTACTAGTGACGATAAGCAAGACTATCCAGACTAGTAGTGAGTTTTCCCCATAATGGCGGCCGATTGAGCGAGATGTCGCTACTTAAGGTAGAACATTCAGGGCTTTAGGTACAACCTCTGCCTTTCCCAACAGTATCAACTTAGACTTAGGGTGTAACAGAGTACAGTTACTAGATTTTTAAAAAACGAAAACACCAAAAAGGAACAGCCTGTAATTGCCATCAGGACCGAAAATTGGCTACCATTTCCCATATACTCGAATGCAAATTGCTCCTCCATTCATTAATACGTAATAAAGCGTTCCCGGCACATCTCTGCCCTTCGTTCACAAAAGACTGAACTTTCTTAATTATATTCTAGTTTCCCCCACTTCGTTTAGATGTGCTTCTTTATTCTTGTATTCCACTTTGTAATAGGCATCAATGAGATTCCGCAGTTTCCGTCCGCCCTTTTATTTTTACAAAGACGTTTGCTGCTAAATTAAATTTATCAGAGATCTTAATATGAAGAAATGTTAGAAGCATTATTAAATGTAGGTACTAACAGTTAGGAAGATTTTGCTGTTCCGTTTTGTTTTCATGGTTATCGAAGAGAAAATTACTGCATCCTCCCTTACAGGATCAGATATAAGTTTTGTAAAAAAAGTAATCCCACTTTAATTCCGAAAGGAGGAAAACATTTTTCAAGAATTTTCAATACCTTCTTAAAAAATCTTATGGTACATTGGTCAGGCGCGGATCCAGCACGGCTCCAAGGGGGGGGCACTTTTCCAGACAAGATCAACTTGTTGTACCATTGGGGGTATGGGGTTGCCCCCCCCAGAAAAAAATTGAAATTTGACGTGTAAAAGTAGGGTTTTAATTCATTTTTAGAAACGTTTTGAGTCTAAGGGGGGCACTTTTCAACACTATTACCTTTACTTTTTGACACAAAATGTCAAAATTTTGGGGATTTCCGAAAAATAAACACTGAATACCCCATTTTGATACTAATGGGGGTATGGAGGTCCTCCCCCGGAAAAAATTTTGAAATTAGACCTATAAAAGTTGGGTTTTTACTCATTTTGAGAACCTTTTTGGGTCTCCAAGGGGGGGCATTTTCCAGAGTGCCACCCCCTGGATCACTGATATTGGTAATGTATTTATTACTGTAAGTAACATTAGAGGTAAAGGTAACTTTGGCGATTTAAATTAAAACTTTTTTTAGTAATTTTTAGTATGAGAAACAGGATATAAAGTGATATTTTTAGGGAAAGGATTTTAGAGTTAGATCATCAAGGCAACTACGAATTTGATACAAAAAGTTTTTACTATTTAACTAATTAGTGTTCAGATATAGAAATTCTTTCTTACTATAATTGTCTCAACTATAGTAACAAGTTGGATTGAATTGTGACATACAATGACTCAATATTGTATACAAAAATTCAATTAATACATCTTGGTAAATGCCTTCAATACTTTTTCCTCCCTTATCACCATGGTTACTTTAAGTGCTTAAAACAACAAACTTAAAGAACTGTATTGGTTCGTTAAGATTTAGAATTGGGTTGTTTACTAAAGTATAAGTAATTTATCAAACAATACAAAGAAACTTGTCTGCAACTATATATCTTTAACAAGATATAAATTGCTGCTCATCTATTAAGCATTTCCCAATCACCGAGTTTTCTCTCAACTGAAGGCTCAAAACACGAGCAATTACAAAGGAATTCTTTTATCTCGAACTGAAAGAAATACCTCCCAAGAAAAGCACGTAGCTACCAAAATAATTAGAAAGAAAACAGAAAACTCTTCGGGAAAAGTCAAACTCCAGCTCTTTCTCGGAGATTAAGACCCAGAAGTCATTAAAGTTTCATTGGCGTTGTAAGAAAGCCAGGGAAAGGGGAAGAAAAATTGGTTTCTTCAGAACACGACGTAAACTTTTAACGCCGAACGGGGGGCGAGATTAAAATATGCGTTTTCAATTAATGACTTCCCCATGTTTCCTAATGACGCTCAGGAGCGTTTAACGGTGTTGAAGTTTATTTAATGACTTTCGGTGGGTTGTTAAAAATTAAAGCGCTTTCTAACAGAGATTTCAAAAATTGCAAAACGCGATGTTTATAATTAGTGAAACTCTGGCTCGGGGCAGAGGTCCAATGTTTGTTTGTGCAATGGAGTGCATTGATAATAAGCTCATAGCAAATTAGGAGTGCTTTAACTGAAAAATGAACGTGAATAGATCGGAGATTTTCAATGGTGTGGTGGTAGGTAAAAAGTCTCAATAAGTGGGATATTTAGTTCACGAGTAGTTCTGCTAAGGCACACACTTAAAATTATCATACACGCATTTTAATAAGTTTGTGTGCATATAAATATTTTTCTTTACATGAATCACTGTTTTGAAACACTTACTCTTAAATTGAAAAATTTATTGTTAATACAGAATTTTTCATTTTCAAAACCCCGTTATATAAAAAAGGGAGTTATTAAGAAACTTTGCAGATAGTTTTTCGGAACATAATTATCATTCGTTAAGAGATAAAAAATCTTGTTTATTTTAGTTCTATTCAATTTTCTAAACATAATTCAAAAATATTTTATGATTTCCACATTCTAGTTCAGCTTAACATAACTATAACTATTTGCAAGATAGAACTGCACATAAAAATAACATATTTTTCTATTGTCATTGTTTTTCAGAAGATGGCGCCAGGGTTGCTGGAATGTGGCATTAATATCTAAAATTTAGATCCTTTTCACTACGGAAGAACTAGTTAATAAAATACAAACCATAAAATTATGGAAGGTTTTTGTGCACTTAAAATTTTAAGATTTTAAATAAATAAAAAAGTTCTAGCAACTACTGAGCAACTACGCAACTGTAGTGGGACTTGAGAAAATTTCTCCATAGCTGCGTTTAAACAGTACTGATTACACAATAGTCATGTAAATTATTCCGCAATGAAAACAAAATGCAATAAAACAATAAGTAATATATTTATCAACAAAGAAACTAATTCAAATGTTAAGAATTGCATCGTCCAAATAAAGACCTAAACTTTTCTTGGTTACCCCAGTTCTTTCTCAACTTTAGAGGTTTAAAAAATTTTATATTCTGAGGATAAAAGTCTGTAATTCGAATCGGCCGCGGCTCACTACCAGTCATTTCTCATTGCATTTGTATTGCGTTGTCATGGTGACGAGCCGCCTATTCTATTTACACGGAGCCTTAGATAAATCATACAAGAAAAACGTTTAAGAAACTTAGAACGATTGTTTAAAATAAAAAATATTTTGGATGAAGGTTTTAAAGAAGATCGATTCTTTAACAATAAATAATTTTATTAAGAATTAGTAAAATGGCTAAAAATCGCTCACAGGCGAAATGAATAGAAATATCTAGTAAACAACAAAATGAAGAGCAATGTTTATAGTTGACATGACTTCTCAGCACTTCCGTTCAGTTCCCAGCCCTCCTCAGCACAGGCTACATCAGAGAGCTGAGATTATTCGCCTAAGGTGGAGAGTCCAAGGTGAGGGGTTCGAGTACTCACAGCAGTTTTATAGAGATCAAAAATAAAATATCGGCGGGGGTTCAGCGTTTTGCTTATGTACAGGGGAGGGTTTTCATTCTGTCCATTTAGGCTGCCAAAGGGGTGGGGGTCAAAAGTGACCAACACATGCTTACGTAACATTTGAACTCATCGAAGACCAAATTTCCTTCCCAAAAGTATCCATAAAACTAATTTGAAATCTTTGAGCACTCAATACTACTCAACGCAAACTCCATCAATTCAATAACTTAACAACTTACTTAACGTGAGTTAGTTACTCCTCGCTAAATCATCAAAGGACCTTCAAGAAACAATTCAGTTAATACCTCACTAAAAGAGGCCTCGATTGGAGGCAGCCATACGTTTTCCGGCTGCAATTTTCATAGAAAACGCAACTAATCAATACATTTCATACGCACCGCTGTGGGAAAGATACCAGGCCGCTGTCAGAGTTGATTGAGGCGGAGGAAACAAATTCTATTTGCGGGGCCGAATTTTCTAAGCCGAAACTCCGCTAGGCCTTAATCAGCGGATGAAAACCGATACTTACATATCTGCTATCTTCTGTTGCTGCTGACCATATCGTCCGTTCTTTAGAAGTTCCTCAGGGAACCGACATCGGGGGAGGGTTGGTTTGTGTATAGTATAGTTGCAAACGAAAATAGGGAAAATGTGAAGAGCGTAAGAAAGGAAAGATATACCGAGATTGGTTTCTGATAATTGGGATTTCAATGCAAGTATCAAATTTGTTTCAATTGAGGGATCGGTTATTACCTAACGCCGAAAATATATTTAATTTATCAATACAAGTGTTAGAAAACGGAATCTTACGTAGAAATTGACTCTGCTTTTCTAAGCACAGGCTGTACTTAGGGGCTATTCATTAATTACGTAAGGATGATATTGGCAATTTTTGACCCCCCCTCCCCCCATGTAAGGGTACGTAAGATTTTTCAAACCCCTCCCCCCTATTCTTACGTAAGATTCCATTATGTTTTTCAAAATAATAAAATGTTAGAAAACTCTCGGTTTGACGTAAATTTAAGATTTTTATTTTTCAACAGATAAGTAATATTCTTGCTGTCAACTGCATATTACTATTATATTATTATCTCTTGATTATAATAATTGGAATTTGTTTACATTAATTAGGAATATCTTACGTAAGAATTGGTTTGACCCCCCACCCCCCAAGTAAGGGTATGTAGAGATTTTTCCAACCCCCCTCCCCCTTGGGACCCTTACGTAATTAATGAATGGCCCCTTAGAAGTGCAAACTCAATGAGCGAAACTGCGTTTTTCACCCTCTATAGTTAAAGTTCGAATATAATGTTCTCTTTCTATTCCTATCACAGGTTAGAGTTCGGTGTATGAGCGTGATTATGGAAAATATCCTTTTTTTAACTATGCAGACACATTTACTTGAAACTATCAGTCATGACTTGCATTCATATGAATTACTACTTTTAATTCTTCCCCTCCCTCACTAGGCCGTAAATTGATACAAAAATACCGTAACTGAAAAAATATCGAGGTATTTAACCTAGCTGTAAACTACACACCAACAGCCTTTATGCATCAATATATTTTCAATTCCTGGTAAATTTATGTTCAAAAAACTATTCAAAGGAGAGAAACGACCCCAACTGCTCTAAAAGCTGTACAAATTAAAAGAATCCTACTAACAAGCACTTGCAAATTCTTTAAATCCCCATCACAATTAAAAAAAACTAATTAAAACACCCTCGGCACGTCACACACGTTCTTTCCGACACGAAAAAGCCACCGCAGCACGGACAACCCGTCATTAAGTGCGAAAACAGTTATATTACTATGCATAAAAGCTTTCACTCGCCATCCATTCCTTGACGTCCTTTTCACGCGAATAGGGCGGAGCGGATTTTTGACAGCGCTCCAGAGCAGGAGAACAATCGTAAAAAACAAAGGAGAACTTTTCATTTTGCGGTGGCCACAGGAAATGAGGTGGACAGGATATCGAAGTTCTCGCGATTAATTCGTGGGTAATTATGATGTGGAATGAGGTTCTCGAATTTTCGTTGATTGCTTGATAAGTTCTCTCTCAAGGGAGGAAGGGAGAGTTAATGTCTTTTAACTGAGGTGCGAAGGTATTAAAGTGGTTTAGGAAAGTTTTGTGTTTGAGGTTAATGGACGTAATGGTGTTCTTCAGAAGCTAATTGCTCAGGTGGAACTTTTAAGCGGTTTTAATGGAGGGGCATCCGTAAATTTTGTCATCTAATGGTCAAGGTGTCATATTTCTTATTGCTCGCAGTCACGAACTATGTCGGGATGTATCAGTTTGTTAAATGTTTAAAATCGACACGAGAGACAAAGCTTCTTCCGTTTCTGCTCATAGAATTTCTACTCTTCGACAAAATAAATTTTTTTATATAGAAACACTAAAATATAGGGAAGACTGTTGTACCTGCGGACAAACATCACGTTTTAATTTTTCTAAGACAGGTAAAATATCACTTCGACCTTTTTAAGCGCCCAATCTATAGTCCTAACCTTAGTAAATAGGGTACTATTTTTTGTTAACTCCAATCTTCAAAATTTGATTTTTAACTTGACGAAATTTGGGTCCATAGTTACAACATGCTCTTCCTATGGACAGCAGGGTGGGCCGAAAAACCTTTTTTTGTTCGAAGTTGTAATAGCGCGGAAAAGTTGCGAATTATATACACAAAGAAAAGGAAAAAAAATTTCAAAATCGGTTAATATCTTTCGATCGCGCATAGGCCCCAAAGTTTGACAAAATATGAAAAAACTTCATTTTTGCGATTATTTTTTTAACCAAATCAAAGATTTAACTATCAAATATTGTTCATGATTTTTTATGTGGAACTAATATAGTTAAAAACATAATCGTTCAGGTTCCATTCTTCTATCACTTTTTTTTCGTTAGATACAATTTTTTTAATGTTCATACAAATTTTGTAAAGTTGTTTTTCCTGCATTTTAAAACAGCTATAATAACTCTAGAATCAACTCAAAAACTTGAAATCAGTCCCATTTTGTTCGTAAATGTTTTGTCGTTAATTTGGTGTGCATCATGATCATCATTTTCAAAAAAAAATTTGAAAAAAGTGAAACAAAATTTAATAAAAACATTTTTTAAAATTTTCTTTTGAAAAAATATTAATAGCCTTTTAACTCTTAAAATGAACATAACTACCCAATTTCAAGTTGAAAATAAAATTTAATCATGTATAAAAAAATAAAATAACCGTAATTTAGTCAAATCCCTAAACATTCCTAAAATTATACACCAAGAGCGATTCACTCATGGAAAAATTATCAAATCACTTGAGGGTGTTCATATTGTTCATTTTAAGAGTTAAAAGGCTATTAATATTTTTCAAAAGAAAAATTAATTTTTTTTATTTATTTTTTTTTACTTTTTTCAAATTTTTAAAAAAACTTTTTGAAAATTATGAACATGATGCACACCAAATTAACGACAAAAAATTTACGAACAAAATGGGACTGATTTCAAGTTTTTAAGTTGTATAGTTCTAGTTATTAGCTGTTTTTAAATGCAGAAAAAACAACTTTACAAAATTTGTATGAACATTAAAAAAATTATATCTAACGAAAAAAAGTGACAGAAGAATGGAACCTGGACGATTATGTCTATAACTATATTAGTTCCACATAAAAAAATCATGAACAATATTTGTTAGTTTAATCTTTGATTTGGTTAAAAAAATAATCGCAAAATGAAGTTTTTTCATATTTTGTCAAACATTGGGGCCTATGCGAGATCGGAAGATATTAACCGATTTTGAAAATTTTTTTCCTTTTCTTTGTCTATATAATTCGCAACTTTTCCGCGCTATTACAACTTCGAAAAAAAGGTTTTTTCGGCCCACCCAAATGGACAGACCCAGTTGTACTTGTGGACAACCATAAAAAGGGAAATTTTAGTTTAAAAAAGCTAAAATAAAGATTTTTTATTGATGTTGTGTAACCTTTTAATGAGCAATTCCTCGCATTTAATAAATCGAAAATGAATTTTTTAAGTGAAGTAGTTTTAGAGCGTAAATGATCATTTAAAAGAACTTTATTGAACCAAGTCATTAAAGTAACTTTGTCACTAAATAATGGATAATTGTAGTGATGGGCAAAATCGATAATTTTAGGTATCGAATACTTTGGTATCGAATACTTTGGTATCGAATACTTATAGGTATCGAGTACTTTTAGGTATCGAGTACTTTTTTTCAATGTCGGGAAATGAACCTGAAGGGACAATTTTTTTAGGGCCTATCCATAATCAGACTAATATTCAAAAAACTGAAAGCGATCCATCAAAAAGCCCCGTAGCTACGGGCCTGGAGGTGGATAGAGGCGAAGGATTTGGCGGGGGAAAAACCTAGCCGCGTCAAATTTCTCTCTCGGATGATAACGACTTGGGTTTGAGAGTTGCAAAATGAAAACGGAAACAGGCTGCGTTTGATCTACAGTAGGTATTGTAAAGATTACTTCATTGAAAAATTTAAAACGAAATATGTCAATAAAGTATCGATACTTTTGTGGGTATCGAATACACTCGATACCTATAGGTATCGAGTACTTAAGTATTTGGTATCGATACCTGCCCATCACTAGATAATTGCAGCATCTCTTAAAATTCTGAATATTCTATTTTAATTTATTAAAAAATATCTCCTGATTCCAAAAATACGCTTGTCTTTTCCCACAAATTTTTTCAGTTATGAGATATTTTATAACAGTGAGCTCCTAACCGGGTGACGTCACATGTGTCTCTTGAGAATGTAGGACTATACTCGAATGCAACTTAAGTTGAGCCTGACGTCAAGGTCACGTTGAAGAAAATCTGAGTAAACAGAAAGCCTGCTGGGTTGCTATAGTCTGTGTAAATAAAATAGGCGGGTGGACGTCATCAGTTGAAGTTGGTTGCCTTGGTAACGAAGGAGAAAATGTGAGCCGTTCTGCTTTATTTTTGCACATCAGTTAAGGCAGGACCTGAAATTTTCGTTCGCCAAATTAAAGTTGGCGTGTAAGTTTACTCATGCATTTCGTCAGGTGGGCAAGCAGTGTTGCGGAGTTGGGCATCCACACGATTGAAATTTCAATCGTCAATTGTACAAAAAATTCAATCGCGATTAAAATTAATTGCGGCTGAAAGTAATCACGATTGCTTTTAATGGAAACTGAAGCTAAATGTCACCGACGATTGAATTTTCAATCGCAATTGAAAATTCAATCGCAATTAACTTTAATTGTGGATAACGATTAATCATTCGATCGCGATGAATTTCACAAGAGAATTAAATTAATTGCTGAAGGTACTTGAGATTACTTAAGACTTCAAGGGGATGCTGTAAAATGGCCCAAGGGGCGGAAGAAAATTCTCAGGGTTCGTACGCAATGATCAAGTGTTTTACATCTTAGAATCAAAAACCACTGTCTTCTGGTGTGTTTCGGGAATATTTTTAATTACAAGCGGGAAAAGCTCATTTAATTAATTAAGCGTGACATCATTGAGTTGACAAAGATCCAAACCAATCAAATGAGCTTCTCCTACGATCTGAAGCTAATATTATTAATATTATTTGATTTAGTGGTAATTGATTGGTGAATTTATTATGGGTAGGGGTTTCAATTGTTGTCTGGTCGTAAGTGGCAAGTGATCGGGACCCCCGAAGTTGCAGAAAGGAGTGGTGGGGTTTAATATTAAGGTGACGATTTTAAAACATGCAATTTAGATACAAATTGTTAAATTTGATAATCATTAAATTTTCATAAATCTTATAACTTTAAGATCCTATTTTTGTATAAAAGAATAAAATATTTTCCCAATCGTGAAAACACTTTTTGTTTTAAAATTTAGATTTTTTTTGCAAATGTAATTAATATATTATGTGGCTTCAAGTTATAGATTTGTGATAGTTAATTAATAAACAATTATTGATAGTAAAATTATATAAACTTTATACAAGAAAAAAAGTCTCAAAATATGTTTAAAATAGAAATTAAATTAAAGTATGTACCTCATACTTTTAATTATACCTCAAGATTTGCATATATTTTTTTCATAATTTTTTAAAGAAAAAAATATATCAACACAATATTTAAAAACGAAAATATCTAAAAAATTAAGTATGTGAAACTCATATTTAACACCTCAAAAATCATCGTGATGTAAGTAAGATGTTTTCGAGACTCTTAAATGAAGGCCCTTTTCCATGACGCTTTTTTTCAGCGCTGAAAATCAGCACGCGGATGACGTAATCCCTTTTTTCAATCAAAAAGGGATAAAGTTTGGCAACCAAAGTCACGCTGAAAACAAGCGCCTTTCGAGTGATCATGCTGCCATCTATCAAAAATATCACAAGTAATTATACACTGATAGTAAAAAATTTTACAGGCATAGATGTCCATTACTTTCGTAATATATTAATGTCTGAGGACTTATTTCGGTGATAAATAGCTGTTTCAGATTTTTTGGAACTATTAAATGGGCCACAAAAAGTGTAATTGCAATCGGAATGCGCTTATCAAAACTCAGAAAAATATCTATCGTTCTCCTTTCCATCTCGTTCTCGTCTGGATTCCAACTAGTGTTAAAGTTTCTGAATACGGCCCTAAAACTATTTTAGTACAAAATCTTTAAAGTAATTGCTTTTAAAGTAATAAAAAACGCTTTTCAAGATCGCGAGTGATCCACTGAGCTTTAGCTCAGTGATCATGCTGCCATCTGTCAAAAATGTCACAAGTAATTATACACATAGTACAAATTTTTACAGGCACTAGATGTCCATTACTTTCGTAATATATTAATGTCTGAGGACTTATTTCGGTGATAAATAGCTGTTTTAGATTTTTTGGAACTATTAAATGGGCCATAAAAAGTGTAATAGCAATCGGTAAAACTCAGATCCAATATGGCCGCCGCTGAAGTCTTTCAGCGCCGAGAAAAAGTCCATCCATGCCGGGCTGAAAACCGGCTTCGGCGCGCTGGTTGAATACGCCTAGCTATTGGTCCGTAGGACTCACGTGACCACTAAAAAGAGTCAACCAAATCCGCGCGTGTTCGGCGTTCGGTATGGGGATTTTTTCTCGCGCCAAGAGGTCGCCACGCCGAAAACACGCGTATTGGGCGCTGAAAATAAGTCGCATGGAAAAGCAGCTTAATAAACAGTCGCCAAAATATCTCGCGAGTTCTTCTTTTCTCGCCAATTCGAAAAATAGGAAGAAATTCGCTTGGCAACCTTCCAGCTTAGCGTGCAGTGGGAAAAAAGTAAGACTGGTGGAAACCATGGCAACGCGCAGGGAAGGGGTGAGGAGACTGGGGAAACCACGTGACTTTTCAACCGCCGATTCTAATTACACAGACTATAACTCTTATTAGCTGGCGAGTTTGAGAGCGAGTTGTATTACTACGCGTTACGCCACTTTAAAAAATAATAATACTGAACATTTTATGCATATCGGGATGAAAAGATGCTTAATATAAAGTGGATTTAAAAAAACTAATCATCATTCAAAATTGAAGCTCTAAATTTCACTCAAAATTCAGACACCTCGCGGGGAAACTACTTTCTTTGGTTGCTCTCAGCATATTTCTACAATCTCAAGTTAAGTTGTAACTGAGTATAGTGTTTTCATCGAAACGCTAGTCTGTAAAAAAAACTAGATCTCATTGTTTCAAAGTAAAGAATGATAGTAAACAAGGCCCGCATGACGACACAAGCTGTTTCAGCTCAGACTGAAAAGAAGCTATTTTTAATTGAAAATAACTTAAGTTTAAGGCTAAGCGCGCACTAGAGACTTCTGTCACGGCAACTTATAACACTAGTCACTTGAGAGCAATGCATTTCTATGGAGATGACTCTTGGTGATCGGCCAAGAGTCTCGTCGCCTGTGCGCACGCTCTAGCTTCTTGCAATAGCCAGAGTGATAATTTTGTCTCTGTCGCCGTGACAAAAGTATCTAGAGCGCGCTTAGACTAAGGGCTTTGAAAGGTAAATAAAAATGTTTTTTGGAGGTTTTAAGCCATTCTGACACATTAAGATTAAAAAAAATTTGACCGCCATTATCCATTGTTTATTCAACCTAAAATAAACCATCCTTCTCAAAATCCCAGGCGCTTATTTATCCGGCCAAGAGCAAAGCATGAGCCGGAAAAGGGCCAGATATCCGGCCGCCCATCCAAGCCTCCCCTGTTAAAAGACGTCCAATATTGCTCGGCGAACGTCTCTCATGGCTCGCAGATCAAAGGCGCATCGCAATAAGCGGCACTCAGCGGTGAAATGAGGGAGGGACCATCGTTCTTTTACGGCGGCGAGAATAGTTTCACAAGAAGACCCGACCAGAAACTCGTTAGGCATGCTTCAAGTGAGGCGATGATGCAGGTTTTTTATGTATGAAGGATGCTTGATTTAAGGGGGGTTTGGGGGTAGGGAAAGCCCTTGTGGGAGGTTTGCTTTGATTTGAAAGCTATCATCTGCTGTCTTTTGAGAATTAAGGTCGTGTGTGGGGTTTTTCACACAGGTGGACTTGATTTGCATTGGTATCAAAAGAATATTAATGCCTTTTGTGAAAACATGTAAATACTAAATGTAGGGGGTAACATGAATATTGTTATAAATTTAATTTTTTTTAAATCATCGCAAGCTGAATCACGTCAAGTTTTCTCTTTCCAATCAATTTTATGTAAGTAACTCTTTTTCAGTCCTAATTTTCTACATAGCTGGCATTTTTTTGGGAGGAAAATTTAAAATATACAGGGTGTTTCAAAATTGCGTTGCACGGCTTTTATTCGGAACCAGCACCTCCTAGGGTCATGGAAGTAAGGTCTACCCCTAGGTAAGTGACTCTGGAGAATCCATTGAGAGGATTTACAGAGCCCCTAGCGGCGAAATTAAAAAGTTAAAAAAACTAATTTATAAACTAAAGGAGATAGAAGAGCAAAAACCTCAGTGAGAGTATTGTTGCCAACGTCAAGAAGAACTCAGTGAAAAAAATTTGATCAAAATATCTAGAATCTTGCAAATTTTTCAGTGTTATTGTGTAGTTTTGTGTTTGCTTAGTTGAAAGAACACAAAATTTAATCAAAAAATCAAAAAAAGTTGCAAATATGCGAACTTTTTACTTTTTGACCCCTGAAAAAGTGCTATTTTCACATGCTAATATCTCGGCGAATATTCAAGATATGTTCATGAATTTCTCTGTAAGTCATTTCAGTGCATTCTCCAGGCTCACTTACTTAGGGGTAGACCTTACTTCCAAACCCTAGGAGGCGTTGGTTCCGAATAAAAGCCGTGCAACGCAATTTTGAAACACCCTGTATAACTTTTCTTAACCAGTATATGCTCAAAATGATGGTACCAATAATTTATAAACAAATGTACCACGAAAAATATGTATTAAAATAAATAAATGTTTGCTGTTAAATAACTATTAAATAGACAGTTTCGGTTATTTTTTTCTTTCACGGTATAAATATTAATATATTAATTTCATGTTTCACTTCGAAGGGCTAGGGCCCCTTAGTGACAACATTTGTACTTGTATCTTTTTTGTTTTGTAAGTAAATAATTATTATTAATAAATAACAGTCCTGAATGAATGAAATGTTTAGTTTTAAAATATTTTGAGGGACATTCTAAAAATATAAACCCTAAAAAGATTGAAAAAAAATGTAGATAGAATAAATTTATTTAATTGAACTATATTTATTGAACTATACAAGAGTTTAAGAAAGTTATACAAGATAAACAAGAGCTTAAGAAAACCATTCCATTTTTTTCAACTAAGTTTGTACCGTATAAATAGGTACATTCATTCCTTAAAGACCTATCATTATTTTGTTTCCCGCATAATACATTAATTAGATTTTTCTGATGATGAAAATGCCAATTTTCCAAGAGCTATATGTAACCAAACTATTTAACTTACTAAAGAAAAGGCAAATTCCTATGCTTCCAAAAACAGAAACATTGCATTAGCGAAAAAATAATGGAGATAGATTTTTAAGGTTAAAATATTTTCTTAGCTGAGTAATGAATAGAGTAGCGTGAGAACAACTCGTTAACTGGAGCTAAGAACGACTTCTTATAGGAGATTTCAGATTTTCCCACATAAAACACAAAGCTAATTTTGAAGCAAATGGGCGTTGACGTTATGAAATGGCGTTAAAGCTAGACTTGTCACGATAAAAAAAAGCAGCAATCATGAAACCACAACCAATTTATCAAAATGTTTTAAATTAATCTTTTGTTAAAAAGCATGCTTAAACCATGTATTTTTTAAAGAAAGTAATTACAAAGTGCCTGAATAACGCCCACAAAACAAACGTTAAGTATTTTTTTAAGAATCTAAGCAAGGGAGTGTAAAAACTTAGATGAGTGCAAACCAGTATTTCCCAACCTTTTTCGGCCCATGCCCCACCAAAGCCTTATTAAATTTTCCATTCCCCCCATGTCTTTTTTTTTTAAAAAATCCTTCTGGTGTAAAGTTAATAAAAGCTGGTGGTTAAAAAACCCCACCTGGCGGGGCATTTTGATTGAAAATTTTCAAATTGCCCCCTAGAAAACCATATTGGCCCCCGGTGGGGCGTACGCCCCACGTTGGGAAACACTGGTGTGAACCAAGCAACATCATTTTTATTACAACCTACTACAATAAACAAATTTATCCACTGATACATATTAAAAAGTTAAACATATTGAAAAACCTTAAATAAGTTGTTTGAATGTATGTGTGAATAATGGCTAACATAAAACTTACAGATACGCGGTGAAGATTAAATCAAGGGATTTTTTACAAGGATTACAGCTTAATCCATGTAACAAATAAAAAGTCGATATTGGTATTTTCAATTAAAGATAGAAACAAAGACATTGTAAGTATGCAAAGGCCTTTGCGGATAGACATTGGTTATTCCAAGTTATCAGCAAAATCAACAAACATAACAGACTGCAAATTGTGAATATTACACAGAGATTACTCATTGCTCTTCCTATTTACTTCTTGTTCTATTAATCATAATGTTACAAAACTTACAGAAAAAAGTTACAAAACTAAATTGATCAATTAAATGTCATTTTTAAATTTAAAGTCAGTTTTCTATTACTGGAATACTTTTATGTAGTAGTGGAATTTCAAAGAATTGTATGGTGCTTAAGACTTGGAACGAATACTTTTAATCAAAAACATTTCCTTTGGATAAAGCACGCAACATCAAAACTTTACTCCAATATTATTGAAACAGTTCGCCAAGTCGAATAAGCAAAACAAGAACAGGACTTCCTTGCAGATATGAATTCATACATGACAATAACTCTTCTCCATAGTTACGAAGATCACTCAAAGATATCTACTAAAATTACGAATCCGTTCCTCGACGACTAAGTAGCACTGTCGACACGGTATTCCAACAAGAAAATATATTTGTTACACCAGTAATATGCCCCCTACCCCTTTCACAAAGGGCCAAGAGGTATGCACCTCTCCAGTCTTACAGGAGCAAATATCAGAGTTACAGTTTCCATGACGACGGACACAGCTATTCCACACATTTTGATTAATTCCTTTCTTTCCCCGTTTCCCGCGAAAGCGACAATACCGCCTACTATTAATCTGGGACCAAATCAGATACTCGGAAAATACTCCAGAGTTTGTTGGGGGACGATTCCTTTTAGAACTCGGGAATTGTTCTTTTGTTCTGGATTGCAGATGATAAAGAGATAAATCTTGGAGGTTGTATTTTTTTCGGTTCTATTTCATTTCATCCCTTCTCAAACCGATTTTCAATAGAGCTGATCATCGATCTTCTTCGCTATCGATCTTGTTCATTGATACCGATATACGATTAAGACAAAGCCTCGTTATAATGGACCGATTTGTAAGGAATCGATCATTCCACATTTAATCTGGCTTTTGAGGAATCGTTCAATACCATGGATAATCTGTGAGGATATTTTCTTTAAAGAGACGATAAGAGTGGTTGTGATGATAAAGAGAGGCTCATGATCGAAAAGGAATTAGCAGGGAAGAAATGAATTGGAGATGATTGGAAATTAATACTTTGAGTAGGTTCTGTCTTTGGGAAACTATTGGGAAAGTTACCGTAATTCACTCCAAGAATAGTTTGATCAATGAAGGGGCTAATGAGAAAATTATGGGGTTCGGACTCTAGGTAGTTAATTTAGATATAGTCCAATCAGCCAAATAAAGGAAAATAAAGCGATTAACTCAGTTAAAGCAGGTAAAGTTAACAGAAGATAATCTAAAACAGCGGTTCCCAAAGTGGTCCACATGGACCCCTAGTGGTCCACAGCAACTTCAGGGGGTCCACGGACATGAAAATGAAAATTGGGGGTCCACAGCGACTTTTAGAAGTTCACCGGAAAAAATTTCAATAAAATGGAAAACTTTGATAATTTTCAAAAATTTTGTCTTTTTTACCATCAAGTTTTAGTATAATATGAAAAGTTGGTAATCACCGAGTCCTCGAAACGCTAGCAGGGGCAATGGAATCATTTTTCTCTTATCGCGGTGAAGAGCCCCCGACCAGCCACGCATAATTCAATTTCATAAATTAAAACTAAATTTCCGTAATGCACAATTTGACTTTTTTTCATAGTTGAACTTAATTAAATATTTATTTGATTTTCCGGGATAGATGGCCGTGTTTGATGAATGGAATTTCCAAACGTTTCGCTCTCTGCTTCGGAGAGCATCCTCAGTGGCAAAAAATCTCAGTCAATCAAAAATCAGTTGATTTTTTGCCACTGAGGATGCTCTCCGAAGCAGAGAGCGAAACGTTTGGAAATTCCATTCATCAAACACGGCCATCTATCCCGGAAAATGAAATAAATTACTCTTCAGGTCGTGGAAGTTTTCATCAATTTAATTAAATATTGTTTGTAAACATACCATATATTAATTGTGATTATTTCAGAAATTTTATGATTGGGTGAATGAATAACTCACTCATAAACCATTAACTGTGAAAAGTTTGAAACCAAAATTTTCATTGTTAAAGTTAAAAGTTTTTGTGCCTTGAAATATAATGATAATAAAAGTTTATATTTGTTTTTAGTTTCAAACTTTTTAAATTTTTCATTTTTATAATATCATTAGAAATGTTGTGTAACCATATTAATGGCAATTTAATTTGTTTTAATAGTTGAGCTCAATTGAAGGCAAAAATAAAAAAAGGTTTTTTAAATAATTATGTAAAAAGTGTGAAATCAAAGGCTTATCAATGCACGAAAAAACACTTGAAAAAAATTACAAAATTTATGCGTGGTTTAGAAATTTATGTCAAAAACATATAATATTTTTAGCTACTTTTTGAACGGTCCCTAAGACAGGGGGTCCATGGGGTATGAAAAATGTCGTCAGGGGGTCCACGGGCCAAAAAAGTTTGGGAACCCCTGATCTAAAAAATGGGAAAATGAAAAAACCACAATAAAAATTCTCAGTAAGTAATGAAGATAATAAGTTTAGGAAATACTGTTCGCTAAAGGTTTATATTAAACAATCAAGTTGTAAGGAAATCGCGAAGATGGAAGGTCGTTCGAGTCCCAAGAAAATTTAATTTATTCTGTTTGCTTGTTTTTGTTTGTCGTTCAAGAAGAAGACACCTTTATATGCTGATTTTATGATTTCTTTTGTGTATAAATAAACCTGCATTCAAATTTGGAGTGTAGTAGACTTCAGAACCAATTTGGTTTCCTGTTTTTCTAATTAGTGTAAGTCTACTTAACACAAGTAGTTGGTAGATATATTAAATTTAGATTTTATTTTGGAATGTGATTTTAAACAACATTGGAAAGAGTACATTTTAATAAATGTTTGATGTAGCCTCTTTAAGTATATTTTAGGGCAAAGTGATAAACCGGGCATTATTAATAATGCCCGAAGTGAGGCGGGAAATGTGATAAATTGAATGACATTTATCGATACGAATTTATCATTTTGCCCGAAATAAGCAAGCATCATTAACAATGCCCAGATTTATCACATTGCTCGTAACTCATATTTTAATGATAATCTAAACTTTATTAAACTATGATCTGTTAATATGGAATACTTTAGGAGACATTTTCACCGTATCAAAGAAAGCTACATGCTTTGATGGATAAATTTAACCTACAGATACGCGGCGACTACATTCACCACCCTAAAGTTTAATAAACTATAATGAAGTGTACAGGTCAATTAAAACAAATAAAATTCAATTTTGAATCGGCCTATTTTTATAGAATAAATTGCTTATAACATGGGCGGGACAGAAACATTACCTACCATTACCGAACCAAAACTTTCTTTGATGTCTCACCTCATCCTCCACGCAAAACAAACCCATACCCCCTTTAAAAAAGAAACGAATTCATTGCAAAGGGTTAGCTAAATCCCCGCGGAAAAAGCTCACGGCCGACGTATAAATCCGCACGGCCAATATTTCACCGGAAGCAAACAAAGGCGAGCGCGGCCCGATCCATCACGGCCAGGGGACGTCTATTGCGGGCACGATTTTCATCCATTTTAATCAGCCCGCCTCTGAAATACGTGGCCGTATACTACTACGGAAGAGGATTTCCTTTAAAAAAAAACAAAAGAGGGCGCGCGAGAGAGAAATTATAGTCCGGGGTTATGGGAGGGAGGTGTCTCTGCTTGAAACTGATTTTGGGAAGTGAGATTATGTATTATAATGTGCGATTTTTTCCCAAAAATTAAGGGACGTTTGTCTTTTCTCGCTAGGCGGTTAGTGCAACCTTAAAACGCATAGTAGCTTCAACAAAACAAGATTTCACAATACTCAGCTGTATTTCAAACAATGGCAAGCTATCTATAACTAATATACAACTATTCAAGGCATTCAGGGTGTATTTGAGCACCACCAAATGTGGGAGGAGAATCGCATTTATTCAGGTTGAAGAAGCGAGAACGGAAAAGGTGGTTTTGAAACGGTAACTCGGGAGCTTTCGTATACCCATATCGCTCCGTTTACAGAGCGAGGTTTTGTAGAGGATGGTGTTTCTCTTTGGAAACTGATGTTGTGTGAAGGGATTTGATGCAATTTTAAATGCTATTTTAGTTTTTGAATGGGAATTTTCGCGAAAATTAAAGGCGGGTATGCATCATTCAGGTGTATTTGTGCATCAGCAATTGTACCAAGGGAAACTGTAAATTAACTGTAAAAACAAGGAAATTGTAAAGGAAACACTCTATTCTAGATTACAATACTTCCTGTCCGTGACGTCACGGGTTGACGTAAGAAGATATTGTCCTTTCCAGCTACCTAATTGGCGAGTCAGAGATGACTCTCGCTCACTCCGGGCTTTTTTCGCCAATTACGTGGCTAGAAACTGGAAAGTGTGGCGTCTTCTTACGTCAACCCGTGACGTCATTGAGAGGAAATGTTGTATTCTAGTATAGGAACTCTGGGGAGAGATCCCTAAATTTAAGGGACATCAGGGAGCACATTAACTACCTGTACATTATTAGATGACATGGGATGGTAAATTGCGAAAACAGTTAAGATTCTTATCAGGGGATCAGTCCAGTTTTTATAAACAAGGCAGCCTTTCTAACACCGTCATAAGGAGTTATAGTTGAGTAATTCCACGGGTAACTGACTGACAAAAATGAATCATAAATGTCAGTCAGTTACCATGTTGTTAAAAAATTTTCAAAAATAAATAAAACATATTTTGAAAATTTAATTGCGCTCTTAGATTTAGTTAACAAGAAACCAAAAAACTGGGTGGAAAACGTTTTTTTACAATTTATTTTTGGGAAGAAAATTGCAAAATACTAAACATTTTTCTTAAAAAATGTCAGTCAGTTACCCATGGAATTGCCCAGTTACGGCAAAGTATTTTCTCATATGAATGATAATTCAATCAAACCTAACACGATAGCACAAGAGTTAAATAAAACACTGCATTCGCTTCTAAACCTTCGAATAATAGAAAGCCAACCTTAACAGCTTTAAGAATCCTATATGCGAAATACCCACCACCCCTAAAAAAAGTTTTCACAATTCAAACAGATCACACCAAACAAACCGACCAACACCTTATCCAGCCCGCAAAATTAAACGAAAATATCCACCTTTTACTACGGCAGAAGAAAAACAACGCCAATAAGCGCCAGGGGCAAAAAAAATATTCATTTTGTCGCCGATAGCAAAAGGGGAAATGAAAGGCGACCCTTCAGGATTACGGATCCGCATCAGTACCATTCCACAGGTTTTAAGAGTCAGCTGCAAGGACAATATTTTCCTTCCATTCGACCAGAGAGAAAAGCGCCAACAGCCGCCTCGGGCTGTCTACCTGCTGAAAGGGAGAAGGATTTTATTTAGAGAGGAGATATAAAGTCTATCCGAGAGTCATTTTTAGGAGATGTAGAAAACTAGCTCTATCATCTTCCGAGATAGAATAAAGATAATTTTAATCAACGGCAACTCGCGTTAGAGATAGTTAGTTTTCAAAGCCTTTTCCTGCACCTATACAGGGTGTTTCGAAAAAGGTGTACCAACAGGCTATTTCCTAAAATACTTCCCAGACCCAAACTTCCACTTGCAAATTTTCATTATATGAGGTGACAAATTAGATGAGGCTAGTCCATGGGGGTCTATTTAAGAAGATACAGTAAATTACTTTATATATGCCCCGGTAGATTAAAAAAAAGATATATTAGAAATAGATTAGAAATTTTTTCTTTTATTTAACAAAAAAATTCAGTCCGATTTCTTCAAAACTCACTGAGATGCGGGTGCTTAAATTTTCACTTGGTCGTCGCAAATTAATTTTTTGAAGTTATTCTCATCCTCGAACAAAAACAGGTTCAACTTAAATTTGTGGATGAAACCTATAGTGTATATATAGTATATACAGGGTGTCCCACGAAAAGTGGCCCAACCCCTATAACTTTTGAACCCCTATAGATATAGTCATGGAAGTGGGGTCTAGGTATAGTAAACTAACCATGCTCTATGTCTATCTGATGAGATAACTTTCAACGCCCTCGAGCTGAAAGTTTAGGAGTTATAATTTTTATTTTAAAAACTATGTGAGGTATGTGAAAAAAGTCAATGACTAAGTTGTGGAGCAGCATCGATTTAGTAGGAAAAGAAACCTTAAGCAGAAAAATATCTTGAATAAAACCCCTTAATCGCACGCTTAATTAGGTTGAAATTACGTAGATATTACTTCTTAAAACGCTCCTCACAAGGCGAAAATGAGAAATTTTTATTTATATGACTTAAGTAAATGACTAAAAGTATTATTTGTTCATTAAATTGAAAATTTCTCATTTTGCCTCGTGACAAGCGTTTTAAAACGTAAAATCTATGTAAATTCAATCTAATTGAGCGTGCGTTTTAGGGGTTTTATTCAAGATATTTTTCTGCTTAAGGTGTCTTTTCTTACTGAATCGATGCTTCTCTACAACTTAGTCTTTGACTTTTTTCACCTACCTCACATAGTTTTCAAAATAAAAAATTATAACTCCTAAAGTTTCCACTCATCAGATAGGGCATGGTCACTTTACTATACCTAGACCCCACTTTCATGACTATATCTTTAGGGGTTCAAAAGTTAAAGGGGTTGGGCCACTTCTCGTGGGACACCCTGTATATGCCCCGGTAGATTAAAAAAAAGATATATTAGATAAAGATTAGATTTTTTTTCTTTTATTTAACAAAAAAATTCAGTCCGATTTCTTCAAAACTCACTCAGATGCGGGTGCTTAAATTTTCATTTGGTCGTCGCAAATTAATTTTTTGAAGTTATTCTCATCCTCGAACAAAAACAGGTTCAACTTAAATTTGTGGATGAAACCTATAGTGTATTAGGGTGGTCCTAAGTATAATGGTAAAAAATTTTTTTCGGAATTTTTGAAGTCGCACCCCCTAATTTTTTTACTTATGGGGTAGTAAGTAACTGGTAAAAATTTTATTCGAATCGGTAAATATTAACACGTGCCGCAAAAGGGATGAAAATCTGAAAAAACATCAAAATTATCACAACTTTGAAAATCATAAAATTCATTTAAAATATATTATTCGATTTATTTCAATACTTTTTTTAACAGAAAATGCTTAAACATGAAGAATATTTGACTTTATAGCTTTTGATAATTTTTAAAGGTGTTGTATTTACTCCTCATTATGTGTTAAAATATCGTTTTACTCCTCAATGAGATTGATTCCCCTTTCAGCAGAATCATTTACAACAGACTATTACTGACAACTTTAAATCCTTCCTGATAATATCATCACAAGTTTCACGTTAAAGTATTTCTAAAAATAAAGTCTGAAAATAACTTAAAAACCTTCGAAAAAAGGTTTCGGTTCATTTTGCCACAAAATCGACTAGATTTATCTCAGAGTTCTGCCAGATTTTCATAACTAACATAGGTGGATTCTTTCTCTTTAAACTCTTTGGCAGCTCATTGTTGTGTGGGGAAAATGTGTGGCGACAATCGCATCGAAAAAGACTAAGGCAACTGTCTCCATCAAGAAACCCTCCATGACTAATAATTTTCAATGCTGTTATAGACATATTTTCATTAATTCCTCTGTAGAAAAACAGGCCCTCAGCATGAATTTCAAATATTTATTTGTGGCTTTGTGAGCCATTTACACATCAAACCAGATCCAATAAAGCCCTCAGCATGAATTTCAAATATTTATTTGTGGCTTTGTGAGCCATTTACACATCAAACCAGATCCAATAAATATACTCGTACCTTTTAATCCTTGTAGTTCTCGATTATCCAAATTAACCTCATTTCTAAAAATAAACATTTTTAAGCAATAAATTGCTTTAGTCACCCACCTATGGCAGAATGGAAAGCACCAACGTTGTCTAAATTTAATCGTTTTTGCTTCTCGATTTTCTAAAAATGCTACAGTTAACTGTAGAAATCTTTATAGCCATACCTCGGTCAGTGTTCAAGAGCACTCAAAGTTCAAACTTAAGAATTTCTTCTAAGTCTCTTCCGATTGTGTTTTTCGCAAGACTTTTGAAAAAAATTAAATAAAAGTACATAAGGTCCAAGGGATACAGTAACACTAGCTTCAAAGGCCTTTTTTACACTAATTCATAAATTAACACTGATTTCAGAAAATTAAAATGTATTATTTGAACTTAAGCTTATAAAATTCAGAGCTAAGGCTTTTAATTATGATGAATTACATTTAAAATCTAATTTTCATTGCTTTGAACATGACATTCAAGTTTTGTTTTTTGTCCCAACCCTCTTTGGGAAACCCTCGTTGGACCCAACCAGTGATATTTTTAAAGCCTCTGAGAGCGTATTTCACGCATTGGAAATCGGAAATACGCTTCAAAAACTAGCCAGGCGTATTTTCACGCTTTGAATTTGTAATAAAGGTTTTGCTTAAAAAGGCATGGTGCCCCACCGAAATTGAAAAATAATATTTTTTTCTACTCAAATTTGTAATATTAAATTAATATTGCGTTTAAGAATGCTTAATGTTAAATGTATATTATTTTATTTATAATTTTTAATATTGTCTACTAATACTTAACACAGATGCTATAATAGTTAGAAACCAAAATAGTATCCTCATTATTTTCCATTTCATTTTTCCAATAAAAAAGAAAGCGTTTTTATGAAAAAGTTTTCTCTGTATTTGCAGTTATGCTATTTCCGTATTTCACTCCCCTCATCAATGAATTTCACGCCTCTTGAAAAAGTCAAGGCGTATTTTTACTCCTTCAAAAAAAGTCTTAAGAATAACACTGTACCCAACCCTCGTCCACTTTACCTTAAATCCTCCATTGGAATTTACTTATAATAATGAATTATACCCTAAATATATGCAATAACCATAGTGTAGGAGGTTTTCAAGTTTATCTCAAAATACATGAAGATACCGCTTTTTTGAGAACGCCCGCCAGCGTCTTTTGCCATGCGGTAGAAAATGCGTCGGAGCCGGCTTTTCTTCCCGAGTGGTGACGGAGTCTCGCGCTTTTACCTTACTATAACTTCAATCGCTTTGCGGCACGTGTTAATATTAAAATATTTAAAAAATATTTGGTATACTTTCATTTCATACCTTAAGGAAAAAAGTTGGGGGTTGCGACCGAAGAAATTCCGAGTTTGAAAAATTAGGACCACCCTAATAGTGTATATGTTACCGCTAAAGTTGATAATTAGTTAATCTGAAGAATACCTAGGTAAACTTAAGATTAACTGATTTCTGTCGTTAATGTGCGGATTTTTGAGTTTTTTGCATTTTACCTAGGGAATCTACACTATAACGGCCTCTTGATAGTTAAAGTTCAAAATAGTTTGTTTCGTTCAATACTTTCTGTTAAAATGTTGAGGTGCTTACTGCGCCATGCGCTTACCCCTGCGCAGTTGGGTTTCAATACGTAGTTTGTTGTCATATTTGGTATTTTGATTTCAAATTTACAGCGTAGCACTGGTAGTTGTCATGTTGAATGTTAAAACAAAATAATACAAGCAAGTAAGTACTGTAAATTTACATGATTAAGTACAGTATATTACTACTAAAACGGGTATTTTGAAACAATTGTGTTGAAGCTCCGACTTCAGAGTGACAGAGATTTCTTTTAACGAAAGCAAATGTCCCATCTGTTGAAATATCTTTTCAACAAACGTTAATTCAACAATCGCTGGAACCTGGGCAAGGGTTTAACATATGTAATCGATCGCGAATCCTAGCAATAGTTCAGTGCAGGCTGCCAGCCGATTACACCGCGCTTTCATTAAGATTTGCTAGTTTAAGTGCTCATTGAAATACGCTGTCAAATCGAGATCGAAAACCACAATTGATACAAATCTCAGGTGGTACTTTAATATTCTATTATTATTGTTTTACATTCTAGTTTTAAAATTGCTATTTCATTACTATTTTTGTGGGATTTGCGTGTTTTGTGTAATATGAAAAAAGTACCGATCCCCCTTTTTTGATTCGTCATTGTTACTGTTTACCCCCAAAACGAGTTTGGTTATAGTTAGGGCAGGGGGGTTTGGGGGGGCGGCAGCCCCCCCAACCTCCTTAAACTTTTTATAAAATAAAATAAAATTTTGTACTTTAACGGATCACCCTCGTTAATATGTAAAATAACTGATTACAGGTAGTATGCAGATTAACGAGTGTCTAGTCGGTAGGGTGCAGAATACCTAGGTAATTTCAAGATTACCTAGGTAATCTTAGAAATTGAAAAAAAATTCGCTCTTTAACGGATCACCCTCGTTAATCTGCAAATTACCTAGGTTATCTGTAAATTAACTGATTTCCGAACTTTAACTGTAACATATATATAGTATATACAGGGTGTCCCACAAAAAGTGGCCCAACCCCTATAACTTTTGAACCCCTATAGATATAGTCATGGAAGTGGGGTCTAGTAAACTAACCATGCTCTATCTGATGAGATAACTTTCAACGCCCTCGAGCGGAAAGTTTAAGAGTTATAATTTTTATTTTAAAAACTAGGGAGCTACCGCCCCCTGCTCGCTATCGCTCGCCAACCCCCGTTAACTGCTGACGCAGAAACTTTTGGATCGCTTTGCCATTCTCACAAAACACAGCTCACAGCACTTACTTACTTTATAAAACATTCTTAAAACAGGGAAACTACTTCTCTGGGGGTATTCTTTCAAAAATGGGGAATATTCATTCAGCGGCGAAATTTTAACAGTTCCATTATGGCAATATGAATTCGCGGATCGCCATTTAATTCCAAGAAAATTAGCAGCAAAGCAGTGTAAACTTTCTTTTACCATTTCCCCAAGGTAATGTTTTTCTCACACATATCCATTCAGAAGCACTGAAACATATACAGAATAAATTTTACTTTCTTAAAATTTGGAATGATTTTCATCGATTGTCTGTGAAAAATGTAGTAATTATCGTAAACATCACGAAAATTTAGAATTTTGCTTCATGAGAACAAATAAACATCAAAATTGTGTCAGTTTCATAGCAATAACACGAATGTTCTGACTTCAAATATTTTCAATTTTCATCTTTATTTCTAAAACTTTCACCCGCTATATCTAGTTTTTCGTTTTGGCATTATAAAAGAAAGTTACATTTTACTACCTTAAATAACATAACTTGCAAAAGGATATAAAAATAATTATTATTGTAATAAATAAATGCAAAAGTTCAAAATTTCTGAAAGCGAGTTTATATTTTATTGTAAATAATGATTAGGTTGCCACAACGACAAAGATAAATATAAAAATATGAATTAATTATTTAAAAATAAATAATAAATTAATTATACATTAGTTTTAAATATAATTAAAATCGTTTGAACAGCAAAAATGTAATATTGCTAAAAAGAATTCAATATATATTTTTTAAATTAGTGTGATAAATAGAAAGATGATTATTTAATGTATTTGAATGTTAAAAAACCAGTGAAATATATTTTCAATTGTTTTAAAATTCATAGTTTCTTGCTTTGTAACTGCGACCTTATCCGAAATCTAAAAAAATGGAAATATTTTAAAATTGAGAATTTTTTTGAAAAATCGAAGGGCTTACTCGGAAATCCGGAAAGAATTCGGACATTTTGATACCATATATGTGTCATTTGGTTCATTAATTAAAAAGCCTTTCTCTGGAAACCGTTCACCAAAAACTTTTTTTTAGAATAGAGAGACTATGTGAGGTATGTGAAAAAAGTCAATGACTAAGTTGTGGAGCAGCATCGATTTAGTAGGAAAAGACACCTTAAGCAGAAAAATATCTTGAATAAAACCCCTTAAACGCACGCTCAATTAGGTTGAAATTACGTAGATTTTACTTCTTAAAACGCTCCTCACAAGGCGAAAATGAGAAATTTATGACTTAAGTAAATGACTAAAAGTATTACTAGTTCATTAAATTGAAAATTTCTCATTTTTGCCTCTTGAGGGGCGTTTTAAAACGTAAAATCTATGTAAATTCAATCTAATTGACAGGGCTCACACTCACTTTAAAATATTTGTATCAATTTTTGTATCAGGTAAAACCAAGTTTTGTATCACAAAAAATGTCTTTTGTATCAGGTAAACCAAGTTTTGTATCACAAAAAATGTCTTTTGTAGCAGGTAAAACCAAGTTTTGTAGCACAAAAAATGCCTAGCAGGTAAAACCAAGTTTTGTAGCATAAAAAATGTCTTGTAGCAATTTGATTGCAGGGAAGCTTTTATTATTTAAAATTACAAAAGCTTCCCCTTCATTACATTTTAAACTTGCATCAGTAAAACTTTTCGTACGACATGAAAACCATGATTTTGATTACGACAAATAATGTGCGTATAGATAATACTTAATACTTCATAAATACTTAACTTAAACCCCTATGAATTTATCAGCTCTTATCCACGGAACTTTCACGAAAAATCGCTATTTTTCGCGTATTCAAGATCGTTATTCTAACCATCGGACATGTTGGCTTTGACCACGTTAAAGTAGTTTTTCCTGCATTCTAATACTGACACGAGATGAAGCCGACTTCAACTTGGCGTCCGCGGCCGTCGAAAATAGTCGCGGAAGGAACGGAACACGCGGCGCACATAACGAAACTTTCGCGAAAAATCGCGGCTTTTTTCGCGATTTACCAGTTTCCAAACGCCAAGAAAAGGCAGACAAGACTTTAATTTGGCGCAGCAAGATTTGTTTACGTTTTCACGAAGGAAAAATGCAAAAAAAAGTAAATTCCGTAAAAATTTCGGGTCGATCCGTAAAACCGTAAATTTTGGTGCCAATCCGTAAAACTTGGCAGCTATGTGAAAAGAAGCCATCTTCAACTACGTGCTGGAAAAACGGTATTGCGCGAAAAATCGCTATTTTTCGACTTTTCCGCAGAATGCGATCCTAAACACCGAACGACGGCTTCTAACCACTATAAAGTTGTTTTTTCCACATCGCACTAACAACGCGAGAAGTCAACTTCAACTTGGCGCCCGCCGGCCGTCCAAGAAAAAATATCCTAAAAATAGAGCGTATTTGGGAAAAATCTTGCGCTTCTAAGTGCTTTTTATGATAGATTTCCGATTTTCCGTAGCTTTTTCGATGTTATCCGTAGTCCGTAGTTTAACGACGGCATCCGTAGAAACTGCGGAGAATCCGTAGTAATAGTCTCTGAAAATGGCGCAGTTTTGGCGCAGGAGCTGGTAAAATAGGCAATTTGTATCAGTATCAGTATGTATCAAAGTTTGGTTTTGGCGCAGTTTGGCGCAGGCGTGTGAGCCCTGAATTGAGCGTGCGTTTTAGGGGTTTTATTCAAGGTATTTTTCTGCTTAAGGTGTCTTTTCCTACTGAATCGATGCTGCTCTACAACTTAGTCTTTGACTTTTTTCACATACCTCACATTGTTTTCAAAATAAAAATTGTAACTCCTAAAGTTTCCGCTAGAGGGCATTGAAACTTATCTCATCGGATGGAGCATGGTCACTTTACTATACCTAGACCCCACTTCCAGGACTATATCTGTAGGGGTTCAAAAGTTAAAGGGGTTGGGCCACTTCTCGTGGGACACCCTGTATATTAACACTGTTGAAGTCACGAATTTTGGCTTTTAATATTAGTGAGTTTTAAAGATATTAAAATGAAATTTTTTATATCTTATGAAATAAAGAAAGAAAAATATGCTAATTGGGGTTTTCAACCTACGGGGGCGTATAAAAAGTTATTTTCTGTATCTTCTGAAATAAAACCACCATGGAGTTGAAACTAGCTCATCTAATTTGTCATCTCATTTAATGAAAATTTGCAATTGGAAGTAGTATGGATCTTGGGGAAATATTTTAGAAAATATTCTATTGTTGCACATTTTTTGAAACATCCTGTTTATCTTTGGAAATGCAGTTGTTAGGGGGTCATCCCTTTTTTTCAACATTCTTGACCATCTACCTACTCCTCCATGACAGAATGTGTTACAATTCATTATACCCCACTTTGTCACATGTGACGATCTGCTACCAATAATAAGTTTAGAATAAAGTTGGTAAGAATTTGGGACTAATGTTTTTTTAATTCAAGTTTAATTGCACACCACCACCTCAAAGTGAAATCTTATTTGTAAGTATGAATTTTATAAATGCTATTTTAACTACATTTTCGAGACAAAAGATGTTTGTCGTTGGAGACCAAATGAACGTAACAGCGCTAGGGCGAATAACAATCTTTATTGACATAAACGTAAGAAATATATATAGTTAAAAAATAGTTAAAATCACAGTTAGTATCCGTAAACATACTCCTGCCCAATTTTTAAAAATTTAAAACATAGTCTCAAGCCACCAGTAGTCTAGAATTTAGCACAGACTCTATTTTGCACAACAAGGTTGTCAACTCTTCAAATGGAGTAAACGGGCGGTTATACTGCACTCTGGGTTGAGGCAAGTCCCCCATCAGCTGGGGAGCTGCGCAAGTTCTGTACCAGGCAAAATCACAGGACGCTTCGGGTTAAAGCACAGATCAGAATGAAGCAGCCCTTCTCCTGCCCGTAACAGACCGTCTTTGTCTCTAAAAGGATTCAAAGGGTCATCCCAATCATTTTTCAACATCCAAAGTTTCTGGTAAAAAATCCCTACCCATACAATTACAGGGGATATAAGCCCCAGTGGATCAAAAACCCGTGCAGATTGAGATTGTATTTTTCTATTGGTCAGAGGAACCTTTAACTCAAGATTAAGTTTGAAGTAAACAAAATCCAAATTTGAATTCCACAGCAATTCCAGCACCTTCCAGTGCTCCGAATCCTCGTATTCACGCATAAACTTCCCATACTCACACTTTAAAGAGGGCGAACAGGCAAATCCTCTCTCCATAGATAAACGTCTCTGTAATGCAGAGCTATAGGAATTTCCCAAATGCAAGTGGGGTCTAAAAAAGGACAATCCAACCACAAATCCACCATCAGGATCTTTCCCTAGGTTCTCTCCAAAATGATCTTCACAAAACCCTTCCCCGTCCGTTAAATCATGATTATTCCGGGTAGAAACGGATTCCAGCTCCCAACATCTCTTAAACTGAAGATCAACACCCGCACAATTTACAGTGAAATTAACCCGAGAAAATTGCAAGTCAACTCTCCCCAAGACAATCCAGCCAAATCTCGAGTTTTGAGCTATAGGAATTCCCGAGGAGCTCAACACCTGTCCCGGAAGTATCAGACTAAAAAAGTGATCAACACCTACAATCATGTCAATTTCTCCTGGGCTAGAAAATGTTGGGTCCGCCAAGTTTAACCCCACCAAAGCCCCTCGATCATCAAAAGAAAAGGAACCACATGGCTGAGCAGATGTTAACTTCTTCAAAACATAGGCTTGTAAATTAAACGACTGGGAGGAATCATGCTTAGATTGAATATGTATATCAACAGAGCCAGTCGTAGTCACAGGTTTAGAGGATGCAATTCCACTTACTTGAATATGCCCATGGAGAGCCGGTCTCACCTGGAGCTTGTTTACTGTTGACTCTGAAACAAAGGTAGTTTGTGATCCGGAGTCGAGCATGATCCTGATGTCCGTCAACCCACCGGATGCATTACGGGCTGATACCAAGGCAGTGGGGAGAAGCGCTATATTAGACAAAGCGGCATTAGTGGAAATGCAGCCAGGAGCTCCCCTCACGGACATAGGCTCCCGATCCGATTCCCCTAAAGTATAGTCCGAAACGGCACCCAACATGTTGTTTCCCACAAACTCGTGCAAACTAGAGTGATGGCGATCTTTACACGTTCGACAGGAAAACTTTGAGCTGCACCCTCTAACGGTATGTTTATCGGAGAAACAATTAAAGCACAAATTCCTCCTCCTCACAAAATCCCTTCGGGCGGATGCGTTCAAATTAATGAATCCCAAACATCTGGCCAGGAAGTGCCGACCACCACACTTTGGGCAACTCCCATTTGATCCGTCAGTCATAACCTCTGGCTGGGAGACGTAGGTACTCGGACGTATTGAGTCTCCGTGCATTGATTCCATGGCCGAACACCGCTCACCCAGGAATGTGAGGAGCATCTGAAGTGACGGGAATTCCTCGCCGACGGTTTTTTCTGCCCAAATGCGTCGGGTCTCAGAATCCACTTTTTCCAGCAACAGGTGAACTAGCCAAACATCACAGAGAGATTCCTCAGGAACTATTGATGCCAAACTTCCGAAGATCTGCTCCGAAGCATCCACGCAGCAACGAAGATCTCCCTCACTCAACCTTTCGATTCTTGCCCGGGAAAGAAATCTTGTGATCAAAGAGTTTACAATCAGTTTTTTCTGATCAAAACGACCTAATAGTCTGGACCAAGCTTCTTTATAAGTAGACTCGGAAATCGGGATGTGGCGAATTACAGCAGACGGGACCTCCCCCAACAAACCCTTAAGGTATTGAAATTTCTGAATATCCCTCAAACTTGAGTTGGAGTGCACTAATGTAACGTATAAGTCCTTGAAAGACATCCAATCCATAAAATCACCGTTGAAACACGGAATATTGAGGCGTGGCATTCTGAAATCGCAACCCGAGGATGCATAGTCATCCTGATCCAAACTAAACGCCGATCCCGAAGGAGCAGTCCTCTGCTTCATCAATACCAAAAGACGGGATTTGCATTCAAAGTATTTGTTTTCGGTGTCCTCAATTTCCGATAAACCAGCATTCAATCTTGAGTCCAAACTACGAAATTCTCTGAAAACTTCCTCCAAATGATCCAGTCGTAATTGGATATCAATCGCATCCGTTGCCTCACTGACCTTCTCAATAAAGGTAGTAATTCGTGTCAGCGCAGCCTTCTGGTAGCCTCTCTGCTTTTTGATTTCAGTCTCCTCCGCCATTACAAATTCAAACCACGATTCAACTTGCAAATTACTAAGCCGTAAACGAACACAATCCCTGTAATCACGGTAATAGGAGCTAGGTCCTGTCGTGGACGCCAAAATGTCGTTGGAGACCAAATGAACGTAACAGCGCTAGGGCGAATAACAATCTTTATTGACATAAACGTAAGAAATATATATAGTTAAAAAATAGTTAAAATCACAGTTAGTATCCGTAAACAATGTTGTTAAGTTTTTTGTGGATTTTTCATGTGTGACACACAGAAAAACATAGTCATAGTGGGTGTTCTACTTTTTCATTATAGTGCTTCTGCGTAGCATTTAAAAGTAGGTGCTTCTTATGGTGCAATTTGATAAGTAAAAAAGGAATTCAGAATATTATTTCATAGTCAAGATACCTATCTGTATTTATTCTATCCGCCGCACGAAATGCTTTATAATTCCAATTTCATTATTCTACTTAAAAAAAGATACAGTAACTTAAAGAATACAAAACATTTCGCAAGAAACAAATGTTCTCATTTAATACAAAATAGATATAATTCAAACACAGGTGTAGCACTCAAAAATTAAGCATCCAAACATCAAATCTAAGATGACCCACACAGAAAATTCTTCCTTCTTTAAGAAACTTCGAAAGAAGTAAGTACGAAATAGATAAGAAAAAGAATAAAAATAATTAATTTACAAAACAAACTGCAAAATACCAATCCCAATCTAATAAAATAAACAAACAATAAGACAAAACCATTTATTTACAGGATTCAAAAGTCAATAACTCCCCCAACAGAGTAAAATAGCTAAAAAACGTATTTACGAGATAAAGAGAGCAAGGCGAAAAACTTCACAGCGCTGTCTTATACCCACACAATTACTCTTTCGATTACCGAGGATTGAGTTTAAAATTAATAAAACCTTTTTTATTTAAAATGCAAATTGAGCGTCTGGGAAACCCAACCAAGTGAAGGAGAGCAAACAAGAGGAAGGGAGGAAACTTTTGTTAACTTTGGAAATCCTCCAAATCGCCAAAGGCAATGAGCTTGATCCAAGATGTTTAAGCCATTTAAGTACGAAGAAAGAAAATTAAACTACCGTTAGGGCACTTTCTGTTTAATCGATAGTTCAAAGCCACACACAAGACTTGCATTTCAATTTAAGCATATTCTTATCTCGTGGCGTTGTTTTAAGAGATGTGATATTCAGGAAGCGAATTTTCGTTATGATTTTATTCTTAAGCTGAATGGGGGGATTTAAAAAGTTATTTTAAATGGGTAAGTTTTGAGAAATTTAACCACGTGAATAGTTAAGAGACACTGTGATTAAATATCGTAAATATCATTCGGATCTAGATTGGATCTTTCTACGATAATTGAGTTAGTGTTGATACAGAGAGAAGGGAAAATAAATTACAAAAAGACTAAGAAATTTGTAACCAATTTGATTTGAAAAATTATTAATTAAAGTACAAAAGATGAGTATATTAATCGACAGTTTGGGGAATGTTCCGTAGTCGAGGTGGGTTGGCGTCTTTGGCGACTTTTTTGTCGCCAACTTTTATTTGGCGACCAACAATTTATTTTATGAATTTTAACAACGATTATTTAGTAAACAAAGGGAAATAAAGTAGAAATTTTAAATTTTATTATATAAAAATAATGCTCAAGATGATGCGGTTTTTCTTAAACCAAGGGGATCATCTTCGGGGTTCTGTTTTATATTTAGTAAACACTGGTGGGTTTGGTTACACGTTTTTCATCACATTTTTAGTCAACTCGTTTATCATTCAGATAACCAATATTGGTTAACTTTTATGTATTTATTCAATATTATTAAATAATTAAATTTTTTGATGTTTTAACTATAATGTAGATTTTTTTGTAGTAGTAGTTAGGTATTATGTAGCCTTTTTTTTATCTTAGTGGTATTTTAGTCTACAGTGATTACTTTTTTTATCAAGTAACCTATAATTAGGGAATTACTTAATATTAAAATTAGGAAATGCAATTTTTCTCCCAAAATTTAAATTTAAAAAGGTCAAAAAAACTTATCAATTTTTCAATATAACAAATAAAATGAATACAGAAAAATCTTTGAGAGAAATGTATTAAAATATTGGAACTACTTTGATATACACCCCCAAATCAGAAATTTGGCGACTTTTTTTCTCGCCAAGCAAAATACCTGTTTTAATCGCTGAAACGTTTTTGGAATAAAACAGAAAAACTAATCATTGTAAAACTTTGATATTTGAACCAAGAACAAAAATATTTTTTATAAAAATATTGTAATTTAGTTTTTCCGAAAATTCTCATTAGTTTTGGAATTATTAAAGTTCAAAATTTCAATTTTTTCCAGTAATTCACTAGGCTACACATTACTACTACATATACACAAAAAACAAGAAACAGCAAACCTAAAAAGTCCGTAGGGAGTGACAGATTTGGCGCGTAATTTTTGGGGGGTATATCAAAGTAGCACCAAAATATTAAATTTTTTTGAAACTAAGAGATGAAAAAAAAATGAAACGTAGGATTTTGAAAATCTTCAAATTTGTTTCTTTTCAAATTGCTGCTTTTGAAATTTCTTTGCGAATCAAAAGAAAAGAGGTTATTTTCGTGGATCCCAATCAGAATCAGAATCATCATCAAATATTTCCAAATCTGATCCAGAATTATCCTTATTGGTGATAGTTTCCTTTCGGAGGGGAATATTCCGTATTCGGGAACCATCGCCAACTTGGCGACTTTTTAGAAACTTGGCGATAAACTCTAGATTGTGGCGACCGATCTAGATATTTAGATATCATTTGAATTTGAATCTAATACCAAATAAATTATTTATAAACATTGAGTGTCATATAGGTTTTGTCTCTTATTGTTTTGAATAGCTTAAACGGTATTGTTTAACACAAGTCTGGTTTGAAAAAATATAAATAATAAAACACTAGGTGCACTGACTAGTTACATGGTAAAATATTAAATTTAAAATATCAATTGATATAATCAGGATTTATTATGACGTAATGACTTTGATTTCGATTTTCAGGGTAAAAAACTATTAGCCTTTAAATTACACCCGAGGGAAGGAATTACATCCGAGGTTAAAGTTTCTAAAATATAAAAATTTGTAGCAAATGGATAAGTTTAAGGGATTATTGCCCTCCAAAAAATGCAAAAAATGGATAAAAATTATGGAGATTATTTTTGGCTATTTTTTACTCTTATTTTTTACGCAATTCATCATTAAAGTGTTCTATCCCTTCACCAAGGACCCAAAATTAAGGAATATAAGCAACAATTATTTTTTACTAAAAGCGGTTGAGGTGTTAGCGCCCCCGAAGCACCCGCGGAAGGGTTCAATGCCGTACTTTAGAGTTAAACTGCTATACAAAAAATTCAAACTGCAACTGACTGAATTTCAGTCTATTTTTGTGTAAAATGACCTCCTGAACTCAAATATGACACCCGTTTTCCTCAATCACCCTCAATTTTTGAATGGACATCCCCCAACTGTTATCATCAGCCCACACATCTATTAACAACTTGAAACATGAATCCCCACCCCCTAAAACTGGCCAGTTTTTAACGAACTAAACAATTTCCCTCAGGATAAACCTTAAATATAAGAACTATGTCTTTTTTGAGCTTTTCAAAACATGAATATTCATTCCTGAGTTCGCGAGTGGCGGCGTGATTCTGAAAATATCTTCGGAGGTGTTAACACCTCTACCACTTTTAGCAAAAATCTTTATTGCATATATTCATTAAATTTGGACCCTTGGGGAAGTGTTAGGTCACTTTAATTATGAATTGCGTAAAAAATAAAAGGAAAAAATTGTTAAAAATAATCTCAATAATTTTTAACGATTTTTTTGCATTTTTTGGGGGTAATAACCCCTTAAACTTATCTATTTGCTACAAATTTTTATATTTTAGAAGCTTTAACCTTTCTTGTTCCCTAGAGTGTAATTTAAAGATTAAAGTAATAGTTTTTGACCCTGAAAATCGAATTCAAAGTCATTACGTCATCGAATAACGCAAAAAGGGGGAGGGGCTGTTCCCCGAAAATCTGAGCCTGATGGAGAAAAACGGGGGTGGGATTTGGATTCAGGGGGTCATTTTATATATCGCCTCTCCCGTGCAAGACTCACACAATTGCAAAAGTAGAAAGTTTTACTCTACGGGAGCTTGGCGCGGAAGGACTTCTAGATAGGTTGCCAAGTTGATAGTCGAAGCTAGAGTTTAATCTTTGGTGATTATTTCAATTGGCGCTAAGATAAATTGCCAAACAAGGCTTTTTATGTTTTAACGCGTGAATCATGGCTCATTCTTAGCTCAAGTTAAGCACCTTCAGCCACAGTCAGTACTTTGGAGGGTGACCACCAAGTATTAGCACGTTCTTTTCCCCTTTCTCGATCTCATATTTGCCTACGTTTCTGGAAAGGACCTATACTTGACATTGAAATTATTCTGCCCGTAATAATGAATGTGTATAATAAAATGCACAATTTACTTTTTTAAATACTTGGATTTTATCAGAAATATTTAATTTTTCTAGAGATTCTTAAGCAAAATAGGAAAAGTATGAACCCTTTTCTTTAAATTTAATTAAATGGACAACCCGACAGGTGAGATCTTCAGGGGTCAGTGTTATATTTCTTTTTTTTCAATTATTAAACCTCATTTAAAGCTAAAACTATTTCCAACTTAAAAATAATCTTTAAATTTTAAATAAGTTGGTTGACTTTCTGTATTTTATAATCTTATTTTGATGGATTGTGTGACCCATGCCTCCTAACATTCTCAGCATTACCACCATCGGTTTGTTCTTTCTTCCTCTGCTCATACCTAACTTTTACCTACTTTTCAGGAGAGTATAGATACTTATTATATGCCCCGTGTAAAGTAAAATGCACGTAATTTTGTAATCACCTTTTTTAATGAATTAAAATTTTTCTCTGATCGTCAGAGTTTAATTTCAAAGAATGGTTTATTGTTTCAGTGCAACTAAAAGGTATTTCATGATCATGTAGCATAATTCTCACGAGGAATACACAGACAGTCGATTAAAAAAAAAGGTTTTTCATGATAATTTGCTTAGGAAATAAAGTCTACCTATGAAATCGGCTATAAAATAAACGTAATTTAATTAAAAATGTAAATATATTTCTATGATCATTTATTATTTAGGGCAGAATATTCTGATAACAGGTAGATCCTTTCCTGAAAAATAAAAGCAAATGTGCGCAAGGAAAGAGAAAAACGCAGCTATGCTTGATTTGGTCAGTGGTCATCCACCGAAATACTGACTGCACCCGAAGGTGCTTAAATTCCGTGAAGAAATGTCGATGTTCGATATGCCAGCTAAACCACGATTTTAGATTCAAGCACATAAAGCCGTTTTTGGCGATTTTTTTTAGCGCCAATAGAAATAATCCCCAAAGATCACATTTTTGTCTCTACTTTTTCGACTTGGCGACCAATAAAGAAGTCCTTCCACGCCAAGCTCCCGTAAAGTAGACATTTCAACTTTTGCAATTGAGTGAGTCTTGCACGGGAGAGGCGATATGAGAATCTGCTTGATTTGTGTCAGAAGCATTTTGACCCTATTTTTTTGTCGAGTAGTGTAATAGGACGTAATAATCCAACGTCGGATGAATATGCATCCCCTGAAGTATTGCGAGAAGAAGCGCGATACGAAATATTGAAAGCACGAGAAAAAATGAAGTCAAATTGTGAAAAACGTCACTGTGTTGCACATCAGGATGGCCGAATGTAATATAATTATTTATTAACTAGTGATATGTAATTATTAACTAGTGAAATAATCTTTTGTATTTCTGTGGCAACAATTTATGTTGTTGCTCATGGTAACTGTTTTTAAACAATTAGTCTTGAGAAAATAAAGGGCCATATTCAGATCTTCGCCGACGGCGAAAAAGTTCAGCTAAATAGTTGAGGCGATTTCGAAATATCTATTTCGCCTTGAACTTTTTCACCGTATTCAGATCTTCTTCCGAAATGACGCGGAAATCTCGGAGATTCAGCTCATTGGTTAGTTGTGTTGTTGACGTGAAACGCTAAGCGACCAATAAAATCCCTCTCTAAAAAGGCGGGAAAACATCACTGATGCATTCACATGCTCTCAAAAGTGTAAACAAACTCAATCTGCACTGCAAGTCGCTTGTTTGTGTTGTTTGAGTGAACTAGAAACCAAGCTGAAGCTTTTAGCTGAGCGCACATATTAAAGAGTTGATAAAAACAATAAAAGAAAAAGAAAATATTTCATCTTTTCTTATTTCTACAACCTTTGCACCTTTTAAAGGAGCGTAACCAAGTAATTCTTGTAACTCATAACAGTAATGCTTCATTTCCCAAATTTAATTCCAAGTATGTTTTGGAAATTCATTCTTGCATGATTTTGAAAGAATGGTTATGAAAAAGAGAGATAATAGCTGGGGTAGAAAACAAAAATTCAATAGAAAAAAGTTATTTCATAAAGTATGATTAAATGGAAATATCTTTTCATCAAAGGAATTAATTACTCATTAAATTCAATATAATACAAGATGTTAGGAAGTAGGAACTATAATTCATAATTCTGGTTGATAAGATTTTAGTATAATACTCACCTTATTGGTACAGTAAACTAATCCTTAATTATCATTTCCCAATTTTAGCTGCACTTTTTAAATCTATAAACTGAAACTTTGCAAGCTTATAAAACAAAATAAATAAGTGCTTATACTATTTTCATTTCTACACAATATTTGAAAGTTCCCTTTTTTATTTTTACGATAGATTCAATAAAAGTTTAGGAATTTTGTATTAAATATTCTTCAACTTATTATATTTTAAACTGCATACTTAATTTGTTGGAGAATTTTCCGCTCAATGGAGCAAAAATTATTTTTTACAGTTAAATGTGTGAACTATTGCAGTTACTCTGTATTAAATTGAAATTTATTAGTACAACATGTAAGAAAGAATGAGGCAGATTTTACAAACAAATTTTTATTACTCCAGTTAGACTAAAGTGTAACTTGTGATAATTTCAAAGTATATTATATGAACTAAATCTTAAGAATGTAAAAACTCCTCTAATCACAAAAAATATTATTTATTATCAACAAAAAAAGTAAGCACTACACCAATTTGTTCCAACATTTATACAACTCTTTTCTCAATAATGATTCTGTTTGGTTAATTGAGTATGGATTGTCACTGTTCACAGGAGGAAATTTTTTTTCATAAATTATAAAATACAATAACTATACCTCAAAACAATTTAAATGAATAATTGATTAATTTCCATTACTATTAATCAAATATTTTTTAAAAGATAACTTTCAGTTTATATAGAAGTTTCATCCTTTTAAACTTTAATGATTTTCCCTTTTCAATACTTCTTTCTGGATTCACAGAAAACAGCATTTTAGTTGAACTGGAAAAAAATTATATTTGCATGTAAACATAAAATGAAAATATTAATTACTTACAAGAAAAAATTATTTAACAGCATAATTGATTGTTATTTAATTACTATTTTGAAATGTTTATATTCGCATTCAATGATTTTTATCTTGGTGTAATCATCTTAATTTAATTAATACTATCCTAAAATTAAAAAATACTTTTTTGCTGAAGGAAGCTAGTTTAATGGAAAGCGATAGAATAAGAATTCTTTAAATATGTGATATTCCAATGCAAAAAATGCTATAAGCTGTACATAAAAAAATAAGAATTACAAGTAATAACTAATGTATTCTGTGCAAAAATGATATCTTTCATGAATTTAAAACACAAACTATTTCTTATATTATTACAACTGAAATAAACATTTAAATATATCTATTTTAAAGCTTTCCATTTATACCTTTCTCTGAATAAAAAAAGTACTGAACACATCCACCTTCTTAATTTAAATCTTGAATTGGACTTCCGAGTCTATTCAGAATTCTTAATCTTAAAATATAACAATTCAAAAAGAAATTTGCCACGTCGATTTGTGTAACATTAAAAACATTATAAATTATTCCATTTTATACTAAATGAACATTTTTATCCTAGTAATATTAGTAATAGTTGAAGCTATGTTTCTAATATTTGATACCAAAACAAACTTGGCGATATTTAACGGAACATAACCTAATTGATCCGAAATATTGAATACACAAACATTTACCAATTCTGAAAGATTCCATAATGAGAAAATTAAATAAAAAAACGATTTAAATACCTCAAATTTTTCTTTGCTATCGGGAGTAATCTGAAGCAGGGCAAGAAGTGTTGGTTTGGCATGGTCGACTCTTATCTCAGCTGTGCCATTTTTCTTCTGTGCTCTCTCATTCTTGTTAAATTTATCAAATATTTTAACATATCAATCCAGACATTAATGACTCTACATCTTACTAATCAAAGCATGCAAATTTCCCTATAAAGATGGACGCCCGATTTTTGTTACGAAGTACAACCAAATGAAGAAAGTAAACAAACTGTTTCCAAGGTTTCAGCGCAGTTTCAGCCAATGAGAGAAGAGAAAGTCGGTAATTTTCGCCGTCAGCGATTTCGAAAAAGTTAATCGAGAAAAAGTCAATCTAAATACCGTTTCAACTATTTAGCTCAACTTTTTCGCCGTCGGCGAAGATCTGAATATGGCCCAAAGAGTACGTTTTTCTAGGAGTTTAGTTTTTTTAGTTTAGGAATTTAACTTTAAAAATTTCGTAAAGTAAAATTCTGATATAAGTAACAGGCTTGGAGCAATTTTAAAAATGATTTAATTAATTTCAGTAAATTAACGAATTTCAGTAATAAACCAAAGTAAGGGCCATATTCAGATCTTCGCCGACGGCGAAAAAGTTCAGCTAAATAGTTGAGGCGATTTTGAAATATCTATTTCGCCTTGAACTTTTTCACCGTATTCAGATCTTCTTCGGAAAGCAAGCGGAAATCTCGGAGATTCAGCTCATTGGTTAGTTGTGTTGTTGACGTGAAACGCTTAGCGACCAATAAAATCCCTCTCTAAAAAGGCGGGAAAACATCACTGATGCGTTCACATGCTCCCAAAAGTGTAAACAAACTCAAATCTGCACTGCAAGTCGCTTGTTTGTGTTGTTTGAGAGAACTAGAAACCAAGCTGAAGCTTTTAGCTGAGCGCACATATAAGGCTAAGCGCGCACTAAGAGACTTCTGTCTCGGCGACTTAAAACACTAGTCACTCGAGAGCAATGCATTTCTATGAGGAAATTCTTGGCCTAGTGATCTTGGTTTCGTCGCCATGTGCGCGCACTCTAGCTTCTTGCAATAGCCAGGGAAGCAATTTTGTCTTTGTCTCCGAGAGCAATTTTGTCTTTGTCTCCTAGTGCGCGCTTAGCCTTAAAGAGTTGATGAAAACAATAAAAGAAAAAGAAAATATTTCATCTTTTCTTATTTCTACAAGCTTTGCACCTTTTAAAGGAGCATAACCAAGTAATTCTTGTAACTCATAACAGTAATGCTTCATTTCCCAAATTTAATTCCAAGTATGTTTTGGAAATTCTTTCTTGCATGATTTTGAAAGAATGGTTATGAAAAAGAGAGATAATAGCTGGGGTAGAAAACAAAAATTCAATAGAAAAAAGTTATTTCATAAAGTATGATTACATGGAAATATCTTTTCATCAAAGGAATTAATTACTCATTAAATTCAATATAATACAAGATGTTAGGAAGTAGGAACTTCCAGAATTCATAATTCTGGTTGATAAAGAGTTTAGTATAATACTCACCTTATTGGTACAGTAAACTAATCCTTAATTATCATTACCCAATTTTAGCTGCACTTTTTAAATCTATAAACTGAAACTTTGCAAGCTTATAAAACAAAATAAATAAGTACTTATACTATTTTCATTTCTACACAATATTTGAAAGTTTCCTTTTTTATTTTTACGATAGATTCAATAAAAGTTTAGGAATTTTGTATTAAATATTCTTCAACTTATTATATTTTAAACTGCATACTTAATTTGTTGGAGAATTTTCCGCTCAATGGAGCAAAAATTATTTTTTTACAGTTAAATGTGTGAACTATTGCAGTTACTCTGTATTAAATTGAAATTTATTAGTACAGCATGTAAGAAAGAATAAGGCAGATTTTACAAACAAATTTTTATTACTCCAGTTAGACTAAAGTGTAACTTGTGATAATTTCAAAGTATATTATATGAACTAAATCTTAAAAATATAAAAACTCCTCTAATCACAAAAAATATTATTTATTATCAACAAAAAAAGTAAGCACTACACCAATTTGTTCCAACATTTATACAACTCTTTTCTCAATAATGATTCTGTTTGGTTAATTGAGTATGGATTGTCACTGTTCACAGGAGGAAATTTTTTTTCATAAATTATCAAATACAATAACTATACCTCAAAACAATTTAAATGAATAATTGATTAATTTCCATTACTATTTATCAAATATTTTTTAAAAGATAACTTTCAGTTTATATAGAAGTTTCATCCTTTTAAACTTTTATAATTTTCCCTTTTCAATACTTCTTTCTGGATTCACAGAAAACAGCATTTTAGTTGAACTGGAAAAAAATTATATTTGCATGTAAACATAAAATGAAAATATTAATTACTAACAAGAAAAAATTATTTAACAGCATAATTGATTGTTATTTAATTATAGTACTATTTTGAAATGTTTATATTCGCATTCAATGATTTTTATCTTGGTGTAATCTTCTTAATTTAATTAATACTATCCTAAAATTAAAAAACACTTTTTTGCTGAAGGAAGCTAGTTTAATGGAAAGCAATAGAATAAGAATTCTTTAAATATGTGATATTCCAATGCAAAAAAATGCTATAAGCTGTACATAAAAAAATCAAGAATTACAAGTAATAACTAATGTATTCTGTGCAAAAATGATATCTTTCATGAATTTAAAACACAAACTACTTCTTATATTATTACAACTGAAATAAACATTTAAATATATCTATTTTAAAGCTTTCCATTTATAACTTTCTCTGAATAAAAAAAAGTACTGAACACATCCACCTTCTTAATTCAAATCTTGAATTGGACTTCCGAGTCTATTCAGAATTCTTAATCTTAAAATATAACAATTCAAAAAGAAATTTGCCACGTCGATTTGTGTAACATTAAAAACATTATAAATTGTTCCATTTTATACTAAATGAACATTTTTATCCTATTAAGATTAGTAATAGTTGAAGCTATGTTTCTAATATTTGATACCAAAACAAACTTGGCGATATTTAACGGAACATAACCTAATTGATCCGAAATATTGAATACACAAACATTTACCAATTCTGAAAGATTCCATAATGAGAAAATTAAATAAAAAAACGATTTACATACCTCAAATTTTTCTTTGCTATCGGGAGTAATGTGAAGCAGGGCAAGGAGTGTTGGTTTGGCATGGTCGACTCAGTCGACTCTTATCTCAGCTGTGCCATTTTTCTTCTGTGCTCTCTCATTCTTGTTAAATTTATCAAATATTTTAATAAATCAATCCAGACATTAATGACTCTACATCTTACTAATCAAAGCATGCAAATTTCCCTAAAGATGGACGCCCGATTTTTGTTACGAAGTACAACCAAATGAAGAATGTAAACAAACTGTTTCCAAGGTTTCAGCGCAGTTTCAGCCAATGAGAGAAGAGAAAGTCTGTAATTTCGCCGTCAGCGATTTCGAAAAAGTGAGTCGAGAAAAAGTCAATCTAAATACCGTTTCAACTATTTAGCTCAACTTTTTCGCCGTCGGCGAAGATCTGAATATGGCCCTAAGTCTCATTCGCTATTTTTAGGTATAAGTTTAGGTTTGAAGGAATGTTTTTTTTTACATTTTTAAGAATATGTTTTAAATGCCCATTTTCAGATTTTAAGATTTTCGATGGTCATTTTGCATCGATATGCTTTTTATAACATGTTTTATTTGCCGTTTTCAGATTAGGATTTTCGGTTTTTGAGTTTGCCTTTGCCTATTCTCGGCAGCCATTTTGATTGTGACGATTTTGAAAAAGTCGCCAAATATCTTGGCGACTTTTTTTGGCGATGGTTCCTGAATACGGAATCTTAGCCCTTTCGGACATCAGGCATCAAATTAGCAATACCTTCAGATTGAGGAGTTGGATCGTCGAAATATAGTAGTTGTGGAGGGTTTTTCCCATAACCTGGATAAACTGAGATGACATCTAAAAAGATTTGGTTAATTTTTTCTCCAGGATTAATGGCTTTCTCTTCTGTGTCTAAAATAGACATCCAAGTGAAGATGCAAAACCTTTGCAAAATGGGATACATTTCAACGAAACAAACAAAGTTTGAAAAATCCCGAATGAAAGATAAGAAATTATAATGCTCACGCAGATTTCTAATGCGTGGAAGAGATTTCTAACGTGCTTATTTTTAGATTGCGTTACTAGTCATAACTTTATTAAATTCATCCTTTTGATACTTCGAAGTTTATTGATATTTTATCAAGTAGAAAACAGTGAATATTGAATTCCCATAATCAAGTATTTTCTTAAGTTATGAATTCTATTATTTGTTCAATATAATATTTAAAAATATAAACTAACTAAATATAATAATCTATGAATACTAGTTCATTTTTGGTATAATTAAACTTGATTATTATGCTATCACGCATTATACAGGAAAAATAAAAAAAATGACTGGGTTGCCGTAATCATTTGAACTGAATTATTCATGGTTTTTAACATTGCCGGGGAGTCGCCAGATTTGGCGATCTATTGCACTCACCTCGACTACGGAATTTCCCCCGACAGTTTAAACACTAAACCTAATAAGCTATTGTTGAGAATTTAAATTTAATTTAAGTTATTAAATGTTTACTATAGAACGCACTAAGTACCTAATTTTTCTGATAAGGAAAGATAGCTTTCTGTAAACAAAATTTTAGTTAAACAATGTCTAGGTTTAAGCTAATTTAAGATGAAGCTTAACTAATAATAGCTATAAGTATTAATGTTATGATTTAGAAAACTGAGAAAACCTGTGTAATTGATGTAAGTAGGATTTATTTTATTCGGTGGATAACGAAAAATCTGAAATATATATGTAATTAGACACATTCTGAAAATTTTAAAGATCATTTCTGAAAGATAAGACTAGTTTATTATTTGATATTATTTAATGTTTAACTAACATATTGAATAAAGAAACGCAGCGTAGTTTATTTGCACAGTTAAGTAATCTGTTTTCATTAATTCAAATTTATTGATAGTAAGAAATATTTAAAAAAATATATCATCGGTTTAGAAATCGAAGATGCCTCCAATATTTAATCAAAACAGAGCTCGATCAGTATAAAACCACATAAAATACAAAGGTAAGTAATTAAATTAATCAATTATGCATTTGTAATTAAGAAAATTAGCAACTATATGTACAGATATTGACATTAGATCAATGCTACAGACTCCACAAACTTTTCGGCTTAGAGTAGAGCCCAAAACAATTATATATGTTTTGTCCAATAAAAAAAAGAAATCAACAATTTTCACAGATGGTTACGATGCTCAATACGATCATCTATAGTAAATTTAGACAGCAATCATAAGATTTTTATGTAAATGAAAATCGAGAGAATAAAGCGGATAGGTAAAAGTATCAACGTTGCTTGGAATAAAGCTGAAAATTTAGAATTGTTTCTAAAAGTTAGTTATTCCTCTTAGTTCTAAAAGTTAAAGTTACTTCCTCTTATCATTTGTGATAACTTAACCAGTTATCCTCGTATACAAATAAAACTAAAAGAAATATGTTCCTCATAGGGGAGTAATTAGATTTTATTTCTATAAATGTGATAATAATTTCAGCAATGTCATTAAACAACCACTACCAAAATAAAAAAAGGCTAAACATATTAGAAACGAAATCCGTTCCTTATTTAATCAACATTTCTTCGTAACAACAGCAGTAACTACTCCTAAACAACTAAGCCTCTACCCCCTTCAAAACCTGCTACAATCATAAGACGACAAGACGCAACGTTACGAAACATCGCCTCCAAATAGGAAAAAACCCATCATAATCTTTTACGACATTCGCGCGAAATCCTCCACATCAGAAATACCTAACAAGAACTAAAACGCCATAACTCCGCTTCTTCATAACTTTTGATTACACCAATACCACCTCCCGGCGTTCATTAAGAAAAGACAACTGCGAGATTAGCGCCCGGTCCAGCAGACTCCATTATGAGAAGAGAAAAAGATTAATTAGAGAGGCACACGGGGTTGTCTCCCAAAACCCGTATGAATATTTAAGCCATCGCAAAACAAGTCGGGCAGCGCCGTTGTTGTTGTTGTTGTTATTTTTCTCGGGCCTTTTTGTTTTTAATCTGGAGCCGCGAAAAGTAATCAAACATTCATAATCCCTTCTCGCCCCCGAACTAATTGAAATCTCGGGAGCGGGAACGGGAATGATTTAATTCCGGAGTCGGCTGTCTCTGGGAATCTCATTAACCGGGAGAAAGGGGGAATTTTTCCCCGGGCGTCGGCGCCTTAGGAGGTTTTTTTCCTGCTGGGTCAATCGTTCCCCCGTTTGCCTACCTGGGCGAATAGTAATTTTAATTGCGATGGTTCCCGAGGATTTTCTTGTTTGAGAACGGTTTTTTTGGGTGGTAGAATGGTTTTGATGTAAGTTTGGACACTGTGGAAAAAATGTTTTTCTAGTGTGGTTAGCTAAGTGATGAGCAGAAATGGATGTGAAAAAATGGCAATTTTGCGGTCATAATGAACTGAGTTAAGCACCAAGTATCCAAAGGAAGCAATAAGGGCGTAAGTTGAGAAGAAACTAGCAAAAGTGAATTAAAACGCTAAAAAAACTCTCAAATTACACTTTTTTAACCTCGGGATTCTTCCAATTATATTGCTATTTTCAAAAGTTCAGAACACTGAAAAGCAGAATTTAAACAGAGAGAATGCATGAAACTTGCGATAATTATCGTATTATAATATTATTAGCGTATTATAATATTTTCATGTAAGAAAGGTAAATATACAGAAAGTTTGAATTAACAAAAGAAGTTAGATAATTAGCTTTCATTTCGTGCCAAGAGGTAGAGCAATGTAAAAATTTAAAATTTAAAACGATTTTACTGTTTTAGGATAGAAATTACTTATCTTCTAAATTTTCTTACACATCCGCATAATATTACTCTTTCATTTCCTTACACAAATAGTTGAACACGGTAGTGTGTTACGCACTACTTTTTTTCTAACGACCTTTTTTAATCTAATATTCTAGGAAACTATGTTCGAATTGAACAGTTTTGAAACAATCTAGTGTTATAGATGTATATAAGAATATTATAATTAGAGTAAGGATAAAAGCAACGCACACATTCATCGTTTTTGTTTTATCTTGTCAACTATCCACACTTTTCTTGTTATTTCCGACCCTCGAATCCCTCGACCTCGATAGTCTTAATTCAGGGGCGTAGCCAGAGGGGGAATTTGGAGATATATCCTCCCCCCGAAACTTAGATATTTTTCTTTTTTGACTATAGAAAACCACTACAATTACCCATATCCCCTCCCGAAAGATCAATATCTCCCTCCGAAATTTTTTTCTGGCGACACCACTGTCTTAATTTACTGAGAATAATAACCGTTGACCAAATAAAAAAGGTAAAAAAAAAGAAAAAGTTTTCTTTCTAATAGTCATAAATGGAATCAAAACATAAAATGCAACATAAATGTGCATTGGTGACACGCGATAGTGTCAGCATTGCACATGCCAATTCTAATTTATCAATTACAAAAACCTAAAAATAAATACCAGGGGATCTCTTCAGAATTGAAAACATCTTAACAATTTTACTACGCGGAAATTCCCGTTCCACTCCGAATTAATGAAAAAAATCACAGAAAAAGGAGTACCACTTCCGCATCTCTCAAACCTCTTTCCCGAAAATCTTCACACCAACAACAATCCATTATAAAGAATGCGATGGCTCCCCTCAACGAAACAAAATACCGCATATAATTACGCCGCGGGACTCGCACATTCTTCCCTATAGCTCGGGAGACAAAAGAAAAAAATCGCCCCGAAAAAATCCAAGCACCAAATCCCACTATATCATTCGACGAAGAATCCAATCCGACCCGCATTCCTACCCCAAAGAAACGGACAAAAAAAAGAAAAGAAACCCTTCCGAAAGGGGTCGTCCAATTAGAGAAGACCCCGCAAATGAAAAGAAAGCGGGATTACCAAAAGAGAGAAAATTCACATCGGAACCCAAAGGGAGAGGATAAATGGCCGCCGATATGAAGGTACGGCGCGGGCAAATTGAAATAGATGGGTACTGCTTCCAGGGTGGCTGTACCTAGGCTCCCTGGGACCGATATAAAGCGAAGGGAGGGGGGAGATGGATGGGTTAGCCCATGGGACGAATTCGAAGCCGTTTAAAAACTGCGGTCCATCGGCCGGGAATTTGTCTTCCTTCGGTTTGATCGCTCAATAAAACTTTCTTCTCTTTTCAGTACCTCTGGGGATGGGCAGAGATGGATAATTACGCGAGATTTAAATCCTAATAGAATGAATGGAGGGTTGGTGATTAATGAGGGGGCGATAAATCAGCAGGATCGTTTGCGGGAAAAAATGATGCGCGAGGGCTCGTTAGGGGTGGTTGCGTGTTCGATTGGAACGGTGGACGAATGAATGAATTAAAAAGTCGGTAATGAAGCGTGTAGGGATTCATTCATTCGTCAGGGTTTTTCTGGGTTGGTCGTCGTTTTTGGAAACTAATAAATGATGTTTGGGTTTCAATGATGTCGAGTTACCAATGCGGCAAAAGGTAGGCTGATGGTGGGAAACGTTTGGAAAAATCCGGAGTGATTTGTGGATTTGAGGTGGTGGGATTTTTTGAAAAAGACCTCGGATTTAGATAAGCTATTGAAAGAAGGGTTTGAAGTTTTGCAAACTTTTAGTTTGTTGGGGAAAAAAGAATGTTCGGCGAATCAAATGGCATGGCAGTGTTCGTTGTCGTTTATCAAATATTCTTTTATTTCTTACCACTAGAAAAAGTTGGACACCAGACCAAAGAAATGTCATTGGTATATTTTGTAAGCCGAAAAAAGTAAGGTTCTCATTGATGTAAAAAAGTGGTTAATGATTCGATACAAAAGTTTAATAAACTCATATTGATTAAAACTAGACTAGAGGTTCGTTTAGGAAGTATTGCAATTAGATAATGCTAAGGTATAATGATGTTAATTACTTAAGAATGGCTTAAGACTCTATAATATTAACAATAAATTTTATCAGCTCAAGATCGAGTATTTAATAATTACATAGTTTGCAGTTTTTTCTACTTCTGAGGATTTTTAAGTAAAACCAAACTTCTTTCAAAAGGGCTAGATAGATTGGTTCTGACGGAAAAAATACTGAATAACAGTTTTCAAAGCATAATAACAACCTTTGTAAATAATCTGTAGTGAGTTGAGTTGAGATTGATTTGAGACATTTGCTGACAAAAATTTGTCGCTTCGTCTTCTCTTTACGTCTTCGGTACTAATACTTCTTAATTACATATTAACTTTGAAATTCATTAATAGGGGGAGAATTATTTTCTTCTTTGTTATTCTACTATTTCACTTAAGAATCTTGCTATTGCTTATTGCTATCTGTAGTGAGCTGAAGCTATGCAAGACTTCCGAAAATACCATACAAATTTTAAAGGAGTCTTTATAAAATATGTATCTTTATTGTAAGTAAGTGACTAATATCACACGGTATTTTTAAAAAGTACCGTATCATATAAATAAAGATTATTTTATGAAACAGAATAAGAAAAGTTCCTTTGGGATAAATAAAATATAATAGAAAAATAGAATCGTCAACATTCTTCTTGAAACAATGCAAAGCAACATAACTTTGTTAACGGCATAAAAGTTACTTTCACAAATAAACATAAAAGACGTTCTTCACTCGCACAAATTTCAAGAGTTACGACAATCATTTTCATTCAAACTCACTTAATGAGGTAGTTGCATGATTTTTTTAATTTTTTTAATCGATTCTTCTTGCAAAAATAAGCAACTACCCAAAATTTGAGGCCGATCGAGAATTTTTTTGATTGCCAGAAAAATTAACAAATCCACTTTTTAAAAGCGCGCGAAAACGCCAAGAGTTTGGGATCATCGTATGTTGAAGTCATCATACAATAAACATTGTTGGAAAGCAATGGAGTTGATGGTATGATTGTTGACATCTTTAAACGATAAGCGTTTTCAGTCACGTGTTTTTTTTCGACTTTTAAATTAAAATATTTATTTACCTGTACATTTTTTTGAAAAATTGACTAGATATTTCATTTTACCATACAAAAAACCATACGAAACACTTGTTTGTTTTTGAAAATCTGACACATGAATCTTCCTTATTGCATCATTCGCATCGTTCAAATTGAACTCGACAAAAAAAATCGATTTTTCAAACCGAATTCAAACTCACGGGTACATTTTGAACAAGAACCTTACACGTAACAAGGAACGAAGACAACAAAAGAATGGACCACCCTCGAAAACAGAGCCGTACGGATGAGAGCCAGCGGGCATCCATAAAGCTACATTAGGTGGCCCGCGGGGGCTCTAGCACATGTCTAATGGCCGCCCTAGCTCAAATAAAGAAGGATGGCTCGAGATTTTCCGCAAGATTTCGCGGGCGCCGAAGAATGGGGCGATATTTCAAATGTGGGGGAGGGCTGCTTGACCGCGGGTCAGCGGGAATTGGGGATCAGGTATCGCCGCCGGGGCTTCGGACGGACTTAACTCGAATTTCAGATGGATGGAGATTGAAATTTGTTAGGGTTTATGTAGAGAGGGCTATTGCTACTGTGTTGCGGATATTTCTATGCATTTATATAAGGTCGTCTTTCTGCCGTGGGGAGTTTAACATGGCGCGTTAAGTCATAGATACAAACAATGAAGCGATCACTGTGTAAAGACCAGTTAGCCTGCTAAAATTTCATCATGCAAGGATTCAATGCATCCTGTATCACTTCAAACGGTTCGTCGTAACAAAATTCAAAGGGAATAGTTCATTTACTATGTTAAAATATTTTATAATGTATTTTTACCTTCGTCATTTAAATTATTTTTACTTCTCTAAATTATGTTTCATATCATCAAAAAAGATTTTTACAGTTCAATTCACACAGTTATAGATGGCACTTTTAGCATTTATAGTTATGAATGGTTTATAAAGTATCCCTTTGCTTTTGAGCCTCTTTCTGCTTTGCAACATCCCTTTATTCTCCATCAGCCTATCAGTTTTTCAGCATCCATTTAACATTCATCACCCATTTTCACATCTTTTTTCTCTTGGGAGCTTTGCATTATTTTAAAGAATGTTTTTGATCTTGGGCCTCTTTCTTCTCTCTGACATCCCGTTTTTTTCAGCACATCTGATCCCATGAAACCTAGATCAGAAATCTCTTACTTACATTCAATAGAATAGTCCTTCACCCAGACACATTTTCAATTCTAAACTTATTTAGATTTAAAATAAAACGGAGGAAATGTCAGAAACCTGTCACTTTGTCAATTTTCTAAATACTTGGTACAGGTTAAATCAAACGCAAAACTCGGTTTGTGATTTCCAAACAGTGTACCAGGTAAAGATAATTTTATGAAACAGACTTTGCGATACCCGATTATAACACATATTTCGGTTAAGAAATTCGAAACTCTGAATATTAATACAAGACCGAGAAAAGCTATGAAAACTTAAACAAGTATCACCCTATAAAAACACATCCCTTTACGAAAAAAAACCCTCAATTAACCTCGCAGCGAACGGGAGTCTCCGAGAAAAAGGTCAGACAAATAAAGCAGCTCAAAATGGCGATAGCCCACCAAGATGCAATTTTCTCTTCGCGCGTTCCCCGAGCGGCCATACATCAAAAGCACCTTCCCGTCGTCATGGAAACGCTCGCCGTTGCCATGGGAACCGCATCGCCGTCAGGTGGATCTCCGCGCTCGTGTGTGCGGAGAGGTTCTGAGGAAGAGACCGTGATTCTCAGACTCGAAATTGGATGCCCGGATGGGTTATGTTGGCAATGAAAATTGACAGAATTAGTTCGATGGAGAAAATATTAAAACTGGAATTTCGTTTGCTAATGAGAGAAAATTTCGTTTGCTAATTGTTGGATAGAGAATTAGAGTTATCCAATATGTTCACTAGCTAATATATATTGATGTGAAAAGTTTGCTCTCGTTAAACGTAAGAGAATTGGTTTTAGACTGAGGAAAACCGGGGAAAGAAAGTTGATTAGTTGATGTGTCATATTTTAAGTGGGCAAGATTTCAAAAGCCGCTAGAACTGGAATCTTCTAAAAGTCTCATGAAACAAATGTACATACAGTTAAATTAATTTAATGCATAGTTCCCGAACTCTCAAAATGAAAAATTGGTAAAATTCTTCCAAATTTAAATTATGTTAAAATTTTATTACGTATTGCCACTCTTTACCATGCATTGTAAATCAGAATTCTGATGGTATTAATTCTGATGCCCTCTTGATGTGTACGTATGTTGAAACTTTTTCAGGATGTTTTTTAAGTATGACTCTAAAATGATTAAGTAAATACTGGTCAATGTTTAAACAGCGGTGTTCCTTTCACTGTTTCATGAAGCTTGAAAATTACATGTTTGCAAGTAAAACTGACGAAGTCAGACACAAATATTTGCGACGAAATCACCTGATAAACAAATTAACTCGAAAAGGAAATCCCTAAAAAGTATTAAAAAGCAAATACTAAGAAAAACTACAATTTCATAAAACATTACTTAAAAATGTCGTAAACGAAACTAGAAAGAATCTAAGTACTTTTTATTGACAGTGGGAATCATTAGAATCGGCATCACAATAACTTTTATGAACACTCACATCCTGATATACACCTAGAAAATCTCATTGATGATTCCAAAAGGAATTCTATCTTCCAAAACCATACTTAATGTCCAATTACGGATAAGAAACATTGCTTATGACATCCCCATAATTGCACTTTTATTTCCTTTAAAATCTCAAAACTTTTCCAGAAGCGCATCCTACGTCCCTTTATCCAAACCGCGCATTGTTTGAGCTACCGATGCCACTTAAGGATACATAACTTTTGAAAAAGCCCCAGTTTTAATAATGCACAAGGCCCGAAAGCCTCATTAATGTTGCAATTACTTCCGTTAATGTCATCCAACTAATTTATTCATGATTCCCGGCCTTCTTTCTGGCAGGGAAAGTCATTACGACTATGAGACATTAAGTAAAGGCGCAAACAGAGAATTAAAAAGTTGGATTTGGTGATGTAAGTGGGAGAAAAATCTCTTTATCGTCGAGGGAATTAAAGGAATGAATATTTAATCGCCAGTGGAGAGTTATGGCGCTATGAGTAAGTAGGTAAGATGAAACAAGAACTTTTAGACAGCGTTAGAAATTGGGAAAAAAATCCACTGGTCCTGCGGACCAGTGCTTCACCAATCTTACTAGTCCGCAACAAAAATTACTGGTCCGACAAATTAAAAAGGACCAGTTTAAATATTACTATTATTAAGTAACTATTGCACTGAATGTGGGTACCAAAATAGTAATGTTAAAAATTAATACATATGCATGCAATAATAAGTTACCAGCTGTAAATATGAGATTTATATAAAATAAGTAATAAAATAAATTTATGAGAAATAAGCAATAGCTCCAAATAATCGATTATTTAAAAATATCTTATTAATTAAATAACTTTTTTGATTAAATAATATTTCCACTGACATACAAATACAATAATCTTCTTGATTAAATAAAATTTCTCTAATTGACATACAAATTGGATACAATTGCACTAATTGGCAAAAAATAAGAACTTTTCTTGAATAAATGATATTGCACACAAATTAATACATAACATCGAATTAGTTTTACATTGTTAGTTGACAAACTGGTTGTAATCTGGTTTATATTTAATGAAATTTATATTTTTTTGCCTTTCTCCCGATTCCAAGCAAAGAGAAATTGCAGGCTTAAACTGGAGGGTGGGATATTTTTTCACCACTGGTCCAGCGGACCAGTGATTTTCTGATTCCACTGGTCCGAGCCGTTTTTTGGTTGTCCCGGACCAGCAATCCAGTACAATTTCGAACGCTGCTTTTAGAGGATTCTGTTGGTAAAGGGGTTTTAATTATCTCAGTACTGATTCTAAAGTCCGGAATAACGCGTATATCAAATTTAAAAAAAAATACTTTATTTCAAAGCAAATGCGGGGCTTATATTCTTCATAAAATTCAGGAGTTTTTATGGAGAACTTCATACAAATTTAGAAAGTTAGTCGAGAAAATTGAATAGGTAGTAAAATTTTAATTTCTCAACTTGAAAATTCAAACAAATCAATAAAACCAGATGAGAGCAAACTAAAAATAAGAATATCGAAATTTTATTTATGATCAACCCGACTTCCAAAGTGCTTATGATTGACACCGCACAGAATGAAAGTTGGAATCAGTAATTCCAATAAAACTTTATCGAGCTAACGCGTTATTTCATGTATTATGAAATTAGCTTTATATTATAATTATAATTAAATGTTAAATAGTTTTTCCATATAATAGTTTAGTGTTTTACAGGAGGTAACAAAAATAACAGGAAAAAGAACACAATTTTCAGGCGATTCGTGTGACTTTAAAAATAATTTAAGGAGCAAGGGTACGAAATAAATATTTCAGTTGGTAAATGGTTATTTAAAATTATGAATTTTATAGGTAAAAAAGGTGACATGGGAATATTTAAAAATCGTCTTTCTTAAAACCGTATGGAGTAAAATTTATCGCAATTTGCTGCAATCTTTCGAATGAGGTATTTGCACGAGTGAGGGATTTGCTTGATTTTAAACTTTTTTGATACATTGGGGTTTAAAACTCCTAAATTACTTATTTTTAAGTTCAAAAATTTGTTTTAAAAAATTTAAAATTCAATTTTATTTTCACCAAAACGTCAGATAAGTCACGTTATCAGAAAACGGGCTTGTGACATCACAGCGCATGAAAACCATTGTGTTTGCTGTTTTCACGTGATCAGAAAACGGATTTCTATTGGATGTGATCTCACAGCGAATGATTTGTGATTCGATAGTGTTATCGCGCCCAAACAAAAAACGAAATTTCCAAAATTTATATCTCAGAAACTAGGCTACGAAAATACTTGATGTAAACGTCATTCTTCATGGTTTTTTATTTACTATTTTAATTAAATTTAATCCCAAAACGTGAGAATACCTCATCAAGTTTCTATTTCTTCAAAATAACTGATCAATACGCTCAGCAATTTCAAAAGTAAGGGGAAAACAAGCAATATCGCTCTTTTGAAAATCACTCAGATATTAAAAAGACAGTTGTCTCTCACAAAGGGGAAGGAACGTTAAAAAAAGCAGTTGGAACGAGCCGAGATAGGATTTCCCATTTGTGAAGCCCTACCAAAAATCAAAGGCAACGCCTTTCCTCGAAAACAGAAACGGAACTAGAGGAAAAAATTCTCCAAGGAACAAATTTCCTTTTGCAATAAGGGGTCGGGCTTTGGTAGAAGGGAAGAAAACGCCAATAAGTGTATATTGAATAGTTACTCGAGTTTCCCCCTTTTTTTGGGAACGGAAAAACCCAGAGCTTTGAATGAAAAACTTCAGAAAGCAAGGTCTGAAATGCAATCATGGCGTGATTCTTATGGCTTGGGTGTGCCCCTATTTACAAATCTTTGGAACGCTGGAGAAATTCTGTAGAAGAAGCGCCTGGAAGGTTTTTATGTTACAAAACGCGGCAATTGCGAGATAGAAACGGTTCGATCGTAAGAGCTGTAAGGTTATAAAATGTTATGGATCATTCATGCGAAGTCTAGGCAAGATGTGAGAAGAAGAGAAAAATGGCTAAAAAACAGGTAGTCTATATTGAATAGATCCATCAAATATTTTCCATTTTTGTTACAGAAAACACTTTTAGTGAGAACATCAAAAGAAATGAAGCAAAGTATATGATGAGTTCATTACAAGATATCGTAAATGGATAGAAAAATAAAAAATGTACATAGAATGGTTTTACCAATCAAAATTGAGGGAGGATGTATCTTCTTTTTATTGTTTTTTTTGTACAGTAGGTATAATTAGTTGAAATTTATGTAGTTAAGTTTCAAAAAGAGTAATAAAATAGGTAACCCCTAACCCTAACCCCCCTTGAAACTTTGACGTCTTTCAACAACTTTTTCCTAAGAATATTATGTGGTTTACAAGAAACTATCTCTTTGGATGTAGCCCAAAGGGTCTCGAAGTGAGTTACAATACTACTTTTAAATAAAGGCAAATTTTCAAAATTTTCCTGGGGGTGAACCCCAGATCAAAGTTTTTGTCCCTTTTTTCCCCCGTCGTCAAATTTTGACATTAATTAATATAATTTAAATACTACTTTTCAGCACTCGTATATAAATGTGCTTGCTAGGGGATACCTTAAAAATGAAGTTGAGGCAACCCCCCCAAAAAAGCATAGTTACGCCATGGCCCAGACCCACTTAAAAAAATCCTTGCCCCCCCAACCAAAAACTGAAATGACGCCCCTGGTTTTAGAATCAATAAAGTGCAAAAAGTATTTTTCTTTTTTTCTTTTCTTTTCTAAGGCAAGAACTAATCGAATTAAAAACTCGTTAAGAAGGATAGGAAGTAAAGATGACGATGCAGAAAAGGTTTTCGTTCAAAATGACAAATGGAGGGACGGAGCAAAGGTACTACGCTTTTTTTATCAAAAGTAATCACTTAATTTTTTATTTTTTAAGTCAAATCGTTAAGCTTTGAAACCAATGTAAGAGAATGAATATAGGTACTCAAGATACATTTTTTCTGTTCGGATGCGTCTATAATTAAGAACCTAATAGTCTGAGTTGCTAATATTGAAAATAACATTAAAGGATTAAACTCAATAAAAGTAATTTTTGCGTGAATTCTTTTATACCAGAAATATTTTTGAAATTAATAAACACTTTAAAAATAAAAATACTTAATTGTAATATTTCAGACGTAAAAAATATATATCTTAACGTATGATTTTAACAAAATTTATATCTTTAAGATCATTTATCGAAACAAATTTTCAATTCACGATTTTCCTAAAAAAACAAACAAGCCCAATCAATTTCCGGAATGTCTGCTTCTCCCATTTATTTCTCCATCTTAAGGTCTTGCCTCACTGATAAATTTTATTACAAAACATCTTAAATTTACAACGAAATTTAAGACAAAGAACATTATAAATTTAAATTTATTTACTAATAAAAGTTATCAGAAAATCCAAATTACTAATTCGAAATATGTTTTACTTTTATTTAAGACTTTAAATGAGCTGTGTCAACTAGTAATCGGAGAGCAGACATTCTGGAAGTTTATTAAACCGGGTGAAATGGTTTGTTTGTTTGTTTAGGAAAATCGTGAATATTTTTTAATATTGATAAAAAAAATTACTTTTACTTAGCCGAGGAACTCTAATTTGAGTTTTATTACAGTACATTACTAATTCTAAGAATTAATAAAAAATAATTAAGTAGATCAATCTTAGCATCAAAACGCCATACAAGGAGTCACAATTTCAAATTGAATAAAGTCAAATTTAAGACTGATTGTAGAAAGCATTATTTTTGTAATAGGGTACTGGATAGATGGAATGCGTTGCCTGAAACAATTGTAAATTCAAGTGGGGTAAACGAGTTCAAGAGGAAAATTGACAGATACTGGGATTTTGGTAGTTTGGGTTAAGGAAGACTGGACCAACCTTGCTGTGCTTACGCCTGTAGTTGGTCGACTTGATTTGTATTTGTTATCCTAAAATTCAGTTAACCAGGGTAAACAATCTCTATATCAAACCAAACCTTTTCTAAAACATTCAAACACAAAAATAGGCAGGGATGACCATGAATAACCCCCAGAGCAAGCGCTCCCTTCTTTCTATCCTTCCTCAATTTGCCTTCTTTCGTATATATCCAGCAGCAGGATGAAAAATTACCACCGACGCTTTTTTCTTAGGCGAGGCGTGGAGTGTTTCGGCACAGGAAACTTATAAGATTGCAAAAATGAAAGATGGTACGGGGGAGAGGGAGTTATGAAAAGGGCTTAACGAATATCGCGGAAAAACGCCATCTTCATAGTCTCTTGTTCTTAATTTGGGGGAAGAGTAATGTTCTCCTGATACCACCTTTGTGTTTGGATGGAGGGGGATGTTTGTTTTTTTATAGAGGAAAATTTAATTTTCATGCAGAATGAGTGCTTCGATTATTAAGTTTGAAAATTATTTCGGCATTAGAACTAAAATATGCTAAACTTTTTTTTAGAATCACTACTAATATGGTTGCAAACTAAATAAAGCTAATATCTTATCCATCAAGTGAAGCATCCTCAATCAAAACATAAAAGTAATTCAGGGCAATTGGCAATTCTTCCACATAACACATCCACATTTATAAAAGTATTTTTCAATTAGATTCAGGAATACATAAATATTAAGGTGCTTTAAGTTTCAAGACATTTATTAGTAATCACGCGAAACTTGTAAACAAAAATGAACAAAAATTATATACATACAATCAATAGGTCAACATGCTAGAATGGAAAAAAATATACCTACATTTTTTTAATTACATCCTTCTATGTTTCTACAATTATAAAATAACATGTAAAGCAATGTCTAAAACATATATTTCTTCTTTTGGTGGAAAGTCAGAAACACAGCATTCTTCGCGAAATATGGAACTCATCGGGATTTTAAAAGAAAAAGAAAACATTAATAATGGTTCGGATGTAGAAAAATGGTAGCACAAAATTGCCGATCGAGCATATATGGTTGCCATAAAATGCTAATTTCCTTGACTTTAGTACATCTTTAAGAATTTTTCTAATTAAAACAATTCTAGGCCTTATATCACCGAAATCTGATTTCCAATTTCCATAGCCACCTTCAAGAAGTATATTTCTACAATGTACTCGCAGAACACAAGGGATGAATCTACAATTGCATACCAATTAAGTCCTTTCCAAAGATAAAGATAACCTATTCAACCACCTTTCCAAAACTGTACAATAAAAAAACCGTTTTTCAAGAAACGAAACCAATTCCACTCTATATAAACGCATCAAACACAAAAACCAACGTCGTCGAAGCGGAGACGAAAACCTTGTTACCAGTCGCAGACAGTCTCCAGACGACAAGATCTCCGAATCGGGAAAAGGATAAAAAGACACAGGAAAAACCAAACTCCATAAAATAAAAGGGGGTCAAGCAAAAACGGAGATCTCGCACAGCGTCAGAATAATCGGACGTTTTAACTGAGCTCAACACGACGAATGCCCATTTTCCTCTCGCGTATCATAACAATAGATGAAGGGAAAACATTGAAAGGGGGAGAGCTTCAGGAAATGCCCATTTTCCTCTCGCGTATCATAACAATAGATGAAGGGAAAACATTGAAAGGGGGAGAGCTTCAGGAAATTTCCAGTTTTTACCCTTCGCTTTTTCCAGCTTCCCCCTTCCAGAGAATAAAAAAAGAGGAAAACTGGAGAAAAATGGCGGGCCAGATCGTTTCTTCGGCATCGACGCGGTGGGAAATTGGATTTCTAACATTCGTCACGAATTAATGCGGAATCGCCCCGAGGATGTGCGTCCCTTTTCTACAAGGAACTGGAGTTTATCTAAAAGGAATTGGATTGGGAAGCGCTCTCTGTTGTCGTCTCTTTTTTTAATTGAAGTGAGGTATGCACTTGAATACTAAAGACAATGGATAGAAAGGGGTGTGGGGTGGTTTTGAAGTTACCTTATGTGCTGTAATTCGTTTGAACTGTAAATATACGTCCCATCCAGTGTTTTTCTTAGGATTTTTTTAGAGTAAAAATACTCCTTGACTTTTTAAGGAGGCGTGAAATTCATTTATGAGGAGTGAAATACCGATAAACTGCATATAGAAACATTTTTTTTTATAAAAACGCTTTGTTTTTTAATGGACATAAATGAAATAGAAAAATGAGGATGCTACTTTGGCAACAATTATAGCATCTGTTAAGTGTTAGTAGATAAGTATTAAACATTATAAATAAAATAATTTATTTTACATTAAACATTCTAAATGAAATATTTATTTAATATACAAACTTGCGTAGAAACATTTGAAAAAAACATTTTTCGATAAGGCGCAATGCATTTTTTAAGTCAAAAGCTTTGTTAAAAATTGAAAGAGTGAAAATACGCCAAACTAGTTTTTAGAAGCGTGTTTCCGATTTTCAATGCGTGAAATACGCTCTCAGAGGCGTTAAAATATCTCTGGTCTCAGCTATTCATCTATTATCACCGAAGATACATAATTTTCTTTTAATGAGCTAAAAAATATTTTTAGCTAAATGCTTTTAGATAAAATATAGAAAAATGCAAACGATATAATAAAATGTGTAGATGGGTTTTAAAAGTTAGCCCACAAAAAATCATAATTATCTAGATTAATGTAGTTTATGTGTTAAATACTTTGTGAAATGACAAACTTTTTCAACTTATTAATTTTGGGTCAAGCAACAAGAAATTAATGCCACACTAATTCAATCAAAAATTCAATCCCAGAATTAACGGTTTGGTAAACGACAATCTCGAAATATCCAATGTATTGATTGAATATAAAAAATAAGCACAGGTATTGAAAACGACCAGGTTAATATTTTTCAATGAAAGGAAATTTTTAAAGTAAGTTTCTGTACCAGTCTATAAATATAATTATACCAACATAACTTAATCTAATTTAACCCTTTCATTCTCAAAGCATTAATCCAGATATGCAATGCTTTCGCTGACCTCTCGGTTTAGTTGGTCCTTAAGCGAAACGTTTCAGTTCTATGGAACTCATACTGAGAAGCCAACTGATAATGGCTTCAACGGCCCCTCGGGTCATATCATTTAGGTAACCCTATATAAACGACTAATGGGATTAATCTACGGATTCAGTAAGCACCGGTCTAGTTTAAAGTACCCCGATTGGGGAAGCTTAGCTCCTAAATAACGCTTCCAACGAGCTTAGAGAAAATTATTATACTTTATCCAATTCGACACATATTCCATAGATGACTTTTTTAAATACGTTTATATACATACGATTGTATTACTTTTATTCTTATTGTAAGTATGAAATATTTTGTACTTTACCTTAGGTAATTTGCATTTTACCTTAGTTCCGCATATCACCAAATTATGTACAAATTATTTACATACAAATAGGTATATAAATTTGTTTCACAAAAATTACAAATTCTAGGAAGGAATTTCATTCCAAATAAGCACCAAAATGCCCTATTTTTAAGTGTCGTGAGTCACTCGACTTCTAAAAACAACTTATTTATCTATTTACCGTAAAACTTGCCTATGGCGATACAACGGGGAACCGTATGAAATTATTATCGCAATAAACAGTAGGTTGAAATAAATAAATAAACAAGCAGGGCTATTCGAAAATACCGTTTAAAAAAGGTTTTACTGTAGTAAAAAAACGTCCCTATTACTCGCCACTCTGTCACTATATCCAATTACTGCCCATGTAAATAATACAAATCCATGTAATCCATGAGACAATCCACGTAAATACATACAAAAAATGTCCATTTACAAGCAATGCAGAACCAACGAAAGGAATACTTAATACTACGTTCACACAGGAAAAGTTAAACTAGTTTAAGAGTCAATCTAGTTTAAGTAAAGTATGTGTAAATGAGCTGTCTTAGATTTAAACTAGTTAAGCAAATAAAAAACTGTCTTAGTTCCCCAAATTATCTTAAATCCTGAGATAGAGAACAACTACCAAACTTATCTTTGTTTGATATCGCATCGGAGCATCCGTTTGTAAATTAAATATATTTTCGAAATTATACTTTGATAATGCAATTGGACAACACAAGCTGAAAAATTCATATTCTGCAAATATAAGTGCAAAATAAAAAAAACTTTTAAGGGGAGTGTTAAGGCTTTGAGACGAGCTCTTGGGCAACCGCCATTTTTTTACTCGTAGCGTCATCTGGGTTTAAGATCATTGTAATAGTGCGAACGTATAAAAATAAGATAGTTTAAGTTAAGATATCTTAACTTCTCCCTAAAGTTAACTTCATGTGTGAACGTAGTATCACCCTCCTCTTACTCCACAATAATTAAAATCAATTCCGCGAACCGAGACCGAAAAATCCAATCCATCCTCCACACACACACAACCTTCCATTCATCACTGAAAAGAACCAAAAGCACCGATGACGCGCGCTTTATACGAAAAGGATTCAACATTCCTGGAGATAACGATGGAACCCTTCCTCTATCTCTTCCGGAGCTCTTCTTCGGGGTCGTTATCGAAGGGAGCCCCCGAAAAATTGCGACGCCCCCCCCCGTCATCCCAAAAGGGGGTGGTGAAGGAAATTAATGGGGGCCCCCGAGACTAATCGAGGAGAGAAAAGAAGAGCGATGGGATTTATTTATTGTTAGTTTAGATAAGCGAGTTAGCCGTGATTTGTTGTTTTCGCGTATTTGAAACGGGATCGGAAGAGAGGGGGTTTAATTAATGGAGGTATAGATTGCTTTTAGGGAGGGTAATATAGTTATTTTTGAATGAAATAGATTGGTTATGGGATACAGATAGAGGGGTTTTGGAATTACAAAAAGGCAATGCGTGGGACACAAGAATGATAAAATTCCGAAAAACTGATCCCTGTGTTTAAATATGAAATCAGGGGGGTGGAAATTACGCTGGCTTTATTGAAGAAACTTGTAAATTAATTCGTTCATTAAAATAATTAAATCGCGTTACATTAAATGTTTGTTTTTCTTTTACCATGATACAATGCATTTTCTAACTTATATACATCAGCGGTTTCTTAGCGTTTAATTTTTCCATGGGAAAAAATCGTCACGGAGGGAACATTATGTAGAAAAGAACATTTAGTAATGAATGAATTAAAAGAACACAGCGATGAATTAGAAGATAATATTGCTGAACACTCTTAGCTCAGTTGGTAAACCAATAATTACTGTAAATATTTATTTACAATTGATCATTATTTTAGGGGGATTTTTCGCACAATCAGCAAAATAATTCCAGGAAAACAAATGTTTTTACACTTTTTTTTAACTCTTTTCATCATTCTTTACATTATTCTTTTGCCTTTATATGCATGTGTACTTCTCTTTTGAGATTTATGAATGAGAATAGACGCACTTATGCGATGTAGAGAAATTATTTTTGACAAAAATATAAATAAACTAGCTGTTATACCCGGCCTTGCACGGGTGGGGTGAATAAATTAATTTTTTAAATATTTCTTAAAATACATTTATAATTTTGTAAATTAGCAATATTACAAATCATCCCGGTATCCCAGGCGCCTCTTTCCTATCCCAGTGTTCCCGGTAATCTTATCCCGGTGGTCACGGTAATTTTTCTAATCCCGGCGTTCCCGGTAATTTTCCTATCTCAGTGTTTACGGTAATTTTTATATTCCGGTATTCTGGGTGTCTTTATGGTAAATTTCCTATCCCAGTGTTCTCGGTAATTTTTATAACCCGGTAATTTTTCCATCCCGATGTTCTCGCTAATTTTCCAATCCCGGTGTTCTTGTCACTTTTTACAATCCCGATGTTCGTGATAATGTTTAATATCTTGGTGCCTTTATAAAATAACCAATTTGTAACCATAGTAAAAAGTCTGGTAAATTAGTAAGTCTAGTGAACAAATTAACAAATTTAAAACCAGTGTTTAAAACTAAACTAAAAGATCTAGTAAATGAAAAAGTCTTGTGATCTGTCTCATTTGAAACAATGTTTTATTTTTAACTCGTTGTATGACTGGTAAAACAGGTTTTCAAACACGGAAAAATAAGTGAAAAAAAAGCAGGAAAAACGGGAAAAAAAGAATGAAGGACTGATTTTCTCTTTATAAATTATAGCCCATGTCCTATTCTGATGTATCAACTACATTATGGTAGAATTTCATTAAAATCCATTCAGTAGTTTTTGCGTGAAAGAGTAACAAACATCCAGACAAACATTCACAATTATAATAGTAGTAGGATATAATGGAGAATTGCAGTCAACTTTTTTTCATCTTAATGTACTCAGAATAGCTTAAAACTAATAAAACATTTTAATTTACTTACAAAGCCCAAAATTTAAAGTTATTTTCAATTAAAAATAACTTCTTTTTTATCTGAGTTGAAACAGCTTGTGACGTCATTTGTGTTTTGTTTACTATCATTCGGCTTTGAAAGACTGCAAGCTTTAGTTTTTTTATAGCCTAGAATTTCAAGAAAACAGTGTTTCCCACATTTCCAAGAGGCACGCGTGACGTCACTCTGTTAGGAGCTTTCTGTAATAAAATATCTCATAATTAACTGAAAAAAATTTTGTGGAAAAAGGCAAGCGTATTTTTGGAAGATAGATAATTTTTGGAAGGAGATAATTTTTAATAAATAAAAATTTAACATTTAGCATTTTAAGAGATGTTTCAATTCGCCATTATTTAATTGTAGATCTACGCACCAAAAACAGTAAAATTTCCTATAGCGCACATAAACTAATCTCTAAAAACCCATATGATGCAGAGTTTCTAAACAACTTAGCTTTAAAGAAAATATTACATTTTAGTACTGAAAAACATAATCAGAGCCACGCTTAAAAACGCTGAAAGCTTTCAAAAATCTTCCTCCCCCAATTAGATTAGTGAAATTGATTGTAGGAAAAATTAAAGAACTGAAGACCAATTCTAACATGAAAAATTGCTCCCCACACAAAATAAATTGCTTTTCAACTAGTTTAATAAATTTTCCAGCCCGAGCTTCAAGCGGCCAGACAAGTATTGAGAGACTAACCCAACCGAATGTTTCCGAGACAAAAGCCTTCAGCCAGGGATGTTTTATTTTCTCCACTTTAAGGTTTTTGTTCGCATCGAAAGGATCTCCACAATCCAATTTAGTAAAGACGATGAGTAAAAAATGAGTTGCCGTCTTTATTTTGGAGCAAAAAGTCCACTCTTCTTCATTCACACACCTGCTAATTAGTCATCTTTCAAGACGTTTTGTAATTAGATAATATTTCAAGCCCGTAATTGTCCATGGGAACAAAAACAAAGCTGGTTTTTTGCGTCATAAATTAGCCGCAAGTTTATTGTTGGAAGCGAACAATTATTTAAGCTTCGAGATGGAGAAAATGAAAAATAAATGACACTCGAAAGAAGAAAGGCTTTAACTAAATGGATTTTTTTGTGTGCAAGTATTTTCTCGTATAGAAATTTATAATTTCAATTGTATCTTACGAATTAGAAATTTTGTATTCAAGCATGCTTGAAATTTCCTTGGTTTTCTTTTGCAAAAAAGTTAAAAGTAGGACTAAAGTCAATGTAATTAAATAATGTGTTGAAAGAAAATATTCTTTGAACTGGACCAACGAAGGAAGGAAACTTTGAAATTATGATTAATAATTAATCACAGAACTGGTTCTGAAGAATTAAGAAGTTAAAACAGACATAACATAAAACATAACATAAAAGCAACTTACTATTATTTTTAAGCAATTAAAGATAACAGTAGAAAGAAGCTGGTCGTGATTAGTGATGGGCAAAATCGATAATTTTAGGTATCGAATACTTTGGTATCGAATACTTCAATACTTATAGGTATCGAGTACTTTTAGGTATCGAGTACTTTTTTTCAATGTCGGGAAATGAACCTGAAGGGACAATTTTTTTAGGGCCTATCCATAATCAGACTAATATTCAAAAAACTGAAAGCGATCCATCAAAAAGCCCCGTAGCTACGGGCCTGGAGGTGGATAGAGGCGAAGGATTTGGCGGGGGAAAAACCTAGCCGCGTCAAATTTCTCTCGCGGATGATAACGACTTAGGTTTGAGCGTTAAAAAATGAAATCGGAAACAGGCAGCGTTTGATCTACAGTAGGTATTGTAAAGATTACTTCATTGAAAAATTTAAAACGAAATATGTCAATAAAGTATCGATACTTTTGTGGGTATCGAATACACTCGATACCTATAGGTATCGAGTACTTAAGTATTTGGTATCGATACCTGCCCATCACTAGTCGTGATGATAGCTACCAAGGCCAACCACATCAATGCTATACAAAATTATTTTTCAGGTTAAAAATATGCCGTCATTCAATTCTACAAAAATTTCAGCGGCTCTCACCTTTACTTTCACATTATGAAACTCGTGCCGTTTATAGTGCATTATTTGCCGTCGCAGAGGAATACAAATATGATCAAAGGGACAAATGATTAATGCTAAAACAGGGTAAGCGTTTTCATTTAAAACAGTTTCCTAAAAAACACTTATACAGTCGAACTTTTATTTAACACTGTTGAGGGGGGTTTCATCTTTTGCAAAAGAAATTTTGTTAACATATTGTTATTTTTGTTAACATATTTTTTATTTTGTTAACATATATTACAAGCTCCATTTCAACAAATAAACAAACGCGTTAATATGGATGCTGGTAACATGCAAGAAAAAGCGAGAACTTGATCTTTCCCCTTTTGGCGTACACCAGTGTTAATTTTGGTGGACAGTGATTGCACCCCAGGTTATTACATAACTCAGTGGTATTATACCATACCTAACGCCTCTAAGTTTAAGAAGGCTTTGGCTCACAAAGGGCTGTGGAGCCAAAGAAGAAGAAAACCTCTAAAATAGTTAAAGAAAACAAAGCTACTTTCTATAGTCTGCACATGTTTCTATTGTACTCACACACAACTACCTCTAAAATTACAAATAACTACCAAACTTTTTAACTCTACAAACAAGAAAGAGGTATTATGCAAATGAATAAATCTTATTAAGTAGAAAATTAGGCTCAATGAGTAGAAAAATTTGAACACATACGAGGAAAAAAAATCAAGAATGATGTTTTTAAGGTTTGCGTCTTTATACGCTTTCAAATACCGTTCATCAATTTAATTCACCCCTTAAGAAAAGCAATTCGGAGTTCTCTGCAATAACTTTTCACCCAAACAGATCCTAAAAACAAAGAAGAAGCCCCTCATAATTACGCCACACAACCACAAACAACCATTATAAATTCACACAAAAGGAACCGCACATGGCTTCATGCAGAAACCACATTAAACGAATCCACATAAAGCCCCCGGAAACTTCGCAGCCACAAAAGAAACAACTGCTGTACGCTTCGCGTTTTAAGGGGGCTTTTATACATCATCCAACCACACGATTAATGGTGCGAAGAACTCTGGACAAGCCCAGAATTTTATTTATTCCTCTTCCTACTCCATCGATCAAAAGCACGAGGGGATGCGTTTGTTTTTGGCTCTCGTTTTTTGAGCGGAATATGGGGTTATGGATGTTTGTAGCTGAGAAATTCCGTTTCTGTCGGAGGTTGCGGGACGAAGTGCAGATCCCCTCGGATATTACTATAATTGATTCGCCGTCTGGGAGGGTTCCGATGCGTCTTTTCAATAGGGAGTGAGTGGCACGAGTGGGTTGCGGAGAAAGATGCGAATTAGACCAGGAATTTGATTCTGCTAAAAAAGTAAAGAGTGGTGTGCTATGTATAGTGTATTAACCTTCTATGGATTGTAACCACTCTGAAATACGCTTAAAACTACATATTTTAGTAATTGTGATAAGAAACATAGATTTTAAAAGAATGCTAATCTGTAGACCAGCTTCATAACAGTTTTCAGAAAAGAACACCAAAAAAAGTTACCAGTAATGTGGTACATCTATTTACAAATTAAAACTACTAGAGATTAATGAGAAAAAACTATTGATAATACCTATAAACGAAGAGTTGTCAAAATACATAAGAAAATACGTGGATAAAGATGTTTCAGCCACGCGTTGTATCTGCTTCTACAGAATTTAAACGATCATAATTCATAGATTATTTCAAATAAACGTAGTCTTAAGGTTTTGCACTAAATAGTGTTAATATTATTACAAAATCATTTATGGAATGAAGTCGAGGAGTCATATGTGTGTTATCAAATTAAAAAGTTACCAAGTTGAGCGATTGATTGTATACTCACGACATTACTAAAAACTCGACATTCCTAAAATATTTACTTACTTGGGATATCACAGGCCAAGTAGGCTTTTAATTACTTCAATGAAATCTTTCCCATCACAGAAGTAAACTTCCATGCAAATAAACTTACCTGAAAAATAAATAACTGTTAAAAAAGAATCAAAGAATTTATAACACACTTAAAATAGTTATAACACAAAATATAACGAATATTTTGAGAATTTATTATTATTTTTCCCTATCGTTACAATAGTAAGAACATTTTAATCGTTTAAGCATAAAATGGAATGTCAGGAAAAATAATACAATCAGTTTCCAAAACGATCACTCAAATGCATTCGGCAACAGTAAACTATCAATTGATAAACTTTTGGAAGTTAAGTGAAACTTTCAGCATAAATAAAATCCCCTCGCTTCCAACGGGATAACCCAAATCATATAATCTCAACAAAAGCCATTTACATGCCGTTGAAATTGATTTGATTCCACCCAGGAAAACACTACTTACTTCGCCATTTGCGTCCAAAAGAGAAAAGGGAAACAATACCGGCAGAAACTCGCTCTGGTCTCGGGTATCACAGACAGAAAATAGGCTAGAGCGGCCCAATGAAATTTTGATGGAAATCCAAAAGAAACGAGACGGGGCATGCAGAGAAGGCCCGCAGAAATTCCATCTCACGTTGCGTTCGGTTATTTCGGCAGATCATTTTTCTCTCCTCCCCCCTCTCCCGAGAATAAAATGGACGCGGACTGCGAAATGACGGATTTCGGAATATGGGTCCGCAGTAGCGGCGTAGTAATAAAAATGATACCGAAGCGGTTGTTTGTTTCCTGGAGAGGAGTAATGGGGAGGAAAATGCAGGTAATGATTTTCCGAAGTCGTTAGTTTAGAAGTAGGGTGTATCGGAATGCAGCGCGTTTTTGGAAAGAAATAGGAGGGGGCTTTCAGGTGAGGAATGGTTTGAAAGATTGAACGAAAAACATGAGGAAAGGTTCTCAAAACGATGCATTTGTTTTAAATTATCATCCTCCGATGATGGGAGATGCGATTGTTAATGGTCATGGAATGTTGGAAGAACGAAACCATTGGGAAAATCAAGCATTTTAAAACGCAGGTATCGATTATATCTTTCAGCCATATTTCTTGTTGAATAGTTCTATGGAATAGGGCCATCGCTAAATATGTAGCAGAGAAGGTCCTTGCCATATATCAACATAGATTTGAGGGGAAATATTTTAAGAAATACTTCAACTCTCAATAATCAATAGTTGTCTTCGTACCAGAAAAACAATATTTTGAACGCCAAGACGCCTAATAAATACTTTATTACAATTAGTGGTTCGTAAAAACTGATTCTTTTAAAATGAATGATGACTGTTATCACCGTAAGCAATTAACGTCCGTGTTCTGTGCTCCCTGATCAGCGGTTAACCACCAATCAAAGAAGGAATCGCTAACTCTGATTGGTGGAATACTTCTATGAATGCTATTTAACCGCCGATAAGATAGCACAGAATACGACCGTAAGTTGTATGTGGGTAGCATATACAAGGTGTTTCAAAATTGCGTTGCACGGCTTTTATTTGGAACCAACGCCTCCTAGGATCACGGAAGTAAGGTCTACCCCTAGGTAAGTGAGCCTGGAGAATGCACTGAAATGACTTACAGCGCCCCTAGCGGCGAAATTAAAAAGTTAAAAAAATTAATTTAAAAACTAAAAGAGATTGAGCAAAAACCTCAATCAGAGTATTGTTGCCAACGTCATGAAAAAGTCACTGAAAAAAAAATTCATGAAAATATCTTAAATATTCGCGGAGATATTAGCATGTGAAAATAGCACTTTTTCAGGGGTCCAAAAAGAATAAGTTCGCATATTTTTTATAAAAAACTTCTAACGTTATAGATATAATGTCCCAGGTTTTGTTTTGGAATCTTGAACATTATAACTATAACAATATTAGATTCTCATAAAAATCAAGAAGAAGATGGGAGTGTTTAATCTTTTGATGTTTTGAGAAAAAATCAGTATTTTTTTAAAACTTCAAGGCTTTTGCGGCACGGATTAAAATTTTTTGATTGAGCTAAAATTTTTCAAAAATCCTTTATTTGTATGATGGAACAATTTGGGGGGGGGGGGCGTCGCATAAAGATTTCCAAACTTTAAAAATAAGGACCACCCTAATATACATATTTTATCAAGCATAAGAACGTTTTTGCGTATTAAGTGTGAAAAAATACAAAAAGTAAACGAAATTTTTTAAAAGGAATAAAATCAAATTAGGTCAAAATATTATCCTTATCAAATATAGCAAAAAATCTATTTTATCAATTTTATTATCCTTATGTTTTATAAGTAGGATATATATTTCCCTGACTCCTGATAACATAAATGTATCTCCACTTTTAGTTAATTAAATTCGTTTCAAACCATTAAAGATTTCACCTAAATTTCTACTGCGCTCATTCATACAAAAACCCTTTAAACTATTTTTTAATACTTTTCGTGATGCTCAAGAGATACGTGCTGAACAATGGGTGTTTTTTAATAAGTGAAGAATGGGGAAAACTCAGCGAATTGACAGACAGCTCAACCTATAATGCCTCAAATCTGATTCTAAAACATTAACCTCATCACCATTCTCCCCTCACCAGCCCAAAACTCATTTCACTTGAAGCACAAAACTCCTGGTGCATCAGCCCTAGGCCTCCGCCCCCTACAAGGGGTCCCAGGAGGCGTCTCTGTTGACCCAAAATGTTGACTCTCACAGTGAATGAGATCCTCACAGTAGTACAGAAGGAAAAGAAGAAGAAAAAAAAGGGGGCGAAAAGACAGATCGCAAATACACTCCAAGAACAAACAAAGGCTAGGAGAGAGAACATGTGTTCCTCGCAGCGAAATGTATTTCTCATCAGGGGGCCAAGTGTCCGCCGCCATCTTGGGCCGAGGAATGAATTTTTAAGGAGTGCTGAGTGGGTTTCTTTTTGGTGGAGGGGGAATGGGTTTGAAGGGAGGATTTGGGAATAAAGAGGGAACTCTTAACTTTTCCCAATAGATTCGAGTAGTTTTCTTTAAAGGAATCAGTAAAGTAGAGAGTAGTTGAAATGAACGGGATCCAATTACTTTAAGGAATCAAATACTCAAAGTGAAAATTCAAATACTAGTGTATATTCTACACTTTCACAAGCATTTAATTTAATACTTAATGGCACATACTCAACATGAGAATATATATATAAGAGGGGCAATTTTCACAAGTAAGTATTGGTCAACACTAAGGACATACACTCTATAATATCCAAAATATGCAGAACAATATTAATTGATGGTTTCATTTATGGAGGTGAAAGGGTTCCCCGTAACTAAACAAATTTAAAAGTACAATAGAATACGCTGTTGTCCAAAATCTAAGCATAATCGGCAATTTTTTGAACGACTTTCAAAACATTTATTTATTTCATTATTGGTGACTAAACCTTTGTTCTATATCAATGACATTTATACCATAATTCTTTCGCTTGAATTTCATAACATTACTGGATCACATATTCACAACCTTAAAAGATGGTATGAATGTCATTTACAAAAACATAATTTTGTGTCACTATTCGCAAAAGTGCTGATTATGCTTAACTTTTGTACACCAGTCCATCTTGTACAAACAAATAATCTGAAAAATTAAGTCACATAAGTAAAAGGAGACTAACTGGAAAATCATTATTGTTTTAAAAGAAAGGCTAATATAAACGCATCGAATTTAGAAGTGTAATAGCCGAAACTCTGGTCTTGAAAAATCTAGAAAAATAACAGGTTTTACTAAAAATAAAAGAAACATAACTAAAAGAAAACATTTAAAAGGTTCTAAAAATGAGTGTGAGTCATTATATTTGCATTTTACCATAACTCATTATAATTAAAATTGAAAATATTAAATAAAAATCAAATGCTTAATAATACAGTCATATGATAGTAAACGAAATATCAATGTCAAAATATTTATACAGTAACGAAATTATGAACCCCTTAAAATCAATTGCTTATAAATAGCTTAAATAGAATTGATCAATTCAATGCAGTGAGGAATGATGTAAAAACCTATGACCAAATATGTCTGAAGAGTCCAGTCCGATTCGAAGCTCTTCTCCATAGAAGAACAAAAAAGGGTGGAAGAGTAAGAGATCAAGATGATGATCAAACGGGGCAGCTCCAGTCAAGGAACCGGATCGACCCCACCCTTTTCTACTTTCTATCAAATTCCTCTGTTTCCTTTGATTCACACTTTTTCAGGTAATGCCAAAAGAAAAACATGGACGCGCTGTTTTGCTTTCAGATTATGGAATTGGCGCCAAAAAGTTTCAACCTTCAGTTTTTCTATTTCGTTTAAAAGCTTGAGGTAGTGCTTTTACGCTGTGTTCGAAAAACCATAGGTTTTATTTGTGAAATAGTTACGTTGCACAACTATGAAACTATGTATTATATCATTGTTAGAATTTTGTTAGATGTATTTAGAGTTTTAAGATCCAAACACCCTCAAATCTATAAGGAATTAAATAAAGGAAAAGGTTGAACCAGAAAAGAAATTGCAAATAATGATTCAATGCACATTTAGTAAAAACTTTATTAAGCATTAATTTTCCATGTCATGTTTTTCTATAAAATAAGTGTCTGCTATAAACTACTTTTTTTTCATCATAAACAGACTATCTCAGTTTATAATCTTAATATCCGTTGAAACACAAGAACATTTAAGTACCATTAAATTCGATTTTAAAAAATACTTATGTCTACCTACGAATGATTAAGTTACGCACTTTATATTCTCGAATAACTTACACTCCATAAATAACATTCAATAAACAATTTTTCAAAAACCCCACGAACATAATTTTGTTTGAACCACCGAAACTTTTAATCTAGTTTATACACGTAAGTTAAACCACATTTCAAGTTAAACATTATATCGTAAAATGCGTTACGAAAACCTAGCCCAGCAAGTATGATTTTCATTTAAAGTGATTTCTCCACGAAACTTAAAATTACTTTAAGCAAACATTTAATAAACTTGGTGAACTGAAGCAAGATTTGCATAACAGAATTTTCTTCTACAATTGATTCACTTATCTCTTTGAATAACTTGGAAGTTAATGTTCCAGCTTTGAAGTAACAAAACTTACAACGTCAATATATTAATTTTAAAGATGAAAGAAATAGTTTTATTAAGGATGAATGCATTTCTTTAGGAAGACTTTTGAATTAACGCTGAAAAATTTGGATGATATAAATTTGATTGCATAAGTAGTAGCAAATTATATACAGGTAATTGTACCATAGTCGTTAAAAGAAATTTTTCGAACATGGTAAATCTTTTTTTATTATTTTTCTTCTCGGGCAAATTTAAACATAATCTCATATAGGGGAGAGTATTGTACTTTTGGACAAAAATCACGTTTGGATTTTTCCAAGACAGGTAAAATCACATTTTGACCATTTAAAGTGCCCAACCTATAGTCCTAACCTTTGTGAGTAGGGGGATATTTTTTATTAGCTAAAATCTTGAAAATTGGATCTTTAATCATTTTTAATAACTTGAAAAAATTTGTGTCCAAAGGTACAACAACGTGCCCTCCCTATGGACAGACCCAGTTGTACCTGTGGACACCCTTAAAAAGGGAAGTTTTAGTTGAAAAAAGCTAAAAATGAACATTTTAACTAATGCATTACCTTTTTAAAACATATTTCAAACCTTTTTGAAATTGGAAATATATTTTTTAAAGTAATGTAGTTTTAGATCGTAAAAAATGATCATTAAAACGAAGTTGAATGATAAAAGTCTTGATTTTTTAACAAAACACATAAATCACATGAGACTTTTAGATCAAAATTTAAGGTAAAAGTTTCACCAATCATGCTAATTTTATCTGATCACTTCACTGATCCAAAAAAAAACAATTAGATCGACACTAATCGATCACAATTAGATCGATTGGTCGTGCAAGCATTTGGTGGTAATAACTTCCGCAAATCTTCTTCAGTGGAAATTTTAAGTTTTTTGTAATCATCATACTTAAATGCGATAGGGTGCTTAAGATTTTACACCATATTTACACTAAATGCCAAGTAGAATCAAAAATTTAAAAAAGTAATTTAGATAACAAAATATTTGATTTTTCCTCTAAAAATCACTTGAAAGTAATCGCCGGCGAATATATAACTATTTAGAATTAATTTAACATGCATTAAAATGTATTCACATAAATGAAACCTGATTCTAAAAAGCCGATTAGCTACAGACACCTACAAGAACGTGTCCTTCGGTACAACACTTAGGTGTCCGAAGGTACAACATCAGGTGTTTTTGCATTAAAAATTGTTTTTGTATTAAAAATTATATAAAATATAAAAGAATTGAGATGTAACGATTTCTAATATCATAACTAAAAATTCTAAATCTCGGGGATTCACCCCATTTATCCCATTTTATCACATCATAGTTATAGGGGAAGAGAAGAATTAATGTAGTGATGCACTAAAAAAAACTTTGAGCATCTAAAAACAGTAAATTTATTATATAAATTTAAATAATATTTTAAAGAGTTAATTTCACGTTAGCAACTAGATAGCATCTGGTTTTATTCAAAATCGACCCCAAATTCAAATTTACATTTTTTCCCGAATTTTAAAATGAGGTGGCTGAAGGCACAACCGTTCTTAGGTACAACACTCTCCCCTACTCTTTATTACTAAAAAGTGTAAAAAAAATAAAAGTTATAAATGGAGAACATATTAAAAATATCCTTTCTTTAAATCTTTACACAGTTCAGAAACTACGGGAGAGGGTTGGATGACCTGCAACCGCAAACTAAGTTGAAGAGAAACACCCCTTAAATTTGATTTTTTTCCATTCAAAATAGTATTAGAAATTTGAAACACCCTGTATAAGGTTAAAGAACACAATAAACGGAAATCTTTTAAAAATAACCTATATAATTATTTCACAAATTCTCAACATACCCTTTAAATTTTATTTACGAATCCGTTATTTCATATTAAGAGTGGAAAAAGAACAAGCTAACAAAACACTTTTATCATTTCATGAAAAAGGTCATAAAACTGTATTTTCACACAACAGAAAACACGCTTTTTTGAACAAAAAAAAGTTGACCCAACATAATTACAAAAGCGAAACACAGGAATTCCAAAACGAACCAGATCACCGAAAGAAACAAACATCCATCACCCGGAGTTTGACACGGTTTCATTTACACCGAATAAAGCGCGAAAAACGACGTAATGAAAATCCATTATCCGGGGCAAAATAAATGAGAAATCCCGGATTTCCTAACTAAATCAGAACTCATTTAAAATTATTCGCCCCCGAACAACGAAAGACAATAATAACAAAAAAATGGCGTCTTTATCATCAGCATGAGCGCCATTACTCTTAACTACTAAAGCAAAACGTTAAAAATAAATAATCGGAAGATCCAAAATCGAAAGAGAAAAAACCTCTTTCCTCTTCACACATCCATCTTTTCCCTAAGATGTAAAATGAACGAGGGAGGAAAAAAAACATCCCAGGGGTTCAAAATTACGTCCGAGAAAAAAACCTTATTTTTTAAGTAATGCAGTTTTTCCGCGTCACAAGTCGGGAGGGAGGCAAGCAAAAATCGACACAGTTAATGAAGTCCGGACGGGGCGGAAAACCGAAAAGAAAAGCGCCAAGACTAACGACTGTACGGGTCGATAGATGAGAGGAAATCGCCAAAGTGTCATCGCCGAGCTTGATGAATGACTCGTCGACTGAGTCGATTGGAGTCGTTTTTCCCGCTTTTCGACGCCCAAAGCGCCGAAACTTAACCAGAATTCGATACGGACCTTAACGTGAAAGCCATTTTTCCTTCGGTTCGATGAACTTAAAACTATTCTCGATTTTTTTTATTATTAGCTAAGTGTGAAGTTCTTTCCATTCGTCACACTCGAGAAAAGTGGGAATAAAAGAGTAAAACAGGACGGGCAGGAGAGAACTTTGGACGGTGGACATTAATTTAAAAGAGATTTATTCGGGATAATTTCGGAGGCACTTCTTTTCAAATTAGATTAATTTTCAATTTGGAGCCACACGCAACTTGTGAAAAACGATTAAACGATCGTTAGAAATGTTGAGAAACTTGATTCCCGTTGCCACTCTTTTTTTCACAAAGTCGTGATCGACGATGCGAAGTTTCAAAGATTAAGGTGGTAAAAATTGTTAAAGGAGATTTCATTTTGATAGAAGGAACTGCATGACCTCTTTAATTGCATTCGATATATTAATTTTCCATTTTTAACGGTTTAATAACTTGCATGAAAAGAAAGTTCAAAAGTAAATTTTTATTTCTTTAACAGCTGCATCGAAATTGGATCACACCCAGATGGAAGGGAAAAGGAGTAGGTATTGATCAACTAAAGTCACGATCTATTTAAAAATTGTAAAAGTGGTAGGATATTGGAAACTACACACTACTTCTCAAAAATATTCACTAAGATAAAAATACAGCCATCCGGTCACAGACACTTTACGCTTGTTGCATAGAAGAATCCAACATCCAACGGGCAGGTTCTCATAGATTACTACAACTTAATTTGATTTTAACTTGAGAGTAGTTTCTAGACTCGAAGCAAAAAAAATTTCTATAAATGTGCAAATTAGAAACACTCACTTTATTTGAAAAGCCGAGTTAAGATCAGAATTCTTTATTTCTTTATAGGAGTATGATTTGAGAATGGCTGCAATTCACTTATTGCACAGAAAATTATATTTATGATTTAAATTTAATAAACTTTTATTACATCTAGTCATTAACCCCTTAACAGTGACATTTATTTCAGAAAAATTGACCAAAAAGTGGAAAATTTTTCTGACTGTTTAATGTTGTTCCTTATATTATTATAAGTGTTGTAAAATAGTTTTTTATAAAAAAAATCAAAATTTAAATGTAATTACAAGTGCATTAATTATTTTAACATACACATAAAAAAGTATTGGATTACACACACACACATCTTATTAAATTAGGAAAATTATCCAAACATGATGTCTCACAATCTCTAAACGATGAAAAATCACTATCATCATCGAAACGAACTCAGTTTGGGCTTCACAAAACGGAAACGCTAAATTTTCTCGCGCCCGAGCTCAGCTCAGGCGACACTGTTAAGGGGTTAACTTAATATTCTTCAAGGAGGCGATTGCAGAAGCAACGAGTTAACTAAACTGTTTAACCTAACTCATCAGTGCTGTAACTCATTGGGTTAACCCATTGCACCTCATATCTTTAGTTTCATTTTAGGTACTGATTCATTAAACTCTGATAAAATATTTATCAGTTCTGATTTAAGACATCGCATACAACAACTTCTACAATTTGCTCGAAAGAACTTCTTTCAAATACCACTATCTATAAAGTAACACGTAGTAGAATAATAAGGGTCGTGGTGACTCGGGAGTCAAAAGGAGATAGGGGAGTCTATTCAATTAATGTCAGTGTCAACAAAACTTCCATGCGAGGATAAAGTAGAGATCTGAACCGAGAGGGGGGATAAAAGGATCAGCACGGCGGGGCCCCAGAAAATGCTCGGAGCAAGCGACTCTGATAAAGAATAAAACAGAATGCAACGAGGGAAACAGAGCAAGTCATGTTTCGAACTGGCTAAAATATTCGGAGAGGTGTGTAAGAGGCTTAGATATTCTGGTATGGAAGACGGGGGACTAAAAGCCTGTAATAACGTCACTCCCCTATTGGAAAAAGTTCACAAAACCAGTATCAAAATCATACTGGAACCAGTAAAAATGATACTGGAACCAGTAAAACCATACTGGAAATTCAAAACCAGTATGAAAATCATACTAGAAATTTCAACCCAGTATAAAAATCTTACTGGTCATTCTGAAACCAGTATTAAACCATACTAGAAATGTTCATACTGGTTTTCAAATATACTGGAAATTTTAAAACCAGTATTGAACCATACTAGAAATTTTCATACTAGTTTTCAAATATACTGGAAATTTTGAAACCAGTATTAAACCATACTAGGAATGTTCATACTGGTTTTCATATATACTGGAAATTTCGAAACCAGTATTAAACCATACAAGTTTTCAAATATTCCGGAAAATTTGAAACCAGTATGAAAGCATACTGGTAATTTTAAATTTAGTCTAGCAACTAGAGTATGAAAGTCCATTGTAGATATATACAAATTTTTCGAAATTTCCTGGCAGCATTCCGACTTAAATAATTTTTAATATTTAGATCTGAGAATAGAAATAAGGCATTAAAATAGACAATTACTTTTATTAAATGAAATAAAAAACCAAACTAAATCCCAACCACAGCTTTAGCAATTTTTTAAAAAATAAAATGGTATCGTTACATTTTTTTAACATCACTGTTCCCCCTCACTTAAAAAAATAAGGGTTGAAATATCTTTTTCGATGTACAGATCAACTTTGAATGATTTGAACTTTAAAAAATACCCTTGCACTTAAAAGTAATTTTTTAAAACTAAGTTGGGAAGCATATTAACACCGGAACACATATTTTCGACGATATTAGCTTCTATGAAAATTATACCCTCCTCTTAAAAACCGGCTGTCTATAGAACCGATATAGGCTTATGAACACCGTAGATCAGTGGTCCCCAACCTTTTTACCACCACGGACCGGTCAACGTTTGATAATTTTACCGCGGCCCGCTGGGGGGGGGCGTTGATTGCTTACATTCTAGATTATTTTGATTTATTAATTTTAATTTAATTGTATTTAAACATGCTTCAATATAAAATGCAGTTACATCAAAAAATAAATATAAAGTGATTTATAATTCATTTCATTCATTAATTTCGCGTTATAAACCCAGGAATTTAAATTCATTTTCAATGAAATGGTCGGCCCGCGGCCCGGTACCATTTGATCCCCGGACCGGCACCGGTCCGCGGACCGGGGGTTGGAGACCACTGCCGTAGATCACTGAAGAGAGCTGTTGAATTTTTCAGAATTCCGTGTTTTAAACAATTTTCATCGGGTTGGTGGCAACCTCTTTAACCTTTCTTTCATTGCAATCCCATAAGCTCTCAGAATCTGGAATTCCATTAAGTTGTGACAAAAATTAAGGTCCCTGGACCTGTACGTAAGTCGCACTAAAGTCGCAGTTCTTACCAAAATCAAAAATCGATATCGAGTTTCTGACCTTAAAATCTTAAAATATACCCTACCATACACCTCATATTCGATTTTGGTGAAAATCAGTTGCTAATTAAGGCAGTGATTAGACTTTGAAAAAAGTTTAGATTTCGACGAAAAAACACAAGTCCAAAGAAAGCTTATAAACCCGAAAATATTAATATTAATAATTTTTTGAATTTTTTTTGTAGTAACTAATAGTTATGGAAAAGTTTTTCCAGAATTACGGGAATCTACGGTGATTTTTTCGTCATCCAGGATTTTTTTAGAACATGATTGGGGCTACTTATATTTGATGCCTAACACTCCATTTTTTGGGACAAGTCATGTCAGGAGAGTTACGGAAAAAATTCGACCCCACCCCAAGTGTCTTATATGGGTAAATTGGGAATTTTTCACAGATTACGAATATGTGAATCATTAAGGTGTGCGGTAGTTAAATCAAGAGTTTTTCCTAAAAAAACGATATTCCCAAAACTCCGTTTTTCCCGGATTACATCCGAACCGCTTGCTCTAGACTTCTGAAATTTCGGTATATGTGCACTCTTAAATTAAGGAATCGAACCATGTATCGCATTAGGGGATGGGTCAAAATTAAGATTTCCACTTTTTTCCCGCCAAAACGTTCCCGGACCATTTTTCACTTTTTAGGACACTCCGGATAGTGAAGTAACACTTTTCTGAAGCAATTCGTTCCAAAAAATTAGAATTTCGTAAACTCTAAGCTCTATCTAGTTTAGTTCCAGAGAAATTTACAAAAAATAATGTTTTTGGACCATTTTAGCCATTTAAAAAAATTTTTTTCTATAAGAAAAACCGCAAACTAATATTGACTTTGACTCTTTAATATATTTCAAATCGTTCCAAATTTCGGGGGGAGTAGACCCCAAACCTTAACCCCCCCAAAAAAAATTTAAGTGCCAAAACACGCAAAAAAAATAACATTGTTCGACGTTCGTCAATCAGAGATCTGTAAAAAATCTGTGCTCTTTCTTTTAACAATATATTTAAAATGTTTCTCTTATATCACAAATTTGAATCTAAATTCACCGAATTTTAATTTAAAAATAATAAAATAATTTGTGAGAATAAATTGGAAAACAACTTCAACTCTTACTTCCACTTGTTATTGTTTGTTTTGGATGGTGTGCTATATCTTGAACTCTTGTAGATAATTAAAAGGAACAATTGTGTCAAAGCCAGTCGTTTTCTGCAGCAAAAGACACAAGACTACCCAACTCAACTCAACTCAACTCAACTCCGTGAATTTCCGTTAGAAAATCAGAGTGCATTGGTAAGTCAAGTTATTTGATTTCTGCCCTATTATTTTATATTAATCTTTTTATCAACTTTGTTTAAGTTTTCAAATCAAAATTATTATAATTTTTGTAAAAGTTGTTACAAGATACATCGCAGCTACGGGTTGTGCAAAAACGAAAGCAGATAAAATCAAAGTGTGATATTTAATGGTATGAAATATTTATCCAATTAAATAATATATTTTCGCTGATTGGTATAAGAAATTGAATTTCTTCTAGACCAAGTTTCATGTTCTTCATGTTGGAAGATAGGAATGGCTCACTCCTTGAAAAAAAGGACTGTTTTTGGCCACCCTTTTTAAGTCTCTTCAAAACACAATAAGTGTTTCCTAAGCAGCAGGGGTCTGTCTAGGATTTTTAAAAAGGTACCTATTTTGTGAAAATTTTCTATGAATTTGTGAAAATTTTTGTTCAAAATAACAAGTAAAACATTTTTAAACACTAAAAACAAAAGAAAATTTAGTCTAGAATGGATAAAAATTAGCTTTTAAGAGAACATAGCTTCCTAAATAACTTTCTTTCAAAAATATATGGTGTGACTGAAAGTACCTTTTCATCAAATGGTGAAATTGTGAAGGTACTGGAAAACGGTAGTAAAATTGCCTTGGACAGACCACTGCAGTGACAATAAATTTGAGAATCGGGATCAGCTCTGCATGCCATTCAGAAAGCTATTTTTATCATTGGTTAGTAATATACGTTTTTAAAGTAATCTCACGAATAAGACAATTTATACGTCTTTATCTGTTATTTGACTGAGAGGTAAAATATGAATGGAGGTTGCAAAATAAGTTTTTTTTTTTGTATTATTTTAGTAATGATAGCTGTGTTGTGCTCCAGCGGTGTATGACTTACTAGGTTTTTTACTGGACATTTATGGGTTTTATTTTTAGAAGTCCACCAGCCACCATGTTTATCCACAGCTCAAATTAAATTTATGTGGTTGTGTGTCATCATTTGAACTGTGGGTAAACATGGTGGCTGGTCAACTCTTATCAAAGCTGTTCTCTCTTTAAAATATTAAAATAATTATCAATAGCTGTATGGAGTTGATGTTGGTATATTTTTTGTTTCAATGGTTGTGTGCTTAGTTTAATTGGAATTTTTGTTTTGATTTTGAAAGCACATACACAAGCAGGTTCTTTGATTTAATAGGTTGGTTGTAATTTTCTGTCTTTCACTCTTTTGATTCTTTTACATTAGCCGGGTGCAAATGTCACCAACTGTGAACCAAATGCAAGCTAAGTCAGCTAATGATAAAACAGTCAACGGTCACCAATTCTGCATTGTTTGGTAATTTTATGTTTGCGCCCGGCTAACTGAAAAGTTCCCAGAATATTTCCCAACATTAAACAGTAGAATATAATGGTTTCAATATAATGTATGGCTGAAAATGTATAAACAGAGACACCTTAAAGTGACTAAACTTTGTTTTGAAAACTATAAGGAGACCTGGTAGTATAGATCAAGAGTATTGAATGTTTATTCATTAGGACTTTTGTTGATAAATAATCTAGAGGTCATGCCAAAAAATTTCTCCATGGAAAAAATTTCACATTTGTTTATGGTATTCTTCCTCCAGAGAAACAATGTTTTTATTGTTCTTTTTTTCTGGGCTGATTAACAAAAACTGCTTTCATGCTTAGTGTAGATTTCAAAAAATGGTTGCAGGTCCAGGGGGCAAGTTTTGGGTAGTTCTCTGTGTAATTCTCCGCTAACCTGACCAGTGCTTAACCGGCAGTCAAACTTTGATTCAGTCTTTAAAGTTGTGAAACTAGGTTAACGCCAATCAGAGGTGGGACTGACAGTTTACTACTGGTTAGATTAGTGGTGAATACATCTGTTGAAGTCATAAGTTTTGGTTAAATTAAGTATACAAAATTGATTATGTCTTACAGATGCTGGAGGGTTTAACGAGAAGATTAACCATCTGAGACCTAGCCCCCCAAATTTATTTTTGAATTCAATGGAAATTTTGAGCTGAGTAGAACTGGAAAAGTTAAGTAGTTTATAGTGGACCAGCCATCAATGAACCGTGCAAGAGGTTAAATTTACTAGGGTAAGAATAAGAATTCATATTTTTTAAAACAGCATTAGAAAGAATCCTCCAGCCACCATGTGTAACCACACCCACAAAAGCATGCTTAAGTGTTGTCATTATTTGAGCTGTGGGTGAATCTGGCAGCTGAAGGATTCTTTCTAAAGCTGTTCCACATTTTACTGTCTATAAAAATGTAATGGTACTCTGATGAAAATGATTAACATAACAAAGTAGGTTTCATTTTAAGTCAATTCTGTTAAGTTATATGTTTTGTAAATTCACAAGCTGTTTAGGTGTCCCAACAAAAAAATAATGCCCAACATTGCTAACTAATAAGTAAAAGTAACTATTATAAATTTTTTTTTGCGGTTTCGAATTGAAAGGATTCCTCCTTCAGGATAGTAGTTAACTATTATAAATTAATGGTTAGGTACTTAATGATTAGCTGGGGGCAGGGGCGTAACTAGAGGGGGGGATTTGGGGATATATCCCCCCCGAAACTCAGGAAATTTCCTTTTTGACCAGAGAAAACCACTAAAAATACCCCATATCCCCTCCCGAAATATCAACATCCCCCTCCGAAATTTTTTTCTGGCTACGCCACTGGCTGGGGGCAAATCTCTTCAGATTATATTCATGAAATGTGGTGTGTGTGACTTATCCCACTTGGTAGACAGCAACATCACACCAAGTCCATGAACCCGAAACCCTGTAACAATTCAAAAACTGCGCGTGGGCTGGAGTACAACCCGTCTCTGTCACAGCCAATACACATTAAAATATGTGCAGGAGTAGCCTGTGTTGTTTGGCACTTTGAACAAAGAGGATAAACCTTTTGGCCCGCCACATGACGTTGGGCACGGAGGTGACCGGAGCACAGCCTAGCAATAGTTGTCTGCTCGGATCTACTTTCAGCCTCGTGCAATGCCGCGCCAGGGCGGTTCCCAGCATACCAATCATGTAAAGGGGCTCTTCTCCAGGAGGAGTTGGCCTCTACTTTCACTCTTGAGGCAAGCTCTGAGTAAGAGAGACAACCATCGTCAACAAGATCCATGAGGCTGCCCTCCTTAGCAAGTGCATCCGCTACCTCATTGCCATCTACTCCCACATGAAATGTGGTAAATAATGTTATTGTTTCTTTAACAGATGGGGCTGCATTGGAATTTTTATTCCTGTGATCTTGGTGTTTGGATACATGTTGTGGAAGGAATAAAACTTGAAGTAAGTAGCTACATTTTACTTTCCTCAACAGTCGGTTTTTTATTAAAATCTCTTAAAAATTTAATGTTTTTCTTTACTGTTGATAAAGATAGTGGTGTTTGCTCTAGTGCAGAGGTTCTCAAACTGTGTGCCGCGGCACCCTGGGGTGCCACGAGGGTATGCCAGGGGTGCCGCGACAATAACCAAGAAAAGTTGCAAAAAATTACGAAATTTTTTATATGGAACAAATCTTCTTAACTGTTTCCAAATCCTACCTTAAAAATACAAACCTGATATTCGGAGAAGGTACATCAAAACCAAGGCGAGCCCTGTTTTTAGGGTTAAATTTCCAAAATTGTTTGGGGGATGACCTCCACATCCCCTTTTTAAATGGTTGACAGGATATTATGCAAGAACCCTTCTTTGTTTAAACCAGGGATGCAGAATATGTCTGATCTGGCGATCTAGGATGGGGGAAATTTTAGCCATCTGGGGAAATTTTTTGAAAAAGTATATTATTGAATTGAATTTCAGTGCAGTAATAAAAATTAACGTGGCGATTCATGTCATTATACTTTTTAACAGTTTTTTGATACCGACGATAATACAGAATTTTTGAAGGTCTTAATAATTTTTTAAAATTTTTGAATCCGAATTTCGGATATAGATTTTTTGCATTTTGACACAAACTCAGTAAAATGTAGTTGTAATAACAGTTACAAGTGCCAAGGGGGTCTGGGGGGTCTTCCCCCATAAAATTTTTTAAAATTTGATATTAAAATAACAGGGTTTTAACTCATTTTGGTGCATAAAATGTCATTATATAGAGTAAAACTTTTCATTTTGGGAGGGCTTGAGCCCCCTAGCCCCCCTGGATCCGCTAGTGTTTGTAATTATGCTTAGGAAATCTTTACCCCGTACCCTTTTCTTAAAATTACTATTTGTTAAGTGTTCATTTGCATATCTTATGCATTTAAGGATACGAAAGTAGTTAATAATCATTGCTTTTTTTATATTTGTGACATGGGTTTTAAGCTGGTTTGTTATTCTTAGTGGTATTTTGAACCTTTGGCGTTAAAAACAGCTTGGCATTATTTAAAGGGAATGCAGTCCAAAGTGTTGATATGGAAAAACATGAATGGGCAATTCCAGTATTTTTATTTTATTTTTCGATAGAATTATTCAAAAGAGGAATATACTCTCAATTTTTTTAAAATAACGATGCTTAGTTATTTTTAAATTTAATTTCAAAGTTTTCCTTTAAAAAAAGGTTGGGAAATCAGCATGTGACGTCATTTAATCCAAAACATTGGTTTTAAGGGCTTCAAACAAGGGTTTAAGATTCAAATCCATTGTTGCCTTTACTTTACTAAGTAAGGCCGAAACAGATGTGACATCATTCAATCCTAAACAATTGCAAAGTCTAATTTTCTCTCGCTCGGATCATCTATTTTTATTAAAAATATTGAATAAACTTATTTTTTGGAAATTTTCATGTCAATTTTTGAATTTAGATATATTTCTTTAACTGGAAAAATGCCTTTTTTCTGTTTTCAGAAAATGTTGGTATTCCTCATTGTAGTCAATGTCACATCAGTCTCAATTATGTGTTTTTATTTTTTTTACCATGATGCTTGAAAAATCTTTTTTCTATTAATAACCCTAGCTATTAGATGGATTTCGTTTCTTTTTGAAGAATTATTTGGGGAAGGAGGAGGTCATAGCTTTATCCTCCATAGTGGCAGTTAAAAAATGCTATCCGAAAAAAAAATATTTTAATTGAACTTTAATTAAACTTTTATTTTATTACTTTGTCAGGGTTCATAGCTGTCCTATATTTTTAACCCCTGTCCTGTACTGTCCTAAATTTTTTATCCAGTTGCAGCAAAACTAATTAAAAACATGTTTTTTAGAGTCAAACTTCAATTAAGTTATTTTAGATGCAAATTCTACCTAAAAATGTACAAAAAAATTATATTGGACCAATTAAATATGCATGGAGGGCTAAAAAATAATCTTGGGCTACTCCTGAAATAAATTTCTATGTACACCACTTATTCATTTTAATAAGTTATGTTTTTTTATTCAAGTGCAATAAAAATTGCTATTGGTTTCTTAATTTGCGTTGTTCTCTCCTCAGCCATACAACTGCCTAACCCTCATTGACGCCAATGCTGTTGCTGGCCGAAGACTAATCGGTCAGCAAGTTAAAAGAAACTCCATTACGGAACTGAACTGCGACAGAGCCATATCGACTATTATAACCAGACTAAGAGGACAAATCATTTAAAGGGGATGAGGATTTCTGCGGACCGACAGCGTAGTTCCATCAACTTTTGTCCTCATTGACCAGATGACAACCCACTGTTCCGTCAACACATCTTCAGCTGTCCAGCAATCCAGGCCAAACTTTTTAATATCGGCTTGGAGGACCCAGTAGACCTACTCTATACAGATAGGGCTGTCAAGTTTGCAAAAGCTGTCTTCGACAGCTTTGTAGCCATATAGTTGCACAATCATAGACACGACATCATCATCATCAATTTGCATTGTTCATTGATCTATATTTGTAAACAAGAAAAATTTTACAATATTGAATTTTTTCTGACATGTTCTATATTTTTAAAGTGTTGCTTTGAGCCCTGTTTTGCTGATACTTATGATTATTTTAGTATTGTGTGTTTTTTCTTGTAAACACCTGTGTTTACATATATAAACATAATTCTGTGAACTATTCTTGTATTGTACTGGGTGTGATATTCATTACAGCACGAACAATGAACACGAATTCTTGCAATGAAACCAGGGTCACACTAGAAGCAGTGTTTTATACTTGGTCTGGTATACCAGATCATCCTGGACTTAGTGCTGAGTCATCTGGTTTATGAAACACCCATTCTTGTGCGATACTGGATCAGATACTACACCAGCCCCAGTAAATACTGGAACCAGTATAATACCTGATCAAAGTGATACTGTTTCCAGTACGTATTGGGTCCATCATCATACCGTATCCAGTATAAACCAGAACCAGCATAGATCGGCTTATGGAACACTGGTTCCTGTATGATATCGGGTTATGGAGTATTTCCAGTATAAACCAGAACCAGTATATACCGGCTTATGGAACACTGGTTCCAGTATGATATCGGGTTATGGAGTATTTCCAGTATAAACCAGAACCAGTATATACCGGCTTATGGAACACTGGTTCCAGTATGATATCGGTTCCGATATGATACTGGTTCCGATATCATACTAGACCCGGCGTTCCATAAGCCGGTTTAATTTTTCCGGTAAGGAAATTTTTTTTCCAATAGGGTCAGACAAAGTTATTACAGCTGAATTGAATTAGAGTGTTCGTATTTGGTTACAGTTCATTGAATTTTACCTCGGAAACTGTCATATGTTGTAAACATTTAGGGGCTTCAATAACGCTCATAAACGCTCGTGTGGAAAAGAAGCAAATATGTTTATGAAAATCTATGTATGTATAGCCGGAGATGTTTTGACTAACTGTCTTGTCTTAGCTTAACTGTCAATATTACATGTTATAGTAGTGATTTTGTGTAATTTGGGAAGTACCTTTGAATACAAACTTCGGAAATAAAATCAGCATAAGCACATAAGCTAACTTGAATTAACCCTCAGTATATCCTTCGGAATTAAAAAAATAAGTGAATGAATTTTTGGAAAACATCGCTGAGTACCACTAAAAAAAATACGGTGTTTATCTGTAATTCGAATTTATAAGAACAGCTATTCTTTTGGAGAGTCATGAAGATACAAAAAACAATTAAGAAACATACTTTTACTGGAAAAATAATGAACACTTTTATAAACTATATTTTTCTATAGGTAAAATAAAACTACTTTATCTCCTTGGTAGGTAAGAGTAGTTTGCGTAAAATTACCCTACGTATCTCCAAAAATACGTTTTTATAAAAGAATACCTATCTTTTGTGTATAAAAAAACTTGACCAGCACTATAGAGTAAAAATTGGAAATAAGTACTTAGATGAAAAGCAGAATGTGAAGATGAAAAATATTTCTTTGGCACATCTAGGTTCTTGGGATAAGAAGTTCACACTTGGGTACTACATCAATTCCAACAGAGACAATCGAAATCCTATGATTTAAATAGATGGCGGATTAAGTGTAAATGGAAAACAATTTTTGCTTCTCCTTATATCGATTCACAAATCCAGCCGTCTGCCCTCTTATAACTCAATAGAATGGCGAGAAGAAAAAGATGACCCTACTCGAACATCAATTTTGGGATAGCACCTGCTTCTATACGAAAAGAGCATTACGTGGATTTGTCTTAGATTGGGAGAGATGGGAGGACTCCAAGTGGATGTAGTACAGCTTAAGAAGATATTTATGGACAATGGACATGGAGTTTTAAAAAGTGATTATGATGTCATACAAATCATGAAACTTTGTTCCATAACAAAAGAGAAAATTTAACAGCAAAATTTATACCCATTACATTAAGATCTTTGGTCTACAGCCGAAAATTGATATTAAAACAAATGAATGCTTTGAGTGTTTTCAGGTGACGTCACGACCATTTATTTTCTTCCTTGCTGTAGGTCAAAAGTCTGTTGCTAAGGCCGTTGCTAGGTATCAGTTGCTGTCATGTGATTGCTCCAATAGAAGCATTCTATGACCAGTTATTTTCTTTTAACTGTTAACTGCCATAGGTCAAACAACTAAGGCCGTTGCTAGGTCCGGTCCGAGTCATGTGATTGAAAATGCTCTATCTAATGTTTTACTTTTGCAACGTATCACTAGTCTTGAGCTGCAATCCAAACAGTGTACTAATTATCCAGAAAATGGAATAAGAAATCCTAAGGAGGGTGAAGGACAAATAAATATTGAATTTTCTCTTCGAGCAAAATATAAAAACATTATCCTGACAGTAAAACAATTTGGACGGTTAAATTTATTAAGATAGCGAAATCCTTGAATTAATAATCGAGCGCGTTCATTCTTTATAAAACCTCTTCTCCCAATTTGAATATTAAAATTTCAATATATCTTTAAGTCGTTAAATCTTTTCAGGAGAAATGAATCTGAGAAACAGTTCATTTACAAAGACGGCTATGACGTTAAGTTTAATTTAAATATGTATAAGTAAGTTTTCCATTAAAAGAAGAAGTTCCATTTTACATAAAGGAAGTAAATTTACATGATATTGAATTCCTAAGTGGTTTTAAATTATAAAAACTTTTATACACAGAAACCTTTTTCTTAGGCATTTGCATCAAATTGAAAATTGAATGATTACGCAAAGTGAAAAATTCTAAACGAAAAAATTTATAACCCTGCTTTTTACATTCTAAAATAATGTTTGTTCTGAACTTTATCTCTCAGAAATTGTACAATTTAAAAAGAAAATGGAACCTTTGAGCTCTAGAAAAATAAAATGGCGCAATAGCTCGTTCGTCCGAAATAAAAATTTTCCTTAAAAATTGTTTTAAAGAAGAAATTAAATACTGGAAATACCAGAAAAGAGCAGGGTCATAGTGGGTAACTTACCTACAAATACCCGCCTCAAATACAGAAAAAACTTAACAAAACTCCAAAGTTTAGAACGAAATGACGTGAAAAATTTACCAGGGGCGAAAGAAGAGACTTATCTTTTTATTTACTTTTCCAAACAGTACTTTTAAAGGCATTTCACAGAGTAGAGGGGAAAAAACGTCCACACTGTCCTTTGAACAAACCGTTTTCTTTGTAAAAAAAACCCAACGTCCGTCCGAAAATCTGCCCGGTAAAAGGGCAGGGGGAGAGAGGAAAAAAAGGAGAAAGATGGATACTCGAATGGAGAGAAAAAGAGACAGAATAAAACAGGAGTCCGGGAAAAAAAAAAGGAGCAACGAAAGGAGAGGGAAAAGTTATAAACATCGTTTTTCCGCCAGGAGGGGAATAAAAAGGCCGGAAATACAGAGATTCCTCTTTTTGCGTCTTTAACTAGGGGATCCTTGAGAGGGAAAGGGGGATAAGCGTCGGGTTCTCATGATAAATGCATTCAAATGAGCTTTCCAGCAGAAAAAAGGGATCACGTATATGATGAAAGCGGATCCGAGTTGCAACCGGTGGGATTCGATGAAACTGGATTCGGATACGTTTGGTTTTAGATGATGATGCATTAGGGTGGTTCATGTGGAGAGAGCACGTTTTGGAACGATTCGACGAGTTCCTATCTAAAATTTATGGAAGAGGTGGTTGTGTTTTTGGAAATGGGAGACATGTGGGGGAATTCGTCGTTGTTGTGAGCGAAAGGATGATGACTGGCGGCATATGAAGTGATTAACGTAATTTGATACAGAGATGATGTACTTCTAAAATTGATAGTTGTTAACTACTATTTAAGAAAAAATTAGTGCAAGAAGAAGGTGTTTTACAAATAAAATGCTATTGCTTTCGAAACTATCTTTTAAGCTTTCATCAAAATAATGAAGGCAAGAAATATCGAGAGGCAAAAAAGGAGTACATCATTTTTACCATGAAAAAAAATTTATACCATTATACTACTATAAGTATAAACTCTTTGGTGAATTTAATTATTCTACGTAGATTGATATTTTCAAATGTATAACTAACTAATAAATATCCAAGTATCAAAAAAATTATTAAAGATTTAAGCTAAGATTTTAATAGTTGGATTTTGTAAATGAAATGATAACCAGCCCAAAAATGTTGAATCAATATTCTATATCCAAATTACCAATATTTCCTTTTGGGACTAAAACATACTGGCAATCATGGAACCCAAAAGAGGAGTTTGAGCTTTTTATTAAAATTTACACTTTAATTACTCGAAAAACGTAATATTCCATGTTACATTGATAAATAAAAAAATTACAAATCGAAATATACTTGAAAATTGTACATAATAATTAAAAAAATTCGGATTCGTTTTTTTCTTCGTTTCTTTGCATTTTCTGAGATCATTTATCATTGTAATGTATATTTTATTTTACGTCATCAGAACGAAGAGATTTCAACGAACAAAAAGCCCACCGACTTTTTTAAAAAAGCAGATATTTTGACGTGAGAATTTTCGATTGAAAATTAGAGTGCTTTTTCGATATCAAGTCAAAATAAGGCGAAAAAAAGTAAATATTTTTAATCAAAAAAATTCAAGTGTGTTTGGGACATCAAAAGGTAAGTTTTCACCGAATTTTCGTGAATAAATTTTTTTTGTAAAATATAAAAATAAAAAACCAAAAACTTCATTATTTGAATTTTTCACTTACATTTTTGGGTTTTGTGAAAAAAAAGTGAATACAAAAGTTGTAGATCTTTTTATTACCTACAATTAATTTAACTTTTTCCATAGGACTTGCAGTTTTTCCGGAAATCGAGATAAACCGTTTTTATTCTAAAACCCTCCCTTCCCTACCTCAGATCGCCCGTAATTTATTTTTCCTTTCTTTTTTGTTATATTTTCGTCCTTTACCAATGGGTTTCATCCTTTTATTTTTTTTTGGTTTCAAAAATTATCGACCCTGGGCTATAATATTATGCGTGTGGCGTATTTAAAACACTGCACTTAAACAGTGATTTTTTTTCACAAAGTTTGTTTCAGTTATTCTCTCTTCTAAAAAAAATAAAATAAATACGTGCAAAATTTTACTGTAAAAGAATTACTATGAAAGCACCAAGTTTATCCACTTCTATAAATGCTTAGAAAAACACGACACTCAAAAGTGTGTTTGGCAGCTAGTCAAATTTTATCTAAAGGGTCTGGGATGGCTAAAGGAAGTAAAAATATAAATTTAACTTCTCGGTTGAAAAAAAAGCTGAATTCCAAATGAAACGCTTTAACAAAAAAAACAAATATAAAAGCAGAATGAATATACGATCATCTTCCCTCCCGTCATTTACAATTCACAAACTTCCAAAAATTCTCTAATGAATGTATTGTAAGTAACACAAATTAGCGCGGATAAAATAAAAGAAGTGGACTGAAAAGAGAAGTTTGACATAATCTCGAAACACCCTGCAGCTATTTGTTTTTTACACAAGATTCAGCAACACCACCTTCATTGCAACAAAAAAAAACTCCCCAGAATTGCCATAAGCAGCCTACTCTCGAATAAAAAAAAAGAACAAAGCACGAAAGAGAGATCATGGAACTTTTTTTTTCGAACGAAAAGGTAAGCAGTTGATTGGGAGACTGCTTTACCGCCAATTACGGAAGCAGTCGAACACAAAGGCACAAAGCACATGCTAATCATCAGTAAAGAGCTAAAAAAAAGAAATGGCTACTATTGCGGAGAATTGCAGTGGAGCTGTGTGCTCTTCAAATTCTTTCGGAAAGTTCTCAAAAGAAAAATATTTTCTCAAACAGAGCTAGCGTGCAGTCTAATGGTAAAAACAAACTTGTTGTAAATAGCTTTGACAAACGCAAAAATTGATTTCAAGCGCTCTAAGGAGCAGCTTTTAAGTTTTTTTATGTTTAGAAGGTAGAATACATCTGAAAATGCGCATCCAAGTTAGCATATTAAACATTTTAAATGCCATAAAGGATTTTCATGATTTATTTTAATAAATTTATGTTAGCTAATTTACAAAAAAAAGTTAAAGAAATGTATATGTAAAGGACATAAAAATTAATCAAGCAAAATAATCAATGAATACTCGGGTAAACACTTATTCACTATACCTTCATTTCGTACCTTAAAATTAAAGAACGATAACATTCACATCGATAACTGAATCTTCATTGCTTATTTTGTTTGATTAACTTTTATGTCTTTTAAATATAAATTTCTTCATTTGTTTTACTTTTTTGTAAACAAACATAAATTAAAATAAATCATAAAAAGCATTTTTAAAATGTTTAATGTGCTAACTCAGATGCGCATTTTCAGATGTATTCTACTATATACCTTCTAAGCATAAAAAAGCTGGTTTTCAGAGCGCTTGAAAACTATCTTCATTTCGTCCCTTAAAATTAAAAGATCGATAAAGTTCTTTAGATTACGAGTATTTTAGATTAAAATAGTCGCAATCATTACTTAAAATAAAACGCGGAAAAATATTTTCAAGTCCAAAAATCCAAGATCTATGATAAGATCTTAATAAACGCCAGTTATACCATCAAATATTTCAAAAATTATAATTTAAACAATTATACAAAACAATTTATTAATTATATCATCTGTGGATTCAAATAAACTGCTATGTAAGTTTAAGTTTTCGAAGTGTACGAAAAGAAAACATTACAGGCATATCTTGCTCGGTTACCTGTAAAAACTGTTTTCCCTTTAAAGGAGTGTAAATGCAGGAAAGCAAATTCGGGGGATATAGCTAGTAGCTAGGCCGTTATTACCCATTACTCGAAATACCGTATCAAATATAACTTTAACACAGTATATCCATCTATAACGTTGTTTTTTTTTATTTCAATGGGGCTAATGTAATGTTTTGCGGGGGAAAATCCTAGTTTTATCCGGCTCTAAACTTTAGTCTAACAATTTCTGTACAACACATATGAGGATTTGAAAACTACGTAATTCTTTCAACTGTACTCACCAGAACTATAAAAGACATTATTATAAATCAAATAATTTTTTGACCAAGAGAGTACTGTGCTATTTTGACAACTGCGATATATTCACATCTATTATACACAACTCTACTTTTATAAAATTTTCATTTGACTTCAAAATTAGTATTTTAGCATGTTTTTAATAATTTGTGTTATTATTTTTCAATAATTGAAGTTGCAATAAAAATTCAAGGTATCAACAAATATCGAAACAGACAACCAAAAAAATTTAAAATACACTTCAACAATTAGGAACTAAAACTTAATTTACATTATAACAAGTAACTAAATAAGCATTATAAATATGAATAATTACCGTTTTATTAATTAATGCCATAAAAGCAGAGCCAAAAAAATTTAAAATGTATCATAGAAAGAGTAAAATTATATGATACCTGGAACGAAAATACCCTTCTTTCACGTAAGTTCGAAAAATAGTTAAAAGGATCTAGATTTAAAAAAAATGGATATCCTTTTGAAATTTTTCTAGAGAAAATTCACATACAATAAGGGCCCAAGGTATGACTCAATAAAATATTATAAATTTCGAGCTTCCTGGTGCTTTTATCCAGAGCTTGCCCGGCCTAAATATGTCCATTGAAGTGCGCTTTCATAATTTTTCCAAAAGACGTGAAAAGAAAACCGTTGATACCAGGAGGAGAATAATACTTTAAAAAATGGGAAAATGGAGAAACTGGGTTTTGCGTTATTTCTTTTATACCATGGGGGAAATGAGTTTTCTGTCACTATTCTATTCATTCAAAGATGACAGCATAATGGATGATGCCAGGCGTTATGAACGATGGAGAAAGCTCCTTCTCACTCAAATAATCTCCTTAAAGAATGTGGTTGGTGGAGGAATTATATATATTTTTTTAAATTCCCCTTTTCCCTCTACCCAGGCTCCTTGTCGGCGAACCTAAATCAATATTGGGAAAGATTACTGAAGAGAAATTAAATTATATCGGAAACGTCAGTGAAAAAAATCGTTCTTTCCACGAACGATTTTTTTTAAGAATATTATTTTTTCAGTTGCAGTGTGTTGAGAGATTAAAAGAAAATCCAGTTATTAAAATACTTTTTTTCCCAATGAAGAAGCGGGGGAGGAGAAATTCTAATTTGATAAATAACGGGATCGGGGTAAAAGAAATGTTTAGGGAAAAAAAATCCATACATCAGATAATTGTTTTGTTTAAGGAGAGAGTCCAAAACATTAAGCAATTTACCAAATGAAAATCGAGGCATTGGATAATATATTTAGAAGGAATGGAAAAAGAAATAGAAATCCATTCGAGGGAGTTGAAAGAATATTTTAAAATGGATGAATCGCTAAGTACTCGGGATGGGCTTATTTAATATAGTTATTAGAATCTACTAAAGATATTATGATTTGAATGTTAAATGGAGGTATGAGAAGAATAAAAGAGGTTAAGTGCCTTCTTTTTATTAAATCCTTTAGTAAATTAATCGTGAAGAATTATAGCAAACAAGACGTAACCGTATTTAATGGTAAATTGCATAAGAACATTTATTTAGTTTTTCTGATGGTTAAGTTGAATATGGTCGTAATTATTTGTATCAAAGCATTAAGCAATGCAAATGGAAAACAATTTTTCTATGTATCATTAAAATTTCATGCGACTAATATATTTTTTTAATTTATCTTTACTTATTACTGCTAGCTATTAGATTTTTCATACAGTTAACTTGATTAAAAAGTTTTTCTATATCACTTAACCAAGAGTCCTTAAAAATCCTATTAAATAATAATCTGAAAATAAATTAATGCAACATGTTTTTATGATTCAAAAAAGGAAAACAAACTAAACAACTTTAACAAAGATAATAAAAGTGATGTGATATAATTAATTTAAAGAAGCGCTATGAATTAATTGTCAATGTTTTCAATTTAAAAACGTGTTTTATCACACTGGGGGCATACTTATTAAAAATGATATAAATTTCTATGCAGCGAAATGAAAAGAATTCATTTACTACAACACTATCTTGATGCAATATGCACTAAGCTTAAATTATATTTGCTGTATAATACTACTAGCTGATATGCCCGGCCTTGCACGGGTGAAGATGGAGATTTTTTCTTTAAAATTTTTAAATCAATCATTCATTTCTACCTTCCAGGGGGTAGCTCTCTGGACAGCATCGCCCCCTTGGGTACCCAAAAAGGTTGTCAAAATCAGTAAAACCCTACTTTTACTGGTCTAATTTTCCAATTTTTTTTCTGGTGGAGGACCCCCATACCTCCCATTAGTACCACCAGAGGATCTTCAGTGATAATTTTTAGGAAATCCTCAATATTTTAACATTTTGGGTGAAAAAGTAAAGATAATACTGTTGAAAAGTGCCCCCCTTAGAATCAAAACGTTTCTAAAAACGCGAGTTTAAACCCTACTTTTACACGTCGAATTTCTAATTTTTTCTGCGGGAGGACCCCTATACCCCAATGGGAATCTTGTCTGGAAAAGTGCCCCCCTCTTGGAGGCGTGCTGGATCTGTGCCTATATTTTGATGAGTGAAAGGTGTCGAATCAAGCATTTTAAATTCTGAACGATTTCTGCATTTACCACATGATTCCCATAAAAAACAATAAATATTAGAAACATATTCTTCCCAAAATCATATCCTGACGTGGATCATGTGCCATAAAAAACAATAAAAAAACCTTTCCAAAATCACTTAAAATGCTCAATCAGAGCTCTTAATTACTCGTATTTTCATGATTTTATTATGTCTTTGGTATAAAATTTAATAAATAAAACATATTCCTGCAAAAATACAATATTTCCTCTGGTTTTTAATATTAACTCTAGTTTTTGGTCTGTTAACCAACTTTCTTAAAAGCTACAATATGATCATCATTTGATTTTTCATCCTCGTTTCCATGGAGATTATTTTAACAACAATGCTATTCCATGAAATTTTTTATTTAAAAATTACTCTCAAATACTAATAATATTTTGTACTATACTTAATATCATGTTTTAAAATTTTAAATTTCATTTAAAATTATGTTTTTAGATTATAGTTATAATTTTTAATTATATACTTATATCTAATTTTTCTTTTAAAAACTTGCTATTTTGCATTATGTTTTTTTTGTAACAATGGGGTAAACAGATCTCTTCTGGAGGAGAAATAAAGCTATTTCAGCAAAATGACCATAAAAAGGGTCAAAAGAGGGTCAAGGGGTCATTCTAGAACTTTGAAACATAGCCTATGTTTTTTCTGGGATTCTTTTACGTATATACACCAAGTTTGGTGCAGATTGGAAGAGAACTGTGGATTTGTATAGAAGACAAATATACGCAACCACACACATACACACACATTGACTTTTATTATATTAGACTAGCGGATATGCCCGGCTTTGCACGGATGGAGTGTATAAGTTTATTTTTTTAAGTTTTCTTAAAATACATTTATAAATTTGTAAAGAAGCAATATATTACATATCAACCTGGTATCCCAGGCACCTCTTTCCTATCCCGGTGTTCCCAGTAGTTTTCAAATCCCGGTTTTCCCGGTAATTAATCCTATCCCGATGTTCCCGGTCATTTTTCCTATCCTGGGGTTCCCGGAAATCTTTTCTATCCCGGTGTTCCCGGTAATTTTTCTCTATCCCGGTGTTCCAGATATTTTTCCCCTTTCCCGGTGTTCCCGATAATTTTTCTCTATCCCGGTGTTTCCGGTAATTTTTCTCTATCCCGATGATCCCGATATTTTTCCACTTTCCCAGTGTTCCCGGTAATTTTCCTTTTTCCCGGTTTTCCGGGTAATTTTCCTATCCCGATGTTCCCGATAATTTTCCTATCCCGATGTTCCAGGTAATTTTTCTTTTCACGGTGTTCTCGGCAATATTTCCTAGTAAATTAATGAGTCTAGTGAACTAAAATAACAAATTTGAAACAATAATAAAAGATCTAGTAAATTGAAAAGTCTAGTGAACCGCTTCATTTGAAACAATGTTTTATTTTTAAGTCGTTTTCCATGAAAAAAAATTTACACTTTTCCATAAATATTTAAATTTTAAAGGAAAATATCTTAAAATAGGGGAAACTAACGTTTCAAAATTAATTATTTGAATTTAATTTGGTGTTTTTACATCATATATAGTTTTTAAATGGACAATTATCGAGTTTTTCCTGTTAAAATATTTAATTTTTGAAGGTTTTCATCTCGTTAACAATAGTGAGTCGAGCAGATCTGCTCTGGTAGAGAAATGGAGAAATAAGCGTTTTCGGCTATAAATTCGGTTAAAAGAGGGTCAAGGGGTCGTTCTAGAACTTTGAAACATAGCCTATGTTTTTTCTGGGTTTGTTTTACGTATGTATACCAAGTTTGGCCCCGATCGGAAGAAAACTGTGGATTTGTATAGAAGACAACCATACATACACACATTCAATTTTATTATATTAGATTTCGCGTATAGTTTTAATACCTTTTAATTTGAACAAATGACTTGAAAGTAGACGAGGCAGAAAACTAGAAGATATTCAGAAAGCATTTACTGAAGTTGAATCCCTTCAAAATTTGATCGGAGTGATTAAACAGACAAATAAATTTTAACTAATTTCCTCTATTAAACATGATTCAAAAAAGCAGTTTTAAAACAAAACACTTCTTAAACACTATTTTAAACAACGCTATGTAGTTTTTCAAACTCGCAATACGTCATTTAGGTGAAAGAAATGAGGAAGAATTTCACACCAAAAAAAAGGAATAACGTCCAGAATACTTGATCTCCATAAAGAAAACAAATAGCACTAAACCCTAAGTATTCAAGCATCACAACAAAAATGACAACCGAAATTCAATAATAACGCTTCTACCCCGACATTTCAAAAATCAAATTCTCAAAAGAAAAATTTTTTTTTGAAACTGTTCGGGAATACGAAAACCAACGCCGTCGAATAAAAATAAAAATGCCGATATTAAAAACGAACGGAACGATCCTTTCGCGCCATTTTCGGCGCGTTGCCAGTCGGCATCGAACAAACTCCGCAACAAAAACAGCAAAAAAAAAGCGGGGCTCGCGAGCAGCACACGCATAGGATAAAATAGCGACTGGCACAAAAGGAGCCAACGAAGCGTAGACTCGGATATTGGAGAAGAAGAAGAAGAAAAAAAGAGCCCGGGAAAAACGGGAGCAGACGAAAAGAATAATAAAGAGAATAAAATAATAATAAAAAAGAGCGGGAAAAACGGAATCCGATACTCGAGGTTGCAATCAAAGCTAGAACGTGCACTCATTCACGTGCGAAACTAACACCGCACAACAGTTGGAGCCCAGGGGCCAAGCAGAAAAGTACCAAACCCTCTAACCGCAGCAAAGGGAGAGGATTCGGGAAAAACCGAAATATATAAATCGAAACACATGCTGCCACCGGCTTGCAGAAATAGCTGATTGGTTCGAGACAATACACTCAGAATATCGCGGTTGAGGGTCTTTTTTGCGAAGAGGGTCCCGATGGAAATTCGATAACGCACCATGATGGAGATTCCTCTCCTCCCTCCCCCCTTCTGGGGAGAAGGGGACTGCGTCCAATCTTGCGTATTAAACCCATCGAACATAAGGATTGAAAAGGAAGAATGCGTTATAGATTATTAAATTTCTAGGACTGAGCGCAGTTCTTTTTTCTTTGCGGGGTTTGGAGGAAACGTCCGGTTGGTGGTACTTCTCCGATCAAGTTAAGTTGTTTGTTTTTATCGAAGGTTAGAAAGTAATTAAGTCGCTTTGAGGAAAGATGAGGAGTTAAAAAAATTAATCAAAATGTAAGTGCTGAAACTAATTTGAAAAATAATTCGGGAGAAAACAGCCTACACAACATTTGTCCAAATGGAAAACGTTTAAAGCGTGCGTGGGACAACATTTAAAAAAGCATTCCAGCAGACTTTTTATGAACTAAAAATCTTAAGGAAATTATATGTACAATTAAAAAAGATACAATACGTAAAAAATCAAAATAAATACTCATAAATAAAACAATCAGATTTTTTTTGTAGAAAATTTTAAGATGTCTTTCTACAGCAATCAGACTAAATTTATGAAATCAAGATCACAAACTTAACACCCCAGCTCATACAATACGTCAAGTTTATGTAACTGCAACTAGAAGTGAGCGAAATTTGGCCACACATGACAAAAATTGGACGAATCCTTGAGCGTTTTTGCAGCTAAGGAAGTAGAAACGAGAACATATGAGTTTATTTTTCACAAGTTCAAGTAACAAAATAATATTCTTGAAGTAAACAATAAGTATAATAAAACGTCCCTTAAGTAGTGCGTAATGAACTATTTTAATTGAAATGGTTTCGTTTTAAATGAACGTGAACCTTAAAATGGAATACAGAAACCATTAAACCGAACTCCCTTAAACCAGCTTCTAAAGATTAAAGCAAACCTTGTTCCCTCAGCAACAGATCTGATATGATGAAATATTGACGAACAGATGTGTTTTCAAGACAGAAATGATGCACCTTCGGAGGGTTTAAAAATTTACTACTAGTATCTCTATATTGTAACACACTGAGATTGTACAGGCTATGAATAACACTGTTCTACACTGAAAAAATTTCCTTGATGAAAATAGTCATTTCTTATAGATTTTGGGTCGCTGAATACGAAAATCAGCATTAAAATTCTCAATTGACTCAGGATTTTTGGGGAACAGCCCCTCCCCCTTTTCACGTTTTTTAACGACTTTATAACTTTGAACTCGATTTTCAGGGTCAAAAAGCATTGCTTTAATCTTCAAATTGCCCCCCAGGGGAAAAGAAATGTTTAAATTAATAAAATGTGATAAATTTATGACAAATGGATAGGTTTAAGGGGTAGTTAACCCCCTAAGAATGCAAAAAATTAGATAAAAATTATAGAGGTTTTTATACGCTATTTTTTCCTCTTATTTTATACGCAATTCACGTTTGAAGGGTCCTAACCCTTCCCCAAGGACCCAAATTTGATGGCAATATGCAGCAATGATTTTTGCTAAAAGCGGTTGAGGTGAGAGCGCCCCCAGAGCACCCACGGAAGGGTTCAATGCCGCACTTAGAGTTTAACTGTGCTGTACAAAAAAAATTGAAGCCACTTACTGAATTTCAGCTGATTCTTGTGTAAAATGATCTGCTGAATTCAAATATGACACCCATTTTCCTCCATCACCCTCAGTTTTTAAGGGGATGCCCCTAATTGTTATCCACAGCCGTGCATCTATTAACATCTTGAAACATGGAATCCTCACTCCCGAAAACCGGTCAGTTTTTAAAGAACTGAAGAGTTTCTACTTAGGATACACCCAAAATATAAGAAAAACGTCATTTGTAATCTTTTCAAAATCATCGATATTAATTCCTGAACTCGCGAGTGCCTTCGCGATTCCGGAAGTCTTCCGAACTCTTCCGCGGGGACTTCTGGGAGGCTAACACCTCAACCGCTTTTAGTAAAAACTATTGCTGCATATTGTCATCAAATTTGGGTCCTTTGGAAAGGGTTAGGACCCTTCAAACGGGATTTGCGTAAAAAAGGGGAAAAAATAGCGTATAGAAACTTCTTTAATTTTTAGCTATTTTTTTGTATTTTTAGGGGGGTAATTACCCCTTAACCCTATCCATTTGTTATAAATTTATCATATTTTATTAATTTGAACATTTCTTGTTAACTGGGGAGCAATTTGAAGACGAAAATAATGATTTTTGACCCTGAAAATCGAGTTTAAAGTTATAAGGTCGTCGAAAAACGTAAAAAGGGGGAGGGGCTGTTCCCCGAAAATCCTGAGTCAATTGAGAATTTTAATGGTGATTTTCGTATTCAGCGACCCAAAATCTATAAGAATTGACTATTTTCATCAAGGAAAAAATTTTGAAGGTCGAATTTGTAGAACAGTGTAACAGAAAACGATTGACTGGTGACTTATCACCGCATCACCATAATTCAAATCTAGCCATCACTTTATAATCGTCCAACCACGAAGTCATTTCTATAATAACTCCCAACAAAACTTACAGTTACTTCCATGCACAGCATTCTAATATGAATCTCTCAAAAGGACAACAGCACGTGTGTGTGTTGGCTGCACCCTCAAAATACGCAACACCGCAAGTCAAAGCAACGTTAATCAATTCCCCTCGAACTCCCCGGTATTCGAAAGGACAGAGCACACCAATCTCAGGCCCCAAAAGTGGAATGCCTCTACGCATCCATCACAGAAAGGGGGGGCCATCCTTTGTGCCTTCGAGAACATTCCAGCAGCGATTCTATTGAGACAGGTGTGTAGGAATCACAGCTCGGATTCCGTCCATTGTTCCTTTGAGAGAGTGATCCGAATCGCATAGGGTCCGAAACCCATCCATACAGATGGAAATCAGTATCCACATTGTGTGAGGAACGCAGCGGAGGAGCTAATCAGTAAGGGACGAGCGATGCCTGGAGGGTGGACAATGAATGTCTTTGGAGATACCGCTTCCTCACAAGACTGAGGCGAATTACTATTGGAAGGAACGAATTAAGCTTCACCAAGGTCATTGGAAAGTGTTTTAATGAATGAAATGCAGGTTAATGTAATCAATGAGATTCAAATAAAGGTTATGCCACGGCTTACTAGATACTACTACAGGCTGACCGAGTTTTGAATTATTTAAAACTTTTGACAACTTTTCCCGCTAGGATCGCCCCAAATCGGTTAAATAACGTCCTAACCAATAGGATAAACACACTGACAAATAAGGAAAAAAAAAGATTTTTTTAAAAACGCTTTTATTTAAGTGCTCAAAAGGTCAAAAATAATTTATTCGGTTTGACAAATAATTTATTGGGAAATAGAAAATAACTTTTTGGTAAGTAAAAAATAACTGATTTTCTAATCACTAAAAATAAAAGCGTGGGCGCTAGTAATTTATATATATTATTTTAAATTTAAACTTTTTATTTATTTTTTAAAATTTGTACAAATTCACCTGACGGTATGGAACCGTATAGGTAAAATCAAGTACAGTAACACTAACATCTATGCCGAACGAGGATTCGAACCCCAGACGTACGGCTTTGCAGTCCGATGCTCTAACCACTAGGCCATTACATCGGTATTTATGTGTAATTTTACATAAAAAAATACGTAATAGAGAATTTAAAGTGAATCCATCCCACCCAAACCTCACAAATGAGAAATTTGTAAATTTTACCCCATGGAACATAGAATAAAGAAGTTGGAATAAATAGTGAATGAAGAATTATACTAGCGCCCACGCTTTTATTTTTAGTGATTAGAAAATCAGTTATTTTTTTACTTACCAAAAAGTTATTTTCTATTTCCCAATAAATTATTTGTCAAACCGAATAAATTATTTTTGACCTTTTAGAGCACTTAAATAAAAGCGTTTTTAAAAAAATATTTTTTTTACTTATTTTATTTTTTACTTTTTAGTCATGGTATTTTTTTAACAAAAGCTAAAAAAATATTTATTTCAACCATATTTAATCTTATGTTCAATCTTATAATTTTAGTTTTCTACTATATGATGGCTTCGCGAGCAACAGTTCAACGCTGGCGACGACGAAAAAAATGGTCCCGCCACTCAATCCGAACCGATCCCCTAATTTTGTGGGAGGGGTGACACACGAGAAACAACAAAGCTAATTAAAAATATTTAATATTGCTAGGGGTACCGTTATAATTACAGAGCGGAGCGATTAATCGCGCATCCACTCGCTCACCGATGAAATCCATCCATATTAAAAAGATTCACAAGAAAAAGAAAATGCATTCAATAAAATAAAAATAACCAATCCTAAGCCCAGACAAAAATAAAACTCAGAATTAGTGATGGGCAGGTATCGATACCAAATACTTAAGTACTCGATACCTATAGGTATCGAGTGTATTCGATACCCACAAAAGTATCGATACTTTATTGACATATTTCGTTTTAAATTTTTCAATGAAGTAATCTTTATAATACCTACTGGTAGATCAAACGCAGCCTGTTTCCGTTTTCATTTTGCAACGCTCAAACCCAAGTCGTTATCATCCGCGAGAGAAATTTGACGCGGCTAGGTTTTACCCCCGCCAAATCCTTCGCCTCTATCCACCTCCAGGCCCGTAGCTACGGGGCTTTTTGATGGATCGCTTTCAGTTTTTTGAATATTAGTCTGATTATGGATAGGCCCTAAAAAAATTGTCCCTTCAGGTTCATTTCCCGACATTGAAAAAAAGTACTCGATACCAAAAAGTACTCGATACCTATAAGTATTCGATACCAAAGTATTCGATATAGTGATGGGCGATTATTTGAGGAGTTAACTCAGTGAACTAACTCCTTAAACTGAGTGAAGGATCAAGGAGTGGGGAAAAAAGAGTGGTAGCTCAGTTGTACTTTTTAAAATTTACCTTTTTAAGATTTAATTTGTGGTATTACCTTGAAATCTTGTGATATTACCTCCAAGAAACACTAGATGGCAGCACGCCGCCGGCTGCCGGTGATTATCATCTTCTATGAGATGAGCGAGCGAGCGGTGCGCCTACGTAATCCGTTGCCATAACAACCCACTTTGATCAGAAGAACCGAAGGAATTACGTCTTCCTTTTAGGAGTTGAAAGGAGTTGACAGAGTTAAAAGAGCTGCTTGCTCCTAGTCTCCACTCTTTGGGAGTTATTTGCTGTGTGCTCTCAACTCCTTTGATCCCAGGAGAGCTGGGATTGGGAGCAGATGGCCTCAGATCGGTCTTCCCACTCCGACAATCCCACTCCCAGGGATCAGATAGTTCATAAGAGTTAATTCCTCACTCCCAGCGGTTTCTTAAGATCGATTTTTGGAGGCCATGATTGTTTATTATACACCTCTTCTACACGGCACTGTGAGCGTGATTATACATTGTCTTAATCACAATGTTTAGGTTGACAAAATTTGCTGCACACAATTAAAAAAATATTTATGGTTTTATATTCTCACGATTATCAAGTTCTAATAATCCTTTAATATTTAGATATTCCATTAAAAATTTCGACGATTAAAAAAGATTGCGAAAAGATGAATTTCGTTAAACGAGCTGCCATTATTGAAAGGCATACATTTACTACTTCTGACAGCTATTGTTAATTAAAATACTAGTTGTTAATAAAAAATATTTGATCTTAAACGAAAGGATTGCTGTATAAATTAATATTTTAATGGTTTAGCAGTGTTTTATTTGATTAATGAGGCGATTGATTTGGATTTAAAAATTAAATTTTCAACTGATTTTTGAGAATTGAAACACGAGCTATGCTTGTCTACCTCTACCAGCTATGATGGTGTCTTCAAAGGGCGGGAAGGAAGGAAGGGTTTGTAGTTCATTTCCGAGAACGTTGGCGTCTTGCCAAAACCTTCTGCTCTTAGTGTGTTTTTTGTCTCAAACTCGCCATTTTTTAGATGAATGAGTGATTAAAACTAAATTACTTATTAGAAAAATTGTACTGGTTTTTCATTCTGGTGACCATTACTTTCCAGTAAATTTAGAATAGTTAAAGTTTGCAGTAGAATGTTCGCGGATGAAATTGGATTGGATGCCTGAATTCGAATTGTAAGATAGGTGGTTATTCTTCTGTTTTGTAGGTAGGTTTTTGTTAGTAAATTGTTAAAAAAATTTCCAGTAGGCGAAATATTAAAGGTTTATTTCCGTTTTCGTTTACAGTTCAATATAAAAGCTTTTATTTTTTGAATGACTTTTCCGGCATACTTTTTAGTTGATGTATGTACGTAGTTAAGATTAAGAAGTTATATAATACTAGCGCTGACGCGCTAGACACGGGCTTCGCCAGTCCATATGTAAAAAGGAGCATTTTTATGTTCATACTACAACAATCGATGTTATACCTTCAACAATTAATATTAAATTATCTTTAATTACAACAATTGGTGGTTTTGCCATGATGTCATGGTTTAGGAATGAAATACGGGTTTTTTTAGCCGAAAATAGACCAAAAATGTTATTGGGATGCTTCAATTTCAAATTATTATTCTTCAGGAAACTTTCTGGGAGCGAGTAGCTTTCTGGTATGGTTTAAAGTGAATGTAGGTTCGAAAAGTTTAAAACTAAAACGGACTTACATTCAGATGAACATTCATTTATGTATAGGGGAGAGTGTTGTACCTATGGACAAAAATCACGTTTGGATTTTTCTAAGACAGGTAAAATCACATTTTGACCATTTAAAGTTCCCCAACCTATAGTTCTAATCTTTGTGAGTAGAGATATATTTTTTATTATCCAAAATCTTGAAAATTGGATTTTTAATCATTTATAATAACTTGGAAAAATTTGTGTCCAAAGGTACAACAACCTGTTGTACCTATGGACAGACTCAGTTGTACCTGTGGACACCCTTAAAAAGGGAAGTTTTAGTTGAAAAAAGCTAAGAATGAACATTTTTATTGATGAATTACCTTTTAATAACCTATTTCAAGCCTTTTTAAAATTGAAAATAGATTTTTTAAAGTAATGTAATTTTAGATCGTAAATGATCATTAAATCGAAGTTGAATGATTTAAGTCTTGATTTTTTACCAAAAACACAAAAATCACATGGTATTTTCAGATCAGAATTTAAGGTAGTAGTTTCATCAATCATGCTGATTGATCTGACAACTTCACTGATCCAAAAAAACCCAATTCGATCGACACTTAGTTGTGCAAGCATTTGGTGGTAATAACAGTAATAATTTGGTGGTAAATTTTCTTCAGTGGAAAGTTTAAGTTTTTTTAATCATCATACTTAAATGTGATAGGGTGCTTAGGGTTTTACACCATATTTTACATTTAATTCCAAATAGATTCATAAATTTAAAAAAGTAGTTTATATCACAAAATATTTGATTTTTCATCTAAAATTCACTTGAAAATAATCGCTGACAAATAGATTACCATTTAGAATTAATTTAACATTTATTAAAATGTATTCCGTTAAATGAAACCTGATTCTAAAACGCTGATTAGCTACAGACACCCACAAGAACGTGTCCGTAGGTACAACACTTATGGTGTCCGAAGGTACAGCATCAGGTGTTTTTGCATTCAAAGTTCTGTAAAAGATAAAAGAATTGAGATCTGACAATTTCTAATATCAAAACTAAAAAGTCAAAATCTCGGGGATTCCCCCATATATTCCATTTTATCATATCATAATCATATAGGAAGAAAATAATTAATGTAGTGATGCACTAAAAAAAACTTTGAGCACCTAAAAACAGTATTTTTATTATAGAAAATTTAAATAATATTTTAAACAGCTGATTTCACGTTAGCAACTAGATAGCATCTGTTTACATTCAAAATTGACCACAAATTCAAATTTACATTTTTTCCCGAATTTTGAAATGAGGTGGCTGAAGGTACAACCGTCCGTAGGTACAACACTCTCCCCTATAGATTTTGGGAGTTACTGAGTTACATTAAAGAGTTAACTCTTTAAGGTGAGTGAGTTACTCAGATCTGATCTTGCAAAAGAGTTGAATCGCCCATCACTAATTCGATACCTATAAGTATTCGATACCAAAGTATTCGATACCTAAAATTATCGATTTTGCCCATCACTACTCAGAATTAGTGTATCAAGGAGCAAACAGTATTATCCACTCTTTTCAGTAGTCCATAAATTATAAAAGTAGTAATTTTTCTTCTCTCTCGATTCATCGGGATGGGACACCAATTTTCGGCGATTTCTCGCTTCTCTGGCGATCGATTTCTTTCTCGCAGTCATTATCTTAAATCGCTAATTATCTTAATTGAAAGGTAGGAAATCACGTTTTGAAGATTGAATACTGTGGTGATATACCTAATATATTATCTTACAGGTTTTGGGAGCCATTGGCTTCACGGAACTGTCTCAAATTTGAATTAAAAGGATAACTAAAAACACTCGTTAATTACCTTAATTACGGTGGTTTTGACTAGTTGATTATTGAATATTGCATCTTCATCGGGTTAACACCATGGTGCAAAGTTTCAGAACTTTAAATCGTTTGGAAGTGCCTGAAATTTTATGTACAAGACTTTGTAAAATAAAAAAGTGGTTAATCGTCTGTAATTATCGTAATTACTGGGCAATTCTCGTTTTGACTTTTGAATATGATGAAGTTATGCCTTATAAACAATTGTGCACGGTTTAGGGAGAATAGCCCCTTGGGAAAGGTCTCAAATTCTGGTTTTTCTGTTAATTAAAAATACTCGTTAATTAACTTAATCCTTTGGTTGTTTGACTAGATAATGGTTGGATATTGGAGTGTCATGGGGGTTACACCGATGTGTAAAGTTTCGGGGCCCTGACATATCGGGAAGTGCCCGAAAATCGAGTTTTAAAATTCCACCTGTAAAACGCCGCCAAAAGCAAGTAGAATAAAAGCGTTTAATAACAAAGGCGTGTTTTCAAGACGAAACTGCTGACTGTTGGCCATAAAGCCATTAAGCTACGCCTTCAACTCTGTGGATTTGATTTGCTAGATGTTAACTATTGCCATCTACATTTTAAAGATTTCCGCATCTCGGTCAGCCTGTAGTAGTATCTAGTAAGCCGTGGTTATGCAAAAAGCTTAAATCTAAGCAGGGTGTTTCAGATAAATATTTCAGAACTTCTAGGAGGGGTAGGGTACACCTACAATAATCAGAATCCCATAGGGATGGGGGAGTCAGAAATTCCTCCTTAACGAACTAATGGGGTTTTTAAGTGTAAACTCACAACTCTCAAGCGTCACCTCCAACCGTGGACCGGTTCCGTCCTTGTTAGGACTCATCAGCACGGTATAGGAAGGTAACGCAAGAGAGCGGAGGGCAAGTACTAGTCTAGCCGACTATAACTGAAAAAGTGGTGATATTCACTTTTTCAGTTATAGTCGGCTAGACTAGTACTTGCCCTCCGCTCTCTTGCGTTACCTTCCTATACCGTGCTGATGAGTCCTAACAAGGACGAAACCGGTCCACGGTTGGAGGTGACGCTTGAGAGTTGTGAGTTTACACTTATTGTCCGCTTAACCAGCAATAATTGGTGAAATGCTCCTTTCATTTAATGGGGTTTTTATAAACGGGCATGGGAGGCTGTTGTATTCCCAGTGGAAATTGACACGTAACCCTTCAAGATTGGATTAAAACCAACAAAATTGGTCGATTCCGATATTTATTACATAAAACCAATTAAAGAGATGGAATTTCAATAATTATTTTCTCAGTCCTTAAATTTGTGTGCGTTTATGCGTTTTAGTCTAATTTAATTTTATTGACTGTGTAACTTTCATTTCCTTCTGTGAGGATAGCTGAATAAGTAAGGGATAGCTGGAGAGTTACAAGTATTTTATCTAACTTTAAAACTTTTCTTACAAATAATTTTGCAAACCCATTTAGTATTTGGTTCTTATAAACATTTGTAAATTACTATTAACCTTTCATAGGCCGCACCTATAATACATCCAACGGGAGTAGATTTGTTGTTTGTATTTTGAAGAAGGGACAATTCTAAGCCTGTGTACGAAATTTGGGATCAATATGTCCAATATTTAACAAAATACGAATGTATCAATGCACCTCTCTATTTGAAAATGAGTGAACACTCCGCCCCCTGGTGTGGAAAATTGCTTGTTGTAAAATGTCAGAGTAGTCAAGGGGCGTTTATTGTAAACACAACTGTTTAGAACACCTGTTTTTCCTACCCGCTTTTCTCGGAATGAGGTATTCTCACGTTTTGAGATTAAATTTTATTAAAATAGTAGATAAAAAACCATGAAGAATGACGTTTACATCAAGTATTTTCGTAGCCTAGTTTCTGAGATATAAATTTTTGAAATTTCGTTTTTTGTTTGGGCGCGAAAACACTCTCGAATCACAAAACATTCGCTGTGAGGTCACATCTAATGGGAGCCCGTTTTCTGATCACGTGAAAACAGAAAACACATAGTTTTTCATGCGCTGTGATGTCACATCCAATAGAAGCCCATTTTCTGATAACGTGACTTTTCTGACGTTTGGGCAAAAATCAAATTGAATTTTAAATTATTTAAAACACAATTTTGAACTTAAAAATCAGAAATTTGGGAGTTTTAAACCATTATGTAAAAATCAAGCAAATCCCTCACTCATGCAAATACCTCATTCTATCGACACCAGTCACACTTTTCACTTTTTTTATTTTTGGTGGAAAAAGGTGATTTTCGAAAAATAACAGAAAAAAAACCACAAACAATATAAGTACAAAATATCTATATAAGTAAAACATGTCTCATAGAACATAAATATGTTGAAGTAATTTATTTTCCGAAATTTGGGAAGCTTAGAGGCAGGGTTGCTTGATTTAAATCATGATTTAAATCACTTGATTTTTTTAATAAAAATAATTGATTTAAATCAAAAATGTTAAACTGACACAATTTAAATAAAAAATTAGTTGTATGCTTAAAAATATTTTGCAAGGTTATTTGCATTACACTTTTTTAAAAATTCTGCTGGATATGTAACTGGGAAATAGTTTTAGTTTACTCTACATAAAATTGCCTGCAATTTCAAGAACAAAATGTTCTACCAATAACCCTCTAATGCCCACTACAAGAAATTACTATGGAAAAAATTATTTTTTTGCCTTATTCATGTAGTTTTGCTCCAAATAAAATAAAAATGCCAAAAAAATTTTGATTTTGTTAAAATTTTGTGGATTTCTGGTTGGTAGCATATTTGCTACCATGGGCAGATTAGGGTACAAAATGAAGGTGATCGGTATATACCAAAGTTTTTTAATTCTGGTCAAAATAGTAATATTTTTGGGTGGAAATAGTTAAAAAACCTTCTTTACTTATTTATAATAAAAATTATTCCTCCTTTAAAGCTTTTAAGTGATTTTTTTTCTTTTCTTTTTCTTTTTTTCAACCAGTATTTGTTCGATTTTTATGCAATAAAAAACAAAAATATATATTTTTTACTAATTGATTTTGCATACAATGCAATGCACACTGATAGTTTTATCTAGAAACATATTAGAAATATTTTGATGCCTTTAAAAATAATTTTAAGCCTGAAATTAGCCTATTTAGTAAATTCCTATAGTAAAGAATGCAGCTTTAAAACTTTCAAAGTCGTAAAACCAATGTTTTAAATATAATTAAAATATTTTATTTATAAATCATTCATAGGAGTGTTATTTCAGTATTACATAATAGCTTTATATTTAATTTTTCATAAAATTTTCTTGATATTTTTTAAAAAATAAAAAAAAATTTAAAAAATTAATTAAATTTAAAAAAACATGCTTTTTTTCGTGTAAAAATGAACAAACTAATAAATATAGTTAAAGACTTGCCTAATAACAATTTAATTAAGTGATAAAGCTAAAGAAATAAGTTTAAAAGTTTTTATTAAATTAATAAATTATTTAATTTTTAAAATTTTTAATTATTAAATTAATCAAATTTTTTATAGTTTGACTAATTAAAATAGAAAAGTAACCTAAATAAACAGCTGACGCTAAGAAATACTCTTTTTCTATGAAAATATTTTAGGATTGCCAATATGCCACCTAGTCCCCATGCGTGGATTTACTACCACTAACGCCCATGGTAGCATATATGCTACCATCATTTTAATTTAATTATTTCGCAATTAAAAAATACTTTAACATGGCAATTTTTTGTACAGATGATATAAGCAACTCTTCCTCTAAAAATATATCAATAGAATTCAACTTAATTTCATTAACATATTTGTAAAAATTAGTTATAATTAACCCTTGTAGGACCCATTTTGGATTTTTAGTCAAAGGTGGTATTTCAAAATTTTTTACAAAAAATTGGAAAGGAGGACTGAAGTTAAACTTCATAAATTGTAACACCTAAAGGTACAATTATTGCTGTAAAAATTTAAAAATAAGTATTACTTATTAATTTCATGCTGAAAATTGAAGCTAAACTTATGGTAGCATATATGCTACCATGGGCAGTAGAGGGATAACAAAAATATTTATGACAAAAAGGGGTAAGTAGCAGGGTTTGGAATTAATAATTGTATAAACTAAACAAGAATTAAAATCTTTAAAATTTTATTTATCTGGTACATCAACTTTTTAAAATACAAGCATGTGAATGATTTTCATCGAAAAAGCTTCCTTTTATAGTTTCAGTCATGTTTTCCAAACTATTGTTTTCTTTTACATAACTACAGATAATAGAGCTCTATTCTCTGGGTACATGACTGTCAATAAGTTGCTTATTTGATGACATTTTTATTACTAATTATTATTTTAAAGAAATAAATACATAATACTTTTAGTAAAATTAATTTAACTAAATTATTATAATTAAAAGATTAATTAAAATTTTTACACAAAAACGAAGCATAGATTTTTTTAGAAATCATAATTACAATTCCTTTCATAGATAATATTGATTTTACAATTGGGCAAAAAATAGTTATAGAAAGAAGGATAAAAGTTTTAGTAACAGATAGTTTGTTCATTCACCATTTTAGGATGGATTTGGGCATCTCACCATGAAATGGCAGCTGACTGCTTCTCTTAATTAATTCAATTAATTAATGCATAAAAAGATCAAAATTGGGATATTAAGTAATGCTAAGCTAAAATAATATATCACATTAAAATTACAATATCAGTAAATTATTAACCAGTTTCGAGAAGTTCAGAGCTAGTAATTCATTTAAATAAAAAAAAAATCTGATTTAAATAAAAAAAATCCGATTTAAATCAAATATAAAATAATAATAAAATTTTTAAAAAATCAAAAAAATCAGCAACCCTGCTTAGAGGGGTGAGTTAAATCGATGTTCCACTAGTGGAACGTTGGCCTATAAAAGGTTAATCTGAGTTAATTCTTAAGTTCAGCGTTAGAAATTGGGAAAAAAATCCACTGGTCCCGCGGACCAGTGCTTTACCAATCTCACTGGTCCGCAACAAAAATTACTGGTCCGACAAATTAAAAAGGACAAGTTTAAATATTATTATAAAGTAACTATTGCACTGAATGTGAGTACCAAATAGTAATATTAAAAATGAATACATATTCAATAATAAGTTACCAGCTGCATAAACATAAAATTTAAATAAAATAAATTTATGAGAAATAAGCAATAGCACAATACTCGAGTGCAGCTTAAGTTGAGCCTCCTGACATCACGGCCACGAGGAAGAAAATTTGAGTAAACAGAAATCTCGCTGGGGTCTGTAAGCTCTTATTGGCTGGCGAGTTTTATTCGAACAAACTACTACGCGCTGGAAAAAATAATAATACTCAACATTTTGCAGATCGGGATGAAAAGACGCTTAATATACGTGGATTTAAAAAACTAATCATGTTTTAAAATTGATTCTCTTAATTTCACTCATAATTCCAACACCGCAGGGGGAACTAGTTTTTTTGGTGGCTCTCAGCATATTTCTATATACAGGCTCAAGTTAAGTTGCAACTGAGTATAAATAATCAAATAATTTTGAAAATATTTATTAAATATTTTTCTGGATTAAATAATATTTCACTAACTGACATACAAATAAAATACTCTTCTCGATTAAATAAAATTTCTCCAATTGACATACAAATTGGATGCAATTGCACAAATTGACAAAATACTCTTGAATAATACTCATAACTCGAACAAAATACTCTTACTGACTCTTGAATAAATGATATTGCACACAAATTAATACATAACTTAACTGGTGGAGGGTGGGATATTTTTTCACCACTGGTCCGGCGGACCAGTGATTTTCTGATTCCACTGGTCCGAGCCGTTTTTTAGTTGTCCCGGACCAGCAATCCAGTACAATTTCGAACGCTGCTTAAGTTCATAATTAACTTGGATATGAATTCAACTTTGTGAAAGCTAGAATATTACCCGATCATTTTCCAACCACATAATTAAAATAATTAAACTTGAAAGACCTTAACATAACTTTATTTAACTTGGAATAACACGCACTCATTAAGAGATTTATATGTCATTCCATACAGCAATATATAATTTCAAAACATCAATGACAAAGGTTTATCGAAAAAATGTTCTGACAAAGTATGCAAACAAATTGGCATCATAAAAATACCTAATGAAGACACGGTGCTCTGGAAAAACTCAGAATCACGCGATTGCAGAATGTCATTTAATGATTAGTATGGTCATCTGGTCTATAATTTGGAGACCATTACTTCAACAAGAGAAATATTTGTACACAACATTACTTAACACAAGAACTTGTAATCAAATTCGAAGATATGAGGAGATTAACACTTTGAGAATGGACGAATTACTAGTGATATTATGTATAGAGCGCTTACAACTTTTTTTTGGAGTCTATAGCTTGATAAAAACTAAGTTTATAAAGGTTCATTCCCTTGCCGTTTCAAGTGCTTCCAACTCAATACACAACCTCTATTTACTTCGTTCCAAAAAATATCATTAAAGCAGGGGTACAGAATATGGCTGAACGCCCGAACATGGTTCGGAAGGAATTCAGGCAGTTGATGGAAATTTGTGAATATAAGTTATACAAATAAAAAACCTTCCCAACTTAGTAACATATATTTTAGCTGGTATTAATACCATACCCTTCATATTCTACGGAAATTAGGCGGGAAATACGGATGATAACAAAAAACTACGAATCTATGCAAAAAGAACAAGATTCCGTGTTGAGCACCTTAAGGCTGGCTTTTCCTTGTGTCTTGATTGATAAACGGGAAAAACACTTATCTCATAATCACATGTTTTAAAACAATCCTGGATGCCCTCTGTGTTACTCTGGAGAAGTAATGAATTTTAAGCACCTGACAAGTTGCGCTTTTCTGGCCAACATAAAATCTTTACCTTTAGACAACTACACTTCCAAGGCTAGTTTATATTGGGCTGCACGGAGGGAAATGGTCTATGCGAAACATTCCTCGACGTAATTAAAAAAAAAATAATCACATGTTTTGACAGTTAAGTTAAAGAGAGGATAGTTTTAACTATAACCCATATTCGAGTGTTCATAATTAATATTTTAAGACATGTTTGAGTTAAGGTGACATGTATAGAAGATATAAAGTCCCTAAAATAATTTTGATGAAAATATGGAGACATTTCTTGGGGGAAATCTTTGACAAAGTTAACTGTTGCACCCCTGCAGTGAAGATATGTTACTTCATAAAAAAATTATGCATCAAGTAACTGTATATTCTTTACACTTGTTTGGAATACAAAATAGCTAAGACCCTGCTTTTCTAAATTATGAACGAAGATATACCCTTTCCAATATATCTTACGAACCTTTAAATGCTAAATATTTTATTTTTTGAATGTGTAAGACATACTGAAAACAAAATGGTCCATTAAAGACCCCCAAAAAGAAAAATAAGTAATAGAAGAAACAAGAATGAGATCAAATCATCAAGTAAAATTCGTTTTTAATCGTGTATTTATTCACAAGAAGTACCCCATATTTTTTCCTACAGAAATCAGATGACTAAGCCAAAAAAGTCTGCAAAATTGCTTCAAAAAAGTGAAGGGAATGGAAACACTGACTGCAGTTTTCTTCAGAAAATCTGTAGGTTTTAAAAATCTGCAATATGTTTAAGACCGCTGAAATGTCTTTAGAATGTTTTAAAATTGCTATAGAAAAACAGCTGAAAGACTTCCAAGTCCTAATTGCTAAAAAATAACTGCACTTTAGACGCACGCTTTTTTAAAGATTTTGCAGATATATTTTTTGCTGGGGAGATTTAATAGGTAGAAAATATTTCGCACGTAGTTTTTTAAAATGAAAATTTATTTAATCATTTAACAACTTAGTAACCAAACTTACAAGAATCAAAACATTTTAAAAGCAACCAAACAAAATCCTCAAATCCACAGTTCCACAAAATCCAGCTTCAAAGAACTTATCACGAGTTAGGCACCCCAAAGTCGACCAAAACTGATTCCAATACCACACAAACGATAATCGAGTGACGTATAGATGAAAAAAAAGGTTTTCGCAGACATCTCCGCTACTTCTAATGCGTTGGACAAAACTCCCATAAATGACATGTCCAAGAAGTTGGATGACATCGAAAAGAAGAAAAAAAGACAGTCCCACACAAAGCCTCGTCATTTCTCCTCACGTCCTTCCTTTCATTAGGGGATAATCGTCCATTCTCTCGGACAAAAATTAAAGAAAACCCAGATTATGCCACGTGCTGGAGGGGGCTATATACACGGTCTGGAAGCGTTAAAAAGTCATCGGAAAACCATTAGAGCGAAGTAACAACATGCCATCATAGGAGGAATGCCTCTAATCTCGCAGACCAATAGCGGCAATCGTTAGCAAGGACAAAAGCCCTGGGTAACGAGCGAAAAGAACTCGGACTCTCGTTAAAAGGATTCTGGTTAAGTGGAAGGCCGGAGAAGTAGAGATTAGCGGAGCAGGTACACACTGGAGGTATCTTCTGGGGAGACCATTAGGGCGGTGCCTCCCTCTCTAATTGCTTGTCTTCCTTCTCGCCGATGATTCCAATTACGGGGTGGGTGGCACGCACGGGGACCTGACGCGATTTAGGGGACACGCGACCGCAGTGGGGCATGCCACGGGATGGACACGATGGATGGATATGTTGGTGCAGAAGGGTATGTTGGAGAGGCTTAGGTATCTGGAACCTTATAGGAATTCTCATAATAATTATAAGGGCACTAAGAGATATGTCGGTATTGATGTAAATAAGACGTTTCAGTTCGTTGAAATATTGATAAATGAAGTGGTTGGTTTATTTATTGATTATAAGTGCGTTGGCGACTTATTGGCGATTAAGAATACGTTGGCGACTTTCAAAGTCAACGTTCAACTAAAATTCAACTACTATACTCGAATGCAATTTAAGTTGAGCCTGACATCATGGCCACGCGGAAGAAAATCTGAGTAAACAGAAAGCCTGCTGGGATGCTAGAAGCTCTTATTGGCTGGCGAGTTTGAGAGCGAGTTGTACTACTACGCGTTACGCCACTTTAAGCTCAAAATTTCACTCAAAATTCAGACACCTCGCGGGGAACTACTTTCTTTGGTCGCTCTCCGCATATTTCTACAGGCTCAAGTTAAGTTGCAACTGAGTATAAAAGGTGGTAGACCGCACACTACATCAACAAGGTTCGCACAAAAATTCGAAGAGTAAATCTAAGTACTTTTTAATGACTTTCTAAGGAATATTTGAGAAATTGAATGGGCCTTCATTTGAGGATTTCCCACACTTACAAAACCAAAACTTTGCCTTTCATGACGGACGCCATTCCTGTTCATAGATTTTGCCAATGAGCCTTGGTAATTTTTCCAACTTTCCATTGGCTAAACCACATTTACATAGGTACAGAATGTTGTATTTGTTGACTAAGAGCAACGGAATCGGGTATTGATAAAAAAAACTATGTATTCTGAAAATTATGGACTTAGTAAGTAAAAACTAGATAAGTAATTTAAGGAATGTGGCAAACTGGGGAATTATTAAGGAATTTTAAGGTCAGTACGAACCCTAATCAATGTCACAGTCACCTTTAAAATGTTACCAGTAACTTTCAGTACTCTTGAGAATTTTCGAAATCCAAACAGACATCGAAAAAAATTTAGAACATGTTAATTTTGAGAGGAAAGTTTTTTTTTATTTAAACGAACAAAAAAGCTCCCCGAGCACCACAATGTATAGCACGGGGCTTACAGGAGTAAGTAGGAGAGGAAAGTTTGAAACCGTGAAATTTAATAGTCAATGGGTTCTTTTTCGATTCAACGAGGTTTTTGAGGTATGCAGCAACGTATAGATCAAACTCTCCAAAACCCAGTAAGGTTCAAAGGTCCATATTTATATTTACAAAGAGTATTAATAATTAATTAATTAATCACAATGTAATAATAACTGTGTTTCTCGCACTAATCTTTCAATTCTTTGACAAAGAACCAGTACGAGGAAGAGAAAGGCCAAAATAATTTAGTTAAATTATTAAAAAATTAAAATTTTAGTGTTAATGAACGGTTTTTTATGTTTCTTTTATTTACCTAAAATTAAGCAACACAAATTTTCGATAAAATGAAAGATATTACTTCATTTTAAATTCAAATAATTTTGTGTGCTTAGTTTTCCAAATCCATCCAGCTACACTATTTAATGAACGCTCAATGATTGAAACATTCAAACGTAATTAATAATAATTGGCATTGCTGTCGAACACATTCTAATCTTTTTGATTAATAAATAATCGCAACGACCTTACGAAAAAAATAAAGGCAACACTTTTAATTATCTTCCCAATACCAAATACTAGAAGTGTGATAACAGGTCATTACCGCATTTTCCTCGGAATAATATAATTCATAAAACCTTGACTCGATCCTCGTCTAACGAACTTCTTTTTTCCCTCAGGCACCAAAACATTTCCCTAAATCAGAAAACAAATCTTCAAAGACGTGCAAGAAATAAGGAAACATTCTTCATTATCACTATATATTTCTCAACCTGAAAAAAAACACTAACAAAACGCGTTGTTCGCGCGGCGGGCATCTTTTCAAGACAAATATGCCTGGCTTTGCGACAAGACAGATGTTATTCGAGCCTATTTAATTAAGGGTGAAAGCGGAATAAAGCGGGTTTTTTCAACTCGCCAGACACGCTTTACCGGATAAATTCGAATCCAAATTCAATTATTACCTTCTCGCGCTCTGACTTTGGAAAACGACGGAAGAGAAAGTAGGGAAAATAAAACACAAATTTCATTTGATTAAGTACGGATGGCTTCTGTGCTTTATCTTTCGTGCTGTTGCTTTGATTCGGAACAGATTTGATTTCGAAGAATTTCAATTAAGTTATGAGCTTGCAACTTTTTTTACTGAAAAAGAATATTCTAACATGGTTTTAAAACAAAACTTTAAACCGAATCAACTGGGTTAGCAGTTGTGTTAATCTTTAATTAATATGTAGATGTGCAAAGAAGATTTTAGACCTGCATATTTGAATTTCATAAGAATACTTCTGGATTTCATACGAGGTGGTTAAAATTTATTTGCATAAATGTATGCATAGTAACTTGCCAAATTATCTCCCCAAGATGAAAAATAAACAAGAGTTCTTTTAATAAGTAGTGCACTTCTAAGCATGTAGCGTTTTCAAAACTGGTAATAGCATCGACCCAAGTGTAGTTATTTTTGTAGAATTGTTTTCAGAATTTTGAATAAAGGCATGTTGGTTTAGATTTTAATGGCGCTTAGGCCCATATAAGGGATACCACAGATCGTCATACAAGAAATTAAGACTGAATAGTTTTATATCAGTGAATAAAGATTGATATTAAACTCAAGACGGCCTAAAACTGAATAATATTAAGCGCCGTGAGGCGAGGACTTACAACAGTGAACGTTCATTTCTATCCTAATAAGTAAATTAAAATTTAAAAAAATATATACCTAAGGATACTCAAAAACTGGGAATGATAAATATAAATTACTTGTTATAATCTAACAAATAATAATCTCAAAATAAACTCCCCTTAAGACAGTATTCAAATACCAATACGTCTATCTGTAACTTTTATCTACCCCTCAAAACACCCTCTCCCTTTTAAAAAAAACCCCAACCACCCGTCATCGCTCTCAACATTTTCTCCAAAAGGGTAATCTGATCCAGAAACATTATTCCTCAACAGATAATAACGGACCCAAAAACACAAAAAAAAAGCGGGAAACCGGAGACACTTTTAAGCAGCTCCTCAAGACGAGAGGGGCAGCAAAAACAAAAATCCGTCAGGCTTCCAATAAAAAGCTGAATCCTTCAATCCTTCCCCTTGAAGTTCCGTGACACGGACTTCAAGGCAGGGCTTTAAGTCTGCGGTATAAGAAGTGCTGTCTCCCCCATAACCGTCCAGGGAAAGGGGCATCAAAGTGGATGCTATATAATCCCGCACCGGCACATATTGATTATGCAATTTGTTCGCAGGACGCCACTCAAATGTCCAATTCTGAATCGTTAATGCCGAAGCTTTGAAAAGCTCTTGCAAAGCAAGAAGAAGAAAAATGGGAGACCTCTCCTCGCGTCCTGTGCCATTAGGGTTCCTTTTTTGGGCCGGAGAAGGTGACTCTCGTAGTGGAGAAGATGGTAAAATCCGTAAGTGCTTTTTAATCGCGGTGGTCCGCCATTTTGGAAAGTGACTTTTATAGTTTTCTTCGGAAAAATCGAACGGACGGTTTGCGTGACGAGAAAGAAGAAATGGCGGATTTTGATCTTTTTTTTAAAAGGCAGTTTTGATCTTCTGTGGGGAAATAAAGTGCTTATAATTTAAAATAAAATCTCAATTCTTATACTGGTAAATAACCTTCCATTAGCTCATATAGAAATTCGACGGAAGTTCAAAACGTCATGGTAATGTCATATTTATTTCATTCTAATGTTCAATGGCCGAGTTTAATGCTCACTAGTATCGAAAATTCCAATCGTAATATCCATGTCTTTTACTCTAATGCATTCCGCTTACGTGCTACCAGAAATAACAAGCATATCAGTCAGAGTTCAAACCCAATGTCATATTTATGCAAACCGAATAGTAACCATTCAGTTTGCATAATTCTTTAAATTCTCTTCTTCGCTAACATCTAATACAAAACATTAGTAAATGATCCAGGTCTTCTACATTAATGCATTTACGCATAGTGGAATGTGTGACCTGATAGCTCTTACTCCGGGATTGATTTTGGTTTAATAAACGTCGTGGCATAAAAAGAACCAAAATTGTAACTTTCCAGGCTTTTCTTTTACTTTTAACATATATGCTTAGCTTCTTTAACCACATCCCCAATAACCTTATTCAAATATACACCCAACAAACACCATCATTGAAATAAATTCAGGAGCTCTGTCCCTAAGCTTATACAAAATAAGTCGTTTTCATAACTGCAACTAGAAATAAACGAAGATTGGTCATACATGACAAAAATTGGATGAATCTTGTACTGCTTGGAGTGGAATACGGAAGTTCTTCAACAAAGACAATTTTAATAACTTTAAGCTGATATCCTTTCATCAAAGACTTTCTCTTATTTCTCTCCCCCTCCCCTTCTTCTAATTCAAATAGACAAATTCCTCAGCACCACAATTTCAACCTAACCTTGATCAAAAAGCCCTAAAACAATCATTTTAACTTCAAACAAACAGCCCATTCCACGGCATCAAAATTTACCCAAGTCCCAGGAGGCTTATATTTATTTCCCTTTGTCGCAAATTAAGCACCAGCACCTAAAGGGCAATTCGTCTAAGTCGGGCCCCCCGGTCTCACTTGCTGCCGCTTAATTCACAACCGTGGAAAAGAGCATAATCAACCCGATAACATTGGTGCCCACGCTTTGATGGACGAGCAAAGAGATCCAGCGAGGCGTAGATTGCCGATTAGGGCATGCGATGAAAGGAAAAGGTTGCAGTTTCGAGGACTGATGGATAGAGAAAGCCAACGGGTTGAAAACTGGAACAATATGGGGTAAAGGAGAAGCTGCCGAAATTCAATAGATGGGTTTTATGCAGGGTTGGCTGGATTGGACCCAAGAGTTTTTTAGAAAATAAACGTGAAAAAAAAACACATTTTTGACCCACTTTTGGGTTTTTCAAGAAAAATCAAGATTTTGGCAGTTTCTTCAAAATTTAATGTGGGTTTTTTTTTCAAAGTTTAGGATATTATTAAAATTTTAATGGGTTTTCAAAATTTAAACTAGGTTTTAAAATTAAATGTTTTTTTTTTCAATTTCAGGGAGTTTTTTTTTTTAAGTTAAATAAGTTCTTTCATTATTCAGTGGGTTTTTCATTATTGAAGGGAGTTTTTTCAACATTACATAACACCTAGTAGAATTATTGTTCATCCATGAAAATCATACCAAAAGATGTTTATTGGGTGAGAATACAGGGCCCGAGAACAAATTTTCCCTATCCATATTTTAAGGGGGTAAATGGACCCTCCATTGATAATGGAGTTCCATTACACATTTAGAGCAGTGACAGAAACGTTTATGTTAGAGGTATTTAACCGAGAAATTTAAGTTTTTTGCAATGAATATGATTATTCCTGAACTCAATGCATATTTTTAAACGTTTGTGTTGCCTTTAAATTTTTTAGGTTTTATTGAGAGATATCGGTCTAATCATCATTTTTGACAAGTTTTAGCTTCTGGGTCATTTTTGGTAAGTGGTATCTTACCGTTAGCCCTGTTTTTAGAAGGTCTCACATATGCCTGATTGCGTTTAGGTCTGGAGACCTGTAAAGTAACTTTAATCTTTCAATATTGTTTCTAATGAAAAACTTTGAGATAGTCAAATTGTGATTTTCTGCAGCTTTTTCACTAATAAAGAGAAATCCTTGATCCAAAATGTCTTCTAAAAGAAGCAAATGGGCCATGAGAATACAGGTATGCAATTGCAGACATTAGGGAAAATCTCTTTTGAGTATAGGGGGTGTTGAAATGTCTGTAAGGATAGTACAGACTTAGAGGAGAAATTCGATGTCTTTAAACTTCATTTTAAAGATAATGGAGATATTTTTACAAATATATCTTTCTTTTCAGACAAGATAAAGTCCATAAACACTAAAAATACTTCTTTTTTTAAACTTTAATAACAGATGTCATTTCTGTGAAACTATGCAATACTTTATGCCGTTTCAACACCCTTTATTTAGACAGCACAGAAGTTTTCACTGATATCTGCAATGGACAATTCCCGCATATTTTTATTATTTTTTTATTCAAAAGAAATCGATGAAAAAGGAATTTTGGCGCAAAAATTTTTTAATTCCCATGTTTAGTTATTTTTTAATTTAATTTCAAAGTTGGTCTTTTTAAAAAGTCACGAAAACGGCTGCTTCGTCACAAACAGTTGTGTGACGTCAGTGGGCATGAATAACTGTGGATAACAGTACGATCATCCAATCAGTTATATCCTTTCGGCAATTCTTGATGTTAGTTTGTGCCCAGTTACGTCACGCCTGTTTCGACGGCAACTCAAATTTAGCTATTTTTATTTTCAAATATCTAATTAAAGAAATTTTTTTGAAACTTTTAAAGCTGATTTTTGAAAGTAAAACCATTTGTTTTACTGAAAATATTGCTTTTTATCCAATTTTTAAAAATACGGGAATTGTCCATTGCGTACCTGTGTTCTCATGTTCCTTTTATATCTTTTAGAAGACCTCTCGGATCAAATATTTCTCTTTATTAATTAAAAAGCTGCTGAAAATCACAATTTCACTTTCTAAAAGTTGCTCATAAGTAACGCTATTGAAAAAATAAAGCTACTTTTCAGGTCCCCAGACCCAAACTCAGTTAGGCACATGTGAGACCTACTAAAAACATGGTTAACGTTAAGATACAACTTACCAAAAATGACTCAGAAGCTAAAACCTACCGAAAATGATGATTACCCTATTGGAAAAAAATTTATAATCCCAGTATCAAAATGATACTGGGAACCAGTATCATGATACTGGAAACCAGTATGAGGATACTGGAAACTAGTATGAGGTTACTGGGAACCAGTATGAGGTTACTGGGAACCAGTATGGTGATACTGGGATCCAGTATGAAACATGACTGGGACTTTTGAAACCAGTATGAAATGATGGTGGAAATTTTGAAACCAGTATGAAACGATACTGGGAATTTTGAAACTAGTAAGAAACCATACTGGAAATTTTGAAACTAGTATGAAATCATATTGGGAATTTTGAAACCAGTATGAAATCATGCTGGAAATGTAGATACTGGTTTTAATGAATACTGGGAATTTCAATACCAGATTGGATCAACACTGGAAATTTTGAAAGTGGCATAAAAGCCTACTGGAATCATTCATACCAGTATCGATATAAACACTGGAAATTTTTATCGAGTATAAAATATACAAAAAAAATTATACTAATTTTAATTTTAAATCATTCTCGAAATTTATATATATCAGTATAGAATTTTTTTATTTTTTAAATTTCAACAAAATACTGATTTGACACTTTCGGGGACTAAAATCCCTTACAATAGTTGGGGATAATGGGAATACTTTAGCCCAACCACACACCCCTACTTTCTCCAGTGTGTGAAAATTTTTCGGTTAAAAATTTTAATTTCGTTATAAAATTGTTTCCATACTAATTGCTAATAAATATCCCAAATTTTCTCGAAAAACAAAGAAATTTTTAAAACAATTCAAAAACATACTGGATACGATACAGGTATGATTTTTTTAAATAGTGATACCTACTATGTGAAATCATACTGAAAGTATCCAAGATATTCTAATCTGACTTAATTTATTGCAATAAACTTAAACTGTATACATGTATACCCTATCATTACTTTAGAGAAAAGTAGCGAAATCCCGTAGAGCGCGGGAACACATCCCTCGTGGCGGGTTAAGCCTAAACACCTACTAATTTTAACACTGAATAGCTGTTGATCTATTAGGTTCACAGCTTAGTGATTTATATTTTATGAAAGCATTTAAAAGGGGAATTTTTACAGTATGACTCACTAAGAGATGGTGTAAAAATTGTGGGATCCAGAAAGAAAATTCAATTCATTGTTTGGTTTTCAAGACGGTTTTTCGCATATATCTTTAGAAATAAGTGTTGGAAAGCTTAGCAGTAACCAGATTATTAAAGAACTTTTAAAGACCTTTAAGAATCATGTTTGAAAGACCAGGAATTGTAGCCAGGGGCATTAGGAAATAAAATTTAGAACGAGCACATGGAACCAAAACCTCGAAATATGGATACCACCCCTTAGTGTAATGCATCGTTCTAAAGATAATTTTAAGGAGATACACATACTTAAATTTTATACTTTTAGCTATCAAACTCTGGGCGTTCCGCAAGGGCTCCCCCCTTGGTGAGATTTTGCTGGACCCCCCTCCCCCCAAGTGAGATTTACCTGCCACTTTTTAAAAATTATTTGCAGTATCTCATAGTTAAAAAAAGAAAATCGTATAATTTCTAACTTAAAAAGTTGACGTGAGATTTTAATCGACCCCCCCTCCCCCCTTGGTGAGATTTTTCCAAACCCCTCCCCCCCTTTTTGACCTCACGTAATTTATGGATGCCCCCTAATTATTCACAACTTCTTTACATTTTTTTTATTTATAATAAATACACAAGACAAAGGTAAAATTTCCAAATCCTTTCCTTCTTTCCTGGGGCATCATCTATGTATTTTCAATAATAGGTACAAATTTTCAAAATTCTTCTGGAGAAAACCCCCAACCTTTTTAAAATGTAGTTGCCCCCCCTTAGGTCCAGGCTGGATCTGCTACTGCCATGGAGGTGCAGGAGAAATATTATCCAAATGTGATGTCTTCCAATCTCTACAGGACGAAAAATTACTATCATCGTCACTTTCGATATTCATTGTAATTGTATTCGTAATATTCATTGGTAAAAATATCGGTATCCAATTTGCCTAAATTATACTCCTCATCGGTTTCTAAATCGGACATTGCAAAAAAACTAACTGAAACGAACGCGAAACTCTTGTCTTTTTTGTTTATCATTCTGTTTATCTGAGCTGTTGTCTGTTTATCTGAGCAGCTGACAACAGTCACATTTTCCCTCCCTTGACTGAAGTTGTAATCGGTGAAAAACCATGACCACTAATGCCATATAGTTGAATAGGAAAATTGTGAATTAAAATAACAAATAAATATGTTAAATTAATTAAACAAACTCAGCTCAGGCTTCACAAAAAAATAACGTTAATTTTTCTCCTGTCCGAACTCGGTTCAGGCATCACAAATATACATGGACAAGACTTTATTGTAATGGGCTCGTGCCCGTTTACAAAGTAGCAAAAATAAAGGAACAAAAAGTATAAATAAGTAAATAAATTAACACTTAATTATCATTGAACAATAAAACTATGAAAGATAAACGTAAATATACACAAATATAGTATATTAAAGGTTGTTGGAACATTGGGCAGGCATCACAAATACTGCACATAGTAGTTGCCCGAACTGGACTCGGGCGACACTGGCAAGGGGATAATTGCATTTACCAAAAGGTGTTGGTAATTAATTTTAACCGGTTAAAGTGATAAATCACAATTACTAAAATTCCCGGTAATTATAATAACCAGTTATTAATAATAATTATAGGATTAATCACCGTAACATTTATACAAATGTATATATATTGTGGTTTTTCCTTAAAATTTTAAGTGTTCACAAATTGAAGTCTTATTGCTTTAAATGCAAGAACATACCTACAGAAAATAAAAATGGGTAATTTTGAACCTCATATAAAACAAAAATTTATTTCATTTTAAAATCAAGACAGTATAATTTCACGATCTCCGTCCAGTGGCATGCCTTGAACCCAAGCATGTACAGAATACTGTACTTAAGAACGCGGATTACTGCTCTTCATAAGTAATCAAACAGGGAATGTGATGTCACGAGCCTGATTGTGACTTGACATCCATTTCGAGAGGAAGTTGAAAAACGTTTTTTAAAATTAAAATTATATTCGTTTTCTCTGAAAATAAAGATATTTTATAAAATTTTAATTTCATTCTTTTCTGTCATATTCAACCACAAATAACAAAATGTAACAAAAAACAAGCAATTTATGTAAGAGTTAACACTGACATTTTACTCGACTGCCAAATTAGAGGTTCTAGCAGGTTTTAATGATTATGTTCTAATATGTTATCCTAGATGTTCTAAAATTTAAGTCCAGAAGTTATCAAATAAGTTTTCCAATGCCGTCAACTAGATGGCCATATAGATTTGTTACTTGAATAAAAACAAAGATTATAAAATTTAACAAATTGTAACCTTAGTTTTTGTTTAACATTTGTTATTGTAACATAATAAACACATACTCATCACAAGATAAACCAAAATTATGGAAATAAAATAACATTTCATTCTACCCTTCTTATACTTCAAAAGAAAATATAAAAAAAACGATTAAGCTTTTTTTGAAGTACACACTAATATATAAAATTTTTGACATCTAATGTTATTGGACACTAATCTTTTACATCACAAGAAATCTCAAAGCAAAGAATTTATATAAAATCCTACCCCTACATACCAATTCTCCAAACTATTAAGAAATCAGGTAAATGAAGCAAACTCAAGTCATTAATAAATTCCTTAAAAACATTGAATTGAATTAGCTTAGCTTTCTAAACACGTTTGTATTTGTAAACCAGCGTAAACTAGATCAACCAAAATTATGGAAATAAAATTACATTTTATTCTACTCTTCTTACACTTCAAAAGAAAATATCTAACAAACTATTAAGCTTTTCTTGATATAAGCACTAATATAAAATTTTGACATATAATGTTATTGGACACTAATCTTTTACATCACAAGAAATCTCCAATCAAAGAATTAATATTAAATCCCTAACCCTACATATCAACTCTCCAAACTATTACGAAATCATAGGTAAATAAAGCAAACTCAAGCCATTAATAAATTTCTTAAAGAATTTAATTAGCCTAGCTTTCTAAACACGTTTGTAAACGTAAACATATACATCGCGAACGATACAGCACGAATCTCGGAAATCAGAGATAATAGTAACATAGAGAGTGGGAACAAGCGATCTTTCGCCACCTGGAATTTTCGCCTTTTTTGGGCACACTTTTTTAATGCGGTAAACACACTACCTTATTCTAGTCACTATACTAACGAGTTACTTTAAAATAATGGTTTTTGTTCGGAATATTGATAAACAATTAGAATTAGTTATTTTTATAATCATAGAATAAAAATAATTAAGATGAATATTTTTAAAAACATTTCGTTTAATTTTTGATAAGTTCGAGTTAATATAGATTCAAACTTTTAAGGGAGATTTATTCATGGAGGGGATATGGTGACGTATTTTTCGAAAGTTGGTTGGCGTTTTTTCTGTAAATTGTTTAATTGTTTTATAAAGTGTATTAAGTTCAGCGAGTTGGAATTTGTGGGAATTGCGAAGCAACTCCAAAAGGTCCTGCGTCAGCAGTTTACGGGGGTTGGCGAGCGATAGCGAGCAGGGGGCGGTAGCTCCCTAGTATATTTAAACAAACAAAACAATAAACCACAAAATACATTTTTTCAAAAAGATAACAATACTGTACACAAATTAAAGTGGAAAAAAATAATAAAAAAATAAAAATTTTACATGTTTATCCCAAAGGAGCCAAAACTTATCTGATATATTATACTGCTTATGGTGGTTTTTCTTGGCTAATGCAACAGTACCCGTGAATTTCACAAGGGGCCATTCATTAATTACGTAAGGATGATTATGGCAATTTTTGACCCCCCCTCCCCCCATGTAAGGGTACGTAAGATTTTTCAAACCCCTCCCCCCTATTCTTACGTAAGATTCCATTATGTTTCTCAAAACAATAAAATGTTAGAAACTCTCCGTTTGCGGTAAATCAAAGATTTTTATTTTTCAACAGATAAGTAATATTCTTGCTTTCAATATTACTATTATATTATTATCTCTTGATTAGAATAATTGGGATTTGTTTATATTAACTAGGAAAATCTTACGTAAGAATTGGTTTGACCCCCCCCCACCCCCCAAGTAAGGGTATGTAGAGATTTTTCCAACCCCCCCTCCCCCTCGGGACCCTTACGTAATTAATGAATGGCCCCCAAGCACTGTATACATACTGTATTTAATGTTTCCCTGCTGCATATTGCTATTTATAAAACTCTATTTTCACCAATAAACTTAGTTGGTAATGAATCTCAGCTAGGCTGTACCAGCGTATGGCGAGCGAGCGTAGCGAGCTGCGAAGCAATCCTAGGGGAACTGCGTCAGCAGTTCCTGGGGGTTGGCGAGCGATAGCGAGCAGGGGGCGATAGCCCCTAGTTAACTTTATTATTACTAAACTCTGGTTTCACCTGACTGATTTAAATAGTTCCTCAATGTTATGTTGGTCTCGGATAAAAGAAATGCTTTAAATTTTTTAAAGATTCCAATAATTTTTTAATTCTGAATAACCCTTGGTAATTTATTAAAAAATATAACGGAAAGATATTGGAAATGTTTTTTTAAATATTTCTTTATGAGGAGTTGGTACAAGATAGTAACTATGTACACGAAAATCATAAGTATTATTATTGTAAAATTTTAGCCAAGGTAGGGAACAAGTGTTCCGTATGGTTTTTGTATGGTAAAATTAAATATCTAGTCAATTTTTCAAAAAAATTTACAGGTAAATTAAATATTTTAATTTAAAAGTCGAGAAAAAAACACGTGACTGAAAACGTTTATTGTTTAAATCGTATGATGAACAATCATACCATCAACTCCATTGCTTTACAACAATGTGTATCGTAGGATGTCACATCCCAAACTCTTGGTGTTTTCGCGCGCTTTTAAAAAGGAGATTTTTGTTAATTTTTTTGGCAATCAAAAAATTTCTCGATCGGCCTCAAATTTTGGGTAGTTGCTTATTTTTGCAAGAAGAATCGATATAAAAAATATAAAAAAAATCATGTAACTTCCTCATTAGGACTCAAGCCATTATTTCAGTGGGAAAATTCACCTAAAGCATGACCTAATGCAGTTTCGAGGACGCTTACGCATTTACTTTCTACACTTTCTAGGCCAGACCTTGAAAAGGAAGGTCCGAAGAACTTGTTTTTGTGAGTGACCGTGGGTATGTTGGTATTTGTAAAAGGTTTCTCTCAATTCAAAGGACCGGCAATGGTTTGAATACACACGAGAGCGAAGGATAGTTAATGTAATGCTAGCTGGATTATTGAGTTCTTTAGTTTTTGTTTAGTAAAAAACTGGTTAAGGAGTTCATTGCACTTTTCATGGTAACGTACGTTTGTATTTACATTTAACCCAATGCACTTGTGATTATTTTCGGTAGCTTGTTTTTGTTTATTATAAACTATATCTGAAGTATCATTAGATAATTCAATGGAAGGAATATTTCAATCAATAAGGAAGTTGCATGTGTCAGATTTTCATAAACATTCAAGTGTTTCCGTATGGTTTTTTTGTATGGTAAAATGAAATATTAAAGTTAAGAAATGTTACAAGTAATTAAATATGCCAATTTAAAAGTCGAGAAAAAAAAACACGTGACTTTAGCAATGACATTTTTGTGACGTATCAATCAACTTCGTTTAAATGATTATTTACGATTTAAAACTACATTACTTTAAAAAATATATTTAAAATTTTAAAAATGCTTGAAATAGTTTATTAAAAGGTAATGCATCAATCAAAGTGTTCATTTTTTACCTTTTTCAACTACAACTTCCCTAAGATTGATAATGCGATAAAACTGGTTCAGATGTGTCATTTAGGACTTATTTAGATGGAATATATTTATTTATGTGTATTAACTGCACCCTATAGCCCCTATAATTAAGAATTAAACCGTACTACTTAGGGACGTTGCACTCGCCAAAGCTTATAATGCACTACCGGTGGACGAAATGAATTAAATTTGAATTTCTTCGAAGGAACTTCCTCAAATGATGCCATTTGGAGCTAAAATGATATTATAAACTATAAAAACCAGTGAAATAACAGTTTTGGGCCCTTCCACTGAGCTTTTAATGTAAAAAGTGTTTTTCTTCAAAATTTCTCTTATCTAGCTGATCAAACCCAAAATTTATAATAAAAAAGAAGGTTGTTGTACATTTTTAGATACCAAACATTGAAACCTTTATAGGGGTTTCATTTTTAATAAGTAGAATTAAATTTTAAACCGCACAAATCGGAAATGACATGGATATTTCCTATACCAGACGTTAAAATCGATTTTCTTTTTTTAAGTTTGGAAAATGACTTTCTTTTAACGTATTAGGGGAAAATTTTAATTAAAAACTTCTTTCTTTAACATTTCAACCAAGATTCACAAGCATTAAACTATTTTCCTAACTTTGAAAAAAGAAAATCAATTTTCACATCTGGTATAGGAAATATCCATGTCATTTCCGATCTGTGCGGTTTAAAATTTCATTCTACTTATTAAAAATGAAACCCCTATAAAGGTTTCAATGTTTGGTATCTAAAAAAGTACAACAACCTTCTTTTTTAATATAAATTTTGGGTTTGATCAGCTAGAAAAGAGAAATTTTGAAGAAAATCACTTTTTAAATCAAAAGCTCAGTAGAAAACCTCATTATTGTTATTTCAATGGTTTTTATAATTTATAATATCAATTTAGCACCATATGACACCATTTTAAAGAGTTCCTTCGAAGAAATTCAAATTTAATTCATTTCGTCCACCGGTAGTGCATTATAAGCTTTGGCGAGTGCAACGTCCCTAAGTAGTGCTGTTTAATTCTTAATTATAGGGGCTATAGGGTGCAGTTAATACACATAAATAAATATATTCCATCTAAATAAGTCCTAAATGACACATCTGAACCAGTTTTATCGCAGTATAAATCTTAAAATATAATTTTTAAAAATTCTGAAAATTGGTCATTTTTTCCACTTTTTTCAAACTTTGGGGCTCTACAGGCAAACCCTAGAGTTAACTTAGGGGGCTGAAATTTTACACACTATCTTTTGGGACCAAAAGGAATGGGAAAATCCCTGGGGAGCAGGGTTTTTCGAAAAAGGTTTTTTTTTGAGACACCCTAGATTACATAAGACGAAAACTTTTTCAACTTGTTTTAAAGTTGAAAAACAAGATACCGTGTGGGCGCGCAGGATTTCCATGTTAAAGGATGTTATTATGGAACGACCCGAGAAGTTCACTGAATAGTGAAAAGGAATATTCGAAGGTAAGTACAACATTGAAATTCCATTTCTAAATTTCACAGTTCTATGACATGTTTCTCAAAGGTATTCAAAAGCAAACTTCTGCGATTGTCAAGAAAGAAACTTTAATGCCTCAATCATGTGCTCAGTGGCTTTATTCCAAGGGAGCTATTATACTCTAATAATCTATATATTTTTATAATAATTATATATTATTAAAGGAAATATGGATAGCTTTATGGATCCTTTAATTTAACTTTTCAACCTTTCTTTAAGTACCTGCACTTCCCGATATTTGGAAGACGACAAACACTATTTTTAGGGTAAAAATTCTGATATAAAAAAACTATAGACCTATTGTCACAATTTCTTGTTTTGCTTTTTGAAACTATTATTCATTATAAAATACCTCTTCAAACTAATCCCATGTTTCAAATAATCAATATAGTTTCATAAAAAATCGATCTACTGCAACCAATTTACTTTGCCTTAATAACAACAGTATAACCATCAATGCTTTAAAAGTGAAAGAACAACTTGATGTAATTTATACCGATTTTGTTAAGACTTTGGATACAGTTGATTTTGAAATATTACTTTTTAAGTTGTTGAAGATAGGTTTTGACCACAAAATATTACTTGTCTGGTTACGCTCTCTCCCCACCGCTTTACCCATTCCTTTTGGTCCCAAAAGAGGGTGATGTGTAAAGTCCCCTAGGTAAATTGTAGGGCAGGGGTGGCCAACCCAAATGTTCTTGAAGGCCACTTTGGAAAACCACAATACTCCCGCGGGCTTCATATGAAATTTTAGGAGTTTAGCTGTTCAGAATGACAATGAAGTACGTTGAATAAACTAGGTATAGATTTGAGAGTTTTTCTTTATATTACTCGTAGGCTCTGCCCCCTGCTCACTATCGCTCAACAACCCCCGGAACTGCTTAGTAGTTCTTTTCAGATCGCTTCGCGATCTAAGCGAGCAGAGCTCGCTTATTTAATCTCAAGAGTCCAGCACAATCCCAGGCTTGTCGGCATAGTTAATGCTCCTTTAATACTGAAACTACCTATCTCTGAAATATTACGACAGTTATCTGACAGTTTCCTAAATAGATTATTCATTTAAATTGACCTTAAGGAGCCCCGAGCACCCCCAAGAATGCGTTCTCTATAAGAACTACCCATTAATAAAACACTATGAATTACTCGAAACTGTGTTAAGTGACCACCTGTGGCGCATATAGAAATTAATTTCCGGAGGAACCTGAAATTTCTCTAAAATTTCAAGCTAAACTTATGCCCCACATATTCAATAGGTTCAATGCATCTTTTCAAATAAATATTTAGGTAGAATTCGCACCTGGATGAACGTTATATCCTAAAAAAGTTCTGAATAGTGTAGTCCCAAGTACTAAAGGGGGGTCTTGGGGTCCTCCCCCAGAAAATTTAACTCGTTTTGGTATACTTAGTCCGAATTTCAGGGGGGCCTTAACTTTACTTAAAACTTTAACTTTTGACTTAAAAATTTATGGCGGGCCACAAAATTATTAGCGGGCCGCGGGTTGCCCACTCCTGCTGTAGGGTTTGCCGGTAGATCCCCAAAGTCGGAAAAAAGTGAGGAAAATGACAATTTTTCAGAATTTTTGAAAACAAATTTCACGATTTATATTTTGATATAGCTAGTTCATATGTGTAATTTATGACGTATTTAGATGGACTGTATTTAATTACGTTTATTAACTGTACCCTATAGCGCCTATAATTTTTGAGTAAAAAGCACTACTTATAGTGACGCTGATAGGCGCTATAGGGTACAGTTAATAAACGCAATTAAATACCGCAATAAGACGGTTACAGTCCATATCTAAATAACACATATGAACCAGTTTTATCACAATATAAATCTCGAAATTTACTTTCAAAAATTCTAAAAAATGGTTATTTTTCTCACTTTTTCAAACTTAGGGGCTCTACCAGCAAACCCTACCAGGTAACCTAGGGGGGCGAAACTTCACACACCGTCTTTTGGGACCAAAAGGAATGGGAAAAGCCCTGGGGAGCGAGGTTCTTTTAACAAAAGATGTTTTTTTGGAAAACCCTGGTGTTTTGTGGATTTTTTCGAAGTTCTGCCTTAATTTTCCAAATTTAAAACCGACGAGGCAAAAGAAGATTAACCTATAGTTTTGAAATTTTTTGCAGCTGTTGTTGTTTAATAGTACCTTTAAGAGCAACCCCAAACCTATGGCTAGAATTCGTAATTTTGTATGAATTTTTGAAATTAAGTTATTTTTAGTCAAATTTTCATAACTTGCAAATGAAACAGAACAGATGCAACAGAAAATATCAACCCACAGTTTTAATACTTAACACCCTTCTATAGTCTGTGTAATTTGAATTGTCAGATAAGGTCATTTCCCATTGCATTTCTATTGCGTTACCATGGTGATAAGCCGTCTATTCTAATTACACAAAGTATAGTGATGGTAGTAAACAATTTTTCCGCACTACCGCTAAGCGATGAGAGAAATATCTGTTTATTCGGGACACCCTTATTTATGGAGATGACTTACTTACCAATAATCATGTTACTTCGGTATAAGATATTGTAGCAGAAATAGGCAGCAGCAGATAAATTACGATGATTCTTAAATTACATATTTATTGAAAACACACACGGAGACGAAAATACAAGTCGACATGACGAAAGGGTAGAGAGGAATGAGAATTAACAAAAGAGGGCGCTGATGGCGCAAGTATGGCTAGTGATCACAAGTTGAGTTGTTGGTTGCTGCAATGAGCTTTGAATAATATACTACAATGCCCCCCTTCAAAGATTATTGTCTTTTATACATATCATAAATTAGCTTATTTACCTTAAGAAATAGCAAAAGAAATTATAGCACTTATACAGATATACACTTTGAAATCGTATAACTTTTGAAGAAAAACTTAAGTATGTATAAGTAACTAAAGTAAGTAAAATGAGAAATAAATTTTTAACATCATTAAATTAAACCAATTGAGTTACAACATGTATTATGCTTTGAGGTATTTAGAGCTTTAGTCATAATATCAGCTGGCTCATAATATCACTTGATCTCATATAATTTAATTCAAAACCTCCCTGATCATAAACCTCACGTATAAAATGAACACGCAAATCTATATGCTTTGTTCGGGAATGAAAAATAGGATTTTTGACTAATTTGGAAGCAGACTGATTGTCATTATACAAAATAGTTTTTGAATTGTCCTCTGGGTTGAGTTCCTTCAGGAATCTTTGCAGGTACAGAGTCTCTTTGGTGGCCTCAGAGAGAGCGACATATTCAGCTTCTGTTGTTGACAGAGCGATGGACCGTTGTTTCTTTGACTCCCATGATATGGCGCCTTCTCCATATTTAAAAACATAACCGGTGTAGGATCTTCGGTCATTAACATCACCAGCCCAGTCGGCATCTATAAATCCTCTGAGGGTTTTTCCCGTTGATTGGTAGTGCAGCTCCTTGTCTTTCGTCCCCTTTAAATAGCGTAGGATCCTTTTCGCTGCTTGCCAGTGTTGTCTTCCAGGATTGTTGTTGAATTGGCTGAGGAAGTTGACGGAGTGAGTGATATCTGGTCTGGTTGCAACAGATAAGTACATCAATGATCCAATTAGTGATCTGTATGGTACATCTTCCATTTCCAGCTTTTCTTTTTCATCTTTAGGGCACATATCCTTGGTCAATTTTAAGCTTGGATCCAAAGGGGTAGAAACAGGATTTGCATCTTCCATCTTGAACTTTGATAAAATATCTTCAGTGTATTTGCTCTGAGATATTCTTATTGAACTTTTATCTTGTTTAAATTTTAAACCAAGAAAATAATGGAGTATTCCAAGATCTTTCATCTGAAAGGATTTTGACAGTTCCTCTCTCAAGTTCTCATAGGCATTTTTCTTGTTTGTAAACACCATCAGATCATCAACATAAACAATGACAATAGTTTCAGAGTCCTTAGTTTTTCGACGATAAACACATTTATCAGCATTCAATGATTCAAAGTCAAGGGATTTTAACTTATCATCTAGCTTCAGAAACCACTGTCTACCTGCTTGCTTTAAGCCATACAGTGATCGTTTTAGTAAGCAAACTTGATCACTTTCAGGTGCAACAGTGAACATTTCTGGTTGTTCCATACATACAGTTTCAGATAGTTCAGCATTTATGTATGCTTGGGTGATATCCATTTGATAACCAGTCCGATTCTTTTCCACGGCATAAGCGATTACAGTCCTTATGGATGACATTCTGGCTACAGGGGAGAATGTTTCAAGGTAGTCCTCACCTGGCTTTTGTGCACAGCCTTTAGCAACTAGACGGGCTTTATGTTTTTCAATGGAACCATCTTCTTTATATTTTGTTCGAAGAACCCAGCGACATCCGATTACTTTCTTGTTTGTCGGTCGCTTTACAAGTGTCCAGGCATCATTCTTCATCAGAGCATCATATTCTTTCTTCATTGCTTGCTTCCACTTTTCTGCATTATTTCCTTGCAGTGCATCTTTAAGAGAAGGATGGGGATCATCTTCTTGGACTAAATGGGTTTCTTCATTTGATGTATGATGTTGGTACACCTTTTTCGGTCTTCCTCGTTGTCCAATCTTTACCTTTTTGGGTCGACCAGGTCCTCTGCTGGGTAGTGGTTGGTCATCGTCATCTTCTGGGTCAGCTTCATCATCATTAGGATTATATTTCTCATCTTTTGGTTTAGTTGTCTTGGACATCAGAGTCAGCTTCATCATCTTTTGGTTCCTCCTTTGGTCCAGTCGTCTGATCATTGGAATCGGGTTCATCAGGTAAATCTTCTTCTGTTTGAGTATCATCAGGCTCATTAGGTGGTCCTTCATCATCTTCTCGAGTATCCTGTTTACAATCTTCAAAATTTATTTCGTCTTTTGAAGGGATCGGAGTGAAGTCTATTTCAACTTCCCGTGGTAGAAAATCTTGAAATTCTTCGATAAATTTTACGTCTCTGCTTTCTATCACTTTTCTTGTTCTAGGATTCCACAGCCTGTAAGCTTTCGATTGAATGGAATATCCGACGAAAACGTGTTCTTCCGATCGAGGATCAAACTTCCCTTTCAGTCTTTTATCAAGGACGAACGCTTTTTGCCCGAAAACCTTCAAAAATGACACACTTGGCTTCGTGCCAAAAATAGTTTCATACGGAGTGAGGTTTTCATCCAGACTTCGAGTAGGGGAACGATTTCGAAGAAATGCAGCACACATGATTGCTTCGGCCCAAAAACTTGAAGGGAGATTAGATTGAACTAACATGCATCGTGCTTTTTCTACGAGTGTTCTGTTCATTCGCTCTGCAACGCCGTTTTGTTGTGGCGTCAGAGGAGTTGATTTTTCTCGACGGATTCCTTCCTTTTCCAGGAAATCGGTGAATTCTTTACCGCAATATTCCAAACCATTATCGGTTCTCAGAGTCTTTATTTTCTTTTCAAGACGCTTTTCGATAGAGGCTTTGAACTTTAGAAATGCTCCTTTGACATCGTCTTTAGTTTTCAGGAAGTACACTTCTACGTAACGGGACTTGTTGTCGATGAAGGTGGCAAAATATCGAGAACCGCCCAAAGATGGGACACGCATGGGGCCGCAAACATCTGAGTGAATAAGGTCCAGCAACTGTTTGCTTACAAACTTGGATTCTTTTGGGAATGCATCAGCTGTTTGTTTACACTGAATGCAGATTTTGCAGTCCTTGATGGATTCACAATTGATGAATGAGAGTCCTCGTACCATTTCATGGTTAACTAGCTTTTTAATATCATTCTCATTTAAGTGCCCAAATTTCTGGTGCCATTTCTGAAGTTCACTTGCATGAAACGCACTTTCAAAATAGGGTTGCAATAGGTATAGATTCTTATGACGATTAGCAGTCAAAATTACCCGTCCTTGTTTATTTACTATTTTGGCATGAGCCTCGTAGAACTTATCACAACCATGAGCAGTTACTTTACATATCGATATTAGATTATGCTGTAAGTCAGGCACATACAAAACATCATTCAATTTAATTGATTCAGACTGATTTCCTTGGAGGAATTCAAAATCAATAGATCCAATGCCGGTGGCTTTGACATTTTGATCTGCAGCTAGTTTAATGAGAATGTTACTTACATCTCGTAATTCAGAAAATAGGCTTTTATCACCGCACATGTGTGATGTGGCTCCGCTGTCAAGGCAAAATGTTGGATGTAGAAAGTCTGAGTTGCTCTTTAGCGGGGTCAGGAGTGATGTTTCACAGGTTTCGTTTTGGGCGATGAATCCGGAATGTTGATTGTTTCGGCGTTTTCTGTCAGCGATCTTCTTTCGGCATTCAGATGCTTTGTGTCCGGTGATGTTGCAGTAATTGCACTTCAAAGTTTTCTTGGCTGGGTGATGAGGATAGCGGCTTTCGTTTTCAGCTTTCGGTTTAGCTTTTGACTTCTGTGAGTAATATGCATTCTGTGTTTCAGGAGTATACTTGTTTTTCCTTGCGTTCCACTCTTCCATTAGCTTGATTTTCAGAGTTTCAGGCTTTGGGAGTTCGTCTCTGGATTCTATTGCACATCGGAAGTTTTCAAAAGTAGCGGGAATGCTGTATAACATCAGAATCGATAGTAAGTCATCAGCCACGGTAATGTCCAGTTCTTGCAACTTGTCAACAGTGTCGAGGAATCCATTTAGGTGCTCGGACATATTTTCACTTTCATTCATTTTGCAGAACAAAAGTTGCTTCAATAGCGTTGCTTTCTTTGCTGGACCTTTAGATTGGTATACGGCTTTCAGCTTTTCCCAAACGTCTTTAGCTGTGTCACAATGCCTTATATGGGAGAGTTCACCGGGAGAAATCGCTAAGATTATGTCAGCTTTCGCTTTTCTATCCGCCAGATCCCAATTTATTCCGTTTTCTTCATCGAAGGGTCTTGAGCCAGTGATGTAGTCCCAATGGTCATTCTTAATCAGAATTGCTTCCATCTGGAGCTTCCACGTGTCATAATTTGACTTGTTGAGCTTCTCAATGTTGGAGATGAGCGACATGGTTCAGCTAGCAGAGTTCAAAGCTTCGGGAACTTGAAAAATGGCTACAACCGACGCGCTTTCGATTTCAGCATAAAAATGACTTTAAGCTTCCTTTAAAAATATCCTCTCGTGCCGGGGCAGCAGTGCTGGGTAGCATAACCATTGTAGCAGAAATAGGCAGCAGCAGATAAATTACGATGATTCTTAAATTACATATTTATTGAAAACACACACGGAGACGAAAATACAAGTCGACATGACGAAAGGGTAGAGAGGAATGAGAATTAACAAAAGAGGGCGCTGATGGCGCAAGTATGGCTAGTGATCACAAGTTGAGTTGTTGGTTGCTGCAATGAGCTTTGAATAATATACTACAGATATATACTTGTTTTTTTTAATTACAGTGGGTACCCCTAAGTAAGCTCTTTTATGTCTTACAGGTTCAGATAATATTTTCATAAATATATCTGAGACTCAATTTCAATGATGGGCACCAGTATCCTGATACTTTTTTCAACGACGATGTACATTGTTTTTGCCAGAAAAGACATATGGCTTGAGGTATGGGTATCTATACACTGTTCATTTAGAATAGGCGGCTGAAAAATAGTGCTTTCCCCCTCGGTAAAAGCGTAACCATAGTTACACTCTTCATGCAGCCAATAGTAAGCCTTCTTCGTCACTTTGACGAGGATAGTTGCTATGGCTACCGATTCAGAGGGGGAAGAAGGAAATATTTCCAGTCGCCTATTCAAAATGAATAGAGTATAACAAGTAGAGAGTGAGCTTTATTCCAATAACTCCATCAAATACGTGTTTAGTAATTAATATAATTAGTAATTCATATAGTAAAAATGTCTTTGTCTTTAGTTCACTCGAAAACAATATAACATACGTACTTTCTATGTAATAATTGACAGACTGATGCTCCAACCATGGGTAGATTTAAAAAAATTTGTTACAGTAAGATTAGAAGTTTGGCACGCATGTTCCTCATAATAATTTTATTGGCTATACAATGAAAATTCCTTTTGTTATACAGTTTTTTCAATTTTCTCAAAACTTGGTTAGTAATAAGTAATAATAATAAATAAATTTTATTGAACAAACAAAAGAACAGAACAGAAAAAGTTTTGGGACTTCTTCCCTTTTTTCAAACTGAAGATTCAATAAGCAGTTACATTACAGCGGGTTGACTGTTTCAAAGGTGTCACCACAAAATATGTCAAAACTATTTCACATATTTGAAAAAAAAATACTGAAGATGCATTTCAAGAAAGTATGACAAATGAATCAACTTCTTTGAAATTTTGATAAATATGCAGAAAAAATATTTTTATATACAAATATTTATAGAAGATTTTTTTTTTCAATTTTGTTAAACATATTTCATTTGCATCATGAATTAAACAAATCAGAATCTTCCTTATAAATAAAACTTAAGGACTTGCAAAATATATATTTTAAAATCTCAAATGTCAGACTAAAAAAGAGAACTGGCGGGTAACATTAGGCCGTATGAGCGCGTTAAAAATTCATAAAATCAAAAACAAATTTAAGGGTCATAATTTTTTTTTCATTCATTGTTCACATTTATATCCCAAGTACTTTTAAATTTCATTTATTTATTTATGTTTCAATTTCTATACTCGAATGCAACTTAAGTTGAGCCTGACGTCATGGCCCTGCGGAGGAAAATCCGAGTAAACAGAAAGCCTGCTGGGTTGCTAGAAGCTCTTATTGGCTGGCGAGTTGTTTGAGAGCGAGTTGTACTACTACGCGTTACGCCACTCTAAAAAATAATAATACTGAACATTTTATGCATATCGGAATGAAAATATGCTTAATATACGTGGATTTAAAAAAAACTAATCATTATTCCAAATTGAAGCTCTAAATTTCACTCGAAACTCAGACACCTCGCGGGGAACTACTTTCTTTGGTTGCTCTCAGCATATTTCTACAGGCTCAAGTTAAGTTGCAACTGAGTATAATAGCAATTACTTTCAATTTTTGTACTGATTTCTTTAATGTTTCTAAATTGATTTTGCCTCTATCATTCATCTTTTTCAGATTGGCTGCAAAGAATACTATCGCCCGAAAAATTGTGATTTTAATGTGCAAGTATCTTTAGTTTTCACCTGTAAATATAAATCACAGAAACAATCAATCAACCATAAACTAATATTTTACAATTATTTCTAGCTCTGAATACATGACAGTCGATGATTTTGACTTGTGTGGACCAGCTTTCATGTCGGTCAATGCAAGAAACTACTTCTTAGCTGCTTCTGGACGAAGATTAACCTATATGGATAACAAAGACGCCTTTGACAGGTCAGTCCATAAACATCAATGAAACCTATATCTGATTATCCTCTGCCTTTTAGTGAAATAACCATAAACCTCTAATAACTTCAATTTAAAACAATTTGCACAAATTCACTGCTTACAGTCTGTGTAATTAGAATCGGCGGTTGAAAAGTCACGTGATTACCCCAGTCTCCACACCCTTCCCCTGTGCGTTGCCATGGTTTCCACCAGTCTTATTTTTTTCCCACATCACGCTTAAGCCCACAACCGCCCAAAATTGTCGTTGAATATAACTCGTGTCGCAGCAGCCAATGAAATAATCTAAACACTTTTTTTCGTTATAAAAGAAAAACTAATCATGGTAGAAGTACAAAATTTTAAACAAATATACAATTATTTTTTTCAAAAAGATTGTCGTTTCGTTTTTTTTTAAATTCAAATTAATTTCATAACTATTAAGATTCAAAGTTTCAATTTAATTCCACGCCCTGCCGTAACTGATGTGCAAAAATAAAGCAAAATCGCTTACGTTTTCTCATTCGTTACCTAGGCGACGAACTTCAACTGATGACGTCCAACCGCCTATTTTAATCACAGACTATAATCGATTCCTTTAATTCTAGACTGCGGATTTCACAGAAAGCGCTCAGAGCTCCTTCAAATATCAGCATCAAGACAACGGTTCTGGGATCGCAAGTGGACTTTCCTATTGGCCTGTCTCCGGTGGCAGCGCAAAAGGCTGTCCATCCAAAAGGAGAAAAAGCCACCGTAAAAGGTACTTATAAAAGCTTCAATTCACACATCTAATCAGGACAAGGTATGCAAAATTCCGAAATTTTCAGGGTGTTGGGAAAACAAAAGGTTTTTCTGGAAAAATATTTTTTACCTACAAATTTAGATTTTTTTTAAATATTATAATCTATTTACTTTAAGGTCTGTCTGGCATGCGCACTGTCATGATTCTCAGCAGTTATTCCAGCACCCTCCTCGAGGACGTGGCAAGGGAGGTGGCAAGGACTGGGGATAGAGTGCACCTTTGGATGCAAACGTACATCTTCCAGAACCGCAGTACCACAATCGATCTGGTCCAGAGGGCGGAACGAAGTGGTTTTAAAGCCATAGTGGTAACTTCGGATTCACCGGTTCACTTGCAAGTCAGTTGCAATGCCAGAGAGGAGATAGGGCTAATACCAGGAATCAGGTACTATGAGAAAATTTTGTGCTCATATTGGATTTAAACAATGAGGAAGTTGCATGATTTTTTTTTATTTTTTTAATCGATTCCTCTTGCAAAAATAAGCAACTACCCAAAATTCGATCGAGAAATTCTTTGTTTTCCAAAAAACTTAACAAAAATCCATTTTTTAAAAGCGCGCGAAAACACCAAGAGTTTGAGATCATCGTATGTTGACGTCATCATACGATAAACATTGTTGGAAAGCAATGGAGTTGATGGTATGATTGTTGACATCTTTAAACAATAAGCGTTTTCAGTCACGTGTTTTTTCTCGACTTTTAAATTAAAATATTTAATTACCTGTACATTTTTTCGAAAAATTGACTAGATATTTCATTTTACCATACAAAAAACCATACGGAACACTTGAATGTTTTTGAAAATCTGACACATGCAACTTCCTTATTCTCAATGTCTATTGATGATCATGTAATACGTATATGAAAAGGAAAGGAGAGAGGGGTGATAAATATTTATTTAATCGGCACTTTTTGGGCCATCAGTAGTATTCCTTAATTGTTGAATTCCTTAAATTACACGAAATAATTCCTTAAATTACACGAAAGGATGGAAAGAGTTTTCGAAAAAATATAAGTTCCAAATTTATCCCGATAGGAAATTAAATATGGCCTTACCTATACCAAAAGAAGTTCCAATATCGGAAATGCCAAATTTAAGGCCTGAGATTATTAAACGGAATAGTTCAGTTTGGCTCACAATTGATGTTCTCTTAACTAAATTCATCATTTCATCATTTTTCTTATACTAGTTCAAATTCTATTTTGTTATAATTTTTAGACGTTGTTCCATAGGGACGCTTGTTAGAGTCACCCAAATAGATTGGTTGGCTCGATAAAGTTTTGCCTTTAGTGGCAGCAGTTTAGGTTTTCAAGAGTTAAAGTCGTATCTATAAAAGAAGTGCTAAGGTTGGTTACAAAAAAAGAGGAAGAGAAAGGTCTGACTAGAAGTTTGGATCTCCAAGATATAGGCGCTGATTTAAAGCACAAAAAAATCGCATAAAAAAATTCGCAACAAACTTCGCGAGTAGCTATAAAAAATAGTTTTCGCAGTACACTTAAAAAATTTTTATGTGGTGAACAGGGACCGCATAAAAAAGTCTCACGTAGGACCGTAGCGAAATTGCCTCAGCATAACTGAATTGAAAAACTCTTTATGTTCGAACCGTAACGCAATCCCCACCCTACAGCTGAATTGAGAACCCGTTTCTATACCTTACCGTACTTTTTTTTCAGTTACCATGTAGTCGGCGTCGAATATTGTTTCATGAGACCCATATGTGTCTCGGTAGCCAGATATATAAGACTTTTGTTCTAATTTGAAATTTTCACACATCGCACAAAAAAATCGATGGGAAAAATCGCACAAAAAAGGTTCGTACAAAAAACAGGTTTGAGTGTAGTGTTTTTAGAACTTTTAATGTCTTTTGGAAGTTGTTGCAGAGTGTTGTTTAATTATTAACTGGATATTTTGCTTGATCTCTTCCCCACAGACGTGTAAACCTACCTAATGGGGCTGAAACGGACATAAAAGCGTGTTTTCAGCATATCACATGGCTAAAAATATTCACGAAACTGCCTATTGTTGCTAAGGGGATCCTATCAGGTGAGAATTTTTTTTAAACCTTAATGATAAAAAGTATGGTATAGTGTACAATAGTGAATACAAAGTTATTAACTCTTAAGTAATATTTTTTTTTCATATTCTTCACAAATACTAACATCATTTTGTACTTGATGATCTATAATCCCATCAGATTAACCTTCCAGAAGGCGCGCTTTTTATAGAGAAAGAAAAGGACGCCTGTATCTCCCACAGAGAAAAATCCTAACAGAGGGTCCAAAACGACATTTTCAAAAGTTGGATGGATATGAGGGCGCCACGAGGAGCTATAAATGATTGACAGAGAGATCAGCAGTACATTTTGGTGACCGAACATGTGATTGGTTGTCACTCAATCTTCTATTTTCGAAGGAGAAGGAAAAGTTTATATCAACCAATCAGGATTTTTCCCCCACCTCTCGTGACGTAGATGCGGTGGCAGCGCCAAAATAGCCCCAAATCCATCCAACTTTTCGATTTCCATTAGCGCCTATGGTGACGGACTCTGTTCTAGTACTCTGTGGTATCTCCTATATAAACAATCGGAAATGTATGTTTTGAACCATAAAAAGTTTTGAAACAGCTGTGATTCGTTTATGGTTAAAACGATTACGTTTTATTTAAATATGTTTGAAATATTCTATGATCAAATCCAACCTAAGTATCTCTCACAAGCGCGCGCCCGCTGAAAGGTTAAAAAGATCAATAAGGTAAAAAGAAGCTCAAATTCTTATTTAGCAGTCTAATTAAATGCAGAATATTATAAAACGATATTTTCCAGGTGAGGATGCAGTTCAAGTAATAAAAGCGGGAGCTTCAGCTATTCTCGTCTCCAACCACGGAGGAAGGCAGATGGACGGTGCACCAGCCACGGTGAGATACCGAGTTCTTTTATAGCAGCGGTTCTCAAACTGTGCTCCGCGGAGCCCTTAGGGCTCCGCCAAGCATTTCCAGGGGCTCCGCGAAGAAATTTGAAATAAATACATTTTTTGATAATTTCTAATTTGCTTTTCTCTGAAATGTTATATAAATAACTTTCTGTAAGGTGTTGGTAAGGTCTGCTGGTTTTTGCCTTTTTCAGGTCTTTTTTGGTTTACCAAAACAAGTTAAAACCCTGTTTTTAGGGTCAAATTTCCAAAACTTTTCTGGGGGAGGAACCCCCAGAATGGGACGGTTTGGCGCTGGCCGTTTGGGCTCCGGCCTGTTTCGGCACCAAATTTTTCTTCTACTAATTTTTAGAAGAATTATGAGAGTTCTATTTATTTTCATTTTATTTCTGCCGCTGAAACGGCCGCTCCGAATAGTAGCACACCAAGGAACCCCATTCTCCCATCTCTCAAATTGATTACTCAGCACCTTTTTTTTATAAAGTTCAGCAAAATCATAATCCTACTTAAAAATGTATGTCCAAAATTCGGAGTAGATGTACCAAAACCAAGGGAAAACCTGTTTAAAGTATAGTCAAATTTCCAACCCCCTCCCTTTATAGCATTTGGAATTTAATTACACAAAACGTTTCTTATATTAAATTCTTTAAGATGCAAATTCTGCCAAAAAAATGTATAAAAAGAGAAGATAACATTGATCCTATGGCATGGGATGGGATAAGGAATGATTTTGGGCCCATGTGTAAATAAATTTCGATAAGTACCTCTTACGTATGGTCTGTCAGCCCCCCAAAACAGCTCTCGATTTCAAAAGAAGTAACTTTTAGGAAAACAAAATTTACAGATGTATAGATTTCTGTATGGAATCCTATGTTCATGCATCTTCGGCATAATGATTAAAAAGTGATACCTATATTATTCAGAAATATAAAATAAAGATTTACATTGTATCCAATGATAAAATATAATTGGTAAACAAAATATTCCATATATCCCGGGGTGTATATCAAAGGGCCGATGGGGCCCAGCCTCTCCCCCGGAAAACCGGACTAGTATAACAAAACAAGTTAAAACCATGTTATTTAGGGTCAAATTTCCGAAATTCTTTTGGGGGAGGACCCCCAAAACCCCCTATTGTACTTGAAACTTTATTATTGTTCGTTAAAATTAAAATCCTACCTAAAAATGAATGTCCAAAATTTGGACAATGATATACCTAAAACGAGTTAAAAAACTGTTTTTAAGGATCACATTTCAAAAAATCTTCTGGGGAGGAAGGAACCCCAGACCCTTCTATTTTACTTGTATCTTAATTTGTCACAATTTTTCTTACAAATAAGTTATCTTAGATGCAAATTATACCTAAAAATGTTTTTAAAAGCTACGATTAAACTGTTAAATATACATGGGAGGGACTGAGATATAATTTTGGACCCTTCCCGAAATAAATTTCTATTATGCTTTTATTTCTAGAAGCAATGGGTTTTATGTAATTTGCTTTTATACCTTGAAAAATTTATTTCGGAAAAGGGCTCCGCGAAGAATTTGTCTCTTGAAAAGGGCTCCGCTACATAAAAAGTTTGAGAACCCCTGTTTTATAGATATCTAGCATGCCCATGTTTTACATTCAAGTTGTGCGGTTACCTTAATTTCCAAGCACCAATAAGGTGACACTAAATAGTTGAATGCAAAGGCTATACAGGGTGTCTCAAAAGGTCTAGTACAAACTTGGAGGGATGATAGTACTCATCAAGACGAACAAGAATTGGTATAGAAAGGGGGGTCGCAAATGAGTTTTAAGGGGTGAAACCCCGGGGTGAAAATCGGCCAAAAAACTTGCATATTTGTGCAGAAACAGATACGATTGTTCGATTCCGGCATTCATTACATTCAACCAATTCCAATACTTTGTATAAAAGTATTATGAAAATGTCAATTTCATTAAAAAACATGCCAATAAATGCAACAGGCATGCGTTGTAGGTAGATGGACTGCAAAAGAAAGCGTCACGACGAAAACATTTTAATACTAGAGTCTAGTTGGATGGTTGGTTGGTTGGTTGATTTTTAGTTTTATGGCACAAGGAACAAGAGTCTGACCAAGGAATAATTTTAACTTTAATCTACCTATAACGCATGCCTGTTGCATTTATTGGCATGTTTTTTAATGAAATTGACATTTTCATTATACTTTTATACAAAGTATTGGAATTGGTTGAATGTAATGAATGCCGGAATCGAACAATCGTATCTGTTTCTGCACAAATATGCAAGTTTTTTGGCCGATTTTCACCCCGGGGTTTCACCCCTTAGAACTCATTTGCAACCCTCCTTTCTATACCAATTCTTGTTCGTCTTGATGAGTACTATCATCCCTCCAAGTTTGTACTAGACCTTTTGAGACATCCTGTATAGCAGTGGTTCCCAAACTATTTTAGTCGTGGAACCCCCTAATTTGTTACCAATGATCACGGAACCCTGAATATTTTTTAATCAACGATTTTTAAAAATTGAATATATGATATTAATTGAAACCAGGCGCGGATCCAGCACGGGTATAGGGGGGCACTTTTCCAGACAATCACCTTTACCTTTTGGCAAAAATTTCAAATTCTTGGGGATGTTCTAATAGTATCACGCAAGATCCCCTTCTGGTACCGCTGGGGGGTATAGGGGTCCTTCCTCAGAAAAAAATTTTGAAATTTAACTTGTAAAAGTAGAGTTTTAACTCATTTTAAGACGCTTTTTGGGGCCAAGAGGAGAATTTTCCATCTTTATCTTTTGACAAAAAATGTCAAAAAGTTGGGAACCTTCCAAAAAGTATCGCGCAAGATCCTCTTGTGATACCGTGGGGGGGTCTGGGGGTCCTCCCTCAGAAAAAAATTTGAAATTCGACTGGTAAAAGTAAGGTTTTAACTCATTTTGAGAACATTTTTGGGTCCAAGGGGGGCGGCGATGTCCATTCTTATTTTTTTAAATGAAATAAAGTTTGTCCCATGGAACCCCTAAATTTTTTCGTGGAACCCCAGGGTTCCGCGGAACCCACTTTGGGAACCACTGCTGTATAGAATACTTATTAATCATCTAAAAAATGTTCAGAATGCATAATATTAGTCACCGTTCATTCTCTTTGTATTCCAGATTGATGCTCTTCCAGCTGTGGTGAAAGCCCTGAACGTTTTCAATCCTCCTCCGGAGGTATATGTGGATGGAGGAGTCAGAAGCGGTTTCGACGTTTTCAAAGCTATCGCTAGAGGAGCGAGGATGGTATTCATAGGTCGTCCTATCATATGGGGACTAGCGATGATGGTATGCAGTCTGTCGCATTTTCTTAAGTTGATATGTTTCTGATTTTCGAGGCAGGTATGGTTTGTTTGAGCCTCAAATTTGACATAATGGATCGGAAGTTAAGATAACCTGTGAACCGATTATAGCTATTAAATAGTGACACTCAGATACACTTAATAAAAATCTTAAAATTGGTCATGAGGCTGTTGGGTAATTACCTTACATTCGGTGCTTGAAATCCCATTTTAACACGATATAGGGGAGAGGGGGGCACATTCGCACAAAAGTACATTTTTGACTATTTCTCCATAACTATATTATTTGGATATTGAAGCAAAAGCTGATTTATTCATAAGTCTACAGCATTCGTGAAATTTTAGTACTAAAAAACGCATTTAGGCATGAAAATGAAGAAATCCCTCCTGAAAAGCCCCTTGAACTATCTCTTCCAAACTCAATGGTTGGTAGCAATGTGAAGGTAGTTTATATGCGCCCCCAGAGGCACATTCGCACACTGCATAAATAATACAGAATCAATTTTTAGAAGCTACCAAATTCATTGAACATTAAAGCTTACGTTTTCAGCAATCAATTAAGCAGTAAATATGGCACTTTAACGTTTTTTCTTAAAATTTAGAGGTTTTGTTACACTTGGAAAATTTTCAACGAAATTTCAGTGTAGGAATATATTTTGCATTAATAAAATCAATGAGAACAAATTTTCAAAAAAAAAATTTTCAGTTATTAAGGAAAATGAGATAGCTATAGCAACTCAATACCTATCTCCAGAAATTGATAGTATGGATATACTTAGTAGAAAGTTTTAATCTTCCATAAATCTAATGTTTTTAGGACTTCTCATCTCGACATCATAACACCTCTTTCATACGTTTACGGTTATGTGCATCCACACCACACTCTAGCTAGACAGAGACTCTAGTCTATGGCTTTAGGATTTAGATCTTACTTTACTACGTAATTTGTGTCTTTGGGTTGTATTTTGGGAATGTAGAGAAAATAAACAATTTGGTAATGCTCAGTTTTCGCTTATCTTCAATAAAAAAATATGTAAAATTTTGTTTTGAAGTTAAGAGACTCAAGGGTGCAGTAGCCGCTCATTCGAATAATAATAACCCGTGCGCAGTTGCCTTGAAGTTTCAAAAAAATACTGATTTTTTCACAAAACATCCCAAAAACCATCGATTAAACCATTCCATCTTCTTCTTGATTTTTTAATGAGAATCTAATATAGTTACAGTTATAATGTTCCAGATTCCATTCTTCTATCACCCCTCTTTCGGTGGTAAAAATTTTTTAAAGTTAAAATAACTCTTGCAAAGTTGTTTTTCTTGCATTTTAAAAAAGCTAATAACTCCAGAACCATGCATTTTAAAAACCTGAAATTTGTGCCATTTTGTTTGTAATTTCATTATCTTTCATTTGATGTGCAACATAACTGCCTTTCTTAAAAAAATTTTTCTTCAAAATAAAAAAAAATGGAAAAAAAATTTAATAAAAAAATTTTTGATAAAAATTTTTATTAAGTAAATTTAAAGTTTTTCCACTCCCGAAATGAACATTTCTGCCAAATTTCAAGTTGAAATTAAAATTTGATCATGTAGAAAAAATAAAAATTTGCGAAATTTTGCCAAGTCCCTAAACATTCCATATGTAATTTAACAAAAAAAGGTGTTTTACTCATGGGTATTTCAAAAACTCCCTTAAGGGGGTTCATAAAATTTGTAACATGCAAAAAAATTGACTTAAATATAAAAAAATACAGCTATTAGCCGATTCGGTACAAAATCCTACAGAGCTAGTTTCCAACCTAATTCAATGTGCTTATATTTTACCTTAATTTCCCTTAAAATTAAATTTTTACGTAATTTTTTCACTTCCAACATGTCAAATCAAATGAAATTAAAAGTGTTTAAAGATAAAAGAACAAATTAAAATCATAATTCTGAATAATAATAGGTTGACTCAATATTCAAACTTATCCTTAAGTAACAAATGATTTCTCAATGAATTCTAATGTGATGTATTTTATCCTAGGTTTATAAAAATATTTTTACAAGATCACACTAAAATTAAACCAATTATTTACTCTATATAATCTATAGTTTTACATTGAAAAGTAATAAGAAGTACACCCACCTTTTTTTTCTATAACGCGCGGATTTTTCTAACCCAGCTAGCTAAAGAACTGACTCTGACTCCAATAAGGAAGTTTGCAGTATGGTGACAAGATGTTTAATGAAAGTATGAAAAGTTGGACACAAGCAAAATACAAAAACCAAATATCTGCACTTTGTGCTCAGGGTGCACTTAAAAGAATGGACTCTATGCAAATAACATTATACAGACGAAGTAATAATCACAATATATAATAAGTAGCATCCTAATCATAAGGGTTTTTCAATATCTCTCGATTGGATTTCGGATATTTTTTACGATTATCCTGAACAGTTTGTAAGATGAACTGTTTTTGAGATTTATCTTTGCTAAATTGGTGGTTAAATTCCTCAATCAGTTTAACCCCTTTTTCTGCACAGTCATTGACTACTTTAATTGATTTTGCTATTCTTTGTCCATTTAAGTAGTTCTCGTTGTTTTGCCATACAATAGGATCAAGTTCTAAAAATTCCTTTTCTATTTGAAATCGATCAAACAGTTTTGTAGCTTTGCAACTAATTCGGGGTTTTCTGATCTATGGCCACACGTGCTTCCGTAAAAAATGAAAGCTTCGTCTTAGAATAGATAAGAGTGGAATCCATGAAGTTCCACTCCTTCCATATAAAAAAATGCTAACTTTTTCTTACTTACGGAAAGTAATTTTTACAATTCTAAATTTCTCCCATAAAAAATGTTCTATACAAGCCTTAGTATTCATTTTTAATCACTATAGGACTAGATGAAAATATTTCTTTTCGTTCTTCCTCCCCGATGACTACGCACAACGCAGTCTACCATTCGGTACCCGACAGGGCTCTGTAAGATTTTGTACCGAATCGGCTAATAGTTGTATTTTCTGATATTTAAATGAATTTTTTTGCATGGTAAAAATCGTATGAACACCCTCAAGGGAGTTTTTGGAATCCCCATGAGTGAAAGGCCTTTTTTTGTTTAAATTACATAGGATGTTTGGGGACCTGCCAAAATTTCGCAAATTTTTATTTTTTTCTACATGATCAAATTTTAATTTCAACTTGAAATTTGGCAGAAATGTTCATTTTGGGAGTGGAAAAACTTTAAATTTACTTAATAAAAATTTTTTTCAAAAATTTTTTTAAAAAATTATTTTTCCATTTTTTTTATTTTGAAGAAATTTTTTTTAAGAAAGGCAGTTATGTTGCACATCAAATGAAAGATAATGAAATTAAAAACAAAATGGCTTAAATTTCAGGTTTTTAAGTTGCATGGTTCTGGAGTTATTAGCCTTTTTAAAATGCAAGAAAACCAACTTTACAAGAGTTATTTTAACTTTAAAAATTTTTTACTACCGAAAGAGGGGTGATAGAAGAATGGAATCTGGAACATTATAACTGTAACTATATTAGATTTTCATTAAAAAATCAAGAAGAAGATGGGAGGGTTTAATCGATGGTTTTTGGGATGTTTTGTGAAAAAATCAGTATTTTTTTGAAACTTCAAGGCAACTGCGCACGGGTTATTATTATTCGAATGAGCTGATATTTTGCAAAAACTATTTATTTGTATGATGGAACAATTTGGGGGGGCGTCGCGTTAAGATTTCCAAACTTAAAAAAATAAGGACCACCCTATATAGAATTTACTGGTTTGGGAGGGAAAAGCCTTTGGGTTCAGAGCATTAAGCATATTGCATCTAATCAGGTTCAGAGGGAGCAATCGTTCCATTTCGAGGAAGTCGTCCCCAAGACAGCAGTGTGGTTGAAATTTTTTCTCAACCTTTTGAAAAGATTGGAACGTTGTTCCCCCTTTTCAATATGGGGCTACAGATAACTCAACAAAAAATTTAAATTTGCTTTTTGATGGTCTTAGTACTTAAGAAAATTATGTGAATGAGAACTTTGAATCGAACTGTTTAATACTTAATCTTAATTATTACACTAATTCATAATAAATTATTAACCATTAATTAACATAGAAGAAATTAAAAATTAATTTCACTAATTGTGGAAACTTTTTTATATCCAATGATAAACTTTTCCCCACGAACCCCCCCAAAGGAAAATCCTGGCTACACCACTGAAATGACTGTATGTTTATCTCGTCAACAACTTTTCAGTTTGATAATGTTTGTAAAAAAATCTAAAAGGTTTGAATGTACAAATTTTTTTCAGGGATCAACCGGGGTACATAAAATTATGAGTTTCTTGGAGAACGAATTCAATAGGACTATGATCGTAGCAGGTAAAAAGTACTTTATATTCCAATGTATAAATAGTTTTAAATAATGTATTTTTGAATAATTACTACATCGGCGCCGATTGTTTGAAAAAATAGCCATCGGCCTAGACATCGGCGGCCGATGTCAATTTGAGAAAAAATCGGCCCATCGGCTTAAAAAAACATCTAAAAGCCGATGTTTGGCCGATGTTTTTTGGAGAAAACAGAATAACATCAAGCTGTAGAGAAAAAAGTGCCATTCTCTGCTCCAACTTGCTCCAAACTTAGTTAAAAGTTGAACTTGCACCTGCATGGGTGTCATTTAGGGGGAACAGGGGGGGGCCGATTGCCCCCTCCAAGTCTACTATTTACTATTTTCAAGTCTACTAATTGGAAATTCGACTTTTTCAGTTTAAAAGGGTCTGTTATCCCGGATTTTCCCCTAAAGGGTCTAAAAATGAACAGAAACAATACTTAAAAAGGCAAATTTCAAAAAAAAAATTGTAGGGGAGAAACCATAAACCCCTCTGTAAAAATTTCGGCAAAATACAGTGTTTTCCCTTAAAATTTTGTAGCTTACAAGAAGCTTTACCCTTTGGGTGTCCCCTGAAGAGCTTAAAAAGGAAATAAAACTCTTGACAACAGGGGAATCTTCAAAAATGTTTTTTTGGAAGGACCTCTGCCCCCTTGAAACTATGATGTTTTAAGAAATTTTGTGGTATTCAGGGGGAACTGTTCTTTTGAGATGTAACCCAAAGTATACCCAAAGGGTCTAAAAATAAGCCGAAACTTCTTCAGAAGGCAAATTTTCAAAAATTTTATGGGGGTACAATCCAGACCCCCCTTTTTACCTGAATCTCACGTTGTAAAAGAACTCACGTTAGGCCAGAAGCGATCCTATTTATTTTCGCAATTTTATTCCATACAATGAATGAATCGGACATTTTTTATCAAGCTCTTTAAATAATGCCAGCTCTTTAGGGGCGTAGCCAGAGGGGAGGATTTGGGGATATGCCCCTTCCCCGAAATCCAGAAAATTTTTTTTTTGACTATAGAAATTAACCAAATTTATCCCATACCCCCAAAATTCCAATCCCCCTATCCACCAATCTCCTTAGGCACCAAAACAGTATCCAAGTTAAGGTAAGTGGTTTAACCTTCCCCCGAAGTTTTGACAACAATTTTATAACACTCTTTCCCCTTTAAAATCTGCAAATTTTTTCTGAGCTCGCATTTACCGTCTCTTAATTTTAATTTGGGGTAATACTGTAATTTTTAATATCTTCTCTTTAGAGAGGGTAATTTATTTCTGCTTTTTATAATATTCTAATATATAAAGAGAACAGCTCCTTGTAAACCAATGAATTTTCGAGGTTAATAAATAATAAATAGATGTCAGAATTTTGAGGGGAGCTAGATGTTTTGAGCTTGAATTGGTCATAAATTTTCTACTTTTGAGCTATTGTTTTATCTTATTTTGAAACACTTCTGGAAATCCCCCCCCAAAGCAAATCAAAACTTTGAAATTGGCAGAATTTTCAAGAAAAGAACAATGTAAAACAGGCGTCAAAATTTTGTTGGGGGTTCATCCCTAGAAATTAGTGTTTAACTCATTTTGAAACCCTTTGACCCCCCATCCGAAGAGGATTGCTCCTTGTAAGTTAGTAAAAAAGTTTTCTAGGAAAAAAATGCCCAAAAATTTACACAAAAAAATATTTCATTTCTGGCTCTGCGATTAGGCTTTAATGCTTTTCTAAAAAATAATGTCAAAGGGTTTGTATTTTTTACCATCGGCCTCAAGCATCGGCCATCGGCATCGGCCAAATAATTACCATCGGCCATCGGCCTGCCGATGGAAATTTTCAAACCATCGGCCAAAAAATTGCCATCGGTCGAGCCTTAATAAACTGCTTTATCTTTCTCACAGTCGACTCTTGTCTAACCAAGAATTCATTTGATAGGACGCTGTTACATCTAAGTAAACGGAAAAAATAGTAGTGATATCTTGTTAATAATATGTAATTAAAGGGGTAAGTGAATGAAGGGGAGGTGCATAAAAATTGACTTCCGATCAGAAATAAAAGAATTTGCCATCAACTCTGATTTATAAACTAGGTAATCGTAAAGTAACTGTAACGAAGAAATGAAGTCCTCAAAAATGCACAGCTACAAAAGGCAGAGAAATAGTAACAGATTAAAAACTTTAAAAGCTTCTTTAATTGCCATTCCTCTTTTTCATCCTCTTTCCCTTTCAATTTTTCGGCTAAAATTACTTTCAGCTGAACCAAAAAATTCAGGTGTTAAACTATAAATATCCAAATCTCTGTGCAAAAGAGGTACTGAATTCATTTTACTCATGAACTCATACAAACTCATTCAAAATTTATTCCAAAATTATTTGAAGAACAGACTAGACCTACAACTTTAACAACCCAGAAAAACTCCAATTGAACTTGAACAAGATCTTGCTTTACATCATTGATAGGTCAAAAATTTTTCGTATTTTAAATTTTAATCATTCAAAATTAATTTTCCTAACTCATTAAAGGTCTTGACGACATTTGAAGACTATCTCATTGCACATCATCGCATCATCCTGATGGGTTGACGGGATAGAAATAAAAGTTGCTCAATAGTGGTGCCTTTTTCTTGGTAACGATGAAAATTGATTTTCAGGGATGCCCTAACATAGAGGGCATCCCTGACTTAGTGTATATGTATTTTATAATTCATTTTGTTTTAGGTTTATCAAAAGTTCAAGATATAGGTGGTGAATGTTTAATACCGACTTCTTAACAAGAAAAAAGGTAGACGAATTTTATTAGAACACAGAAGAAAGAAATGTTTGCTTCCAAAATTTCCAATCAACTACTGCAGAAAATGTCAACTTGTAAAGCCAAATATTAGTCAAAAATGTTTTTAATAACACAGAAAAACAATCCAATGCTTTTCAGTTATCACCACATAAACAAAGAAATAACTCAAACATATTGAACTTATATGTGAAGCTTAACTTCTAAGTACCTGTATATACAAGTTTCCTATGCATGCAATCAACCTAGTAGCGGTTCTAAAACTGTGGTCCGCTGACCCCCGGGGTTTCCTCCCTGGGGGTACGCCAGTAACCTTTGGAAACACTTAAGTTACCGTTGAGTGTTCCCCAAAGAGTTTCAAAATGTGAAAAAACACTAAATTAAAGATTTCAAGTGGTTTACAAGGAGCACTTCGAGTGTAATCAAAAAGGTCTCAAAATAAGCTAAAACACTACATTCCGGGACTCATTTTTAAAATCCAGACCCCCTATTATTACTTGGAGTAATGAGGAAGTTGCATGATTTTTTATATTTTTTTAATCGATTCTTCTTGCAAAAATAAGCAACTACCCAAAATTTGAGTCCGATCGAGAAATTTTTTGATTGCCAAAAAAATTAACAAAAATCCACTTTTTAAAAGCGAGCGAAAACGCCAAGAGTTTGGGATCATCGTAGGTTGACGTCATCATATGATAAACAATGTTGAAAAGCAATGGAGTTGATGGTGTTGAGTATATGTCTGTGACATTGTATATTTTCTAACTGAGAGGGTGCTGTAATATTATAGATTATTCTGTATATAGTAAAAATGTATATAAACCATTATTGTGTAAATAAAGAGGAGATTTTTATACAGTCCATTGAGTTGAGTATGAGTTCTAACAGATGGTGTGATTGTTGACATCTTTAAACAATAAGCGTTTTCAGTCACGTGTTTTTTCTCGACTTTTAAATTAAAATATTTAATTACCGGTACATTTTTTTGAAAAATTGACTAGATATTTCATTTTACTACTATACAAAAAACCATACGGAACACTTGTTTGTTTTTGACAATCTGACACATGCAACTTCCTTATTGCAAAATTTTAACAGTGTGGAACATAATTTAAACACTATTTTTAAGTGATCTAAAATCCTCATGGTGGCTGGATTATTTATCTTTTAGTTCTACTTAATATCATAAGTTCAATGCAAAAACAACAAGTGAACTAAAACTCATAGAATGAATTTACTCTTTAGGGGGTACCTTATTAATAGCGTTGAGTCAAACCCCCTAAAACAAACTCCATTTTCCAAATTTTGATGTGTTTCTGTTAGTTTCATTTCATTCAGATATTCTTCACCAAATCTTCTAAGAAAATTCTCTGTTAATAAAGGATTTTAAGACAAAAAGTGATGTTTCTCAACTTGATTAAAACAAAACTTAAAAAGCTTTGTTTGGTTATCAGGTGATTATCAGCTGCTCAAAATGACAGTGGGATAAGTTTGCCAAGCAGTTTTAAGTAGTACAGTAGATTCCTCTTAACAGAAACTTGTTGGAGAGTTTTGTACTGATTAAACAGGTTTCACACTTAACCAAAATGCCCATAGTATCAAAAAACTTTGGGAAAAGTTTACCAATACTTTAGTTTATGCACTGAAGAGCTAAAATAACCTTCAAATTCCAGTGAAATATTATTATGTAGGGCCCTTTTACACATGTTTCTTTTGGTCTTGTTTGGAGCAGAATGTCCTTAAGCAGGGGACTTATGCCAAAAAAAACTCCAACCAACACCTATAATAAGTGTTACGATACAGCATGCCATTAAGGTAGGCTAGATGAAATTCACATATCAAAATTCTGCAGGGCAGGCCATAAGAAAGAAAAATATGGGATAGATGGAACGCATAAGAGATATAAAACAGTATCACCAAACTAGTGATAAATTTTTCTTTTTGCGCGAATATTAAGAATCTGATAAAACATGGAGTCTTTGGCATTCCTGCGGCCTGTAAAAGACCACGAAAGAATGAGAAAATCGACGACAGACGAGCAACTCTCTCAAATCTGTACAAATTACAATGCGGGGGCGCCTTGCTGTAAATTTAATCTAAATGATAAGTTTTAAAATTTGCACTAAAAGGTAGTAAATTACCCTGGACAGACACTTGTGAATTTGATTACGAATATTTACACATAATTTCTAAATTGATATGTTTTTATTTTTAGCACGTCGTATGTAGTATTACGAGTACGTATGTGTAAAAACGTAATAAGGTCACTGTTTTTTTAATAATATAATTTCATCATGTAAATTTTTAAGTGTCACTAATTTTACATGATTGATTCAAAGAATGCAAATAAATTAAAATACCTGGCTCTTAAGATGAGTCTATGAGCATAGATTGGAACTTCCTCTCGACCCACGATGAAAACAATATCAGCCGTTTCCCGATCTTCAACTAGTCTTTGTAAATCATCCAGGAGTCTGGGAACTCCTGCTAGAGCCTTGTCAGCAAAATGGATAGCTGACGGAGTCACACGAGTACCCATTTTTGAAATAGCTTAAACCTGAAAAAAGTACCTATTAATTTGGTTGGTTCATTTAAATAAAAATAAGTTATTTAATTTCATAATAAAGACACATTAAAATAATTTTAGAAACCAGTGAGACCATAAATGCTATGTGTAAACAATACTTTTTAAAACATTCTATAATCAAAATAGGAAAGTAGTGTGAGGATATTTTTAAGTTTTAAAATGGTTGCTCAATTGCAAATGCACATGGCTTCCTTACAATTGAGAAGTCACATTTTCTTAAATATAATCTTCAGCAAGTTAAGTAATACTATTATGTGAGGGCAAATTTTAAGTAAAATGAACTAAAAACTATTAAGATATATAAACCGAAAATTTATCTAAATATCTTTATATATATAATCAGCATGACATTAAATTAATTTATAAACAAAATTTCACAGAGAACACAAAAAAAATAGCAAAATTGATGAATAAATTATTAAACCAATAATTCTTTAAGTGGCCAGTTCACTCCCATATAACCTTCCTGCTCATATAAAATTTTTATCTTTCTGCAAATTCAAATTTTTTCCAAAAAATTTTCTCCAAGAATTTACCTCTTTTTATATACACACAAATGAATAATGGGAAAAAATACGTATTAGATGCCAAGGGGAAGTATTCAGAAGATCTGATCTTCCACGCAGATCCGTTAAAAAGGATAGAGGCAGAAGTATTTGGCGTAAAACGAAAGAAAAATTTATCGATCTAAAACAGGGGTCCCCAACCCTATGCCCGCGGGCGCCATGGCGCCCGTTGATCGGTCTAGGTGCGCCCGCTGCTTGTGCCCAACGATAAAATATTTCAGTTTTCCACTATCCCATAAAATTCTAGAAATGAAATAGCAACATACATTTCAGAATTTCTTCAAGTAAGGCAAAAATAGAAATTTTGGATCTTCAGAATGACATTATGATGATATGAGAAATTCTGGAATATAGTTGATAGAAATAAATTTCCATTCTTAATAAGATCAGCATATAAAATAAAGTAGTTTTTTGGTTCCACGCACTTATGTGAATCATTTTCGACAATGAATATAATAAAATCAAAAAATATAGATCACGACGTACAGATGAACACCTAAACGATAGCTTGCGGGCAAGAATTTCATCATTATCTCCCAATTATGAAGCGCTGGCCAGTGGAATGCAATGTGTTTTATATATTTTATAAATAATTTTTGTACTTCATATGTTTTGCAAGCAATTCAGTAATAATTTATTTTACAAAAGAATATTAATACTAATTATATTCATTATGTTAAATTCATTTTTAAAATTAAATTTTTTGTGCATTATATGTAGTGTGTATTATTAACTATGTCCACCAACTATAAATTTATCTTGAAAAAGTAAATGGTGCCCCCCATTCGATCGATATTCTGGTATGTGCTCTTAGGTACAAAAAGGTTGGGGACCCCTGATCTAAAACATTCTGCAGAAAAATTAAAAAGAATTTTTTTTGTAACTTTTCTGCCAAAAATTATTTGCAGATAGCAAAGTTTTCTGCGAACACCGTTTACGCATTCTTTTATATTTTATATTAGGACAGCTCCCTGCAATCTTAATAACCGAATTACTCACATTTGTTGATAATCAAAATAATGTATAAAATCATTGCTCATTAAACTATAATCAGCAATAATTTAACAATCATATGTTTAGGAAGTTTTTTTGTGCTCTTCAACTCATTATGCAAACTCAGTGAAAAGGTAAGAATATAGCTGTCAACCGTGGTGCTGAATCAGAAAACAACCAGTTACTGTAAATCTGACAGTCTCGGAACAGTCGTTGGGTAAATACAAAAGTATCAAATCTTGATTTGATTTAAAGAAATGGAAATAATGTGTTAAAAATATATAGGAAGGTGAAGGCAGGTTTTGACAAAATAAACTAATATAATGATAAAAAGCTGTTGGTTTTGTATGCTAGTTTGGTTGTAAAAACCATGAACGTTTTGTACAAAACTATGTTGAACATCATCAGTGTTTTAAGGTCATTAAGAATGAACTTAACTTCCAGTTTTCTGACGAACAAGCTTTTGGGCAATGAATTTTGAATGCAAGTTTTATTTTCTTCCTCAGGTTTAATTTAACAATTCGATCCTTTAGGTTTTGATGAAAGTCCTTAAATGATAATCATAAAAATATCTGATAATGCTTTTATACAACAAATAATAAAAGTAACTTATTTAATAAAATGTAATTTTTTTCAATTATTATAACTGTCTAGCTAAATAAAGCGTTTTGAATCCCGCTTTGACGTTTTGCCATAGCGTTTTGAATCCCATGTTTAGTAATACAGATATCCTTGACTTCTTCACAAAAAAATTTCTGCAAATCAACTGTTTTTTAATATACAGTAAAGAGATCGACTAAGATGGTTTCGTAAACAAATCAATAATAAACTATAGTAACATAGAAAATATTGGAAAGATTCACTGAACATTTAACACTGTTTTAGATCTATACTTACTTAATTTTTACTCGTTTTCCAGGTTTAAAAACAAAAAACGAAATCAAAACAAGAATTCGGCGTGCCGGCAGCAGTTGTCAAACAGAAATATGTAAACAATTTATGACGTCATCCAAGCTACAGTTAATTTTTGGTACAGAATAAAAGTTAAAAAAATAAGAAAATTCATTTAAAAAATCATAAAATGATTGGATGTTTTATTTAAATTTACATAAATGTTTCTATTTCTTTAAAGAAAATACGACAGTATTGGAAGAAAAGCATTTTCTTTGGGTACTGGGCAAATAAAGCGGAATTGAACTCTCACCTATAATAAGTACTAAAGCAACATGAAGACGTTCATGCTATTTGTTCTGTTTTGTTTTGTCAATTTTTATGCCAGAACGCTGCAGATAGAAACACTGGATAGAAATAATAAAGAATCAGAAGGTTTCCTTGATGAAAAAACACTTTTAAATCTCTGATATAGGCACTGTATATTTGGACGGCTTTTTTCAACTAAACTCTACTCTAATTTCCACGGCTAGGCTACAGCTCGGCGTTTCATTGGTTCAATCACTAAGCGCCGAGACTGCTACGTAATCACGAGACCTACAGCGCATGCGCCACTGGCCGTTTTGGCCGTCCAAATATACACTTCGTCAGTTTATAAGGTTCTATTTTCAACAATAGTCTTTGGAGAGGATGGTCCACTGGTACGGTACCCTCAGTTAGAGATGTAAAATTCCCACATTTTTTGGGAGGCGGGAAAAAACCCGGGATTTTTGGGAATAAACCGGGAATTTTAGGGGAATATTGGGAATATTGACCGTAAACTAACACGTTTTTAGCTGAAACCGAAATCCAAGTCTTAGAATTAAAATTAACCTTAAAATTATACATATATAGTTTTATGACGTATGAAAAATACTTGAAATCACATATCTTTTACAAAAAGCTAAGGAATCAAAATTCCCAAAATTTCACTCTAAAATCTTGAAACCGGGAATATTCAAAATTCCCATCCCAAAAAACCGGGTTTATTCCCGGGAATAAACCAGGTTTTTTCCAGCCTTTACATCTCTACCCTCAGTTAGAGATGTAAAATTCCCACATTTTTAGGGAAGCGGGAAAAAAAAACCCGGGATTTTTGGGAATAAACTGGGAATTTTAGAGGAATATTGGGAATTTTGAACGTATAAAGAACACAACGATATTTTACCATCAGTTATCATTTTCTAGGTATTCTTTTGAGGAGTTTAAGACGATTTTTGATATAAATTCACTGAAAGATCATTCTGCAATTGACTTATCTTATCAATAATAAATCAATTCCAATATTTTTAATCTGCCCATTTTCTGTTTCAATGTCTAATATACATTTTTTTCTCTGCAAGTCAAAAAGTGTAATCAAAGATGTTATTTTAAACATGATCAAACACCAGTAATTGATAGTTCTAAACGCTTGTTTCAACACTACTCTAAAATCTAAAAAACGAAAGTACTTTCATATTTGAAAATCCGGGAATATGCAAAATTCCGTTCCCAAAAAACCGGGTTTATTTCCCGGAATAAACCCGGTTTTTTCCAGCGTTTACATCTCTACCCACAGTACCAACCAGAAAAGGTTTCTTTAGTCATCGTCAAGCCAATCCTCATAATTGTGATTGCTTGAAGTTACCAATAATGAAAGAAAGCGTTTGATGATATTAATTCGTTTTACCAATGAGAAGAGAAATCAGGATTGGCTTGAAGAGGAAGGACTACAGATTCTTCTGCAGCAGGGGCGTCCTTTCAGTTTTTGGTTGGAGGGGCAAGGATTTTTTTAAATTGGTCTGATTCACGCTGTAACGAGACTTTTTTAGGGGGGATTGCCTCAACTTCATTTTAAAGGTATCCCCTAACGAGCACATTTATGGTTAAGTGTTAAAACATTGAAAAGTAGTATCTGAATGATACTACAAATAATGTCAAAATTTGACTGCGTCAACTCCAAGGAAAAAGGGGGTCTGGGGTTCACCCCCAGGAAATTTGCCTTTTAAAGTAGTGTTTTAGCTCATTTTGAGACCCTTTGGGCTGCATCCAAAGAGAACAGTTTCTTGTAAACCACAAAATTTTCAGAGAAAAGAGTTGTAAATAAACGTCAAAGTTTTAAGGGGGCCTCCCCCAGAAATTTTTTTAAAAAATTCCATTTTAAAATAGTTAGTTTTATCAATTTTCAAGCTCCATGGGGAGCTAGTAAAGGGAAAGGCTTCTTATAGGTGGCAAAATTCTAAAGGGGAAAAACTGTGTAACCGACGTAAAAATTTTAATTTTTTTTTGAAATTACCACCTTAAACTCGTTTTTTATCTGTTTTTCAAACTCTTGGAGCACTAAAAAGGAAAAGCTTCTTGTAAGAGGCAGAATTTTCAAGGGGGAAAACACTGTTTAACAGAGGTCAAAATTATAGAGAGGGGCTGATGGGGGTATGCACTAGAAAATTTTTTGAAATTTCACCTTTGAACTGGTGCTTTTTCTCTTTCAAACTCTTTGGGGAGCTCGTAAAGGGAAAAACTTCTTGTAAATGGCAGAATTCTAATGAGGAAAAATCTGCATAAGGGGCCATTCATTAATTACGTAAGGATGATTTTGGCGATTTTTGACCCCCCTACCCCCATGTAAGGGTAGGTAAGATTTTTCAAACCCCTCCCCCCTATTCTTACGTAAGATTCCATTTCGTTTTTCAAAATAATAAAATGTTAGCGCACGAAATGATTAACAAAAAAAAGTTGAAACCAAAACTAATAAAGATTTCTTTCTCTTTTTGCTTTTGTTTTGTTTCGCCTTTTGACAACTGGAAGATGGATTCAACAGTTTTAATTTTTTTCTTAACTTAGTGCTACTCCAATAAAAAAGATACATCTGATATACCTTCATTTTTTTAAATTAAAGCTTCGATAATATACCAGCTTTTTTTAAGTTTTTCTGGGGTTATTCAATAGTAATTTAATTGGAATTTGTTTAAATTAACTTGGGAAAATCTTACGTAAGAAAGGGTTTGACCCCCCCACCCCCCAAGTAAGGGTATGTAGAGATTTTTCCAACCCCCCCTCCTCCTCGAGACCCTTACGTAATTAATGAATGGCCCCTAACCACCAACGTAAAAATTTTAGAGGGGGGCTGGGGATCCTTCCCCAGAATTTTTTTTTAAAATTTAACCCTCCAAAGTAGTGTTTTAACTCCTTTTGAGACTTTTTGAGTTACATCCAAAGCTCCTTGTGGAAGTTACAGAATTTCCAAGGGCTATTTTTCAGCAAGGGCTATTTTCAGCTATTTTTCACATAACAGTGGAAACCTTGGGGGGTTGCCCCCTAAGGTTCAACCCCCCTGCCCCCCCCCAAATGACGCCCATGTTCTGCAGTAAGAGTCAGCCGCATATTCACAAAACCTGCAAGGTTTTTATACTTTGATACTAACAATACGCATGCGTATGGACTTGATTTTAGCTGTGTTTTGGAAATTTTAATAAAATATTATCTGGGCATAGAACCCATGAACTACCACATGCTTTGCAGGCTTCTTACCAGTGGTGGATCCAGGATTTGGTTTTGAGGGGGGGGGCGAAGAATTTTCTTAATCCAAAAGAATCTTCTTGTTAATGTTAATAAGTAAAAAGTAAAGTGAATTATCCTGCTCCAACTACCAAGTCAAAAACCCACTTTTCAACTCTTTTTGGTACGCCCTCATTCAAATTTCGGATATAGATGCTATTTTGCGTTTTGACAAACAGTAAAATATAGTGGTAATAACAGAGTTACAAGCGCCAAGGGGGTCTGGGGGTAGAGATGTAAAATTCCCATATTTTTGGGGAGGCGTGAAAAAACCCGGGATTTTTGGGAATAAACCGGGAATTTTAGGGGAATATTGGGAATTTTGACCGTAAACAAACACAACGATATTTCACCATCAGTTTTCATTTTCTAGGACTTTTGAGGAGTTTAAGACAATTTTAAACATGATCAAACACCAGTAATTGATAGTTCTTTCTATAAACTAATTAGATTATTTCAGGAGGTTTATAATATTATATCGCTTACCTCTGTTTTTAGCTTAAACCGAAATCCAAGTCTTAGAATTAAAATTAACCTTAAAATTATACATATAAGAGTATTATGACACTTGAAAAATACTTGAAATCACTTACTTTTTACAAAAAGCTAAAGAATCAAAATTCCCAAAATTTCACTCTAAAATCTCGAAACGGGTATATCCAAAATTCCCATCCCAAAAAACCGGGTTTATTCCCGGAAATAAACCCGTTTTTTTCCAGCCTTTACATCTCTATCTGGGGGTCCTCCTCACCCTGAAATTTTTATAAAATGTGACTTTAAAATAACATGGCTTTAACTCATTTTGGTGCATAAAATTTCATATTATATAGATTAAAACTTTTTTTTGAGCTTCTAGCCCCCCTAGATCCGCTAGAGGAGGGGGCTAATGCTGAATTTAGGATAAAGCTCATTAAATTGTGAACGGGCTAATTCTGTATAGGGGCTAATACTCAAAGGCCCCTTTAAATTGTGAATTGAATCTGCAAAAGTAGGGGGCTGTAAATCGCTAACGAGCTAAAGCTTTTTAAAGCCTCCAAAACATTTTCTACCTACAGCAAAAGTGATTGGAACGATATTGTAACATGAAAATGAACAAAATCATCAATTATTTATCATATTAACTGTAAAATTAACCTTAATTAACGTAATTTGAGCATTTTTTATTCTCTAAACCAGGTGTTGTATTTTTGTAGCTACCGGTATAAGCCATGCCACTCTCATCCTGCACGTGCATTAGGGTGGAGCGAAAAAAACGAAATTTGAATAATCAAAACGTAATAGCGCGGAAAAGTTGCCATTTGTGGTCAGAAACTAAGTCCTAAAATTTTAGACCGATCAATTAATGTCTTTTACCGCCGCAAGAGGGCTAAAGTTTTGAAAAATCGTAAAAAACACGTATTTTACAGAAAAAAATTAAAAATGCCTTAATTTACCAAAATATTTTCTAATTGGGCACAATATGTACATCAATGAGTCATTCAAGTGCCCTTAAAAATTAATTTCCGTGAAATGAAATCTTTAGCCACAGCAAGGGGGTCAAAATATCGAGAAAATGCAAAAAATGACAATTTGGGTGTAATTTTAACTCATTTAGAGTTTTCATATTTTTTGCATTATTTTTTACCTGCTTCGGACGTAATTGTAAAAGGCACTTTACTGCTTAAAATATTTAGCCCAAATTTATCAATATTTATCCCCTATGTCACAAAAAATAGGATCTTACACTAAACAGTCATCTTAAATGAAAATTATCCAGAAAACAATTACAGATAGGTTTAAAATTCAAAAAGGAAATCATAAAAAGTTCTTTCAAGTACGAAAAATAGTTGGCAATCGCAAGTTTAGATATCATATTGATTTTGCAAATTATGGTGGTAAATTAACTTGAATAATTATTAAAAAATATATTGCGACTCGGGTTGAATCCTCATTCGTTGAAAGACTAACTGCATGGTGCTACAATTTTCTGCACATTTCCTCCATAAACTTAGGTAACAGTTTTGGTTACTACCTTAACATATTTTCAAACATATTTCATTTCATAGATAGGGCTGACTTAAAATTCCTGAAAACAGGATGTTCGCAGAAAGTACTAGTGTTCCATAAAATAAAGTGTAGAACATACACAACACATATTCGCATGAAGGTTCTGTAGGTTGGAATGATTCTTAGTTTTATGCTTTATGTGTTTTATGCACTTTTTATGGTTTCCTTTTTAGATTTTAAATCTATCTGTAACGGTTTTCTGGATAATTTTCGTCGTTTAAGATGATTGTTAAGTATAAGATCCTATTTGTTGTGAATGAGGGATAAATATTGATAAATTTGGGCTAAATATTTCAAGCAGTAAAGTGCCTTTTATAATTACGTCTGAAGCAGGTAAAAAATAATGTAAAAAGTATGAAAATCCTAAAAGAGTAAAAATTACACCCATATTGTCATTTTTTGCATTTTCTCGATATTTTGAACCCCTTGCTGTGGCTAAAGATTTCATTTCACGGAAATTAATTTTTAAGGGCACTTGAATGACTCATTGATGAACATATTGTGCCCAATTAGAAAATATTTTGGTAAATTTGGGTATTTTTAATTTTTTTCTGAAAAATACGTGTTTTTTACGATTTTTCAAAACTTTAGCCCTCTTGCGGCGGTAAAAGATATTAATTGATCGGTCTAAAATTTTAGGACTTAGTTTCTGACCACAAATGGCAACTTTTCCGAGCTATTACGTTTTGATTATTCAAAATTCGTTTTTTTCGCTCCACCCTAACGTGCATGTTATTTTTAAGAGAAAGAATTTTTAATTAGAATATTAGGTCATCCCGAAAGTTTTGTCGCTCTTGGGAGCATCTGTATACAATGTATTTTTTGGTACTTTTCCATTTCGGTAAACCAGAAAAGTACTTGTACTTCTATCTAAAGCCAATTTGGCGAATTTCGGCTCTTTTTTTGTTGGCTCACTTTTCCAGCTTTCCTAGTTTCTACGATTAATAAGATTTTGTTTACTTCAAGTTGCTATTAATTGAAAACTTTCAAAATTAAAATTCAAAGGAATTTAACTTTAATTTTAAGTCATATTAGGATTGTAAGGAAGATCTTTTTTATTAAATAAATTGAAACTCATTTTATACTACTTTTATAGAGCGGTGGAAGAATTTCCAGCGATCTAGATTCCTACAAATGATCATCCGGATCTTTCTTAATAGAGGGTTAGGAGTAGCAATCCAGCAATTTAATGTGGATGATTGTGATCAAACTCCCCGGATTTAATGTATAAACAGTAACATTATATCGGCATTGAAAATTTTTTTAAATAAGAACTAGGATTTTTAGGCTTTTTTTATTTTAAAAAAAGCACTTTTCTGAAAAATTCTATCTTTTAGCTTTAAAAAAAAGAGAAAAAAAATTAAATTCTGCTTCCTTCTTGTGTTTTTATGTAGTATAAGGATCAGAGATACATCAGTGCAAATTTTGATTCAAAGGAACAATTTTTGTAGAAATAGGAGGATTATTAAAAAACGTCCCTATAAAGGGACTCCAGGCAGTAATGGGTTAATTCATTAACAATGTTCATCTAAGTATTCCCACCTGCTAACAACTTCAGTAGCGTATTTGCATCACAAAATTTATAAAACAATTGGTTTGTTCAGTTTGACTAGACTTACAACTGCAATGTTCTTACATATAAAATTTGATCGGACACAATCCACTATAGAAGCAAACAAACAAGATTCATTCGTCATTTCTTCAAAAATCTCCTTTTCTTGGCAAATCAAAAGACACGAAAACCGAATGTACATTTTTATCCGGTCAAATGGCAACAGCAGGGATAATAAGGCCGTACTTAAAAGGCGGCCATATTTGCTCAGAGCGCTCCACTGCCATTACAGTGATGACAATCTATTATTCAGTGGCAGAGAAAGTAATCCATCATTTTCAGATTCAGGCACAAAGGTCTCCCACGTCTCGCTGCGGAGGAAAGAGGAGAATAAAATGGGACAGATAAAAACAAAAATTGGAATTTCCTTCAAAAGGGATTGGCCAAATATTGCAAGGAACGAAGTTCTCCGAGGTAGTTAAAAAAGAACGTGATTTGATCGTGCAATTTGATGATGTTTTGAAATAAAAATGAGAATTGCTTCTGTTTTTTTATCTGTTATTTTACACAGAATAGAAATATATATATTTTTAATTTCACTACGACCCTTAATTAAAGTAGATTTGTTAAAGTATACACTTAGTAACCTGTATTATGAACATAAAAACTAATATAAGGTAACAGTTAGTTTAACATTTTTAATTAAATCTTAAAGTTTGTTAAGAAATGTTTATGCAAGGAAGAGCTGTTAACACAAATATTTTTACTTTTCAAATTTTCTAACGAACATTTAATATTTTCATGTGTATATTAATATATCATGAGAGATAAAAATATACTTATAGTGTTTTTGAGCATTCTGTAAATGCTATTAAATTCAGCTAATGCAATATGAAAAAACCAAGAAAATGGTTGTATAATTCATTTCTTTTTACAAAACCCGACCAATCTTTTAAAATACGTTCATTATCTGTCATTAAATATTTTTTAGACAGATCATTTGCATAATAATGGGAATTGTGATTTACGGAGAAGGGGTATAAGACAATTTTAAAGACTTATAAGAAGAGAGGATTTATGATAGCAGTAATTTTTCTTTGGAGTCTAGATATAAAAAATATTTAATTGATAGCTTCTGAGACCAAACACAAACACAGAAAAACTGCTTTATTTAAGAAATAAACCAGCATTTGAATTATAGGTAATTTTACAGTAGCGGTGTAATTTGTGGTTTCTTTTTGGTTTCTTTTCCCTATTTAATTCTTTCGAAAGAAAAAATATACCTTGCGCTTTTATTGTTTTAAAAATTATGTGTAGTTTTGGGTGTATTTCTTTATTATACCGAAATACCGGAATCCTATTTTTAAAAATCAATACCAATTTAGTTCGCCTAGCTTTTAAAACTGTACTCTTTAATAAAACTCTAAGTATGCATCATTATTTGGATAAACAATTAGGCAACGCCGCGCCGTAAAGTTTTGGTTTTTGACACCTCCTGAAATTTGAATTCTTGAATTGGGGTAAGCCTAAAATTTCAAAACTTAAAAAAAAACTTCATTGTACACTTTGTTATCGATTTATATTACAGTTTAACATGTTAAAATTAGTATAAATCAGTGACCATCTCAAATTTTTTTGCTTCACAACTAAAATTTGCTTTTGTGAAAAAAAACGATCCGGGACAAGGCCAATGTTATACCACTTTAAGGTAATATTTTAATTTACAATTGAATCGTTTATTTCAGAAACCAGTCAAGTGACAAAAAATTGAAAATTGAGTTATCTGTCAATTACTGTTTTGTAAAGGTAAATACATCGTTTGATGCAAAAAAAAATCAAGTTCTGCCCCCATGTGACGGTGTAGCAAAGCCTAGAAATCCTTGTTTATTTTAGAAAGAAGACAAGTGACAGCGCTTGACTAGTTTCTCTTCCAAACTGTGTGAGTTTTGTGTCGCGCTGAGCTAATATGGCAATCCTGTTTTTTATTCACCGCAATGTTCTAAATTCTTCAGTTTTGGTTTCGTGTGGGACAACATTGTTGTTTGTGTTTATTACTTTGCAGTGTCCAGTTTAATAACTGTCTTAGAATTGTTTACGCTGAATTTGTTAGAACATTTGTGGTTATTACATTGTATTAGTAATCATGTCTAGTTCTGATGAAGAACCTGCCTCGAAGCGAAGACGTGGAGTTGTCAACAAAGAGACTTATAAATGCTCTGAATTTTTTTTCGAGCTTAATTTTATTTCGTGAATATTGCAGGTCCCAATAAATGTGAAAAAAATTAAAGATTTACAAGCTCTAAAACCCTTCTTGGTTGGATACCAATAATTGTATGAGAAAATTTTTCAATGGCCTACAACAGAAGCAGAATGCACAATAGATCGAGTGTATGATGAGGAATAGTCATTCCCAGAACACATATGTATCCATAACAGGGATATTAAACTCTGTAAAAGGTTAATTTTTCATTTATTTTTCAAGTCCCAAATGAAATTGGAATATTTCGTACGACATTTACGATAGTGATGGTCGTTTGTTTCAAAAACCAGTCAAGTGCAGACTTTTTATTATTTTTTTACATTTGTCAATATAGATAAAAAAAGTTTCATGTTTATAAAACAGTTACACAAGTGGATAACTTTCATAGAAAAAAATATATATTTTTTTTAAATTTTAAAGTTGGTAGGAAGTTTTCTTTGATTTACTCAAAATCAACAGTTTGTCACTTGACTGGTTTTTGAAATAAACGATTCAATTGACGTTTCTTTTATACAATATATTCGATGTTATATAAAATGCTTAAAAAACGCCATTTAAAGAAGTGGTTATAGCTTCTATCTTTTTTTATTCTTCAAAGAAGAGTTTTGTTACACAAATTTAAATTTGTTTTTATTATGTACCAATCAAAGGCACCGATAATATTAAATGAGTTACCTATTAAAGGCGTCTCTTGATGGTGTGAAAAATGTTTTAGAATATAATTTTAGTATCCATTCCAAAATAAAATTCCCAAATCTACATAACATAGCAATACAATCGACCCCCACGACATTCCACCATTTTCAAATTCATGGTTTCCATTCACAGTTATAACAATAGAAAATCTGACATTAACTATCACTCGACTCATCGCTATGAAATATGACGGTAGTCACACCAAAAAGAGGAATCTCGGGAGAAGGGATCAGGGAAAAAAGGGCATCACAGCAAAAGGGGCATCCCCAGGAATAATTTCACATCGAGTTATCCATCAATGTCACGAAGGTAATTTCTCTCCTGCCCGAGAACACGCGCTGCCATCTGCCGTGGCTGAATTTATTTAAATTCCAGCTAGTGATGGCGGCCATTAGAGATATCTGCTGTGCTAAACCAAAGAAATGAGTTGAGGTGTTTTGCTGTGAGTTGGAATGGAAGGGGTGGAAACAATGGGGTTCGGATGTAATATCGTCTTTTTGCTGAGTTTTGTGTGAAATTATGATGGTTGTTTTATGTTGAGCTGTTTTATTTTAGAGGTGATGGATTTTGAGTCCGTTGGGATCTTGTGAGTAGTAGAACATGATGGATTCACCACCTTTGAGCGAAAAGGCTTAGTATTATATAGAAATAGATCCCGCTGTAGAGTTCATGCAGATAAAATTAAATTCCATCATTTAATTTGAAAGAAAATTAAGTTTTAATCTATTAGAGAACCTTGAATTCATATCTTTAAATAAAATTCTGAGAAATCATTAGATTTTATGATACGTATTTACCACATAAGCATGGTTAAATTTGTAGTTTCTGTAGATGAATTTAGTGCAGTGGCGGATCCAGGGGGGGGGCAACAGGCCTTTTGCCCCCCCCTTGGGCTCAGGTACCTTTTTAAAAAATTACGGTAAGAAAAGGTAAAAAAGAAAATCAGATATCCGAAATTCGGACAAGGTATACAAAAACAAGTTAAAATCGTGTTTATTTGTGTCAAATTTCCAAAAATTTTCTGGGGGAGGACCCCCAAACCCCCTTTTGTATTTGGAACTCAATTATACAAGAATTCTTTACATTCTGCTCATCAAAATGAAAATCCTACACTAAAATGTATGCCTGAAATTCGGTCTTCAGGTACAAAAACTAGTTGAAAACCTGTTTTTAGAATACATTTTTTTTAAATCTTCTGGGGGAGGGCCCCCAGTCCTCCCTTGGTACATTAAACTTAACAAATTACTCACAACTTCTCTTATTCTGTACACTTTTATGGCGCAAATTTTACTTAAAATATGTTTCAAAGTTTCATTAAACTAGTATGTATGGGAGGAATAATTTTAGGCCCCTCCTGAAATAAATTTCTATAGTATACGCCACTGAAGGGGAATGTGCACGAGACCAGCCAATCATTTGTTAACCTTGCCCATCATTGTTATTTTTTGGTTAATATGATGACTAATTTTTAAGAGGATATATTTGGAGACTCTTTCCAAATAAAAATCTATATACGCCTCTGGGGTGATGAAAAAATAGAGGGAAGAAAATTGGTGACCTGTGGAGCAATCAGCCACATAAAGGTCGCCCGGGTCGCTCACCCTGAAAATCGGACTTTGGCTTTGGGTACCAAAACGAGTTAAAACCCTGATTTTAGGGTCAAATTTCCAAAAATTTCTCGGGGAAGTCCCCAAGATCCCCTTTTTGATATTCAAATCTTTATTTTGTTTTACTTTTGTATACTATAAATATACTATACATCAAAATGCGAATCTTTCCTATAAATGCATTAAAAAAGTACATAAAACCTGTGAGGAATAATTTTATGTCCTCTCCCTAGTTGCAGAAATCTAGCTTTTGGCCTGATAAAGACTTATTTTTCAGAGGATATTTTGGTTCCTTCAGAAATAAATTTATATTTACGCCACTGACATCTAGAGCAGTGATGACCGCTCATCTCAAGGGTCTCTCTGGAAGGATGTGGCGTTAAAATGCTATCCCCGATCCCATCTTAAATGTTCAAAAATGAGTCAAAAGACTACTTTTTAAGGTAAAATTTAAAAAAAATTCTGAGGGAGGGACCCCCAGACCCCCTTTTTCCGTGGGAGGTAATCCAAGTTTTTTCATTAATAGAGTGAAATTTTAAAAAATTTTTTGGGGAAGAACATCCAACCTTCTTAAAATGCTGTTGCCCCCCCCTTAGGTCCAGGCTGGATCCGCCACTGATTTAGTGTTGAGAAAGTTTATCTGCATCGCTCTACTAATTAGTATGCATAGTTTGATAGAATGAAAAGGTAGTATTTTTCATCTTCGTATTAAATAGTAGTTTCGTACTAAATTTTAGTAGTTTTCATTCGGATTCTTTTCAGAAATAATATTAAAATATATATTTTAAATTTCATGAGAAAAATTAAAAAAAATTTTTTTCCTAATGGGCTGGTACAATTGGACATTATCCATTTACCGCTGATATGCCCTAAGAAGTACCTACATAGCGTTACCCAGCGAGCACCTGTGGACCGAAGCCACGGAGGTGAGGTACTGTTACCCGCGCCACACACACATTCACTTGCACAACCCCTTTTTACAGGGGGGCCGCATTCATTCATCACACTAGGACAGAAATTAACATCCATGCCAAACGGGGATTCGAACCCCGGACGTACGGCTTCGCAGTCAGATACGCTAACCACTCGGCCAGCACGTCGGTAAATTAATAAATATTATCACAAACCATGTATGCAAACGAATTCTTTATAAATAAAGGTGAAAATTTTAGGACAAAGAACCTTAAAATAGTGTTAAATTTTCTGGTGAAGAAAAGAAACATAATGTGCTACTTAGAATCCGACCATAAAAATATTTTTGAGACAAACGAAGATATTTTAATGATTCACTCCTGATTTCCTGGTTAATCGCGCATCTAAAAATTGTACGAGAGTAAATTAAAAAATGTAGGCATTGCAATAATTAAAGGGCTACAAAAAGCGTTCCAACACCTTCTCAGCATCCGCAAAATAGAACTTTCGTTAAAGCAACACTTTCACTCAACCCAAGTAAGTACACAATCACTTCCCCATAATGCATCCTAATGGCACTTATTACGCCAATTCGATTCGCGAATAAACCATAGAGTTAGTACAAATATAGAGACAGCTTGCTCTTCTCCGTAAAGCAACCCTGCATGTCGAAAACTGTCGGACTTGTTTGGGTGGCAGAAAGAAATTTTTAACATGGGAAGTCCCATAGGCGGGTGGATTTTGGGGCATAAAAACTACTCTTCCTCACAGAAAAATCAGGATAAAATGATACCGACAATTTTCCATTCGAGAAAAACCAATGACAAATCGTTTAGTGAAGAAAAAATTTCTCTATCTGAATTAGTTTTTTATCTGTGATTTTTTTAAATCCCGCGGATTCGGAAAAAACAATTTTAAAATGTATTTTTATAATGTTTCTGGGGCAATTTCTTTAATAAAAGCTTCACATTATGTAATATGAACCCTCCTGATTCGATACGAGTCATTTCCAATTCGTTTAAACGAGTATTTAAGGGAGAAAATTGCTGATTTTGTGGCCGAGGTAGAAACTGGAAGCAAAGCTTGGCGGTTTGAGCTTGGCGCGCGTTTTTGCCGTAGTTTCTTTACGTGGTCAATTGAAATAACTTACTGATTTGATTTTGATTTATAAAGGCCATGATTATCTGAAATATTTCTGCATCTCGACGCATTTAAATGTTAAATTAGCTTTAATGTTGTTAAATTTTTATTTAAGTTTTTAATTCTTACCATTAATCTTCTTTTAATTTTTATTTTTTGATAGGGGGAAACTTGCAGTAATCTGTGTTAATCTTTTCTTTCTAAGTAACAAACGATATTTTTAAAAATATATGGACACTATCGAATCTTCTTTTTTAACTTACTACATTGTTAAACTAATAAGAAAAATATATATAGAGGAATTAAGAGCAGAAATTTTGCTTCCAGTGTTCGGTTAATTTAAAACAGTCGTATTAATGAAACATTATCTTACCTAAAATAATTCACGACACAGAATATTCCTTGAACTTATATCTATGGATTTTCCCTCCAATCTAAGGCACAAAGAATCTAGGGCAGCTGTAATTCCCTCCTAACACCAGGTGATGGTTTGTGACATTCGACTACAGGACCACATCATCTGGATTTAACTTTATGAACTATGAGCTTTTTTTGTTTAAATTTATCACACTTTTCTCTCTTATCCTTGAAAAATGGTGAAGAGTTGTAGCGAATCTGATTGCTTAGAAATTAACTTAGTTTACCTATTATATTTTAATAAAAACTTATTTTTATCTTATTATATTTTGATTTAACTAACAAATTTAAATACAGAAATAATTTGATTGGCAATTAACTGAAAAATACCCTATTTCGTTTTAGTAGTTCATTTGGTAATATTTAATAAATAATATTTTGTAAAATGCTTAACTGATTCCAAAACTTTTCACTTAATAAAATAATTTTTTTGCAAGTTATAAATAATAGTTTAAATTTTTAATTTTCTATTAAATAATGTTTAAAATTTTTCCTTAAGTGTTTATCAAGACAACAAAAAGTTTAAAGTGTAAAAATTGAAGTATGAAATATAAACATGATATGAAGTTAAACATAAGGAATGCATGCATTTAATATTAGTTGTTTTTCTTCTGAATAATATTAATTTGATAGCGATACCTTTAAGGGAATCTAATAGTGATATAAGTAAAAGGGGATTTTAAATGGTATTAGTCACTAGAATATTTTAAGCTATCGTGTTTAATTGGCATTTTGAAATATTAAATTATTTGTAATTTTAAGTTGTTCGAATTAAAATAAAAAAATACAGTATATCTTTAAGTAGACTTACCAAAGACAGTTTTAACAAAAAATAGTATCAAATACCTGTTTTTTGTGTGGGGGAAATATATTTCCTATAGAAGAAAATTACAGAAAAAAATTGGGAGATACGAGTAGCATTGTTTTGGTGGAAGCATCGACTAAAAATGAGATTTAGAACATTCATATTTTATTATTAAAGCTGCAAAATTTTTAAAACTTTCCTTCAAAAAATAAAAAGAACATTAGATAGGGCTACTGGTTGGAGACAATTGAGATAAAGACATCGAAAAAAGCAAGCACGCGAAGAACCTGAAACGCCAAAAGAGGGATTTAGAGGCCAAATTGGCAATGCAAAAAAAACCGATTTTGGGTGGCAGCGAAACGAAAAACCGACATGCTTAGAACAATGGAGCAGATGTTCCAAGCTGTCTCTGTATTTGTACTAACTCTATGGAATAAACCCAGACAACAACAATTCCACACACCAAAAGTGTGTGCATCTCCTCCCCAATTTCCCCTCAACGAATCGCCACTAGAACTTCCTTTTTACACACACCTCCATTTAAATAATTTGCGAACGAAATGGAAGGGAGTGACTTTCCGACCGTCGGGTAACCGTTGTGCGCATGCTCGGGTTAAAGGCGTGGTTTTAAAGTATTTAGGATTGTGGTAAGCGTGGCCCCGATGGGGGAAAGGTAGCGCGTCTACCTGGCGTGCGGAAGGTCGTGGGTTCGAGCCCGGTTATTATTTTTCAGTAAATTTAATTTAAATTTTTATAAATTCCATTAAAAATTGCAAGAATTAATTGCTCTTGTTTAACAGTCATTCCTTATTTAATTAAATTCATTGTGGTTTTTTAAATGTTTTACTTAGTCTAATTTTTAAAAAAAATAATTTAAATTATTAATTTATTGAAAATAAAATTATTTCGCTAAAATATTTTATAGAAACAGCAAGAATCAGGTCCACATGGATGCGCATTGCTAATAAAGTATAAAAATCTTGCAGGGATTGTGAAATACAGTACGAAACAATACGTCGGTCGCCATGGCCGTGGGACTTGCCGTCCGTCGTACGACGGTCGGCTAGCAACAGCCGAAATGGAACACGCTCTTTTTTCCCCATCAGGCCTCGTTATATTGTTTAATTATGCATCCACCTGGAGCAAACGGGTATTCCATTAGGCTCGTTTAGCATTGTCAACATGGGTTCAGCTGCCACTGCAACGTGCGGACTGGAAGTGATGTTTTTGCCACGTTACCCTCTCTCCGCTTAAAAGGTCTTTTGTGTCGCAGTTGTCTATCTCGCTAGCAGCGGGCTTTCCCTTTTTGTAAAGGACAACAATGAGTTCTCTAATTCGAACGGCCGGATTCTTGTGGTGCTTTTAAGGGGAAGAGAGGGGTTGGTGGAATCGAAACCGTATTAGAACCTCCTTCCTCCGTTCTATTTGGAACATCTCTTCGCGGGTCAGGAAATAACATTTATCTGGCAATGTTATGAGCATTAAAAACTCATCTAAAACACCAAAGAGATGTAAAATAAGCTGTATCTATCAGTTAAAGGGAAAATAAATGATAATGTGTTATACGTATAACAAACTACGATTTCACTGAATACTTTAGTATACAACAATAGTAACATATTATAAATAAATATAACTTAATTGATTATTATTAAAATGAACCAGGAGAGTAGTTGTGCACTCACTTTATATGTAAGAAAATAAATAAACTATACACAAACCTAGTATTCCGCATTCTTTTATTTCGATTAATTTAATGAACTTTTAACATGGTTTTTGTTATAAATTTGGGTTATACATCTTAAAAGTTTTGATCAATTCAAAAAACATAGACATCTATTTTGAGAAATATCTTGTTACACAGTTTTTCGCAAATTACGAACTCTACAGAATACGCACTTTTAAAAAGTTAAAAATTTTAAAGTTATATAAACTATGTGTATTGTATAGGTTTATTCATAAAGTATTGAATAAGTGTACAGTTTTTTCATTAAATTGCAAACAACAATTCATTTGATACCAAATCTAATAGACATAATTATACAGCTATAAATGTGATTAAAATAACAAATTATTTTTACTCTAGAGACTAACAATTTATTAAGCATAATACGGTTGGGAAAAATTTAAACATTTCAGAAGAGATGAAATATTTTTTGTCTCTTATAAAATATAATACGACTTCTAAGAAAATATTCCATTTTAGAAGGACCTATAAATAGATATGTCTCTCTAATGCCACATAGAGCAGAAAAGGCTGTACTTTAAACCAATGTTCAAATAAAGAACAACTTAACTATTCCAACTTATTCGGAACTTCCCCATAAAACTAGAAATCTCAAAAGGATGCATTACCATACCCACACAAGAAACAGAAATCTGCGAATATACAGATAAAAATCGATAAAGCAATAAAACCCTCTAAAAGGGGTTACAAATAAGAGAGGTTTAAATTTTCTCATAAGAAAATGGTAATTCATCACCCCACATCCCAGACAAAGAAAGAATTCAAAATGGAGGATATTCCACTTCACAGCCGCGAATAAGTATTCCGACGGCAGTGTTAAAGTGATTGACGGCAAGTACCAGATAAAAATCGCTTGAGTCCCAGGTGTTGTTAAATAGGTCCACTTTCGGAACTGAAAAAGCTGTCAAGTTTGAGTCATTTCTGTGGCGCTTACAATGACTATGGAGGGGGGTTGCACGTAGGGACGGGATAAATAAGAATTCCCCCACTTTTTTGGCTTCTTGTGCCAATATTTTGACAGTTCACATCTGTGAGTCAGATTGAGCAAATATCTTAATGGGGGCGTGAAGGTGTTTAGGAGGAAAGATTTCACGGGTGGGGTGCTTTGTGATTGTGATGTTTGATCAGTTTTGATTTTTGAATGGAATGATGGGTTCGGATGGCTGAGAGGGGAAATATTTGCTTTCTTGAATTATTTTGGTTTGGTTACCTTAGTTGAGAGTTTGCCCTGGCAGAAAATTGAATCTATAATTTGTTCCCTATGATCGGCGTTTGAATGTTAGTATCATCAATGAATAAAGATAAAAATAAGGAAATACTTTGTACAAACTGAATGTAATGTAGTAACAACGTTTTATACGTTGTTTCGTAGATTAAATTATCAAAGAATGCCAAAATTTCATTTCATTGTTTGATTAACTGTAATTATTATTATTTCTAATTTTGCTTTAATCCTTATTGTATTAATATCTTTAATATACTTTTAAATTTTTTATCTTAAATTGTATATTATCTTTTGATTTACATTATTAATATCTTTAATTCTTCCCATAACTTAAAATAATGATAACTTAATCATCTAATACAGAATCATTTATGTTAACTACGACTATAATAAAACCAATTTAAAAAATCACATTACTATAGTAGATATTTCCCTCATTGGTATTTACTCAATTAGTCTAATTTATTAAAATAAATTTATTACTTTTTAATTGCATATTGTACTAGAATCAATTTGAAAATTTTGAATTGTGAATATCAGAAAACTAATTCATTAACATGTATAAGCTAACATTACGAAAAAACAACATGTTATAAACCCCCCACACCCCGACCTTATCCCAATTTCAAAGAGATTAAACATCGCCATTCTACAACACGACATACTCTAAATAGCATACGAATAAAACCCTTTAAACTTTCCCCTCCAGCAATCCACACAGATACAAAAAGTACCTCAAAAGTCCCTCCCGATCCAATAGCACCCCGAATGAAACAACTTTTTAAACTTTCGAAACTAACTAGGCTGCTTTTACAAATTTTTAACGGCTAGAGCAAGCCCCCCGTTACAGTGCTTGAATAGTCTGAAATGAGGCCGTTGAGCTCATTTACATAAATACTTCCCTTTTCATTAGTAGACACAAAAGGAGTCGGAAAAGTTTTAATTGAATGCCTTCTAGCAGAGCAAAGCTCGCGATCTCGTTTCCATACAGAGAGATGTGCTGCCGTGTCTTCTATGAGTCTAGGCATAGTTCACAGTTCTTTGGAATCTCATTAACTCGCTTTGTGCGAATTGGTGAACTTATTCTTGGATAATTAATTTGTATGATGTCGGTTTACTTTGTTTTGTTGGATAAAAAGTATGAGTTCATCAAATATTAAATTATTATAAAATATCTTTGTAATGTAATGTTTTGCATTAAAAATAATTATAAAATACTAATCGGCAGTTAATGTGTGGTTACATGGATATCGGAAATAAAAACTAACGGTTTTGTTTCTGAAAAAAAAATTTCCATTCATAAATAGTAACTAAACAATCTTTAAATATGTATTGTTATTTTTTCACATACTTGAAAGCATTAATGAAAAACTAGCAGCGTCTAAGGTGGGATTTATCAGAAATACATTAAGCAATAACTTTATTCTGTACCTTTTATTTTTACCAATAAATCCACGAAATAAAGGCTACTCACTAATAATCTTAAACCGTTAAATTTTATCATTAAAGTAATATTTTTATTACATGAATTATTTAATCTTTACTTCTTTAATATTATAAAGAACTCAATTCAAATTATATTATTTTAATTACATAACTTATTGACTGTAATAAAATCTCGAGTTAATTTACATAACTTTATCATCAAATACAATTAAAACATAATTTCTCTTATGAAATAAAGAACTTGAAATAAAAGGTAAATAATTACTCATTTAAAGTAACTCTTTTGGAATTTCGGAGAATTAATTTAATCATTGTATTTCTACAATAGCTGTTTAATGATATAGAAAAGAATTAATGATCAATTTAAAAAGATAATGAATAAGCCATTAATTCTTTCTTGAATTTCGGTATAACAGTAATTTAAATCATTCACATTCATAACACTTATTAACTAACATCTATAGATTCAACAATTTCAGAAATTAAGCACATTAATGCTAATTATAGGTCCTAGCTTCCCATCCAAAAGTTAATCAAACCACTCAAAACAACAATATCTTTGTTTTCAGAGAAGTCAATAATAGTGCTTTCATGATTTTGGATCTCTCTATACATTTCCCCAAAATATTCCGATGTATTAAAAGGTATGAAATTCATTATGATTGCACTTCTCAATAAATTAAAAAGAATTTATTATAAACGCATCATCACCTGATGTTGAAAATAATATTTAAATATAATTTTTTTATTGTTTTAGAATTAAATGCATAAGGTCACTTGGAAAGTTATGTAGGATTTTGAAAATATTTGTGTTTGAATCTAAGTTAGTCCAAGAAAGTTAAGGGTTGAGGTGGAACAAATTGTAAAAGAAAGTTTGATGGGTGATTCTTATAGGAAATTTTCCGTAGAAAACGATGGTGAAACGTATACCAAAATTAACCGTGTCCTTTAGCCAATATGGCGGATTTTCCACAATGGCGGACAATCGTTTTTAACTTATAACTTCCTAAAAAATGTTAATAAAATTATGATTTCTGCAAAAAATGATTAGAATTTAGTAGCAAAAACAATGGGGAGCTGTTTTTTTCTCTTACGTTTTGTCATTTATCCAATATGGCGGATTTTCCAAAATGGCGTCCACTAATGTTTATAATAAAAAAAATTATGATGATAAATTCGTAATTTTTTCAGGATATGGTAAGAATTAAGTCATAATATTCATATCAATTTCCTTTCCTCAATGTATCAAATATGGCGGATTTTTCAAAATGGCGGACAATCGTGTTTTACTAATATTCTAAAATTCGTTAATAAAATAAAACTTTTGCTGTAAATTATTAGAATTTAGTAGCAAAAATAATGTGGAACTGTTTTTTGTCTCTTACGATAAGTCATTTATCCAATATGGCGGATTTTCCAAAATGGCGTCCACCTAATGTTTAAAATAAATAAATTATGATAATTAATTCGTAATTTTTACAGGATATGGTAAGAATTAAGTCATAATAATATTAATATCAGTTTCCTCCCCCTCAATGTATCAAATATGGTGGATTTTCCAAAATGGCGGCCACTTATTTAGAGCCTTTTTATTTTTAACGTTTTTACATATAAATAAATTTTATTTTGGCATAAAATAAATAATTATGAATTAAATAACCTATAAATGATATATTAACCAATATTTGGCGATATATAGAAATAATTTCAAAAAGGCGGCCGCATATTTCAAACTTAGTGGTAAATGTTAATTTTAGAATTTCTACCTTTCTCAACATTATTTACCCGTAAATATTAGTAAATTATAACTGTTCTGCTTATATTTTACCTAATAACATTTAATATTTCTAATTATTAATAAAATAAAAATTAGAAATAAAAAGGCTCTAAATAAGTAGCCGCCATTTTGAAAAATCCGCCATATTTGATACATTGAGGGGAGGAAACTGATATGAATATTATAATGACTTAATTCTTACCATATCCTGTAAAAATTACGAATTAGTTATCATAATTTATTTATTTTAAACATTAGGTGGACGCCATTTTGGAAAATCCGCCATATTGGATAAATGACTTATCGTAAGAGACAAAAAACAGTTCCACATTATTTTTGCTACTAAATTCTAATAATTTACAGCAAAAGTTTTATTTTATTAACGAATTTTAGCATATTAGCAAAACACGATTGTCCGCCATTTTGAAAAATCCGTCATATTTGATACATTGAGGAAAGGAAATTGATATGAATATTATTATGACTTAATTCTTACCATATCCTGAAAAAATTACGAATTTATCATCATAATTTTTTTTATTATAAACATTAGTGGACGCCATTTTGGAAAATCCGCCATATTGGATAAATGACAAAACGTAAGAGAAAAAAACAGCTCCCCATTGTTTGTGCTACTAAATTCTATTCATTTACTGCAGAAATCATAATTTTATTAACATTATTTAGGAAGTTATAAGTTAAAAACGATTGTCCGCCATTTTGGAAAATCCACCATATTGGCTCAAGGACGAGGTTAATTTTGGTATACGTTTCACCATCGTTTTCTACGGAAAATTTCCTATAAGAATCACCCATCAAACTTTCTTTTACAATTTGTTCCACCTCAACCCCCTTTTTGAGCTAACTTTCTTGGACTAAGTGTTGAAAATGCCGTTATAATAATAACGGCATTTTCAATTAACGGCAAATTTTTAATAACGGCAGTATATAATATAAGTGGAGATTTCAAACAAAGGGGGACTTAGCTTTGCATATATTTATTATGTATTATCTATAAGTATATTTTTAAAGAAACATTAATTTATTGATATAAAAATTCGTTTAATTTTAATGAGTCCACGTGAAAAAAGGTATTGTTTTAAATTAGAGTTAATTCTTGCTATTCTGAATTTTCCTATAAAATTTGTTTTTATATACACGGTAGACATCCAAAAACAATGTAATAATAAATGTAGGTATTTTTTACTTAATCTTTTTGCATAAAGATTTCAAAAAGACATTTCCATTTAATTAGTTTAAAATAAAAGTACAAAAATAAAGAATGGCTTAACTTAGAAAAACCCCAAATCGTTACAATGTTGAATATAATTTAAAGTATTTGAGACAATAAAACTTGCTTTTTTCAAAACACAAAAACTTAATTACTGCTAATGAAGTCTGTTCCAAACTAATTCCGTTTAAAAACAAACCCCGAAGGAATACATTTGAAAATCTGAAAAAAAAATCAGTTCTAGACCTTAATAACAATAACACTGTGAATCTACTGGGAAATAACTTTCAACCCTGATTACACTGGCCGAAACAACATTCTTTAAAGCGAATTATACACCATTAACTTTACCCTTTCAGGCCTAAGCGCCACAAATTTTCCATTGGACTCAACGGTAATCTCGGGCGGCTTAGTATAGAAAGGGTTAAAATACCCAACCCATTAACTCTGTGAAACAGTATCTTTATTCCAATCCTTCTAAAACACCGGTGACAGTTCCAACTGGGGAAACCCGAAACCCCCATTTTATACCTCCCGTTCTTTCATTCCCAATTTCTCATAATTGTTCGTAATCAGGTCCATCCTAAATACAAAATAGGCCCCCCTATGATTTATGATAATTAAAAATGTAAAGGAAGATAATTAAAATAAATAATGAGGGCAGGCGAAATTCGGAGATTAAACTTCTGGGTTCTTCCTCTGTTCCGCTTAATAAAAGAGGGTATAATGACGCCTCATTATAGGGAATCAAGGAAGAGATTTGGGGTTTCGAACAAAAGATGAGGGTAGAATTCAATATTGTCGACTCACCTTAATTCAATGAGTGAAAAGGGGTATCTCTATTGAGATGGATGTTTGTATAGATTTCAATGAAAAGTTATGAGGTGAATGGGTGGATGTTAAATGGAAGGAACGGAAGAATATTTACTCATTTAAGGTAGCATGGATGGTAGTTTAAAGTCAATTTAGAGCACTTCCAGTTGAAATTCGATAAAAGTTGCTTCGCAGCAAAAATTGTATCTATGGCTAGAGACAAATCCACCCCAGAAAGTAAAAATATAAGCAATCCTGATTTTTTTGGAGATGTTTTTTAGAAAACCTTCAATTACACAAAACGAAGTTCAGTGGACTTAGACCACTTTCATCCTAACCAGCTCATATATTTTTACAGCATCAAAATCTGCATAACTAAATCATATTTTAAGCCCAAAATCGACATTTTCTATTTATTTAAAAAATAAACGGTTCTTTGACTTGCTTTTACGTTCCTGCCACTCTTAATGGCATACAAAGACAGGGCACATGAGAATTTAATATTATTTTAATTATTTATTTAGAATATCTCGATGGGGTTTTTTAATGTACAATTTGGAGTGGTTTTTTTAAAGGACAGCACAAAACATGAGTGATTCTTAGAATAGAGATACTAGTTCCAAGAACTATTTAAAGCTAATTTTTCGTAAGAAATATATTAATACGACATTCTCGAAGGTTAACATATTTATCTACATCGAAGCGAAATATTCATGTACCCTGAGGCAAGATAGTGCATTGATGCATGTTTCATTTCCCTAATATATGATCATGAAAAGTATCAGAAAACAATTTGTATTAGGAAAGAGGCTTTTACAAACAGCCACATAACATCCCCGTTAGGATTATTCTGGAATAGACCTATTTGTATGTATCGAGGACAAAGCAGCATTTCATATGAATTCGTGGAATCATGTTAGCAAATAGATCTAACGGTAAATCATGTATCTACAATGCACTCTAAGCAAACACCGCTTTATACACTCGATGCGTTAATACCTATGAAATGAATAATTCACGCGGTATTCAGTTATTTTTATGTTGGAAATCATTGATTTTATATTCTTGGAATTTTTAAGAATATATGGAAGAATTTCTTTTGTTATCGCATCAGAGTGAGTATAGGAATATTTTTCGATGATAAACTGATGTTAGTGTGGAAAATGTGGTAAAATACGAAAGAGGGAAATATTAATACTCGAGAGATAACATTTTATTGCAAATATATTGTGGAAACTAGTTTTAAATTTACTACTGTTTGTAAACGGGCTGAATACCATTTTAATGTTTGTTTATGTTGAAAAAGTAAATACATTTCTATTTACCAAACACTACTTGAAGAGCTAAGGAAATTGCTGTAAAATCTACAGAGTTTGCCTATAATTTTTTTTGAAATGATTCTGATAGTGTTATTCTACTGTAAAAAAAACTTCTGCATTTCCTAACAATTAAAATTAAATTTCATGAGCATTCAAAATAATTTTAGCGTCTTGTTTTGGTTTTATCTATTGTTTTTTTATATTGAACCTTAATACTATTGATTCTAAAACAAAAAAAAGTCAACATAGATTTGACATAATGATCCAGTTATGAATTATGACCATACTTATAAGCTTTGCAAAATATTAACAAAATTGAATTTCGAAAATTTCAGATGATTTAGTATTACATTGCCTAGTTCTAAAATTGCAAGAAGATTTATAAATGCAATGTAAAAGGAAAATAAAAAGACCAATATGTGGTAATGGTAACAACTTAAGAAACTTAAAACTTTGGGGAAAAGTTTGGTGATTTAGATTGGTGTTTAGAGCATTTTTATTCAATGTATTTTTGTCAGAAAGCCTATCCACTAAATTTGCATATTTACTTGAGTTTGTTCGAATAGTTCATGTTATCACAATCCACCCCATAGTATATTGGATTGAATAACGATATTCGTTCCAGACTAAACTAGAACAATGAACCATAAAATTAATCCCAAAACAATAAACGTAATTAACCGACAGTTTCAATAAAACTGATCAGTACAGCATTCATAACCGTTTCAGAACTCCATGTATTCTTCCCATCGACATCCGCTGACTATTTTAAAACTCGTAGTTCCCAACACAGAAGAGTCCTTCCCACTAATAAACCCCTTATTTCCTTCCTTTCGCGACACAAGTCTCATCATTAGGGTCCGGCTTCTAAGCCCCCCAGAACCGGAAGCCAGCTAAGCCGGATCCCGGAATCGCACATCCGGACCATCCGGCAGTAGGTTCTGTTTCGGGTTTTTAAGGGATGATTAGTGCGAACAAGGCAATTACTGGTGCTCTAGTTAATGATTGCCTTTAACCGTTTTGGCTGATCTGGCCGGATAATTTGCGTCGCGCTTTTGAGATTGATGGTGGTTATGGACGGTTATGATCTTCGCCAGGTTGAATTGATTTCCCATCAGGAGTTGGGAATGGGCTGACTTTCGGTTTTGTGTTTTGGGTGTTAATTTTCGCCGAGTTTGCAGTTTGGTCATTGGGTCCGGCGCGTTTGGGGTATTGTTTGAGGGGTTAATTAACTGTGGGGAGAAAAGGTGACGCTGTGGAAGGCAGTTTGGAAAGGAAATCGATTCAGTGGAGGTAAATTATTTGTTGCAAATATGCTATTTTAAGGTGTCCAATATTAGGACTAATTTCCAATGTAAATGTTAGTGATAGGGTAGTTTATATAAAATTGACAATTATTGTAACTATAATAGTGAAAATATTTTCTTGGGTGATGTTTTTTATTTTACACTCGATACACATATCAATAAACTACTACTGGACTTAATCAACATAAATGGAACCGAGAAAAGGTCAAATAACTAAATAAAAAAGAGAAAATGAAGAAAGCTTATTTAACTGATGGAACAAACTTGTGTTACATAGATGAAGATTTATTGAATGCATTTATTTAAAGCATAAAGTTAACTGTGTCCTGCTAAAAATACCACCAACCTGTTTTTAACACTGAATATTAAAATATTGCCAAATTTTCATGGTTGTCATTGATGTAACTATATTTTAATAGATTAGTTTGCAATTTTCGATACCACTTCTTATTTTTGGCCTCCAAAATAGTTTTATGATTATTAGGGGGGCAGTTAACGTAATTCATCCTTACGTTCCTTTAGAAGAAATGTTGAAGACGGTTTACAATTTGACGACTTGCGGCTGCATAATTCCACAATTCTGAGTCTACATTACCATCAACACATTAGTTCATTTCTTTAATAAGCTGGGACAATTCATGTAATTCCAAGAATATTTCCCTAATTTTCAAAAATTAACGGTTTTGTCCTTCTCCATACGCTATTACCTTTTCACAGCTTTTATTTACAGCTTAGTTATCCCAAAAGTATTCTGACGCAAATCAAATTACTCAACTCCACATCGAATCGGACTCCATCGACAGAAAACACCACACAACGCAAACACTCCATAACAAAAACTTCTGAAAAACAAAAAAAACCCGCTCCCAGATCCCGAAATTCCCTCAGTTTGTTTAGAAAACGTTTATTCCACGCGAAGAAGTCCGAAGAAATTCTCGTCGCAATAAAAAAGAGGGCGAGGAGGAGCAGAGGGAATCAGTGTGGAAAAACCGCATTGGTCCGGTTCCGATTGTAATGATATCCCGGCGTCGGAGAAGGCGATAAATTCGGGAAGAATGCAATAACACCTCATTTTATGTCGGCCCCGATGTCGTCTCCTCGGCCTCATGACTCCTCATTTCCCCGGTCGTTTGGTGTCAACTTCGGTCTTGTCCGAGGAAATTCCGAGCTGGAGTGACTCCGGGAAGATCTTTTCCTTCATTCTGATCCAGAATATCCTGATTTTTGTGTAGGGCAAGATCTCTCTCTCTCTCTCTCTCTCTCTCTCTCTCTAGGGCTACGAGAAATCTGATGGATGGAGGAAGGGAGATAACACAAATTTTGGGAATTTTGTAAAGAAATGTAGTGTACTGTTAATTACTCCCAGATTCAGATTACTAAAAATTACTATTAAAACATATTGTACATAAGTCATTGTTAAGAGTTAAATTTTAAAAACTTTCAGGAAGGAATTTTGTAGACAAATGTAGAGTAAAACTTTGTAGAGAAATGTTCTTAATATTTCAATTATAATGTATAAAAATTTTTATTTAGTAATTTATCCATCGCCTATACGGGTTCTTTCCTCTTGGCGATTAAAATATTGTTCTTTTTTTTTGTTTGTATGTTTTATTGGTAACTGCATAAAGATTATTATTATTATGTAGTGTTGTATACTATAAATTACTCTAGATATAGGTTATTAAAAATATTTTAAAAATTATTGTAAGGCAATGTTTCGGGTTAAATTTTGAAAATTTTTTGGAGGGAGGACACTCTCTATACCCCTCCTTTTCTGACGTGGGATTTAATTGAACAGAATTATAAGAAATTGATGTACCAATCCAAGTTAAAATTGCACCCTTTCTAAACAGTTATACTTAACCAACAGTGCATGCATCTATTTGTAGCCTTGCGGGGTGGGGTGTAAAAATCTTGGAAGGATTTAGGGGGACATGACATGAAAAATTTAAGAAAGATTGGCTAGGGGTGGTCACAGTCCTCCAAATACACTTCAAAGTAGCCTAAGTTGCTATTCAGGTGTGTGTTTTAATAGTGAAAAGGTGGTTTGAATTAAAATCATTATACATATCACTTGAGAGCATTTTAAGAGAGCGACCTTATAGAACAGTCTGAGAATGTCATCCATTTTATCTTTCCATGAATCAGCCAGTTCTCTGGGTTAAGTTTTTTCTTTACACTCCTCCAAACAATTTCTTTAAACCGATGGATAATTTCCCCAGAGCTTTATTAAACCTCACCAAAAATAAGCCAAAAAATTATAAGCCTTTCTTACCATTACATTTCACAGCTTCATTCAACTACAAACATAAAAACCCTCCCCCAAAGTCTAGGAACAAACAAAAAACCTTTCAAATTTTATAAAAACATCTCCTTTTATCCGCAGAAGATGCTTCCCACACTACCCCACACCAACTCTGCGTCCTTTTTTATGACGTCCTCAAAATGACGTCGTTTCTCGAAAATTGGACGAACGGCTTATTTTTTGCAGTCCACTTTTTCTCCTTTTTTCATTATTATTTCTGGATCTGAGGAATCGGTCGTAAAGGTTTCGTCGCTGACATGCACTCGCTTTAGAGTCGGCTGTAAATTCGGTCGGCTGTAATTGGGGATGACGTTTAGACGTCGTAATCGGCTAGCAAATCCGAACGACCAGGTCTGAGCAGCGTCTGGAAAGGGAAAAATTGGAGAAGGGTGCAAATGAGAGAACGTATTTGACCTGAAGAGGAACATGTTAAATTTAGTATTCCTAGTTATATGCGAGAGTTAAGAAGTTATTCTCATGTAATGTAGTACAGTCGACTCCACTTAATATGATCACGGTTAATGATATCAATTGGATAATATTATCGAAATTGACCGGTCCTGATTATTCCTATTTAAATTAACGCAAAATGTATCGTTTTATGGGATCATTATCTCTTTTAATGTTATCAAAATTTGGTGAAGGTTTTGAGATTGATTGTTTCCGTTAGAAGGCCAATTTTAAGACAGAAGCATGCAAAATAAGTCATTAATTTAAAAATGTTATCTGCTCTTTTATTTTTGTTAAAGAAATGTTTTAATTTGCAAAATGCAAGGCTGAAAATCGTTTTAAGTACTTCAATATAGGATACACATTCGTGATTTTAATGCAAACAGTCGGGCCAATTTTTAGTATAGAACCGCTCACTATCATCAACCGAATAGTGTTATAATTTTGATCTTATATGTGGACAAATGTGATCACATTAACCAGAGACGACTGTTATAAAGTGATTGCAAAAACCACATATTATTTCGATATCTATAAGTTATGCAAAACAGTTCAAACCACAAAAGTTAAAGCTATGAAGTAGAATTTAGATTATTTTTATAAAACAAATATGTTTAGGTTATTTTTGAAAGGAAAAGGACCGTTTAGAAGTTACTTATAAGTACTTTGTGTTGAAGGGTGAGTTAATATTTGGTTATTTTTCTGTTAAAGGAAGAGGATATATAAGTACCTTACAATAAGTTATTCTTAAATTAGATAATTCAATTAAAAACTACTTAAATTTTTCAAAACAATAAAAAAATTGTTCAATGTTGTTCTTAAGGCAAACTTTTTACCACACAAAAAATTTAATTTTAAGATAATGATCTTTAAACGAAATGTATTACTGCATATTTATTATACTTAAGAGGGTTCAGTATCCCCTATGTCGACAATGTTAAAAAGGTTTATTTCGCTGTACCTTTTTTTGGAAATTATTAAAGATACAGCTTTCAACTGAAATGAGCTCGTAATTAATTAATTAGAACCCATTTTCTTGAACGTTTTACATTGTATCTCTAAAATTTTTGAAACATCGTATTTCCATGATAAAAAAGAAATTAAAAAAAAAATTACTGAGATTTTTTAAAAGCTCATTTTAGTCTAACAACTACATCATAACAGAAATGTTGCTGAAATGTTTCAACTGTTAGTTTGCTGGAAAAGGTACATCGAAGATGTAAAAACACAGTTTTGAGATATTTGCATTCGAAGTAGGCGCAGAGAGAAACACGGGTTGTTTAATTTCTTAAAGCAAGTTTTAGCATGTTTTAAAACCGATTACAGGCAAAAGCAATACACAGTTGGAAAGCTAAATATTTGCTCAATTTATCAAAATCTCAAAATCGATTTTTTGAAGTAGTCCAGTAAATCTACTGAAAAAAAAGCGTCAAACCGGGAACAAATTGATACATTTAGTTTTTCAACGGTTTTCACTTGGGAATAACCTAAATAAAAACATACTAAAAATCGGACAAAATCGGCTTGCCGGAAGTTTAATTTTTTTTTAAATTTTAAAAAAATGGCCGAAAAAAATTTCAAAAAATCAAATTATTGTAATCGAGACTTATTATACATATTTATAAGCCATTTTTCAGTGCTGAATACGAATATACTATTTAAATTTAAAAAAATTCAAAATTTCAATTTAAAAAAATTTTTTAATTTTAAATTAATTTAAAAATTTTAAATTTTTAAAAATTTTTAAATTTTGTAGTATATGCATGTGATACATGTCTCTAGGCAATATTTTAGTGCTGTTTACGAATATCAAGCCAACTTTTCAATAAAATTTAAGTTAACTGTGGAAAAATTGAAGCATAAAAAACAAAATTATTGAGAAAAGTGCTTCAATTTTTCCACACTTATTCTAAATTTTATTGAAAAGTTGACGTGATATTCATAAACAGCACTAAAATATAGCCTAAAGACATGTATCACATGCATATACTACAAAATTTAAAAATTTTAAAAAATTTAAAATTTTTTAATTAATTTAAAATTTAAATTTTTTGAAAGATATTTTGTCTTTTTTCAATTTAATTATTTTTAAAATGATTTATTATCAAATAATGTCTAAATATTTTCTGTATTACTTGATTGAAAGATTTTACCTGTATTTTCAACATTAATTTTTATAAATTAATTAATTAACTAATGATTTAATCACCAATTGTGGTTTTTTAGGTTATAGAGGTATATACCTACAACATCCATGGAAAAATAACCTCGGAAAATGTCTCAAACCTTTTTAACAAGAATTTTTAAAAAGGTCGATTTTTGAGGCCAAAAAAATTTAAAATTTGAAAAAAATTAAACTTTTTATTGTTCGATTTTCTTCCGTTTTTAGTATGTTATTATTTGAGTCATTTCTAATTGAAAACCGTTTAAATTACTTCTTTTGCAATAATTTTGTGGTTTTGAGTGATGTTTTAATTTTTTCAACTTTCCAAATTTTGAATTAATTTTTAAAAATTGAAATTTTTATTTTTTTTTTTAGTTTAAATGGTATATTCGTATTCAGCACTGAAAAATGGCCCTTAAACATGTATAATAAGTCTCGATTACAATAATTTGATTTTTGAAATTTTTTTCGGCCATTTTTTAAAAATTAAAGAAAAAGTAAACTTCCCTCGAGCCGATTTTGTCCGATTTTTGGTATATTATTATTTAGGTCATTCCCAAGTGAAAACCGTTGAAAAACTAAATGTATCAATTTGTTCCCGGTTAAGTTACAGATTGCCTGGACTAAAGGTGTTGGGGTACTGGACCCCTTTACGTAAAATGGTTGGTTTGTCAGTTTTTTCCTACAAAGAAGGTCATATTTTTATTGACAGCTATAAATGTGATCTATACTTGCCAAAAAACATGCTAGCTCGGTGCTCGAAAGGAATTGACGATTAGACAAAAAGTATTTACTCCCTTTTGATCCATAAACAATCTATTTTCGTTGGCCGCACACCTCCCAAACAGGAAAAGGAGAAAACAGACAACCACTCCCCCCAACACTAAACATCCACCCGCGAAAAGCGTTGTCCAGCCCCAGAGATCCTGCTGCTAAGTGAAGTACAGGCCGTTCCTCCAAGCTCAGCGGAAACCTTCGCAGATAGCTTTTTGGGAGTTCAGTCAGTCAGTCATTCAGCAGGAACCTTCAGGTAATCACCGAGTGTTGGAAACTGCTGAGCCGGCATTAGCTTTTGTTAATGGACGGGCGTAAAGCTTTTGTTATCTAACATTCTGTCAAACAGAACCGCGGTATTTTAAGTCCGAGAGTAAACAGAAGAGGGCTTTGCCTTCGCGGGGGTTTATATGGCTCCAAAAACGCGACGCGGTCGTAGCAACGCTTAGAGAATACAACACGAGTGGAAATTCAAGATTTCGACTATTGGAAGTCATTGTTGGGGATTTAAAACGCATTTCTCCAAATTTTAAGATTTTTTTTATCATTGTTTTTTAAAAATTTACGCTTGCTAGAATCGGAGGTGTGGCCTACGTGACGTCACCTCAGCTTTTGCCGAATCTTCAACCAATAAATACTTTCAAAGGAATGGATTTAACCAATGCCTAATACGCTTTCGTTCAAGTGTGTCGTGCCGAAGAAAGAAGTGACGTCATGCACCAAACCAAGAACCCTTCGGGGCGTTTTTAATTTTTAAAAAATTAACTGATGGTCATATTTCGAAAAAATAATTTTTAATTATTTTTAAAGAAACTCTATCGAAATAAATTTAATTTGAAAATCGTAATATTCCCTACTTCCTCTCGATGTTGACGTAGCTAAAATATGTGATACCGCAAACAAGTAAAAAAACATTGTTTTAACGGACACATTCAACAATCCTTTTAACAGCATGCAGGATCCATTTTACTTAAATTACAAATTTTCTCTGTAACTCAGCTGCACAATCTCAGGCGCTATATTTTTTTTTTGTGTTTGCGTGATCGCTATTCGCTGTGTTAATTCTAAAACTACTCATTATTGTTTTATTATTTTATGGAGGGATGGATGATTGGGTTTTTATGGCGCATGACCAAAGACAGGGTATAGAGCGCCATTATTATTTTATGTTTAAATCGCCTATTTTTTTAATTTGGATGTACAGTAAAAACCCAAGAACAGCACCGAGAACCACCACCGAGAAAGCACCACCATACACAAACCCCGAGAAAAATCACCCTTAAATTTTGAACGAAGTGTATATTTGGACGGCCAAAACGGCCAGTGGCGCATGCGCTGTAGGTCTCGTGATTACGTAGCAGTCTCGGCGCTTAGTGATGGAACCAATGGAACGCCGAGCCGTGGAAATTAGAGTAGAGTTTAGTTGAAAAAAAGCCGTCCAAATATACAGTGCCAATTTTGAATACTGTTTTATTTTAATACAACTTCTTAAGTACTACTGTTATGATGCAATGGTTAGCGAATTCGACAGTCATGCAGTAGTCCCGCGAGGTCGATTCCTAATGTTGATTGCTGATTCATAAATTTGATAGAATTTGTTTTTAATTTTGAAAGTTGTGTAAGCTTTTCTTTACTTCCTCAAAAATTATTTTAATGAATTATATATTCCCAATGGATTGTTATCTATCTAATTTAGCTCCATTTTATCTATAAAATGAATTTATCTGATAAATACTTTCAGTTAGCATCGTATCCTGCATCATTGTATTCCAGAGAAGATCTGTATGAAATTACAGAATTTATTTCAACAGAATTTCCCTGTACAAATAACAGGGTTTTCTGGCAGCAGATTTAACAGAATTCTTCCAAAAAAAATCAACGTGTATTTTAAAAGTGTAGTAGAATGGAATGACCAGATTCTTCAATGGCTCACATCATTGAGGGTAACGATAGGAAAATTTGTACGCGTTGCTCCGACAGCGTCGCGTTTACGAAGCTATATCAATCGGCCCTTCTGAGTAAACCCCGATATATTTATGATCACGAGAGAGTCTCTAAAATCTGCCAAGTGTTGGATTTGGAGCGCGCCATATGGAGATGGCTCGTCAGTAAGAACGTTGATGAATGTTGTGCCGCTTTTCCATTAAGGAATTAGTGCGTTTGCCTGGTTTGTGGTTATTTTTAAGACAAAGGATCGGAAGGGATTGTTTAGAAAGAGAAGCTTATTTGTGCAGATAAATCACGCTTCTCTATATATTCGTATGGTAGCACTATGTTCCATGAATGTAATTTGTTTTATTAACAGAAGGGATGTAATTAGTCTTAATGAAATAACTGTAATTATCTTTCAAAAATTTTGGTTGCCGTAATAGGTTTTGATAATCTGAATTGAATACTCTTTTGTGGAAGTTGTGGAATTACTTGGTAGCGTAAAATACTTAAAATATCAACATGAATTTCTCTATGCATTGTATCAATCATGTCAAAAAATAGCATGCAATAAAACATTATAAATTTTTTCCAAATCATATATTTTTCAGGTTATATTTATGTGTAAATGTATGCTTGACTTCTCAGAAATAGGATAACATTGGCTTAATCCTCTTTATTACGATCAACGACACTAACTTACCTATCGACGACACTTTTCCTTTTCAGTGGAAATTTTATGGGTTCAACATCTTTTTAATTTCTCTAAAAGTATTTTCTACAGAGTTCTACAAAATATTGACAGATATATCAGACATTGTTGATTGAGTTGTTTTGTAATAACAATATTAACAATAGTAGTTTATTTTTTTTAAGAATCAAGAATATTTTTTACTCCAAAAAATCCATTGCTTCTAGTATAGTATATGCTTAGTATTGAAAAACTTAATTTAAGGTGCTTTAAACCCTTTAAAAATTTTTCCATTTATTTAAAAAAAAGTACCTCACTATAGAAACACCACTTCTTTTTCAGGAGCAACACTACTAAAAATAATTTTCCCGTTTCATTTTTATTAAAAAATGCTACCTATGTTCCACATCATTGCTAGGAAAAGCATGAAAGGTTACTTATTTTTCCACCATAATTCAACTTTCACAAAATTTCTCTGAAAGAAAACAAAAAATATTTTAAACAAACTTCTCACTTTGCAAAAATAGATTACAATGGAGTATAAACAGAGTTAACTCCTTTCAACGAAACTTGCATAACGCCTACTCCTGGTTGGAGTTTTCCCTAAAGGTTAAGTGGTTACAAGCTAGATTTTTTATGCTATTCTTTCTCAAGTTTAAGCCCCGTGAAAGAGAACGCAAAGGTAAGTTTAGATTTTAATCCATCTCATCACGCGAAGAAAGGGTAAATGTCGGCAAACTTTGTAAATGCATTAAAATTATATTTCTTTAGTTTACTCTCGCTAGTTAAATTCAGCTTATAAAGGGGTTCAAAAATGTTTAATTGCTTAAAACTTTAAGTTCTTTTTGAAACACATCGAATCAGTGATATACTTTTAAAAATAATCACAACTTTTAATTGCGTAGGTAAATGTAGTATAGTTTGAGTGACAGTTTCCAACCTCCTATTTATACTTTCAATCCCCAAGCGTGAAAAGTGTATCTGATTTATATCAGACTTCTTTAGCAGAAAACCTTTTGTGAAATCCATCTTTTATGCTCGTATCTCGCAATTATTATACTTTCAGTAAAAAAAATTAAATGATATGACAAAAATTTAATATTAATTTACGCAATGGTAACTGAACATTTTAAATATTTGTTACTTGAGCTTATCTTAAATTTATACAACCTTGTAATAATAGTAATCTGGGTTTTTAACACACAAAAAGGGTTCCCCTTATACCACCCAGTATCATACGGGGCTTGCGGGGCTTTTAAGTAAAAATACAGAGTAAAACTACAAGGTTTCAACAAAGGATTTAGGAGTTGGAAGTACGTTTAAAATGTTATAAAGATTAATACGTTTCATTAATAAATTTTGTGAAATAGTCAAATGCATATTTCGAAGACACTAAACTATGAAGAGCGGGAGGCCACTTAATGTCAAATTTTTTGAGAGAAAGTTCCAGAGTGTGTCTCTGTGTAAAAAGTTTTAAACAGTGAACATGCTCAACATCTTCAACGTCCTCCACATCTTCGTCACCTCCGACACTAATGTCACAAGAAAAGTGTTTGGGCATAAATTAAATCTGATATTTTACGGTTACCATGTCCGGTTAGAAATTGCGCTATTTTGATAAGAAGAAAATATAAAAAAACATCTTCAAAATAAATTCTGTATGTTTTCTCTAAATTATTAACTGTATTCCCAAAAATATGTGTAAATAAAGAACTTTACCGACTTTTTGGGCCTCATGCCTTCAAAAAGACCCTTGTGCTAATTTTTGTATAGCGCTTGTTTTCTGCTTTTGTTTGTTGAGCAAATAAAATCAGTTCTTGTATGAAAATCCGCATAATCTTTCATCGCTCTAAATCTAAAATGTTTCATCAATATCAACTTTATGTGTAAATATGGACGAAAAAACTTTCTTTTCATAAAAAAGTTCAAAATTTTGTATATGTATTTCCCCCTGTAATATGAGAGAGAGAGAGATGAAGTTGTTTTTTTGGACATTTGCCTGCCGATGAAACAGCCGCTTCGTCCTTTTTTCCATGCCATTTGCGATGGAGTTTTTCCAGGATGAGCTCAATTTTCTATTATATGTTGCAGAAAAATGGTGATTGCTTTAATTTCGGATCTTTTGTTCGTTTTCAATGTGTTTATTATTGATTGGAAGTTTAGGAATTTGACTTTTATTGTTCTTTTTAGGGTTTCTCTTTGATTTATGAATTTAAAACAGTTGAACATTCGATGGTTTGGTGTGTCGGCCATCATACATATGTTGCATCCCCTGTAATATATTTTGTTTTGTTAACGCTCTCTGTCCACTTGCTTTTCGTAAAATTTTGAAGATGTTAATTTATGAAACAAATAGTCTTATTAATGATACACACATGATTTTTTATGTTCATAGAAAACAAAGGGTAATATTCCGTAATCGAGGTTTTCGCCAAATGTTGCCAAATTTTGGCGATAACCATTTTAATGTACGTAATAATGTTAAATATTGGCGTAATTTCCTCCACGCTTTAAAATACGATCTCGCCAAGTTTGGCGAAAACCTCGATTATGGAATCTGTCCCAAAACAAATGTTAAAAATAAGTGTAAACTCACAACTCTCAAGCGTCACCACCAACCGTGGACCGGTTACGTCCTTGTTAGGACTCATCAGCACGGTATAGGAAGGCAACGCAAGAGAGCGGAGGGCAAGTACTAGTCTAGCCGACTATAACTGAAAAAGTGGTGACCATTGATTAGTCCTCCACTCATCTGCTGGAATGACAATGGCATTCATAAGACAGATTTAATTCCAGAAAGGCATATACCGTGTTGATGAGTCCTAACAAGGACGAAACCGGTCCACGGTCGGTGGTGACGCTTGAGAGTTGTGAGTTTACACTTATTATCCGCTTAACCAGCAATAATTGGTGAGATTCTCCTTTCAAATGTTAAAAATATTAACCAAAAATTAAAACCCCTCTTACAGTTTATTTTATGCTTATAGGATTTCAAATACTTCTCACACACGTTATGCTATTAAAATAGACGACACTTCAAAAAGTCAAATTTGCTAATTGTTCTCCAACACCGTTTGTCACTTTTCCAAATCTATTTATAACAAACGTTTACAGTTCATCGCATGCAATGGCTAGACATCGACTTATATTTTTCACCCTCACCACTTCCTGTAGTCAATCACTTATTTTTATGATTAGGATTTGCTATTTGGAGGGCTCAGAATTAAAATGGACCAAGTCCACTTTTTGTCATTTATGAGTTAGCAACGCTATAACATGCACCAACTATGTAAAATTTCAGTGCAATAATGAACCAAGTCTTAGTTCTGATAATATCCGCTTGGCAGCAGCAAGTTCTGGTGCGTTAACATGTAATTTTCGTATGAAGTTTTAACTTTAAACGTCTGTAGCTCAAAAGTAGCTAAAGTGGACTTGGTTCACTTCTATTCTGAACCCTCCATTTGCTTCTTGGATACAAACCGAAGAGGAACCATTATCATAGTTTTGGTCTTAATTGTGGGGAATAATTTAATAATCCTTGGGATCGAGAGGTTTTATGTATCGAATCAAAGAGGTATCGATTGAGAGCTTTTTTTTATAATTTTTACTAAACACACAAAAAGTTCCCCTATACCACTAACTATTATACGGGGCTTACAGAAGTAAGTAAAAATACAAGGTTTCAAGAGTTGGCAGTACGTTTAAAATATTATAAAGATTTATACTTTTCATTGATAAACTAAGTGAAATAAACAAAACCTTTGGGTTATGATTAGGTTAGGGCTAATGAAATACGACTTCAGAGGCAAAGATACGGAGATTGTATTAGGATCACTGTATTGTAAACATAACTTTTGAATCACTGTATTGTAAACAACACAAGGAATATTTATTTAATAGGAACAACAGGTCCTTATACAAAATATACACGTTAAGAGAGGACCATTAAATAAACTTGATTCAGTATTAATATTTCAGCCAAATTTTAGCACTGATATAATGCTGAATCCTAAAATTCTCAAGTAAATAGAGGAAAGTGGGGTAATTTGATACAGCAAAAAATTCGAATACATTTTTAGTAGAAAAACTGACTTATTCAGATATTGTTTTTCTAAAAATATCTAAGAATGACTCAATTTTATTAAATCAATTAGAAAAATAATATAAGCTTAATGAAAATTAAAATTAACGACTTTTGTAAAAATCAATTTTATATCTAAGTGCCCCATCGGTGCTTGGGTCATTTTGATGTAGTAATTAAATTGCTCAAAATAGTAATTAAAATCAAAAATTTTGAAAAGTAATAAGCGTTATTTTAATAAAAGTGATCATAGCCCTCTCACATTACCGTTTTTGGAATATAAATCACAAATTTTCCACACACATTCAACATTCAAGGATAAAAAAATCTAAAATTTAACAAATGGTCATTTTTAACAAATATCTAATTAGGGAATTACGATGTTATTTTTCACAGGTATAGTTGTTCCTGAATTAGTCGAATAAAATTCAAATGCATTTTTGTCGAAAATCATCCAGAAATTAATTAGTTTTGTTTTGTTTAGTTTTTGGCCATTTATAGTACTACCTAGTCACTGTTTTTTTTAATATAGTTCTTTATTACCTGCAAAAGTGCCAAGATGTTTTACAGTCCCTGATTCCATCATTTGGTCTGGTATTTATCAACTGTATTTTCTTTTCGAAAGTTTATCAATACATATAGCTGGAATTCAAGCAGTTTCCAAACTCAAACACTAAGTAAAACCCATAGATTTAAAAATGACATAAATATCCTTTCACTGTAGATCATACTCTAAACTGATTTTTCAAAAAAATTATTGAGTGATTTGTCTTCCAACTCAAAATATGGGAACTTTATATGTATCAATGTGCCCCACGAGTCTATCAAAGTATCCCACCTCAAACTGTATAAATTTGCCCCATTTGTTGTTTTGAATAAAAAAAACTTTACTTAAAAATAATTGGAAAATGTTATTTAAAATTTAAGTATACTCCTAATGGTAAAAAGGATGAACCGTTTTTTTTAATTTACAGATCTCCGCAATTCAAATAGAATAGCTTCAAGAAGATTATACATTTTACTTAGAAAATTACTTTTGAAATTTTTGACGAACAAAAATTAGATTATTTCACTAAAATTTTTAGACTTATTACTGAGCTTAACGGTTTCATATGTTGTGTTTAGGCATACAAAGGCAGCTTTTCATAAAAACACGACTTATATAACCTTGATAATTTTTGAAATATTGAAAGTGTACTTGTATCAAATTGCCCCGTTTTACTAAATATTTCTTTTTTTTTATCAAAACGAAAAGACTGGGAAAGTGGTAAAGGTTTACGTAAATAGTTAATAATTAATTGATTGAAAAGGAAAAGAGTAACATAATTCTTATGAATTATCCAAATATTTCAATTTTATGAGGGACAACTAAAACATTATTTTATGTTTAAAACTTTTTTTATGTGATAAATATTTCACACATAAAACTTATTTTCACACACACAACCGACATTTACCAAATATAAAACAAATACAATTTGGTAGTTAAATTAGTTTTGAAAAATTATGTATAAATTTTCCACAATGAATTATAATATGAATACAAATTACTGATAAAAAAAATTTAAGGAAAGTCTTTTAAAAAAGCTTTTTGCGGTAGCTCTCAAATATAACAAGAAAACGCTAACTACTTTAAATATCTGAACAAAAACAAGTCAAATATTTAAATAAGTAACTAATTAAGTAAAAGAAGACAGCTTCAATTCGTTACATTAAGCTCATGTAATTAGTTTTAAAATTAATTACTGCCAAAATGAAAATATTTATAAATGCTTGAACCTAAAAATTCATCAAAGCTTAAGAATATTCCACGAATCTCACGCTAAGAGAAAAACTACCTTTCATCCATAATTAAGTACTTTTCACCGACATGATTTAGAGCATCCCAATTAAAGCATTTTGAAATATTAATCATCCTTTTTTTAAATTTATTAATGTTTATTTTTATTTCTGAGGGAGTTTTTTTTACTTCAATCAGGGTAAATGATTTTTAAATATTTATCTTAGTTACTCCCATAGCAGCATCGGCTTTCAGAAATCGGATGGAATTTTTGGTTTTACTTTTTATTCATTACTTCCGAGTTAATTAACCAATAAATTTCTCATATCGGGTGAATCCAAGCTATGATAACTCCCCGAAGTGACAAATAACCGATTGAGAACTGTTTATATTCACACGAAAAGCAGAAAAAAACCTCCTGATCAACAACCATAATAAATACAAGTAATCACATTAGTGAGATGCTTAATTTCCGGCCAACACGTTGTAACATAATTAGTCACGCTTGTGAATGCTCAGTTCTGTCATGAAATGTTGCTAATTCATTTACTGCTCATAACTCCACAAACATAGCCACTGTTGCTATATTTACGGTAGTCGTTTTTCTGACTGTCGGTTGGCAACGTGTCATGACTACGTTAATTAGTTGTAAGATCTGTTTTGTGTCGGAGTTTTCGCCTCTATATGGTCCATGGTGTGTGTTTCCACTGGATGCTTCATAAACAACGTTTCTTATGTTCAAATAGAATGGATGGTATATTTTGAGGGAAAACTGCAACGTTGTTACGAACCTTCTTATTTATAAAGGAGAGGAAAATTTGTATAAAGTGTCTATTTATTTAAAATGAATTAGTAAAAATGTTATTCAACCCAAGATGACTATTTTACGGAGATATGTAGTCTTATCAATACCCAGAAGTTGAATTGAGTTGAGTTGGTATGTGTGCTTTGCTGCAGGTATCAACCCGGCTTCGACACTATTGTTCCTATGTTATGGTTTTTTTACGTTTTAATGGAATAGACCGTAATCAGAAATTTTTCTAGAGCTTTTTGTTTCTTGTAGTTGTTTGATTTGTAGTCCAAAAATAGTTCTTCTGTTAATGGATCTGGGGCAGTAGCTTCTAGCAGTTCCATTCTAGCCGCATAATAGACAGGGCAGTGGCACAGAATATGCTTCCGATCTTCCACCTCTCCACAAATACAATTGGGAGAGTTGATTATGTTGAAGCGGTATAAGAGATTATTGGTTATCAACATGTTTGTTCTGTATCGTGCTAGAAGTACATCTCCTTTCCTGCTTGATGAGAGTTTTCTAATTTGTGGGGTCAGGTCATTTAGGTAATGGAAGTCTTGAAAGTATTTTGTGATCCTCCACTGATCTTCTTCTTCCATCCAAAGGTCTTTTCTGATGGTTTGGACCATACCCAGGAGGACTTGTTTTAAAAATATATTCTCATACGATAAATGAACTATTGTAAATTCTTCCGAATTGGTATGGAGTGTAGACCAAGTAATTTAAAATTTAAGAAAAGTAAAATTAAAATAAAGAGCTTATTTGGAGTATAATTAAAAATATGTTTCATGAAACTGAATTTTTAAAACAGATTGAGGTACCTAAAAAGGGATAATATAGTATAATAAATATTTTTCTAGTAGATAAAAACGTTCTGACATCTTAAAAACACTTATAGTATGCGAATTCAATGAGTCAATATGCGTTGATCATGAAAAAAAACTGAAATGGAGGAACGTCAAATGGTAATAAAGGATAGTTAAAGAACTGTAATGTTGAAGCTGTTAGCTTCTAATGCTGCCATTGTAAAGCGATGAAAATATTTAAGTTCATAATAAACCAGGTTTTATTTCTGAAGCACTGCCCACCACAGGAGGAGTAATTTTTAAAGCGATAAATAAAACACACTATTGAATCAGTCAGATAGCCAATAAAGAGCCAGAACAAACTAAAGGGGCTTAGTTTGGATATGGAAGGTAGAGCACAACAAAAATCCCTTGCACTCCATTGTGAAGAAACCAGCGAGAAAATACCTCTTTAGACCAACGGATAAAATATATAGATTAGATCCCAACTCCCTCGACTATGATTCGGGGATGAAAAGCATCATCACATAAATCCGATCCCCCTCGGAGAGAAGGCAACCACGATAAACCCTCAACAGCTCGAATTTTTAAGATTCCATCTCTCAACAGCCCCATTCCCAGTCATCATAACGAAGTCACAAACGCCCATTTAAACACCGCATTTACAATGCCATCGCTACGATTCCCCAGGTTGCGATTTCAGAAAGGGGAGGAACCAGACAATCTGGAAATCAATCGACCCAGGTATAAAGGAAGCGTCCGTAATGCGAAGGAGGGGGGGGCTAATGGAAATTTCGCGGTCATCAAACACGTCCCGACCCCCATATACATCCCCGGGGGCGATGGGGGGGGGCCTGGGAGTAAATATCTTATATCTTTGCAACTTGTGTTTCCCCTTTCTGATTTATTCAGTGCCCGGTTACACTGACAGGAAGCGCATTAGTGGGTGAGTCAGAGGGGTTTGTACTGTTCTCTGAGATGAAGACTTGCTCAAGAATTACCTTGGTATGTGGGGACAGAGTTGGTTTCAAGTACATGTGTGTCGTATATATGCGTCTGAGAAGAATAAATATGAGAATGTAGGATTCTTCTCATATTGTATCATAATGGGGAGTTATTTATTGAGTGTAGAACTAAATGGTGAAATTTGAAATGGTTAAACAGACGTGGATTATGTATTTAATACAGGTATAAAATACTTAAAACAAAGATCCAAATACAGTTAATAGCAGAAAAAATCTGGTAAACCATATTTAATACCCATAAAAGTACCACCACTCGTACTATCTAAAAAAAAGGACTGGTAATAACTACTAAGCGGATCTCTGGAGGGCCATATGGGTAGGGTTCTAAATATTTCTGAAGGAATTGATTTTGGAATGCAATAGGAATCGAATGCCTTAGAATCGATACCAAGGAATCGAACGCTTAAAAGAATTTTCTAAGTAATACTGTTAATTATTAACAATTTTGTTCACTAAATAATTAGTATTTTGATAATTAATTAACTTAAGTACATTTCATCATTTTTCATAACTTAATCAACTTTCATAACTTTATAAAAAGCAAATATCTTTTATTTCATTGCTTTTCCGTTCACAACTAAAATAGTTAAAATGCGGAAAACACTTAAATGAACACTTATAACCAAAATAAGTTTTGATTCTACTGTGATTGTGTTGAGTGAGATAAAGAGGCGATGCTACAGATGTTGCTAAAAAAATTACAGACGAAGAAAATATGTTTTTGTGGTATTTTGATCCAAATTTAAGAAAATTTTTCGATTCTAAACATTTTTACAGCATTATTTTTCAAACACATCTCTGACAGTTTTCATTCATATCAAGGACATTATCTCAACACAAAAATGTGTTAAAGTATTCAGTGTAAAGTTCTGACATGTGTTTATTTTCGCGTGCAGCGTTTTCAGTCAACACAAAACACGCATCCAAATCATATTTTCACAGTCAAACCACTCTTATCGATTTAAAGAAAAACTTTTAATGAATATAAACAAAATTAAACAGCAGCAAAGCGGATTCTACCCGCCTCCCAAACAAGGGAAAGAAAGCCCACAATGCAAATCGAAAGCATTTTACTTCACCACCTAGAAGTAGTAAATGCTTCACCTTCCCTTCTGTGTTGGTTGCATTATCTTCACAGTTAATATATCGATCTCAGCGACTTTGCTTTTATCGTAACGAGCTTGTTAATGCCGTGTTATCCAAGTCAATATGTGCCCGGAGAGTGATCATTCAGGTCCTATTACGACCACAGCTGCTCGCTAAATTGCTGCCGGAATACCCGGTTTAAGTAAATAAGCTCTTATTTATGACGAGCTTCCCTGTCGACAATTTAGCTTTACTTTGAGGAAAATCGATACTCGAAATATAGAAAGTAAATCGATTTTTTCCATATCTCTCTTTTTCAACCGCTCTTTGTTATTATTATCATTATCTGGTTATTTTCTAATTGTTTAAATTTCCCTCTTTTTTCTCTTAATTCTTAGTTGGAAAGTTTAGGAGACATTTGCTTACTCTAAGATGAGTCGCTTCGTCTCTCTTTTATTTTTTGCATGGATGATAGATGCTTCTACCATCTATCGCCACCTCCACATTTTTGCCGTGTCTCTAAAGGGGAGGGAAATAGTCTCCAGAAGACCTAGGCCCATGGTAAACAACCTCTTTTTTCTCTTTAAATCTTTTATTTTGCAGAAGACTTATGATAATTGGGGACTCCCCTATAGGAAAAAAAGGAAGTATGGAAGAAGACCGTGTTTCTTTAAAATTACCTGCTTCATTGGATTGGGTATACTAAGTGCTGAGAATACCCGGCCCCCACAAAATGAATCTTTTAAATAACAAAAAATAAGATAAAGGTTTTTCGGCCAATCACTTATTGCTAAAGATCAACTGATGTCCTAAATCCCATTTCTGAACGAAAGACATAGTTTTTACTTTATAGGTATGGATTATAGTAAAATTAACAAAAATAACAACTGAAAATAATACGCACTTCTATTGTTTTCATCCTTCAAAAAATATAGATATTATAAAAAAGCTTTATTTTGTCTATTGCACCACAATAAAAGTTCTTTTAAAATTATGTCTAAATTTTTAACAGCTGGTACAATAGCTTCTACTGTAATTTTAAATCTAAATAACCATCTTTATTACTCTTTGCATCACCCCTTAAATTTATTCCTATTCCATTGTACATTAATATTACAAATTATAATTTTATCTGTTTTCAAAAATTTTCACCAAAAAATTAGCATAAATTTAATTTTCAAGGTTCACTTCTATTTCCGCTTATATTTCCTTTTCTCTCTTCTCTCATATTTCCCAACCATACTTTATACAACTTTAGTTTCAAATATGACTTGTATCGTACTGAATTTGTGACTCTATAGAACGTCTTTCGTCCTGAATACATGCATCCAAAATTATTTAGACCTAAATATAACCACAACTGATTCCACACAGGAATATAGAGCGTATTTGCATCACAGCAGCGGCTTTGACAACCAGAATGACAAATCCGTGTAGTACGGACGCTATGAAATGCGCTGTCATGCTTATCTTGACGAAGTCATCAACTATGGTTGGCATTGAGCTCACTGCTTGCCGCATAATCGCTCGATATATTCGCGTTATAGTTGCGCAGGAATATGACAAAGCTGTTTAGCTGTTTAGCATAGCATTACTAACAACCGTAGTTGGTAGGATGGAAATGGGAATTTAAACTACGAATTTGCAAAGCTTGAAATTCCCTCTGATACTTTGTTGGAAAACATACGTAGTCGTGTCTCTCTATATTAAAAAAAAGTTACTGTCACCGCCGCCGCCGCGGCCGCCGCCGCCGCCGCCGCTGTTTCAGAAAATTTAATTTCCTAACTCTTTGAACTCTCATAACGCAAAAACTACTAGATAGATTTTTATGAAATTTGAAATGTTTGTAGAGGAATATTTGGGGCACATTATTGAACAAAAAGCTAACTGATGTGATAATTAGTTCTGGGGTATTTTTAAGGTCAAAGTTGAAGTTTTTGTTTTTTCGCCGCGTAATCCAGTTCAGCAAAATCTATCAGCAGCAGAACTATGATTTTTTGCACCCTAATACTCTGAAGTATGAAGATGTGCACTACGTCGCCCTTTTTTCGAATTTCGAATTTGGTTTAGAGTAATTTATTTTTTAATTTTCGAAATTTTTGACACTTTTTCGTTTTTTTCTATCTAAAATAAAAACTAATCACGGTATCAATATGATTTTTTAAACACTTATATTCTTATTTTTTGGAAAGAGATTGGCGTTTAGTTCTTTAAAAAATTCTAATTAGTTTTGGAATTATTAAGCATCAAAGTTTTATTTCTTTTCATAGTTTTAGTAGGTCTTTATCAGACGTGTTTAATGTTTTTCAATTTTATATTTGCCTATTCACTAGGTTGTCGCGAGCACGGATATTTAAATTTAAAAGTTTTGAGGTGCACATTTTTGCTCTGAGTTTGCTAGCAATATAGTATAGACTTGGTTAATAATCTTTTAAAGATACTTTGATATTTTTTGAACCACTAGAGAAATAAATAATTTAACTTTATTGAGTGTTATTTGTGGCGATGAAAGAAAGAGGATTTTCAGGAAGTTTGTTTTACTCTGCTAAAGTTCCATTAGGGGTCATCCATAAATTACGTGAGGGCAAAAAGGGTTTTAGGTTAGAAATTTTACAATTTACTTCTTTTTTAAGTAAAATGCAAACAAATAGGATAGAAAATTATTTTTAAAGGTTGTAGGTAAATCTCACGTGGGGGGGAGGGGGGGTCCAGCAAAATCTCACTAAATCTCACCAAGGGGGGAGGGGGGTCCAGATTTCGGAAAAAACACCTCACGTAATTTATGGATGACCCCTTACAGATATTACAGATCGCGAAGCGATCTGTAAAGAGCTGCATAGCAGTTACGGGGGTTTGTGAGCGTAAGCGAGCATGGGGCGGTAGCCCTCTATCCATTAAATTGTTGATAATTTAAAGAGGAATATTTCAGTAAGAGTTTTATTTTGATATTTTCGTGGTAATGATCCGAATTAAATTATGCAAAAGTTTGAGAGATAAAAAGTTTCGATATTAAATGATCATTAACTATACTCTGTTCATTAAGAATTAGCGCCTGAGACGTAATGTATTAGAAGCGTTATTATTCCAATTATCGTCGAAAAACATTTTCTTCTGCAATGACAAGGCAGCCTAAGCAGAAGTAGTTAAAATACTGTAAAAACAATCGGTCACTGAAGTTGTCTGATGAGCATTATTAAGCAGTATTGAGCGTTTTTGATCCTGTTCAGGCGCCTATTCTAAATGAATAGACTATAAGCAGACAAGTTCCAGGTTGTACTGGATAGTTGAGATAAAACAAGCGAGCTCTGCTCGCTTAGATCGCGAAGCGATCCTCAAAGAACTGCGAAGCAGTTCCGGGGGTTGGTGAGCGATAGCGAGCAGGGGGCAGAGCCCCCTAGTATAGTAAAATGAAACTTGCATTAAACGTGCATCTCTCTATATTAAAAAAAAGCTACTGTCACCGCCGCTGCCGCTGCCGCCGCTGTTTCAGAAAATTTTATTTTTCAACTCTTTGAACCCTCATAACGCAAAAACTACTTGATAGATATTTATGAAATTTGAAAAGTTAGTAGAGGAATATTTGGGGCACACTCTCGAACAAAAAGCTAACTGATGTGATAATTAGTTCTAGGGTATTTTTAAGGTCAAAGTTGAAGTTTTTCTTTTTTCGCCGCGTAATCCAGTTTAGCCAAATCTATTAGTAGCATAACTATGTTTTTTTGCAGCCTAATTCTCTGACGTATGAAGATGTGCACTACGTCGCCCTTTTTTCGAATTTCGAATTTGGTTTAGAGTAATTAATTTTTTAATTTTCGAAATTTTTGACACTTTTTCGTTTTTTTCTATCTAAAATGAAAACTAATCACGGTATCAATATGATTTTTTAAACACTTATATTCTTATTTTTTAGAAAGAGATTGGCGTTTGATTCTTTAAAAAATTCTAATTAGTTTTGGAATTATTAAGCATCAAAGTTTCATTTTTTTCATAGTTTTAGTAGGTCTTTATCAGACATGTTAATGTTTTTAAATTTTATATTTGCCTGTTCACTAGATTGTCGCGAGCACGGATATTTAAATTTAAAAGTTTTGAGGTGCACATTTTTGCTCTAAGTTTGCTAGCGATATAGTATAGACTTGGTTAATATTATTTTAAAGATACTTCGATATTTTTTGAACTACTAGAGAAATAAATAATTTAGCTCTTTTTAGTGTTATTTGTGCCGATGAAAGGAAGAGGATTTTCGGGAAGTTTGTTTTACTCTGCTCAAGATCGATTGCAGATATTGCAGTTCGCGAAGCTATCTGTAAAGAGCTGCATAGCAGTTACGGGAGTTGGTGAGCGTAAGCGAGCAGGGGGCGGTAGCCCCCTATCCATTAAATTATTGATAATTTAAAAAGGAATACTTCAGTAAGAGTTTTATTTTGATAGTTTCGTGGTAATGATACGAATTAAATTATTGAAAAGTTTGAGAGATAAAAAGTTTCAATATTAAATGATCATTATCTATACACTGTTCATTTAGAATTAGCGCCTGAGACGTAATATATTAGAAGAAGTTATTATTCTAATTATCATCGAAACAAATTTTTTCTGCAATGACAAGGCAGCCTAAGCAGAAGTAGTCAAAATACTGTAAAACAATCGGTCACTGAAGTTGTCTGATGAGCGTTATTAAGAATTACTGAGCGTTTTTGATCCTGTTTCAGGCGCCTATTCTAAATGAACAGGCTATAAGCAGACAAGTTCAAGGTTGTACTTGATAGTTGAGATGAAACAAGCGAGCTCTGCTCGCTATGATCGCGAAGCGATCTTCAAAGAACTGCGAAGCAGTTCCGGGGGTTGGTGAGCGATAGCGAGCAGGGGGCAGAGCCCCCTAGTTAAGAAAATAAAAGAAAACTGTTTAAAAAGAATCTGCTTTTAACGGTTTAATTCAATTTCATATTGAGTTTTAGCGAAAATGTATGGTAGTGAAACGTATTATTTTGGAAGTTTTGGAACTGAAAATATTTATCAAGCTAGCTGTTTAACAAATTTCAGCATACAAATAATATTCGACAGTATAAAGTTCCAATAAAACAGTAAAGTTCCAATAAAACTTAACAAACATTCAATAAGTTCAAGGTGTGAGTTAATACAATTCAGGGGATAAAAATGATATTTTATGATAAACTATTAAGTTAACATTTTCTAAATATCCAAGAATTTTATTTATAAGTACAGTATATATAGGATAAATCAGTTATTAATTCAGAATAAGACTGAAAGTAAGCAAAAATTACACGATAATACCAAATTACTATCAAGAACACACCCTATGTTCATGTTCAAGCCCGCTGATGAAGAGGTATGAATGGAGTTATTCATTTATTCATTGCGATTTGAAATTCTATTAAATCAGAGGAGGTTGGAAAAGGAAAAGTTTTCTACACACCTAATATGACAGATGATTCCCTTGTCTTAATTAACACAATAAACACCTGAAGGAGATGTTGTAAAATAGTCTACAACACCGTTGTTTTTATCAAAACTATGAGAATAGAAAATTTCCAACACAGCCCTTAATAGACTTAAATTAAATTTTAAGTAAATTTTATAATTGAAATCAACTGCTAGGTCGGAAATTTTCTTAAAAATTAAGATAATTCTAATTTTTTTATTTAACCCTTTTAGGGGCCATTCATTAATTACGTAAGGGTCCTGAGGGGGAGGGGGGTTTGGAAAAATCTCTACATACCCTTATACTTGGGGGGTGGGGGGTCAAACCCATTCTTACGTAAGATTTTCCAAGTTATTTAAAAACTTACTTTTAAATCTCTACTGATAAATGGTATTAAAAAGACTAGAAATAATAATATAATGGTAATATGTAGTTGACAGTAAGAATATTAATTATCTGTTGAAAAATAAAAATCTTTGATTTACGTCAAACTGAGAGTTTTAGTGTAACTGATCCTTTTCTAACATTTTATTATTTTGAAAAACGAAATGGTATCTTACGTAAGAATAGGGGGGGAAGGGTTTGAAAAATCTTACGTACCCTTACATGGGGGTAGGGGGGGTCAAAAATTGCCAAAATCATCCTTACGTAATTAATGAATAGCCCCTTAGACCAAGCAAATTTACTATAAGATTCAATGGCAATCTAGGGCGGTCTATGACTGAAAGGGTAAAATATCGCCTTAAATGCTTTTAAAATATTGATATTCATATATTATAGAAAATGTTTCATTTCAAGTCTATGACACACAGCACCCTACTAAACTCCCCGGTCTCAATATTGCCCAAGAAGAAGGGTTAAAACACGACCTTCTACACTGTAAAAAATAATCCCGCAAAAAGACAGAAAATTTCTGGCAGCAAAAGTTGCCAGAAAAAATCTGTAGGTTGAAAAATCCTGTAAACAGAAAAAAGCTGTTACCTACAGGTAAATGCTGTAAAAAGAAACTTTCCGTCAAGTGATCCAAAGATTTTTCTGTTGCCACTCAGTAATTTTCTGCTTGTGCGCATGCACTTACTTTAGTAGAGTTATTTTAATTTTAATTAATTGAAATCCGGGGATAGAACCCGCGACCTACCGCATGCTAAGCACGCACGCTACCACTGAACCAAAGAAGATTCAGTACAACGTTGCCAATAGCTGTATTGGTTTTCGATGCAGTAAGTTTCTGGTACAGATAAGCTAAACAACTAGGTAAAAGCTGTTATTTTACATAAAATAAATAGAAGTGCGGTGGGAATGTTACATGACAGAATATCTCTGTAAACATAAAGTCACTGGTATTGAAAATTTCTGTTTTTCTACAGTTTTTTTTTACAGTGTAAGCTATCTCACCATCCAAACAAAAAAAACCTTAATTCATCCCTTTCTCATACGGTTACGACCCCCAATCCTTGGGATTAGTGGCTGCGTCTTAGCCACCTCCCGCCGGACCTCCCGAAATGGATTTCCTAATGGCGGCGCCTGTCACCTCTCCCCTCACCTCGGGGACCTCCTCCCATTACGCCCACCACACCTCATTTCGGGCGATTCGCCCCTTCTGCTGATCCCGTGCGCCCTGTTTCCCCTGCCCTTAGGTTCTTTAATTCTTCGGATGGGGTGCATAAGGAATGTGGGGGGTTGTCTCGTCTTGTTTGGGGGTGGTCCTTGATTGGGATTGCTTTGAGAAGGTAGAGTTTTTTTTTACGGGTACGGTCAATTTGACGGTGAATGCGGTGAATTTGTGTTTTTGAATGGTGTGGTGTGCTTATTTTGGGTGGTGTTTATAGTGTTTGTTAATTAAAAAGCCGGTGAAAACTCAGTGATGTGAAAAGCGAGAAAAATTAACATGAAAAGACTGATTCCTGGCTGTAACACTTTTAAAAAGTTTGAGCTACTGTGCTTTGGTTTTAGCTAAGAATTTTATTTTTGCCACAAGTGTGTCCCTCGATCCCAACAAATATGATGAAAGCATAAATCTCATATTTAAAGATATTAAAATTAACTAGGTATGTTTTGAAATTTCAAAGGAAGGGTGTTTCGTGTGGTGTGGTTCAGTTAGGAATGCTAAGCCAACTAAGAGAAAAATCCAGCTTTATTTGGCTGTTGAAAATAAAGATACTTGAAATACGAGCACAGCTCTAAGGTAAACAAAAAGGGTGATAACGAAAATAAGAAGCAGAATCTCAGGATCCAAAATCATGTATCAAACAATCAATCATAGTCTCTACGATTTTTGCGTCCCTTTATATTATGCATTTCTCTTCACCTTCCCTCGGTTTCTTCTTCCCTAGTGGTTTTCTTCTTCTTCAGTGGTCGGAATCGAACATGCCGCCCCCCGTTGAACCTCCGGTTCAACATACGGAAAGGGTAGAGGACACACGCTTCTTACCGCTCTTTTAATGTCCCCGTTAGACGTCTTAAGTAACACTACTCTCACCATTCCATCAGGTCCCGGGAAAACTTCCTTAATTCTTGCCATCTTCCATTGGTGAGGGGGTAGGTTCTTCTCCTTAATGATGACGAGCTGGTCCGGCTTTAGGTTTGAAGTAACTCTTGTCCATTTTCCTCTCACTTGTAATTCGTTCAGGTAGTCTCGACTCCACCTTCTCCAGAATCCATTTTTTAGATTTTGTACTACCGCCCATCTTGACGTCAGAGACATCTTCTCTGTTGTATCTTCTTCAGGTAAGGCTTGTAAAGGAGCTCCAACCAGAAAGTGTCCTGGCGTCAGAGGCTGGAGATCTTGAGGATCCGCCGATACCGGAGTCAATGGACGAGAATTCAGACAGGCTTCGATCTGCGTCACCATCGTCGTCAATTCTTCAAAATTTAAAACCGCTCCGCTCGAAGCTTTCACCAAGTGTTGTTTCATACTATTTATGTTAGACTCCCAAAGTCCCCCAAAATTGGGAGCTAGTGGGGGAATGAAGTGCCACTCGATTCCCTCTTCAGCACTATATTTCTGGATAGGAGTAGACCTACAATGCAAAAATAAAGAATTTAAAAAGTTCTTTGCTCCTACAAAGTTTGTACCATTATCACAAAATATATCAGTAGGTCTAGCTCTTCTAGCTATAAATCTTCTAAGACTGGCCATAAATGCTCCCGTCGTTAGATCGCTTACAACTTCCAAATGGACCTCCTTAGTGCTTAAACATACAAATAAGGCTATATAAGATTTCAAAATAACTCTTGATCTTTTTAAATTTGGCTTTGTCTTTATTGGACCTGCAAATCTACTCCAACCTTCGAGAATGGACGGGAGGGAACAACCCTATCTCGAGGCAAATCTCCCATTAATTGGGTTAAATTCTTAGATCTTGTTTTAAAACAAGTCATGCATTTAGTGATTACTCTTCTGACACGATCTCTACCCGAAGGTATCCAATACAATTCACGAATAGAAGAGAGTGTCCCTTGAGTTCCCTGATGAAGAGATCTCGCATGATAATATTCTATTACTAACCTTGTAAGGTGATTACCTTTAGGTAACAATAACTGATGTTTTTGGTCTTCAGTTAAATTAGAAAGTTTCAGTCTACCTCCTACGCGCAACATATTACTCTTATCAAGAAATACATTCAGAGAAAGAAGTTTACTGTTGTTGGGTAGGGGTTTATTTGACTCTAAACACCTGATTTCACTTTTGAATTCTAAATTCTGTACTATCTTTACTAATTTTAGCGTCGCTTCTTTTAACTCCCTGGAGTTCAAATGTCCGCTTACTTTGTTAGTGAGGTTTTGACAGTTTTTTATAAACCTTAGGCACCAAGCTGTTATTCTATTAAGTTTACTGAAGGAGGAATATTTTTCAATTGGAAAATGATAGTCCTCTCCTTCTGCTACTAACTCCACCGTACAATTCTTTTTTAACTCTATTTTGGTTAGTTCATCTGTTTCATCGAATTCTTCATTTAAAGGACGATTAGGCCAGAAACTTTCGGGTTTGGATAACCATTGAGGCCCGTTCCACCAAAGACTATTGTCCCTTAAGCTAGAAGCATCTAATCCTCTTGATACCAAATCTGCCGGATTGTCTGTACCTGGACAATGACCCCAATCCCCGGGATTGCTAATGGCTTGAATTTCTTGTACCCGGTTCTTAACAAAGGGTTTAAATCTTTCACTTGAACCTCTTACCCAATAGTAAGTTATGGTAGAATCAGTCCAAAATCGTAAAGAAACTTTTAAACTCAAATTATCAGCGATTCTTCTAGTAAGTTTTGCTGCTAAGAGAGCACCCATTAACTCTAATCGGGGTAGTGATATTTTCTTTAAAGGTGCTACTCTACTTTTTGAAGAAACAAAACTAATGCAATTTTTTTTGCTTTTTAGAACTGCTCTTAGGTATATTACACACCCGTAAGCTTTTTGACTGGCATCTGAAAAGCTATGTAACTCGATATAGTCTACCTGACTATCTTGAGAATCGGCTAAATAATAACGGGGTATCTTTATGTTAGTAAGTTCCTTAACTTCTAGGCACCATTTTAACAATTTCGTTTGTAAGTTAGGGGGTATTTCTTCATCCCAGTCAAGACCCAAACACCATACATCTTGTATGAGACCTTTTATAATTACTACAAAAGGGGAAATAAATCCGACTGGATCAAAAATTCGACCTACCACTTGAAGTAGGTAGCGTTTAGTGTTTACTGGGTTAGAAGTGAACTTTTCCAAATTCTCAAAGTTAAAGTAAAAATAATCTTCACCGGGGTCCCAGGCTACTCCTAATACTTTAATGATCTCTTTCCCCGATTCTTCTGTGTCTCCACCCAACCCTTCAATGTCCTTCCAATGTTCGCGCAACTCTTTAGAGTTGGTCTTCCATTTTCGCAAACTCATACTAGCTTCTTTAAATATTTGACGACTTTCTTTACTCACCTTCAGAGCTAACTCAACGTTTTCTTGAGAACTGATTAGATCGTCAACGTAAAGTGAATTTGACAGAACTTCTGCAGTATGGGGAAAATTCTGTACATACCTTTCAAGATGATATTTAATCGTCGCAGAGAGAAGGAAGGGTGACGAAGTAACTCCAAAAAGGACTCTGGTCATTCTCAAGATCTTAACAGATTCTTCTCCAGCGTAAGGATCGTCGTTCCAGAAGAAGCGTGTTGCATCCCGATCCTCCGGATCTATACATATCTGTAGGAAGGCTTGTTTAATGTCCGCCGTGAATGCTACAGCATGTTCTCGAAATCTAATTAAAAGAAGAAAAAGATCTGGATTAAGGTTTAGACCAGTGTAAAGGCAATCATTCAGTGACAGCTTTCCTTTCTCATGAGATGAAGCATCAAACACGATCCGCAACCTGGTTGTACTCTTGTCTTCTCGAATTACTGCTCCATGAGGTAAGTAGTACAGACTTCCAGCATGCTCCTCTTTAACAGAAACTGGCTCAACGATCCCTTCTTCCAAATAGCTGTCCATGATTGATTTGTATTCTGCAAAGAAACTTTCATTAGTAAGTAATCTGGAGTGAAGTTTCATAAACCTTCGTCTGGCAACCTCCTCATTGCTGCCGAGCAAGTGTTTACCTTCCACCTTCCAAGGCAGTTTCACGGTGTAACGCTTATTTTCGTATGAAATACTTGATCTGAAAGTTTCCATGACGTTTTCAACGTATTCGTCTTTTACGTCAGAGGAAATCCCTAAACTCTCTAACTCCCAGAAAGCCCTCAGTTGGTCGGATATATTTTCTTCAGTTATGATGTTTAAAGTCACCAACTCCTTTGAATTGCTATGACCCATAATACACCATCCAAAGATAGTTTTCGTAGCTACTAGGTTATCCGCCAATCGTTTAATTCTACCCGATACAACATTGAAATAGTAGTCTACACCAATTAAGACGTCAATTTTGCCTTTAGTGTTGTAAAAACTATCTGCTAATTGAAGCCCTTTCAGATTGCATGATTTCAATTTATTTACGTTTGGCGAAGAGATGTGAGCTGTACTTATCTCTTCAATTTCCAAAGCTTCAATTGCAATCCCTTTATTAGGGTTACTCCGGTTTTCTAATTTTACCTTCACCACGTTAAATGTTTTCTCTTTAGAATTTGTTTCGCCGAACGCACAAATTGTCAAATTTTCTTTCCTTAAAATAGGAAGGTTTAATTCGCTAGATACTTCCTTAGTTACAAAGGTCCTAACACTTCCAGTGTCAAGCAATACTTTAACTTCTTTAGTTTTACCTTCATTCTGAGCGATCGAAGTGCAAGTTTGAAGGAAAACTGTAGTTTCATTCCGATTGCTCGTCTCGCATTCCGATACTGTTGCGACAATCTCAGCATCATCAAGATCTTTTTTGATCTGTTTGTAGCAAATCGCTTTGCTATGCCTGCCGGTGCAGATTTCACATAGCTTCTTACTTTTGCAATTACGAAATATATGATTTGTCTTTAAGCATAAAAAACTACGACCCTGTTTTCTCAACAAATCCTTTCTTTCGTTTACAGGTAAAACTTCACAACTGTTAGAAGAATGTAGTTTACTACAAAAAATACATTTTTCTTCATTCAATGGGATCAATAATTCATGTGTTTTTACAAATTGCTTACCCAAACTATTAGGAGGGTTTTTCAGCCTTTCTCTACTACTCCCGTACCCCTGTTTGTATCCGCTACTAATACCAGAAGAATTTACCACCATTGTTAATTCTCTACATTCGATTTCAGATTTCAAAAATTTTATTAATTCCAAAACCTCGACTTCATTAGAGGCGGTACGTTTCCTATTAAATTCCAAAACAATATCCTCCGGCAATACCTTAAGCACAATAGGAAATAGTAACTGACCGTACATCCCCGAAGTAATCTTTAAAGATTTCAAACTTCTTATTTGGATTTCTAAAGTGTCATGAATCCGCCGCAACGCCCTTAAATTCCCTGAATTCTTGCAAGGTTCTAAACTCAACAATTTGCTCATCAAGGCATTTATCACAAGATCCTTTCGCCCAAATCTGTCTTTGAGCAAAGTTATTGCAGATTCATAATTTTCTGAATTTATCCCAAAACCTGCTACCGCATTGAGCGCTGCACCACCCAAATACAATTTTAAGTAGCTAAACTTTTGAACGTCCGTGAGTCTCAAGTTCGAATGAATGGCTGCATCGAATTGCTGCCAAAACTCTAACCAGCCCGCTGGATCACCGAAATATTTAGAGATTTCAAGCTTTGGTAAACGAATAATAGCTTCCGTTTGATCTCTAAACCTAGAATTACTTAACTCAGACTCATCTAAATTATGCGAGTCTTCTTTAGGAACCGTTAACATTCGAAATTCATTAAGCTTCCTTTTTATCTTCATCTGACAAGTAATTATTTTGTCTTTATACTCCTGCGAGACTGTTACTTCTACTTCGTAATTGTCTAATTCAGTTAGATCTTCTATTAACTCATCTAACCTCTCCAAATCAACACCCTTTTGTTTTAACTGTGCTTCATAATCCTCAACATCTTCCCAAATAATTACATCTAAATCATTAGCGAGAGATGATTCAATTTTAGTCATTAATTTAGTGGCTAGTTGTCTTATGACCGATCGCTCCTTCACGAGCTTCTCTAGACTATTTCTTGATTTTACCGACATATCAAAAATAATCTTCTTACCTTCAATTCAATCATTCACAAGACAATCTTCAGCATTCCTTCAAATTTCTTCCCGGCCGATGCACCAGAAATGTTTCGTGTGGTGTGGTTCAGTTAGGAATGCTAAGCCAACTAAGAGAAAAATCCAGCTTTATTTGGCTGTTGAAAATAAAGATACTTGAAATACGAGCACAGCTCTAAGGTAAACAAAAAGGGTGATAACGAAAATAAGAAGCAGAATCTCAGGATCCAAAATCATGTATCAAACAATCAATCATAGTCTCTACGATTTTTGCGTCCCTTTATATTATGCATTTCTCTTCACCTTCCCTCGGTTTCTTCTTCCCTAGTGGTTTTCTTCTTCTTCAGTGGTCGGAATCGAACAAAGGGTTCTAAAAAGTTTTTGTAATTTCAATATTGGGATAATTTTTTTGATAGCCTTCCTTTTATTTTAGGAGGTTTTTTTTTCAAAACTAGGGGGCTCTGCCCCCTGCTCGCTATCGCTCACCAACCCCCGGAACTGCTTCGCAGTTCTTTGAAGATCGCTTCGCGATCTTAGCGAGCAGAGCTCGCTTGTTTCATCTCAACAATCCAGACTCGTCGGCTTAGTTAATGCTCCTTTGATACCGAAGCTACTCATCTCTCTAGTTTATCAATGATTTAATTCGAATCATTCATTCCCTCGAAGATATCAAAATAAAACGGTTTCTAAAATATTCATCTCTTAACTTCAATTCTTCTTTCTTCAATTATTGAATAGAAATGTTTTTAAAAAAATATCAAGCAAGTCTACCAATGATCATCAACCAACTTAGAGAAAAAACAAGCCTTTAAGAAACTTTAAATTTTTAATATGCACGTAAACATCTAGTGAATCGTCGGAAATTAAAGAAATAAGACTCATAAAAATAAGCTGTTTCCCTAGTGAAAGACCAGAAAGAGAAGAAAAAATTTAAATTTTGAATCTCAATAATTCTAAAACTGATTCGAATTTTTTAAAAAACGAAACGCCAATATTTTTATAAAAAATAACTGTATATGTGTCTAAAATATTGTACAGTCGGAGTCAAAAAAATCGTTCCAAAAGTTAAGCAACGGGATTGCAGGATTTGAAATTTCAACGAATCGCTGAATATAGGAAAAGATTGGCGAGAACAATTTTCTAATATCTAATTTAAGGAAACATATTTGGCTGGTTATCCATGATTTGGCGCAGTTTTTTTTTTCGAATAAAAATGCTTTAAAATAGTAGTATGGTGGTTAGAGTAACGTCTTAGTAATCGGAAGTTCGCGGGTTCGATCCTCAATGCGGATCATTCTCAAAGTCATTACGATTGATGTTGAAATTTATTTACGGATGATCCAATCTCTGTGGAGGAGTATTCTTACCTGATTTTTTATTCAAAGCACTCAATCGTATTTCTCAGCAGCCGTTAAAGTTTCTTCCTAAATCTTAAAATAATTATTTATGAAATTTACTTGGAACTCTGGATCTTCCACTATGATCATTAAAAAATCCAACTCCGATAAGTAAGTAATTTTTTAAAGGTATTTTTAACTTCACACTGGAAAAAATATTTTATTTAAAGAAATTTTTTAATCAGAGAAATTTCTTAAGAATTTTTTTACCAAGCTTATTCAGGCGAATACAAGTTTAAACATAATTCTTTGTACTATTTCAGAAAATAATTCTATTTTAACTATTTTTAAAGTTATTTTAAATAAATAATAATTATAAATTCTTTTAAATCGTGGGGTAACGCGTTGCCTGAAACAATTGTAAATTCAAGAGGGGTAAACGAGTTCAAGAGGAAAATTGACAGATACTGGGATTCCGGTAGTTTGAGTTAAAAAGACTGGACCAACCTTGCTGGGCTTAAGCCTGTAGTTGGTCGACTTAATTTGTATTTGTATTTGTAACGGAATTTTAATTATATGACTTAATAATGGGAACTCTACGGATTTAGTAAAAGTTAGTAGTAGTAGTTTTGTTAAGAAATTAAAAAATAATTTGCTTTGGAGACTATTGAAATTGTACTAAGCAGTCTCGGGGGTGGGGAACAAGCTATATTTCTAATATACAGATATTTGGTTGAGTTGCATAAGCGTACCCAGGATTCTGCTCAGGGCGAAGCAAGCATAGTCGATCTTTCTCGTGCTTGTGGAGAACCATTTTAAAACCCGGGATGATGGGCCAGAGTTTTGCTTCGAGATGGGATTTGGACCTTTTGTGAAAATAATGCAAAAGTTTTTAAGATAATATACTTAGCCCCAAACAAAGGGGGTCTGGGGTCCATCTCCGAAATGTTTTGTAATTTGACCCTAAAGAGTAGCTTTGTGAATTGTTCTGGGACATTGGGGAATATTTAGGTAACACCCCGGATCGATCACTCGTATAATCTCTAGAATTTTCAAGGGAAAATGCCTATAAATAGACATAAGAACTCTATAGAGGGTTCAACTCCCTAACCGCCTCCTAGATACTGCCCGGGGAGATCTCTTATTTTTGATTTTTAATCCTCTTTGACATAGGTGAACCCAAGTGATCCCAGTTTTCATAATTTAAATTTTTGAAAATTAATTACTTAAGACTAAAGTTTAAGTAATTTACTCTCATGATTTAGAGGGTAGCTACCCCTCCCTGTATCCCCTGGAGTTGAGGGACAGTTCCATAGACTTATGAGAACTAGAAGGGAGGACACAATTTTCCCCCTCTATAATGTCTCTCAATTCATTCTCTCTTACCTCCCCTCTTCCCGAATTCCAGTTAAAATGTTCGGCTTCTAAAATTTCTAAAAAGCATTACACAAACACATGCGAGTTCAATCCAATGTAGCCATCCCTCATTCGTGATACATGATCATGAATGAACAGCTACAGATTGATCCAGCCAATGAAAGGGTAGGTTTATTGCTTTACCTATTCAAGAAAGTTTTGTTTAAAGATTGGTGAGAGATTTAATAAAGAGAGAAAGATTTAATAATATTTTTAGTTACTAGGTCACCACTAAATTATTAAAAATTATTTTAATGATTCCAGTCTATATCTCACGACAGACATCCTCGTCCTGGGCTCAAGCTGCATCCAGATGCGGTAACCATTTATACTCGGGGTGAAAGAGGCATTCGGACACTTCCATGCTGCTTCCCTAACTTTTCCATGTTGTATAGATGGTAGGAGCAGGCGCGGATCCAGCACGGCTCCAAGGGGGGCATTTTTCTATATAAGATCCCCTTGTGTTACCATTAGAGGTATAGGGGCACTTTTCAACACTATTACCTTTACTTTTTTTCCCAAATGTCAAAATATTGGGGATTTCCTAAAAATAATCACTGAAGATCCCCTTGTGGTACTAAAAGGGGGTATGGGGGTCCTCCCCCAGAACAACATTTTGAAATTAGACCTGTAAAAAGTAGGGTTTTTACTCATTTTAAAACTTTTTGGGTTCCCAAGGGGGGTCATATTCCAGAGTGCCATCCCCCTGAATCCGCACGGGGTGGAGTCACTGGAGGGAAATAAGCTCCCCCCAGAAAATTCCCGATCCCGAAGGTTTACAGTGTGCCCCCAGATTTCACTCTCTGTACTTTGTATCCCTCCATGGTTGTATACCAAAACTAGATTTAAGTATAACTGTCCTTCACGACAAATTGTTTTTTGATAGAAGGAAATAAGGAAAGTTATGATATTCTACTTGAAAATAAATCTATTTCGAAGTTAAATTAAAATATCTTTGCTTCATTTTATTTTTCTTTATTATAAGGCGTTCATCAGAATCGTTTACTCCGCAATTGTATATGTATAATTTTCTGGGGGAATTTTTTAAAATTTATTTTAACAACGAATTGAGAAAAATTGGGATCGAATTGGATGAAAAATAAAGAGTATTTCTAAAAACTTCTACTAAATGAATCCAAACATCAAACATTAAAAAACAACAAAGCTAAAATAAGAATAGCTTTTGAAAATACATTTTTATTAAGTTTAAAAAAATACAAAAATAAAAGATCCCCTAATGTCAAAAATAAAAAATATTTGTTGGACGATTGTAAAAAAGGTTACCCCAATAGAAAATAAGATTAAAAAAAGCTTTTAAATATCCAATAAAAACTAAATATAATTTATAATCACTTATTAATAACTTCTAACTCTTAAAAATTATAAAATCAGCACAAGAAGTTGCAGAAAACGTTCAAATTCGACTTAACTCATACAACACCAGCGCTCTAACCGTTACGCTACCGGGATCTACATTGAGAGACGCAAATATTACAAATAACTAAAGGATTGGCTTAGTTTTGTGGGTTATTGTAATTTTAACAAGTGGCAAACCTTTGGCGATCGGGACTGGCGAAATATTTCAAACCTATTTTCCTATACCATGCGTACGGGGTTAAGGTCTAGATTCCTCTTAACAGTCCTTGGAACGTTTTTTTTGACTCCGACTGTACCTCTGTTATGATTAGATTTTATTTTATAACGAAAGAATCGAAAAATTGTCAAAAATTTCGAAACTTTAAAATTGAATTCCTCAAAAACTAATTCGAAATTCGAAAAAAGAGCGATGAGGTGCAAAACTTCATGCCTAAGAGTATGTGTATGCAAAAAATCACGTTTCTGCTGTATATAGATTTTGCTGGAGGCGAACTCGCAGCAGAAAAAAATAATTTTTAACTTTGACATAAATAACTCCAGAACTAATTATCTAATTAATTAGGTTTTGGAACGAAAATGATTATCATGCATTTGTCTACCAATGGTCAAAATTTCATAATATTCCTTTGAATAGTTTTTGCGTAGTTAGAGTTCAAAATGTTCAAAAATAAAATTTTCAAAATCAGCGGCGGCGGCGGTGGTCACTGTTACTTTTTTTTAATATAGAGAGACTCCTCCTCCAATAACTGCACCCCCGACAAAATATTTTTTCGGTTTCGTACCAATGTTCCAGGTGTCCAAAAATGAATATCCCCCTCTTGAAAAGACTTAGCAAAAATACGTGTAAAATCGATTTCAGAAAGTGGATATAACGAGTTTTAATAAACTCATCCAAGTTAGAACTACTGGTAATATTTTTCTGAAAATGAAGAAGTAAACTCACGTACCTGTTAGCAGTATTTCAGCAATATTTTCTCTAAAACCATCCACCATAAACTGTTGTATACTCATTTCCATAAAAAATGCAAGACAAGCATATTTCGAATAGAATGGGGGGCGCAGTTACACCGTTTAAGAGCGAGGACCTAATGTATGTAGTGCGAGAGCGTTACAAAAGGACGTTTTGCCAAGGCCTGTTTAACGAAAAAAAACATAATGAAATGAAAAAATTTATTGCATGAGGTACAGCAGTATCCGTACTACTTACGTCATAAATTTGATAGAAATTGGACCACTTGCTAAACCGTGGGGTGAGTTTTAAAACATGCAATATTAATCTTTTAGCCAAAGAATGGAGTTAATTTAAATTAGTGTAATGGTATTTAGAAAAATGATGATCGGGGAAGGAATTTTCAATGATCATACAAAATTCCTTCCCCGATCATCATTTTTCTAAATACCATTAAGGGAACTCCATTCATTGGCTGAAAGATTAATACTGCGCGTTTTAAAACTCACCCCACGGTTTAGCAAGTAGTCCAATTTCTATCAAATTTATGGTATAAGTAGTACGGATACTGCTGTACCTCATGCAATAAATTTTTTCATTTCATTAAGTTTTTTTCCGTTAAACGGGCCTTGGCAAAACGTCCTTTTGTAACGCTCTCGCACTACATTAGGTCCTAGCTCATTAACGGTGTATCTCCGCCCCCTCTTCCTATTCGAAATATGCTTCTCTAGGTCTCCTCTACCTACCCTACCCAGTTTGTACGACGAATTTAGGACCACCCTGTATATGGGGGGCTGTAATGGGACGTTAAGGAGTTGTAAGAAAATTGTCTGACGTTGATTATCTTGTTATTAGATGTAATTATACCCCATAGACCTTAAAGGATGTCATAATGAACATTTAACCAAGTTTAAAAGAGGGTTAAGGTTCCAAAGATGGTAAGGCAAGTTGAAAATTGGGGTCTGGACCAATTTTTTACTTGTTTTTTTGACCCACGCTTTTATTTTTAGTGATTAGAAAATCAGTTATTTTTTACATACCAAAAAGTTATTTTCTCTTTCCCAATAAAATATTTGTCAAACCGAATAAATTATTTTTGACCTTTTAGAACACTTCAATAAAAGCGTTTTTTAAAAAATCTTTTTTTTTACTTATTTTATTTTTTACTTTTTAGTCATGGTATTTTTGTAAACAAAAACTAAAAAAATATTTATTTCAACCATATTTAATCTTATGTTCAATCTTGTAATTTTAGTTTTCTTCTATATGATGGCTTCTCGAACAACAGTTCAGCGCTGGCGACGACGAAAAAAATGGTCCCGCGACTCAATCCGAGCCGATCCCTCAATTTTGTGGGAGGGGTGACACACGAGAAACAACAAAGTTAATTAAAATCTATTTAATAGTGCTAAGGGTACCGTTATAATTACAGAGCGGAGCGATTAACCGTGCATCCGCTCGCTCACCGATGAAATCCATCCATATCAAAAAGATTCAAAAGAAAAAGAAAATGCATTCAATAAAATAAAAATAACCAATCGTAAGCCCAGACAAAAATAAAACTCAGAATTAGTGTATCAAGGAGCAAACACAGTATTATCCACTCTTTTCAGTAGTCCATAAATGATAAAAGTAGTATATTTTTCTTCTCTCGCGATTCCTCGGGAGGGACACCAATTTTCGGCGATTTCTCGCTCTTCTGGCGATTTCTTTCTCGCGGTTATTATCTTAAATCGCTAATTATCTTAGTTGTTAATTGGAAGGTAAGAAATCACGTTTTGAAGATTAAATATTGTAGTGATATACCTAATATATTATCTTACAGGTTTTGGGAGCCATTAGCTTCACGAAAGTGTCTCAAATTTGAATTAAAAGGATAACTAAAAACATTCGTTAATTACCTTAATTACGGAGGTTTTGGCTAGTTGATTATTGAATACTGCATTGTCATCGAATTTACACCATGGTGCAAAGTTTCAGAACTTTATATCGTTTGGAAGTGCCTGAAATTTTATGTACAAGATCTTGTAAAAAAAGTGATTAATCGTCCATAATTATCGTAATTACTGGGCATTTCTCGTTTAGACTTTTGAATATGATGAAGTTATGCCTTATACACCATTGTGCACGGTTTAGGGAGAATAGCCCCATGGGAAAGGTCTCAAAATCTGGTTTTTCTGTTATTTAAAAATACTCGTTAATTAACTTAATCCTTTGGTTGTTTGACTAGATAATGGTTGGATATTGGAGTGTCATGAGGGTTACACCGATGTGTAAAGTTTCGGGGCTCTAACATATCGGGAAGTGCCCGAAAATCGAGTTTTAAAATTCCACCCGTAAAACGCCGCCAAAAGCAAGTAGAATAAAAGCGTTTAAAAACGAGTTTCGAATGATTACTGATAACAAATGGTCCTTTTAAACTAATTCCCCTTCAAATTTGGTTAACATGATACCTACATTAGGTTTGGACGCTATGCCGAAAATCGCCATTTTTGGAGTGTTTTATCTTGTGTCTGTGGGGAAGAAGTGAAGTGTTTTGACCTGGGAGCATTATTGGGTACCAGAGGCAACCTCATTAGATAAAAAATTAGGGCAATCTTATTTCAATAAAAATTTTCTAAAAATTTTTGGAGCCAAAAGTTATACCCTACCTTTGAAGCGATCCTGAAGCTGTAATTCATCAGAACAAATCCCATACACATGTTTTTTAGATTGTTCCAAACTTCCATTACATCCAATAAAAAACAATTTCTTTCTCGACAAAATCCTTCATCCAAAATTTCACCTATGGAGCTTGACTAAAATTTCGTTGGTTTCTCCTCATACTTAAAATGCTTGTTATGTTGCCAATATTGGCAAACTTTGGGTTTGGGATGAATCTTTGATGAAAATCACCTCCTCATTCAAGATTTCATTCTGTTTGATTGGATGACCTTTCGTATAGAGACTCTCATTGCAGCGCGTATGGAAGACATTAAACACCAATTTTCGATACTTAATTTTATTTCTTTGTTTTGAAAATTACATCATTTATTTGCATCAACAAAGATCACTTGCTGTGTAAATTTCATCAAAATCTAAGAAGTCCTTCATGGTGTTGCATTTTTTATGAACATGAGTATAAAATCATATCTCCATAACTCTGAAATTAAAAATTATATTTTTTATTTAGATTTAAAGAGATACAAGCATACTGAATCAATTACGAAGAATAGAAAATATTAACACGGAACACCTTACTTATAAAAAATATCTTCGGTAAAATTAAAATTCTATATTCAAAACAGTACTTAATTTATCAAATCGAAATCATCATACCTTCATAGGTAGGAAACAAGTCTGGAAAACGGCCCAAAGATTGAAAGGGTTAAAATTCAGCGAAAAGGTATTCCTATTCTCGGGAATAGGACACAAAATAAATCGCCTCGTCTTCCAATAACCGCCTAGCCTCTGGCTCTCATCAAAGAGGTCCTAAAACGATTAACTGTAGCTTTAACCTGAAAGGACGCCATTTTCTTTTTCGGAGGTCGAAATCTCGTTTCTTGTGAGGAAACAATTTATTAAAGGAACAGCTTTGGTTTCCTTGAGCTTTAATCGAGGCATCTATTCTCTTAGGAAAGATTTCTATTGCCAGATATTTTGGAATGGGATAAATTGACAATTGATTTAGTTTTGTAACTTTATTCTTGTTCGAAATCTTGTCCGAGTGAAGAGATATTGGAATGGTAAAACTAATCTCTTTTCGTGACATAAAATATCGTCTTGTTCGAGAAAACGAGAAAAATCAATTACGTAGGAAGTATTTGTCTCGAATAGCGAACTTAAATGGATCTAACAAGTGTTATAGAGATGTTAAGAATCTATCACTCTTGCCTTCATTAAAATGCATACTGTATTTAATTACAAATTTATTTATTACTAACATTTTACTAGTTGAAACAATTATTTATTGTAAAGCTAAGCACGCACTAGAGACTTTTGTCACGGCGACAAAGACAAAATTGTCTCCCTGGCTATTGCAAGAAGTTAGAGTGCGCGCACAGGCGACGAGACTCTTTTGCCGATTGCCAGGAATCTCACCATAGAACTGCATTATCTCGAGTGAACTAGTGTTTATAGTCACCGTGACAGAAGTCTCTAGTGCGTGCTTAGCCTTAGTGTCAGACTTGGTGTCAACTAAAATTTTATTTGAAATTTTTCTGAAAAATTTTATTTTTCGTTCAAGTAAACACAGAGTTAGATCATAAAATATTTTTATCATTCTAAATTAATTTTTATTTAGGATAATTATCATCTGAAAAATGCAATTTTACTACAAATTCCTTGGGCTAGTGAAATTGAAAGTACCCAACAGAAGAATAAATTTTGAAGGATCCATAATTTCTAAGGAGTAGACAATTCTTAACCAGTTTAGAAAAATAGCTTTTAGTTTTCTGTCAGTTAAACAAATAATTTCATATTAGTTAATTTGATAAAATCCAAAGAGATTAAAAAAAACAGAATGAAATTTTACTGCTATAGTGTTTGGTAAAGTAAATGACTTTATTTAAAATAATAAACTTTTATAATAAACTTTTTAACCTGCTTTATTTAAAGAAATAGCCATTAAAATCTGGGAATATTTTAAATAAAATCTCTCAAAACTGCAACAGCATACTCGAGACATTTGATATCGTATTGAATACCAGACGTAACACCACCTTCAGATGAAAAATACCTCCTCTTAAACCTTTACCCATCAAAATAAAGCGGATTTAAATCCACCCTTTATCTTCCCAACACCTGATACTCAAGTACTTTTATCCTGCCTAAAACTACCCTCAAAAACTGCCGTTATCAAAAATCGGAATATAGACTGCACTCGAAGCACACCATAAGGGCAAGAAATAAAAAAAAAGAATCCGAACGACATGAACTTGCCGAAACGCATTCGGGTCAAAAAAGCTTCCAAGGGGGACAACCCCCTTATGTATCTTCATGAAGGGGGGGGTAAAACAAGTACAACCTAATGCGATGTCAAAGCAAATATCGAAGAAAGTTTTCTTCCGAGCGGAAAAGGCAGAAAAATAAATGAAAGAAACAGAAATGAAAGGCCAGAGTGAAGAGAGATGTTCCCACATGCTATTGATTTTCGATTTCGTTGCGTGTCTTTTTTGGGGAAACGTCCTAAGACAAAGACGAATATTCAAAGTCCTTGGAAACCTCCCGACGTTTCACCTGAGTGACTCAAGAAGAAGTTATTTTTCTCTGCCTTGTTTTTCTTACGAGTTTTGATGGAAGCGAAATTTTTTGATTTTTGGGAATAGCTGATTTTTATTAACTGTGTCCTTAATAAGGCAAAGGTTCTTGGTATTTTCATATAGCTGCATGCTTTGTTAAACGTAAACATAAACTTACTTACAACCAGAAATTAAGGGGGTAAACATAGGAAGGGAACATACCAAGGGAACGTATTCAATTACTGTCACATTTTGAAAGACTTTTTAAGAACGAAATTTTCATTTTTTATAATAGTTAGGAGGTATAATAATTAGTAGTGATGGGCAGGTATCGATACCAAATACTTAAGTACTCGATACCTATAGGTATCGAGTGTATTCGATACCCACAAAAGTATCGATACTTTATTGACATATTTCGTTTTAAATTTTTCAATGAAGTAATCTTCATAATACCTACTGTAGATCAAACGCAGCCTGTTTCCGTTTTCATTTTGCAACGCTCAAACCCAAGTCGTTATCATCCGCGAGAGAAATTTGACGCGGCTAGGTTTTTCCCCCGCCAAATCCTTCGCCTCTATCCACCTCCAGGCCCGTAGCTACGGGGCTTTTTGATGGATCGCTTTCAGTTTTTTGAATATTAGTCTGATTATGGATAGGCCCTAAAAAAATTGTCCCTTCAGGTTCATTTCCCGACATTGAAAAAAAGTACTCGATACCTAAAAGTACTCGATACCTATAAGTATTCGATACCAAAGTATTCGATACCTATAAGTATTCGATACCTAAAATTATCGATTTTGCCCATCACTAATAATTAGCACTGAAATTTTATATGCACTCCCAGCCGTTTTCTCACTATAACATACCTCGGGATTGCGTCTGGAACAACCCAGATATCACGTTACCCTAAGGTTAACTTTCTATTTTATTTGTCACTAGCTGATATACCCGGCCTTGCACGGGTGGAGTATATAATTTTTTAAAAGCGTTCTCAAAATACATTTTTTAATTTTATATATCAGCAATTACCAATCATCTACTACTTTCTATTTTATTTTTCATTAAGTTTTTCAAAGCAAGATTTACCGAAAAACCTTTCAACAATAAGGTTTCCATGACAAGCTTGCAGATAGGACAAAATGCCTAAAAAAACCTTTTTTCAAAACCAGTCAACTCAGTTTCTAACCTTTTTTTAAGTAAGGTTACCGCTAACCTTATAGGAGTCAACCAGCACAGGTTCTTTTTACATTATCACAAGATAAAAGACTGTAAATAACAACGACCTTACAAAAAACCTTAACTAGGTTACGCCTTTAGGTACCAACTATGTTGATAAAACCTTACAATGCCATCTGGGATTAATTTGTTTAACATGATTCCGGATTTTCTTTGGGTAGTAGTCTGAGTTTCTTAAAAGCGGGCACCAATACTTTTAAGGTCCCTTCTATTGAATGGTATGAAACACTCTCAGTGTTTTAGAACACCACATTTCCTGCTTGATAAGAAGCTATATCTCTTTCCTGCCAACAAACTCAAGTCTCCATGTACTTAATCGTCATATTAAACGTCACATCTTATAGATGAGTAATTGTTCCAACCAGTGAGCTTCACTCGAGGCCAGAAATGTCGTCAAGTTGTTTGGATTTGGAGAAATTGAAAGTGATCTCTTACTTATGTACCTAATCAGCCAACGGAAATTCTATTGGAGAATATTTTTAGTTATGAGATTGCAGCAAATGGAATGCATAAGCCACCAAGACTGAATAACATGAACGACAACAACGATTTTTGTTGAACACAAAACTAAATTTTCAATTGTACTAAGTGCATGTAAAATATTCAGTTTTCTCCACAAGGCAAGAATAAATATGCTCGTGCGTTGGCGAAAAGTGATGATTGTTTTGGTGATTTCTGCGTTTCATCAGGTAATCACTTTGCTATTTATTACCTTGAATCGTGTTTTATATATGGGAATTTTCTGCCATATTTAATTTTGTGTGCACATTTTCTCTTTTATGGATTGTAAAATTGCAGATTGAGTTATATATTTAGTTGTATATTTACAAGATTAAGAACCAGGAGACGATTGGATATCCTTCAAAAACGATATTATTTTTTCTGTTTAATGATTACCGCATTTGAAAAAGCGTTTTATATTGTATTTAATTAAATGATTGAGAAACGAATGGCACACGGAAAGGTGTATGTGTATATTCGTTTTCCCTTGTAGCTTTATTTTTCATGTAACTTCACTATATGGTCACTGCAATTGCAAACTAACACATATAGTTGCTGATTTCAGTTTGGATGTATCAAATTTCTTAAATGTTTAATTAAGGTTCTTTTAATTTAATATCCATACATCTATTAATATACAAAACCACTTTTGAGTAAAATGCGCCCACTTTATCTGTTATTGATTTTTTGGATTCTAATAAAAGGATACTCGTTCATAACCTAGCTATTAGTTAACATTTATAATATGCAGCTTGTTCTGTGTAGGAGATAAAAAAGACAGGATGTTTTTTGTTAATATAAGGCGTTAAATCCTTATCCTCAAATAAAGTAATGAAATGAAATTGAAACTATTTGACTGCTTTTTACGCTTATTTATTTTATCTAAACAAGCATCCACTATTGGGATGCGCCATCTTTACCTTTCTATAAGGCAAGACGTTTTTACTATCTGATGTTTTTTAATATTTGTACTATATTTATTATTATATCTTATTATTATATCCTATTCTTTATAGGTAAATTTTGTTTCTTCAAACTGCGTCATGCGTGGGATTTGTGGCGAAGGCATCTATGGATCGGAATTATGCTTTCATAACGGAACTCCTTCAATTTTACAATTTAATGAAGATAACGATATTTTATCTAAGATTTGTCCTGAAGTCACGGAGCGTAGGTATAATTTTTATTTGAGAATGCCTTGTTTAAAAATAGTAAGGAAACTTATAGTCTGTGTAATTAGAATCGGCGGTTGAAAAGTCACGTGATTTCCCCAGTCTTTACACCCTTCCCCTGTGCGTTGCCATGGTTTCCACCAGTTTTATTTTTTCCCCACAGCACGCCAAGCCCAAAACCGCCCGAGATTATCATTGAATCTAACTCGTGTCGCAGCAGCCAATGAAATAATCGTAACACTTTTTTCGTTATAAAAGAAAAACTAATCATGGTAGAAGTACAAAATTTTAAACAAATATACAATTATTTTTTTGAAAAAGATTGTCGTTTCGTTTTTTTTAAACTCGAATTAGTTTTATAATTATTAAGATTCAAAGTTTCAATTTAATTTCACGCCCTGCCTTAACTGATGTGCAAAATTAAAGCAGAACCACTTACGTTTCCTCCATCGTTACCATGGCGACGAACTTCAACTGATGACGTCCAACCGCCTATTTTAATTACACAGACTATAATCCCTTATTTCCAATACTATACATAATACTGTAACATCCAAACTCGAGGATTTAAAAGAACATGGATGAAATGATCCGTTAGAATCCAAAGTTCGTTTCTGACGTCAGAGACAATTCCCTTAACTGCGCATGCGTGTGGACTTAATTTTTGCTATTTTTGGAAATTTTAATAAAATAATATTTACTGGGATTCGAACTCACGAACTGCTGCATGCTAATCAGGCACGCTACCACTGCTCCAGCGGGGATTCAGTAACAGTAAAACTTATTATAACATCTTCTTTGTTTGTGACTGTGAAGGTATTTGCTCTGACGTCACAAACGATCTTTGGATTCTAAAGGATTATATGGATGAAATGTTTTATGCTAGAGGTTTATGACTATCGTGGGTAAAGTCGTGAATTTCTTTTTCTGATTTTTTATAGTCTCCACGAATCCACAGTTCCTGAATCAAAATATATTAAGATGATTGGCAAAAAATTAAAAAAAATGATGATCGCTTCTATACTAATTAAAATATTGGTCAGAAATAGTGTGAAGGATTATGCTAAGTTAGACTAAGGCTAAACTTGATCATAACCGTAGGTTGTAAGGCTAATTCATTACCCAAAAGATCAAAAGATCCGACGTTACTGGAAGTTATCCGTTCTTACCACCTGAGAGCTCTTTTACGTTTCTCATATTTGATTGGTTGGTTTGCTTCGGCTCTTCAAAATTCGCAGCACAGAGTGATTCGCAGTCCTTTTTCAATTAATAATGATTTAAAAGCCTTAACCCTACAATGCATGATTTTTTAAATTCACTTGAAAATCATTTATGTGGCTTCTATTATGGTGTACATTAGTAAAAAAATACTAAAAAAATTTAATTTAATTTTTTTCTACTTTTTATTGGCAAAAAACTTTGTCCTTGTGAAATTAATTTGTGTCTCTTGTGAAATTAATTGTGAAGTGAAATAAAACCAAATGTTCTAAAAATATAAAAAAACAACTAATCTTTTCAAAACATTTTTTGTTCAAGCTGAAAATTTTTTTTATTTTAATTTATATGATCCTTTTATTTTGGCGTTTTCTGTGTCTTGACTTTCGTTTCACTAGCTACTAACAAATGTCTCAAAATAGTACCCCTGCTGTGATCTACTGGCGATCTAAAGTGCTAATACAATGAAATGTTATATCTATTGTACTTATTGCATGGTGTTGCCGTTTGGAAATGAAAGATCGAGTAGGAAATGGGGAAAAATGTCGTGTTGCCAAATGGCATCAGTATGCACTGTAGGGTTAAATTCTAGTAGACTGTTATATATTTCTTTGTTGATAATAAAAATAAATAAATAGTAAAGCGTATTTCTAATGAATATTTTTAAATTATATGAAATCAACCAACTAATGATTATTTTCCCGTCAGAATAAAAGGCCATGAATGGCAGCTGGCCCTGGTAGCCTAACCCTTCTCCGTAACATCGATTTTCGCGTAATGCGCAAGCCTGATACAACACAGTTAACGCTTAATCCAGTTTAGCCTTGGTTGGACAAAGACGTTTTTCACAGGTTTTATTGAAAATGAATCTTTAAACATTTTAATGAAAATAATTTCATAACTCCAAGGGGGTTTCATCGATCCGGATAAGGCTTGAGGCTCAAGAATAATCAGCATGCTAAGAAACATTAAATTTTAGAAATATAAATTGGTAAAATATTCCTATATCCATTTTACCCCACCTTACCTTATTCAATTTACTTTTTAAGATGGGTCCGATAGAATATGTTGCACTGTTGAACAACTGCAGTCTTTGGAGATAAGATTTGAAGTGGCTTCTGCAATAGGGCTAAATATTTGTCCCTCTTGTACAGCCAACCTCAGAAAACTGTTGTGTATGTTAACCTGTTCACCAAGACAAAGTGATTTTTTGAAAGAAGAGGAAGTCAATACAAATGATGATGGATATTTAATAGTAGAAAAAATAACTTACTTTATATCAAGAAGGTAAGAATCATTTTGAAATTTTGCTTTTTACTTTTGAGTCATTTAAAAATTTTTTGTGTCATTTCCTTTTATGTAGACTCGTAGAAAAAATATTTATTTCTTAAACAAATGTTTCTGTTTTTGGAATTACAACTAAATCAAAGTGTTTAAAATCAAGCAAAATCAAATGCATCTTGTGCTATTTCCATAATTGAGACATTGCCATTGATTAAGTAAATGATGAGGCTTATCTTTTAAATTCAAAGAAAGAACGAAGAAATTTTACTCGTATCAGGCCGTGGCCCGTTCACGAAGATTACAATATAATACAAGACAAATACATCAAAATCAGAACTTAAACAGCAATTATCATCTATCAATAATCATAACTACCATTTATAATAGTTAAGTATAATTTATCAAAAAACCACAATAACAATTAATTATTAATAAACCAAACCACAATAAATACAAAAACTTTTCTCCAACAGGAATCGGTTTAACTATTGAGCTTATTTAATAATATTCCTTATGATTGTTTGTGAGAAAATATTAAAATTATTTAGATACTTGATAAAGGGTGATAGATATTTGAATTTAAAAATTATACATCGGACAGCAAAAAAATATATGTTCCCAAGAGATTCCGGTTTCCTAGATAACAATATTTTCAGCTGTGTTTGGGGGTTAAATATTTATATCATAAAAAATATAATCCTGATTTAATCTGAGATGGAGTAAAGTTATCTTCGGTAATGATCTATAATATTTAAAACTTTTTCTCTTCACAAAACACCAAAGTGGTATTAGGCACTGTAATATAATTTTGTTGTTGTATTGATTATAGCTTCGCCGAAGGGCTGTTTTCCTCCTGCAAGGACATCAAAGGTCTAGCGAATGGATTCTCTTTTCTGGACATTGCTTGCGGAGATTCCCATGAAGAGGAATGCAATGCAGAACGAATGCTACATTTTATGGGATCCACTCCTGAAAATAACGGATATTCAAACATAGAAATCGTGTTCGAAATTGTTCCTGACGGAGCACTTGCCCATTCCAGTGAAGGACCAATTCAAATTTTTCATCCGATGGACGAAGTAACATTTTCGTAAGCAATGATGATTATGTAAAACTTTGAAAAAATCTGAGAAATAACCGTCGAAAAAACGGCAGCTAAAGATGCCAGAGCTTTTCAGTACATACTATGTCAACTTCAACATTTCTATTTACAGGAATCATTTGGCACCTTTTTCTGCCAAAGTATCTGGGACATAACCCAATAACATTCCCTAAGTTGGTAAATAATGAAACACCAGGCTGTAGAAAGACAATGTCTATTTGAATATTAAATGGAATATTTATAATAATAATAAGTTTATTTACTACACAAAAAATATTACAAGAACACAAGAGAAAAAATACGTTTGACGCCAAGGGGAAAATTATTCTATGTCGCCTGAACGGGATTTATCAATTTTCCCCTTGGCGTCCCTCAATTGAAGCAAACTATTTCTAATAATTTACATCAAATACAAGAAGAAATTAAAAGAAATTAAAACAACTTTAGAAATGTATAAATAAATAATGGCAATAAGCTGGAAAAAATGTTATTAGAAATAGTTTGCTTCAATTGAGGGAAAAATATAAATCCGAATCGTCGATATAAATTGTGAAGTTAAATAAATTTCTTTTAAAAGTAGAGTATTTATTAATAGTAATTAAATTTAGAGGTAAATTGTTATATAATTTAGGTGCAAGATAATAGAAACTTTTAGAATATATATCTTTGGAAAATTTTGGGATCTCTCTGATAACTCAGTTGATCTAGTATTGTAAAGTCTATTCCTTAAGTTACACAAAGATTTATGTCGAAAAAGGTGAAGTATGATACGGAAATATGCATTGTGTCGAATTGGAAGTAATTTAAGGGTTCTAAAGTTATTTGGATAGGGTTGAGGATTAAGAATTTTAAACATTTTGTTTTGGAATTTTCCCTTGGTTAAGTTCCTAAATGTTGCAAGAGGTTCGCGAAGGAGAAAAAGTTCAATCAGCAGGGAAATCCCACGCGTACATGAAATATCTGGCAACTTTTGCTGTCCAATCTTTTTTTTCTTCATTATTATTTTATACAGTGAAAGCAGTAACTATATTTTCATTTACTTCTGTGGCTGATATTATGTAAACGTTTTTATTTTTCAAAATAGCACTTTTATTTAAATTATCAAAAATATTCCATTTCTCTATATTAAAAAAGTAAGGCTAGGCGCGCACTGGAGACTTTTGACTCGTTGACTGGAACCTAATTGCCACTCGGGCTATGGCCAGAAGCTAGAGTGCGCGCATACCTTTGAACCCTTTGAGCATTTTTTTTGTATTCTTTAAAATATTTTTCATTAACAAAGAAAATTTATTTGGCAAAACACGTGAGTATGCTTATACTTAAGATCCAAAAAAGTAAAAATGTACAACATGAAATGGTATCAATGCACCCTAATATCAAGTAATACAATACTAGACAATACTATAAGAAAAGATTCTTGACAAAGTATGAATGTGGAATACCTTTGAACAATGTTTTTGAATTCTTGAAGATATTTTTCGTCAACAAGGAAAATTTATTTGGCAAAACACATGAGTCTTAAAATGTTAAAATGTACAACATGAAAACGTATTAATGTCTTATTATAACTTAGAATTAGGTGAAATCTTTTACATAAACATTCTACTTAAACACTAACTACAACCAGTAAGTATTACAAATTAGTAATTAAAATTGACCAATGTAAATCGTATCTATCACCTTTATTAGACTAAATAAAGTTCGTTGATTACAAAATATATTTTTTTCTGCAGGTGTTCTGAACGTCCTTTTCTAGGGGCATCTGTATGTTCCTGTGAAGACTGTGAAGCCAGTTGTGAAACGACCATTGGCAGTTGGACTGATGATGAATTTGTGACGTAAGTTCACTTTATTAGTTTGTTAATGACACAACTAATGATTAAAGCTAAAATAAGTTATGCTACAGGAAAGGAAAGAACATTTAAATAATGTTAACAAATAGAAATTGATCTACTTACTGCATTCCATCTTTAATTTGTTAATTTTCACAATAAATACGTTTGTATCATCATTTTAGAAATATTTCAAATAAATTTCATGTGCAGAAATAATTCCCTTTTGTCTGGCCGCATTAAAAATTTAATTAACCGAAAATGTAAAAAAAAATTGTGAAGACAAAATGTGTTTAGTATAATGTTTTTATCTAAAAGTATGAATGGAATGATTTAAGAACAACGCCTTACACTTGAGTACGAAATATTGTACTTTCTTTTATTCTAACTTTTCAATCTTTAAAAGTGACTAACAATGTTCATAAATCTAACTTTAAAAATTTTTTTATTGTTTAATTGTATTAAATAGGTATTTGAAAGATTTCATAACTCCATTAAGTTTATTTTTAATCATAATTTAATGAGTTAATGTAACAAGTTATTAAAATAATGAAAAACCGGTGTTATGCCTTCTTAACCTTAATTATTGTTGATTCAACAAAAATTTTGTTTTAAAATCACACTCTCATATAACTTTAACAATATTTAATTATTAATTTTAAAATATTTTTAACTAATGTCTATTAATAATTTATATTTGTTTGCATATTTTGGGTTCTTTAAAATGAAAGTCTGTTGCAAAAATTCTCATAAATATTTATCTCAGCAATGTTTTTATTTTTATAATAGTTGATTCAATGTACTGTTCGACCAACGATAGTAAAAGGGTCACGTGATTTTTACAGACTTTGCCCGGCCGATAGTTGGGTAACCGGTGATAGTTGGGGTCTTGCTTCTATATACAAGCAAATGTCTCTTCCTCTTTCGATAAACTGCCCCTCAACTTCCACCTGTCTCCCCTCCGAAATACTAGTTCCAGCGTTGTCAAAATCACGTGACCCTTTTACTATCGTTGGTTTAACAGTAAATGTATCATTAGTCCAGGGTCAATAATTTTTGAAACGAAAAAAAATAATAGTAGGATGAAACACATTGGAAAAGGAAGAGAATATAACAAAAAAGGAAGGAAAAATAAATTACGGCCGATCTGAGGTCGGGAAAAGGAAGGGGGGTAAAAAGGGGGTTTTTTAGATTAAAAATCGGTTTATCTCAATACCGGCAAAACTACAAGTCCTATAGAAAAAATTTGAATAGCAAAGTTGTAGGTAATAAAAAGATCTACAACTTTTGTATTCACACTTTTTTCACATAACCTCAAAATTTATGTGAAAAATTCAAATATTCAAGTTTTTGGTTTTTTATTTTTATCTCTTACAAAAAAAATTTTTTTTTCACGAAATTCGGTGAAAACTTACCTTTTGATGTCCCAAACACACTTTAATTTTTTTTATTTTAAATATTTATATTTTCTCCTTATTTTGACTTGATATCGAAAAAGCACCCTAATTTTCAATCGAAAATTCTCACGTCAAAATATCTGCTTTTTTAAAAAAGTCGGCGGGCTTTTTGTTCGTTGAAATCTCTACTTTCTGATGGTGTAAAAAATATATGCATCACTATGGTAAATGTTCTCAGAAAATGCAAAGAAACGAAAAAAGCTCGAAGAGAGTTCAATAATAAAAACCATACAAAAATACCATTTTTGCAATTAAATACCAGAAAAACAATGCAGAAATGATACGATATTTTTGAAGGATTCATATTTGAAACTATTAGACGTGAAAAATAGATACATTACATTTCAATAACCTGGCTTGAGAAAATAAATGTCATGATTATTTGAATTTAATTGATTCAAAAGGACCAAAAGATCAATATCTTGTCCCACAACAAAGACAGTTTTATTAGTATCTCTGTCAATTTCTATCGAGGCCTTAATTATGTCAGCTAGTCTGTATTTACTTCTGCTTGTTTACAGGAAAATCCTTGTGACTGTAATCTTTTCATTAACGGTTTTATTATTTTGTCCTTGTTTTTCTCGTTAGATAAAAATTTTTCTTGCAAAAATGGTATTTTTGTATGGTTTTTATAATTGAACTCTCTTCGAGCTTTTTTCGTTTCTTTGCATTTTCTGAGAACATTTACCATAGTGATGCATATATTTTTTTACACCATCAGAAAGTAGAGATTTCAACGAACAAGCCCACCGACTTTTTTAAAAAAGCAGATATTTTGACGTGAGAATTTTCGATTGAAAATTAGGGTGCTTTTTCGATATCAAGTCAAAATAAGGAGAAAATATAAATATTTTAAATCAAAAAAATTAAAGTGTGTTTGGGACATCAAAAGGTATAAGTTTTCACCGAATTTCGTGAAAAATTTTTTTTTGTAAGAGATAAAAATAAAAAACCAAAAACTTGAATATTTGAATTTTTCACATAAATTTTGAGGTTATGTGAAAAAAGTGTGAATACAAAAGTTGTAGTATATCTTTTTATTACCTACAACTTTGCTATTCAAATTTTTTCTATAGGACTTGTAGTTTTGCCGAAAATCGAGATAAACCGTTTTTTATTCTAAAAAAACCCCTTTTTACCCCCCTTCCTTTTCCCGACCTCAGATCGGCCGTAATTTATTTTTCCTTTCTTTTTTGTTATATTCTCTTCCTTTTCCAATGTGTTTCATCCTACTATTATTTTTTTTCACTTTTTACCATTTTCAAAAGCTTCTACACTGGTCTACATGGGTATGTTGTAGTTATAAAAAATCTAACTACTCCAAATTTACAAAAATCAATGGCATCTTTTAAAAATGGCAAATAAAATCCTTTACGTTTCATAAAGGATGTTTTATATGCGTTTGACATTTATTTAAAAATCATTGTTATTTTTAAATGTTTTTTAATTTATAATTGGGAAGTAAAGGTTTCTATTTTAATCATACTTTTTATCTTTCTTTTTTAATCATTCTATCTAAGAAAACATTATTGATGAGATATTTCTTTTTACTCACCATAACTTAAATTAAAACGCAAATTTGATATAAAATGTCGATCAAATTATTTATAGACTTTTATAAATTTGAAGGGGTGACTAAAAAGGTCTTGCTACTATAAATCTAAATATTCTGAAAATATCGGGGGAAATTGTCCCTATAACCCCCTTATATCCGCCCATGTCTTTAGTAATAATTCCTTTCTCATTTGGGACCATCTAGAACCAGTTACATTATAATAAGGGGTCCCATTTACCCTATTAAGCTAAATTTACGGGGCCGGTAAACAATTATAAATTGAAAATTTTGTAAAAATTCAAATTGCAGTATATATTTTATGTTAAACTTTGCCTCACAGTTAAATAAATATTAAAATATAATAAAACCTTAGCTGGAAATACTTCTTTGAAAAATGCATCTTGAACTCTCCAAAAAACCTATTTTGGGAATCTATTTTAAATTAGTTCCATAATCTTAAATTAAACAAAAATCAAATATATGCAACAAATCAAAGTCATTGTTGGGTTTCTCGTTAAAGTCTGTATGAATCAGTTGTGACGTACTTCTATCCTAAACAAAGACAAAGGGCTTGGCGATTTTAATTTTAAATATTTAATTAACTGAATTTTTTTGAAACGTTTAATGTGAATTTTTGGAATAATATCTATTTCCTTTACTGGAAAAATGCATTTTTTTGTTTTCAAAAAATGATGGTATTGCCCATTATGATAAATTTGATAATTTTATAAATAATTATTAAATCCAGTACTTTAAAAATAAAATTTGAACCATATAATATAACCCACGTTTTTATGAAATGGGTTTATTTTTTTCTTGAAAATTTGAAATTTTATTTTGGAAATATTATAAAATAATTTTTAATGATAAATTTATATTTTAATTTGTAATATTATATTTTATTTTGCTAATGATTTATTTATTATAAATGATCGATTATTTAGTTCCCAAAAAATATGTTTACAAAAACTGCTCTTTTCTATGAAAATATGTCAATTTTTCCAGCTTTTCCAATTTTACTGAAAAAAAAACGTTTTTTTTTCTGGATTTTTTTCCGCCTTCCCAAAATTTCCTGAAATTTTCTATCTATGACGGACTATTTTAGTTTTCTGAAGAAATTTTTTTCAGAGAGACTATGAATGACTGGAATGAAGATGATACTCAAACTACAATTGTTGGGTGGCCCTTACCTTCTACCAACATTTATATTATTAGCCGAGATCGTTATTAGAGTTTAGATTGCGTTGTGATTTACTAAAAGTTACATTTAACATAAGATAACATACTAACAATACCCAGGACAATGGAATCTAGAAAAATGATCTAAAAGGCTTGGATTTCACGATAAAACACATTTATTTACACTTAACACAAATACTACACAAATTTTAGACAGTAGGAATAAATATGTGGCATCTATACAAATTTTAGACAGTTATCATCTATCTTTAAGAATATTTAATTTAAAATTTAGTTATATATATTAAGCGGGCTTTCAATACTAACTATAAACCTTTTCAAAATATGTATGCACTGAGAGAGAGCTGGTGAAATCGGGGTAACTGTATCCACTTACCCATTTTCATGCAGACTTTGATCATTCTGGTGGTTGGACGTAGAGTGGACCCTCCAATCTGGCACTATGGGAAAATTTTGGGAACTCCTTTTGGAATCTCTTGTAGGAGCATTTATAGGCCCCCTTCTTATGATTACTCCGCCCACCTAGAATTTTCTAGATAATAATATTGGTCCTGGTCCGGAGTACGGACGTCCCTCAAAAATCTAGGGTTCCCAGTGGTTAGTCATTAGGAGTTTATGTCAAGAGATTAAGCATTCTGGTTGGTTCCCCCATCTTATTAGCATTCACTCTTTCCCGGGCCTTCTTCTTATCCCCTCAATAAATTATGGGAACCTCTATTCTTATTTCTGACAATTTAACGAAGGGTTTATGTCTGCACCTGGAATCTATGGTTATTGTTAAATATAGCTTTCGGGGGCTATCCTTGGACCTCACACGTTGACCCGATTGAGGAATGTACACCTGGTTAGGCCGATGGACTTATAAAATATAAAATGGTGATGGGTAACTTTTGTACCCACTCAACATTCCTGCCACTTCTCCAAGAAAAAAAAATTGAAATATTTTTTTTTTATGCGGATTCAACCTTAAATGAAATTAAATTTTTGGGTCACAGCAGTATCTCTCTCAGCTTAATGTGTCAACTTCTCTAAATGAAGGTAGCATGCTATACCCTAACATTTAAACAACACAAGTTACAATAGAAACACAATACAAGACAACACAATACATTTACAGAAAATTGGTGAAAAGTAGTAGTAAAAGTTTGGTTTTTCTTAAAGAGATAAAAACAGTAATAACTCAAAATTTAGGTTCTTTTTCCAATGGGATAATCCTTAAATCTCGTTAGTCTATAAACATTATTACTACTACAACCAAATATTTGAATTTCTAGGTTATATAAAGCGTTTTACCTGAAACCTGAATAGCATAAAATAAGATAAAATAATAAACAGTTATTCATTAAGAGTATTAATTCACTTATATATGAATCATTCTAAAAACTAAGGAAGTACTAAAAGGTTCACTGGATTCAATGTTTTCTTCCTTTTGCACAGTTCACTCGACTTCAATGATACTCAGGCAAGCTAAATCACTAATGTTCGCATGATAATTATAGCACAAAAAGTTTGAGAACTGGAACAGTTCGGAACTATTCGGAATACTCGATGTGGATGTTGAACAGTTTTATCAGTAGATGAATGCTCGTCGGAGCACCCCAAAACGTCCGTTATTGGATAACCGTGTGCACCACAAACACAGAGTCCTAGCACTAAGTTCGATGCCGAATCTAGTAGTATGTCTTCCTTCAGCAGTGGGAAGTGGCATGACTCCTCGTATGGATAGAGATGCAGTGGACAGTCATATATGCCGATTGGCATGAGGTACTAACGGTTGACTTTTGAAGCGAAGGATGAATCGTAATATGCACCCGCGGTCGTACCGCTGTGGTTCAGCCATAAATGCCGGTTGGCATCATGAGGAACTAGCAATGGGTGGTTTGAGATGGAGAACCCTTCTAGCATCCTGAGTGCATTCGAGGTTGCAGGTTGCTCCTGAACAGGCACCGCTAAGGGAGGATGCCAACGTTAGGATGAAGTAAGTGCTCTATAAAGCTTAAGCAGGCGCAAGGTTCAGTCCAATGGAAGGGCATCTTCCCGGCTGGGGATGGCCCATATGGATCCGGTGGAGTCGGTTACCGAAACTGTTGTCCATAAGATACCCGTGGTTATTTCAGGCAATCACACAAATTCATAGAAGTTTCTGGGTGTGACCCCCATTTTTTTTTTTGTTCACTGTAATGGGCTTGCATTGGTTATCAGCCCGATTACCCAAGTTCCAGTCTATAGGTTCAGCTGGTTATTCGAGATAAGGTTGCAGAGGTTGAGTTCGACCTCATTTCTCGAAAATGTTCGTGGTCTCTGACACATCGTATGTCATTAGAGAGCTGTGGGCTGTAAGCAAGGGTTAGTGGACAAACAGTGACCAACAACACCATCTCTCTCAAATGTACATAGTTTAAATTTCATTTTCTTACTAATATTAATTCATTCCTCATATTATTATTTATTTATATTCATTTATATACAAATTTAAAAGCATTTAATCACTTTTGAGATCAATATTAGCAAATTTATCTAGTTTAATTAATTGCTGTTACTCAAACTAATGTCAGCACATTTTTTTATTATACTTCACGCCTACACTCAGAACCTCATTTTATTATCTACCATGACTGTTTCATAAGGCTTGCACATTTACTATAAAAATAAATTAACACAATGCACGTACAATAATTTAAATTTGAAACATATATACACACTAACAGAAAATTCTTTAGCTGATTTGAACTTTCACCTTTCATTAATTTAACCGACAAATTATCATTAAGACAATACTTTAAAAAGTCATTTACGAACTTTATTTGTCCTTATGTCTTACTCTGTCAAATCTACAACACTAAGTAGAGTATCCATCCCAACTGTTTTATATATTTACAAATTCAATCTCAATCCTGTTTGGATTGTTTCTTTTTTTTTCCAATCATCAATTCATTTGCAATTTTTAACGTACAATATGTTCATAAATGTGTTTCATTTTTCATTTATATCATTTTATTACCATTAATGACACATTATTCAACCTTTCCTTCAACCATTATGTTTTCTCTAATTCATTATCGTTGTATTCTTATCATTCGTTTAGATATATTCATTTAGTCCTTGGGATGTTTGTCCCGTTTTTATCAAAGTATCCTAAACATTCGCTATATACTTTCCAATACATGCTTTTTCTCTGCCCGAATTTCGTGTCTCCGAGTGCCCAATTACCTCGCTCTTTTTACGATCACCTCCCCATTGTAGTACAGTGTGATTACCTTCCCCTCCTGTGTGAAACGTCTGTGTCGGGCTGGCGCGGTTGTGAATCGACTAATTCCCACGACAAATTCATAGCTCTGGGGTACTAGTAAGATAGCTTTTGCACTCATGGTGTTTAGCGGTGTCGTTTGATCCCTTGAAAGGCCCGTATGTTGTCCGTACACTTTTCCTTGGCCGAAGGGATGTTACTAACATTGGTTTGCACTGTGACAGAGCACATTTGAAGAGGCAGTCGTTGGACAGCACCTCGGTAAAATTTTCGTATCGTTCCCCGATTATTTAACTTTTTCTATCTACTTTATATCATGTCTCATAGGGCTCAAATTTACATTACTTTTTATATTGTCTCTTTCTTTATATGATTATTTAGCACTTGGAATTACCTCATGAGATTGTTGCATGTTTAAGAGTCTTGAAACCTATTATATTCATGGCAATTTTTTTATGTTGCAAATTTTAATGCGGTTTACACCGTGGAATTTTAGTCCTTTTTCTTTTCATTTAACGCGCTATGATTTTATTATTTGTTTGTTTGTGACCTGATGTTTATTTTCCAATATTTTAGTTGCATATGAATTATTATTTAGAGAAGATATGATATTGAATTGCTAATAGGAAGATATTATTATTGTTTCAAGAATCCTGTCGGTTAATCCGACGTCGTAAGTTATTTAGTTATTTTTTTTCACAATTTTAACTATATGTAGTTTATTAGAATAAATTATGTAAGCGGGTTCACCATTCATTAATTTCCGGTTGATCAGGCCGTATTTTAATGTCTAGTGAACCTCAGAGTATTTATTACATTAGTGTGAAATTTTTACATATTTGCATTGAATAAACAACACATAAACAACATATACACCCCATGGTACCCTGTGGTATATATGGGTTTACCTTAGTTGTTTTCCATTGATTATCACTATTTTTATTACACTATTTATTTATTAATTTTCTCATTTATTTTTGTTTATTATTTTTGATATTTAGTTGGATGAGTTTCACGGTGTTTATAGTTATATATTTTTGTTGTGCTATTTTTGTTTTGTTTAACTTGAAGAACCTGACCCGCAGGTTTTCCGTGTATCTGTCTGTTAATACTTGTACTCGTTTATTTCTTTTCCTCTTTTTTTTTCACACGCATTAAATTTTCTTCAACCCAATTATTCTTAATACAATTCAGTACTCTTTGTAATAGATATACTTATGACTTTTTTTTTGTCAGTTACATTATCAATCGAAAATTTACAGGTTTATATTTGATTTTATAGATGAGTAATTTACATTTATGCAATGGCTCATTTTTTTTCTTTTATTAGAATTTTGATGATTATTCATTTATTTTGTATTACAATTCAATCTTTTTTTTTTCGTGATATCTATAACCTTTATGCCTATATTTTCTGTAATTTTTTTTTCTCATCAATTCAATTCCAAGATTATTTCTACTAACTTATACACATTTCCTGTTTCATGTCGCATTTATTTTCCTCTCCGCGTTTTATTTCTACAATAAACCTATCTGTGCTGCTTTTACTGTACACAACAGTGTCGCTTGCTTTCCGAGGCCAATTGTATACATAATAGCGGATCGACCTATTGAGCAGGCCGCTCCAGGGGTTTCGACCTTGAGAGGGGTTGGGAATATTCTGGCGGTGACGTTTCCTTTGTTATTGGGGGGTTTGGCAACAGGTTTGGAGAGAAAATATTATATTCTGGGATTTGGATTATTAGTTAGAAAAAAAATCAATTGACAATTTTTGTAAATATCAATTATTTGTATCGTGATTTTATATTTCTTAATCACCTTTTAATTTATCCGCCATTTTATCCAAAAAGGTCAGTATTGAGGATTGTCCTTCTCGGACTTCTTCCTCCGGTGGGCGCGTGACTCGCTCCGCCCAGTTGAATAAACGAGTGCCCCAATCTTCTGCATGCACCTCCGCCACCGTATTGTCTCTCCGTGGTCGAAGGGAAAAATCGCGTTTTGGCAGATTTTCGTTAATCTGTTTCCGTTTTCTTTTGGGTTTTGGATCATTTGTTTGATTGGGGTCAGAATTACTTTTTCCATCATCCTCTTTATTTTTAGTTTCTACTACCTGTGGTGTAATATTGTTTTGTGGAGTATTTGCCTGATTCTCTGTATTGGTATCGCGATTTTCTGTAACTATATGATGATTTCCCGTATCAATTCGATCTCCATTATCACTTTGAATATTTTCAGACATTGTGGGTATGTTAGGGGAGTTTTGTTTTTCTAATCTGTTGGTACCCCGTCTATTATCAGACAGAATGGGGTAGGGAGTGTAATCCCCTTCATCAAAGACAGCATGGGGTAATTGTTTGGGTAATGTCTGTTCTATATTTTCTGGATTTTGTTCATTAATTATTAGATTGTCATTTCTTGAGGTATAGGGTATAAGTCGTGAGGAATGAACCCTCATTAATTTAGCCCTTGGGTTATTTATCTCTTCAATAGAGTAATTTACTGGGGTATGTTTTTCTATTATGCGAAAAATACCTTTAAAATTCCTTTTCTTAGGTAAGTGACAGTTCCTGTCATAATGGGGTTGGTGTAGAAACACTAATTGCCCTATTTGAAATTCCCTTAATTTAGCATTTCTATTTTGATAGTTCTCTTGGTTTTCAGCTGATTTTAAAAGATTTTCGCGAATTATTCTCTTAATTTTAGCCAAATTTTGCATCCTTGCTTCTATGTACTCAGGGTAAGGGTTATTGATATCTGACATTGGTTTATTATTATGGTTAATATCATCTGGTAGATCAATATCGTATCCGTATAAAAGAAAACTGGGCTTTTCCCCGGTTGTAGAATGAATTGTGTTGTTATAACACATTTCAAAATTTGGGAGTTCCTTATCCCATTGTAGGGTCTCTCGCGCTAAAATTGATATTGTTTTACGCAAGGCTTTATGACTGGCCTCATTAGTGCCATTTGTTTGGGGGTGGTATGGGGTAGTATATAATTTGTCTATACCTAATTTTTCGGCAGTTGTTTTAAAAAGCTGAGCTGTGAAGTTTGTCCCACAATCAGTTAGTAAATATTCCATTTTCCCAAATTGTGTGATGTAATTATATAGTTTTTCAGCTGTATTTATCGCTGTTTGATTTTCCATGGCATACAATTTCATGTATCGCGTAAAGTGGTCAATAACGACCATTATATATTGGTTATTCTGCGCAGTTCGCGGTAATTTTCCTACAAAATCTATCGACACGACCTGACCTGGTCGATCTGGGATTAAGTTTCTTTGAATTGGGACTTTTTGCAGTCTATTTGGTGACTTAAAACCTATACATTCTGTGCAGCTTTGCACGTAATTTTTCGAATCAGAGTACAGATTATCCCAATAGTACTTTTCCTTAATTTTCTCATAAGTTTTAACATGACCAAAGTGAGCACTGTGAGCATTAGCTAAAATCACTGGTTTTAATCTGTCAGGGATAACAATTTGTTCTACTTCGTTAGTTCCTATACTTCTTTTTATCAAACCCAAGTGCATGATTAGGTCATTATGAATAAAGTAGTTGTTTTCTGAAGGGGTTAGTTCTTCTGGTCGTGTTTCTATTTTATTTCTAAGTAATGCCAATTTTGGATCATTTTTTTGTTCTATTATTATTTCTTGTAAATTTGGTACATGCCTAACTAAGTTTACGGAGTGGAAATCCCTCGAAAATATATCTGCCGCAAAGTTTTCGGCTCCGGGTATTCGTTCAAAAACGTAATCAAATTCAGCCAAAAACATAAGCCAGCGACTAACGCGATTTGCCGGGTTTGGTAGGTTCTTTATGGTTTGCAGGGATGAATTATCACACCGAATTATAAATTTTGTTCCATATAAGTAATGTGTATAGGACTTTACACTTTCAACAATAGCCAATAGCTCTTTATGCATTATGGAATATTTTAACTCAGTGGTATTTAATTTACGTGAAAAATAGGAAATGGGGTGAATTATACCCTGTGAGTCTTTTTGGCCTAACATCGCTGCAATAGCGTTATCTGAGGCGTCGGTTGACAAAATGAACTGTTTATTATAATTAGGATGGGTTAAAATAGGTTTCTTGGCTAACCAATCTTTTAGAGTATTAAACGCGTTTTGTTCTTTTTCAGTCCATACAAATTTATTCTTTTTCTTTGTTAATTCTGTAAGTGGAGTGGTGATATCACTATAATTTGGCAAAAATCTTCTATAGTAACCGCATAAACCTAAAAACCGTCTCGTTTTCCGTACCGTGGTTGGACGCGGAAAATCTTCTATTTTACGTAAATTTTCGTCCGTGGGAGTGATACCATTAGAATTCAATTTATGCCCTAAAAATTTTATTTCCCGTACACCAAATATACATTTTTGGGGATTTATAGTCAACCCAAATTTCCGTATTCTTAAAAACAATTGTTTTAATTTACCGAGCATTTCCTCAAAAGTATCACTTCCTAAACAAAAATCATCAATATAATTTGCGATATTTAGTTCTTTGATATCTGCCACAAGCTTATCGGTTAATGCTTGTAAGACTCCCGGGGAGAAGTTAAGTCCCTGTGGTAATCTTTTATAAGCAAAGTTTCCGAAAACTGTATTGAAAGTAGTTATGGCCCTGTCCTTAGGCTCAAGTGGGACTTGAAAAAACGAACTCTGCAAATCTAAAGATGCGAAAAATTTTGATCCTCGTAATTTCTCTAACAGGTGGTTCGCGATGGGCATTTGATATTTTGGAAACTTAATAGCTGCATTAGTTGCGCGGTAATCTTGGACAATACGATAAGTAGGTTTATTTGGACTGGAGGTGCCTTTCTTTACTAGAATTACAGGGTGTCCTATGTGCGAATCAGACCTTTCAATTATATCCGCTTTTAACAATTTTTCCAATTGAGTTTGTAATTCTTCTCTCAGCGCGTGTGGCACTGGATAAGCCCGTTTACTTTCAATTTTAGAAAAATCAACTGAAAAGTTTGGTGAGATTTGGTCTGTTAACCCTATGGTCTCAAGATTATCACTAAATATGTCTGCAAACTCTTTTAACAGGTTTAATAATGAGTTTCTCTGAGATGGTTGTAAATGATTTAATTTAAAATTTTGGGGGTTGAACTCTCTTATTCTTTTTTTTCTTATATCCTCCATTGTCCTAAGACAATCTGGCTTAGAAATACTCGCGATTTTAGTATGTTTATTTAAAGATATACTATCCGATGATTTATTTACTAAAGTTAAATGGGCTTCCTTATATTCATCTACGTCAACTCTCTCATTTTGGATTTTTATGTCAGGGTTATTTAGGACAGATGTGATACTGATTGTATCACCTTGCTTAACAGGACCTTCAATTAGTACAGATACGTTTTTTATTTGGTTGGGTTCCAGAATGCATTTACGAATTAATTTTGCGGAATTTCCCTGCATGTTATTTGTTGAGGGTACTGCATTTGCGTCTCTTATCTTAATAGTTAAGTTATTTGATTTTAGAATCTTTTCGTTAAAATCAATAATGAGTGAATGGGCTTGAATAAAATCAAAACCTATAACCAAAGAATAATTGGCATGGAAGTCCTGCTCAACTACATAAAATAAATGGGAGAAATTTTTATTGCCCAACACAATAGGTAATTTAAAAGCACCAATAATATTTAGCTCATGGCCTGTTATTGCATTTACTTTCAGAATTTTGTGTATTTGTTTAATTTTGGGGTCGTGTTTAATCTTATCAAAAGTTTTCTTTTGTATTATGGATACACTCGCTCCTGTGTCCAAAAGACCCGTTAAAGTTTCCCCATTTATTTTGGTATTTATTACTGGTAGGAAAAAATCATTTTGTGTGTTTACGAATTTTGTATTTACTATGTGTGCAGTGGGTTCGCAGCTTAGTGAGGGGTCGATTTGATTTTGCACACTATATTTTTGAGAAGTTTTTAAAATCGACCCCGACGGAAGTTTCCCTGATTTCTTATAGGAGTTTGTACATACTGAGAATTATTAGACCACCCCACTCTTTCTCTACTTACACTACGGTTTCTTTGCCCTCGGTTAAAATTATTGTTGGGGGAGAAAGCTCTACCTCTGTTATCCCGTCTCTCTCCATTCCCAATCCATCTATTAGTTTGGGGTCTAGTTTGAAAATTTCTATATTGAGCTCCACTTGATCCCTCATTATATAATCTGGGTGGGTTTTGTCTATTCGTCAAACTGTTATAAAAGCAGTTTCTAGTTATATGGTTAGTTTTGTGACATATTTCACATTTAGTTTTAAAAATTTGGGAGGAATTTTCTTGCCTATTCTTTAATTTTAATCCCTCTACATCTTTAGCAATGCCTGCTATGAGCTCGTGGGTATTTTGAATGTGTTGGTTGAACAATCCCTCGTTTGGGGCTACAGCATTCAGCATTTGGGGTTGCAGTATTTTACAGTTAGATTCTAAAATCTCTAGAAATTGTACGGCTTCACTTATGGTTTTGGGGTCTTTTAGTAGAATATGAGCTTTATACTCGTCTTTCACTCCCTCTATGAATTTTGATAGTTTAGTTTGTTCAAATAATTTAAGCATAGGGGCTGAAGTAACGTCTGTTTCGCCAAAAAAGTTTTCTGTGGCAATTTCCACCCGGTTGGCGTATTGCCTCACCGTTTCAGAGGGGTGCATTTTTATTTTTGAAAATTCACATTGTGATGTGGCTCTGCTTATTTTTGCCTCAAAAAAGTCAATGATTTTTCCTTTGAATTGTTTATAGTCCGTTTCGTTGGACAAGCTGGCTGAGTTTATCAAATGAGTTAAGGCCTCGCCTCGAAGACGCGACTTCGCAATGATTAGCCTTTCCTCATCGGAAAATTCTCCGGAATTCGCTAATTGTTCTATCGTGTTAAAAAAATATTTTGCTGTAACAGCAGATGCATTGTCAAAAGCGGGAATTAAGGTTTGGAATGCGGTTAATTTTGACAAACTGGGTGTTTCCATTTGGGAATTAGTCAAGGGGGTTTGGGTTTCAGGGGGTGCCATTTTCTTTTAGTACTCAGCAAAAAAAAATTTTTTTTTTTTTTCTTCACCAAAAAGTATCTAAAGTCCCTTTCCTACTCCTTTTCCCGAGTTATCAGTCTAAAATATTTATACACACAATTTATAATGTTATATTACCCTCATTTGCATTGGTTAAATAAGTAGGTGAACAATTGTGTCAATATAGTAAATTCATAATTTGTATCCAAGTCTTCCCAAATCATTCAATCTAGATTTCCATGACATCCATTCCCTCTTATAACTTATCAATGATCAACCCACTTTAATTTAGTTAAAGGGAACGGCACCACTTTTGTTGGGTGGCCCTTACCTTCTACCAACATTTATATTATTAGCCGAGATCGTTATTAGAGTTTAGATTGCGTTGTGATTTACTAAAAGTTACATTTAACATAAGATAACATACTAACAATACCCAGGACAATGGAATCTAGAAAAATGATCTAAAAGGCTTGGATTTCACGATAAAACACATTTATTTACACTTAACACAAATACTACACAAATTTTAGACAGTAGGAATAAATATGTGGCATCTATACAAATTTTAGACAGTTATCATCTATCTTTAAGAATATTTAATTTAAAATTTAGTTATATATATTAAGCGGGCTTTCAATACTAACTATAAACCTTTTCAAAATATGTATGCACTGAGAGAGAGCTGGTGAAATCGGGGTAACTGTATCCACTTACCCATTTTCATGCAGACTTTGATCATTCTGGTGGTTGGACGTAGAGTGGACCCTCCAATCTGGCACTATGGGAAAATTTTGGGAACTCCTTTTGGAATCTCTTGTAGGAGCATTTATAGGCCCCCTTCTTATGATTACTCCGCCCACCTAGAATTTTCTAGATAATAATATTGGTCCTGGTCCGGAGTACGGACGTCCCTCAAAAATCTAGGGTTCCCAGTGGTTAGTCATTAGGAGTTTATGTCAAGAGATTAAGCATTCTGGTTGGTTCCCCCATCTTATTAGCATTCACTCTTTCCCGGGCCTTCTTCTTATCCCCTCAATAAATTATGGGAACCTCTATTCTTATTTCTGACAATTTAACGAAGGGTTTATGTCTGCACCTGGAATCTATGGTTATTGTTAAATATAGCTTTCGGGGGCTATCCTTGGACCTCACACGTTGACCCGATTGAGGAATGTACACCTGGTTAGGCCGATGGACTTATAAAATATAAAATGGTGATGGGTAACTTTTGTACCCACTCAACACAATGAATGAGTTGGCAACAGTTGAAACCACAACCCCACGGGATTCATTGAAACCACTAACTAAAACGAAATTCCAGCTTTCCAACGCTAAGCAGACTTTCTATCCTTATCATATACATTTCAGTTCATTGTTGTTGTTACTGTATTACTTTGTTCTCTGAAAAATTTTTATTAAAATGTGTTTGAAGCTTTGAAAAAAATTTCTTAAAATTCGATTAAGCGTACTGAATTAGAAATACATCAATTTTATCTTTTAAATGTGTCTAGTCCTCTAGTCTTATTGGTGAAGGATAAAAGCTATGCATTCATTGTAAGCTATGCACAGCAGAGAAAAAAAATCTTGCCACTTTACTTGAAAAAACTGAGCATCTGAGATTTCGGTTTTTTTCCAAGTAATGCAAATAAATTAATAAAATAACTGGTACATAACAAGAACATTACGGTAAAATTAAAAAAAAATACCATTATACTAGTTATGCACCGAAACGTTCTTGTTATTATCTAATATATTCAGTACTCTTTTTATCACAGCTACTACTGTCTGCCTATCACAAGAAGAGCTCTGGCTGTGGCTAGTTCACATAAGCGGTGGTATGGTGTCGAATGATAAATCGTAAATTTCGAGATCACGATCATGAATAACGATCATGAAAAATCATAAATTTTTATTTTTATGACTTAGGTAAATGATTAAAAATGTTCTTTCAAATGTTTCATCTTTTCGATCAGTTTTACGTAATAAATTAAATGCATCAACAGAGAGATTTTGCTGGTTTTAGGTCCAATCTTAGGTGTCCAATCCAAGGATTGGGAGCAAATTTCAGATCAAGATTATTCTGCTCTTTAACCCCCTCTGTCATTAGGAGAGTATTCCTATGCAATCCTGAGCATTTTTTTCTTGTAGTTTTCGATCTCTATGTGCAGAAACTGAATTTAAAAAACTTTTAATACATATTAAGAATTAATTAAATGCCACATAAGATATTTTTATTAAAATTAAATTTCTTTTTTAATTTCCTTATTTTTAGTTCCAAATTCCTTCATTCTGTGCAAAACGAATTCAGATCAAACTTTCCCCATCTGAAATATTCGGCACGTGTGTCGGTGTGTCTAATTCAGTGGTTCCCAACTCAAATATGTCTGCGGACCACTTCACTTAAATTTGAACTTCTGCGGACCATCTCTATCCCTAACTGTAACTTCAAAATTTTAACTTTTTTCAGTGCATTCATTCCTCATGGATGGTCTAAAAATTTCACTTTTTCTGAAGCAAGGGAAATCAAGTCTTACAATGTTTCTAAGTGGAACTTGGAAAATCAAATAATCTATTAAACTTACAAGAAAAATTAACATTGCCTTAATTTTATATCTAACTATTTAAAAATATACTCTTATATAAAATGCATTTAACCATTTTTATCAAGCGAAATTCAACAAATAAAATAGAATCCATTATCAATTACGATTGTTTATTAAATTCCGTAAAACTAAATAAGAAAATTTTTTTTCAGCAATATGCCTTACAAATAAAAACTTAATTTATCTCATAGGAGAGGCTTAACCATGTAACTTTCTTCATCTTTTATGTATAGAAGAAGATAATACTTTACAAAAAATGACAATAATTGTTATGATGAGTGGAAATGGTGTTGGTTTTAATCAATCCCAGTGTCATCTCACGGATCTATTAACCGTGGAAGGGTTCACATCTACACATAAGTTGCAGGATTGAAAAAAACAAAAGTATAAAATAGTTATTTGTTTTCTTTTTCATGACCAACAAAAAAGGTAACATTATATTATTGGTGGAATCAAATTTGAAAGAAAGTACTTAGCTTGAAATTAAACTGCAGGACAAATGAGATAACCAGGAATTGTGTTGATCACAAAAAAGCAAATTGGACATGCACTGACAGAGTGGCTGTTGTGGCAGAGGAAACTCTATAGACAAGGCGGGCGAGGCTAACTAATGTTCTCCCGAGAGAAACCGCGTCGAAAGTCAATAATTATTTCAAAGGAGCGATTAAAATAGAAAATAATTTATGTGTTCAAAACCTTTCGAATCTTCAGCTAAAATTTTTTGTATATCTTCAAACAAACCTACACTCATTGCCATAAAAAATAGCGCACCAAGACGGAAAAGAGGTATCAAAGCCAAATTTATTTCCATGATCACCCATAGTATGAAGGTTAGTTGATAAAAAAATCAGACTTCTTTGAAGTTCGGGGGCCGAGAAAATCAGTAAAAAGTGTTGACTCCATAGGTGTCCATAACCGCCGCCACATGCCTAGATATTGAGTCAAAGGGGCTCTAAATGAGCCCTTGGGAATGGGGGGACCATGGTGTGTCCCCACGTAGTCAACTTTCAACTGGTCCACCAACGGACGTTACATACCAGGTTAGATGCTTTTCCTCATTGACCGGACTTTTTTTGTGGGCGTTGGTTCTAGAGAACGGGAAGGACGGGGTAAAAATGCAACCTAGGGGGTAAGAACCCCATGGGGTTCTTAACCCCCCGATGGGGGTTTTACCCCATCGTAATACTGAACTTGCTCTCATCAAATTCACTAAATTTATTTACAGTAGTATTGATAAAAATAACTATACATTAGCAATTTTCTTAGATATTTCAAAAGCTTTTGATTCTGTTAATCATAATATTTTATTAGACAAATTATTTTCGTATGGAATTCGAGGTTCATGTCACAATTTTTTTAAATCCTATTTAAATAACCGTAAACAAATTGTTAAAATTAAAAATTGCCTTAGTCAACCATTGTCACTTACAAAAGGAGTCCCCCAGGGTTCTGTTTTAGGCCCACTTTTATTTTTAATCTACATAAATGATCTGCCTACCCTAAAATTAAATGGTGAAATTATATGCTTTGCAGATGATACAACCCTTCTTTACTCTGGCCAAGACAAAGATGATTTAAATAATAAAATTCAAGATGACCTTAATAAAATAAGAAAATGGTTTTATGCAAATGATTTAAGAATTAATGTTGAAAAAACAAAGTATATTTATTTCAGTTTAACAGCAAGAGAAAATCCTTTTTATCTAAAATATCATGACGTAGACTGTTCCAATTTATTTTTATGCAACTGTGTACAATTGGAATGTGTTAAAACGATAAAGTACTTAGGTCTTCAAATAGACTCTAACCTCAAATGGAAATCACACGTAAGTTTATTGTCTAATACGTTGAGATATTTGTTATATAAATTTTATCATCTTAAAGATTACGTTGATTCGAAATTTCTAAAAAAACTTTATTATGCTTGGGTTCATCCCAGGATATATTATGGTTTATCAATTTGGGGGGGTGATTATATAACTACTATACAAATAATTGAAAACCTTCAGAAAAAATTTGTTAAAATAATTTTACATTCCACTAATCATAGCATCACATTTTTTTCCTATAAAAATCTAGATATTCTTCCCCTTAAACATTTAATCTTTTACAAAAATTGTTACAATTTGTTTCAAAATCCGACTTTATGCTCAATGAAAACTTTTGTTAATCCCAGACGACCTTGTATTATTTATAATATTCCCAAATCCAATAAACAAATTTTTCATAAATGTTTTTTTACTTAGCACCTAAATATTTTAATAGTTTACCCTCAGATATACAAACAGCACCCAGGGTTACTATTTTTAAAAAAATGTTAAAGCAATTTTTATTTACTTCTGAAAATGTACCTGCTTTTTAATATTTCCTTGTGCTGTCTTGTACAAATATTCTTTTTTTCATATATTGTAGATGTTCTTATGACTTTCCAGGTATTTCTTTTTATTTATTTTGGGTGTTTAATTATGTACAACTGACACCTTTGCCAATCTATAATTCTTATTTTATTTCTTGTATTATCCTAAATTTTGTTTTTCCTTTCCATATGTATATACAAATATTTTTTTTTCACTTTAATGGGATTTTTAAATCCCCAAAGTGTAAATAGCTTCATTTGTAAATAGTGTATGTGATCAAATAAAGTTGAATTGAATTGAAATTGAAGAAGAACGCTTGAACATTGCATACAACCTGTGGTAGTGAATTTTTATCTTGAAACTTGTCCGCAAGACTCGGCTGAAGGTAAAGACGGACAACCGGCCGCAAAAACTTAATAACACAGGTCTGGTTGGTACACAGCACTGGTAAATTATACTCAGGAGTTTTAGAAATCGAATCCAATGCATCACGACTCCATAACCCAGCATCACCACTCCGTGGGACGATTAGAAAATCAACAGCTGAATGCACACTCTCCATTCTGTCTTCAACCTCATATCCAACCGTAGTGGTGCTGCAAACTGAAGCGGGGTTCTCTTCTAACCACAATGAGAAATTAGTATTTTCATTTCCTTATTTGGAGCATTATTGGAAACAGAAAGGTCCATTTTCAGTCCCTAGTTTTAAAAAGACAAAGATGTAAGAATTTATGCGGACCAAATGGACAATCCGCAGTCCTGCAAGTGTCATCCATTCCACTGCCGCATGTGCTCTGTATGATCTATCGGTACATTGACCAACCAGAGTTGCATCATTGAGGTTTTGCAGCCGGTTGTCCGTCCTTAACTTCTGACATGTCCTGTGGACAAGTTTCAAGATAAAAATGCACAACCACATGTTGTATGCGATCTCCAAGCGTTCTTCTTACCCCCCTAGGTAGCATTTTTAGCCCGTCCTCCCCGTTCTCTAGAACCAACGCCCACAAAAAAAAGTCCGGTCAATGAGGAGAAAGCACTACCCGGTATGCAACGTCCGTTAGTGGACCAGATGAAATTTGACTACGTGGGGACACACCATGGTCCACCAATTCCTAACAGCCCATTTAAACCCTCTTTCATTCTATACCATGGCGTGTGGTGGTGGTTGTGGACACCTATGGAGTCAACACTTTTTACTGATTTTCTCGGCCCCCGAACTTCAAGGAAGTCAGAATTTTTTATCAACTGACCTTCATACTATGGGTAATTATGGAAATAAATTTGGCTTTGATATCTGTGTTTCTTCTTGGTGCGCTATTTTTTATTTTTTTTCCTACGTCGACTAGGCTGTGGCTATTTTTTATGGCAATGAGTGTATTTCTACCTCAGAAATCTCCTCTTTTCATACCACGATTTCTTGAAGACCCTCTGTCTGACCATTTGCATCCCAGTTTGAAGTATCTTTCAACACTTCCACGCTTCGCTTCGTATCAAACCAAGTATAAGTCCGATCATTCGATTCTTTATATGCCCCCACCCCGACGCCTCTCACTTTTAATTAATCTGATGCAATATTTTTCCACATCCACAAATTTTGTTTCAGCTCTGTAATAAACTACTGTTGAATAAAACTGTAAAATAAAAGAAACGAACAAATGATTCATAGGAGAGAAAGAAAACTTAAAATTTTTTAAATTATGAGACTTATGATTTTTTACTATATGTTTTTGCATCTGTGCATGATGTTTTTACTATTTCCTGGAATGTGTGATTAGGAATACTATTTTCTTTTACAATTTCCACACATTTTTATGAGTTTAAAAATCTTCTCATGGACCACCTCTGAAGGCTTCACGGACAACCACTGCGTTAAATGATATGGTAGCATCGTGCCGGGCTATGTTTTGGAAACAGGTTATTGCAAAATTATCTAATTTTTAAAAAGTTGTAAAGGGCTTAATATGGTGTGGGATTACCTCTACATTAAATTATGAAGTCGATTTGGAATTTAACAACTGATTCGTTGTTTGTGAAAATCCCGAGCATATAACATACTCATTGTCATTTTTTATTTACTCCTTTAAGTTTCTCTCTATATTAAAAAAAAGTTACTGTCACCGCTGCCGCCGCTGTTTCAGAAAATTTTATTTTTCAACTCTTTGAACCCTCATAACGCAAAAACTACTTGAAAGAAATTTATGAAATTTGAAAATTTTGTAGAGGAAAATTTGGGGCACACTCTCGAACAAAAAGCTAACTGATGTGATAATTAGTTCTGGGGTATTTTTAAGGTCAAAGTTGAAGTTTTTCTTTTTTCGCCGCGTAATCCAGTTCAGCCAAATCTATTAGTAGCAGAACTATGTTTTTTTGCAGCCTAATTCTCTGAAGTATGAAAATGTGCACTACGTCACCCTTTTTTCGAATTTCGAATTTGGCTAGAGTAATTAATTTTTTAATTTTCGAAATATTTGACACTTTTTAGGTTTTTTCTATCTAAAATGAAAACTAATCACGGTATCAATATGATTTTTTAAACACTTATATTCTTATTTTTTAGAAAGAGATTGGCGTTTGATTCTTTAAAAAATTCTAATTAGTTTTGGAATTATTAAGCATCAAAGTTTCATTTTTTTCATAGTTTTAGTAGGTCTTTATCAGACGTGTTTAATGTTTTTAAATTTTATATTTGCCTGTTCACTAGATTGTCGCGAGCACGGATATTTAAATTTAAAAGTTTTGAGGTGCACATTTTTGATCTAAGTTTGCTAGCGATATAGTATAGACTTGGTTAATAATCGTTTAAAGATACTTCGATATTTTTGAACTACTAGAGAAATAAATAATTTATCTCTTTTGAGTGTTATTTGTGCCGATGAAAGGAATAGTCCAGGGGCCCCCGCACGTTTTTTTTTCTGATTAATAACCGGCTGAATCTTCGTCAGTCGCTTTGTTTCCTCGAGACGCCCAACTTTTCTCAGCGGAAAAATCTCCAGAGAGGTAGCTAACAAACTGCGCATGCGGGCAACATGTCGATTTGGTGATTGAAAAATATTTATTAATAACAACCTGATTTTTTTACACCGACAAGATAAATATTTAAGTAGTTAAATGGCCGCATTGTCCTACAAATCAAGGGGTACGTTTTCCCAGTCCTACACTCCGAACATGTCCATTCCACGGCGGCTAAAATTTTTTCATTAATAACGACCTGATTTTTTTACACAGGCTAGGTAAATATGTGTGTAATTTAATGGCAGCATTGTCCTACAAATCAAGGGGTACGTTTTCCCAGTCCTACACTCCGAACATGTCCATTCCACGGCTATAATTTTTTCATTAATAACGACCTGATTTTTTTACACAGGGTAGGTAAATATTTGTGTAATTAAATGGCAGCATTGTCCTACAAATCAAGGGGTGCGTTTTCCCAGTCCTACTCTCCGAACATAGCCATTCCACGGTTGTAATTTTTTCATTAATAACGACCTGATTTTTTTACACCGACAAGGTAAATATTTGTGTAATTAAATGTCAGCATTGTCCTACAAATCAAGGGGTACGTTTTCCCAGCCCTACACTCAGAACATGTCCATTAGGGTGTCCCTTATATGACAGGAAAACATTTTCTTGCGAATTTGAAAACGGTTACCCTCTACTTTTTTTATAAATGCTTTGACCTATTCAGATATAAATTTCCTCCCTCTACGATAATATTAACCCGTGCCGAATCTCAATTGAAGATGGTCAAACAGCTAAATTACGGGGACGCGCCCATGAATACTCACCACTTTTTATCTTTTTTTCTACTTTTTTCCGGCTTTTTCATATATATTTATATTTTTGGCCATTGAATTTTAATATTAATCGGTCTGAATTGTCGTCTACCGCTAAAGTTTAACTTCACGAATGTTAAAAACAGCTTCGCAAAAATTTGTTCATTACTTCGTAACTTAGATAAAGTAATCTGGTGACTAGAATCACCAATTAAGTATATTGGTTTATCTTCACTTTGCTAACTTCTTTTTAAAACGGTAGAAGATATTTTAGACCGATTAATATTACATTTATATGGCCAAACATATATTATAATATAAAAAAGTCTGAAAAAAGTAGGAAAAAAGAAAAAAAGTGGTGAGTTTTAGCGGGTGCGTGCAGGTAATTTAGCTTAAAAAAGTAAAGTGTAACTGTTTTCAAATTCGCAAGAAAAATTTTTTATGCCATATAAGGGACACCCTAATGTCCATTCCACGGCTGTAATTTTTTCATTAATAACAACCTTTTTTTTCACCCAGTAAATATTTGTGTAATTAAATGACAGCATTGTCCTACAAATCAAGAGGTACGTTCTCCCAGTCCAACAAATAATTTTTTATTAATAACTGTAAGACAAAGATACATGTTAGTTTAATGAAAATGTCTAAATCGGTGTAAAAAAATCAGGTTGTTATTAATGAAAAAATCATAGCAATGGAATGGACATGTTCGGAGTGTAGGACTGGGAAAACGTACCCCTTGATTTGTAGGAAAATGCTGCCATTAAATTACACAAATATTTACCTAGCATATATAAAAAATCAGGTCGTTTTAATGAAAGAATTATAGCCGTGGAATGGCTATGTTTGGAGTGTAGGACTGGGAAAACGTACCCCTTGATTTGTAGGACAATGCTGTCATTTAATTACACAAATATTTACCTAGCTTGTGTAAAAAAAATCAGGTCGTTATTAATGAAAAAATTATAGCCGTGGAATTGACATGTTCGGAGTGTAGGACTGGGAAAACGTACCCCTTGATTTGTAGGACAATGCTGCCATTAAATTACACAAATATTTACCTACCCTGTGTAAAAAAATCAGGTCGTTATTAATGAAAAAATTATAGCCGTGGAATGGACATGTTCGGAGTGTAGGACTGGGAAAACGTACCCCTTGATTTGTAGGACAATGCTGCCATTAAATTACACAAATATTTACCTACCCTGTGTAAAAAAATCAGGTCGTTATTAATGAAAAAATTATAGCCGTGGAATGGACATGTTCGGAGTGTAGGACCGGGAAAACGTACCCCTTGATTTGTAGGACAATGCTGCCATTAAATTACACAAATATTTACCTTGCCTGTGTAAAAAAATCAGGTCGTTATTAATGAAAAAATTTTAGCCGTGGAATGGACATGTTCGAAGTGTAGGACTGGGAAAACGTACCCCTTGATTTGTAGGACGATGCGGCCATTTAACTACTTAAATAATTATCTTGTCGGTGTAAAAAAATCAGGTTGTTATTAATAAATATTTTTCAATCACCAAATCGACATGTTGCCCGCATGCGCAGTTTGTTAGCTACCTCTCTGGAGATTTTTCCGCTGAGAAAAGTTGGGCGTCTCGAGGAAACAAAGCGACTGACGAAGATTCAGCCGGTTATTAATCAGAAAAAAAAACGTGCGGGGGCCCCTGCACTAGAAGAGGATTTTCGGGAAGTTTGTTTTACTCTGCTAAAGATCGATTGCAGATATTGCAGTTCGCGAAGCTATCTGTAAAGAGCTGCATAGCAGTTACGGGAGTTGATGAGCGTAAGCGAGCAGGGTTCGGTAGCCCCCTATCCATTAAATTATTGATAATTTAAAAAGGAATACTTCAGTAAGAGTTTTATTTTGATAGTTTAGTGGCAATGATACGAATTAAATTATTGAAAAGTTTGAGAGAAAAAAAGTTTCGATATTAAATTATCATTATCTATACTCTGTTCATTTAGAATTAGCGTCTGAGACGTAATGTATTAGAATAAGTTATTATTCTAATTATCATCGAAAAAATTTTCTTCTGCAATGACAAGGCAGCCTAAGCAGAAGTAGTCAAAATACTGTAAAACAATCGGTCACTGAAGTTGTCTGATGAGCGTTATTAAGCATTATTGAGCGTTTTTGATCCTGTTTCAGGCGCCTATTCTAAATGAACAGACTATAAGCAGACAAGTTCCAGGTTGTACTTGATAGTTGAGATGAAACAAGATCGCGAAGCGATCTTCAAAGAACTGCGAAGCAGTTCCGGGGGTTGGTGAGCGATAGTGAGCAGGGGGCAGAGCCCCCTAGTTATTTCAATAAAAACTGGAGTTTCTCTTTGTACAAAAAGAGAACTTCCAGTTTTCAATGCATTAAAACTATTTTTGATACTATATTGTATTTATGTTACTATACATACTGCTAAGATTTTTTTAGAACAATGGAATTTTTTTAATCGAGTCGTAAATTTCTTGTTTGCTACATTTATGGGCAAGAAATATCTGTTTATAAAAAGTAGAAAATATTTTATCTGATAGAGTTGGTTCAAAAGACTTTTTTCAGTGATTCAACATTTACCATAGCATAAGGAAGGGATAAAAAATTAACAGGGTACAAACGAATTCATTGTATGGTTTTTTGAAATAAAAGCTAAAAATCTCACTAAGTTCTTCAGGGATCTGTGGTCCTAAGGAAGTTTTTCCAGGAACTTTCACAGGATCCTTTATGGAATTCAAAAAACTCAACTAGAGTGCTGGTATAAAATTCATTTTCGAGAAAGTTCTCTAAAAGAATGATGGCTAACTGGCTAACCAATGAAGTAGTGTTCGTTTATTAAAACACTCTCAAAATTTAATAAATGAATTTTAAAAAATTAACAAGGCCAAAAAATCACTGTTTTTTAGCGCACTCTAGCTGCAAAACTATTAGTCTTGTATTTGACATTTTCATGAGAAACTCATACTTTCCGTTCTACAAACAAAAAAAACCAAAAAAATGAGATGACATTTTAGGGTGTTTTTTTCGAATTTTCTTAAAATGATCTTCGAAATTTTGATGCAAAGTTCAGATTCGGATTCAGCACTCTCGAAAACATAAACCGTTGAGAAAAAAACTACTGCATTTTTTTCCTGAAAAAACTACCGAGTTAATGGACTACCCATAGTTTTTCTAAATGCGGTAATAATAAACATAGCACTTTTAAGATTGATCCACAACCCTAAAATGGAGAACAAAAAGTGAATTATATATCCTTTTTAACCTTCTAAAATGTAAATAAAAAATACCATAACAATTTAATAGCTAAAACAAATAATTCAAAAGGCCTGACTTTACATTTATGATTTGCCGCCGACCAATACGCCGACGTATTGGCGTAATGGTTAGAGCATCTGACTGTGAAGCCATACGTCTGGGGTTCGAATCCCCGTTTGGCATGGATGTTAGTTTCTGTCCTTGTATGAGATGAATGTGGTTCCCCTGTGCGTGTGTGTGTGGCGAATGCGTGTGTGTGTGTGTGTGGCGTGGGCAACAGTACTTCACCTCCGTGGCTGCGGTCCACAGGTGCCCACTGGGTAACGCGAAGAAAGTACTAATTACGGCATGTCTGTTGGTCAATGAACTCTGTTATCCGTTAAGTGTTCAATTACCTGCCATTGGAAATAAAAAAACATTTATGATTTTGCTGGACGCATCAACTTGAAACGGAAATTTTTCACTGAAATGATTATTCTAAAACGATAAAATTTTTATGAGATATAAAGCATGTCTTAAAGATATTCTGCGATTTTTTTTCAGATTTTTAGGCCCAAACAACAAAGCGGAAAATTTAAATGCTTCTTATTACCCCATACTCCCCTATAGCTACAAACTTTCAAAGACATAATATTCCGGGAATATTTCAGGTGTTAAAATTCTTCAGCACATGTAACTCTGGTCGTTATTTGATTATATTATTTTTATTATATTTATTATATTATTTTTTGCCTATATTGCGTGTGTACCTTAACGTGGGTACGTGCTAGAAAAGTGTTTCTTCCTATGCTTCAGTACCACTGTTTTTGAGACCTTTTTCTCTTAAGGCATTTTCTGTTACGACTCCCAATCATAACATGCGCAAGAAGCAGGGTTTTAAGAACATCGATACAAAAAACTTCCTATGCGTATATTTTGACACCTGACATTTCTCTTTTTAGACTCTTCATTAGAGCATAAATACAAATGGAGATTAAGAAAAGGATTGAAGGAACGGAAATAATTACCTTATCACTAATACTTCCGTTAACTAATAAGGAATCCGAGGAGCTTTAATTACCTTATCACTAATACTTCCGTTAACTAATAAGGAATCCGAGGAGCTTCAAAAGTCTTGAAAGTGGTAACAATCATACACTTCAAAAACTTCGCTTTGGACGAAAAGTGTTGGTAAAAATGGAGCCAGTTCTTTTCATTTTATTGATCACCGTTGCAGGTAATGTGAGATTTTTTTGTGATACATTATGAGTTTTTATATTTAAAATTACAAAATCCTAACTGAACTGGTAACTAGGGGAGGGAGGGGACAATTGTAACACGGGGCAGTTGTAACACACTGATTTTCTCAAAATGAGAGGCTGCCTGGGCGAAAAGGAGATGACAGTACGTACAAGACGGATGAATGAAAGAATATCAGAGATAGCCAAGGCTGACATTTGAGTTGTGGCTGTGTAATTGAGAAAAGAGTGTTTTTCGAGCATCGAAGTTAATTTCTACTTTTATGTGACTTTCCTTCTCCTGCACTGTAGGTATGAAGCACAACAACACTGATTTTATGTATTGTATGACATGTATCCTAGTTTTATTCTGTTTATTATCAAGATGATACTGTTGTTAGTTTCGTGGAAAACGAGGGTTAAAAATGGCTATGTGGGGTCGATTGTAACACTTCAGCCGGGGACGACATGTTACAACTGACCCCAATGTAGAAAATAACAAGTTTTAAAAGTATTTTCGATGTATTGATTTATAATTCATACTTGCCCTTAATATTGGCATATAATTAAGAATTTTTACGGTTTTAGGAGGCCGAGATTACCTAAAAGGAAAAATGAAAGGGGGCTGATTATTCCAGAAAAAATTGAGGGAGAAGCTGTAGAGGTTTCGGTGTCTAAAAAGTCTATTAGAAGTGTTGCTCGTAATCACGATATTTTTCATGTAACATTATACAGATTCTGTCAGAAGAAAATAAAAAATGAAAATCCTAAAGTGGGTTATAGTCAACACAATAAAGTTTTTTATCAAAGGCATTGAGAGGAACTATTTTTTGTGCAAAAAATGGTCCCACGTTGGTTGTACTACAGGGGAATTAAGTTATGAATACCCTAATTGCCCTTGTAAATAATTATTTACTCATCAACATTCATTACTATTTAAAACTCATTATTTGAGTGGAAAGTTCATTATTGCCATTCTAGCCTATGAATTTAATTATTACTTTACAAGAAAAAATAAAGTGTTAATAAATTTGTATGATTTTCTATCTATTTTTATGAATTTGTGTTGTGTTACAATTGACCCTTCAAGTGGGGTCGATTGTAACGTTTTTCAATTTTCGATGTTTTATTTACTAAATTGCAATGCATGTTCAACTGACAGTTTTCATAACAAAATCGTAATTGGGATATATCAACCTATTTTCGGTACCGCAGCTACAGATTTGGCGGTTTTAATTAAGATTATAAGGTGACATTATAAGATATATTTATAATATAGATCATAAGATAATATTATAAGGTTTCATTATTAGATTATTAGGTTGGATTATAAGGTATTCGTAAGGCCAAATCTGTAGCTGCGGAGGCATTAATCCGTAAGTAACGATTGTTTTAACATTGGTTGTAGATACTAAGTAGCCCTAGATTTATTTTATAATTTATCTAAGTTATTTCTAATATAAAAATTTTCAACACTCAGTAAAACCAACTTTGAAACTCTTACTCCATAAGTTCTTTTAATAATATTTAGAATTATCAAATGTGTTCAGTGGAAAATATCATGCTTGTCAATATCAAATGAATTCTAAAATTGACATTATTCAAAAGGTTCTTCTGGTTTCGCATTCTTAAGCCAGTGTGAGATGTCTCGATGCAACACCTTTACTGCCAAAAATATACATAGTACTTTTGCAACATTCCCTCCGAATGAGGAAGAATTGAGAGAGATCTGTCCGTAAGTATATGGATAAATAAGTACACTCTAGGGTCTCTTTCCCATTCAGATTTTTACATTGGTTATAAAAACAAATTTGTTCGCTGCATTTAAAAAAGATTTTGTAATATATTGAACCGTGTTCTTGTTTTATTTTATTGGAGTAATCTAGTAATCCACTGTCTGACTCGACTGACTGACATACACTCATCACGAAATCTCCAAAACTACTGGACACAGATATTTGAAATTTGACAGAGACGTTTCTCTCAGCTATTAGACGCTCACTAAGAAGGGATTTTAAAATCAAACAACTCCTTTCCTGTTTTTTGGCGCTTTTTCGACTCCGTTTTACCCATTGAAATAACATTGTGCATTGTTGAAATGCATTAATTACAGGGTTTACTTCTCAATCTTAAGGTGACGCTTTGCCTCACTTGATAAAATATTATTTTAAATCATTTTACAATTTATAACAGAGTTCAAGACGAAAAACAGGGTAAATGTCTAATTTAAAGTTATAACAGTGATTAGATAATAAAATAAATTGAAATAATTAATTTTGAAACATTAACCCTGCTGTTCTGTTAGGGTCTATTTGACCCAAAATTTTTTTCAGTCGCGTGTTAAAAAGAATTGAATAGAGATATTTTGATGAAACTTCATGACTTTGTTGGAAAGACATATGAATATCTACGTCTAAAAGGAATTTTAATTATTTTAATTTGCAAGGGATATTTTTCAACATAGTCTTAATGTACTGTTCGGGTCAATATGACCCGATTCTAAATTTTTTCGTTTTACTCAACCGTTTTCATATTTGTTGGTGGAATAACTCACCAGAAAAGAATAAAACTATAATTGAAACATTCTTTTTTTGGTTTTCTTCTATCTTGTTTTTTTTGCATATGACACTAAAGCATGTGGAAGGTCAAAAGGTTGATTCAGTTGGAAAAATAGCAAAAATATTGCCAAATTTTATTTTTTCTTGTTGTATTTTTGTTTTATGAAGTATTTCCTTTCAGTTAGAATGCTAAAAATAACTAATGAAACGAAACTTGTGCTATCATATTACTCAAAGTGAGAAATTAGGGGTGTTTTTATTGCCACTGTCTTTTGACCTAGTTAACCATTAGGTATGGAGTAAATGTGGACTTTTAGTGGTAGTATAACTTCCTAAGAACTGAAACATGAAATTTATTATAGAAAAAGATAAAAAATCATCGCCAAAGAAAATTTGAGATTTTGGAGTTGTGAGTAATTTCACAAATCCTGCAATGCGTTTTCAATGGGATTTAGTAAAAATAGAGGTAAAATAAATGTTCAAATGAAGATTATTTTTGAATATTTTAGGAAATCACTCTTATTTTCATACAGTAAAGCAGATTAAAACCTGTCATGAAGGGGGGAATCAATTAAAAAAAGTAAAAGATTAAAGAAAAAATTTAAATTTATATCGGTCCCTCTGATGAAAAAAATTAAAAAATTACTACTTTGTTATGCCATACTTATTTTAAACCAATTTTCATATACATTAATTGTCAAAATAGTAAAAAATTATAAATTTCCATAACAAATATTTTTTAGTTAATTTTATTATTTTCGCCTCCTTCTTTAGTTATATTTTCCATCACTGGAGCGCTTCGGTAGGTTTCTTTTTGTAAGTTTATTTCCCCCTTCCGGTTTGCTCTGTTGGATCGTTTCTCCTCCCGCTGCTTTTAGTTTTGATTTCGGTTTCGGTTCGGTATTACTTTCTTCCTCTCTTCGTGTTCTTTGTTGTCCGTGTCCGTGAGTGATGTATGTCTTTGTTCGTTAAGTTTCAATTAAATTATACTAAAACTACCTATGGATTTCTTTCGTCGTACTTTTATTAATACAGTCCTAAACATTTGGTCCGTCGAGCCGGAGATTATTCGCTACTATGGATTTATTTCGAAATTATTCGCTACCGGCATTATTTTGCGTCGGTTGAACCAGAACTTTCGTTTTTCGCCTTCGTCAGTAGTACCTTCAATTCGGAAGGAACTTTATCGTACATTCGGTTATTATTGAACATCGCTTCGTCTTCACTTCGGAAGAATTTATTTATTGCTTTTCGCCATGACGGAATCGACCAAGAAGAGTGAGAAGGACATAGTGAAAACTCTGAATAGGCAGCGCGGTGCGCTTAAATCGAAAATAACTAAGATCGCCGAGTTCGTTAAGAATGTTGATACGCCAAAAGATGACCTTGTACTTTTGGACTTAAAATTAGCCAGTCTGGATCAAATCAAGCAGAATCTTGAAACCCTACGCAACGAATATTATGGAGCCATTGTAGATGAGGATCTTCCTATCGTGGAAGAGTCATTTTCTTCCATGGAAAGTGATATCGAGGACATAGAGGTAAGCCTCTTGCGGTTTAAGGCCGCTATTTCAAAAGTGCCCTTGGATGTCAACAATTCAAATTTAAATAGTGATAGTTTGAGTCAAAATAATGATAGTTTAAGTCATGGTTTTGCTAATGTGAATCCTAAGGTTTCTTTAAAATTGCCTGAAATTCCCTTGCCAAAATTCTCTGGCAGTTTTGAGGACTGGCGTAATTTTAAAACGCAGTTCGATTCTATTATTACTTCGAGCACTCAGCTTCAGGAGTCTCAAAAATTGTACTACCTGAAGTCGGCTTTGGTTGGTTCCGCCAAACAAATCCAAACCACTGAGGATACCTTTGATTCTCTGTTTAAGGCTTTAGAGGAGCGTTACGATAACAAAAGATTATTAGTGAATGCTTATATTAGTGAAATTTTAAATTTGGATAAAATATTTAGTGAATCAGCTGTGGATTTGAGAGCATTAGTTGATAAGCTAATCAAAAATATTCGCGCTCTCAAATCGTTAAATTTAGAGATGGATAAGTTAAGTGAAAACATTATTATTAATATTGTGCTACAAAAAGTTGATAAAGAGACTAGAAAGCTTTATGAACTATCTGTTGAGGGTTCGGAATTGCCTCAATGGGACAATCTTATTGAATTTTTGAAAAGGAGATGTCAGTATTTGGAAAATCTGGGAAGTACTGGGAAACCTAAATTTGTAAACAAGGTAAAGAGTCTTCTTGTTGACTCAAATGGGAAATCTTGCATTATTTGTAAAAATGGTTCTCACCCTGTTCACAAATGTTTCAGTTTTATAAAAGCTAGTGTTAGGGAGAGATTTAGCATAGTAAAAAGAAACAATCTATGTTTAAAGTGTTTTTCCCCCTCACATAAGGTTGGGCAGTGTAATGCTAAATATAATTGCAAAAATTGTGATAAATCCCACAACTCACTTTTACATATTTTCCCCAACCCTGAGTATACTAAAAGGAAAGATGAGGTTCTTGAATCACCTGGTTCTATAGTGAATACAGGGAATGTTAATGATAATAACATAGGAAACCAAGTGGAGCCCCTTGAGTCAGTTTGTGCTAGTGCAAATTGTTTAGATAAACCTCAGGTTGTGCTTGCTACAGCTATTGCTTATGTTCGGGATGCTTATGGGAATAAACAACCCTTAAGGTTCTTATGTGACTCTGGGAGCATGATAAATGCTTTAAGTAAGGAGGCAGTTAACTTGTTGCAAGTGAAAGAGCATAAGTTAGATATGACCATATCAGGATTAAATAATGCTAAGATTCCTGTTAAATCTAAGGTTAGTGTAGAGGTTTCAAATTTTGCTAGTGATTTTGTGAGGGTCTCAGAGTTTGTTGTAGTCTCTAAGATAACTAGTATCACCCCTGCAAAACGTTTAGCCATAAATCTTCACGATTTCAGTCCAAATATTAAATTTGCTGATCCAGAATTCTTTAGGCCTGGGAAAGTAGATGGTTTAATTGGTGTGGAGCTGTTCTTTGATATGTTAAGAACTAGGAAAATTTATGTTAAGGATTCCCATTTGGTTTTGCAAGAAAGTGCTTTTGGTTTTTTGGTTAGTGGTTCAACTTCTGTAAAGGGTCCTAATCAGGAACTCTATTGTGGCTTTGTTCGCGAGTCAGTAAATTTGGATGATACCTTGAGGCAATTCTGGGAAATTGAATCCACAGACGAGACTAAGGTTAATTTAAGTGATGAGGAAATGGAATGTGAAAAGCATTTCTTAGAAACACATTCTAGAATGCCAGATGGTAGGTACATTGTAAAAATGCCTTTGAAATCAGACATTGAATTAGGGGAATCAAAAACCATGGCATCTAAACAGTTAGGCTCTCTTAGTAAAAGGCTAGATCGTGATCCAACTATGCATTCCTTATATGCAGACTTTATTAGTGAATATGAAACCTTGGGACACATGGAGGAAATCTTTGAGGATCAGGAGCCAGGCAACTGTTATTATTTGCCCCATCACGGTGTCTACCGTCCAGAAAAGACTTCGACTAAATTGAGAGTCGTTTTTAATGGCTCTGCTGCAACTTCGAATGGTGTGTCGTTAAATCAACTTCAAAAGTTGGGTAAAATACCTCAACAAGACTTGTTCTCCATCATGCTTCGTTTTCGTAAGCATCGGTATGCCTTTACTGCCGATGTATCCAAGATGTATAGACAGATCCTTATTCATCCATCGCAGAGGGACCTTCTTCGAATCTTGTGGAAGAACAGTGTTGATCGACCTATTCAGATTTATAGACTGAATACAGTCACCTATGGTACTGCGAGTGCCCCATATTTAGCTACTCGCACACTTCACCAGCTAGCTCAAGATGAATCTCTTGACTTCCCCCTTGCAGCATCAGTGACTTTGAGTGACTTTTACATCGATGATGTTCTGTCTGGTGAATCAACCTTGGATGGAGCTAAAATCCTCCAGCAACAATTGATCGAATTGTTGGGCCGTGGAGGTATGAAACTTCACAAGTGGTGTGCCAACCACCCAGATTTGCTTCGTGTTTCCAACCACAACCAGGACTTGGAATTCAACTTTGCATCACAGCTAGAGACTACCCCAATGAATAAGACTCTTGGTGTGTTATGGAACACCCAGGCTGACTGCTTTACCTTCAAGATAAACATGCCCATTCGTGACTCTTACAGTAAGCGAGATGTTTTATCTCACATTTCGCGAATATTTGATCCCTTGGGATTGATTGGCCCTGTCATCTCTAGAGCAAAGATTTTTATGCAAAATCTGTGGCTGTCCAAGTTGAACTGGGATGAAGTACTCTCGGAATCCCTATCTACAGAGTGGAATAATTTCGTTTCCACGCTTCCTGAACTTGAATCTCTTGAGATTCCAAGACTTGCTCTTCGTGAACCATGCATCATCATCCATGGTTTTGCAGACGCTTCGACTTCTGCTTATGGTGCGGTTGTTTATGCTCAATCCGTACCCACTTCTGGATCCCCTGCAGTGAGACTTTTGTGCAGTAAATCTCGTGTGGCGCCTATTAAGTGCCTCTCAGTTCCTCGACTTGAACTGTGTGCCTGTCTTCTACTCTCCAAACTATTGCGTAAAGTTCTACAAGCTCTTGACATTACCCCAAAGAACATTGTACTGTGGTCTGATTCGACTATAGTTCTTGCATGGCTGAGAAAATCTCCCCATGAACTAAAAACTTTTGTAGCCAACAGAGTAATGAAAATCCAAGAACTGACCAAGGACTTTGAGTGGAGACATATAGGTTCTAGTCAAAACCCTGCTGACCTCGTTTCCAGAGGTCTTTTGCCAAACCAGATGAAGTACCAGGGTTTGTGGTGGTATGGTCCCACCTTTCTAACTCAATCCATTGCCTTTCAGGAATCTGATGTCCCAGACTCTGTTACTAATCTTGATGACTTTAAGAGTGAGCTTAAGAAACCAGTGGAAATTAGTTTAACCTCTTGTATTGAAAATTCAGTGTTTTCTCATATAATTTCTATTAGTAATAATTATGCAAAACTAGTTAGAATTTTGAGTTTGGTTTACAGGTTTCTTGATAAATGTAAGAAAAAAGATGTAAGTTTAAATGGCCCTATAACAGCTGTTGAATTTGAAAGGGCACAAAATGCCTTGTTAAGATGGGTTCAACAAACTGAATTTAAGGTTGAATATAAATGTTTGAAATTGTGTAAATCACTTCCAGGTAACAGTGTTTTGAAATCTTTAAATCTTTTTTGTGATGAAAATGATACTATTAGAGTGGGTGGTCGTTTGCAAAATTCAAATGTTAACTTTGATAAAAAACATCAAATTATATTGCCACCAAAGAGTAAATTTACTTGTTTAATTTTAGAAAACCTTCATAAAAGGTATCTTCATGTTGGCCCACAAACTCTGTTATATTATGCCAGACAGCAATTTTGGCCAATTAATGGTAGAAATTTGGCTAGGAAAATTGTTCATAATTGTATTGTTTGTGTAAAGAACAAACCCTTAGTTGTAGACCAATTGATGGGTAGTCCCCCTTTTGAAAGAGTTAATGTAAGCTCTCCTTTTTTAAATACTGGTGTTGACTATGCTGGACCCTTTTATATTAAATATAAAAACCAGCGAAAGGGTCCACTTCACAAGGTGTATGTTGCAATTTTCGTTTGCATGGCTACTAAAGCCATACACATTGAGTTGGTAAGTGATTTAACCTCAGAAGCTTTCGTTGCAACACTAAAAAGGTTTTTTGCCAGACGTGGTAAATGTAATACTCTGTTCAGTGACAATTCTACAACTTTTGTTGGAGCCCACTTGGAGTTAAAGAAGCTCCACAAGTTAGTTTCAAATCCAGATGAGAGGTTGGGAGCCTTTTTGGCAACTGAAAATGTATCCTGGAAATTTATCCCTCCCAGGGCACCTAATTTTGGGGGCCTCTGGGAGGCTGGTGTAAAATCGTTCAAGTATCATTTTAGAAGGGCTGTTGGTAACTCTAACTTTAATTATGAGGAGTTTCTAACTATAATCAATGAAATAGAAGGTATTCTAAATTCTAGGCCCTTAACCCCTATGTCTTCCCACATAAATGACTTAGAAGCCCTAACACCTGGGCACTTCCTTATTGGCAGACCCCTGAGTTCTGTAGCTTTCCCAGAGGTAACTCAAATACCAGACAACCGTCTCTCCCGATGGAGAAGGGTTGAAAAGGTTACTCAACTCATTTGGAAACGTTGGAGATTGGACTACCTAAACCATTTCCAGCAACGGCAGAAATGGCAATTTACGAAAAAAAAATGTAAAACCTAACGACATGGTGATTCTAAAGGAAGATAATCTTCCTAAAAATAAATGGATTCTTGGTCGAATCACCGATGTCATTGTAGGAAAGGATGGGTGTGTACGTGTTGTAAATGTACGCACAGCGTTTGGATTGTATACCAGATCTATATCTAAATTATGTGTTCTTCCTTTAAATACTAAGTAAGATGTTAAAAATTGTTTTTTTTTGTAAACTTCGTAACTATTTTCTCAATGTTTGAACTTGGTGTTTATTGTAGAGCTAACTTTCAGTTTATTGGACTATGCAGTTCTTATTAGTATTTTTTGTCTTAATTAACTTGTATTTGGTTGTGCTTAATTATTGTAGCAGCTTATTGAGTAATTGTTGAATGTTCAAGGAGAAGCCATTCAATACGTATTTCATAACTTAACTGAATTATTTCAATATAATTACATTTATTTAATGCTATTTTACTATTGTTTAACCTATTTCATAAATTCCACCATTCATTTACCGCTAGAAGTGATATTTTTTGTATCGGGTCATATTGACCCGAACACTACGTGCGTGTAGTAAGTCGGAGCAGAACAGCAGGGTTAATTACATTATTTTAACATTCTCAAAAATAAATATAGAGCGTGTTGATTTTATAGGGCATGGTTTACTAGACATACATTCACTAGATTTTATTATTATTGTTACCAATTCGCTTTTACTTTTTCAAAGTAGCTTTTAAAGAAGTTGGTTATCATAATAAAATTCCCCCACTCATCGGGATTATTTTCGGATAGTTAGAAGATTTTTTCAAATAGTCTGAGGTGGTTAAATTTCTTTTGTTATAAGTTTTATTAATTATAATGCTCTATGGGGCCGTTCAAATATTACGTAAGCACTTTTTTGGTCATTTTTAACCCCCCCCCTCCCCTCTTGTCAGCAAAGATAAGCACACCTCAACCCCCCCCCACCATAATTACGTAAGAAACTGCCGGACCCCCCCCCCCGAAATTTTGACATCCCTATTAGTAAGTACTGTTTTTTTTCCCTTGAAATTTAGGTGACTCGTACAAGGAGCGGTCCTTTTTGGGTGTAACCCTAAGGGCTCAAAAATGAGTCGAAACACTACTTTTCGGGGTTACAATTTCAAAATGTTAGGGTGGCCCATCTCCAGAAAAAAGGGTGGTCCATCTCCTTTCGTCAGATTTCTTAATTCAATGTTTTGTTACATTTATTTTTGGTTGAATTTTGAAATTATTTATGCAAGAAACAAGAGATTTTTGAAAATGCACCATTTTACGTAAGCATCACTGTCATATCCCCCGTCCCCCCTTGTCAGCAAAAATAAGCAAAGACCAAACCCCCCCTCCCCCCTTAGGTGCTTACGTAATATTTGAACGGCCCCTATTTATTGAATGGATAATAGTTGAGTGTGTAACATCGGAACCGATTGGGTTTGGGTAGATATCACAGTTGGAACAGGGATATGAAAAAAGGCACCGGGAATACCGGGATGAAAAGTTACCGGGAACACCGGGATAGGAAAATTAATGGGAACACCGGGAAATTACCGGGAACACCGCGTATGAAAATTACCGGGAACACGGGGGTATGAAAAAAAATACTGGGGGGGGGACACTGGAGTGATTGGTGATTGCTGATACGAAAAATCAGACACGTAACTTGATAGAACTTTAAAAAAAAGCAAGGCCGGGCAAATCAGCTAGTCTCTTTATATAAAATAGTTTTACCCTTCTCAATCTAACCTCACATTTTTAAATAATCGGTATTTGCAATTTTTTATATAACTCTAAGATTCAGTAGAGCTTTCAAGAACATGATAGATCTAGTAGGGTTATGGTATTCCATATTCCAATCGCCCGTATTTTACTCCATTGAGTTAATCATGTTGTAACTTTACCGTATGATTCCGTGTTACGACGTGTAGTAAAAAATTGATTCTAATCAAATCTAATCCATCTGGTTAACTTACTACGGTGGTAACTTGGCTTTCCGAACATCAAGCTGGGTCGCCATTTTGCCGTCCTAACAGAAATAACTAATCTGACTATTATAAGATAGTTTCAATAATTATAACATACTTCATGAACTTAAAAACTCTTCAAACAATAAAAAAACTGATTTTGGTACAGAGAATATTAGTAAAAAATTTAAATATCATTAACTTCAAACAGCAGTGGTGCTGCCATCTATAAATCGGAAAGATAAATGAAGCCTTTCTGATTATTGGAACTCCAGCAGACTATTTTAAATACATTAATATAACCTTTAATCTTGTAAAAACACTACTTTCAACTGTTGCTTTATTGAAGCGATATCTGCTTCGGAAGTCGAATTATATATGATATATATCGAATTATGTATATATATATATATATATATATATATATATATATATATATATATATATATATATATATATATATATATATATATATATATATATATATATATATATATATGCTTACGGCTTCAACCAATGAGCGTCATTCTCGCCAAATATCGTCTTTATCACGCATGCCCGATAACGTCGTAATTCAACTTACCGCCCGAATTTACGAGATTAGATATACCACCATGATATCTGGTTTTATGGGAGGAGTAGAATACGAAAAAGTCCTAAAACCAGATGAAACCACATGATATTGAGTTACGACGTTTGTGTAGAATACGGCCGTTGTGGTATACAGATCTGGATCCGGTAAACAAATGCAGTGATCAATTTCACTACTCGACAAAAAAATAGGGTCAAAATGCTTCAGACACAAATCAAGCAGATTCTTATGTAAAATGACCCCCTGAATCCGAATCCGACCCCCGTTTTTCTCCATCGGGCTCAGATTTTAGGGGAACAGCCCCTCCCCCTTTTTGCGTTTTTCGATGACTTAATGACTTTGAATTTGATTTTCAGGGGCAAAAACTATTACTTTTTCCTTTAAATTACACCTGAGGGAACAAGAAAGGTTAGAGCTTCTAAAATATACAAATTTGTAGCAAATTAATAAGTTTAAGGGGTTATTACCCCCTTAAAAATGCAAAAAAAATCGTTAAAATTATAGAGATTATTTTTGGCTATTTCCCCCCTAATTTTTTACGCAATTCATCATTAAAGGGTCCTAACCCTTCCCCAAGGACCCAAATTTAATGAATATAATATGCAGCAAGGATTTTTCCTAAAAGCGGTTGAGGTGTTAGCGCCCCCAAAGCACCCACGGAAGGGTTCGATGCCGTACTTAAGGGTTAAACTGCTATACAAAAAAAAATTCAAACTGTTACTGACTGAATTTTAGTCGATTCTTGTGTAAAATTACCTCCTGAACTCAAATATGACACCCGTTTTCCTCCATCACCCTCAATTTTTAATGGGACGCCCCCAATTATTGTTATCCACAGCCCACGCATCTATTAACAGCTTGAAACAATGAAACATGGAACCTCATCCCCTAAAACTGGCCAGCTTTTAACGAACTGAACAATTTCCCTCAGGATAGACTTGAAATATAAGAGAAATGTCATTTTTTGAGCTTCTCAAACATGAATATTAAGTCCTGAGTTCACGAGTGGCGGCGCGATTCAGAGTCTCTTCCGCGAGTGCTTCGGGGGCGCTAACGCCTCAACCGCTTTTAGAAAAAATCCCTGCTGCATATATTCATTAAATTCGGGTCCTTGGGGAAGGGTTAGGACCCTTTAATGATGAATTGCGTAAAAAATTAGAGGAACAAATAGCCAAAAATAATCTCTATAATTTTTAATGATTTTTTTTTGCATTTTTAGGGTGGTTAATAACCCTTTAAATTTTTCCATTTGCTACAAATTTGTATAATTTAAAAGCTTTAACCTTTCTTGTTCCCTCGGGTGTAATTTAAAGGCGAAAGTAATAGTTTTTGCCCCTGAAAATTGAATTCAAAGTCATTAAGTCATCGAAAAACGCAAAAAGGGGAGGGGCTGTTCACCGAAAATCTGAGCCCGTTGGAAAAAAAACGGGGGTCGGATTCGGATTCAGAGGGTCATTTAACATAAGAATCTGCTTGATTTGTGTCAGAAGCATTTTGACCTTATTTTTTTGTCGAGTAGTGTTTTTAAAGTACAGCTGTAGATGCGATTGCTTTTAATTTTCTTAGGATGGGGGTATTAAGGTAAATGTGGCTATAAATAGTGGACACTGTACCAATAGTGGCCACCTAGCTGATTAATTTTAAATAGAACGAGTTTGAGGCAACAAACAGCGTCAAAATTCATAGTCTTAGTAGATTTTGTAATCAAGTAAGCTGGTAAAGGATATTTAAATGGGAAGTATATTTATATTTGAAAATAACAACATCGGCCGAGTGACTGAAATTTTATTTTGCTTATTGAATCGCGTAAGGAAACGGGTATGTCGGAACTGATTTTTTTGTATTTATTACCGTTTGATTGACTTTTAAATTTATATTAAGATAAAGAAGAGTGTTTAAAATGATATACAGAATAAAATTTATTTGAACATTTTCATTTTACGAGGATTGATGGGGGCGGCCACTTTACCAACACAATCTTTTAGATTTCCCAATAGTGGCCACCGCAATTTCTTCTAATAGAAACAAATATTATTTAATTTGAATCAGTTTTTCAAACTGTTGATTTTGCTTTAAAATGAGTGTTTTATGAATTTGGTTTCATTCTGGCTACGGAAACCAATGTTTCTAAAACATGGAGCCCGAGTTCCAAGTAAACTTTATAAATATATTGGTTTTAAGATTTAGGAAGAAACGTTAACAGCTGCTCAGGAATATGATGGAATGCCTTGAATAAAAAATCATGTAAAGATACTCCTCCACAAAGATTGGATCATCCGTAAACGTATTTGAGTCGTAGTGACATTAAGACTACATATACTACTACTATTTTTAGACATTTTTATTAAAAAAAACTGCTCCAAATCGTGGATAACCAGCTAAATATGTTTCCTTAAATTAGATATTAGAAGGTTCTCGCCAATATTTTCCTATCAGAAGAGCGATTCTGCGAATTCATTGAAATTTCAAAATCCTGCAATCCCGCCACTGTAACGTTTTTTTACTCCAACTGTACGATCCTTTCTTTCTCGTTTTACTTAATACATTTGGTAAAACATTTTCACCCCTTTGATGCGATGTCGCTTTACAGTTTTGTTTCTTTTTATGGGTTCTATCATCCCTCTATATTTGTTAAGTAATTTTAGATACACCCGATAAAATACACTTCTAAAATCATTTAAATTTCTAGAAGGTATATCGCGGATGTTCGTTTCATAAAATTCATGATCAATTCGATTAAAAGTTAAAATTAATACTTTTTTTCATCAAACAGACCCCTGCTGGAAGCTATAGAATGCTTTTCACCTATGATTGAAGAATGCGCTGCTGATATGTTTGAAGAGTTGAGAGCGTCTGAAAATAATGTGACAGTGGCCCAGTTGGGGAGCAGAATCCAAAACCTTATGAGTCTAATGAGAGATGTGTGTGACGAAGAATCCCAGCTCGGAAGGGGTAAGAGAGCTCCTTTGATTGAAATTTTAACGTGAATTTGATTAGGTGTTTGATTAATTTCCCAATAAGTTGTAAACATTAAACATTTTTTAATTGAAATGTTTCTTAAAAATTAAGTATGGAGTTACTTTTAGTAACAATTACTAGAAAAATTAGTTAGAAAGTAATAAGTGAAAGTAAGTAGAATTAGTAAAAATTGTTTTGGTAAAAAATTTATGCATTCCATGCTGTGGCAGGGACATAGAATGATAGATAATGCCATAGGGCTAGTTTTTTTTAATTCAAAGTGAATATGTTTCAAAGTTCTTTCATTTCATACTATTAAGACGGGTAGGTGTTCTTTTTAAGAATCTTTCAAAGAAAAACAAACGAAAAAGGCAAAGAAAAGGCTCTGAAATTTTATTATAATAAAACACTTTTATTATTATGTAAAAATTGAAGTAAACCAAAAAGCCGATATAAAACTTAAAAGTGTGAAGATACAATTAAGTTATCTATTTACAAAAAAAGGGTTTTGTTTGATTTCAGTTTATTTTTTAGCATATTTTTAACAGTAATAAAAAATTGTTTTCCTTTATTTTCTATCATGATCGAATAATTTAATTTATTTTTGAATACGACAGCCTAAAAAAATGTGCCAAAAGTTTCTGAGGATCATCTTTTCTTCCTTAATAATTTGAAATGATGTTAGGCCTTTAGACATAGTTTTATGCTCTAAGTATTAATTAAAAGCTCTATTACTACTTATACATTTATAATGTACTTATACATTTCAAATGATTTTATGTGTAATATTTGATTTTTATTGTTAAAAATTTTTTGTGGGATTGCCGAGAGTATTGAGATAATTTATTGCAGATTTCAGGGCTAGCGCTCATTGTTTAAAGAAAGTCCTTCGCGAGGGGGATTACCATTGTGGCTACGAAAGCTATCGTCTGTATCAGGATTTCAGACTCCGAGACGGTTCCGATGGTTGGAATGAAGAGGCGAGATGCTTGTAAGAACATTATTTTCACATTTTCTTCATACTTAAACTAATTTGTGGTCTCTGGTCTCTCTCTTTTATTATTTAGGTATATCCTTGGCCAATTGAAAAAAATTCGCTTAAAAGTTACATGTGACTGATTCATTTCTCGATGATGAATCATCTTCGAACGATGTGAAAATCCATTGCCCTTTTGTTCTGGTAAAGACTGATGGGTACTAAACAGTAGGATATTATCGCTTAGAATTACGATTAAGCTCTAATAAAATTAAGTGATTTCAACCCTAAACTATTTTTACCTTGATTCGCTCCTAAGTTTTAGACTTTGTGCGGGTTATAGATCCTTGCTTTGCATGACACCACTATTATCCTCAGTACCGGCTGCACTCAATTTCTTAGATGATCCGGATTTTCTTCTATTACTGTTTTCCTGTAATTCTGAAAACATTTAGGAGACTTAAGTGCTTGAGGATAAAATAGAATCCAAAAAGATCTAAGGACCCTATAATTTTAAGAACGTTTTTCTTAAACACTCTGTGTGTCACCTCCATTAACTTACCCCTTCATTTATTTTAAATATGGTTGTTTGTTTTCCATGTAGTTGATTTTTCAATTAAAATATTTTCATAAGCAGAAAGTGTATTGAGGTACTGTCGAACCAACGATAGTAAAAGGGTCACGTGATTTTGACCTACTCTGAGGGGAGAAAGGAAGAAGCTGAGGGGCAGTTGATCGAAAGAGGAAGATACATTTACTCCCTCTAACCTTAGTTATACCCTCTATATACAAGGTGTCCCATAAATAATGGGTCACACTTCTAGGGGGGATAGTAGACACCTAGACGAGTCAGAATCACATAGGGTTTGGGGGGCCCAGACCAAATCCCAGGGAGCTAAAAATTTAGCGACACGCCAAAAAAATTATTGAAATATTCAATTTGTAGAAGAACTACTATTGGTAAAAACTTAATCATGGTCTCCAATTTTGTGGTTTAATACGATATTTAAAATTATTACTACGAAAAAAGTAAAAAAAACGCAATAAAATGTGAAAAATCTGCCAAAACTTTATTTTGTATTTAGAAATCCTTTCTTTGATTTCAAAATCAGAAAAACCATAGTTGAAAACCCTAATATCCAAAGTTTCATGTAAATACCTTCAATAATAAACGCTTGAGATCCTGTTAAAGTTTGTTTTTTGAGTGCGAAAACAGCTCCAGAAAACGAACGTCCAGGGAGAATCTACGAGTTGCGGATATATGATCGCTAACTTTCTTTTCTCTCCCAATTTGGCGAAACATGTCAAGCTCCTACAAATCGCCAAGCAAGCTTGAACGATCTGTTGTTGGCGAAAGTTGGCGAAGAATCTCGTATCGCAAATTAATGGCTAGAAATTTAGCGAGCATCGATCCGCTATCCGCCACTCGTAGATTTTCCCTGAAAGTTTTCGTTCTGGATCTGTTTTCGCACGAAAAAAAAACAAAATTTAACAGGATCTCAAACGTTTATTATTGAAGGTATTTACATGAAACTTTTAATATTAGGGTTTTCGACTATGCTCTTTCAGATTTTTAAATCAAAAGAAAGGTTTTCTAAATACATAATACAGTTTTGACAGATTTTTCACATTTTTTTGTGTTTTTTTGCCTCTTTTTCGAAGTAAAAAATTTTTAAAGTGAAAATTTTTATCGTAATTTTAAAGATTGATTAAACCGCAAAATTTGAGACCATGATTACGTTTTTACAAATAGTAGTTTTTCTACAAATTGAATTTTTCAATAATTTTTTTGGGTGTCGCTCCATTTTTAGCTCCCTGGGATTTGGTCTGGGACCTCCAAACCCTATGTGATTCTGACTCGTCTAGGTGTCTACTATCCCCCCTAGAAGTGTGACCCAACATTTATGGGACACCCTGTATAGTGGTATCCTTTAAAAAAAACCACTTTTTCATTTTTCCGTCATTAAAAGCTTAAAAAATTTTATAATTAAATCGAACAAAATAGCGTTGTAACGGCTCATCCTCCACTACATTTGAGTGCTTAGTATTTGTAATTCCAACTCTCCGTTACAAATTGGCAAACAATTAACTAAGAATCCAAAAAAAAAACCCAATTTTCGTAAAAAATCCATGTACCTTAAAAAACCCACGCTTGAAAATACTAAAAAAATTATGAAAAATATGATTGAAAGGTTTATTTTGATGGAAAAGAGAATAGTTAAGATAATTAAAATCAAGTTTATTACAAATTATTTCTAAAATTATTACTTTCTACTCAAGAATTTTGCCTTCAAAACACAACGACAATGGCGTTTTTATTGTTGTTTTTTGATTGAAAGGACCTATTAAACACAAATACTTAGTACAATTTTTATAAAAAAAGCTTAAAAAACGGTAATTGGATCTGATATTTTATTTTAAACCCCCAACTATTAACACTTTAAACCCATTTTCGAGTATAACTCGGTAAAATGCTATATTTTTGTTAAAAATGGCCGTTTTTGGTATCATTGAGTTTTTATCAAAAATACTTAAAAAAATCGAGAATTACTGAAACAACTATTCTATTTGCATAAATATTTTGCATATTTTTATTTATTTTATCATTTATTACAAAAGGAAATATGGGTTTTTTTAGGCACACTATGGGTTTTTTCACCCCTCATTTCAAAGACCACCGTAAGGTCCTTGGCGGACTGAGCGGAAGGTTTGATTTTTTTATTCTTATAATAACGGGATAACACAAATAAACGTGAGAAATGCTTTAAAGTCTTTATAGCATATCATTTTACAGAATCAAAATCTGCATAACTAAATCATATTTTTACCCAAAAATCGACATTTTCTGTTTATTCAAAAAACTAAGTAAATAAACGGTTCTTTGACTTAAGACAGGGCAAATGAGAATTTAAAATTATTTCAATTATTTATTTAAAATATCTCGATGGGTTTTTTAGGGAACATTTTGGAGTAGCTTTTTTAAAGGACAGCACTATACATAAAAAATCAGTACATTTTAAATAAAATTAAAAATAATGAAGAAAAAATCACGTGACCCTTTTACTATCATTGGTTCAACAGTATAAAGGCGGTATAATCTCTTTGATATCAGAGAAAATCTAATATTAAATGGTAATTCTGGGGTTTATATGAATAAGAACATATTTTTGGCATAAAATTCCTATAAAAATTTGAAATAATTCATTTTCCCCAGGATTTCTGCTTATATAATGGCCTGCAAATATAAAGACGTTCAGAAAACCTGTGGAAGTGTGGCAAGGGACGTGATGTTAGAATTGGTAAAAAGATCCAAGTATGAAGAAAATTATGAACTGAGTATGAAGATCTGCTCCGAAGAAGACCTTTTTACCTTAAAAGGGAAGTTTCTAGATTTTCTTGAGGAACAAGGGGAGCATCGAGATTTCTTTGCCAATTCTTTCTAATTCAGGAAGAGGAGGAAGTAGACAGAAAAAAGAATGGACGTACCGTGATGACCAAAAAGATAGAGCTCTCGCAATAAATGCTGTTTTTATGTTGTGTTTGGTTTAAATGATTCAGTACATTTCTCTTTTTTTCTGGATTATTGTGTATGTAAAATTCAATAAAGGTTAGCAGTTCAAAAATTTTCCAATTGGTGAATTTTTCAGCAAATCTTCTGAAAGAGAGGGGTACATTCGTGCATGAAGCAGATTCGGACGAGCTATTTATCTCTTTGTTAAATTCAGTTTAAAAATCTGAAAGAAAATACCAATTGGTAGCTGTATTGTATACCACTCCTTGCCGAAATTTTAAAAGCAGTGGACTCATTGGAACCCTTAGGCCAGGGCCAGGGGTCCCCAACCCTATGCCCGCGGGCACCATGGCGCCCGTCGATCGGTCTAGGTGCGCCCGATGCTTGTGCCCAACGATAAAATATTTCAGTTTTCCACTATCCCATAAAATTCTAGAAATGAAGTAGCAACATACATTTCAGAATTTCTTCACAAGTAAGGCAAAAATATAAATTTTGGATCTTCAGAATGACATTATCCTCAAAACTATTATCAGATGATATGAGAAATTCTGGAATATAGTTGATAGAAATAAATTTCCATTCTTAAAAAGAGCAGCATATAAAATAAAGTAGTTCTTTGGTTCCACACACTTATGTGAATAATTTTCGACAATGAATATAATAAAATTAAAAAATATAGATCACGATGTACAAATAAACACCTTGACCATAGCTTGCGGGCAAGGATTTCATGCCTCCTATTCCTCCTATAAGAATTTGCCTCCTTTTCCCAATTATGAAGCTCTGGCCAGTGAAATGCAATGTATTTTATATATTTTATAAATAATTTTTATACTTCGTATGTTTTACAAGCAATTTAGTAGTAATTTATTTTACAAAAGAATATTAATACTTATTATATTCATTATGTTAAATTAATTTTTAAAATTAAATTTTTTGTGCATTATATGTAGTGTGTATTATTAACTATGTCCACCAACTATAAATTTATCTTGAAAAAATAAATGGTGCCCCCCATTCGACCGATATTCTGGTATGTGCTCTTAGGTACAAAAAGGTTGGGGACCCCTGCCTTAGGCTAAGCGCGCACTAGAGACTTCTGTCGCGGCAACTATAAACACTACGTAACTCTAGAGAGCCTGTATACGAGAGAGCGATGGACAACTCGCTTAAAAGCGTCTCTGCGCGAATCCAGTTCTGTCCAGGGGGAAATTTTCGATCAATACATCTAAAAAGGGTACTAAACTTTCAGGAACGTTGTGAACATATGAATCAATCAGTTTTTGTTTCAATATCTTATAAATAGCCAAAAAGTACTTGGTGAGCGATTTTTGAAAAAAAAAAGCGCTCATTAGTATTTAACCTCATTAAAATTCCTTTATGACAATTTTTCACGAATACATTAAAGAAAAACAATTTATAGCTTAAATGTTCATATACATAGTATTCCGGTATTTTTCTTCACATGGTCATTATTTGACATGATTTTATAAGGCATGATTTCTGGGTCCTCCCCCAGAAAAGTTTTGGAAATTTAAGTCTAAAAAGCAGAATTTTAACTGATTTTGTTACACCTAATCCGGATTTCGGACATACATTTTCAAGAATTTAATTTACATTTTGGTAAGATTTTTGCATTTCGACGAACTTTTTACAGAAACGTGGTAAATAATAGGGTTCCAAATTCCAAAGGGGGTTCTGGGGGTCCTCCCCCAGAAAATTTCTGGAAATTCAACCCTAAAAACTGGATTTTAACTCGTTTTTGAGTCGCTTTTCCCTTTTTTTACACCCTTGAGTTCCCACTTCCCCTCTTTCTCACTGTTAGTTCTTATTCCTTTTGGGGAGGGGGCTAAAGTCCCCTAGCCCCCTGGATCCGCTAGTGTGAGTAGAACTCCTAACTCACCTTGGATCCCTTTATGATTTCTCTCATTTTTAGACTAACCTCTGAAGAGGACCACTCCTCGAAAGTCCCAAAATTTTCAAGAAACGACTCTTATAAATACATTCCCCCCCCAAAATTTTTTTTTTTTAAATTTCTCTCCAAGCAAAATTTTGAACCTTAAAAGTAGGGGATTTATGCATTTTAAGGTGGATTTTTTAAGGAAAAACAGTAAGTAAAAAATTGATGTCAAAATTTCGGGGGGGGGTTGAACTCCCGACCCCCCCCCCTTGGATACGGCCCTGGCAAGTAGGGTATGTAGATGCACTTCTACGTACAAGGTTCAACTTCAATCCTTCCGTGCAAGTTTCATCATCCACAATCCCTACGTACTGCCCCCACAAAAGAAGTCTCAAACAACTAAGGGTATCGTTTATTTCCCGAGCGAGACGTAAACGTTTTCTCGGATGCAGCACGCAGGAACTATCACGCAATTCGCTCGTTTCGCTCTTTCTTGACCACTCGCTTCGAGCGGCACCTTCTTCCGAAGCTTTAATTCGGATTATAGAAAGAGAAAAAGAGTGATGAGGTGGGGATTCATCTTAGGGGGTTTGTTTGCGCTTTTTTTCCCCGCGATAATGTCTTGATGAATTGTGGCTTTTGTGTTTATTCGTTGGGGATGATAATGGTGCAAGGGGAAGGGTTTTTTTTTCTCAAGGAGAGGGATTATTTTGGAGAGTAAATTATGATCTGTTTGCTTGTTTGTTAGAAAAATACATTTCAAGGTGTATAGTTCCATTATCTTATGAATTGGAATGGACTTGTGAAACGTTGGGTTTATGTGCGTTTGGAAGGTGTGATGAGTTATGGTAAGTAGGTTACTGATGCGATCTCATCTTCAGAGTAAATTATTTTTATCAACCAATCCATTTTATTTAACAGAAAAAATTGAATCTGATTTGTGCTTTGATTTATTAAACTTCTTCTCTTCATGTCTAGGATATAGTTGTTATAAAACGGATGTAATACACGGATTTTGTCATTCATAATTAGGATTTGCATTTTTTATGAATTTAAGATGATGTTGCCTACATACATAATCCAAGAAAACATAATTTTTCTGTTGAGGTACATATTATTTTATACATAGTATGAAGTACATATGATGTTGCCTAAATCTGTAAAGTACATATTTTGGTAGAACCAATCATCGTTTGGATTATGTGAAATTTTCAGGCCTATGTTGTGTTTTTGTGTAGTTTTGTGTTTTTTTAGTTGAATGAAGACAAAATTTAATCAAAAAATCAGAAAAACTTGCAGATTTGCGAACTTTTTCTTTTTTGAGGCCTAAAAAAGTGCTATTTTCACATGCTAATATCTCCGCAAATATTCGCGATATTTTCATGAAATTTTTTTCCATTGGGTTCTTCATAACGGTGGCAACAATACTCTCATTGTGGTTTTTGCTCCATCTCCTCTAGTTTGTAAATTTATTTTTAAAACTTTTTAATTTCGCCGCTAGAGGCGCTGTAAGTCATCTCAGTAGATTCTCCAGGGTCACTTACCTAGGGGTAGACCTTACTTCCAACTTCTATGTCCCTAAGACAAGTTGGTTCCAAATAAAAAGCCGCGAAACGGACTTTTGAAACACCCTGTATGTTATTGATTCAAGTGAATAAGGAAGTTGCATGTGTCAGATTTTCAAAAACAAACAAGTGTTCCGTATGGTTTTTTGTATGGTAAATTGAAATATCTATAGTCAGTTTTTCAAAAAAATGTACAGGTAATTAAATATTTTAATTTAAAAGTCGAGAAAAAAACACGTGACTGAAAACGTTTATTGTTTAAACTATAATACCATCAACTCCATTGCTTTACAACAATGTTTACTATAAGATGACGTCACATCCAAACTTTTGGCGTTTTCGCGTGCTTTTAAAAAGGGGATTTTTGTTAATTTTTTTGGCAATCAAAAAATTTCTCGATCGGCCTCAAATTTTGGGTAGTTCCTTCTTTTTGCAAGAAGAATCGATTAAAAAAATTAAAAAAAATCATGCAACTTCCTCATTTCCAAGATACTTAATACCACCAGTTCATGATAAATTTACAACGAATGAAATTTGATGCATTTTTTTTCAAGTCAGGAAGTGAACACCCTAATTACACTGCTGTATCATGTTAAGTTCAAAAGAACTTTTAATACTTTTACGAAGTTAAGGTATTGTTGAATAACATTTATTTCTGTACCCGGCATTCGATACCTAAGAGAAAATAAAGCTCAGTGTATAAACTACTTTCCTAAAGCTTCATGCTAATAACATTTTCCTTGTCAGCACAAAAACTCTATATACCTGTCAAAACATTCTGCACTGTAAATCCGTGCAAGCGCCATCAATATTCCAAGCAAACAGCCAGCGAGCGTATTCCGTTTTCACAGATCAATAACTCTCCCCTCTTCTCTTTAAAAAAAAGAGAAGAATCGCAAATCCGGTAAAATAACGCAATTCACACTCTCGTGAATATTCACAAAACTGACAACGATGATGCCGGAAGGAGGAGAGAAAAACTCGACAACACTGACTGGGACACACGAATCGCGCCATCATCAATAAACTCTCCTAAAGCTCTGTTTGTACACAGAGGCAAAACTAAAAGCAAGGAGGAGGAGAATAAAGTTGACAGTTGTGGTGGACGGCTAATGCATACAGAGGTTGCGCAGAGTAATTCGACAACTGCGTGGTCCTGTCTTTGTTTCTTGTTCGTAAACACCGTCGCCATTTTCTGACAGCTGACAACTCCGGAATCCAAGGAAGCGGAGGGAAACAACAAATAAGTTGAAGTGTCCGTAATGCCCCTCCTGCTTTGTTTCTTTCTGGGTCTTTGTTTGGATACGATTGTTCCTTGACACGTTCTTTTTTTTTCTTGTGAGTGTGGAACGTGGGTTCAGGGCTACCGTTTGGTTTAGTCAGCAAATTTATGCTGGGAATACCACCTTCGTTTGTAGTTTTCTACTCTTTGTATGTTACAATTATTGTAAGAAATTAATAGATAATTGTAGTCAAATTTTTTTAAATCTTAATGTATTCAGAATGGCTTAAAACCTCCAAAAAAACCTTTTAAATTTACCTTTCAAATCCCTAAATTTTAAGTTATTTTCAATTAAAAATAGCTTCTTTTTTGTCTGAGCTCAGCTGAAACAGCTTGTGCCGTCATGCGTACATTGCTTACTATCATTCCGCTTTGAAATACTGAGATCTAGTTGTTTATAGTCTAGTGTTTCAATGAAAACGGTGTTTCCCACATTTCCAAGAGGCACGCGTGACGTCACTCTGTTAGGAGCTTTCTGTAATAAAATATCTCATAATAAACTGAAAAAAACTGTGGGAAAATACAAACGTATTTTTGGAATAAGGAAATAATTTTTAATCAATTAAAATTGAATATTCAGAGTTGTAAAAGATGTTGCAGTTCTCCATTCTTAACAAAACGGAAATGTATGGTTAATTAAAACGTAACATATTTTTATGCAGTTTATTTAATAACTTTAAGAATTACTATCTGAATTGGGAATTAATTTTTCGACCACAAGAGAGGATAAATAGTAAAAAAAACTCAACGGAATGAAAAATATCATTTAGTTTCTTCTACCTTTTTTACTATCCGTTTAAGTGAATTTCTATTCAATCTTTTTGACAAGTAAAACTAATAAAATTATAAGATTATAAATATATGAAAAATTCAAGGTAAATGAATAAGGAAATATAATGCACAAAAGGATAGTTACCAGTGAATACGCCCGTATGTTTTTTTAAATCGAAGTTTTTAACTGAAGGAAATTATTCATTCATAAAAAAATTATAATTGTTTTCTTCGAGCAGTATTCATAGCGAAAATATAGGACATTTGCGCCAAAAATATAGAAAACGTGTGATTTTTCTTGTTTATAAATACAGACCAATCAACAATGCAAATTAAGAAGTAGAAAAATATAGGAAATATACAGGACATGGGTCAAAAATATAGAAATATAGGAAACTATGAACCCTGTTTAACCTTATTAGTAAAATTCCAAAGAAAATTTAATAAATTCAATGAAAAAAATGACCTTTACGTTTACCCTATTTGAGTAACTTTAAACCATAATAACAAAAACAACAGCCCTAATTAATTTTACAGAAACCATTACCGTCAAAGGATTTTATCCACGGATTAAGAACACGTCATCCCCTTAAAATGACGTTTTAAATCCCTAGTCTCACGTATCCAAAATAAGATGCTCACACTTCCGCCTCCTTTTGGAATAAATGTTTTTCGAAAGCGGGGACCACAGATTGTTGTACGGAGGGGGCATTTACATTACAAAACCGAGCAGATGCCCTGATGGATCACTAGAAGGAAGACGAGGGACAGCCTTCTTCATATCTTTATACCATCTTAATGGGGAGGGTATGGTGATGCCTTCCGAGTTTTGAAAAGTCTTCGTGCAAGTTTTAGGCGGGGGAGAGTGAGTTAAAAAGTTTGCACAGGGGAATACAGTGCTGGAGATTTATGTGAGTTAAGTGCTTATGGGTTAGGTTTTGTATTGAAAATGGGATTGAAAGTAAAGATGGTGGTCAAAATTTGCAAGCTTTGGACACGAAGTAATAGCTGTCAATTAATTGCTGTTTTTGCAAATAAATTAACAATATATTTAATGATAAAAAATAGAAATATTTAAAAGAAAGCAAAACAACCCACATATTTTATTCAGGACTATTGTCCAGTGAACCTACATTTATGTAACAAACTATTTTGAAACCACTTCTCCTAGGGTTATGGAAGTAAGGTTTACCCCTAGATAAGTGACCGTGGAAAATCAATTAAGATGACCTACAGTTCCACTAGCATCAAAATAAAAAGTTTAAAAATTAATTTAAACATTAAAAGAGACAGAGCAAAAACTTTAATTATAATATTATTGCCTATGCTATAACATTTTAATATTTTTTTGGGGGGAATATTATTGATGCAACACTAACAAAGTTTAAAAACATACTTGTGAGATCCTAATTCATCAAATGTGTGTGATTATCTTTGTGAATTATTATTCATTTAGTTCTTTCACCTGTCCAAATAAAAATATTCCTATTGTCATGCAAAAAATATGATTTCAGTATTTGAAATATTTGGAACTCCAAGTTTACTTTTAGTGTTAGGTTAACTAAAAGTTTAAAGAAGCTTATAATTTTATAATCGACTATAATTATTAGATCCAAAGTTATTATTTAGTTATTGTTATTAGTTAGACTATATTAACTGAAAAAGTAGAAACAAATGTAATACATATAAGCAATGTTTTTTTCAACATAAAAACATCTTAAGGAAGAAATAAAGCAACCAAAAGCTTCTTTTTGAAATCCGCATCGCTACAGGTTAATAACTGGTTTTCTTATCAATTCTGCTTTATTTCTTAGAATACATATTTCAAAGTTTATCAGAAGTCCTCTAAAGATTATGGGTCATGTCAACGCTTATCATGTTTTAATGACAATTCTCGTTCTGTTCACGAAAATCTGTGTAATAGGATCATAAAAACATCAGTAACTCATATATATCTTTATGATATCCACAAAGCAATCTTTGTGGTTCAATTTATGGATATGTTTCTTGTTAAGAGGAAAAGCTAAAGAAAAATATATGACAATGTAATTCATAACTCTAAGGTTGTCTTTTTATTAGGTTTTGTCATGCTTAAGGCTTCAAGAAATTATAATTGGAAAGGTGACTTGATACCCTCTTATTTAGTTTTTGGTTAGATACTTCATCACCTAAAATGTAAAACGATATTAAATTAAAGTAGGTAGTAGTACCTAACTGATATTAACAATGAGATCATTGAGTGGCATATGCTTTCACAATTACTCTATTAAAGAAAAACTTTTAATGGGATTTTAAAATATTAATTTTATAAATGAGTTATATTTAATTTCCTACATTCATTAACTAATAAATGAATACCAATGAGCTAGTTAAGATAAATTGTTTTGATAAAGAAGGAAAAGGTAAGAGTACGCAGAGATGTTTTATAAGGGGGATCTAATATAGTATCACATTAGCTATCCTAAAATACTGTCATTATCATTTTCATTCATTATGCATTATATTAATGTATAAATTATCTTATGATTAAAATATATTCGTAATTAAAACTTAAAGTTAAGCATTAATATAATATGAAATCTAACGTTTTAGGACAATACTTTCACTCAGATAATACTAAAAATTTACACACAAACTTTCGACTTGATGGATTCCTATTTTCATTCTCACTATCTTTAAAAAATGAATAAATTAAGTAGCAGCTATTTTTCAAATACTGATCTAAATACTCATTTTCCGTAATATAAATAGTGTAGTATAAAACAATCTCAATTTATTCAAATATAAAATATTTGTTACATATTTTTATACACATAAAAAATATTGTAGGGGAAAACGGGGCAATTTGATACAGTAAAATTCAAATCCATTTTCTGAGTAGAAAAAAATGACTTATTCAGATACTTTTTTTATAAAAATATCTAAAAATTACACAATTTTATGAAACCAATTAGAAAAAATTAAAAGTTTTAAAACTAAAATATAGTGACTTTTGTAAAAAAAATCAGTTTTGTATCAATATGGCCCACCAGTGAAGCAGTTGGATATATTACATGTGGTGTATGTGGTTACATGTGGATATATAGTGATCAAATTGCTCAAAAAAAGTAATTAAAAAAAAGTTTCGCAAAATTAAAAATGTACTTTTATTGAGTTGTTCATGTTTTTAACACTTTTTCAAGCATAAAATATAATTTTTCCATTAAACATTCATTAATAAAAGAATTTGACAAATGGTCATTTTTAACTAATATCTAATTAACAAATTTAAATGCTTATTTTTTCATAGGTATTAGTTGCTTCTGCGTTCGTTGAATAGAGTTCAAAGGTATCGTTGTCGAAAATCATCCAGAAATTAAAAAATACGACAATAATTAACTGGTTAGTTTTTGGCCATTTATAGTACTACTTTGTCATTTTTTTCTTTTAAATACAGTTCTTTGTTATCTGTAAAAGTGCTTAGAAGTTCTTAGATACTTCAGATTCCCTGATCATGTATATACAGGGTGTTTCAAAATTGCGTTGCAATGCTTTTATTCGGAACCCACGCCTCCTAGGGTCATGGAAGTAAGGTCTACCCCTAGGTAAGTGAGCCTGGAGAATGCACTGAAAAGACTTACAGCGCCCCTAGCGGCGAACTTAAAAAGTTAAAAAAATTAATTTAACAACTAAAAGATATAGAGCAAAAACCTCAATTAGAGTATTGTTGCCAACGTAATGAAGAACTCACTGAAAAAAAAATTCATGAAAATATCTTGAATATTCTCCGAGATATTAGCATGTGAAAATAGCACTTTTTCAGGGGTCAAAAAGTAAAAAGTTCGCATATTTGCAAATTTTTTTGATTTTTTGATTAAATTTTGTGTTCTTTCAACTAAAAAAACACAAAACTACACAATAACACTGAAAAATTTGCAAATATGCAAACTTTTTACTTTTTGACCCCTGAAAAAGTGCTATTTTCACATGCTAATATCTCCGCGAATATTCAAGATATTTTAATCAAATTTTTTTCAGTGAGTTCTTCTTGACGTTGGCAACCATACTCTCACTGAGGTTTTTGCTCTATCTCCTTTAGTTTTTAAATTAATTTTTTTAACTTTTTAATTTTTCCGCTAGGGGCGCTGTAAATCATTTCAATGGATTCTACAGGGTCACTTACCTAGGGGTAGACCTTACGTCCATGACCCTAGGAGGCGCAGGTTCCGAATAAAAGCCGTGCAACGCAATTTTGAAACACCCTGTATGTCAACTGCATTTACTTTTATAAAGGAACATAGCTACAATGCAAGCAGTTTCCAATCACAAACACTTAAAAACCCCAGACTCAAAAATTGACATAAATATCCTTCACTGTAGATGTAACTTGCCCTTACCTGATTTTTTTTCGAATTGCTAAGATATATTTCTCTTCCATAGTTAAATATAGGAACTTTTATGTATATCAATGTGCCCCACGAGTGTATCTAAGTACCCCACATCCTTCCAATTTGCCTTATTTGTTGTTTTTGAACAAAAACCTTTAATTAAAAAATTGGGAAATGTTTTTTTAAATTTAAGGATACGCCTATTGGTAATAAGGATAAACTTGTTTTATGTCCTATTTAAAGATCTCTGCATTTCATGTAGAATATCTTTAGGAAGATTTTACATTTTACGTAAATATTTAGAATAGGAAAGTTTTGACAAAAATATTTAGTTTCATTCACTAAAATTTATAGATTTGTTATAGAGCTTGAAGGTTTCATATATAATGCTTGGGCATATAAAGGCACAACTTTTCGTAAAAACACGACCTAAATAACCTTGATAGTTCTTCAGATATTGAAAGTGTATCAAAACACCCCTTGTATCAAATTGCCCCGTTTTACCATACTCGTAACTAGATGAAAGACATTATTTTATCAAAGATTTATACCATTATGGTTCCAGTGTAATAAAATCTACCACCTCATTATAACAGAAAAATTTAGAAGGATTTTAAGTGTGCTTATACACTCAAGGGATGCTACAGGTATTTCACACTTTGACAAGCTAAATACATTTCATTAGGTCCCTGGTTCAAATAACTAATCCTTTTTTCACTTATTACTCAGTTTTAATAATAATTATAATTTAAGCATATATAATGGTTTTAATCTTATTATACCAAACTGGGGTACGGAACAAACAAATAATTGGTATTTTACGATGTTCATTTGAACTTTACAGGAAAAATTTATTTTAAAGCAACTTGAAAGTAAGAGAAGATTTACTGTTAATTTTATTAACCTTCCTAAAGAAGAGAGTTAAAACCATGAGTTAAATGTATCTTTAAAAATTGGCTGTAATACTGTATTCGAAAGCTTTAATAAGACATTTTCTTCATTAGTTTTATTCAAACTGCATTTATACCCCAAATTTAAAAAATCAAAAAGAAATTATCTAGTTCAAATTATGTTTCTTCATGGTTTTTAAATCGTGATTGAAGGATATTGTAGTCCAATAAATTTGTAAATATAACTGGTAGTCAAGGCTTCAATTTCAAAACACAACTTTTATAAACTAAGGTGGAAAAACTTCAAACTAGACCGCATTTCTGATCCCAACTCCCTCAACTTTCTCCCAATATTTTCCCCGGTCTTTTCCGTCAAAATTAACACATAAACAGAAACGAAACCCTCCATGCTATTCAAAGAACGAAAAACAAAACGATCCAATTACACCCAGCCGCCATTTTCAACGGCATTCTTTTCTTTCTCGGCGAAGAAAAGAAAAAAAAATTGGAGGCAAAAAGCACTTCCGAAAAAGAGGCGCCGACATTCTCTCGAGGCGTGAAGCGAGAGTTTCTGCAAATAACTCCTCTGCAGCGAAGACATTGGAATATCATATGATATATGGCCCGCCCATTAACAGTGCTTTTTCCTCTCATCCCGGTGGCAACGGGTGATTTGTCGGTTGCGGAAGCTTATACAGTGGCACGCGTTCGGAGATCTGGGGTGTCGTGTTCCTTTGGGTGGTGTTTGGTGGACAGGTGAATTTTTTTTAAAGATTTTTGTGATCTTAAGTTGATGGCGGAGTTTTTTTGTGAAATCTTCAACACAGATTATTTGTAGTGTTAAGTCAGTAGGTTAGTAAATCATTTGAAGAAGTAAAAAAAAAAAAGGTTTTTTTTATCCAGTTCCATGAGAGTAAATTTGAAAAATATGGCTTAAGTGTGTGGTTAAGTAGTCATTCTAAATTTTAAGAATGGCTGCTTAAAATTCTTTTAGCTTAATTTAGAACTGGTGTTTGAAAAAAAATTTGGTGTAAGTGAAGCATTTATAATATTGATAATTTTGAAGCTACATCTTTGTTTCTCAAACATTGAAAAGAAAATTATCTGGAGTAATCATTTTACAATACGATATCCTTTACTGTCCTTGAAAAGGCCATTTTCTGTTTGCCTCAGTAACTATTCAAATACCTAACGGCGTTTTGATCCCGGATACCAATTCTAAAAACCACCATGGCCAAATACATCTGCCTATTGGCTATTTTTATACAATTCGTTTCTAGAAATCTTTAAATTGTCCTAATTTGCGAAAGGAAATTCTGCAAATTTCTTTAATAATGGTTAATTTAATTATAACATAGTATTACTATTATTTTTATACACATCTTGACTATACATTAGGGTGGGTCAAAAATTTTTTTTTCACATTTTCCCAGGGGCACAGCGACAAAAGGGTGCCAAATGGTCTCAAACTGACGTGTGTAAAATATTATTTGATTATAATAACTCTTTTTGCCTCCGGATTGGACTCGAAGTTTCGATTAATATAGTAATTTCATGTAAAAATGGACAAACGAAAATCAAGCTTTTACCTCGATTTCATGAATCCGTTATGAATGTAAATGTGCTCAATGGTATAAAAATAATCATCGAAGACTATAAAATAATTATAAATGAAACCAGAGTTGAAATACTTGATTTGTACTACAACATATTTTGAAATATCTCAATGGTTAGAACTGGCAATCAAAAATTTCTTGCCGGAATCATAAAAATGTGCGAAACTCTTATTGCCGGTTGAGTAAGATGTTAAAAACACTAAATTTTTAATAAAAAGGGATATGTCAGAAGGTGGGTACCTTTTTGGGGTTATAGGTTTCAACCCCAAGGAAAACATTTGGATAATAGTTTAAAATTGGAGTTTTCCTTGAAATTTCATAGGCATATTAGGAATAGTCCATCCCAAGTGTCCTCAGATGAATCCCTAATGTCCAAAAATAAATTTAAACCCCATTTTTAGAGTCAAATTTTGAAAAATGTTCTTAAGACGAGCGGTGGATAAGCGTTTTCTGTTCAAAGCTCAATATAATCCCCTAAGTTTTTATATAAGCTACATTACTTTTCAAAACTAACTTGTAATTATCTTAAACAGTTAAATTTGCTATATTTTAACTTTTATGAACTCATAAGGGAATGCTAAGGAGCTATTTTGAGTCAATCCTTCCTCCAAAGAAGTATAATTTCATGGGCCTGAGTTTCAGTCTATTGGCATAGCAAAAACATAGGTAAATCATGACTGAGGCGAACCATCACTGATATATTGCCTACTGAAAGAACTATCTATTCGACAATTGTTTCAGCAAATTTTTGCGATCATATTTGGATCCCAAGACCAGTCAGTGAAATAACTGTCCGCTGAATTTTGAAAGCGCGTCATATTTATGAAAAATATAACTATTTCTACTTTTAAAAATGAAAAATATCATTTTATACTGACCAAACTTGAGGGAAAATGTATCTTAACTACCAATATTTAAAATATGTACCACTGACAATCCTCTGTTTGTTGGCAAAAAAGAGCCTCCTATTCTACGGCTATTGTTAATATGATAGCATATTACATTGCCACTTTGGCAGTTGTTTTTGTATTAAAATTGCATAAATGTGACTAATGTAATTAAAATTGCTTTTAAAGACCCTTATTTGTGAGCTTTAAAAAGTTATCGACAAAAAAATTTAATTTATATAATTTTAAAAAAATATGAAAAATTACATATTTTGGTTCTATTTGAGGCCAATCCGGAGGCAAAAAGAGTTATTATAATGGAATAATATTTTACACATGTTAGTTTGAGACCATTTGGCACCCTTTTCTTGCTGTGCCCGATAGAATTTGTAAAATTTTTTTTTCGCCATAGGAAAATGACCCACCCTACTATACATAATAAGCATCGAGAAACAGCAATTTATCATGAAATATCACCTTAAGAATGCATAAATGGTGTCTGAAGTAGTTTAAGAACAAAACTATGCATTATTGAAAAATATCATACTCGTATTTGAATAAAATAATTTTGTAAAAGAGAAATCTATTTAGCAAAGTTTATAAAAAATGTCTGAAAATGAATTTATGCATTTAAGAGCTTTATGGGAACGTCGATGGATCTAGAAAAAATGTTTGTTTCACAAAGTGAAACTATCTATGAATGAAAATGATACGCTATCTGTACTATGCATTAGATACGCATTATTTCTCAATTTAATATGTTAAACATATTGTAAAAGTAATTAAATAATCTCAACTCAACTATAAACGGTACACTCAAAAAATGTGTTTACTCAAAATTGATAATAAGTTTTCTCATACTGTAACCATTTGTTACTATACTAGACAGCAACTTAAGTTGAACCTACTGCGTCACTAACAAACAAAGTAGTTCCCATCACGGTGTCTTAAAATCTAGTGAAACAAAGGACGTCAAATTTAAAATATGATTATTTCGTTAAACCCATGTATAAATAGTGTATTTTTATCACGATTCACGTATCGAAGTTCCTCCTAGCAACCTAACAGGCTTTTTGTTTACTCACTTTCCCCTTCCGCGTAGTGACGTACTGGGTTCAGGAAACGTTGCTGTAAAAAAAACTAATATTTAACAAACGTAGGGTTCCTAACTACTAATTTGATGGATACAAAATTATTTATTTAAAAAAGTAAACAACATTTATTTTAAAAAGTAAACAAAATTTATTTTTTAGGCTAGTTAAATTATTCAACGCACCGGATTATAATAAAAGTTCTGGAGGTAGTTAATTATTAAAATATAAATATAGTAAGGGGCAGGGTTGTATTAGGTTTGTCATACATACTAGCACTCATAAATATTCATAAGGAATTGTAAGTAAGTCAGAACTTAACTGAAAACTTTGAGCTTGCCATAAGCCGAATATAATGGAAGGATGTTTGCATAAATTATTAAACATTAGGAAAGCCTCGAGTTGAAAGTTTTCCAAGTATTTTCGTTTCTAGGGTTGCGGAATCTTAAGCCGCATATTGAAAGATATCGTGAACACCAGAAAAGGAGATTTATTATAAGCTAGATATATTTCCAAACACTAATTAAATCTTCTGAGTAGAACTAAAATGCGTAAAATACATTAACTTCTAATAACGATATTTAAATGCAGGATGATGAGTTATGCGAGAGATGTATAGTATAGGATAAGAATTTACATTTATCAAATCTTCTGCGGACCTACTATTTAAGTTTTCACGAGAGAGATTCCAAACATTTTAAATGTAAATTCGTTTCTATTATAAGGTTACTACTAATTAAGACTTTACATCAAATTTGCATCATTATAATTTTGGAATAAAAATGTAATTTTGGAATAATGCCGGTGCTTTGGCTACAACACGTCATTTCACGTAAATTCAATTAATTTATAAAGCAACCACACTTTGAATCATTGCCACATGTTTGCAGCAAAAAAAACATGATTCCTTAACTATAAAATAATATAGTGATATTTTTGTTAACTTAAAATAAATATTTTATAGTATTCTAATAATTTAAAAATACGAGAAAATAGAAACGCCCTTTCATAAATCCATTCTCAACTGTTACTTTGCAACTGCTGAAATGGTGTTCAAACTAAAATGGTTTTCAAATGGTTGCGAATAAAAATTAGCTTGTTGCTCGTTATTTCACCAGAGGTTTCCTAATACCTTGGCGATGCCCCTAGTTGCTAAACCGTGTTGAATTACTGGTCTATGTAAGGATCCCTCGAATCGAATAGCCAAATACAATCTCTGTCCTAAATTCCTACGCGTTTAATCTGAAGAAGAGACAAATTTATCACTTTAAAATTGAATACACATCTCAATTCCTGTCTGAAGCTTCAAATACCACCAAACTTCTAAAATTAAACCGAAGACTTCATCTTCTCATCAAGGCGGCCTTTCCCTATCCATGACTAATTTCTTTGGAGCGCCCACTCTCCTCCTTTCCAAGATACCTCAGAGCCAGGGATTCGGTTTATAATGGGCTTTCACCAGTCTAATGATAGAAACGGTTCAGAAAGTACCGCACTGATTGATTTGGCGCTGACGCCGCCGCCGCTGCCTGAACCGAAATAGAGCCGAGACTCTGCGTTGGAGAGTTTGGAAAGTTTGGGTGGGAATGTCGTAGGGGGTAGTTTTTCTGAACTGTTTTTTTTCTGTCCTCTCTTTATCTCTCTCTAGAGATTCTGCAGCATAGGTTTCATTTTGACTTTTAGTTACTATAAACAGTAGCCAGAGAGTGAATGAATGTTGTACTGAGTATAGATACAAGAAGGGGGTTTACTGGAAGCTTGAGGGAGGGTTTAAACACGCCAGGATTTGAACGACGCTACCACTGAAGTTGGTTTAAAATTTCCTGAAGATGATGAAGTAGCAACTACGTCCAGATAAGCGACAGGAACCAATGAAAGAACCAGATTCTATATCAATGTGGAAAACGATAGGAGTTTTTATACCGTTTTCCCTCGAGGTCCGGTCACGTCGTTCAAGTGACTGATGCATGGCATGTAAAACAACCCTTAATCTAGAGGTCAACTGGAATCGTTGCTGTCCCAGTTTCAAGCATGTTGGGATTAAAAGTACACAGGATTATAAAGAAATTATACCAAGGGGTGTCTTATGAATGTTATAAGTCGCAGTGAAGACGAAGTGAACTGTCCAATTCTTGAAAAATTAAAGTAGAAAATATGAAAAAGGATAACTTATCTGAAAAAGTTTTAATTGGACGGTTTCACTAAGAAAACTCGATTGTGTGTAATTCTAAATCTTGGATACTAATAGATTGGATAATTAGGTCTCAGAATTTTCCCATTAAGTCAACTTTACTTTATTTAATTTGAAATTTCGGATAGTTCAAACAGTTTTGTTGGTTTTTCTATGAATTTTTTAAGTTACTCCCTATATTTATATAATATGATTTGGTGAGCTGGTTTATTGTATATCATCACCACCGTAGAAAGGATTTTACCAGCGTATAATAAATATTATACAGCTTATTATTAAGCCTTATTAAATTAACTTAACCCGGGAGCAGTCGCACTGGGTATCTCATACCCAGGCGCGCATTCCAAGTTGCATAGCGCTCCCCCCTTTTTTCCGAAATGTGTGTGCCCTCGTGTAGCTGAGTTCAAGGTCACATTCTTCAAGTTGCAAGGTTAGATAAAAATTTAGGAATGCGCGGTTTCCGGGAATCGAGGCTTTTGGGTATGATATACCCGCGCGCGTGCCCGTAGACGTGTCAGTTTTGGCTGTGGATTCCGTTCATGCGGCAGGTATGGAGCGGTACCTGAGTTAGGAGGATGGAATGAACCGGCTTTGTTCTTTGATTGAGACAGTTTATGAGGATGTTGATTATTATTTTAGTGAATATTAAGAAGATATTGGAGTTTATGATGGTCAATATGATGAGGAAACAATGGAAGTGGGTGAAGAATGAGATAAAATTGATGAGGAAAATTCAGAAAGCCTCAATTCTGTGGAAAGTGGAAAATATTACCTAGGTAAAAGTGAAATAAAATGAATGGAAGAAAAGTTTAGAACCAATGCCAGTGTGGTGGTAAAAATGTTTTGACTACAGTCTCTAAATGATTCTCGAGCACCTACAAAGATACATTCAAAAAATGTCTTTGATACATCTTCAAAAACTACCCCATAAGAAGAAAACAGTCAAAAAGAATAAAAACGGGATTAGAAAATATGTGAGGTTTGCGGTAGCAAAAAAGGACCTGAAAATACAACACTGTTTCGAACTGTGCCATAAATATACTTGTATGGAACACATAACTCCAATTTGTAAGGATTGCACAATAAATGAGAGAAAATTATTTTCATTTAAAGTACATTGATGCTTATTTATTGTTTTATGTCTGATTTTGAGTAATATTATTAGTAAAACCAAGCAGTTTAAGTGTTGAAATGCGAGAATCCATTCCTGGGTATAACATACCCACCCTCGATTACCCGCGTTCGTTTGATAGGTGCGACTGCTCCCGGGTTAAAAGCGTAAAACTTTACATTAGAGAATTTGACATATTTCTTTCAGGGATAATTTTCTTACTTGAAAGATAAATGCCTAGAAGAGTTCTAAAACACTCAGAGCAGAAAATATACTCATATCAAAAGGCCATCGGTGGATCAAGAAGCACCCAACGAACAATTTGAGCGCCTCAAGACAATACAAAGGATCATGATCTCGCGATATCCCTTTCAAAATCTCTTCTCAATTTACATTCAGGCTTCCTTAAAGCGCACTTTCTTTTCGATCAGGAGGAGGAGTAGCACTGTTTGTAGAGATCTATATGCGCCAGAAAGCTGGAAGCCGGTTGAATTTATTGACTTTTCTTGGATAGCGTTTAGATTTGAATATAATAAAAAAAAGGAAATCCTCCTTTCTCTATTTTTCAAAAAGGATAGTCTGGAAGTTGCTTTTTTTCGACCCCTTTCTGAGATCCGGGTCTTATGTCTTGCTTCCCTGGAGTATTTACTATTCAAAAATTTTGGATGGATGAATCATAGCAGCATGAAAGCGTTAGAAAGGTCTTTTGCCATAGTCCTTTTAGTTTAAAACAAATATCTATTTCTTTTTTGAGAATTTTCAAAAATTATTAAGAAGTAGTTTGTAAATAAGCTTGAAGACTTATTAACATTCACATTTTTCATAACTTTTTATGTAAATAGTGTTGTAGTTAAACTCTGGCAAAAGTTGTTTTGGTCCAAAGTTTTATTTTAGTGTAGCAATGTAGCCTTTAACTTACATAAAATGAAATTGTCTGTGTTTTTTTAGGAATTCAGACAAAAACTTTAAACTATGTAGGTACCTATGTAAAAAAACCTTAAATTTATGTTATTTTTAAAACCTTAAACTATATAAGAACATTGAAAAGAAACAATTTTCTCGATAAAAGAATTGTACTAATTCACACAGGATGACTATTCATACATCATAAAACAATTTAAACAAGAAAAATCTTCATCTTTGAACAACACCCTGTATAATGATTCAATTATGTTTCATAATTTATCATATCGTCATAATTTATCATATTTTTTGGCTGAACTTTTAAACAACGGTATAACAAAAAATTTTCCTTAAAGCATCTTTATAGTGTCCTATTTGATTATTTTAATATTATTTTTAGCTACAGCAGATAAAGTTCAAGATCCAACACAATTCTAATTCTATCCCAGACCTTAATTGCCCTAGAAACCTGTCATCTATTATAATAGCAAGACTCCGAACAGGACATTTTAGAGGAATGAAAATCTCTCCAGATGACACAAGATCTTACCCCTTCTGCAGAAATTGTCCGGATACCCCTTTAACACCAGACCATATTTTTGACTGTCAGGCCATCGTTGCTTCTCTTTTCCAGCTTGGCGAGCCACCACAAGACATTCTTTATAGCCTCCGGGATCCAGACCTGGCGGCCCTCATTTTTAACGCTTTTGGCTCCATATAGTCTTCAATTTCTTTTGGACACGACAACATAAACAAAATCCAACACAATGTGTTCTATGTTCTTTATTATTTCCAACTTTACCTTCCAAATTGTGAAGTAAATTTCCGTTGAAAACTCACCCTCCAAATCACTCTTCCATTTCTCTGAAGTAATTATCTAACGAAATTCCAAATAGAAATTTAAATACGACCCAAATCATTGATGTCAAGTAATCTGTTTTTTTTTTCAAATATATCAACATAATGAAAAAAATTTAAAATATAAGAAAAGAGGTCGGTAATTTGCGTTTAAAGTACACTAACATAACAATGAATACTTTTTTTCTCAAAACCAGATAATAAAAAGTTCTCCTTAGACGCGAATATGTAGAGGAGAGGAGGGTATTATGGAACACTCTTTATATATTTAAGAATAACTCTATTGGTTTTGATTAAAAATCCACCGAATCATTTTAATTACATACTGTAACTAATGACAATGAAGGGTCAATGGTCAAATAAATCAGCATTAATTTTTTTAATCAAAAAATTTTCTTTAAGAAAAAGTTACAAATGGAGGGTAATATGGAATAGTTGGATTTACAGCTATTGAAAACTATTTAGACCTTAGAGAACATAGTTATTTTTAACTGTTAAAACAATATTTAAAAATTATGTTTAAATAGTTATATTTTTGAGCCTATTTATTCTATTTTTGAGTCTAGAAGCCCATAGAGCACAGCTAACCCAGCAAAAAAAATCAGCATTAAACCTTCAAAAAAAACTGCAGGTTTCCTGCAATAAATTCGGACAAATAAACCTGCAAGAAACCTGTATATTTTGACTGCAGGTTACCTGCAGTTAGGTTGTCCGAATTTCATGCAGAAAACCTGCAGTGTTGTTTTTGAAGGTTTTATTCTGATTTGACTTGGATTATTAGAGTTTTCTTGCAGAAAACCTGCCGGGGTTTTTGAAAAGGAATTTTGACTATTTTTATGTTGGGTACGGTTAAACTGCATCCATCAACAACAAAAATCAGCCAACTGGTATGAAAAATCAACATAATAAAATGTAACATACGCATGAATAAAAAACAATTGTTGATTTTTTGAATTTTAAAAAAATTTTCAAATGTTAATTAGGCCGTATCAACTTTTTTAGCAGCAGAGCAGTAAAATTATACAATCATCAACAAACATTATCTAGGGAAAAAGAAGTTTAGTGTATTGAATGTCATCCATTCCATGTATAGAGAGTTAGCTCAAATTGAAAGATTTCTCAACTAACTAAAATATTTTAGTCTAGTTTTAGGAGTTTTATTAACATCCTGGTTTGGGTAAGAGTTTAAAGGCACTAAACCCTATGATGGCATACTGAAAAACACAAACAATCTTTCTTTGATTTTTATAATGTTACTTAATTCTCGTATCCCAAAAAGGGCCAAGCATAAAGTTATGATACGCTGAAATGGGCTTACTCTATGGCGGGAAAGCAAAGGTGGAAATTTTGATTCTGCTTTTTTATAGAAAAATCAAGCTTTTAGCAAAATAAATTCAATTTCAATTTTTAAGCAAAATAAATTAATGCTCCAACTATTTATAAAAAATAATAGATTTTAATTTACTTACCACTTATTATTGTATTGAACAGTGAACCAAAACATAATCATTGACACAAACCTGGCTTACGTTTGACTGCTAACATTTGTGTATTTGCCTAATTTTATCCCAAAACATTTAATAAATGCATGTACCCATTTCTTAAAACTTTCAAACGGCAGATGCGATCGGGAAAATAAAGACAACCAATACACATTGTCATCAAAATTAACGCGTGATTTTCATGCCTGCAAATGCTTCCTCTGAATAAATTTTGGCAGATCCGATCATTTGGCGCTATGCATACCGGCCGCCATGTTTCACCACTGCTCAAATAATAACACTCAAGTGCTTTACGAGGACTCCGATTTAAGTGAAAAGAAGTGCGGCACAGCTTCGATAAGAGTCGACCAGCTGCCATATTTACCCACAGCTCAAAGTAGATCTATATGGTCATGTGTCATCATTTGAGCTGTGGGTAAACATGGCGGCTGGTCGACTCTTATCGAAGCTGATCCAGAAAGGCATTAAGCTTGTAAATAATACTTTGCAAAATGTATAAAGCACGGTACCAAAGCAACAAATAAATCAGTCATTTAAAATACGATACCTGACAATGCATAAGTAACATAGCATGCAATTACAAATGGACAAATTTTGATGAGTATATAAAAGAATATTAATCATATTACAGTAAGAAATAAGTATGGAATCATAAAATTCAGAGAAATAACTTTCCGCTCACCAATTTCAACGCTGCTTCCTTTATACCGCCATTATCACAATAAAACAGATCTTTTTGTGACGCGATTGCGCAGAACGTCTTCACTATTCCGGGATGATTAAAATAAAGACAAAAACTGGTTTGATTAATTTTATTTAATTATTAAATCAATTAAATTATGTGATTAATAAAATTATATTAATCGTAAAAATGTTCTTACTTTATTTCGGATATCGGATCCAGCAAACCCTTGGAAATGCGCATGCGTCGAATCTTCGTCCAAAATAAAATTAATAAAAACTGAAGGTTTTATGAAGGAAAAGTAAAGTTTTAAATCTTCATTATTTGCTCTGTAGAAAAACTTCAGTTTTTGTGAAGGGAAAATAGCACTGCATAAAACCTGCAATATGTCTTCACAAAACCTACATTTTTCTTTAAGGAAACATTAAGTTCAAAATCTTCATTTAATATTCTGCATAAAAACTGCAGTTTTTGTGAAGGGAAAATTGCGCTGCATAAAACCTCCACAATGCCTTCAAAAACACTGCACATTACCTTTATAAAACCTGCATGGATCTGACTGCCTTCAAAAAAACTGCAGGTAACTTCATGAAACCTTCAAAAGGGTTACTTTTTTGAAGGTTTTATGCTGATTTTTTTTGCTGGGAATGCATTGAATCCAAATTTCTCCTCGTTGATATTTGGAGAATTTTCCGTAACAAAAGATCTTTGTTTAAGATGCTACAGCATCTTTGTTTTCCGGTCCTTAAGTTGATGGCATGAAGTAAATTTCAGATGATACATCAGAATGTACCTAGTATTCCATATTACCCGACACACCATATTGGATTATGAACCATTTTATTGACGGATAAAACATTGTAAGCTCTAAAAAACGACTAAAGCATAAGAAACTATTATTCTTTTAGTGTACATTATGCTTAACAACAAAGGTAAATTCTCTTAATTACTGGTAGGTTAAAATCTTCGAACATTTACCGGCAAAAACTTTCAGAAATCCCAAAAAATATTTTGTTTTGCAGAGACTGTAACTTCAACAATCAGAGGATAACTCTTCGTTCACTGCATTATGGGAGACTTCCTTGTGTCTGTCATGGTATCCCCATGTGAAGACAGCCCGAGAGATGGCTGAAACCTCTGTATTCTATATTACCCGACTATTCCATAATACCCTCCTCGCCTCTATTTTTAAAAACTAAAAGGGAATAAAACAATAATATGACCCTCAACACCTTTTACCCTTTTAACGTTTAGAAATATCCACTTAATAATAAATTTCCAAAAGATTTTAAACAAATCCAATTAATTTGACCTTTAGTAGGTATAACTAAATGACAATTCTCTCCATGATTACCAACACTATCCATCACTAACAAATAATCCCCTACTGAAAGCGAATGAAATCAAATAAATCCAGGGATACAAATAGTCCCCCATAACCATCCATTAACATCAATACCCCGTGTATTCCCACAGCCCAACAAGTATTAAGGACAGTCCTTTCTCGAGGAGCATCCTAAGCGTTTAGTTTCAGAAACTCTGCACGAGTTCCAAGGGCCTCTAATCCATCAAGAAGCCTCCCGAGAAACTTCTCGAGGGACCCTTTATCTCTTCTTCGCACTCGACGACAGCGAAACGGAAAAATTCCGGCCGTCATATCAGCGTTTGGTTAGCTGAAGAAGCGGGGTTGAATGAGGCTCTTTAATGCGGGATATAATTGGATTTGTGGATCGGATCGTTGAGTTGGGTTTTTGATTGGGCTCGGTGAAGAATGTTGTTTGTTTGGAGTTTTAGTTTGATTAAGTTTGACTTAAAACTGTCTAACAGAACAATGTTAACTTTTACTTTGAATTATTCCATGCAGCCTATTTAAAGGAAAATGTAAATACATAATTATATTTAACAATGCAACTTCTCAACTTCTTACCTCATTTAATCATTTTGTTTATCTTTAAAGAAATTATTTCAACATTTTGTTTTTTGCAATAGTAGCATTACAAAAAATTGCCACTTTACAAAATTGCGGCATAAATACCTTTTTATTGTTTAAAGTACATGAGCACACATTTTCTTTTAAAATAGCTAAGTTAAATGAATATTTGCTTGACCTTATTTTGAAGAATTGAAGAAATTATTTTCTTTTTCGCCTATGTAAATCTACACTGTTAAAAAGTATTGACTTAAAAGTGAGAACATTTACCTACTCACTTTTTTCGAGATGTTATGACTCAAAAACAAGTATACGTTTTTCTCAATATTCAGTACTCTAACGTACATAAAAATGAGAAAAATTGCAAAAAAGTTACAGAAAATACCATTAAAAAATGCAAATACAAATCAAGTCGACCAACTACAGGCGTAAGCCCACCAAGGTTGGTCCAGTCTTTTTAACCCAAACTACCGGAATCCCAGTATCTGTCAATTTTCCTCTTGAACTCGTTTACCCCACTTGAATTTACAATTGTTTCAGGCAACGCATTCCATCTACCCACTACCCTATTAAAAAATAATGCTTTCTACATTCCATCTTAATTTGACTTTATTCAATTTGAAATTGTGACCCCTTGTTTTATTACCCGTATTGAAATCTAGTCCCTCTGTGTCCTTTTGCATTTTAAAAAGTTGAATCAAATCCCCTCTAATCCTTCTTTTCTCTAGAGTGAACATATTTAGCTTCTTTAATCTTCCCTCATAACTTAAACTGGATATACCCTTGACCATTTTAGTAGCCCTATGCTGAACCCTTTCAATTGAATCAATATCTTTTTTAAGTATGGAGACCAAAACTGAACAGATGTTTAATTGCCGTGATTTAACTGCCGTAATTGATGTGCCAGTTAAAGAGCGTTATTTGTATTTGTCACATCGTTAACCAAGGCGACCAGAATAAAGACGTAACTTTGATACGACTATTCTAAATAGAAGGAGTATAGATATAGATTTAGTACCTTGAAAATCAAGAGGTATTCAACTCAAACTATGGTTTCTCATTGTCTATAAGAAACTTAAATCTGATCTAAGAACCACATTGTTTTACTTTTTAATAATAAAATGTTTTTGGTTTAATTTTTTTTCAAAAGGTTTCAATACTTTTTCTGATTTACTTTACTTGATTTATTCTCTTTTACTGAATTTTCATCATTATTCACCAGCCAATATTATTTACTATCATTCGATGTCATTTATTTTTAATCAACACATCTTCTCTTTAGTAAAAAAACTAATAAATAAAAAAACATGAAAATATTTGAATGGATAATATCCGAGTTTTGATAGTTTGAATATATGAGCTTTTTATAAATTCAAATTTGTTTATTTACATCTCCACCTCATTATTTCAAGAAATTAACTACTCTATTTCCGTAATAACTTCAAAAAGCCCCGTTTTTGTTTCACCCACTTAAAAGAACTACTGAGGCGTAAAAACAGTACAAAGGTTTACCTTTTGAAGACACTTTTTCACTCAAGTCAATATCAATTTTAACGGAAACTAGGTTTTTAATTCAGTTTTCAGAACTAGTCTCTTTCAACAGTTTTTTTTAATTCTTTCATTAATTGCCAAATCCGAGTACTTAACTCGATGCTTTAATTTCTTTTTAGTTTCAAATTGAAACAAAACTATCCGCAATGAAGAGAAATGAAGAGATAATTAGAATGAAATAAATAAAGAAGCACAAAATCGACTTTATTTGACTAGGTACTTTTTTCTCTTTGAATTTAATTAACGAATTCCCCCTTTCCTCTAAGGAGGACTTATGAAAAAGTGTAGGCTCATATCTAATACAGTCAGACTCATTAAAGTATAATTGAAGTTCTTAAGTCCTTTAGAATTCTTTTTTGTACTGTCCAATTTCTCTCAAGAGATTTCAGTTTAATCAGATGAAATCAATAGTCCTAAAGTATCTTAATTATTAGTAGTAACTAAATACGGGATAAATGAATATATGAAATAATTCAACTACTATAAAAAGTATCCAAGTTCCTTTTTATGAGAAACGGGATTTTATGAGGTTATTTGAATTAATTACGAATCCCATTTGCGTTTAAATAAAACGTCTATATAAAACTAATTAATTCAGTTCTTTTGTTTACATTTACTTTCACAATCTATTTGTAAGAATTAAAATGCATAAAACAGTCAAGTGAAAACAAAAAAAATAGTTCGATCTCCTTTGAAAAAACTATTAGTAAGAAATAATCATTTCTTTTTGGCAAACCATAGTTTTCTTATAATAATTATTACTGTTCTCTTAATCCACTTGCTTACACATTGTTGAGATTGTTTAAGCTTTTTGTAATGTCTGCTATTATTTTCTATTCACTCTGCATACATACACTTTTGTGTATTGCTAGATACTCAAATCACATTTTCCTAAACCCTACTAAGAATAAATAAGAATGTTCATAAATATGGCTTGCTGTCTTCAATAACACACAATCTAGAGGAGAAAAGACTTTTTTGACTACTAAGGTAGCCCAAAAAACATCTTCCAATATTATTCTGTCTAATATTATTTTGTCAAAATGGTCTCTAATGAAATATCAGTCAATAATGACAATAGTTCTTATTACTGGTTTTGGTAAACTGTGTTTCTCCGATACATCCAGCAAAACGGCAAACGTTTATTGATATTCCTGAATATTGGAGAATATTGTTACAACAGTCATCGATGTTACTGTCATAATTAAAAAAAACTCGATTTTTTTTAAGGCGACACAGTACCCAAAAAATCATCAAAATATCAAAAAACATTTTATTGGCTTAATCCATACCATTAATCTTTCTGAATGTGTCTTCAAAATTTCAGAGCTCTATCTTAATAATTTATGAAGTTATTCACATTTTTCAGATGCGATGATGAGGGTTTTCTATGAAGAAACGAAATTTTAAGTTGAATTTTCTCCACGTTGTATTTTTGTGTATTTACAATATTTTGAAACCCTAAGGCTTTTTATGTAGTTGATATAAAGTCTGAAAATTGGTATATATATTCTGACATATATGTATTATAGAACTGTGCATGGGTTTAGCTCTAACAAAGTTAGATTTTTTTTTAAAAAATATTAAAGTCAAAAATGATGAATTTTTCAAGTTTTTTTGGGGTGTCTACAGGAAAAATTTTCTAGAAAATAAAGTAACAATGAAAGAAAGAAACCCATGCACAGTTTTGTGTAGTATGATATAACGAATTCAGAAATGAAAAAAATATTCAAAAATATCCATAATTAAAAAAGCCTTAGGGATTTAAAAAATTTTCAAAATTTTTAAAAAATTTAAATTTTAAAAATTCTGATTTTTAAAATCCAACTTTTTTTTAGGGGAAAGGGTATTTTATATTAACCCACTAAATATGCAATTAAAATCAAAATTATAATATTAAAAACAAAAAATTTTTTTGTCAGGGTACTGTGTCGCCTTAAGTACAGAGACACAAGATTCAAAGTTCAAGTCTGATATTATCTTCTATTGTGTGTGAAAGTTCTGTGCCTTATATTTGAATTTCATTCGGGTCATCTTCAGGAAAACAAACGCACCTGAAAAGAAGAATCCTCTTTTTGCAATAGATACATTACACAGCTACATTTACGATGTTTAACCACAAAAAGAAGCACTCTCCAAATACACAAAAGCTTCGAAAATAACCGAAGTAAAAAAAAGGGTAACGGTTATCAAAAAAATAAATAAACCTCCCGGAAAACGTCCTTCTAAGGGGAGAACCACCCACAAAAGTGAAAAAAGGAAGAGAGAGTCCACCGTGGTCACTCCAGCGAACAACTACAGAGGGAAAGAGGAGAAAAGAAGCTAACGAAGAAGCAGTTCTTTGGGGGTCATTAGGTTCGGTCGGTAATAGGGGGCGATCGAAGCCATTAATGATACCGCGCGGAATAAAGAACAGAAGTCGGGGAGGAGAACACGTACTTACGGCCGCCGAGATCGAACTCCTCACGGCAGGTGGGGATATGGAGGTTGTCGAGGAAGATATTGTGTGGTTTTGGAAGGGGACTGGTTAAGGAATCACGCGAGGACGATTGGGTGTTTGGAGGGGTGACAGATTTGAAATGGTGTTTTTGGCTTGTAAGAGAGGGATGGGATGATGGTTGGAACATTGTGTGATTAATGTTTCAATAGGTAATCATAACATTCGGGAGGTCATAGTGTTTTTGGATGATAGCGTTGTAAATGAAATGAGAATTTCACCATTATCGCTGGTTTGCGGACAAGTGTAAACTCGCTTTTCTCAAGCGTTGCATCCAACCGGGGACCGGTTTCGTCCTTGTTAGGACTCATCAGCACGGTATAGGAAGGCAACGCAAGAGAGCGGAGGACTAGTACTAGTCTAGCCGACTATAACTGAAAAAGTGGTGACCATTGATTAGTCCTCCACTCATCTGCTGGAATGACATTGGCATTCCTAGGACAGACTTAATTACAGAAGGGCAAGGAAAGGAGATTTATTCTCCTTTCACCGTCCTATACCGTGCTGATGAGTCCTAACAAGGACGAAACTGGTCCATGGTTGGAAGCGAAGCTTGATAGTTGTGAGTTTACACTTATAGCGTTGTAGTTGAGGCATTTGTAAACTACTGGCTGTAGATACTTTCATTTGATAGTAGATAGTCAAATTTCAATTTGTAAATATTTTGATTGGAAAATTCGCTAAGAAATTGGAAAATTGGGCCTCGCTAAAAAAGAGACGGAAAATGAAAAAATATCTAGAAGCTTTTCTGAAGGGAATTTGAATCTTTTTCCCTCCAGGGTATCCTGGGAAGTAACCCTATTTACACCATAATGATAAAATTTTATAGTTAATTTAAGTTGAGCGTTGAGGTTAACAAATGTTAGTTACGTTTTACGTTTAAATTTTTTTTATTAAAATATCGATTTTGCAATTTTAAATGCTATAGTAAATTTTATACTTCAATGTCTAGATTATTTTATTTGATTTAGAATGATTCTTCCATTGATTCCATAAACCGAAAAACCGGAAAAAGTGATGTAATTATGTGTTAAATAACACACAATTTAGGACTAAAGCTACTTTTATAATAATAAACAGTTTAATATGAATCCTTATTTTTCAAAAATAATTAAATGGTAATAAAATGGTCTTCAATAAAATCTACTGTTGGTAAATTTAATTATTATATATCCGTAATCAATAAAAGGTTAATAATAATAATAATAATAATAATAATAATAATAATAATAATAATAATAATAATAATAATAATAATAATAATAATAATAATAATAATAATAATAATAATAATAATAATAATAATAATAATAATAATAATAATAATAATAATAATAATAATAATAATAATAATAATAATAATAATAATAATAATAATAATAATAATAATAATAATAATAATAATAATAATAATAATAATAATAATAATAATAATAATAATAATAATAATAATAATAATAATAATAAATTGTATATACAAAAACAAAAAATAAGGAAAGGAAAACAAAATGGCTTGGCTGGCAATTTCTAAGTTTATAGAGAAGAAAATGAAAAAATGATGATATTTAAACCATTAGGTTTTATACCATCATTTATTCATTAGGTAGATATTAAACCATTAGATAAGGTTACTATATTCTTTACCTAAACTTTATTTTTAATTAGAAGTTCTTAAGAAAAGATGCAAGTTGAGCTGTTAAACAACTACTAAAAACACTTGTGTTAAATTTATCTTTTTTGCATTTATAATACAGCGAAGACAACATTTTAGCTCACACAAAATCCATTCCATAACTTAAGGGGAGTTAGTACCTTGTCACTGCTGAATCGCACCCAAAAACACACTTTTTTCGATTTGTCATAAAATTTTAGATTTTGAATATTTCTTTACAAACTTTTTAAAGTTCAGAGATAATTGTGCACAGTTTATAAAAATTTGGTCATAAAAGTAATTTAATGCACAAATTACCCTTAAATTAAGCAAAAACTTTAATATTTTTTTTGGTAAACAATTTTTGTGAATGACTTTCCCGCAAGATAATTTTTTTAATTTTCAATTTAAACCCCTAATTTTTTCATCAAACTAAAGCACATGAATGTCTTTCCTAAACATACCATGGATTTTGTAAAATATTGAGTAGAAATATTTTAAAAAAATAAAAACCTTTGAAAACATCAAATTTTGAAAAAATAACCTGCATTTAGGTCCAAAAAATAAAAACTTTAAGTCAAATATATTTTTCCAAGGTATGTTTAGGAGTGATCTCCTTCTAGATTAACCATACAAAATTTCAGAGCTCTACATACAATAGATTTTTTAAAGTTGCGGGAAAGTAAAAAAAATAGAAACTGAGAAAAACGCATTTAAAGTTAAAACTTAGAATAATAAAAATAACTTTCCAATTATGTTTTTCGTCACTGTGAGCTTAATTATGGACGGATTTTGATGAGGTTGTTTTAAAATGCTCTAAACATTCTATATTATTTTTTGAAAATAAATTTGAAAAATCGATTTTTTGAAGAATCAAAGGTACTAACTCCCCTTAAATTTCTTACACTTCAGAAAAAGCGCTCCCTTCCTTTATTCGAAACTTTAACCCCCCAGAAGTTATTCCCTAACGAAATCCCCCAATGCAAGTCGAGCATGATAAGTAATAAGCACGTAGTGGGAAAAATAACTAATTACTTTTCACTGCGATCAATTAGCAGCCAACCAGATGCCTCCCTTCAACGTAATCGTCTAACTAAAGAAAGTAAAGAATTAAACTTCTTCGCTCTGCTGAGAGTTTCCATGATTACGCCCAATCTCTTTTTAATCCCTGAATAACAAAATATGCCATTCCTCTGTAATGAAAGTTTGAGAGAGAAGATTTTTGATCTTTGTGCTAAGGAAGAGTTTCGACATTGTCGTCGTTGTGAGTTTTTTTCCCCTGACAATGTTTCTGGAGATGAATTGTGTAACAGGCTTTCGTAATGTGTTGCGGACAACGAAAATTGCACTTCGTGGGGAAGATTAACCTTTTGAGAAATATTTTTTTGTCCCGAGCTAAAGGACGATGTTCTAGTGCTTGTTAATATTGCGAGCATTAGGTAGGGTGGTAATTTTTATGAAAGAAATGTAGTTAGTTATGGAAAGGAAAAATTCGTGTAAGTATTAAAGTTAATTATTATGGAAATATTCGATTAAGAGCGTACTTTTATTTTGAATCTTTTTATGAGATAATAAAATAGTTACCTACCTCTACTGTCTTTTTATCATTTTATAGGGTAGAAATATTTTCAATACACCAGGTAAATTTGTGTGTCTAATTATTATCAACACAAAAATTATCGCTCTTAAAACTGTTTATCAAAGTCAGCTTTTTTGTCATGTTACAAAAATCAGTCGGATACTTTATGTTTTAGTCATAATTTTGTTTCATAGGTTAGGAACTTAATAAGACATTAAAGAAGTTCCCCTCCCATGCGGTTTTATCAAATTCACAAAATATGTGGCCGCCGATGTGGTGTTGTAATAGATTTTTATTTATCCACGTTAATGTAATTTAATATTAAAAGTTGATGTAAAAAGTTTTAAATCCGAGGCCTTAAAAGTCGATATAGCGAAACACATCAAAATTTAAATATCAGGATTCTGATATTCAAGATAACCCTCCATATGACCCTAAAAATTAAACCATATGTGGCCGCCAATGTGGGGATAAAATAGATTTTTATTCAGTCCCCTTAAATATTACTTAATATTTTATATTGATGTGGAAAATTTTGATTCTTGCCCCCCAAAGTCAACACAACCATTTTTCGATGTTCGAATATCAGAATTCTGATATTCGACATTATTCAATATGAATACATCCATCACAAAATATGTGGCCGCCGATGTGGTGTTGTAATAGATTTTTATTTATCCCCGTTAATGTAATTTAATAATAAAAGTTGATGTAAAAATTTTTAAATCCGTGGCCTTAAAATTCGATATAGCGAAACGCATCAAAATTCGAATATCAGGATTCTGATATTCAAGATAATCCTCCATATGACCCCATAAATTAAACCATATTTGGCCGCCGATGTGGGGATAAAATACATTTTTATTCAGTCCCCTTAAAATAACTTAATATGAATATTGATGTTGAAAATTTTGATTCTTGCCCCTCAAAAGTGAGTACAACCATATCTCGATGTTCGAATATCAGAATTCTGATATTCGACATGATTCAATATGACCACTTCTATCACAAAATATTTGGTCGCCAATGTGGTATTGTAATAGATTTTATTCATCCCCGTTAATGTAATTTAATATTAAAAGTTGATGTAAAAATTTTTAAATCCGTGGCCTTAAAATTCGATATAGCGAAACACATCAAAATTTGAATATCAGGATTCTGATATTCAAGATAATCCTCCATATGACCCCATAAATTAAACAATATGTGCGCGCCGATATGGGGATAAAATAGATTTTTTTCAGTCATCTTAAAAATTACTTAATATTTTATATTGATGTTGAAAATTTTGATTCTTGCCCCTCAAAAGTGAGTACAATCATATCTCTATGTTCGAATATCAGAATTCTGATATTCGACATGATTCAATATGACCACTTCTATCACAAAATATGTTGCCGCCGATGTGGTGTTGTAATAGATTTTTATTTATCCCCGTTAATGTATTTTAATATTAAAAGTTGATGTTAAAAATTTTAATTCCCGGGCCTTAAAAGTCGATATATCGAAACACATCAAAATTCGAATATCAGGATTCTGATATTCAAGATAACCCTCCATATGACCCCATAAATTAAACCATATGTGGCCGCCGATGTGGGGATAAAATATATTTTTATTCAGTCCCCTTAAATTACTTAATTTTATATTGATGTTGAAAATTTTGATTCTTGCCCCTCAAAAGTGAATACAACCATATCTCGATGTTCGAATATCAGAATTCTGATATTCGACATGATTCAATATGACCACTTCTATCACAAAATATGTTGCCGCCGATGTGGTGTTGTAATAGATTTTTATTTATCCCCGTTAATGTAATTTAATATTAAAAATTGATGTAAAAAATTTTAAATCCGGGTCCTTAAAAGTCGATATAGCGAAACACATCAAAATTTAAATATCAGGATTCTGATATTCAAGATAACCCTCCATATGACCCAATAAATTAAACCATATATGGCCACCGATGTGGGGATAAAATAGGTTTTTATTCAGTCCCCTTAAAAATTACTTAATATTTTATATTAATGTGGAAAATTATGATTCTTGCCCCCCAAAGTCAACACAACCATTTCTCGATGTTCGAATATCATAATTCTGATATTCGACATTATTCAATTTGATTACATCCATCACAAAATATGTGGCCCCCGATGTGGTGTTGTAGTAGATTTTTATTTATCCCCGTTATTGTAATTTAATATTAAAAATTGATGTAAACAATTTTAAATCCGGGTCCTTAAAAGTCGATATAGCAAAACACATCAAAATTTGAATATCAGGATTCTGATATTCAAGATAACCCTCCATATGACCCCATAAATTAAACCATATATGGCCGCCGATATGGGGATCAAACAGATTTTTATTCAGTCCCCTTAAAAATTACTTAATACTTTATATTGATGTAGAAAATTTTGATTCTTGCCCCTCAAAAGTGAGTACAACCATATCTCGATGTTCGAATATCAGAATTCTGATATTCGACATGATTCAATATGACCACTTCTATCACAAAATATTTTGCCGCCGATGGGGTGTTGTAATAGATTTTTATTTATACCCGTTAATGTAATTTAATATTAATAGTTGATGTAAAAATTTTTAAATCCGTGGCCTTAAAATTAGATATAGCGAAACGCATCAAAATTCGAATATCAGGATTCTGATATTCAAGATAACCCTCCATATGACCCCATAAATTAAACCATATATGGCCGCCGATATGGGGATCAAATAGATTTTTATTCAGTCCCCTTAAAAATTACTTAATACTTTATATTGATGTGGAAAATTTCGATTCTTGCCCCCCAAAGTCAACACAACCATTTCTCGATGTTCGAATATCAGAATTCTGATATTCGACATTATTCAATTTGAATACATCCATCACAAAATATGTGGCCGCCGATGTGGTGTTGTAATAGATTTTTATTTATCCCCGTTAATGTAATTTAATATTAAAAATTGATGTAAAAAATTTTAAATCCGGGTCCTTAAAAGTCGATATAGCGAAACACATAAAAATTTGAATATCAGGATTCTGATATTCAAGATAACCTTCCATATGACCCCATAAATTAAACCATATATGGCCGCGGATGTGGGGATCAAATAGATTTTTATTCAGTCCCCTTAAAAATTACTTAATATTTTATATTGATGTGGAAAATTTCGATTCTTGCCCCCCAAAGTCAACACAACCATTTCTCGATGTTCGAATATCAGAATTCTGATATTCGACATTATTCAATATGCATTACATACATCACAAAATATTTGGCCGCCGATGTGGTGTTGAAATAGATTTTTATTTATCCCCGTTAATGTAATTTAATATTAAAAATTGATGTAAAAAATTTTAAATCCGGGTCCTTAAAAGTCGATATAGCGAAACACATAAAAATTTGAATATCAGGATTCTGATATTCAAGATAACCTTCCATATGACCCCATAAATTAAACCATATATGGCCGCGGATGTGGGGATCAAATAGATTTTTATTCAGTCCCCTTAAAAATTACTTAATATTTTATATTGATGTGGAAAATTTCGATTCTTGCCCCCCAAAGTCAACACAACCATTTCTCAATGTTCGAATATCAGAATTCTTATATTCGACATTATTCAATATGCATACATACATCACAAAATATTTGGCCGCCGATGTGGTGTTGTAATAGATTTTTATTTATCCCCGTTAATGTAATTTAATATTAAAAGTTGATGTAGAAATTTTTAAATCCGTGGCCTTAAAATTCGATATAGCGTAACGCCTCAAAATTCGAATATCAGGATTCTGATATTCAAGATAATCCTCCATATGACCCCATAAATTAAACCATATGTGGCCGCCGATGTTGGGATAAAATACATTTTTATTCAGTCCCCTTAAAATAACTTAATATGAATATTGATGTTGAAAATTTTGATTCTTGCCCCTCAAAAGTGAGTACAACCATATCTCGATGTTCGAATATCAGAATTCTGATATTCGACATGATTCAATATGACCACTTCTATCAAAAAATATTTGGCCGCCGATGTGGTGTTGTAATAGATTTTATTCATCCCTGTTAATGTAATTTAATATTAAAAGTTGATGTAAAAATTTTTAAATCCGTGGCCTTAAAATTCGATATAGCGAAACACATCAAAATTTGAATATCAGGATTCTGATATTCAAGATAATCCTCCATATGACCCCATAAATTAAACAATATGTGCGCGCCGATATGGGGATAAAATAGATTTTTTTCAGTCATCTTAAAAATTACTTAATATTTTATATTGATGTTGAAAATTTTGATTCTTGCCCCTCAAAAGTGAGTACAATCATATCTCTATGTTCGAATGTCAGAATTCTGATATTCGACATGATTAAAGACCACTTCTATCACGAAATATGTTTCCGCCGATGTGGAGTCGTAATAGATTTTTATTTATCCCCGTTAATGTAATTTAATATTAAAAATTGATGTAAAAAATTTTAAATCCGGGTCCTTAAAAGCCGATTTAGCGAAAAACATCAAAATTTGAATATCAGGATTCTGATATTCAAGATAACCCTCCATATGACCCAATAAATTAAACCATATATGGCCGCCGATATGGTGATCAAATAGATTTTTATTCAGTCCCCTTAAAAATTACTTAATACTTTATATTGATGTAGAAAATTTTGATTCTTGCCCCTCAAAAGTGAGTACAACCATATCTCGATGTTCGAATATCAGAATTCTGATATTCGACATGATTCAATATGACCACTTCTATCACGAAATATGTTGCCGCCGATGTGGTGTTGTAATAGATTTTTATTTATCCCCGTTAATGCAATTTAATATTAAAAATTGATGTAAAAAATTTTAAATTCGGGTCCTTAAAAGTCGATATAGCGAAACACATCAAAATTCGAATATCAGGATTCTGATATTCAAGATAACCCTCCATATGACCCCATAAATTAAACCATATGTGGCCGCCAATGTGGGGATAAAATAGATTTTTATTCAGTCCCCTTAAATTACTTAATTTTATATTGATGTTGAAAATTTTGATTCTTGCCCCTCAAAAGTGAGTACAATCATATCTCTATGTTCGAATATCAGAATTCTGATATTCGACATGATTAAAGACCTCTTCTATCACGAAATATGTTTCCGCCGATGTGGAGTTGTAATAGATTTTCATTTATCCCCGTTAATGTAATTTAATATTAAAAATTGATGTAAAAAATTTTAAATCCGGGTCCTTAAAAGTCGATATAGCGAAACACATCAAAATTTGAATATCAGGATTCTGATATTCAAGATAACCCTCAATATGACCCAATAAATTAAACCATATATGGCCGCCGATGTGGGGATAAAATAGGTTTTTATTCAGTCCCCTTAAAAATTACTTAATATTTTATATTGATGTGGAAAATTTTGATTCTTGCCCCCCAAAGTCAACACAACCATTTCTCGATGTTCGAATATCAGAATTCTGATATTCGACATTATTCAATTTGAATACATCCATCACAAAATATGTGGCCGCCGATCTGGTGTTGTAATAGATTTTTATTTATCCCCGTTAATGTAATTTAATATTAAAAATTGATGTAAAAAATTTTAAATCCGGTACCTTAAAAGTCGATACAGCGAAACACATCAAAATTTGAATATCAGGATTCTGATATTCAAGATAACCCTCCATATGACCCCATAAATTAAAACATATATGGCAACCGATGTGGTGATAAAATAGATTTTTATTCAGTCCCCTTAAAAATTACTTAATATTTTATATTGATGTGGAAAATTTTGATTTTTGCCCCCCAAAGTCAACACAACCATTTCTCGATGTTCGAATATCAGAATTCTGATATTCGACATTATTCAATATGAATACATCCATCACAAAATATGTTGCCGCCGATGTGGTGTTGAAATAGATTTTTATTTATCCCCGTTAATGTAATTTAATATTAAAAATTGATGTAACAAATTTTAAATCCGGGTCCTTAAAAGTCGATATAGCGAAACACATAAAAATTTTAATATCAGGATTCTGATATTCAAGATAACCTTCCATATGACCCCATAAATTAAACCATATATGGCCGCGGATGTGGGGATCAAATAGATTTTTATTCAGTCCCCTTAAAAATTACTTAATATTTTATATTGATGTGGAAAATTTCGATTCTTGCCCCCCAAAGTCAACACAACCATTTCTCGATGTTCCAATATCAGAATTCTGATATTCGACATTATTCAATATGCATACATACATCACAAAATATTTGGCCGCCGATGTGGTGTTGTAATAGATTTTTATTTATCCCCGTTAATGTAATTTAATATTAAAAGTTCATGTAGAAATTTTTAAATCCGTGGCCTTAAAATTCGATATAGCGAAACGCCTCAAAATTCGAATATCAGGATTCTGATATTCAAGATAATCCTCCATATGACCCCATAAATTAAACCATATGTGGCCGCCGATGTTGGGATAAAATACATTTTTATTCAGTCCCCTTAAAATAACTTAATATTAATATTGATGTTGAAAATTTTAATTCTTGCCCCTCAAAAGTGAGTACAACCATATCTCAATGTTCGAATATCAGAATTCTGATATTCGACATGATTCAATATGACCACTTCTATCACAAAATATTTGGCCGCCGATGTGGTGTTGTAATAGATTTTATTCATCCCCGTTAATGTAATTTAATATTAAAAGTTGATGTAAAAATTTTTAAATCCGTGGCCTTAAAATTCGATATAGCGAAACACATCAAAATTTGAATATCAGGATTCTGATATTCAAGATAATCCTCCATATGACCCCATAAATTAAACAATATGTGCGCGCCGATATGGGGATAAAATAGATTTTTTTCAGTCATCTTAAAAATTACTTAATATTTTATATTGATGTTGAAAATTTTGACTCTTGCCCCTCAAAAGTGAGTACAATCATATCTCTATGTTCGAATGTCAGAATTCTGATATTCGACATGATTAAAGACCACTTCTATCACGAAATATGTTTCCGCCGATGTGGAGTCGTAATAGATTTTTATTTATCCCCGTTAATGTAATTTAATATTAAAAATTGATGTAAAAAATTTTAAATCCGGGTCCTTAAAAGCCGATATAGCGAAAAACATCAAAATTTGAATATCAGGATTCTGATATTCAAGATAACCCTCCATATGACCCAATAAATTAAACCATATATGGCCGCCGATATGGTGATCAAATAGATTTTTATTCAGTCCCCTTAAAAATTACTTAATACTTTATATTGATGTAGAAAATTTTGATTCTTGCCCCTCAAAAGTGAGTACAACCATATCTCGATGTTCGAATATCAGAATTCTGATATTCGACATGATTCAATATGACCACTTCTATCACGAAATATGTTGCCGCCGATGTGGTGTTGTAATAGATTTTTATTTATCCCCGTTAATGCAATTTAATATTAAAAATTGATGTAAAAAATTTTAAATTCGGGTCCTTAAAAGTCGATATAGCGAAACACATCAAAATTCGAATATCAGGATTCTGATATTCAAGATAACCCTCCATATGACCCCATAAATTAAACCATATGTGGCCGCCAATGTGGGGATAAAATAGATTTTTATTCAGTCCCCTTAAATTACTTAATTTTATATTGATGTTGAAAATTTTGATTCTTGCCCCTCAAAAGTGAGTACAATCATATCTCTATGTTCGAATATCAGAATTCTGATATTCGACATGATTAAAGACCTCTTCTATCACGAAATATGTTTCCGCCGATGTGGAGTTGTAATAGATTTTCATTTATCCCCGTTAATGTAATTTAATATTAAAAATTGATGTAAAAAATTTTAAATCCGGGTCCTTAAAAGTCGATACAGCGAAACACATCAAAATTTGAATATCAGGATTCTGATATTCAAGATAACCCTCCATATGACCCCATAAATTAAAACATATATGGCAACCGATGTGGTGATAAAATAGATTTTTATTCAGTCCCCTTAAAAATTACTTAATATTTTATATTGATGTGGAAAATTTTGATTTTTGCCCCCCAAAGTCAACACAACCATTTCTCGATGTTCGAATATCAGAATTCTGATATTCGACATTATTCAATATGAATACATCCATCACAAAATATGTTGCCGCCGATGTGGTGTTGAAATAGATTTTTATTTATCCCCGTTAATGTAATTTAATATTAAAAATTGATGTAAAAAATTTTAAATTCGGGTCCTTAAAAGTCGATATAGCGAAACACATAAAAATTTTAATATCAGGATTCTGATATTCAAGATAACCTTCCATATGACCCCATAAATTAAACCATATATGGCCGCGGATGTGGGGATCAAATAGATTTTTATTCAGTCCCCTTAAAAATTACTTAATATTTTATATTGATGTGGAAAATTTCGATTCTTGCCCCCCAAAGTCAACACAACCATTTCTCGATGTTCCAATATCAGAATTCTGATATTCGACATTATTCAATATGCATACATACATCACAAAATATTTGGCCGCCGATGTGGTGTTGTAATAGATTTTTATTTATCCCCGTTAATGTAATTTAATATTAAAAGTTGATGTAGAAATTTTTAAATCCGTGGCCTTAAAATTCGATATAGCGAAACGCCTCAAAATTCGAATATCAGGATTCTGATATTCAAGATAATCCTCCATATGACCCCATAAATTAAACCATATGTGGCCGCCGATGTTGGGATAAAATACATTTTTATTCAGTCCCCTTAAAATAACTTAATATTAATATTGATGTTGAAAATTTTGATTCTTGCCCCTCAAAAGTGAGTACAACCATATCTCAATGTTCGAATATCAGAATTCTGATATTCGACATGATTCAATATGACCACTTCTATCACAAAATATTTGGCCGCCGATGTGGTGTTGTAATAGATTTTATTCATCCCCGTTAATGTAATTTAATATTAAAAATTGATGTAAAAAATTTTAAATCCGGGTCCTTAAAAGTCGATATAGCGAAAAACATCAAAATTTGAATATCAGGATTCTGATATTCAAGATAACCCTCCATATGACCCAATAAATTAAACCATATATGGCCGCCGATATGGGGATCAAATAGATTTTTATTCAGTCCCCTTAAAAATTACTTAATACTTTATATTGATGTAGAAAATTTTGATTCTTGCCCCTCAAAAGTGAGTACAACCATATCTCGATGTTCGAATATCAGAATTCTGATATTCGACATGATTCAATATGACCACTTCTATCACAAAATATGTTGCCGCCGATGTGGTGTTGTAATAGATTTTTATTTATCCCCGTTAATGCAATTTAATATTAAAAATTGATGTAAAAAATTTTAAATTCGGGTCCTTAAAAGTCGATATAGCGAAACACATCAAAATTCGAATATCAGGATTCTGATATTCAAGATAACCCTCCATATGACCCCATAAATTAAACCATATGTGGCCGCCAATGTGGGGATAAAATAGATTTTTATTCAGTCCCCTTAAATTACTTAATTTTATATTGATGTTGAAAATTTTGATTCTTGCTCCTCAAAAGTGAGTACAATCATATCTCTATGTTCGAATATCAGAATTCTGATATTCGACATGATTAAAGACCACTTCTATCATGAAATATGTTTCCGCCGATGTGGAGTTGTCATGGATTTTTATTTATCCCCGTTAATGTAATTTAATATTAAAAATTGATGTAAAAAATTTTAAATCCGGGTCCTTAAAAGTCGATATAGCGAAACACATCAAAATTTAAATATCAGGATTCTGATATTCAAGATAACCCTCCATATGACCCAATAAATTAAACCATATATGGCCGCCGATGTGGGGATAAAATAGGTTTTTATTCAGTCCCCTTAAAAATTACTTAATATTTTATATTGATGTGGAAAATTTTGATTCTTGCCCCCCAAAGTCAACACAACCATTTCTCGATGTTCGAATATCAGAATTCTGATATTCGACATTATTCAATTTGAATACATCCATCACAAAATATGTGGCCGCCGATGTGGTGTTGTAATAGATTTTTATTTATCCCCGTTAATGTAATTTAATATTAAAAATTGATGTAAAAAATTTTAAATCCGGGTCCTTAAAAGTCGATATAGCGAAACACATCAAAATTTGAATATCAGGATTCTGATATTCAAGATAACCCTCCATATGACCCCATAAATTAAAACATATATGGCAACCGATGTGGTGATAAAATAGATTTTTATTCAGTCCCCTTAAAAATTACTTAATATTTTATATTGATGTGGAAAATTTTGATTCTTGCCCCCCAAAGTCAACACAACCATTTCTCGATGTTCGAATATCATAATTCTGATATTCGACATTATTCAATTTGATTACATCCATCACAAAATATGTGGCCCCCGATGTGGTGTTGTAGTAGATTTTTATTTATCCCCGTTATTGTAATTTAATATTAAAAATTGATGTAAAAAATTTTAAATCCGGGTCCTTAAAAGTCGATATAGCAAAACACATCAAAATTTGAATATCAGGATTCTGATATTCAAGATAACCCTCCATATGACCCCATAAATTAAACCATATATGGCCGCCGATATGGGGATCAAACAGATTTTTATTCAGTCCCCTTAAAAATTACTTAATACTTTATATTGATGTAGAAAATTTTGATTCTAGCCCCTCAAAAGTGAGTACAACCATATCTCGATGTTCGAATATCAGAATTCTGATATTCGACATGATTCAATATGACCACTTCCATCACAAAATATTTTGCCGCCGATGGGGTGTTGTAATAGATTTTTATTTATACCCGTTAATGTAATTTAATATTAATAGTTGATGTAAAAATTTTTAAATCCGTGGCCTTAAAATTAGATATAGCGAAACGCATCAAAATTCTAATATCAGGATTCTGACATTCAAGATAACCCTCCATATTACCCCATAAATTAAACCATATATGGCCGCCGATATGGGGATCAAATAGATTTTTATTCAGTCCCCTTAAAAATTACTTAATACTTTATATTGATGTAGAAAATTTTGATTCTTGCCCCTCAAAAGTGAGTACAACCATATCTCGATGTTCGAATATCAGAATTCTGATATTCGACATGATTCAATATGACCACTTCTATCACAAAATATGTTGCCGCCGATGTGGTGTTGTAATAGATTTTTATTTATCCCCGTTAATGCAATTTAATATTAAAAATTGATGTAAAAAATTTTAAATTCGGGTCCTTAAAAGTCGATATAGCGAAACACATCAAAATTCGAATATCAGGATTCTGATATTCAAGATAACCCTCCATATGACCCCATAAATTAAACCATATGTGGCCGCCAATGTGGGGATAAAATAGATTTTTATTCAGTCCCCTTAAAAATTACTTAATATTTTATATTGATGTGGAAAATTTTGATTCTTGCCCCCCAAAGTCAACACAACCATTTCTCGATGTTCGAATATCAGAATTCTGATATTCGACATTATTCAATTTGAATACATCCATCACAAAATATGTGGCCGCCGATGTGGTGTTGTAATAGATTTTTATTTATCCCCGTTAATATAATTTAATATTAAAAATTGATGTAAAAAATTTTAAATCCGGGTCCTTAAAAGTCGATATAGCGAAACACATCAAAATTTGAATATCAGGATTCTGATATTCAAGATAACCCTCCATATGACCCCATAAATTAAAACATATATGGCAACCGATGTGGTGATAAAATAGATTTTTATTCAGTCCCCTTAAAAATTACTTAATATTTTATATTGATGTGGAAAATTTTGATTTTTGCCCCCCAAAGTAAACACAACCATTTCTCGATGTTCGAATATCAGAATTATGATATTCGACATTATTCAATATGAATACATCCATCACAAAATATGTTGCCGCCGATGTGGTGTTGAAATAGATTTTTATTTATCCCCGTTAATGTAATTTAATATTAAAAATTGATGTAAAAAATTTTAAATCCGGGTCCTTAAAAGTCGATATAGCGAAACACATAAAAATTTGAATATCAGGATTCTGATATTCAAGATAACCTTCCATATGACCCCATAAATTAAACCATATATGGCCGCGGATAGGGGGATCAAATAGATTTTTATTCAGTCCCCTTAAAAATTACTTAATATTTTATATTGATGTGGAAAATTTCGATTCTTGCCCCCCAAAGTCAACACAACCATTTCTCGATGTTCGAATATCAGAATTCTGATATTCGACATTATTCAATTTGAATACATCCATCACAAAATATGTTGCCGCCGATGTGGTGTTGAAATAGATTTTTATTTATCCCCGTTAATGTAATTTAATATTAAAAATTGATGTAAAAAATTTTAAATCCGGGTCCTTAAAAGTCGATATAGCGAAACACATAAAAATTTGAATATCAGGATTCTGATATTCAAGATAACCCTCCATATGACCCCATAAATTAAAACATATATGGCCGCGGATGTGGGGATCAAATAGATTTTTATTCAGTCCCCTTAAAAATTACTTAATATTTTATATTGATGTGGAAAATTTCGATTCTTGCCCCCCAAAGTCAACACAACCATTTCTCGATGTTCCAATATCAGAATTCTGATATTCGACATTATTCAATATGCATACATACATCACAAAATATTTGGCCGCCGATGTGGTGTTGTAATAGATTTTTATTTATCCCCGTTAATGTAATTTAATATTAAAAGTTCATGTAGAAATTTTTAAATCCGTGGCCTTAAAATTCGATATAGCGAAACGCCTCAAAATTCGAATATCAGGATTCTGATATTCAAGATAATCCTCCATATGACCCCATAAATTAAACCATATGTGGCCGCCGATGTTGGGATAAAATACATTTTTATTCAGTCCCCTTAAAATAACTTAATATTAATATTGATGTTGAAAATTTTGATTCTTGCCCCTCAAAAGTGAGTACAACCATATCTCAATGTTCGAATATCAGAATTCTGATATTCGACATGATTCAATATGACCACTTCTATCACAAAATATTTGGCCGCCGATGTGGTGTTGTAATAGATTTTATTCATCCCCGTTAATGTAATTTAATATTAAAAGTTGATGTAAAAATTTTTAAATCCGTGGCCTTAAAATTCGATATAGCGAAACACATCAAAATTTGAATATCAGGATTCTGATATTCAAGATAATCCTCCATATGACCCCATAAATTAAACAATATGTGCGCGCCGATATGGGGATAAAATAGATTTTTTTCAGTCATCTTAAAAATTACTTAATATTTTATATTGATGTTGAAAATTTTGATTCTTGCCCCTCAAAAGTGAGTACAACCATATCTCGATGTTCGAATATCAGAATTCTGATATTCGACATGATTCAATATGACCACTTCTATCACGAAATATGTTGCCGCCGATGTGGTGTTGTAATAGATTTTTATTTATCCCCGTTAATGCAATTTAATATTAAAAATTGATGTAAAAAATTTTAAATTCGGGTCCTTAAAAGTCGATATAGCGAAACACATCAAAATTCGAATATCAGGATTCTGATATTCAAGATAACCCTCCATATGACCCCATAAATTAAACCATATGTGGCCGCCAATGTGGGGATAAAATAGATTTTTATTCAGTCCCCTTAAATTACTTAATTTTATATTGATGTTGAAAATTTTGATTCTTGCCCCTCAAAAGTGAGTACAATCATATCTCTATGTTCGAATATCAGAATTCTGATATTCGACATGATTAAAGACCTCTTCTATCACGAAATATGTTTCCGCCGATGTGGAGTTGTAATAGATTTTCATTTATCCCCGTTAATGTAATTTAATATTAAAAATTGATGTAAAAAATTTTAAATCCGGGTCCTTAAAAGTCGATACAGCGAAACACATCAAAATTTGAATATCAGGATTCTGATATTCAAGATAACCCTCCATATGACCCCATAAATTAAAACATATATGGCAACCGATGTGGTGATAAAATAGATTTTTATTCAGTCCCCTTAAAAATTACTTAATATTTTATATTGATGTGGAAAATTTTGATTTTTGCCCCCCAAAGTCAACACAACCATTTCTCGATGTTCGAATATCAGAATTCTGATATTCGACATTATTCAATATGAATACATCCATCACAAAATATGTTGCCGCCGATGTGGTGTTGAAATAGATTTTTATTTATCCCCGTTAATGTAATTTAATATTAAAAATTGATGTAAAAAATTTTAAATCCGGGTCCTTAAAAGTCGATATAGCGAAACACATAAAAATTTTAATATCAGGATTCTGATATTCAAGATAACCTTCCATATGACCCCATAAATTAAACCATATATGGCCGCGGATGTGGGGATCAAATAGATTTTTATTCAGTCCCCTTAAAAATTACTTAATATTTTATATTGATGTGGAAAATTTCGATTCTTGCCCCCCAAAGTCAACACAACCATTTCTCGATGTTCCAATATCAGAATTCTGATATTCGACATTATTCAATATGCATACATACATCACAAAATATTTGGCCGCCGATGTGGTGTTGTAATAGATTTTTATTTATCCCCGTTAATGTAATTTAATATTAAAAGTTGATGTAGAAATTTTTAAATCCGTGGCCTTAAAATTCGATATAGCGAAACGCCTCAAAATTCGAATATCAGGATTCTGATATTCAAGATAATCCTCCATATGACCCCATAAATTAAACCATATGTGGCCGCCGATGTTGGGATAAAATACATTTTTATTCAGTCCCCTTAAAATAACTTAATATTAATATTGATGTTGAAAATTTTGATTCTTGCCCCTCAAAAGTGAGTACAACCATATCTCAATGTTCGAATATCAGAATTCTGATATTCGACATGATTCAATATGACCACTTCTATCACAAAATATTTGGCCGCCGATGTGGTGTTGTAATAGATTTTATTCATCCCCGTTAATGTAATTTAATATTAAAAATTGATGTAAAAAATTTTAAATCCGGGTCCTTAAAAGTCGATATAGCGAAAAACATCAAAATTTGAATATCAGGATTCTGATATTCAAGATAACCCTCCATATGACCCAATAAATTAAACCATATATGGCCGCCGATATGGGGATCAAATAGATTTTTATTCAGTCCCCTTAAAAATTACTTAATACTTTATATTGATGTAGAAAATTTTGATTCTTGCCCCTCAAAAGTGAGTACAACCATATCTCGATGTTCGAATATCAGAATTCTGATATTCGACATGATTCAATATGACCACTTCTATCACAAAATATGTTGCCGCCGATGTGGTGTTGTAATAGATTTTTATTTATCCCCGTTAATGCAATTTAATATTAAAAATTGATGTAAAAAATTTTAAATTCGGGTCCTTAAAAGTCGATATAGCGAAACACATCAAAATTCGAATATCAGGATTCTGATATTCAAGATAACCCTCCATATGACCCCATAAATTAAACCATATGTGGCCGCCAATGTGGGGATAAAATAGATTTTTATTCAGTCCCCTTAAATTACTTAATTTTATATTGATGTTGAAAATTTTGATTCTTGCTCCTCAAAAGTGAGTACAATCATATCTCTATGTTCGAATATCAGAATTCTGATATTCGACATGATTAAAGACCACTTCTATCATGAAATATGTTTCCGCCGATGTGGAGTTGTCATGGATTTTTATTTATCCCCGTTAATGTAATTTAATATTAAAAATTGATGTAAAAAATTTTAAATCCGGGTCCTTAAAAGTCGATATAGCGAAACACATCAAAATTTAAATATCAGGATTCTGATATTCAAGATAACCCTCCATATGACCCAATAAATTAAACCATATATGGCCGCCGATGTGGGGATAAAATAGGTTTTTATTCAGTCCCCTTAAAAATTACTTAATATTTTATATTGATGTGGAAAATTTTGATTCTTGCCCCCCAAAGTCAACACAACCATTTCTCGATGTTCGAATATCAGAATTCTGATATTCGACATTATTCAATTTGAATACATCCATCACAAAATATGTGGCCGCCGATGTGGTGTTGTAATAGATTTTTATTTATCCCCGTTAATGTAATTTAATATTAAAAATTGATGTAAAAAATTTTAAATCCGGGTCCTTAAAAGTCGATATAGCGAAACACATCAAAATTTGAATATCAGGATTCTGATATTCAAGATAACCCTCCATATGACCCCATAAATTAAAACATATATGGCAACCGATGTGGTGATAAAATAGATTTTTATTCAGTCCCCTTAAAAATTACTTAATATTTTATATTGATGTGGAAAATTTTGATTCTTGCCCCCCAAAGTCAACACAACCATTTCTCGATGTTCGAATATCATAATTCTGATATTCGACATTATTCAATTTGATTACATCCATCACAAAATATGTGGCCCCCGATGTGGTGTTGTCGTAGATTTTTATTTATCCCCGTTATTGTAATTTAATATTAAAAATTGATGTAAAAAATTTTAAATCCGGGTCCTTAAAAGTCGATATAGCAAAACACATCAAAATTTGAATATCAGGATTCTGATATTCAAGATAACCCTCCATATGACCCCATAAATTAAACCATATATGGCCGCCGATATGGGGATCAAACAGATTTTTATTCAGTCCCCTTAAAAATTACTTAATACTTTATATTGATGTAGAAAATTTTGATTCTAGCCCCTCAAAAGTGAGTACAACCATATCTCGATGTTCGAATATCAGAATTCTGATATTCGACATGATTCAATATGACCACTTCCATCACAAAATATTTTGCCGCCGATGGGGTGTTGTAATAGATTTTTATTTATACCCGTTAATGTAATTTAATATTAATAGTTGATGTAAAAATTTTTAAATCCGTGGCCTTAAAATTAGATATAGCGAAACGCATCAAAATTCTAATATCAGGATTCTGATATTCAAGATAACCCTCCATATTACCCCATAAATTAAACCATATATGGCCGCCGATATGGGGATCAAATAGATTTTTATTCAGTCCCCTTAAAAATTACTTAATACTTTATATTGATGTAGAAAATTTTGATTCTTGCCCCTCAAAAGTGAGTACAACCATATCTCGATGTTCGAATATCAGAATTCTGATATTCGACATGATTCAATATGACCACTTCTATCACAAAATATGTTGCCGCCGATGTGGTGTTGTAATAGATTTTTATTTATCCCCGTTAATGCAATTTAATATTAAAAATTGATGTAAAAAATTTTAAATTCGGGTCCTTAAAAGTCGATATAGCGAAACACATCAAAATTCGAATATCAGGATTCTGATATTCAAGATAACCCTCCATATGACCCCATAAATTAAACCATATGTGGCCGCCAATGTGGGGATAAAATAGATTTTTATTCAGTCCCCTTAAAAATTACTTAATATTTTATATTGATGTGGAAAATTTTGATTCTTGCCCCCCAAAGTCAACACAACCATTTCTCGATGTTCGAATATCAGAATTCTGATATTCGACATTATTCAATTTGAATACATCCATCACAAAATATGTGGCCGCCGATGTGGTGTTGTAATAGATTTTTATTTATCCCCGTTAATATAATTTAATATTAAAAATTGATGTAAAAAATTTTAAATCCGGGTCCTTAAAAGTCGATATAGCGAAACACATCAAAATTTGAATATCAGGATTCTGATATTCAAGATAACCCTCCATATGACCCCATAAATTAAAACATATATGGCAACCGATGTGGTGATAAAATAGATTTTTATTCAGTCCCCTTAAAAATTACTTAATATTTTATATTGATGTGGAAAATTTTGATTTTTGCCCCCCAAAGTAAACACAACCATTTCTCGATGTTCGAATATCAGAATTATGATATTCGACATTATTCAATATGAATACATCCATCACAAAATATGTTGCCGCCGATGTGGTGTTGAAATAGATTTTTATTTATCCCCGTTAATGTAATTTAATATTAAAAATTGATGTAAAAAATTTTAAATCCGGGTCCTTAAAAGTCGATATAGCGAAACACATAAAAATTTGAATATCAGGATTCTGATATTCAAGATAACCTTCCATATGACCCCATAAATTAAACCATATATGGCCGCGGATAGGGGGATCAAATAGATTTTTATTCAGTCCCCTTAAAAATTACTTAATATTTTATATTGATGTGGAAAATTTCGATTCTTGCCCCCCAAAGTCAACACAACCATTTCTCGATGTTCGAATATCAGAATTCTGATATTCGACATTATTCAATTTGAATACATCCATCACAAAATATGTTGCCGCCGATGTGGTGTTGAAATAGATTTTTATTTATCCCCGTTAATGTAATTTAATATTAAAAATTGATGTAAAAAATTTTAAATCCGGGTCCTTAAAAGTCGATATAGCGAAACACATAAAAATTTGAATATCAGGATTCTGATATTCAAGATAACCCTCCATATGACCCCATAAATTAAAACATATATGGCCGCGGATGTGGGGATCAAATAGATTTTTATTCAGTCCCCTTAAAAATTACTTAATATTTTATATTGATGTGGAAAATTTCGATTCTTGCCCCCCAAAGTCAACACAACCATTTCTCGATGTTCCAATATCAGAATTCTGATATTCGACATTATTCAATATGCATACATACATCACAAAATATTTGGCCGCCGATGTGGTGTTGTAATAGATTTTTATTTATCCCCGTTAATGTAATTTAATATTAAAAGTTCATGTAGAAATTTTTAAATCCGTGGCCTTAAAATTCGATATAGCGAAACGCCTCAAAATTCGAATATCAGGATTCTGATATTCAAGATAATCCTCCATATGACCCCATAAATTAAACCATATGTGGCCGCCGATGTTGGGATAAAATACATTTTTATTCAGTCCCCTTAAAATAACTTAATATTAATATTGATGTTGAAAATTTTGATTCTTGCCCCTCAAAAGTGAGTACAACCATATCTCAATGTTCGAATATCAGAATTCTGATATTCGACATGATTCAATATGACCACTTCTATCACAAAATATTTGGCCGCCGATGTGGTGTTGTAATAGATTTTATTCATCCCCGTTAATGTAATTTAATATTAAAAGTTGATGTAAAAATTTTTAAATCCGTGGCCTTAAAATTCGATATAGCGAAACACATCAAAATTTGAATATCAGGATTCTGATATTCAAGATAATCCTCCATATGACCCCATAAATTAAACAATATGTGCGCGCCGATATGGGGATAAAATAGATTTTTTTCAGTCATCTTAAAAATTACTTAATATTTTATATTGATGTTGAAAATTTTGATTCTTGCCCCTCAAAAGTGAGTACAATCATATCTCTATGTTCGAATGTCAGAATTCTGATATTCGACATGATTAAAGACCACTTCTATCACGAAATATGTTTCCGCCGATGTGGAGTCGTAATAGATTTTTATTTATCCCCGTTAATGTAATTTAATATTAAAAATTGATGTAAAAAATTTTAAATCCGGGTCCTTAAAAGTCGATATAGCGAAAAACATCAAAATTTGAATATCAGGATTCTGATATTCAAGATAACCCTCCATATGACCCAATAAATTAAACCATATATGGCCGCCGATATGGTGATCAAATAGATTTTTATTCAGTCCCCTTAAAAATTACTTAATACTTTATATTGATGTAGAAAATTTTGATTCTTGCCCCTCAAAAGTGAGTACAACCATATCTCGATGTTCGAATATCAGAATTCTGATATTCGACATGATTCAATATGACCACTTCTATCACGAAATATGTTGCCGCCGATGTGGTGTTGTAATAGATTTTTATTTATCCCCGTTAATGCTATTTAATATTAAAAATTGATGTAAAAAATTTTAAATTCGGGTCCTTAAAAGTCGATATAGCGAAACACATCAAAATTCGAATATCAGGATTCTGATATTCAAGATAACCCTCCATATGACCCCATAAATTAAACCATATGTGGCCGCCAATGTGGGGATAAAATAGATTTTTATTCAGTCCCCTTAAATTACTTAATTTTATATTGATGTTGAAAATTTTGATTCTTGCCCCTCAAAAGTGAGTACAATCATATCTCTATGTTCGAATATCAGAATTCTGATATTCGACATGATTAAAGACCTCTTCTATCACGAAATATGTTTCCGCCGATGTGGAGTTGTAATAGATTTTCATTTATCCCCGTTAATGTAATTTAATATTAAAAATTGATGTAAAAAATTTTAAATCCGGGTCCTTAAAAGTCGATATAGCGAAACACATCAAAATTTGAATATCAGGATTCTGATATTCAAGATAACCCTCAATATGACCCAATAAATTAAACCATATATGGCCGCCGATGTGGGGATAAAATAGGTTTTTATTCAGTCCCCTTAAAAATTACTTAATATTTTATATTGATGTGGAAAATTTTGATTCTTGCCCCCCAAAGTCAACACAACCATTTCTCGATGTTCGAATATCAGAATTCTGATATTCGACATTATTCAATTTGAATACATCCATCACAAAATATGTGGCCGCCGATGTGGTGTTGTAATAGATTTTTATTTATCCCCGTTAATGTAATTTAATATTAAAAATTGATGTAAAAAATTTTAAATCCGGTACCTTAAAAGTCGATACAGCGAAACACATCAAAATTTGAATATCAGGATTCTGATATTCAAGATAACCCTCCATATGACCCCATAAATTAAAACATATATGGCAACCGATGTGGTGATAAAATAGATTTTTATTCAGTCCCCTTAAAAATTACTTAATATTTTATATTGATGTGGAAAATTTTGATTTTTGCCCCCCAAAGTCAACACAACCATTTCTCGATGTTCGAATATCAGAATTCTGATATTCGACATTATTCAATATGAATACATCCATCACAAAATATGTTGCCGCCGATGTGGTGTTGAAATAGATTCCATATGACCCCATAAATTAAACCATATATGGCCGCGGATGTGGGGATCAAATAGATTTTTATTCAGTCCCCTTAAAAATTACTTAATATTTTATATTGATGTGGAAAATTTCGATTCTTGCCCCCCAAAGTCAACACAACCATTTCTCGATGTTCCAATATCAGAATTCTGATATTCGACATTATTCAATATGCATACATACATCACAAAATATTTGGCCGCCGATGTGGTGTTGTAATAGATTTTTATTTATCCCCGTTAATGTAATTTAATATTAAAAGTTCATGTAGAAATTTTTAAATCCGTGGCCTTAAAATTCGATATAGCGAAACGCCTCAAAATTCGAATATCAGGATTCTGATATTCAAGATAATCCTCCATATGACCCCATAAATTAAACCATATGTGGCCGCCGATGTTGGGATAAAATACATTTTTATTCAGTCCCCTTAAAATAACTTAATATTAATATTGATGTTGAAAATTTTGATTCTTGCCCCTCAAAAGTGAGTACAACCATATCTCAATGTTCGAATATCAGAATTCTGATATTCGACATGATTCAATATGACCACTTCTATCACAAAATATTTGGCCGCCGATGTGGTGTTGTAATAGATTTTATTCATCCCCGTTAATGTAATTTAATATTAAAAGTTGATGTAAAAATTTTTAAATCCGTGGCCTTAAAATTCGATATAGCGAAACACATCAAAATTTGAATATCAGGATTCTGATATTCAAGATAATCCTCCATATGACCCCATAAATTAAACAATATGTGCGCGCCGATATGGGGATAAAATAGATTTTTTTCAGTCATCTTAAAAATTACTTAATATTTTATATTGATGTTGAAAATTTTGACTCTTGCCCCTCAAAAGTGAGTACAATCATATCTCTATGTTCGAATGTCAGAATTCTGATATTCGACATGATTAAAGACCACTTCTATCACGAAATATGTTTCCGCCGATGTGGAGTCGTAATAGATTTTTAATTATCCCCGTTAATGTAATTTAATATTAAAAATTGATGTAAAAAATTTTAAATCCGGGTCCTTAAAAGCCGATATAGCGAAAAACATCAAAATTTGAATATCAGGATTCTGATATTCAAGATAACCCTCCATATGACCCAATAAATTAAACCATATATGGCCGCCGATATGGTGATCAAATAGATTTTTATTCAGTCCCCTTAAAAATTACTTAATACTTTATATTGATGTAGAAAATTTTGATTCTTGCCCCTCAAAAGTGAGTACAACCATATCTCGATGTTCGAATATCAGAATTCTGATATTCGACATGATTAAAGACCACTTCTATCACGAAATATGTTTCCGCCGATGTGGAGTCGTAATAGATTTTTATTTATCCCCGTTAATGCTATTTAATATTAAAAATTGATGTAAAAAATTTTAAATTCGGGTCCTTAAAAGTCGATATAGCGAAACACATCAAAATTCGAATATCAGGATTCTGATATTCAAGATAACCCTCCATATGACCCCATAAATTAAACCATATGTGGCCGCCAATGTGGGGATAAAATAGATTTTTATTCAGTCCCCTTAAATTACTTAATTTTATATTGATGTTGAAAATTTTGATTCTTGCCCCTCAAAAGTGAGTACAATCATATCTCTATGTTCGAATATCAGAATTCTGATATTCGACATGATTAAAGACCTCTTCTATCACGAAATATGTTTCCGCCGATGTGGAGTTGTAATAGATTTTCATTTATCCCCGTTAATGTAATTTAATATTAAAAATTGATGTAAAAAATTTTAAATCCGGGTCCTTAAAAGTCGATATAGCGAAACACATCAAAATTTGAATATCAGGATTCTGATATTCAAGATAACCCTCAATATGACCCAATAAATTAAACCATATATGGCCGCCGATGTGGGGATAAAATAGGTTTTTATTCAGTCCCCTTAAAAATTACTTAATATTTTATATTGATGTGGAAAATTTTGATTCTTGCCCCCCAAAGTCAACACAACCATTTCTCGATGTTCGAATATCAGAATTCTGATATTCGACATTATTCAATTTGAATACATCCATCACAAAATATGTGGCCGCCGATGTGGTGTTGTAATAGATTTTTATTTATCCCCGTTAATGTAATTTAATATTAAAAATTGATGTAAAAAATTTTAAATCCGGTACCTTAAAAGTCGATACAGCGAAACACATCAAAATTTGAATATCAGGATTCTGATATTCAAGATAACCCTCCATATGACCCCATAAATTAAAACATATATGGCAACCGATGTGGTGATAAAATAGATTTTTATTCAGTCCCCTTAAAAATTACTTAATATTTTATATTGATGTGGAAAATTTTGATTTTTGCCCCCCAAAGTCAACACAACCATTTCTCGATGTTCGAATATCAGAATTCTGATATTCGACATTATTCAATATGAATACATCCATCACAAAATATGTTGCCGCCGATGTGGTGTTGAAATAGATTCCATATGACCCCATAAATTAAACCATATATGGCCGCGGATGTGGGGATCAAATAGATTTTTATTCAGTCCCCTTAAAAATTACTTAATATTTTATATTGATGTGGAAAATTTCGATTCTTGCCCCCCAAAGTCAACACAACCATTTCTCGATGTTCCAATATCAGAATTCTGATATTCGACATTATTCAATATGCATACATACATCACAAAATATTTGGCCGCCGATGTGGTGTTGTAATAGATTTTTATTTATCCCCGTTAATGTAATTTAATATTAAAAGTTCATGTAGAAATTTTTAAATCCGTGGCCTTAAAATTCGATATAGCGAAACGCCTCAAAATTCGAATATCAGGATTCTGATATTCAAGATAATCCTCCATATGACCCCATAAATTAAACCATATGTGGCCGCCGATGTTGGGATAAAATACATTTTTATTCAGTCCCCTTAAAATAACTTAATATTAATATTGATGTTGAAAATTTTGATTCTTGCCCCTCAAAAGTGAGTACAACCATATCTCAATGTTCGAATATCAGAATTCTGATATTCGACATGATTCAATATGACCACTTCTATCACAAAATATTTGGCCGCCGATGTGGTGTTGTAATAGATTTTATTCATCCCCGTTAATGTAATTTAATATTAAAAGTTGATGTAAAAATTTTTAAATCCGTGGCCTTAAAATTCGATATAGCGAAACACATCAAAATTTGAATATCAGGATTCTGATATTCAAGATAATCCTCCATATGACCCCATAAATTAAACAATATGTGCGCGCCGATATGGGGATAAAATAGATTTTTTTCAGTCATCTTAAAAATTACTTAATATTTTATATTGATGTTGAAAATTTTGACTCTTGCCCCTCAAAAGTGAGTACAATCATATCTCTATGTTCGAATGTCAGAATTCTGATATTCGACATGATTAAAGACCACTTCTATCACGAAATATGTTTCCGCCGATGTGGAGTCGTAATAGATTTTTAATTATCCCCGTTAATGTAATTTAATATTAAAAATTGATGTAAAAAATTTTAAATCCGGGTCCTTAAAAGCCGATATAGCGAAAAACATCAAAATTTGAATATCAGGATTCTGATATTCAAGATAACCCTCCATATGACCCAATAAATTAAACCATATATGGCCGCCGATATGGTGATCAAATAGATTTTTATTCAGTCCCCTTAAAAATTACTTAATACTTTATATTGATGTAGAAAATTTTGATTCTTGCCCCTCAAAAGTGAGTACAACCATATCTCGATGTTCGAATATCAGAATTCTGATATTCGACATGATTCAATATGACCACTTCTATCACGAAATATGTTGCCGCCGATGTGGTGTTGTAATAGATTTTTATTTATCCCCGTTAATGCAATTTAATATTAAAAATTGATGTAAAAAATTTTAAATTCGGGTCCTTAAAAGTCGATATAGCGAAACACATCAAAATTCGAATATCAGGATTCTGATATTCAAGATAACCCTCCATATGACCCCATAAATTAAACCATATGTGGCCGCCAATGTGGGGATAAAATAGATTTTTATTCAGTCCCCTTAAATTACTTAATTTTATATTGATGTTGAAAATTTTGATTCTTGCCCCTCAAAAGTGAGTACAATCATATCTCTATGTTCGAATATCAGAATTCTGATATTCGACATGATTAAAGACCTCTTCTATCACGAAATATGTTTCCGCCGATGTGGAGTTGTAATAGATTTTCATTTATCCCCGTTAATGTAATTTAATATTAAAAATTGATGTAAAAAATTTTAAATCCGGGTCCTTAAAAGTCGATATAGCGAAACACATCAAAATTTGAATATCAGGATTCTGATATTCAAGATAACCCTCAATATGACCCAATTAATTAAACCATATATGGCCGCCGATGTGGGGATAAAATAGGTTTTTATTCAGTCCCCTTAAAAATTACTTAATATTTTATATTGATGTGGAAAATTTTGATTCTTGCCCCCCAAAGTCAACACAACCATTTCTCGATGTTCGAATATCAGAATTCTGATATTCGACATTATTCAATTTGAATACATCCATCACAAAATATGTGGCCGCCGATGTGGTGTTGTAATAGATTTTTATTTATCCCCGTTAATGTAATTTAATATTAAAAATTGATGTAAAAAATTTTAAATCCGGTACCTTAAAAGTCGATACAGCGAAACACATCAAAATTTGAATATCAGGATTCTGATATTCAAGATAACCCTCCATATGACCCCATAAATTAAAACATATATGGCAACCGATGTGGTGATAAAATAGATTTTTATTCAGTCCCCTTAAAAATTACTTAATATTTTATATTGATGTGGAAAATTTTGATTTTTGCCCCCCAAAGTCAACACAACCATTTCTCGATGTTCGAATATTAGAATTCTGATATTCGACATTATTCAATATGAATACATCCATCACAAAATATGTTGCCGCCGATGTGGTGTTGAAATAGATTTTTATTTATCCCCGTTAATGTAATTTAATATTAAAAATTGATGTAAAAAATTTTAAATCCGGGTCCTTAAAAGTCGATATAGCGAAACACATAAAAATTTTAATATCAGGATTCTGATATTCAAGATAACCTTCCATATGACCCCATAAATTAAACCATATATGGCCGCGGATGTGGGGATCAAATAGATTTTTATTCAGTCCCCTTAAAAATTACTTAATATTTTATATTGATGTGGAAAATTTCGATTCTTGCCCCCCAAAGTCAACACAACCATTTCTCGATGTTCCAATATCAGAATTCTGATATTCGACATTATTCAATATGCATACATACATCACAAAATATTTGGCCGCCGATGTGGTGTTGTAATAGATTTTTATTTATCCCCGTTAATGTAATTTAATATTAAAAGTTGATGTAGAAATTTTTAAATCCGTGGCCTTAAAATTCGATATAGCGAAACGCCTCAAAATTCGAATATCAGGATTCTGATATTCAAGATAATCCTCCATATGACCCCATAAATTAAACCATATGTGGCCGCCGATGTTGGGATAAAATACATTTTTATTCAGTCCCCTTAAAAATTACTTAATACTTTATATTGATGTAGAAAATTTTGATTCTTGCCCCTCAAAAGTGAGTACAACCATATCTCGATGTTCGAATATCAGAATTCTGATATTCGACATGATTCAATATGACCACTTCTATCACAAAATATGTTGCCGCCGATGTGGTGTTGTAATAGATTTTTATTTATCCCCGTTAATGCAATTTAATATTAAAAATTGATGTAAAAAATTTTAAATTCGGGTCCTTAAAAGTCGATATAGCGAAACACATCAAAATTCGAATATCAGGATTCTGATATTCAAGATAACCCTCCATATGACCCCATAAATTAAACCATATGTGGCCGCCAATGTGGGGATAAAATAGATTTTTATTCAGTCCCCTTAAAAATTACTTAATATTTTATATTGATGTGGAAAATTTTGATTCTTGCCCCCCAAAGTCAACACAACCATATCTCGATGTTCGAATATCAGAATTCTGATATTCGACATTATTCAATTTGAATACATCCATCACAAAATATGTGGCCGCCGATGTGGTGTTGTAATAGATTTTTATTTATCCCCGTTAATATAATTTAATATTAAAAATTGATGTAAAAAATTTTAAATCCGGGTCCTTAAAAGTCGATATAGCGAAACACATCAAAATTTGAATATCAGGATTCTGATATTCAAGATAACCCTCCATATGACCCCATAAATTAAAACATATATGGCAACCGATGTGGTGATAAAATAGATTTTTATTCAGTCCCCTTAAAAATTACTTAATATTTTATATTGATGTGGAAAATTTTGATTTTTGCCCCCCAAAGTAAACACAACCATTTCTCGATGTTCGAATATCAGAATTATGATATTCGACATTATTCAATATGAATACATCCATCACAAAATATGTTGCCGCCGATGTGGTGTTGAAATAGATTTTTATTTATCCCCGTTAATGTAATTTAATATTAAAAATTGATGTAAAAAATTTTAAATCCGGGTCCTTAAAAGTCGATATAGCGAAACACATAAAAATTTGAATATCAGGATTCTGATATTCAAGATAACCTTCCATATGACCCCATAAATTAAACCATATATGGCCGCGGATAGGGGGATCAAATAGATTTTTATTCAGTCCCCTTAAAAATTACTTAATATTTTATATTGATGTGGAAAATTTCGATTCTTGCCCCCCAAAGTCAACACAACCATTTCTCGATGTTCGAATATCAGAATTCTGATATTCGACATTATTCAATTTGAATACATCCATCACAAAATATGTGGCCGCCGATGTGGTGTTGTAATCGATTTTTATTTATCCCCGTTAATGTAATTTAAAATTAAAAATTGATGTAAAAAATTTTAAATCCGGGTCCTTAAAAGTCGATATAGCGAAACACATCAAAATTTGAATATCAGGATTCTGATATTCAAGATAACCCTCCATATGACCCCATAAATTAAAACATATATGGCAACCGATGTGGTGATAAAATATATTTTTATTCAGTCCCCTTAAAAATTACTTAATATTTTATATTGATGTGGAAAATTTTGATTTTTGCCCCCCAAAGTCAACACAACCATTTCTCGATGTTCGAATATCAGAATTCTGATATTCGACATTATTCAATATGAATACATCCATCACAAAATATGTTGCCGCCGATGTGGTGTTGAAATAGATTTTTATTTATCCCCGTTAATGTAATTTAATATTAAAAATTGATGTAAAAAATTTTAAATCCGGGTCCTTAAAAGTCGATATAGCGAAACACATAAAAATTTGAATATCAGGATTCTGATATTCAAGATAACCTTCCATATGACCCCATAAATTAAACCATATATGGCCGCGGATGTGGGGATCAAATAGATTTTTATTCAGTCCCCTTAAAAATTACTTAATATTTTATATTGATGTGGAAAATTTCGATTCTTGCCCCCCAAAGTCAACACAACCATTTCTCGATGTTCGAATATCAGAATTCTGATATTCGACATGATTCAATATGACCACTTCTATCACAAAATATTTGGCCGCCAATGTGGTGTTGTAATAGATTTTATTCATCCCCGTTAATGTAATTTAATATTAAAAGTTGATGTAAAAATTTTTAAATCCGTGGCCTTAAAATTCGATATAGCGAAACACATCAAAATTTGAATATCAGGATTCTGATATTCAAGATAATCCTCCATATGACCCTATAAATTAGACAATATGTGCGCGCCGATATGGGGATAAAATAGATTTTTTTCAGTCATCTTAAAAATTACTTAATATTTTATATTGATGTTGAAAATTTTGATTCTTGCCCCTCAAAAGTGAGTACAATCATATCTCTATGTTCGAATATCAGAATTCTGATATTCGACATGATTCAATATGACCACTTCTATCACAAAATATGTTGCCGCCGATGTGGTGTTGTAATAGATTTTTATTTATCCCCGTTAATGTATTTTAATATTAAAAGTTGATGTTAAAAATTTTAATTCCCGGGCCTTAAAAGTCGATATATCGAAACACATCAAAATTCGAATATCAGGATTCTGATATTCAAGATAACCCTCCATATGACCCCATAAATTAAACCATATGTGGCCGCCGATGTGGGGATAAAATATATTTTTATTCAGTCCCCTTAAATTACTTAATATTAATATTGATGTTGAAAATTTTGATTCTTGCCCCTCAAAAGTGAGTACAACCATATCTCGATGTTCGAATATCAGATTTCTGATATTCGACATGATTCAATATGACCTCTTCTATCACAAAATATTTGTCCGCCGATGTGGTGTTGTAATAGATTTTATTCATCCCCGTTAATGTAATTTAATATTAAAAGTTGATGTAAAAATTTTTAAATCCGTGGCCTTAAAATTCGATATAGCGAAACACATCAAAATTTGAATATCAGGATTCTGATATTCAAGATAATCCTCCATATGACCCCATAAATTAAACAATATGTGCGCGCCGATATGGGGATAAAATAGATTTTTTTCAGTCATCTTAAAAATTACTTAATATTTTATATTGATGTTGAAAATTTTGATTCTTGCCCCTCAAAAGTGAGTACAATCATATCTCTATGTTCGAATATCAGAATTCTGATATTCGACATGATTAAAGACCTCTTCTATCACGAAATATGTTTCCGCCGATGTGGAGTTGTAATAGATTTTCATTTATCCCCGTTAATGTAATTTAATATTAAAAATTGATGTAAAAAATTTTAAATCCGGGTCCTTAAAAGTCGATATAGCGAAACACATCAAAATTTGAATATCAGGATTCTGATATTCAAGATAACCCTCCATATGACCCAATAAATTAAACCATATATGGCCGCCGATGTGGGGATAAAATAGGTTTTTATTCAGTCCCCTTAAAAATTACTTAATATTTTATATTGATGTGGAAAATTTTGATTCTTGCCCCCCAAAGTCAACACAACCATTTCTCGATGTTCGAATATCAGAATTCTGATATTCGACATTATTCAATTTGAATACATCCATCACAAAATATGTGGCCGCCGATGTGGTGTTGTAATAGATTTTTATTTATCCCCGTTCATGTAATTTAATATTAAAAATTGATGTAAAAAATTTTAAATCCGGTACCTTAAAAGTCGATATAGCGAAACACATCAAAATTTGAATATCAGGATTCTGATATTCAAGATAACCCTCCATATGACCCCATAAATTAAAACATATATGGCAACCGATGTGGTGATAAAATAGATTTTTATTCAGTCCCCTTAAAAATTACTTAATATTTTATATTGATGTGGAAAATTTTGATTTTTGCCCCCCAAAGTCAACACAACCATTTCTCGATGTTCGAATATCAGAATTCTGATATTCGACATTATTCAATATGAATACATCCATCACAAAATATGTTGCCGCCGATGTGGTGTTGAAATAGATTTTTATTTATCCCCGTTAATGTAATTTAATATTAAAAGTTGATGTAGAAATTTTTAAATCCGTGGCCTTAAAATTCGATATAGCGAAACGCCTCAAAATTCGAATATCAGGATTCTGATATTCAAGATAATCCTCCATATGACCCCATAAATTAAACCATATGTGGCCGCCGATGTTGGGATAAAATACATTTTTATTCAGTCCCCTTAAAATAACTTAATATTAATATTGATGTTGAAAATTTTGATTCTTGCCCCTCAAAAGTGAGTACAACCATATCTCGATGTTCGAATATCAGAATTCTGATATTCGACATGATTCAATATGACCACTTCTATCACAAAATATTTGGCCGCCGATGTGGTGTTGTAATAGATTTTATTCATCCCCGTTAATGTAATTTAATATTAAAAGTTGATGTAAAAATTTTTAAATCCGTGGCCTTAAAATTCGATATAGCGAAACACATCAAAATTTGAATATCAGGATTCTGATATTCAAGATAATCCTCCATATGACCCCATAAATTAAACAATATGTGCGCGCCGATATGGGGATAAAATAGATTTTTTTCAGTCATCTTAAAAATTACTTAATATTTTATATTGATGTTGAAAATTTTGATTCTTGCCCCTCAAAAGTGAGTACAATCATATCTCTATGTTCGAATATCAGAATTCTGATATTCGACATGATTAAAGACCACTTCTATCACGAAATATGTTTCCGCCGATGTGGAGTCGTAATAGATTTTTATTTATCCCCGTTAATGTAATTTAATATTAAAAATTGATGTAAAAAATTTTAAATCCGGGTCCTTAAAAGTCGATATAGCGAAACACATCAAAATTTGAATATCAGGATTCTGATATTCAAGATAACCCTCCATATGACCCCATAAATTAAAACATATATGGCAACCGATGTGGTGATAAAATAGATTTTTATTCAGTCCCCTTAAAAATTACTTAATATTTTATATTGATGTGGAAAATTTTGATTTTTGCCCCCCAAAGTAAACACAACCATTTCTCGATGTTCGAATATCAGAATTATGATATTCGACATTATTCAATATGAATACATCCATCACAAAATATGTTGCCGCCGATGTGGTGTTGAAATAGATTTTTATTTATCCCCGTTAATGTAATTTAATATTAAAAATTGATGTAAAAAATTTTAAATCCGGGTCCTTAAAAGTCGATATAGCGAAACACATAAAAATTTGAATATCAGGATTCTGATATTCAAGATAACCTTCCATATGACCCCATAAATTAAACCATATATGGCCGCGGATAGGGGGATCAAATAGATTTTTATTCAGTCCCCTTAAAAATTACTTAATATTTTATATTGATGTGGAAAATTTCGATTCTTGCCCCCCAAAGTCAACACAACCATTTCTCGATGTTCGAATATCAGAATTCTGATATTCGACATTATTCAATTTGAATACATCCATCACAAAATATGTGGCCGCCGATGTGGTGTTGTAATAGATTTTTATTTATCCCCGTTAATGTAATTTAAAATTAAAAATTGATGTAAAAAATTTTAAATCCGGGTCCTTAAAAGTCGATATAGCGAAACACATCAAAATTTGAATATCAGGATTCTGATATTCAAGATAACCCTCCATATGACCCCATAAATTAAAACATATATGGCAACCGATGTGGTGATAAAATATATTTTTATTCAGTCCCCTTAAAAATTACTTAATATTTTATATTGATGTGGAAAATTTTGATTTTTGCCCCCCAAAGTCAACACAACCATTTCTCGATGTTCGAATATCAGAATTCTGATATTCGACATTATTCAATATGAATACATCCATCACAAAATATGTTGCCGCCGATGTGGTGTTGAAATAGATTTTTATTTATCCCCGTTAATGTAATTTAATATTAAAAATTGATGTAAAAAATTTTAAATCCGGGTCCTTAAAAGTCGATATAGCGAAACACATAAAAATTTGAATATCAGGATTCTGATATTCAAGATAACCTTCCATATGACCCCATAAATTAAACCATATATGGCCGCGGATGTGGGGATCAAATAGATTTTTATTCAGTCCCCTTAAAAATTACTTAATATTTTATATTGATGTGGAAAATTTCGATTCTTGCCCCCCAAAGTCAACACAACCATTTCTCGATGTTCGAATATCAGAATTCTGATATTCGACATGATTCAATATGACCACTTCTATCACAAAATATTTGGCCGCCAATGTGGTGTTGTAATAGATTTTATTCATCCCCGTTAATGTAATTTAATATTAAAAGTTGATGTAAAAATTTTTAAATCCGTGGCCTTAAAATTCGATATAGCGAAACACATCAAAATTTGAATATCAGGATTCTGATATTCAAGATAATCCTCCATATGACCCTATAAATTAAACAATATGTGCGCGCCGATATGGGGATAAAATAGATTTTTTTCAGTCATCTTAAAAATTACTTAATATTTTATATTGATGTTGAAAATTTTGATTCTTGCCCCTCAAAAGTGAGTACAATCATATCTCTATGTTCGAATATCAGAATTCTGATATTCGACATGATTCAATATGACCACTTCTATCACAAAATATGTTGCCGCCGATGTGGTGTTGTAATAGATTTTTATTTATCCCCGTTAATGTATTTTAATATTAAAAGTTGATGTTAAAAATTTTAATTCCCGGGCCTTAAAAGTCGATATATCGAAACACATCAAAATTCGAATATCAGGATTCTGATATTCAAGATAACCCTCCATATGACCCCATAAATTAAACCATATGTGGCCGCCGATGTGGGGATAAAATATATTTTTATTCAGTCCCCTTAAATTACTTAATATTAATATTGATGTTGAAAATTTTGATTCTTGCCCCTCAAAAGTGAGTACAACCATATCTCGATGTTCGAATATCAGATTTCTGATATTCGACATGATTCAATATGACCTCTTCTATCACAAAATATTTGTCCGCCGATGTGGTGTTGTAATAGATTTTATTCATCCCCGTTAATGTAATTTAATATTAAAAGTTGATGTAAAAATTTTTAAATCCGTGGCCTTAAAATTCGATATAGCGAAACACATCAAAATTTGAATATCAGGATTCTGATATTCAAGATAATCCTCCATATGACCCCATAAATTAAACAATATGTGCGCGCCGATATGGGGATAAAATAGATTTTTTTCAGTCATCTTAAAAATTACTTAATATTTTATATTGATGTTGAAAATTTTGATTCTTGCCCCTCAAAAGTGAGTACAATCATATCTCTATGTTCGAATATCAGAATTCTGATATTCGACATGATTAAAGACCTCTTCTATCACGAAATATGTTTCCGCCGATGTGGAGTTGTAATAGATTTTCATTTATCCCCGTTAATGTAATTTAATATTAAAAATTGATGTAAAAAATTTTAAATCCGGGTCCTTAAAAGTCGATATAGCGAAACACATCAAAATTTGAATATCAGGATTCTGATATTCAAGATAACCCTCCATATGACCCAATAAATTAAACCATATATGGCCGCCGATGTGGGGATAAAATAGGTTTTTATTCAGTCCCCTTAAAAATTACTTAATATTTTATATTGATGTGGAAAATTTTGATTCTTGCCCCCCAAAGTCAACACAACCATTTCTCGATGTTCGAATATCAGAATTCTGATATTCGACATTATTCAATTTGAATACATCCATCACAAAATATGTGGCCGCCGATGTGGTGTTGTAATAGATTTTTATTTATCCCCGTTCATGTAATTTAATATTAAAAATTGATGTAAAAAATTTTAAATCCGGTACCTTAAAAGTCGATATAGCGAAACACATCAAAATTTGAATATCAGGATTCTGATATTCAAGATAACCCTCCATATGACCCCATAAATTAAAACATATATGGCAACCGATGTGGTGATAAAATAGATTTTTATTCAGTCCCCTTAAAAATTACTTAATATTTTATATTGATGTGGAAAATTTTGATTTTTGCCCCCCAAAGTCAACACAACCATTTCTCGATGTTCGAATATCAGAATTCTGATATTCGACATTATTCAATATGAATACATCCATCACAAAATATGTTGCCGCCGATGTGGTGTTGAAATAGATTTTTATTTATCCCCGTTAATGTAATTTAATATTAAAAGTTGATGTAGAAATTTTTAAATCCGTGGCCTTAAAATTCGATATAGCGAAACGCCTCAAAATTCGAATATCAGGATTCTGATATTCAAGATAATCCTCCATATGACCCCATAAATTAAACCATATGTGGCCGCCGATGTTGGGATAAAATACATTTTTATTCAGTCCCCTTAAAATAACTTAATATTAATATTGATGTTGAAAATTTTGATTCTTGCCCCTCAAAAGTGAGTACAACCATATCTCGATGTTCGAATATCAGAATTCTGATATTCGACATGATTCAATATGACCACTTCTATCACAAAATATTTGGCCGCCGATGTGGTGTTGTAATAGATTTTATTCATCCCCGTTAATGTAATTTAATATTAAAAGTTGATGTAAAAATTTTTAAATCCGTGGCCTTAAAATTCGATATAGCGAAACACATCAAAATTTGAATATCAGGATTCTGATATTCAAGATAATCCTCCATATGACCCCATAAATTAAACAATATGTGCGCGCCGATATGGGGATAAAATAGATTTTTTTCAGTCATCTTAAAAATTACTTAATATTTTATATTGATGTTGAAAATTTTGATTCTTGCCCCTCAAAAGTGAGTACAATCATATCTCTATGTTCGAATATCAGAATTCTGATATTCGACATGATTAAAGACCACTTCTATCACGAAATATGTTTCCGCCGATGTGGAGTCGTAATAGATTTTTATTTATCCCCGTTAATGTAATTTAATATTAAAAATTGATGTAAAAAATTTTAAATCCGGGTCCTTAAAAGTCGATATAGCGAAAAACATCAAAATTTGAATATCAGGATTCTGATATTCAAGATAACCCTCCATATGACCCAATAAATTAAACCATATATGGCCGCCGATATGGGGATCAAATAGATTTTTATTCAGTCCCCTTAAAAATTACTTAATACTTTATATTGATGTAGAAAATTTTGATTCTTGCCCCTCAAAAGTGAGTACAACCATATCTCGATGTTCGAATATCAGAATTCTGATATTCGACATGATTCAATATGACCACTTCTATCACGAAATATGTTGCCGCCGATGTGGTGTTGTAATAGATTTTTATTTATCCCCGTTAATGCAATTTAATATTATAAATTGATGTAAAAAATTTTAAATTCGGGTCCTTAAAAGTCGATATAGCGAAACACATCAAAATTCGAATATCAGGATTCTGATATTCAAGATAACCCTCCATATGACCCCATAAATTAAACCATATGTGGCCGCCAATGTGGGGATAAAATAGATTTTTATTCAGTCCCCTTAAATTACTTAATTTTATATTGATGTTGAAAATTTTGATTCTTGCCCCTCAAAAGTGAGTACAATCATATCTCTATGTTCGAATATCAGAATTCTGATATTCGACATGATTAAAGACCTCTTCTATCACGAAATATGTTTCCGCCGATGTGGAGTTGTAATAGATTTTCATTTATCCCCGTTAATGTAATTTAATATTAAAAATTGATGTAAAAAATTTTAAATCCGGGTCCTTAAAAGTCGATATAGCGAAACACATCAAAATTTGAATATCAGGATTCTGATATTCAAGATAACCCTCCATATGACCCAATAAATTAAACCATATATGGCCGCCGATGTGGGGATAAAATAGGTTTTTATTCAGTCCCCTTAAAAATTACTTAATATTTTATATTGATGTGGAAAATTTTGATTCTTGCCCCCCAAAGTCAACACAACCATTTCTCGATGTTCGAATATCAGAATTCTGATATTCGACATTATTCAATTTGAATACATGCATCACAAAATATGTGGCCGCCGATGTGGTGTTGTAATAGATTTTTATTTATCCCCGTTAATGTAATTTAATATTAAAAATTGATGTAAAAAATTTTAAATCCGGTACCTTAAAAGTCGATATAGCGAAACACATCAAAATTTGAATATCAGGATTCTGATATTCAAGATAACCCTCCATATGACCCCACAAATTAAAACATATATGGCAACCGATGTGGTGATAAAATAGATTTTTATTCAGTCCCCTTAAAAATTACTTAATATTTTATATTGATGTGGAAAATTTTGATTTTTGCCCCCCAAAGTCAACACAACCATTTCTCGATGTTCGAATATCAGAATTCTGATATTCGACATTATTCAATATGAATACATCCATCACAAAATATGTTGCCGCCGATGTGGTGTTGAAATAGATTTTTATTTATCCCCGTTAATGTAATTTAATATTAAAAATTGATGTAAAAAATTTTAAATCCGGGTCCTTAAAATTCGATATAGCGAAACACATCAAAATTTGAATATCAGGATTCTGATATTCAAGATAATCCTCCATATGACCCCATAAATTAAACAATATGTGCGCGCCGATATGGGGATAAAATAGATTTTTTTCAGTCATCTTAAAAATTACTTAATATTTTATATTGATGTTGAAAATTTTGATTCTTGCCCCTCAAAAGTGAGTACAATCATATCTCTATGTTCGAATATCAGAATTCTGATATTCGACATGATTAAAGACCACTTCTATCACGAAATATGTTTCCGCCGATGTGGAGTCGTAATAGATTTTTATTTATCCCCGTTAATGTAATTTAATATTAAAAATTGATGTAAAAAATTTTAAATCCGGGTCCTTAAAAGTCGATATAGCGAAAAACATCAAAATTTGAATATCAGGATTCTGATATTCAAGATAACCCTCCATATGACCCAATAAATTAAACCATTTATGGCCGCCGATATGGGGATCAAATAGATTTTTATTCAGTCCCCTTAAAAATTACTTAATACTTTATATTGATGTAGAAAATTTTGATTCTTGCCCCTCAAAAGTGAGTACAACCATATCTCGATGTTCGAATATCAGAATTCTGATATTCGACATGATTCAATATGACCACTTCTATCACGAAATATGTTGCCGCCGATGTGGTGTTGTAATAGATTTTTATTTATCCCCGTTAATGCAATTTAATATTAAAAATTGATGTAAAAAATTTTAAATTCGGGTCCTTAAAAGTCGATATAGCGAAACACATCAAAATTCGAATATCAGGATCATGATATTCAAGATAACCCTCCATATGACCCCATAAATTAAACCATATGTGGCCGCCAATGTGGGGATAAAATAGATTTTTATTCAGTCCCCTTAAATTACTTAATTTTATATTGATGTTGAAAATTTTGATTCTTGCCCCTCAAAAGTGAGTACAATCATATCTCTATGTTCGAATATCAGAATTCTGATATTCGACATGATTAAAGACCTCTTCTATCACGAAATATGTTTCCGCCGATGTGGAGTTGTAATAGATTTTCATTTATCCCCGTTAATGTAATTTAATATTAAAAATTGATGTAAAAAATTTTAAATCCGGGTCCTTAAAAGTCGATATAGCGAAACACATCAAAATTTGAATATCAGGATTCTGATATTCAAGATAACCCTCCATATGACCCAATAAATTAAACCATATATGGCCGCCGATGTGGGGATAAAATAGGTTTTTATTCAGTCCCCTTAAAAATTACTTAATATTTTATATTGATGTGGAAAATTTTGATTCTTGCCCCCCAAAGTCAACACAACCATTTCTCGATGTTCGAATATCAGAATTCTGATATTCGACATTATTCAATTTGAATACATCCATCACAAAATATGTGGCCGCCGATGTGGTGTTGTAATAGATTTTTATTTATCCCCGTTAATGTAATTTAATATTAAAAATTGATGTAAAAAATTTTAAATCCGGTACCTTAAAAGTCGATATAGCGAAACACATCAAAATTTGAATATCAGGATTCTGATATTCAAGATAACCCTCCATATGACCCCATAAATTAAAACATATATGGCAACCGATGTGGTGATAAAATAGATTTTTATTCAGTCCCCTTAAAAATTACTTAATATTTTATATTGATGTGGAAAATTTTGATTTTTGCCCCCCAAAGTCAACACAACCATTTCTCGATGTTCGAATATCAGAATTCTGATATTCGACATTATTCAATATGAATACATCCATCACAAAATATGTTGCCGCCGATGTGGTGTTGAAATAGATTTTTATTTATCCCCGTTAATGTAATTTAATATTAAAAATTGATGTAAAAAATTTTAAATCCGGGTCCTTAAAAGTCGATATAGCGAAACACATAAAAATTTGAATATCAGGATTCTGATATTCAAGATAACCTTCCATATGACCCCATAAATTAAACCATATATGGCCGCGGATGTGGGGATCAAATAGATTTTTATTCAGTCCCCTTAAAAATTACTTAATATTTTATATTGATGTGGAAAATTTCGATTCTTGCCCCCCAAAGTCAACACAACCATTTCTCGATGTTCGAATATCAGAATTCTGATATTCGACATGATTAAAGACCACTTCTATCACGAAATATGTTTCCGCCGATGTGGAGTCGTAATAGATTTTTATTTATCCCCGTTAATGTAATTTAATATTAAAAATTGATGTAAAAAATTTTAAATCCGGGTCCTTAAAAGTCGATATAGCGAAAAACATCAAAATTTGAATATCAGGATTCTGATATTCAAGATAACCCTCCATATGACCCAATAAATTAAACCATATATGGCCGCCGATATGGGGATCAAATAGATTTTTATTCAGTCCCCTTAAAAATTACTTAATACTTTATATTGATGTAGAAAATTTTGATTCTTGCCCCTCAAAATTGAGTACAACCATATCTCGATTTTCGAATATCAGAATTCTGATATTCGACATGATTCAATATGACCACTTCTATCACGAAATATGTTGCCGCCGATGTGGTGTTGTAATAGATTTTTATTTATCCCCGTTAATGCAATTTAATATTAAAAATTGATGTAAAAAATTTTAAATTCGAGTCCTTAAAAGTCGATATAGCGAAACACGTCAAAATTCGAATATCAGGATTCTGATATTCAAGATAACCCTCCATATGACCCCATAAATTAAACCATATGTGGCCGCCAATGTGGGGATAAAATAGATTTTTATTCAGTCCCCTTAAATTACTTAATTTTATATTGATGTTGAAAATTTTGATTCTTGCCCCTCAAAAGTGAGTACAATCATATCTTATTCGAGAGATCTGTTTAAGAAGTTTTCTACTTTGTCTACGACACAAATCCTCCCTATTCGTTTGTTTCGTTGTTCATATAGAAACCTAACTTCAAGTTTTGGTATTCTTTTCAACTTTTAACAATTGCAGTCAATCAACATGCAATTCAACAATGCAATCAACATGCAATTCAAAAATGCAATCAACATGCAATTCAAAAATGCAATGTCAAATGAATGTGTATACACATTCATTTGACATTGCATTTTGTAAATGTCCTATAAATATTAAATGCACTTGTAGAAAAAGGGTCAACGCATGCGTTCAGTCCACCATTGATTGACTGTAGTTGTTAAAAGTTGAAAAGAATACCAAAACTTGAAGTTAGGTTTCAATATGAGCAACGAAACAAATGAATAGGGAGGATTTGTATCGCAAACAAAGTAGAAAGACTTCTTAAACATATCTCTCGAATAATATTCTCTGCCAAGTTATAATTAAGTGAAGAACCCCCACATCCGTATAAAGACGTTTTTTTCGGATGACCAAAACCAAAGCTGGCCACCAAAAGCGTGAAGGATTTTTATAAGAGCAACATTCAAGTCGCGGGAAGAAATGCCTTACATTCGATTCGAAAGCAATTGCGGCGCGCACTTTTAAATGGGAAAATGGAGGATAATTAATTTCTAAATATAAGTTAAAAACTAACATGTCCTTCTTATTTAATAGAATAATCAGTTTTGTTACTTTTTATTAATACTTTATTAGTACTTAACCGTTCATAAAGAAGGTTCTATGAGACTATATACAAAAGACGAAGGCAATGTGTTTTTCAATGAGATAACATTGAAATTTCAACTTAAAATTTTGAAAACAAGTTCATAGTAGATGTTCAATTGCAATAAAACCTCATTTTTACCAGTTTTCAGAATTTTGTTTTTTTGTTAAATTTTTAAATTTTATTTTAAATTTTAAGTATTTTGAATATCTATAATAATAAAAGAGCTTTACGGTTCATTCACCGATTCATCGGTTCATCGGTTCACCTATCAACGCACAGCAAAATCTACCGGGGCTAAAGAGTCGAAACTTGGTGTGGTGGAAGACTTTACGGTGAATACGCGCACTAAGAAGGGATTTTTCGAAATTCTTTTTTCCTGACCCACAGGGGTGCTTGGAGTGTTTTCTACGTTTTTGAGCCTAGCACCGTCCCAAATGACCCTAGATCTTCGTAACTTCGCAGGAAGGTACCTATTCAGAATATCTAGAAAGGCATTTTTCGAATTTTTGATATTCGAATTTTAAGGGGTCTAAAAATTTCCAAAACCCAATTTTACTGAGCATAAACAAAGTTTTACATTTTAGAAGAAAAACATACTAATAATTTGATATTTCGAAGCGACCGGTTAGTAATATATTCTAAAGAATATTTCAAAGAAAGTAATTTCTGGATTTTTCGATACTTCATTCTGGAGGGGGTGCACGGGGGTTTGAATATTTACTCCGGTGTTTAGTTTTTGCTTTCTATCACCCACCTTATTAATGCGATTGGTATGAAATTTTAGCATGTTGTTCTTCACATAATTGGGAAGGTTCTCCAAAAAGAATTTTTAAAATCAAAGCATTCCAAGCAGTCTTTTTTGGCCCTTTTCTAAATTCCTATGCGTAGCTTCAATGTTAAATTGATAACGGTTATTTCTCATTCCAGGTGACGCAAAACCTCTATTGTTAGAAATATTTATTTAAAAATATTTTATAGTGAGTTAGTGAGTAGAATTTAAAGAAAAAATCTGATAAAGAAATAATTTGCGATAAAATAATATTTTACAATAAATTAAAACTATTTAACCCTTTCAATAAAAATTTAAAATAACAATATTTCATCAGAAGCATTTTAGATGGTTGATGAAATGATGTCTACTTTTATTTCATGTTTGAAAACGATTTCTTTAATGAATGAGTTAGTAATAAGTTAACCAAGGGGGGTTCAGGGGGTCTCCCCCTGACCTTTTTTTAAATTTCAATTTTAAAAACCGGTTATTAACACTGTAATTTGAAAAGCTTTTTTTAGGTTTTGTTTTAGATTTCAGGAAAGTATTTATTTTTATTTGCTTTGCATTTTATGAAAACAGCGGGATGAAGGGGGGAATAAATATTAAGTCAGTAGAAATTAGCTGTTTAAAAATAGACCTTTACTTCCATTTTGAAGTTGGAAGAATTTGCTTAACAAGGCATTACCAATTGGAGAAAAGGATGGAGTGAACAACGGATATTGAAGAGAACAAAGATATAACACCTTTAAATAGGGGGTTAAAAAGGGGCTCCTTGCAACATTTTTAAATTTTAAAATATCACTCTTAAAATAGGGCATTTCACACATTAATTCTAAACAGGTGGTAATTTTAAAGCTTTTTACATCTTAAGGAAGTATAGCATCAAAGAAGAACCCCAGTGGGAAGGCAGTCGACCCTATTGCCCCTAAATGACGCCCGCCCTGTAAGGGAATATAGTGAAGAAACTAATTCTTATTTATTTTAACACACAATTTGAAAAGCCTTTTCCCCCCGAGCAACGGCGGGTATATCAGCTAGTTTGTTTTAAAAGGAAGATAGTCGTAATAACTACCATTTTAACCAGAAAAATAGTGTGCATTGAATGACACCAGTTGCTAGTTTCTAACTGCAGCTGTTCTTGAGTTATGGCTATTTTATGAAAGCGGAAAAAACAACTTTACAGGAGTTTTAAAACTTTAAAAATTTATTGCTTTAAAATATGGGGATGTAAACTAATGAAACTAGGCACAAACTATTAACAATAAAGGTACACAACTATGAAAAAATTAAGGACATCATTTTAACACGTGATCTGGGGATTTTCGGTCAATTTCTCTAAAAATGACCAAAACATCAAAACTTTGACCGCGTTGCGCGAGGGTCAAACGTTGACCGATTTCAAAATTTTTTTTTGCGTTATGCTTGTATTAGTGTGTTACAACTTTTCCGCACTATTACATTTCGATTCTTTGAATTTCGTCTTTTTCGACCCGGCCTAATATGCATACATACATCACAAAATATTTGGCCGCCGATGTGGTGTTGTAATAGATTTTTATTTATCCCCGTTAATGTAATTTAATATTAAAAGTTGATGTAGAAATTTTTAAATCCGTGGCCTTAAAATTCGATATAGCGAAACGCCTCAAAATTCGAATATCAGGATTCTGATATTCAAGATAATCCTCCATATGACCCCATAAATTAAACCATATGTGGCCGCCGATGTTGGGATAAAATACATTTTTATTCAGTCCCCTTAAAATAACTTAATATTAATATTGATGTTGAAAATTTTGATTCTTGCCCCTCAAAAGTGAGTACAACCATATCTCGATGTTCGAATATCAGAATTCTGATTAAAAAATTTTAAATCCGGGTAATTAAAAGTCGATATAGCGAAAAACATCAAAATTTGAATATCAGGATTCTGATATTCAAGATAACCCTCCATATGACCCAATAAATTAAACCATATATGGCCGCCGATATGGGGATCAAATAGATTTTTATTCAGTCCCCTTAAAAATTACTTAATACTTTATATTGATGTAGAAAATTTTGATTCTTGCCCCTCAAAAGTGAGTACAACCATATCTCGATGTTCGAATATCAGAATTCTGATATTCGACATGATTCAATATGACCACTTCTATCACAAAATATGTTGCCGCCGATGTGGTGTTGTAATAGATTTTTATTTATCCCCGTTAATGCAATTTAATATTAAAAATTGATGTAAAAATTTTTAAATTCGGGTCCTTAAAAGTCGATATAGCGAAACACATCAAAATTCGAATATCAGGATTCTGATATTCAAGATAACCCTCCATATGACCCCATAAATTAAACCATATGTGGCCGCCAATGTGGGGATAAAATAGATTTTTATTCAGTCCCCTTAAATTACTTAATTTTATATTGATGTTGAAAATTTTGATTCTTGCTCCTCAAAAGTGAGTACAATCATATCTCTATGTTCGAATATCAGAATTCTGATATTCGACATGATTAAAGACCACTTCTATCATGAAATATGTTTCCGCCGATGTGGAGTTGTAATGGATTTTTATTTATCCCCGTTAATGTAATTTAATATTAAAAATTGATGTAAAAAATTTTAAATCCGGGTCCTTAAAAGTCGATATAGCGAAACACATTAAAATTTGAATATCAGGATTCTGATATTCAAGATAACCCTCCATATGACCCCATAAATTAAAACATATATGGCAACCGATGTGGTGATAAAATAGATTTTTATTCAGTCCCCTTAAAAATTACTTTATATTTTATATTGATGTGGAAAATTTTGATTCTTGCCCCCCAAAGTCAACACAACCATTTCTCGATGTTCGAATATCAGAATTCTGATATTCGACATTATTCAATTTGAATACATCCATCACAAAATATGTGGCCGCCGATGTGGTGTTGTAATAGATTTTTATTTATCCCCGTTAATGTAATTTAATATTAAAAATTGATGTAAAAAATTTTAAATCCGGTACCTTAAAAGTCGATATAGCGAAACACATCAAAATTTGAATATCAGGATTCTGATATTCAAGATAACCCTCCATATGACCCCATAAATTAAAACATATATGGCAACCGATGTGGTGATAAAATAGATTTTTATTCAGTCCCCTTAAAAATTACTTTATATTTTATATTGATGTGGAAAATTTTGATTTTTGCCCCCCAAAGTCAACACTACCATTTCTCGATGTTCGAATATCAGAATTCTGATATTCGACATTATTCAATATGAATACATCCATCACAAAATATGTTGCCGCCGATGTGGTGTTGAAATAGATTTTTATTTATCCCCGTTAATGTAATTTAATATTAAAAATTGATGTAAAAAATTTTAAATCCGGTACCTTAAAAGTCGATACAGCGAAACACATCAAAATTTGAATATCAGGATTCTGATATTCAAGATAACCCTCCATATGACCCCATAAATTAAAACATATATGGCAACCGATGTGGTGATAAAATAGATTTTTATTCAGTCCCCTTAAAAATTACTTAATATTTTATATTGATGTGGAAAATTTTGATTTTTGCCCCCCAAAGTCAACACAACCATTTCTCGATGTTCGAATATCAGAATTCTGATATTCGACATTATTCAATATGAATACATCCATCACAAAATATGTTGCCGCCGATGTGGTGTTGAAATAGATTCCATATGACCCCATAAATTAAACCATATATGGCCGCGGATGTGGGGATCAAATAGATTTTTATTCAGTCCCCTTAAAAATTACTTAATATTTTATATTGATGTGGAAAATTTCGATTCTTGCCCCCCAAAGTCAACACAACCATTTCTCGATGTTCCAATATCAGAATTCTGATATTCGACATTATTCAATATGCATACATACATCACAAAATATTTGGCCGCCGATGTGGTGTTGTAATAGATTTTTATTTATCCCCGTTAATGTAATTTAATATTCAAAGTTGATGTAGAAATTTTTAAATCCGTGGCCTTAAAATTCGATATAGCGAAACGCCTCAAAATTCGAATATCAGGATTCTGATATTCAAGATAATCCTCCATATGACCCCATAAATTAAACCATATGTGGCCGCCGATGTTGGGATAAAATACATTTTTATTCAGTCCCCTTAAAATAACTTAATATTAATATTGATGTTGAAAATTTTGATTCTTGCCCCTCAAAAGTGAGTACAACCATATCTCGATGTTCGAATATCAGAATTCTGATATTCGATATGATTCAATATGACCACTTCTATCACAAAATATTTGGCCGCCGATGTGGGGATAAAATAGGTTTTTATTCAGTCCCCTTAAAAATTACTTAATATTTTATATTGATGTGGAAAATTTCGATTCTTGCCCCCCAAAGTCAACACAACCATTTCTCGATGTTCCAATATCAGAATTCTGATATTCGACATTATTCAATATGCATACATACATCACAAAATATTTGGCCGCCGATGTGGTGTTGTAATAGATTTTTATTTATCCCCGTTAATGTAATTTAATATTCAAAGTTGATGTAGAAATTTTTAAATCCGTGGCCTTAAAATTCGATATAGCGAAACGCCTCAAAATTCGAATATCAGGATTCTGATATTCAAGATAATCCTCCATATGACCCCATAAATTAAACCATATGTGGCCGCGGATGTGGGGATCAAATAGATTTTTATTCAGTCCCCTTAAAAATTACTTAATATTTTATGTTGATGTGGAAAATTTCGATTCTTGCCCCCCAAAGTCAACACAACCATTTCTCGATGTTCCAATATCAGAATTCTGATATTCGACATTATTCAATATGCATACATACATCACAAAATATTTGGCCGCCGATGTGGTGTTGTAATAGATTTTTATTTATCCCCGTTAATGTAATTTAATATTAAAAATTGATGTAAAAAATTTTAAATCCGGGTCCTTAAAAGTCGATATAGCGAAAAACATCAAAATTTGAATATCAGGATTCTGATATTCAAGATAACCCTCCATATGACCCAATAAATTAAACCATATATGGCCGCCGATATGGGGATCAAATAGATTTTTATTCAGTCCCCTTAAAAATTACTTAATACTTTATATTGATGTAGAAAATTTTGATTCTTGCCCCTCAAAAGTGAGTACAACCATATCTCGATGTTCGAATATCAGAATTCTGATATTCGACATGATTCAATATGACCACTTCTATCACAAAATATGTTGCCGCCGATGTGGTGTTGTAATAGATTTTTATTTATCCCCGTTAATGCAATTTAATATTAAAAATTGATGTAAAAAATTTTAAATTCGGGTCCTTAAAAGTCGATATAGCGAAACACATCAAAATTCGAATATCAGGATTCTGATATTCAAGATAACCCTCCATATGACCCCATAAATTAAACCATATGTGGCCGCCAATGTGGGGATAAAATAGATTTTTATTCAGTCCCCTTAAATTACTTAATTTTATATTGATGTTGAAAATTTTGATTCTTGCTCCTCAAAAGTGAGTACAATCATATCTCTATGTTCGAATATCAGAATTCTGATATTCGACATGATTAAAGACCACTTCTATCATGAAATATGTTTCCGCCGATGTGGAGTTGTAATGGATTTTTATTTATCCCCGTTAATGTAATTTAATATTAACCCATTAATGCCCAACTTTTTATTTTTCTTAAATATTTGGTAAAAACATAGTAAATAGCCCAAAAACAACTGGAAAAATAGTGAAAAAAATTCCAGGTTAAAATTTTAATTTCTACACAAAAATTAAAAAACGTCCCTAAAAAGGGACGTCAGGCACGAATGCCCCCGTTGTTTTTCCCTATAGTAAACGCATGGTAGAAAACTTTTTTAAAGCCTCAAAAACATCTTCTACCTTTTTAAGTGCAGCAAAAGTGATCGGAACCATACTGTACCTTGAATATGAACAAAAAATATTAATTACTTATCCAATTAACTGTAAAATTAACCCTAATAAACGTAATTTGAGCATTTTTTATGCTCTAAAACACGTTTTTTCCTCCCAAATCTATGTTAATTGCAAATTAATTAAGGTTTTTAATTGAAAAAGGCATTCTTTGTTTATGTGTTACCTAATATTAAGTATTAATTACTTTTAAACACCTCAAATCCATCAGAATATCTCAATTTGTGAAGTTTAAGTCTTTCAAATGCCCATACTTTTTTCATTTTACTTAATTTAATTGTGCGGAACACGAATTTCTCCCCAAAAATCAAGCATTAGTGGGATGTGCATTAGCAAGCCAGATGATATAGATTGATCTGCAGTATAGAACACAATGATTAGCGACAGCTAATTAGAAAAAAGCCGAAAATCTATCACAAAAGCGACTTTTTTGGCAATTTTAATGACAAAAAGTCATTATAACTAATAATTATTAAAGTTTTGAGTAAAGTATAGCTGGAATATATTTACATAAGTAATAAATATAGTAAATAAATTAATTTATTTCTTTTAATTATTACAAATTAATTAATTCCTTATAATTTAAGACTTTTTATTCCATTAATTTAGCAGAAATAACAGTATTTTCCCAAAAAAATAAACAAAAATAATAAATTTATTAGCTAAAATTAAAGTAATTTTATAAATATCAGTTATTTAATTCATTTCATAAGAATCAAACGCGTTTTTATGAAAAAATAAAGGAAACACTAGCATTTCACTATGGCGAAAACCACGGGGGCATTCCCCTAATAGCCAGGTGACCAAAATGTGACTCGTTTGTGACCTTCACTTTGAGGTCACGGGCATGACCGTGAAGTCACCAGGACCCGTTATTGACAGCTTAATGTCCGCAATTTGTGACCCACATCTGTGACCACTTGTGACGTCCTTGTGAAGTCACAGTACAACCGGATTGTGACTACGTGACGCGAATGTGACGTCGCAGAGTAGACTCGTTTGTGACCTTCACTTTGAGGTCACGGGCATGACCGTGAAGTCACCAGGACCCGTTATTGACAGCTTAATGTCCGCAATTTGTGACCCACATCTGTGACGTCCTTGTGAAGTCACAGTACAACCAGGTTGTGACTACGTGACGCGAATGTGACGTCGCAGAGTAGTCACGATGTGTACGTCACTTGATGACCTGATTGTGACGTCGCAGTGTCACTTGATGACTTGATTGTGACCACTGACCTAGCGGTGACGTTACACTACTTATTTATTTTCCTAAACCATATATGCCAAAAAAATAACTTTTCTTTATCATCTTACTTACATAACTTTTTAAATATATTTGCTTTATAATCCATGCTTAATAATGAAATAGTAATTTCCTCCCTAATAGTGTCACTCACCATTTTTACTTTTCTATTTTGTCTGTTTATATACATAGCAGATTAATTTTTATCCTATTGCTACTCGTCTACATTCAGAAAAACTTTAGTGGGCAGGGGCACTGAATATTGAGGTTTCTAATAAAAAGTTCTTAGTTGAACTATACAATGTCAAAAAATTATTCCTGAAATTATGCGCTACACTTAGTACATATTTTCAGGAATATTGTTACTTCATATAATTCAACAAAGAAACTATGAAAAATAAAAAGTGTGATACTTAACTCATAACTCTGAAAAAATAAAACTAATTTATTCCTACTTTTTAGTTAGGTCATTTAACCCAATCTTAAACAAAAATTAACTAGAATTTATCACCAAATAATTATGGAACAGTGTATATATAAAATTAAGATTTATACAGTAATAAAATTTTAATTTAAATAATAAATTTAAATTATTTAAAATATTTTTTAAAAAATTTTAACAATAACTTTAATTTAGGCTCTTGAAGCACTGATAAAAAACTTACCTTTTAAATCTAGAAGGGAGGAAGAAACAGGCAAATTTTCATTCCAAAAAATTATTTCAATACATTGAATGCAAGAAAAATCCTTAAGTTAATTGAAACATATTTTTTAAATTTCTACAATAACTTGGTTTAATTTAGTCTCTTAAAGCACTGATAAAAAACTTACCTTTTTAATTTTTAAATCTCGAAAGGAGGAACAGGCAAATTTTCATTCCAAAAAAATATTCAAGACATTGAATGCAAGAAAAATCTTTGAGTTTATTGGACTAATTAATTTACAAACCAGGAAAATTTTACAAACAGCCTTCCAGCCCTACAGGACTCAAGGTAAAAGTGAGTCATACAAAAAAATTATATATATAAAATATAAATTTAATCCATTCCCTAAATTCATCAAAAATGAAGGGAAATATACTGTGAAACTTATTTAAATTACAAATATGATGACATTTTATATTTATGGAAAATTAGCAGGGCTGGTAAAGTTAACGAAAAGAAAAGTTCAATACTTTCGTTAACGTTAACGTAAATATTAGCAGCATTTTTGTTCTTCCGGGAACGTAATTCAGGAACAAAAATACGAGTTACGAGAGCGTTAACTTTAATCGAAGAACGAAAGTCCTTAAATAATTTCGTTAACTTTAATCAAAGAACAAAATTCGCCCAGGAATTTCGGTAACGTAATGTCGAGAACGAAATACACAACTTATTTTCTAAGAACGAAATTATGCGAACAAAATTCGCGGTACCGTAAATCGAACCTGGAGATACTTATGTTCTCTACATTTCGTTCTCCATTATTGGAGAACGATTTCTTTTTGGAGAATAACGTTCTCTCTTTTTGTTCTTAGGGGGTAAGGGGTCCTTCGGGGGTTACGAGTGAGTTCATGGGGATGACGAGTTAAATTTAATTAATTAATTAATTAAATTAAATTTAGTTTAATTAAATTAATTAAGGCACGTGCCTACGTTGGAGAACTTTTCTTTAAAAATGTAAAATATACTGATATTTCTGGTTTTTTAGATGCATTTATATTAGAAAACAGTTTTTTAAATATAAAAATTAAAAAAATATTAATCTAATTCATAAAATTTAATAAAAATAGCTTAAATTTGATCATTTTTTAAGTTTACGATAAAAATAAAAAATAAAAATCTAGCTAACTTAAAGTGATTTTTTAACCTGTAACATAATTTTAGGACAATTATCTAGGGAATGACCTAAGAAGTGCTAGATATAAAAATTTTTATAGAAGTTACAGCCTTTTAATTAGGAATGCATTAAATTTTCAGTTTTTTTCCCTTCTTTCCTATATAAACAAGCTCCTACACTCACTTAGAATCAACTTAACAAGATTTCCATAGGTCATTCCCTAGATAATTCTATCAAAAACATTCATGCCAAACTTCATAACAATACAAGCAATAGATTTTGAGAAATCATTTTTACCGTGACTAAATTTATTAGAAAAACTGTTCGGAGAAAAACGCATTTGAAATGACATTTTGCATATGACCGGCATGTGACATTCTTTCTTTAACTAGCTATAACTTTTTTTCTAGTTGCTATAGAACAAAAGTGAGATAGTTTTGGAAAGCTTAAAAGCTGTACTAAATTATAAAATCAAAAACAAAAATTACTAGTTTTGGTCGAAATTGACGTTTTCAACGTAGGCACGTACCTTAATTAATTTAATTAAATTTAATTTTAAATAAAGCAAGCAATTTTGGCCGCACGTCCTGCGTACTTTTCCACACCTAGGCGCGTACTTTTCCACGCCTTTTTCCCGCCAAACCATAAAATATTTTATTTTTAACATATTATCGTATAAACCAGGGGTCGGCAAGTAATTTTACTTGGGGTCCAAATAATTTATACACCGCCAAAACCCATTATCATACCACGCACCAGAGATGGGCGCAATCAAACTACTTTTGTAATCAGATTAATTATCTGATTACATTTGTAATCATTACATTTGTAATCTGATTACATTTGGAATTTTCAATCCAACTACACTTGTAATCTGAATGAATGTAATCTGATTACATTTGTAGTTTGATTACATTTTTAGTCTAAATACATTTGTAAAAACATTACCGGAAGTGGTCGACCTTTACTGGCAGTATTCGATTCTGATTCGATTCCTTGGTATCGACTCCAAATTATTCGATTCCGGAATCGATTCCTTCATGGGTTCGATTCATTGGTATCGATTCCGGTATCAAATCCGTTGTGGGTTCGATTCCTTAATATCGATTCCGAAGTAGTCAATTCCGATTCGATTCCGGAATCGTTCTTCATGGGTTCAATTTCTTGGTATCGATTCCTTCATGGGTTCGATTCCTTGGTATCGATTTCAAAGTATTCGATTCCAGATTCGATTATCGATTCCAAAGTATTCGATTCCGGAATCGATTACCGATTCCAAAGTATTCGATTCCGGAATCGATTATCGATTTCAAAGTATTCTATTCCGGAATCGATTATCGATTCCAAAGTATTCGATTCCGGAATTGATACCTCCATGGGTTCGATTCCTTGGAATCGATTCCAAATTATTCGATTCCGGAATCGATTATCGATTCCAAAGTATTCGATTACGATTCGATTCCGGAATGGATTCCTTCATGGGTACGATTCCTTGGAATCGATTCCAAATTATTCGATTCCGGAATCGATTCCAAATTATTCGATTCCGGAATCGATTCCAAATTATTCGATTCCGGAATCGATTATCGATTCCAAAGTATTCGATTACGATTCGATTCCGGAATGGATTCCTTCATGGGTTCGATTCCTTGGTATCGATTCCAAAGCATTCGATTCCGGAATCGATTCCTTCATGGGTTCGAGGTCAGTTGTGGACCACTTCCGGTATGTTGCGCGGACCAACAAGTACATCCTATGCACCCTACCATTATCAATCAGAAAAAATAATCAAGGTATGTTATTTTAGATTACAATTGTAATCTGTAATCAGATTAACGATTACAAATGTAATCTGTAATCAGATTAACGATTACAAAAAGTAATCAAATTACAAATGTAATCAGATTACATTTGTACAAAAGTAATCAGATTACAAAAATAATTTTGTTCTCTAAAAATGGAGAACGAAATGGTGAGAACAAAATCATCTCTAGGTTGGATTTTCGTTAACGGGATTTTTGTTCACGTATTTTCGTTCTCTGAAAATAAGTAGTCCTTTTTGTTCTCATAATTTTGTTCGCAGAGAACAAGTAGTCATTTTCGTTCTCATATTTTCGTTACCGAAATTCATGGGCGAATTTCGTTCTTTGATTAAAGTTAACGGAATTGCTGAGCGAATTACGTTCTTCGATTAAAGTTAACGTTTTGATAACTCGTGTTTTTGTTCCTGAATTACGTTCCCGGAAGAACGAAAGTCCAAAAATAATTTCGGTACCGTTAACGAAAATGCTAATCCAGTCTATTTTCGTTAACTTTACCAGCCCTGAAAATTAGTCTACAAAAAAGTGCTTCAAAGAACACTTTTACAGGGGACATCATAACCAGACTTGACAGCTCCTGCAAAAAATATAAACAATTTATTTAACTATTTAAAAAAGTAATTATGCAATAAATGAAAGGAGAATTTCACCATTTATTGCTGGTTGAGCGGACAATAGGTGTAAACTCACAACTCTCTCACCTTGTTAGGACTCATCAGCACGGTATATACTGTGCTGATGAGTCCTAACAAGGACGAAACCAGTCCACAGTTGGAGGTGACACTTGAGAGTTTTGAGTTTACACCTAATTATGCAATAACCTGTTAAACGTGCCACTTCATAGTAAAACATCTCAAGAGATACGAAAATACTTGAAAGTGCCAACAACAAATGTTTAAATTAACAGTAGGGTAGAGTGGGGCACCTTGGGACACACCACTTTTCAGACTCAATTTTATAATTATGAACTTGTGCTAAAATTTATTCATCAATGTGTTTTGGAATATTTAGTGTGTCTAGATAATTATTTCATGTTATCTGGTTTTGTGCAATACAAAGTTACAATCACATTTAGTTTCGAAAACATTTTTTTAAATATATGAAGTGTATTTATGTTATTACAATTAAAATGAAATTAAAATATGTATATTCACTAATATTTTAGAAAAAAACGAGAAAGTTTTTGTTAAATCTAATAGAGTAATTAAGCTTAACATTCAAAGTGTTAAGTGGGGTACCAAGGGACAGTCAGGTGAGCAAAAAATGTTTTTATAAAGAATTAAATAAATTAAGAAAGTAGATACTTGTAATTTGATGCAAAAAATCATTTGAAGTAAACGAAAAAACTGATTTATGTCAAGACAAAAATGAGGATATCCTTGTGAATAATTTTGATTTTAAAATATGTTGGATGTCTAATTTATGATTACTTAACATAGCTTTATCATTATTTATGTTACTTTTGTATTTTTCAAAATAAATTGATATTCTTGAAGTATTACTGAAAGAGTCCAAAGGTGGGACACTACTGAGGCACCTTGGGACATTAAGAGATGTTTTTAAAATTTATTATAAATTCCCAAAAAGAAATGGGAAGCACCCAATAGCTTAAATAAACAAATTTACCACATTATTAAGAAGAAAATAAAGTAAAATCAAATTATTCAGCTCTTGTAATATCCTATGGGACATCCATAAATTACATGAGGTGTTTTTTCAAAAATCTTCTTCCCTTGGCCAGATTTTGCTGGACCCCCCGTGAGATTTACCTACAACCTTTAAAAATAATTTTCTATCCTATTCGTTTGCATTTTGTGCTTCATAGCACCTAAAACTTTTACATTATTAATGATGTGGGGGAAAAGGACATTATGTCATCATAAGGTTTTCTTTATTATAAAAATCACACAAAACTATTTAAAATTTTACAATATTCCATAGACATTCATTTACACCAGAAAAACTGCCAATCAAGTAAAGAAATGATCTACTGAATTTTAAATGGGTTACAACAAGGTATTCTTATCTCCACAATTAATTTAAAATATTGATGATTAAAAGATTATGTTGGACAGAAAAGTTACGACTAGTCAGGCGACAGAGAGGAGGAATCGAATAGTTCAAGAAAGGCTGCAAGTGGGGGAGCATTGAAAAGAGGAATAGACAAGCGGCAGCGCAAAACCGCATAATTTTGATTGAGAAAATTTATGACATGTAAAAAGAGATGGAAAAAGCCAACAGTTCGCTAAAACTGAGAAAGAAGGAATTCCGCCTAAAAATCACCACAGTATCTTATCTGTGTGTATTCCTTTCTCATACTTAAAAAATAAGAAAATCATATAATTTCTAACATAAAAAGTTGACGCGAGATTTTAATCGACCCCCCTCCCTTGGGGAGATTTTTCCAAACCCTTCCCCCCATTTTGACCTCATGTAATTTATGGATGTCCCCTAACAAAATAACACAAAACAGTAATCACATTGCATTATATATGTTACCGCTAAAGTTGATAATTAGTTAATCTGAAGAATACCTAGGTAAACTTAAGATTAACTGATTTCTGTCGTTAATGTGCGGATTTTTGAGTTTTTCGCATTTTACCTAGGGAATCTACACTATAACGGCCTCTTGATCGTTAAAGTTCAAAATAGTTTGTTTCGTTCAATACTTTCTGTTAAAATGTTGAGGTGCTTACTGCGCCATGCGCTTACCCCTGCGCAGTTGGGTTTCAATACGTAGCTTGTTGTCATATTTGGTGTTTTGATTTCAAATTTAGAGCGTAGCACTGGTAGTTGTCATGTTGAATGTTAAAACAAAATAATACAAGCAAGTAAGTACTGTAAATTTACATGATTAAGTACAGTATATTACTACTAAAACGGGTATTTTGAAACAATTGTGTTGAATCTCCGACTTCAGAGTGACAGAGATTTCTTTTAACGAAAGCAAATGTCCCAGCTGTTGAAATATCTTTTCAACAAACGTTAATTCAACAATTGCTAGAACCTGGGCAAGGGTTTAACATATGTAATCGATCGCGAATCCTACAAATAGTTCAGTGCAGGCTGCCAGCCGATTACACCGCGCTTTCATTAAGATTTGCTAGTTTAAGTGCTCATTGAAATACGCTGTCAAATCGAGATCGAAAACCACAATTGATATAAATCTCAGTTGGTACTTTAATATTCTATTATTATTGTTTTTATATTCTAGTTTTAAAATTGCTATTTCATTACTATTTTTGTGGGATTTGCGTGTTTTGTGTAATATGAAAAAAATACCGATCCCCCTTTTTTGATTCGTCATTATTACTGTTTACCCCCAAAACGAGTTTGGTTATAGTTAGGGCAGGGGGGTTTGGGGGGGCGGCAGCCCCCCCAACCTCCTTAAACTTTTTATAAAATAAAATGAAATTTTGTACTTTAACGGATCACCCTCGTTAATATGTAAAATAACTGATTACAGGTAGTATGCAGATTAACGAGTGTCTAGTCGGTAGGGTGCAGAATACCTAGGTAATTTCAAGATTACCTAGGTAATCTTAGAAATTGAAAAAAAATTCGCTCTTTAACGGATCACCCTCGTTAATCTGCAAATTACCTAGGTTATCTGTAAATTAACTGATTTCCGGACATTAACTGTAACATATATACTGGCATGCATTGGCGTTGCCAACTACTGAAAATGGAGGACCCAAATATTTGGGATTCCACAGATTGTGTACCACGGCACCCTGGGGTGCTGCGTGAGTATTCCAGGGGTGCCACACCAATAATCAAGAAAAATTGTAAAACATTGGAAAGTTTTTAAGTATAGAACGAAAAACACTTTTCAACAGAACAGTATTACCATTCACAGTTCTAAATATGATCTGATGGCATAATAGGTTTTGCATGACTATTTTATAAGCGGCTTTTGAATATGAATCTTCAAAACTTCATTGAGTATTAAATTAAAAATTAAACTACTCACTGGGACTTTTTTCTTTAACGCCAAAGGTTTCCAAATTTTTATACATTTCTGCTTCTTTTTCGAAAGGGGTTTTAGCTGGAACCAAGGAATCTTCTTTATGGCGTTATCTTTAGATTCATGATGCTCATCTACAGTTTTCTTCGATACAGACTTTATTTCCTTATTTGGTGAAAAGACCTAAAAATTATTATTTTCATAAATTATTCTAAATAAAAAACAAGGAGGAAGAAACAATGCAAATTTGCAAACTCAATTTTATGGAGAAAAATGGATTGCTTTTGCCAAGAATGCAACTAATTAACATTTATAGTTCTAAATATGATCTGATGACACAAGAGGGTGCGCCTAGAGTTTTATGATAGCCAGTTTTATGATCCCGCTTACTTGGTGGTTTCAATTAGTGAACAAAAGAATTCCCCCTCTGAAGGGGCTGCTAGGGGAAACTCCCTAACCACACAAAGAGACGGGGGAGATAAAAGTGAGATCTTATCCCCCAAACCGCCCGAAGGAGGGTTGTCGTGCAGATTCTAAGCGTGCATGTGTAGTAGCGACCAACGATACTAACGACGATGATCCTTCGGGCTTTCTGTGGAGATTAGGGACATGGATAGTCTCCCCATCTCTATGTGTGGTTAGGTAAAATTTTTAAATATGGAAAGAAAAATACTTTTCACAGAAAAGAGATAAATATATGCCTAATTTTCTATTCAATTTAAAGGAAATTCAGTTGCATAGAATTAACACAAATAAGTGGTGGAAAAAAGGGGGATGAGCAGCCCTGCCCCCCGAAATTCGGGCTTGCAGTACCAAAAGAAGTTAAAATCCTGTTTTCATCATAAAATTTCTGTGGGAGTACCCCCAGATCCCCTTTTGTACTTGGAACTCTCACAACTTTTTTTATGTTGTATTAAGTTAATCAAAATGCAAATCCTGCCTAAAAATGTGTATCCAAAATTTGGAGACTACTCTTTCTAAAGCTGTGTACAGTTTTACTGATTACTGGGTCATATGACAGTATAGAATAGGTAATTCTAAAAACAGAAACTTACAACGGAATTGGATGGAAGCGGTGAGCAGATTCAGAGGTGGCAGAAGTGGTCTCGGCATTGATTATGACTGACATTTCTGGATCTGCGGCAGCTCTTGCTGCTGAAAAAAAAGATGAGTTAAAGCACAATGCTAATCTGTTCCCAGACACCCTTTTTCTTCATAAATCAGCGACAAAAATATTTAATTAGAGCATCTAAAAATTGGGTTCAATTCCTTTAACATTCACACTAAATACTGCAAATATGTTTTGTATGCCCTACATTCTAACATCAACAATTTTTTATTTCTAATGATAAACTGAACAGTTATTGATCTAATCGAAATAAACATTTAAACAGTGAGTTTGAAGTATTTTAGAAATATTTCTACTTATTGGTGTCCATAACAGCATGGCGATATTTAATGGGAACATTAACTGAACTGAATTGCACAAATTGCTTTAAAATATTGGTTCAATTCCATTAACGTTCCTACTAAATACTGCCATGATCTCAGGAAACCAAACATTGGAAATATTTCAAAATAATTTCAAACTCATAAATTAAAAGGTCAATAACTGTTCAGTTTATCAATAAAAACCAGAAAAATTTTTCATTTTAATACACATAGTGTTCAAAAGAGCTTGGCATTATTTAGAGGGAACATTAACAGAATTGAACTAAAATATTAAACTTAGTGCTATGTAAGTTGTTGAAAACTCTAATAATTATATTATTTGAGTGACAAACTGGAATAGATTTCACTTTTAATAGGGAGATGGCCAAAAGATCTGTACAGCAGTCATCACGTAAACCTGTTTCAAATCCATTGCAACAAACTTTCTTAGTACGATTTACAAAATAAGTAAACAGTAAATGGCTACTGAAGCGCATTCTTTTTGAAGAGGGAAAGGGGTTAGTGGTGAAAAGTAACCGATTTAACCCTTCATGCTTCATCTCTTCCTCTACAACCTTAGGAAGAGAATGGCCTTGACTTGTTTTGGATTACACTAACCCATGGCCAGTGGTGTAGCCAGAAATTATTTTTGGGGGGTGCATGATGATATCGAAATGAAAGAAAAAAATAAAGTTTTGAATTACATTAATTTTATCTCTCTGAATGAATAACTTAATATTAAAATAAATTAATGGTGTAATTTAATCATGAAACAAAGAAATCCATTGTTAACAACAAACTAGAAAGTATTTCATCAACACTCATAAATTAAATTTGTTGATAAGAACATTTTATTTACTTAAAATCATAAATATAAGCAGGGGCGGATACAGGATGTTTTTTATGGGGGGCAAAGAATTTTCATAATCCAATTGAATCCTCTCGATGATCTTAATACGGAAAAGATAGTGAAGTATCCTGCTCCAACCATTAATAGGGAGGTCTGGGGGTCCCCAGAAAATTTTGGGAATTTTAAGTAAAAAAACCCATTTTTTCAACTCGTTTTGGTACGCCTCATCCGAATTTCGGACAGATTTTATGGTAGAATTACATTTTGACAAACTTTATATAAAATAGAGTTGTAATAATAAAGTTACAAGTACCGAGGGGGTCTGGGGGTCCTCCCCCATAAAGTTTTTGAAAATTTGAACCTAAAAACTGGTATTTAACTTGTTTTGGTGTACCTAATCTGAATTTCGGGAATAAAATAAAATTCTGAAGTATTTAATTTCACAAAGAAAAAGTTAGGGGCTTGGGGGAGCAAGACCAGTTGCACCCCCTCTGTCTACACCACTGCCCATGGCAAGAAAAGGCTAAATGATATTTGTTGACTGATTAGGTCCAATTCCGTTAACGTTTCCCGCTCAATATTGCCAAGTTTTAAACACCATACATTCAAATATCGACAAATTTTCTTGATTTTAATTGATAAACTGAGCAGTTATTGTGTGTGATCTGACTAAACATTTTTATCCATGCATTTGAAATTATTTAGTAATATTTTTACTTTTTGGTGTCCAAAAGAGCAAGTCAATATTCAGCGGGTGGATTAACCGACTTGAACCACTGATTAAACTTCAGTCGAAGGGATGCTAATACTAATCAACAAACCACCTCAGTTTATTTGAAACGGCTTTAAGCACCAAAAAGGTTATGATGTTTAAATTGAATGAAGGTAGTGGTAGCATAGGACTCAAATTACATAGATATAAAAATAAATATTTCTCGGGAAAGGATTTCTCCCCAATAAAGCCGTTAAGATAACCCACCTCCTTCATGGGATATATGTTAAAGTTAATTAAATAATGTATCTTTAGTTAGAAAGTGAGTGGCAACAGTACCCCATGACAGTTTAGTGTTTACCTTTTTGTTTACTTCTTCTGATGCCGTCCGCATGAAAACGCAGCGCGTTTATATGTCTTGTCACCGATCATTTTTGTACATACTCATATCATATAATATGTAACCAAGACAATCATAATCATCTTAATAAACAAGATTAACAGGTCATGAGGCCCAGGATGCTAATTGCGCACTCGATGCAAAAAGATTGAAACTTGGTTCAGATGCCGAGGTAGATCGGATCGGCTTGCGCGTAGTTGAAAACCTGAGCATCGTCAATCGTCATGGATTCAAATAAGATTCAAGTGAAACCACTGAGTGGCAAGAGCGACTGGCCGATATGGAAGTATAGGATCCGGTTCGTGCTCAACTGCCGTGCAGACGCCCTCGAAGTTGTTGAAGGAACTCTCCCGAATCCTGATGAACCAGAAGCGGGTGCAAACGCAGCAGCCCGACAAGCTTACGACGCAGCGAAGGCAAGATATGGCAAGGCCAACAATTATGCGATGATGGTCCTCACAAACTCAATGACAGAAGAAACGGTCCAGAAGATCATTAGATTTGTAGACGCTCGAGAGGCTTGGTTGGAGCTACATAAGATCTATGAGGATTCCTCTGACAATCAACTCTACCACACATGCATGAGGTTTTTCCAGGAGGCCTGGGAAAATGGAGATATGGCTGCCCACTTATCAAAGCTGAAAAACCTTTGGGAAGAATTGAACAAGGGGCTAGAGATGAAGAGGGAGAACAGGCTGCCTGAGATGTTGCTCATCTGTAAGATACTTGACAGTTTGCCACCCTGTTATCGTCCCTTCAAATCCACCTGGCTTTTGCTGAGCGATGAAAAGAGAACTCTGGACGAGTTAACAACTCAGCTCTGTTCCCATGAAAGAGAATTAAAGAAGGACAGTGTTCCAAGCATCAAGAACGATGAACAAGAAGCTCTAGTCACCCAAGAGACTAAGATCAAAATCAGCAAAAACAGTAAGTGTGCCTATTGCCACCGTAAAGGACATTGGGTGAAAACCTGTAAAAAGTGGATCGCTGACGGAAGACCACCGAAAGCAAGCGCTTCCCATTCAAGGGATGGAGGAAGCAGGGTTGCAGCCAACTTCACCCTTGTGGCTCTGGATGAGGAAGTGAATTCTTCTGAGTCAGGATCAGAGGACTGGTTCATTGATAATGGGGCATCAAAACATGTGACCAACAGCACTCAGTATTTCTTTGATTTTGAGAAATTCCAGTCACCCCACAGCATTACAGTTGCCAGCGGCAAGGCTTTATCTGCTGTTGGGAAAGGAAAAATCAACATAGTAACTGATGTTAAAGGTGACACACATTCCATTGTTCTCAAGAATGTATGGTTCGTGCCTGAAATAAGCAAAAATCTGTTTTCGGTACTGGCTGCCCAAGATGAGAATCAGAACAGCGTGTTTGAATCAACCTATAAGGACTGTGTCTTGAAAATAGGTGGGATACCAGTGTTGCATGGAACAAGAAGTGCTGGTGGAGGCTTGTTCAAAGCTGCCATGACAACACTACCTCCAGACAGGAACATCACGGTGGACATGGCTACTGAAGATGTTCTCCAACTATATCATGAAAGATGGGGGCATCAAGACAAGAGACACGTAAAGGCTGTGCTAGAGAGGGAGTTAGACCTAAAAGTTAAGCTTGAAACCGCTATATGTGAACCCTGCGCTTATGGGAAAACACATCGACTAAAGTTTGGTCAGCGGAAAAAGGCAACTTCTCCTGGAGAACTCATTACTACTGACATTTGTGGCCCCTTCGATGAATCTCACAGAAAGTTCAGGTATTTTGCAATCTTCAAAGATAGCTTTACCAAATTCAGGTATTGCTACTTCCTTAAACATAAGTCAGAAATACAAGACATTGTGGGTGGATTCATTAACCATGCAAAGAACCTCGGGCACAATGTTAGAGAGATCCTTAGTGACAACGGGGGTGAATTTGATTGCGAGAATGTCAGAAAAGTCCTAAGGGAACTTGGAGTGACTCAGAGGCTGACTTCACCATACTGCCCAGAGCAAAATGGTAGTACTGAAAGGGACAATAGAACCATTGTTGAAATGGCCAGAACTCTGAAGTACGGAAACAAGGAAGTAGATTTCCCTAAGTCTCTATGGGCAGAATTTGTCAGCACATCTGTCTATGTTCTCAACAGAACAGGTAAATCCTCTGTTCCTGATACAACCCCTTTTGAACTGTGGATGGGCAAGAAACCAAGGATCAGACACTTGAGGATCATAGGATGTGTTTGTTTTGCCCATATCCCTTCTCAGAAGAGGAAGAAGATGGATAAGAAAGCTGTAAAAGGATACCTCATTGGTTATGATGGTGATGAGAGGTATCGAATCTATATCAAGGAAACAGGAACTGTCACTTGTTCTCGAGATGTGGTATTTGATGAAAAGCCATCAACCTCCAACCAGGAGACGTCCTTACCTTATCCATATGAACACAAAGATCCAGAAAAGGAAGATCCTGAGGAATCCAGCCTAGAAGATCCTGAGAAATCTGGCCAAGAAGATCCTGAGGAATCCAGTCAAGAACCTTGCCCAGGAAAGAACTCTGAAGATGCCAGACCAAGGAGACAGAGAAACACACCAAAGTGGACTAAAGACTTTGTCATGGAAGACTCGTTGACATATGATGAGCTGGCTGTGACAACAGACAAGCAAGAGTCCAGTTGACTGGCTGCTGGGGACAAAAGACCCAAGAATCTTCAAAGAGACCCAGAAACTCTCAAGGAAGCTTTAAACAGCAAGGATGCTGAAGAATGGAAGAAAGCGATAGACGAAGAGTTGGGAAATCTCAAGAGGAACCACACTTGGGAGGTAGTCCCCAGGCCAACAGACAGGAGAGTTGTGAAATGCAAATGGGTTTTCAGGAGGAAAATAGAAGCTGGAAGCGTGAAAAGATATAAGGCAAGACTAGTGGCTCAGGGACACACTCAAGTAGAAGGCATCGACTACAATGAGACGTTTAGCCCGGTGATCAAGTCCAAATCCATAAGAGCTTTATTGGCATATTCAGTTGAGGCCGACTGGGTAGTTCACCAACTTGATATCACCGCAGCCTACTTGAATGGCAAACTGAGAGAAACCGTTTACATGGAATTGCCAACCACTTACTTGCACCAGGGACCATCAAATGAAGTCTGCTTATTGAAGAAAAGCCTGTATGGCCTTCACCAATCAGGAAGAGAATGGAATATTTGTCTAAATAAGTTCCTCCTTTCTTTTGGCCTAAGTAGATCAAAAGCAGATCCCTGCGTGTATTTTGATGATAAAAGGAAACTCATTGTAGGAGTTTATGTGGATGATTTGCTGGTGATGTCTCCAGATGAGAAACTCATCCAGGGGTTCAAGGACAGTCTTGGTTCAAGCTTCGAGACCAAAGACCTGGGAGAAATCCACAACTTACTCTCCATCAGGATTGAGAGAGGCCAAAGTGGGTCAATGACTCTTGACCAGTCTGCATATACCAAAGAGTTACTGGAGATTACCGGTATGCTTAACTCAAGAGGTGCATCTACCCCTTTGGACCCAGGGATGAGGTACATACCTGCTACTGCGGAGGACTGCTTGGATCCTGATGGAGCATACAAGTACAGAAGAGCCATCGGAGGACTACTGTACCTGGCAGGCGGGACGAGACCTGACTTGGCCTTTGCGACCAACTACATGAGCCAGTTCAATAGCCGCCCAAGCAGAGAGCACTGGTCTGGTGTGCAGCACATCCTTAGATACTTGGCAAACACCAAGGACCTCAAGCTAACTTATACCAAGACGGGTAAGGAGCTTCAACTCTACTGCGATGCGGATTGGGCCGGCGACAGAGTGGACCGTCGCTCCTACAGTGGTTATGTAGTCATCCTGGCTGGTGGTGGAATCTCCTGGAGCAGCAAGAAGCAAAGAACTACAGCTTTGTCTTCTGTAGAAGCGGAGTACTTAGCTATGTGCTCGGCAGCTAAGGAAGCACTATGGTTCCAGAACTTCTTTGTGGAGGTCTTCAGAGAAGACGAGTGTTTCCCTCAAGAGATTTCTGTGGACAACCAAGGCGCAATTTCTTTAGCCAAGAACCACCAGACTTCCGAAAGGAATAAGCACATAGACCTCCGATATTTCTTCCTGAGGGAGAAGGTCGAGGAGGGAAAGCTTTCTTTCACCTATGTGAACACTAAAATGAACTGGGCAGATATGTTTACCAAAAGCCTAAGTAGACTTTTGCTTCTCACTCAAAGACAGGCTATTGGGTTGAAAAATTATTAAATTAAGGGGAGGTGTTAAAGTTAATTAAATAATGTATCTTTAGTTAGAAAGTGAGTGGCAACAGTACCCCATGACAGTTTAGTGTTTACCTTTTTGTTTACTTCTTCTGATGCCGTCCGCATGAAAACGCAGCGCGTTTATATGTCTTGTCACCGATCATTTTTGTACATACTCATATCATATAATATGTAACCAAGACAATCATAATCATCTTAATAAACAAGATTAACAATATATTCATGGGCTTTTTTTCCCGGAAAGGGAAAGACATCAGATCAGATGACATGGTCATCTTCGTTCTGTTCCAATATTGTGATACTTTTTAGAAAATATACCCAACATTTTTGTGTCAAAAGGTAAAAGTGATTGACCCAAAGGGGCTCTCAAAGCGGTTAAATGCCTACTTTTAAGGGTCGAATTTCTAAATTTCTTCTGGGGGAGGACCCCATAACCAGAAGGGGATCTTGCGTGACACTTTTTAAAAAATCACCAAAATTTTGAAATTTTGTGTCAAAAGGTAAAGACCCCAACCTTTAAGCAGTGGACTTTTAAAAGAAACAAGGGGGTATTTTCTTGAAACGGGAAATGAAATAGAGGGAGGCGGGAATAAATCGATATGCACAGAGCGGCAAAAATCCTAAATACGGGCCTGCTGCCCGGTCTCCCCGATATCAACTTAATTCACTTTCACTGAGGGTTACGTGCTCATGTATGTCCTTCTATGGAAGAACCGCTACTGGCATCAGCTTAAATAGGGCAAGATTAAAAGTTAATGTTCTTTTAAATACTTGGTTTTTTGTTCATTGTAAGGTGAAATATTATTAGTAAAAAGAAGTGAAAACACTCTCCAAAAGGATGCTGTGAACAATGGACAGTAAATTATACTTTTCTAGAGATCAGCCCATATACACTGAGATTTCCATTCAAATCAGTTTGATTGTTTTGGTTAAATAGAAGTCAATTTTGATTATTTTACAGAAAAACATTAGAACGAGAATATACTTTGTCTCAGATTGAGTAAATAAAATTAAAGTATTGTGAAATAAGTATGAAATTCTTTTTTAGAGGAACAATACAACACAAAAACAAATGTATCGAATAACGCTTAGATAGATTACTATGATTATATGGGAGCAACTATCCGTAGTCGGACATCGTCTTAACAACAGCCCACACTAGAAAAATAAACTAAATAAAATACATTAAGCATTTAACTTACTGGAAATAAGGACGCCACACGCCACGCGGCTCGACGTTCCATGGGCTCGACGCCAATTCAGGACAGTGAAATGTAAACAAGCCTGGTGTTGCCATTTTCAGAAAGTAGTAATATCCAATAAAATCCGAAACTAAGCGTGGCTCAATTTATAAAATACAAATTATGCTCGATTTGAAAAAATCATCAAGCTATCAAAAGGAATCTTGATGAAATTTTAAATGTAAAATTTCTTAGCTATGAAGGTATCACGAACGACAAATATAGACTATACCGCCCATCTATTCTGTTGGTTAATGCGTGGCCGTGGGGTATATCTCGCTCGTAATTTAAGTTCTCATTTACCCTCGCTCTGCTTTATTTTTGCTTATTTAACTTCATTAATAGTTCACGTTTTGACATTATTTGTCCTTTAATTTATGCACTAATGCATGCATGTTAATTATTTTGTGGAGACAATATATCATTTAGAGGCATTTTTCACTGTCGAGATAATGCATTTTTGTCGCTTTTAACCCATTAAACACTTTCTATATATTTTTCTTTGATATAATCTTAAATTGGACTTCAAATTATACATCATATCAAATTTTCAAGCGATTTGTTACATATTTAGGGTTTTTTTTTAAGGCGAATAAGAAAACGTTATTTTGAGTAAAAAACACAAGTCCGAAAAAGCCCAATAATTGGTATTTAATAATAAGTTTGAAATTTTTTAAATTTTTATTATGGTAATAGAGTAATATGGTAAGCTTTTTCCAGAAATTCTAGTTGCCATGTTCATTCTGGCGTCATCTAGGAATTTTTGAACACAAAAGTGATTAACTTGTCTTCATAGGAATTCATTACGTTTTTCGGGCTATGTGAAAAAGGAGGAATGGGTAAAAATATAAATAGACCCCCAAGTGTTTTACATCATCGTGTTCACATCATTTGGTAGATTAAGAATATGTAAAGCATAAGGAGATTGGCTCCTTATTTTGGGAGTTTTTCCGGTTTTATTGGAAAACTTTAATTGGGCGTCACGTCCTTAATTTTAGAGATAGGGTTCTGAAATTTTAGTATGTGTACCTCTTTAATATTTCCTATTGAATGATGTATTAAACTAAGGGGTTAGACCCATATTTCAAGGTTTTGAGACAACGTGCTCGTTTTTATTTTCCATTTCTAATGCTCTCAACTCTTTATCTGTAGAAGAAACGGTGTCTCTTTAACAAGATTTTAAGAGTTCTTCAAGATTATGCTTATAACTAAGCTCTCTGACGATTATTTTGGGAGAAATTCGTGAAAACATGTCTTGGATAACCAAAAAATGAATTATCTGGATTGCGCAAATTTCATAACATCTCTTAGTTAAACGTATTGTTCGAAACCGCTTTTTATATGCTTTCAGGAAATATAAACCACTTAGCTAGGCTTCCAATATATCCGGAGCTATTCAACGTCCAAGTTAGTACATTTAGGCTTAATGTGCCATCAGGCACCTGCTGACGAAAATTCACAATACCTACAAGGTCTGGGTTTGCGCATGCGCCACAAAGAAGGACATATTTAAGATCTAAACAAGTTTTCCATGTACTGAATCCCCGCTGGCTCAGTGGTGTAATGCGTGGTCAACATGCGGTAGGTCGCGGGTTCAAATCCCAGCCCTCAACATTTTTTTAATACTTCCGAAAAATAGCTATATTTTTACTCCAGAAAATGAATATACTACAGGACCTGTGGATAGCACAATATTATTTTATTTAATTACAAATATAGTAAATAATCATCTTTGCTGAAATTCATAATTTTTATTCCATCGTCCAGGAAGCAGAACTTACAAGCTTTTACCACTTGCAACCCCCCACCCAATCTATTTTTATCTGATTTTTATTATCATCAGTCATTATGATTTTTCTTTATTTGCCAAAAATTATTTACGATACGCGTATGCGACACCAACTAACAATGTTTTTTATATAATAAATTCATTACATAGAGAGTTGCCAATATGGTTCCGTGGGTAGGGCACGCACTTGGCATTCAGAAGGTCCCGGGTTCGATTCCCAAGTTCCGATCTTTTTAGTTTTACTCAAGAAATATAAAAAATATTCTACAGGACCTGTGGAATAGCACAACAGCATTTTATTTAATTGCAAATTTTTTAAATAATTTTCGTTCCTGATTTTCATAATTTTTATTCCATCTTCACGCTTTCGCACATTTGAAAAAATAACAAATAAAAATACCCTAAATCTAGTACAAAAGTGTTTTTGAAAAAAACCATGGCCAGAAACGTTTATTCGCTATCTAGCGGATATGTTTTTAAGGTCCCCTATCCAGTCACGGCTGACTGATGGATTCATAATACTAGTATACAATCCATGTGAAATGTTATTTCTGCAAATTAACACGATGCACTTGCATAAGGTCCCCTTTGGAGATTTAACTTATTACAGATATTTATATACTTTAGACAGAGATTTTAATGCTGATAACACCTATTTTTTCTAAAATTAGAAAAAAATTAAATGAAATTCACAATTGCATGAAGTTTGAAATTTTTATGTATTTTCAGGTTATTTTGTGAATTTTTTACTTGAAATCAGAAATACCTCAATATAATCTTACTAAAACATGTCGTCACTAATCGGTCACACGGTGAAATCACAGAGACGTCACGCGGTGACTAAGGGGTGACGGTCACCTCGAGGAGTCACAATGACGTTGCAGAGTGTTCACACAAGTTCTATTAGATGGTGGTCACAATGTGACCTCTTTGTGTAGACGCATTTCAGTCACTCTGTGACCTGTGACTTGTGTGACCCTCAGTGACCTTATAGTGACGTCACTGTGACTTTTGTGTTATTAGGGTCGTGCCTGACGTCCCTTTTTAGGGACGCTTTTCGAGGGTCCAAAATAAGGTCAAGATAAAATATTTTGGAAAAATAAAAAAACACCCCAACTGATTTAATGTATAAACAGTAATATATATCGGAATTGAATTTTTTTTAAAATAACAACTAGGATTTTTAAGCTTTTTCTTTTAAAATTTTTAAAAAAGCACTTTTCTGAAAAATTCTATCTTCCAACTTTAAAAAAAAGTTAAATTTTTTTAAAATTCTGCTTTCTTCTTGTGTTCTTTATGTTCTATGAAGATCAGAGATACATCAGTGCAAATTTTTATTCAAAGGAACAATTTTTGTAGAAATAGGAGGATTTTAAAAAAACGTCCCTAAAAAGGGACGTCAGGCAGTAATGGGTTAAAAATTGATGTAAAAAATTTTAAATCCGGGTCCTTAAAAGTCGATATAGCGAAACACATCAAAATTTGAATATCAGGATTCTGATATTCAAGATAACCCTCCATATGACCCAATAAATTAAACCATATATGGCCGCCGATGTGGGGATAAAATAGGTTTTTATTCAGTCCCCTTAAAAATTACTTAATATTTTATATTGATGTGGAAAATTTTGATTCTTGCCCCCCAAAGTCAACACAACCATTTCTCGATGTTCGAATATCAGAATTCTGATATTCGACATTATTCAATTTGAATACATCCATCACAAAATATGTGGCCGCCGATGTGGTGTTGTAATAGATTTTTATTTATCCCCGTTAATGTAATTTAATATTAAAAATTGATGTAAAAATTTTTAAATCCGGGTCCTTAAAAGTCAATATAGCGAAACACATCAAAATTTGAATATCAGGATTCTGATATTCAAGATAACCCTCCATATGACCCCATAAATTAAAACATATATGGCAACCGATGTGGTGATAAAATAGATTTTTATTCAGTCCCCTTAAAAATTACTTAATATTTTATATTGATGTGGAAAATTTTGATTCTTGCCCCTCAAAAGTGAATACAACCATATCTCGATGTTCGAATATCAGAATTCTGATATTCGACATGATTCAATATGACCACTTCTATCACAAAATATGTTGCCGCCGATGTGGTGTTGTAATAGATTTTTATTTATCCCCGTTAATGTAATTTAATATTAAAAATTGATGTAAAAAATTTTAAATCCGGGTCCTTAAAAGTCGATATAGCGAAACACATCAAAATTTAAATATCAGGATTCTGATATTCAAGATAACCCTCCATATGACCCAATAAATTAAACCATATATGGCCACCGATGTGGGGATAAAATAGGTTTTTATTCAGTCCCCTTAAAAATTACTTAATATTTTATATTGATGTGGAAAATTATGATTCTTGCCCCCCAAAGTCAACACAACCATTTCTCGATGTTCGAATATCATAATTCTGATATTCGACATTATTCAATTTGATTACATCCATCACAAAATATGTGGCCCCCGATGTGGTGTTGTAGTAGATTTTTATTTATCCCCGTTATTGTAATTTAATATTAAAAATTGATGTAAAAAATTTTAAATCCGGGTCCTTAAAAGTCGATATAGCAAAACACATCAAAATTTGAATATCAGGATTCTGATATTCAAGATAACCCTCCATATGACCCCATAAATTAAACCATATATGGCCGCCGATATGGGGATCAAACAGATTTTTATTCAGTCCCCTTAAAAATTACTTAATACTTTATATTGATGTAGAAAATTTTGATTCTAGCCCCTCAAAAGTGAGTACAACCATATCTCGATGTTCGAATATCAGAATTCTGATATTCGACATGATTCAATATGACCACTTCTATCACAAAATATTTTGCCGCCGATGGGGTGTTGTAATAGATTTTTATTTATACCCGTTAATGTAATTTAATATTAATAGTTGATGTAAAAATTTTTAAATCCGTGGCCTTAAAATTAGATATAGCGAAACGCATCAAAATTCGAATATCAGGATTCTGATATTCAAGATAACCCTCCATATGACCCCATAAATTAAACCATATAGGGCCGCCGATATGGGGATCAAATAGATTTTTATTCAGTCCCCTTAAAAATTACTTAATACTTTATATTGATGTAGAAAATTTTGATTCTTGCCCCTCAAAAGTGAGTACAACCATATCTCGATGTTCGAATATCAGAATTCTGATATTCGACATGATTCAATATGACCACTTCTATCACAAAATATGTTGCCGCCGATGTGGTGTTGTAATAGATTTTTATTTATCCCCGTTAATGCAATTTAATATTAAAAATTGATGTAAAAAATTTTAAATTCGGGTCCTTAAAAGTCGATATAGCGAAACACATCAAAATTCGAATATCAGGATTCTGATATTCAAGATAACCCTCCATATGACCCCATAAATTAAACCATATGTGGCCGCCAATGTGGGGATAAAATAGATTTTTATTCAGTCCCCTTAAAAATTACTTAATATTTTATATTGATGTGGAAAATTTTGATTCTTGCCCCCCAAAGTCAACACAACCATTTCTCGATGTTCGAATATCAGAATTCTGATATTCGACATTATTCAATTTGAATACATCCATCACAAAATATGTGGCCGCCGATGTGGTGTTGTAATAGATTTTTATTTATCCCCGTTAATGTAATTTAATATTAAAAATTGATGTAAAAAATTTTAAATCCGGGTCCTTAAAAGTCGATATAGCGAAACACATCAAAATTTGAATATCAGGATTCTGATATTCAAGATAACCCTCCATATGACCCCATAAATTAAAACATATATGGCAACCGATGTGGTGATAAAATAGATTTTTATTCAGTCCCCTTAAAAATTACTTAATATTTTATATTGATGTGGAAAATTTTGATTTTTGCCCCCCAAAGTAAACACAACCATTTCTCGATGTTCGAATATCAGAATTCTGATATTCGACATTATTCAATATGAATACATCCATCACAAAATATGTTGCCGCCGATGTGGTGTTGAAATAGATTTTTATTTATCCCCGTTAATGTAATTTAATATTAAAAATTGATGTAAAAAATTTTAAATCCGGGTCCTTAAAAGTCGATATAGCGAAACACATCAAAATTTGAATATCAGGATTCTGATATTCAAGATAACCCTCCATATGACCCCATAAATTAAAACATATATGGCAACCGATGTGGTGATAAAATAGATTTTTATTCAGTCCCCTTAAAAATTACTTAATATTTTATATTGATGTGGAAAATTTTGATTTTTGCCCCCCAAAGTAAACACAACCATTTCTCGATGTTCGAATATCAGAATTCTGATATTCGACATTATTCAATATGAATACATCCATCACAAAATATGTTGCCGCCGATGTGGTGTTGAAATAGATTTTTATTTATCCCCGTTAATGTAATTTAATATTAAAAATTGATGTAAAAAATTTTAAATCCGGGTCCTTAAAAGTCGATATAGCGAAACACATAAAAATTTGAATATCAGGATTCTGATATTCAAGATAACCTTCCATATGACCCCATAAATTAAACCATATATGGCCGCCGATGTGGGGATAAAATAGGTTTTTATTCAGTCCCCTTAAAAATTACTTAATATTTTATATTGATGTGGAAAATTTTGATTCTTGCCCCCCAAAGTCAACACAACCATTTCTCGATGTTCGAATATCAGAATTCTGATATTCGACATTATTCAATTTGAATACATCCATCACAAAATATGTGGCCGCCGATGTGGTGTTGTAATAGATTTTTATTTATCCCCGTTAATGTAATTTAATATTAAAAATTGATGTAAAAAATTTTAAATCCGGGTCCTTAAAAGTCGATATAGCGAAACACATCAAAATTTGAATATCAGGATTCTGATATTCAAGATAACCCTCCATATGACCCCATAAATTAAAACATATATGGCAACCGATGTGGTGATAAAATAGATTTTTATTCAGTCCCCTTAAAAATTACTTAATATTTTATATTGATGTGGAAAATTTTGATTTTTGCCCCCCAAAGTAAACACAACCATTTCTCGATGTTCGAATATCAGAATTCTGATATTCGACATTATTCAATATGAATACATCCATCACAAAATATGTTGCCGCCGATGTGGTGTTGAAATAGATTTTTATTTATCCCCGTTAATGTAATTTAATATTAAAAATTGATGTAAAAAATTTTAAATCCGGGTCCTTAAAAGTCGATATAGCGAAACACATCAAAATTTGAATATCAGGATTCTGATATTCAAGATAACCCTCCATATGACCCCATAAATTAAAACATATATGGCAACCGATGTGGTGATAAAATAGATTTTTATTCAGTCCCCTTAAAAATTACTTAATATTTTATATTGATGTGGAAAATTTTGATTTTTGCCCCCCAAAGTCAACACAACCATTTCTCGATGTTCGAATATCAGAATTCTGATATTCGACATTATTCAATATGAATACATCCATCACAAAATATGTTGCCGCCGATGTGGTGTTGAAATAGATTTTTATTTATCCCCGTTAATGTAATTTAATATTAAAAATTGATGTAAAAAATTTTAAATCCTGGTCCTTAAAAGTCGATATAGCGAAACACATAAAAATTTGAATATCAGGATTCTGATATTCAAGATAACCTTCCATATGACCCCATAAATTAAACCATATATGGCCGCAAATGTGGGGATCAAATAGATTTTTATTCAGTCCCCTTAAAAATTACTTAATATTTTATATTGATGTGGAAAATTTTGATTCTTGCCCCCCAAAGTCAACACAACCATTTCTCGATGTTCCAATATCAGAATTCTGATATTCGACATTATTCAATATGCATACATACATCACAAAATATTTGGCCGCCGATGTGGTGTTGTAATAGATTTTTATTTATCCCCGTTAATGTAATTTAATATTAAAAGTTGATGTAGAAATTTTTAAATCCGTGGCCTTAAAATTCGATATAGCGAAACGCCTCAAAATTCGAATATCAGGATTCTGATATTCAAGATAATCCTCCATATGACCCCATAAATTAAAACATATATGGCAACCGATGTGGTGATAAAATATATTTTTATTCAGTCCCCTTAAAAATTACTTAATATTTTATATTGATGTGGAAAATTTTGATTTTTGCCCCCCAAAGTCAACACAACCATTTCTCGATGTTCGAATATCAGAATTCTGATATTCGACATTATTCGATATGAATACATCCATCACAAAATATGTTGCCGCCGATGTGGTGTTGAAATAGATTTTTATTAATCCCCGTTAATGTAATTTAATATTAAAAATTGATGTAAAAAATTTTAAATCCGGGTCCTTAAAAGTCGATATAGCGAAACACATAAAAATTTGAATATCAGGATTCTGATATTCAAGATAACCTTCCATATGACCCCATAAATTAAACCATATATGGCCGCGGATGTGGGGATCAAATAGATTTTTATTCAGTCCCCTTAAAAATTACTTAATATTTTATATTGATGTGGAAAATTTCGATTCTTGCCCCCCAAAGTCAACACAACCATTTCTCGATGTTCGAATATCAGAATTCTGATATTCGACATGATTAAAGACCACTTCTATCATGAAATATGTTTCCGCCGATGTGGAGTTGTAATGGATTTTTATTTATCCCCGTTAATGTAATTTAATATTAAAAATTGATGTAAAAAATTTTAAATCCGGGTCCTTAAAAGTCGATATAGCGAAAAACATCAAAATTTGAATATCAGGATTCTGATATTCAAGATAACCCTCCATATGACCCAATAAATTAAACCATATATGGCCGCCGATATGGGGATCAAATAGATTTTTATTCAGTCCCCTTAAAAATTACTTAATACTTTATATTGATGTAGAAAATTTTGATTCTTGCCCCTCAAAAGTGAGTACAACCATATCTCGATGTTCGAATATCAGAATTCTGATATTCGACATGATTCAATATGACCACTTCTATCACAAAATATGTTGCCGCCGATGTGGTGTTGTAATAGATTTTTATTTATCCCCGTTAATGCAATTTAATATTAAAAATTGATGTAAAAAATTTTAAATTCGGGTCCTTAAAAGTCGATATAGCGAAACACATCAAAATTCGAATATCAGGATTCTGATATTCAAGATAACCCTCCATATGACCCCATAAATTAAACCATATGTGGCCGCCAATGTGGGGATAAAATAGATTTTTATTCAGTCCCCTTAAATTACTTAATTTTATATTGATGTTGAAAATTTTGATTCTTGCTCCTCAAAAGTGAGTACAATCATATCTCTATGTTCGAATATCAGAATTCTGATATTCGACATGATTAAAGACCACTTCTATCATGAAATATGTTTCCGCCGATGTGGAGTTGTAATGGATTTTTATTTATCCCCGTTAATGTAATTTAATATTAAAAATTGATGTAAAAAATTTTAAATCCGGGTCCTTAAAAGTCGATATAGCGAAACACATCAAAATTTGAATATCAGGATTCTGATATTCAAGATAACCCTCCATATGACCCAATAAATTAAACCATATGTGGCCGCCAATGTGGGGATAAAATAGATTTTTATTCAGTCCCCTTAAATTACTTAATTTTATATTGATGTTGAAAATTTTGATTCTTGCTCCTCAAAAGTGAGTACAATCATATCTCGATGTTCGAATATCAGAATTCTGATATTCGACATGATTCAATATGACCACTTCTATCACAAAATATTTTGCCGCCGATGGGGTGTTGTAATAGATTTTTATTTATACCCGTTAATGTAATTTAATATTAATAGTTGATGTAAAAATTTTTAAATCCGTGGCCTTAAAATTAGATATAGCGAAACGCATCAAAATTCGAATATCAGGATTCTGATATTCAAGATAACCCTCTATATGACCCCATAAATTAAACCATATAGGGCCGCCGATATGGGGATCAAATAGATTTTTATTCAGTCCCCTTAAAAATTACTTAATACTTTATATTGATGTAGAAAATTTTGATTCTTGCCCCTCAAAAGTGAGTACAACCATATCTCGATGTTCGAATATCAGAATTCTGATATTCGACATGATTCAATATGACCACTTCTATCACAAAATATGTTGCCGCCGATGTGGTGTTGTAATAGATTTTTATTTATCCCCGTTAATGCAATTTAATATTAAAAATTGATGTAAAAAATTTTAAATTCGGGTCCTTAAAAGTCGATATAGCGAAACACATCAAAATTCGAATATCAGGATTCTGATATTCAAGATAACCCTCCATATGACCCCATAAATTAAACCATATGTGGCCGCCAATGTGGGGATAAAATAGATTTTTATTCAGTCCCCTTAAAAATTACTTAATATTTTATATTGATGTGGAAATTTTTGATTCTTGCCCCCCAAAGTCAACACAACCATTTCTCGATGTTCGAATATCAGAATTCTGATATTCGACATTATTCAATTTGAATACATCCATCACAAAATATGTGGCCGCCGATGTGGTGTTGTAATAGATTTTTATTTATCCCCGTTAATGTAATTTAATATTAAAAATTGATGTAAAAAATTTTAAATCCGGGTCCTTAAAAGTCGATATAGCGAAACACATCAAAATTTGAATATCAGGATTCTGATATTCAAGATAACCCTCCATATGACCCCATAAATTAAAACATATATGGCAACCGATGTGGTGATAAAATAGATTTTTATTCAGTCCCCTTAAAAATTACTTAATATTTTATATTGATGTGGAAAATTTTGATTTTTGCCCCCCAAAGTAAACACAACCATTTCTCGATGTTCGAATATCAGAATTCTGATATTCGACATTATTCAATATGAATACATCCATCACAAAATATGTTGCCGCCGATGTGGTGTTGAAATAGATTTTTATTTATCCCCGTTAATGTAATTTAATATTAAAAATTGATGTAAAAAATTTTAAATCCGGGTCCTTAAAAGTCGATATAGCGAAACACATAAAAATTTGAATATCAGGATTCTGATATTCAAGATAACCTTCCATATGACCCCATAAATTAAACCATATATGGCCGCCGATGTGGGGATAAAATAGGTTTTTATTCAGTCCCCTTAAAAATTACTTAATATTTTATATTGATGTGGAAAATTTTGATTCTTGCCCCCCAAAGTCAACACAACCATTTCTCGATGTTCGAATATCAGAATTCTGATATTCGACATTATTCAATTTGAATACATCCATCACAAAATATGTGGCCGCCGATGTGGTGTTGTAATAGATTTTTATTTATCCCCGTTAATGTAATTTAATATTAAAAATTGATGTAAAAAATTTTAAATCCGGTACCTTAAAAGTCGATATAGCGAAACACATCAAAATTTGAATATCAGGATTCTGATATTCAAGATAACCCTCCATATGACCCCATAAATTAAAACATATATGGCAACCGATGTGGTGATAAAATAGATTTTTATTCAGTGCCCTTAAAAATTACTTAATATTTTATATTGATGTGGAAAATTTTGATTCTTGCCCCTCAAAAGTGAGTACAATCATATCTCTATGTTCGAATATCAGAATTCTGATATTCGACATGATTAAAGACCACTTCTATCACGAAATATGTTTCCGCCGATGTGGAGTCGTAATAGATTTTTATTTATCCCCGTTAATGTAATTTAATATTAAAAATTGATGTAAAAATTTTTAAATCCGTGGCCTTAAAATTCGATATAGCGAAACACATCAAAATTTGAATATCAGGATTCTGATATTCAAGATAATCCTCCATATGACCCCATAAATTAAACAATATGTGCGCGCCGATATGGGGATAAAATAGATTTTTTTCAGTCATCTTAAAAATTACTTAATATTTTATATTGATGTTGAAAATTTTGATTCTTGCCCCTCAAAAGTGAGTACAATCATATCTCTATGTTCGAATATCAGAATTCTGATATTCGACATGATTAAAGACCACTTCTATCACGAAATATGTTTCCGCCGATGTGGAGTCGTAATAGATTTTTATTTATCCCCGTTAATGTAATTTAATATTAAAAATTGATGTAAAAAATTTTAAATCCGGGTCCTTAAAAGTCGATATAGCGAAAAACATCAAAATTTGAATATCAGGATTCTGATATTCAAGATAACCCTCCATATGACCCAATAAATTAAACCATATATGGCCGCCGATATGGGGATCAAATAGATTTTTATTCAGTCCCCTTAAAAATTACTTAATACTTTATATTGATGTAGAAAATTTTGATTCTTGCCCCTCAAAAGTGAGTACAACCATATCTCGATGTTCGAATATCAGAATTCTGATATTCGACATGATTCAATATGACCACTTCTATCACAAAATATGTTGCCGCCGATGTGGTGTTGTAATAGATTTTTATTTATCCCCGTTAATGCAATTTAATATTAAAAATTGATGTAAAAAATTTTAAATTCGGGTCCTTAAAAGTCGATATAGCGAAACACATCAAAATTCGAATATCAGGATTCTGATATTCAAGATAACCCTCCATATGACCCCATAAATTAAACCATATGTGGCCGCCAATGTGGGGATAAAATAGATTTTTATTCAGTCCCCTTAAATTACTTAATTTTATATTGATGTTGAAAATTTTGATTCTTGCTCCTCAAAAGTGAGTACAATCATATCTCTATGTTCGAATATCAGAATTCTGATATTCGACATGATTAAAGACCACTTCTATCATGAAATATGTTTCCGCCGATGTGGAGTTGTAATGGATTTTTATTTATCCCCGTTAATGTAATTTAATATTAAAAATTGATGTAAAAAATTTTAAATCCGGGTCCTTAAAAGTCGATATAGCGAAACACATCAAAATTTGAATATCAGGATTCTGATATTCAAGATAACCCTCCATATGACCCAATAAATTAAACCATATATGGCCGCCGATGTGGGGATAAAATAGGTTTTTATTCAGTCCCCTTAAAAATTACTTAATATTTTATATTGATGTGGAAAATTTTGATTCTTGCCCCCCAAAGTCAACACAACCATTTCTCGATGTTCGAATATCAGAATTCTGATATTCGACATTATTCAATTTGAATACATCCATCACAAAATATGTGGCCGCCGATGTGGTGTTGTAATAGATTTTTATTTATCCCCGTTAATGTAATTTAATATTAAAAATTGATGTAAAAAATTTTAAATCCGGTACCTTAAAAGTCGATATAGCGAAACACATCAAAATTTGAATATCAGGATTCTGATATTCAAGATAACCCTCCATATGACCCCATAAATTAAAACATATATGGCAACCGATGTGGTGATAAAATAGATTTTTATTCAGTCCCCTTAAAAATTACTTAATATTTTATATTGATGTGGAAAATTTTGATTTTTGCCCCCCAAAGTCAACACAACCATTTCTCGATGTTCCAATATCAGAATTCTGATATTCGACATTATTCAATATGCATACATACATCACAAAATATTTGGCCGCCGATGTGGTGTTGTAATAGATTTTTATTTATCCCCGTTAATGTAATTTAATATTAAAAGTTGATGTAGAAATTTTTAAATCCGTGGCCTTAAAATTCGATATAGCGAAACGCCTCAAAATTCGAATATCAGGATTCTGATATTCAAGATAATCCTCCATATGACCCCATAAATTAAACCATATGTGGCCGCCGATGTTGGGATAAAATACATTTTTATTCAGTCCCCTTAAAATAACTTAATATTAATATTGATGTTGAAAATTTTGATTCTTGCCCCTCAAAAGTGAGTACAACCATATCTCGATGTTCGAATATCAGAATTCTGATATTCGACATTATTCAATTTGAATACATCCATCACAAAATATGTGGCCGCCGATGTGGTGTTGTAATAGATTTTTATTTATCCCCGTTAATGTAATTTAATATTAAAAATTTATGTAAAAAATTTTAAATCCGGGTCCTTAAAAGTCGATATAGCGAAACACATCAAAATTTGAATATCAGGATTCTGATATTCAAGATAACCCTCCATATGACCCCATAAATTAAAACATATATGGCAACCGATGTGGTGATAAAATATATTTTTATTCAGTCCCCTTAAAAATTACTTAATATTTTATATTGATGTGGAAAATTTTGATTTTTGCCCCCCAAAGTCAACACAACCATTTCTCGATGTTCGAATATCAGAATTCTGATATTCGACATTATTCAATATGAATACATCCATCACAAAATATGTTGCCGCCGATGTGGTGTTGAAATAGATTTTTATTTATCCCCGTTAATGTAATTTAATATTAAAAATTGATGTAAAAAATTTTAAATCCGGGTCCTTAAAAGTCGATATAGCGAAACACATAAAAATTTGAATATCAGGATTCTGATATTCAAGATAACCTTCCATATGACCCCATAAATTAAACCATATATGGCCGCGGATGTGGGGATCAAATAGATTTTTATTCAGTCCCCTTAAAAATTACTTAATATTTTATATTGATGTGGAAAATTTCGATTCTTGCCCCCCAAAGTCAACACAACCATTTCTCGATGTTCGAATATCAGAATTCTGATATTCGACATGATTAAAGACCACTTCTATCATGAAATATGTTTCCGCCGATGTGGAGTTGTAATGGATTTTTATTTATCCCCGTTAATGTAATTTAATATTAAAAATTGATGTAAAAAATTTTAAATCCGGGTCCTTAAAAGTCGATATAGCGAAACACATCAAAATTTGAATATCAGGATTCTGATATTCAAGATAACCCTCCATATGACCCAATAAATTAAACCATATATGGCCGCCGATGTGGGGATAAAATAGGTTTTTATTCAGTCCCCTTAAAAATTACTTAACCCTTTATGCCCCGACGGGACTTATAAGTCCCGCTTAATTTAAAGCTGAATAAAACTAAAAATATTCCATGAATTCGAATGAAACTCGTCAGTCCATACAGCTATTCCGTCTCCTAATGATATCTAGATGTCAGCACTACCTAGACCGTCGATTTCATTTAGATATTTGAGAGCCATTTCGTCTTGTGCTGTAGTTTGGATCGCCATTGTTGCTGCAAAATTGTGCTCCTGTTTATGAGTGTCGAATCAATAGATTAATAATTGGTAAGTACTTTATACTTTTTCTATCTACTCATTATGAACTCTCTTGTAATTTTAATTAAAATCGGAATCAATTGAGTGTTTTTTTAAATTTTTATACATTATTTTTTATGCGGGACTTAGAAGTCCCGTTGGGTCTTACCGATCCTGGTACTATCTTAGTATCATAATATTCCTAGTATAGTACTATCTTTTTTGTTTGAATTATGTCATTGCGTTTTTGTTTAATTTATTTTTAGCACTTGAAAACATAAAATAATCCTTATTTATTCCAATTTTTAGGATCTTGTTAGTTTTATTATTGAGTATTTACAAACTTTTAGATTTTTTTCTGTTTTACAAAACTCTAAATTTGATTTCTTATATTTATAGAATAATGAATATTACTCCCCAAGAAACGGAAGTCGGGAGCATTTTCTGTTTCTATGGATATAAGAAAACAGAATCAAGGGGCTCATGGGCCAATATTTGTCAAAAATAGAGGATGCTGCAAAATATGTTCTTCAAAAAAAATTGAGTCGCGTCCTCATTCCCAATGTACCCTATATAACTTATTTCTCTGTATTAATGAAAAAAGAACTGTTTTCATGAGTACCATAATTGATGAAATAAAAATGCATTATTCTATTGAATGTGTTTCATTTTTTATACTTAGTCATTTCCTAAGTCCACTCAAAAGTTCATTCCCTAAGTCCCAACGGGACTCATAAGTCCCATGTAATATTTTAGGCAATAGGGTAGTTTCCCATTTTCTGTTTTATTTTTTTCCTGGTAGAATATAGTGAAAAAAGTTGTTATCAAAAATCCCGAGGTCGCTACGACTTTAATTTAATTTTTTATTAATTTTTAAAGAGAATGCGCAGTCACAGTGCTTAAAAACGCGCTACTGCGCAGATACGTCATTTGGTAGTATCCGAGGTTTCGCCGATCGCGCGCTCTTATTTTTCCCAATAGAAAGCACGTGCATCAGTAAAAAAGAATGGATTCCGAAGTAAAAAAAGCTTATGAATACTGCATTGTGCCAGGATGTGCAAAAACACATAGTAAAAGGTTCTTAATCGTTCCAAGAAACAAAAAATTGAGGAAGAAATGGTTCAAAGCCTGTATGAAGGATAAAATGGGCTCCGCTACTTCCAAACTCTACTATTGTGGAGACCCTTTTAAAGTATCCATTTGGCACTATTAAAAAACATAGTGTAGTAAACATGTAGCGCTTCTTATTTGTTTCATAATTTATAGTTCTTTTGATAACACAAATTGCTCACGAAAGATATTAAGTTGTCCGAAAAGTTCTGACAGTTTTGAATTTTTTTTGAAAAACTGGTAATAGGTGGAGATTTCAAACAAAGGGGATTGTGGTTAACGTATATTTAAGAATACAATGTATGGTTTTGGTAGGGGTATTATTTCTTTTCAAAATTGCGGCTACAAAAGAAGACCGCAAACGACGCTTTTCGTAAAATTTATTTGGCCGCTTTAAGATCTGGGAATGCATGATTAAAATGGCTACTGAAAGTTAAGTTGTATATTTTCAATGTTATTAAGATGTCAAAGTTTTGAGATGATAATAATAAGTTTAAGAGGAGAAATTTTTATCTCAAACAAAACATCTATTGGGAAAAACTTCTCTCGGTATTTGTTAGTCATTTGAAGAAAATTTTCTGTAAACTATATCAAAATCAACACAAGAAAGCTTACACATAGACACAGCTATTTAGTAATATGTCTTAAGTTAAATTATCTTAAGTTAAATTATAGATCCAGAAATCAGTGCGATATTTAAGCACGCATTATTTTAGCTTGTGAGAATTGCACTCGCTAAATTACGGTAAAGCGCGAATGAATATTTTTGAATAAACTAAAAATGCAACACTTATTGTTCGAAGTTGGAAACAAATAAAACATTGATATTATGGAAAAGACTCTCAGCTCTCAATGTTCAGAGAAACATCTGTCTTGATTTTATTTCATGCCAGCTGCTCAACGGAACGAGGGAAGTACTAAAGAACTATGGACAATTACTAGTTTGTACAGTTTTAGAGCTAAAATTACTATCTTAAACTTATCGAATCATCTCAAAACTTTAACGTATTAATTTAAACATTATTAATAAACAGCAATCGAGCATATCGAGTTTACAAATTACAAGTGCGCTTCCCGAACTTATTTCCCCCGGCCAATATGATAACACAGGTCCGCAAAAAAAAAATTTCCGAGCTGTTTGGACTATTTCACCTAAACCTTATGATTTTTGGTGCGCTGAATCCAAAAATGACCTCCATTTTGCCCAGGGACGTCACGTTTTTTGACAATTCAGGTCTTTAGGTTTTTTTGGAAATGCCTTAAAATTTTGAAAAATTGACTCTTAACACTATTTTTTTTATTCAAATATTTCCATAAAACCTTTTATGGTTTTTGATGTGCTGAATCTAAAATTGCCCTCCATTTTATAATAAGACTTCACCTTTCTTCACAATTTAACAAAAATGCCAATTTTTTTAAGAAAATGAAAGTATCTTTTAAAAAAATTATTTTTCGACTCAAACTTTATCTGAATATCATTTTCATGTGTTTTGGTGTGCTGAATCCAAATATGACCTCTTTTTATTTTTAAAACATCGCATTTTGTAACAAATTGAGCAAATATAGCAACATTTCTAAAAAAAAATGTAAAAACACTTAAGAAGTAGATTTTTTAATCCAAATTTATTAATGAGGTGATTAGTTTTAATGTTTTTTGGATCCCTGAACTCAAAAATGATCTCTGTTTTGCCCTAGAATGGCATGTTTCCCGACTTTTTAGGTATGATTGTAAAATAAGTTAATATTTCAATTTTAATAAAAATATGCTTATAAAATAAATTTTTTATTACATATTCTTCATAAAAATCATTATATAACTAAAATAAACTCATTTACACACTCTTCAGCCAATTTTTCCACCTTATGAAGCTCTTCTTGGTAAATTTACCCTTGTGATTATCAACAAGAACGTTTCTTTGAACTATACAACAAAAATCCTTCATTATTGCACGATTAAGTCTTGCCTAATATTTTATTTCAATCTCTATAATTATCTCTAAATATCCTGATGAGATAGTTTACTATGTGCATCATTCACAGCTCCTAATTTTTAAAAAGGGAGGAGCTAGAAATGTTCAAAAACTATAAAAAAATGGGAAAATTCGAATATAATGTTGCAATTTGTGGAAAATCCTGACGTATAGGATTTTTTCAATATTTTTTTCGTTATCAGCACACCAAAATACATAGGAAATCGTAATAATTGTTCAAACAGCTTTTTCATTGCAAACCTGTGTACTTTCTATTCTTTCAAACTCTTTTCGCATTAACAAAAAACAATGGGCAGGCAGGTGATTTTTGCAGTATGCAATTGTGCAGGTTTAAAACCATATGCTGTGCATCAGCCAAGTTCCAGGCATTGGTGATTCATGGAGCTACAGCCTGCGAATCAACGAAAAATCTAACTTTTCAAGATGAGGGATAGAAAAACTTGTGAAAAAGGTGCAATAAATGGTTCATTTCAAGGTGATTACGTTGAAATGTAACTAAATATGTTTGTAACCTTCGATAATTATCTTATTTTTAAATATTCATTAGTTTTTTTTATTTTTTAAACCATCAAAAAGGGGAATATGTCGAAAAAGAAGATTTCTCTATGGGTTGGCGGGAAATATAAGACCGAGGTGCGCGCTTGTAAACTCGATATCTAATAGATAAAAAATGTCTGATTTTTTTTCCAGAAAACATGTTAACTGATTCTCAAAGATGTAACTAGTTACCAATAGTAAAATTATTTCAAAATTCCTACTACTTTTTTCAGGATCAAAACGGGAGTTGAAAATAAAACTACCCTATCACAATGCTGGAGTGTACTCGAACTAAAAATGCTCTTTATTAATATAAATATAATAGATTTTTAAAACTTTAAAAACAGAATACGAAATAGTACTCATCTTGCTTGTTTAACTCCTCTATTTCTGGTTTATTGAACAGTGTATCGTTTCTAAGGAAATCAACCGAAGTTAAAACCGAAATTTTCGGCGAATTATTCGAATCTGCTCGAATAAAACCAGGCTCAATTTGAAAACTAATCCTGTTTTGTGTACAGTAATGATGTAAAAGAAAAATAAACGAAATCTTAGTTTAAAATATTTATGATAACCAAAGCGTAAATACTCAGTTCGAAAACAAAACACAAATGCAGGCAAGAGGCAAGGCAAAGGATCGGTACTTTTCGCCGGTTCATACCAAATGACGTCACAGCTGGCCACGCCTCTTTTTTTGCGGCTCCAAATTTTAAATGCTTTTAACTAATTAACTATTTGGTCTAAAAATTTTTTGAGCGTGGGTAAATTATTCTTTTGCATTTCTCTTAGTGTTTTTGGTGTTAAAATGATCAATTTCAGTTGAAGGAAACAACCATATTATGATTAAAATAATTATTACAAATGAATGTTACTACGTTTGTGCCTTTCTGTAGTTAGTTTAAACATAAAAAAAAATATATTGCACAATTTTTCTGAAAATAACATAATTTGGGATATAAAGGGTTAATATTTTATATTGATGTGGAAAATTTTGATTCTTGCCCCCCAAAGTCAACACAACCATTTCTCGATGTTCGAATATCAGAATTCTGATATTCGACATTATTCAATTTGAATACATCCATCACAAAATATGTGGCCGCCGATGTGGTGTTGTAATAGATTTTTATTTATCCCCGTTAATGTAATTTAATATTAAAAATTGATGTAAAAAATTTTAAATCCGGTACCTTAAAAGTCGATATAGCGAAACACATCAAAATTTGAATATCAGGATTCTGATATTCAAGATAACCCTCCATATGACCCCATAAATTAAAACATATATGGCAACCGACGTGGTGATAAAATAGATTTTTATTCAGTCCCCTTAAAAATTACTTAATATTTTATATTGATGTGGAAAATTTTGATTTTTGCCCCCCAAAGTCAACACAACCATTTCTCGATGTTCCAATATCAGAATTCTGATATTCGACATTATTCAATATGCATACATACATCACAAAATATTTGGCCGCCGATGTGGTGTTGTAATAGATTTTTATTTATCCCCGTTAATGTAATTTAATATTAAAAGTTGATGTAGAAATTTTTAAATCCGTGGCCTTAAAATTCGATATAGCGAAACGCCTCAAAATTCGAATATCAGGATTCTGATATTCAAGATAATCCTCCATATGACCCCATAAATTAAACCATATGTGGCCGCCGATGTTGGGATAAAATACATTTTTATTCAGTCCCCTTAAAATAACTTAATATTAATATTGATGTTGAAAATTTTGATTCTTGCCCCTCAAAAGTGAGTACAACCAAATCTCGATGTTCGAATATCAGAATTCTGATATTCGACATGATTAAAGACCACTTCTATCACGAAATATGTTTCCGCCGATGTGGAGTCGTAATAGATTTTTATTTATCCCCGTTAATGTAATTTAATATTAAAAATTGATGTAAAAAATTTTAAATCCGGGTCCTTAAAAGTCGATATAGCGAAAAACATCAAAATTTGAATATCAGGATTCTGATATTCAAGATAACCCTCCATATGACCCAATAAATTAAACCATATATGGCCGCCGATATGGGGATCAAATAGATTTTTATTCAGTCCCCTTAAAAATTACTTAATACTTTATATTGATGTAGAAAATTTTGATTCTTGCCCCTCAAAAGTGAGTACAACCATATCTCGATGTTCGAATATCAGAATTCTGATATTCGACATGATTCAATATGACCACTTCTATCACAAAATATGTTGCCGCCGATGTGGTGTTGTAATAGATTTTTATTTATCCCCGTTAATGCAATTTAATATTAAAAATTGATGTAAAAAATTTTAAATTCGGGTCCTTAAAAGTCGATATAGCGAAACACATCAAAATTCGAATATCAGGATTCTGATATTCAAGATAACCCTCCATATGACCCCATAAATTAAACCATATGTGGCCGCCAATGTGGGGATAAAATAGGTTTTTATTCAGTCCCCTTAAAAATTACTTAATATTTTATATTGATGTGGAAAATTTTGATTCTTGCCCCCCAAAGTCAACACAACCATTTCTCGATGTTCGAATATCAGAATTCTGATATTCGACATTATTCAATTTGAATACATCCATCACAAAATATGTGGCCCCCGATGTGGTGTTGTAGTAGATTTTTATTTATCCCCGTTATTGTAATTTAATATTAAAAATTGATGTAAAAAATTTTAAATCCGGGTCCTTAAAAGTCGATATAGCAAAACACATCAAAATTTGAATATCAGGATTCTGATATTCAAGATAACCCTCCATATGACCCCATAAATTAAACCATATATGGCCGCCGATATGGGGGTCAAACAGATTTTTATTCAGTCCCCTTAAAAATTACTTAATACTTTATATTGATGTAGAAAATTTTGATTCTAGCCCCTCAAAAGTGAGTACAACCATATCTCGATGTTCGAATATCAGAATTCTGATATTCGACATGATTCAATATGACCACTTCTATCACAAAATATTTTGCCGCCGATGGGGTGTTGTAATAGATTTTTATTTATACCCGTTTATGTAATTTAATATTAATAGTTGATGTAAAAATTTTTAAATCCGTGGCCTTAAAATTAGATATAGCGAAACGCATCAAAATTCGAATATAAGGATTCTGATATTCAAGATAACCCTCCATATGACCCCATAAATTAAACCATATATGGCCGCCGATATGGGGATCAAATAGATTTTTATTCAGTCCCCTTAAAAATTACTTAATACTTTATATATATGTAGAAAATTTTGATTCTTGCCCCTCAAAAGTGAGTACAACCATATCTCGATGTTCGAATATAAGAATTCTGATATTCGACATGATTCAATATGACCACTTCTATCACAAAATATGTTGCCGCCGATGTGGTGTTGTAATAGATTTTTATTTATCCCCGTTAATGCAATTTAATATTAAAAATTGATGTAAAAAATTTTAAATTCGGGTCCTTAAAAGTCGATATAGCGAAACACATCAAAATTCGAATATCAGGATTCTGATATTCAAGATAACCCTCCATATGACCCCATAAATTAAACCATATGTGGCCGCCAATGTGGGGATAAAATAGATTTTTATTCAGTCCCCTTAAAAATTACTTAATATTTTATATTGATGTGGAAAATTTTGATTCTTGCCCCCCAAAGTCAACACAACCATTTCTCGATGTTCGAATATCAGAATTCTGATATTCGACATTATTCAATTTGAATACATCCATCACAAAATATGTGGCCGCCGATGTGGTGTTGTAATAGATTTTTATTTATCCCCGTTAATGTAATTTAATATTAAAAATTGATGTAAAAAATTTTAAATCCGGGTCTTAAAAGTCGATATAGCGAAACACATCAAAATTTGAATATCAGGATTCTGATATTCAAGATAACCCTCCATATGACCCCATAAATTAAAACATATATGGCAACCGATGTGGTGATAAAATAGATTTTTATTCAGTCCCCTTAAAAATTACTTAATATTTTATATTGATGTGGAAAATTATGATTCTTGCCCCCCAAAGTCAACACAACCATTTCTCGATGTTCGAATATCATAATTCTGATATTCGACATTATTCAATTTGATTACATCCATCACAAAATATGTGGCCCCCGATGTGGTGTTGTAGTAGATTTTTATTTATCCCCGTTATTGTAATTTAATATTAAAAATTGATGTAAAAAATTTTAAATCCGGGTCCTTAAAAGTCGATATAGCAAAACACATCAAAATTTGAATATCAGGATTCTGATATTCAAGATAACCCTCCATATGACCCCATAAATTAAACCATATATGGCCGCCGATATGGGGATCAAACAGATTTTTATTCAGTCCCCTTAAAAATTACTTAATACTTTATATTGATGTAGAAAATTTTGATTCTAGCCCCTCAAAAGTGAGTACAACCATATCTCGATGTTCGAATATCAGAATTCTGATATTCGACATGATTCAATATGACCACTTCTATCACAAAATATTTTGCCGCCGATGGGGTGTTGTAATAGATTTTTATTTATACCCGTTAATGTAATTTAATATTAATAGTTGATGTAAAAATTTTTAAATCCGTGGCCTTAAAATTAGATATAGCGAAACGCATCAAAATTCGAATATCAGGATTCTGATATTCAAGATAACCCTCCATATGACCCCATAAATTAAACCATATATGGCCGCCGATATGGGGATCAAATAGATTTTTATTCAGTCCCCTTAAAAATTACTTAATACTTTATATTGATGTAGAAAATTTTGATTCTTGCCCCTCAAAAGTGAGTACAACCATATCTCGATGTTCGAATATCAGAATTCTGATATTCGACATGATTCAATATGACCACTTCTATCACAAAATATGTTGCCGCCGATGTGGTGTTGTAATAGATTTTTATTTATCCCCGTTAATGCAATTTAATATTAAAAATTGATGTAAAAAATTTTAAATTCGGGTCCTTAAAAGTCGATATAGCGAAACACATCAAAATTCGAATATCAGGATTCTGATATTCAAGATAACCCTCCATATGACCCCATAAATTAAACCATATGTGGCCGCCAATGTGGGGATAAAATAGATTTTTATTCAGTCCCCTTAAGAATTACTTAATATTTTATATTGATGTGGAAAATTTTGATTCTTGCCCCCCAAAGTCAACACAACCATTTCTCGATGTTCGAATATCAGAATTCTGATATTCGACATTATTCAATTTGAATACATCCATCACAAAATATGTGGCCGCCGATGTGGTGTTGTAATAGATTTTTATTTATCCCCGTTAATGTAATTTAATATTAAAAATTGATGTAAAAAATTTTAAATCCGGGTCCTTAAAAGTCGATATAGCGAAACACATCAAAATTTGAATATCAGGATTCTGATATTCAAGATAACCCTCCATATGACCCCATAAATTAAAACATATATGGCAACCGATGTGGTGATAAAATACATTTTTATTCAGTCCCCTTAAAAATTACTTAATATTTTATATTGATGTGGAAAATTTTGATTCTTGCCCCTCAAAAGTGAGTACAATCATATCTCTATGTTCGAATATCAGAATTCTGATATTCGACATGATTAAAGACCACTTCTATCACGAAATATGTTTCCGCCGATGTGGAGTCGTAATAGATTTTTATTTATCCCCGTTAATGGAATTTAATATTAAAAATTGATGTAAAAAATTTTAAATCCGGGTCCTTAAAAGTCGATATAGCGAAACACATCAAAATTTGAATATCAGGATTCTGATATTCAAGATAACCTTCCATATGACCCCATAAATTAAACCATATATGGCCGCGGATGTGGGGATCAAATAGATTTTTATTCAGTCCCCTTAAAAATTACTTAATATTTTATATTGATGTGGAAAATTTCGATTCTTGCCCCCCAAAGTCAACACAACCATTTCTCGATGTTCGAATATCAGAATTCTGATATTCGACATTATTCAATTTGAATACATCCATCACAAAATATGTGGCCGCCGATGTGGTGTTGTAATAGATTTTTATTTATCCCCGTTAATGTAATTTAATATTAAAAATTGATGTAAAAAATTTTAAATCCGGGTCCTTAAAAGTCGATATAGCGAAAAACATCAAAATTTGAATATCAGGATTCTGATATTCAAGATAACCCTCCATATGACCCAATAAATTAAACCATATATGGCCGCCGATATGGGGATCAAATAGATTTTTATTCAGTCCCCTTAAAAATTACTTAATACTTTATATTGATGTAGAAAATTTTGATTCTTGCCCCTCAAAAGTGAGTACAACCATATCTCGATGTTCGAATATCAGAATTCTGATATTCGACATGATTCAATATGACCAATTCTATCACAAAATATGTTGCCGCCGATGTGGTGTTGTAATAGATTTTTATTTATCCCCGTTAATGCAATTTAATATTAAAAATTGATGTAAAAAATTTTAAATTCGGGTCCTTAAAAGTCGATATAGCGAAACACATCAAAATTCGAATATCAGGATTCTGATATTCAAGATAACCCTCCATATGACCCCATAAATTAAACCATATGTGGCCGCCAATGTGGGGATAAAATAGATTTTTATTCAGTCCCCTTAAATTACTTAATTTTATATTGATGTTGAAAATTTTGATTCTTGCTCCTCAAAAGTGAGTACAATCATATCTCTATGTTCGAATATCAGAATTCTGATATTCGACATGATTAAAGACCACTTCTATCATGAAATATGTTTCCGCCGATGTGGAGTTGTAATGGATTTTTATTTATCCCCGTTAATGTAATTTAATATTAAAAATTGATGTAAAAAATTTTAAATCCGGGTCCTTAAAAGTCGATATAGCGAAACACATCAAAATTTGAATATCAGGATTCTGATATTCAAGATAACCTTCCATATGACCCCATAAATTAAACCATATATGGCCGCGGATGTGGGGATCAAATAGATTTTTATTCAGTCCCCTTAAAAATTACTTAATATTTTATATTGATGTGGAAAATTTCGATTCTTGCCCCCCAAAGTCAACACAACCATTTCTCGATGTTCCAATATCAGAATTCTGATATTCGACATTATTCAATATGCATACATACATCACAAAATATTTGGCCGCCGATGTGGTGTTGTAATAGATTTTTATTTATCCCCGTTAATGTAATTTAATATTAAAAGTTGATGTAGAAATTTTTAAATCCGTGGCCTTAAAATTCGATATAGCGAAACGCCTCAAAATTCGAATATCAGGATTCTGATATTCAAGATAATCCTCCATATGACCCCATAAATTAAACCATATGTGGCCGCCGATGTTGGGATAAAATACATTTTTATTCAGTCCCCTTAAAATAACTTAATATGAATATTGATGTTGAAAATTACGATTCTTGCCCCTCAAAAGTGAGTACAACCATATCTCGATGTTCGAATATCAGAATTCTGATATTCGACATGATTCAATATGACCACTTCTATCACAAAATATTTGGCCGCCGATGTGGTGTTGTAATAGATTTTATTCATCCCCGTTAATGTAATTTAATATTAAAAGTTGATGTAAAAATTTTTAAATCCGTGGCCTTAAAATTCGATATAGCGAAACACATCAAAATTTGAATATCAGGATTCTGATATTCAAGATAATCCTCCATATGACCCCATAAATTAAACAATATGTGCGCGCCGATATGGGGATAAAATAGATTTTTTTCAGTCATCTTAAAAATTACTTAATATTTTATATTGATGTTGAAAATTTTGATTCTTGCCCCTCAAATGTGAGTACAATCATATCTCTATGTTCGAATATCAGAATTCTGATATTCGACATGATTAAAGACCACTTCTATCACGAAATATGTTTCCGCCGATGTGGAGTCATAATAGATTTTTATTTATCCCCGTTAATGTAATTTAATATTAAAAATTGATGTAAAAAATTTTAAATCCGGGTCCTTAAAAGTCGATATAGCGAAAAACATCAAAATTTGAATATCAGGATTCTGATATTCAAGATAACCCTCCATATGACCCAATAAATTAAACCATATATGGCCGCCGATATGGGGATCAAATAGATTTTTATTCAGTCCCCTTAAAAATTACTTAATACTTTATATTGATGTAGAAAATTTTGATTCTTGCCCCTCAAAAGTGAGTACAACCATATCTCGATGTTCGAATATCAGAATTCTGATATTCGACATGATTCAATATGACCACTTCTATCACAAAATATGTTGCCGCCGATGTGGTGTTGAAATAGATTTTTATTTATCCCCGTTAATGTAATTTAATATTAAAAATTGATGTAAAAAATTTTAAATCCGGGTCCTTAAAAGTCGATATAGCGAAACACATAAAAATTTGAATATCAGGATTCTGATATTCAAGATAACCTTCCATATGACCCCATAAATTAAACCATATATGGCCGCGGATAGGGGGATCAAATAGATTTTTATTCAGTCCCCTTAAAAATTACTTAATATTTTATATTGATGTGGAAAATTTCGATTCTTGCCCCCCAAAGTCAAGACAACCATTTCTCGATGTTCGAATATCAGAATTCTGATATTCGACATGATTCAATATGACCACTTCTATCACGAAATATGTTGCCGCCGATGTGGTGTTGTAATAGATTTTTATTTATCCCCGTTAATGTAATTTAATATTAAAAGTTGATGTAAAAATTTTTAAATCCGTGGCCTTAAAATTCGATATAGCGAAACACATCAAAATTTGAATATCAGGATTGTGATATTCAAGATAATCCTCCATATGACCCCATAAATTAAACAATATGTGCGCGCCGATATGGGGATAAAATAGATTTTTTTCAGTCATCTTAAAAATTACTTAATATTTTATATTGATGTTGAAAATTTTGATTCTTGCCCCTCAAAAGTGAGTACAATCATATCTCTATGTTCGAATATCAGAATTCTGATATTCGACATGATTAAAGACCACTTCTATCACGAAATATGTTTCCGCCGATGTGGAGTCGTAATAGATTTTTATTTATCCCCGTTAATGTAATTTAATATTAAAAGTTGATGTAAAAATTTTTAAATCCGTGGCCTTAAAATTCGATATAGCGAAACACATCAAAATTTGAATATCAGGATTCTGATATTCAAGATAATCCTCCATATGACCCCATAAATTAAACAATATGTGCGCGCCGATATGGGGATAAAATAGATTTTTTTCAGTCATCTTAAAAATTACTTAATATTTTATATTGATGTTGAAAATTTTGATTCTTGCCCCTCAAATGTGAGTACAATCATATCTCTATGTTCGAATATCAGAATTCTGATATTCGACATGATTAAAGACCACTTCTATCACGAAATATGTTTCCGCCGATGTGGAGTCATAATAGATTTTTATTTATCCCCGTTAATGTAATTTAATATTAAAAATTGATGTAAAAAATTTTAAATCCGGGTCCTTAAAAGTCGATATAGCGAAAAACATCAAAATTTGAATATCAGGATTCTGATATTCAAGATAACCCTCCATATGACCCAATAAATTAAACCATATATGGCCGCCGATATGGGGATCAAATAGATTTTTATTCAGTCCCCTTAAAAATTACTTAATACTTTATATTGATGTAGAAAATTTTGATTCTTGACCCTCAATAGTGAGTACAACCATATCTCGATGTTCGAATATCAGAATTCTGATATTCGACATGATTCAATATGACCACTTCTATCACAAAATATGTTGCCGCCGATGTGGTGTTGAAATAGATTTTTATTTATCCCCGTTAATGTAATTTAATATTAAAAATTGATGTAAAAAATTTTAAATCCGGGTCCTTAAAAGTCGATATAGCGAAACACATAAAAATTTGAATATCAGGATTCTGATATTCAAGATAACCTTCCATATGACCCCATAAATTAAACCATATATGGCCGCGGATAGGGGGATCAAATAGATTTTTATTCAGTCCCCTTAAAAATTACTTAATATTTTATATTGATGTGGAAAATTTCGATTCTTGCCCCCCAAAGTCAAGACAACCATTTCTCGATGTTCGAATATCAGAATTCTGATATTCGACATGATTCAATATGACCACTTCTATCACGAAATATGTTGCCGCCGATGTGGTGTTGTAATAGATTTTTATTTATCCCCGTTAATGTAATTTAATATTAAAAGTTGATGTAAAAATTTTTAAATCCGTGGCCTTAAAATTCGATATAGCGAAACACATCAAAATTTGAATATCAGGATTGTGATATTCAAGATAATCCTCCATATGACCCCATAAATTAAACAATATGTGCGCGCCGATATGGGGATAAAATAGATTTTTTTCAGTCATCTTAAAAATTACTTAATATTTTATATTGATGTTGAAAATTTTGATTCTTGCCCTTCAAAAGTGAGTACAATCATATCTCTATGTTCGAATATCAGAATTCTGATATTCGACATGATTAAAGACCACTTCTATCACGAAATATGTTTCCGCCGATGTGGAGTCGTAATAGATTTTTATTTATCCCCGTTAATGTAATTTAATATTAAAAGTTGATGTAAAAATTTTTAAATCCGTGGCCTTAAAATTCGATATAGCGAAACACATCAAAATTTGAATATCAGGATTCTGATATTCAAGATAATCCTCCATATGACCCCATAAATTAAACAATATGTGCGCGCCGATATGGGGATAAAATAGATTTTTTTCAGTCATCTTAAAAATTACTTAATATTTTATATTGATGTTGAAAATTTTGATTCTTGCCCCTCAAATGTGAGTACAATCATATCTCTATGTTCGAATATCAGAATTCTGATATTCGACATGATTAAAGACCACTTCTATCACGAAATATGTTTCCGCCGATGTGGAGTCATAATAGATTTTTATTTATCCCCGTTAATGTAATTTAATATTAAAAATTGATGTAAAAAATTTTAAATCCGGGTCCTTAAAAGTCGATATAGCGAAAAACATCAAAATTTGAATATCAGGATTCTGATATTCAAGATAACCCTCCATATGACCCAATAAATTAAACCATATATGGCCGCCGATATGGGGATCAAATAGATTTTTATTCAGTCCCCTTAAAAATTACTTAATACTTTATATTGATGTAGAAAATTTTGATTCTTGACCCTCAAAAGTGAGTACAACCATATCTCGATGTTCGAATATCAGAATTCTGATATTCGACATGATTCAATATGACCACTTCTATCACAAAATATGTTGCCGCCGATGTGGTGTTGAAATAGATTTTTATTTATCCCCGTTAATGTAATTTAATATTAAAAATTGATGTAAAAAATTTTAAATCCGGGTCCTTAAAAGTCGATATAGCGAAACACATAAAAATTTGAATATCAGGATTCTGATATTCAAGATAACCTTCCATATGACCCCATAAATTAAACCATATATGGCCGCGGATAGGGGGATCAAATAGATTTTTATTCAGTCCCCTTAAAAATTACTTAATATTTTATATTGATGTGGAAAATTTCGATTCTTGCCCCCCAAAGTCAAGACAACCATTTCTCGATGTTCGAATATCAGAATTCTGATATTCGACATGATTCAATATGACCACTTCTATCACGAAATATGTTGCCGCCGATGTGGTGTTGTAATAGATTTTTATTTATCCCCGTTAATGTAATTTAATATTAAAAGTTGATGTAAAAATTTTTAAATCCGTGGCCTTAAAATTCGATATAGCGAAACACATCAAAATTTGAATATCAGGATTGTGATATTCAAGATAATCCTCCATATGACCCCATAAATTAAACAATATGTGCGCGCCGATATGGGGATAAAATAGATTTTTTTCAGTCATCTTAAAAATTACTTAATATTTTATATTGATGTTGAAAATTTTGATTCTTGCCCCTCAAAAGTGAGTACAATCATATCTCTATGTTCGAATATCAGAATTCTGATATTCGACATGATTAAAGACCACTTCTATCACGAAATATGTTTCCGCCGATGTGGAGTCGTAATAGATTTTTATTTATCCCCGTTAATGTAATTTAATATTAAAAATTGATGTAAAAATTTTTAAATCCGTGGCCTTAAAATTCGATATAGCGAAACACATCAAAATTTGAATATCAGGATTCTGATATTCAAGATAATCCTCCATATGACCCCATAAATTAAACAATATGTGCGCGCCGATATGGGGATAAAATAGATTTTTTTCAGTCCCCTTAAAATAACTTAATATGAATATTGATGTTGAAAATTTTGATTCTTGCCCCTCAAAAGTGAGTACAAACATATCTCGATGTTCGAATATCAGAATTCTGATATTCGACATGATTCAATATGACCACTTCTATCACAAAATATTTGGCCGCCGATGTGGTGTTGTAATAGATTTTATTCATCCCCGTTAATGTAATTTAATATTAAAAGTTGATGTAAAAATTTTTAAATCCGTGGCCTTAAAATTCGATATAGCGAAACACATCAAAATTTGAATATCAGGATTCTGATATTCAAGATAATCCTCCATATGACCCCATAAATTAAACAATATGTGCGGGCCGATATGGGGATAAAATAGATTTTTTTCAGTCATCTTAAAAATTACTTAATATTTTATATTGATGTTGAAAATTTTGATTCTTGCCCCTCAAAAGTGAGTACAATCATATCTCTATGTTCGAATATCAGAATTCTGATATTCGACATGATTAAAGACCACTTCTATCACGAAATATGTTTCCGCCGATGTGGAGTCGTAATAGATTTTTATTTATCCCCGTTAATGTAATTTAATATTAAAAATTGATGTAAAAAATTTTAAATTCGGGTCCTTAAAAGTCGATATAGCGAAACACATAAAAATTTGAATATCAGGATTCTGATATTCAAGATAACCCTCCATATGACCCAATAAATTAAACCATATATGGCCGCCGATGTGCGGATAAAATAGGTTTTTATTCAGTCCCCTTAAAAATTACTTAATATTTTATATTGATGTGGAAAATTTTGATTCTTGCCCCCCAAAGTCAACACAACCATTTCTCGATGTTCGAATATCAGAATTCTGATATTCGACATTATTCAATTTGAATACATCCATCACAAAATATGTGGCCGCCGATGTGGTGTTGTAATAGATTTTTATTTATCCCCGTTAATGTAATTTAATATTAAAAATTGATGTAAAAAATTTTAAATCCGGTACCTTAAAAGTCGATATAGCGAAACACATCAAAATTTGAATATCAGGATTCTGATATTCAAGATAACCCTCCATATGACCCCATAAATTAAAACATATATGGCAACCGATGTGGTGATAAAATAGATTTTTATTCAGTCCCCTTAAAAATTACTTAATATTTTATATTGATGTGGAAAATTTTGATTTTTGCCCCCCAAAGTCAACACAACCATTTCTCGATGTTCGAATATCAGAATTCTGATATTCGACATTATTAATATGAATACATCCATCACAAAATATGTTGCCGCCGATGTGGTGTTGAAATAGATTTTTATTTATCCCCGTTAATGTAATTTAATATTAAAAATTGATGTAAAAAATTTTAAATCCGGGTCCTTAAAAGTCGATATAGCGAAACACATAAAAATTTGAATATCAGGATTCTGATATTCAAGATAACCTTCCATTTGACCCCATAAATTAAACCATATATGGCCGCGGATGTGGGGATCAAATAGATTTTTATTCAGTCCCCTTAAAAATTACTTAATATTTTATATTGATGTGGAAAATTTCGATTCTTGCCCCCCAAAGTCAACACAACCATTTCTCGATGTTCGAATATCAGAATTCTGATATTCGACATTATTCAATATGCATACATACATCACAAAATATTTGGCCGCCGATGTGGTGTTGTAATAGATTTTTATTTATCCCCGTTAATGTAATTTAATATTAAAAGTTGATGTAGAAATTTTTAAATCCGTGGCCTTAAAATTCGATATAGCGAAACGCCTCAAAATTCGAATATCAGGATTCTGATATTCAAGATAATCCTCCATATGACCCCATAAATTAAACCATATGTGGCCGCCGATGTTGGGATAAAATACATTTTTATTCAGTCCCCTTAAAATAACTTAATATTAATATTGATGTTGAAAATTTTGATTCTTGCCCCTCAAAAGTGAGTACAACCATATCTCGATGTTCGAATATCAGAATTCTGATATTCGACATGATTCAATATGACCACTTCTATCACAAAATATGTTGCCGCCGATGTGGTGTTGAAATAGATTTTTATTTATCCCCGTTAATGTAATTTAATATTAAAAATTGATGTAAAAAATTTTAAATCCGGGTCCTTAAAAGTCGATATAGCGAAACACATAAAAATTTGAATATCAGGATTCTGATATTCAAGATAACCTTCCATATGACCCCATAAATTAAACCATATATGGCCGCGGATAGGGGGATCAAATAGATTTTTATTCAGTCCCCTTAAAAATTACTTAATATTTTATATTGATGTGGAAAATTTCGATTCTTGCCCCCCAAAGTCAAGACAACCATTTCTCGATGTTCGAATATCAGAATTCTGATATTCGACATGATTCAATATGACCACTTCTATCACGAAATATGTTGCCGCCGATGTGGTGTTGTAATAGATTTTTATTTATCCCCGTTAATGTAATTTAATATTAAAAGTTGATGTAAAAATTTTTAAATCCGTGGCCTTAAAATTCGATATAGCGAAACACATCAAAATTTGAATATCAGGATTGTGATATTCAAGATAATCCTCCATATGACCCCATAAATTAAACAATATGTGCGCGCCGATATGGGGATAAAATAGATTTTTTTCAGTCATCTTAAAAATTACTTAATATTTTATATTGATGTTGAAAATTTTGATTCTTGCCCCTCAAAAGTGAGTACAATCATATCTCTATGTTCGAATATCAGAATTCTGATATTCGACATGATTAAAGACCACTTCTATCACGAAATATGTTTCCGCCGATGTGGAGTCGTAATAGATTTTTATTTATCCCCGTTAATGTAATTTAATATTAAAAATTGATGTAAAAATTTTTAAATCCGTGGCCTTAAAATTCGATATAGCGAAACACATCAAAATTTGAATATCAGGATTCTGATATTCAAGATAATCCTCCATATGACCCCATAAATTAAACAATATGTGCGCGCCGATATGGGGATAAAATAGATTTTTTTCAGTCCCCTTAAAATAACTTAATATGAATATTGATGTTGAAAATTTTGATTCTTGCCCCTCAAAAGTGAGTACAAACATATCTCGATGTTCGAATATCAGAATTCTGATATTCGACATGATTCAATATGACCACTTCTATCACAAAATATTTGGCCGCCGATGTGGTGTTGTAATAGATTTTATTCATCCCCGTTAATGTAATTTAATATTAAAAGTTGATGTAAAAATTTTTAAATCCGTGGCCTTAAAATTCGATATAGCGAAACACATCAAAATTTGAATATCAGGATTCTGATATTCAAGATAATCCTCCATATGACCCCATAAATTAAACAATATGTGCGGGCCGATATGGGGATAAAATAGATTTTTTTCAGTCATCTTAAAAATTACTTAATATTTTATATTGATGTTGAAAATTTTGATTCTTGCCCCTCAAAAGTGAGTACAATCATATCTCTATGTTCGAATATCAGAATTCTGATATTCGACATGATTAAAGACCACTTCTATCACGAAATATGTTTCCGCCGATGTGGAGTCGTAATAGATTTTTATTTATCCCCGTTAATGTAATTTAATATTAAAAATTGATGTAAAAAATTTTAAATTCGGGTCCTTAAAAGTCGATATAGCGAAACACATAAAAATTTGAATATCAGGATTCTGATATTCAAGATAACCCTCCATATGACCCAATAAATTAAACCATATATGGCCGCCGATGTGCGGATAAAATAGGTTTTTATTCAGTCCCCTTAAAAATTACTTAATATTTTATATTGATGTGGAAAATTTTGATTCTTGCCCCCCAAAGTCAACACAACCATTTCTCGATGTTCGAATATCAGAATTCTGATATTCGACATTATTCAATTTGAATACATCCATCACAAAATATGTGGCCGCCGATGTGGTGTTGTAATAGATTTTTATTTATCCCCGTTAATGTAATTTAATATTAAAAATTGATGTAAAAAATTTTAAATCCGGTACCTTAAAAGTCGATATAGCGAAACACATCAAAATTTGAATATCAGGATTCTGATATTCAAGATAACCCTCCATATGACCCCATAAATTAAAACATATATGGCAACCGATGTGGTGATAAAATAGATTTTTATTCAGTCCCCTTAAAAATTACTTAATATTTTATATTGATGTGGAAAATTTTGATTTTTGCCCCCCAAAGTCAACACAACCATTTCTCGATGTTCGAATATCAGAATTCTGATATTCGACATTATTAATATGAATACATCCATCACAAAATATGTTGCCGCCGATGTGGTGTTGAAATAGATTTTTATTTATCCCCGTTAATGTAATTTAATATTAAAAATTGATGTAAAAAATTTTAAATCCGGGTCCTTAAAAGTCGATATAGCGAAACACATAAAAATTTGAATATCAGGATTCTGATATTCAAGATAACCTTCCATTTGACCCCATAAATTAAACCATATATGGCCGCGGATGTGGGGATCAAATAGATTTTTATTCAGTCCCCTTAAAAATTACTTAATATTTTATATTGATGTGGAAAATTTCGATTCTTGCCCCCCAAAGTCAACACAACCATTTCTCGATGTTCGAATATCAGAATTCTGATATTCGACATTATTCAATATGCATACATACATCACAAAATATTTGGCCGCCGATGTGGTGTTGTAATAGATTTTTATTTATCCCCGTTAATGTAATTTAATATTAAAAGTTGATGTAGAAATTTTTAAATCCGTGGCCTTAAAATTCGATATAGCGAAACGCCTCAAAATTCGAATATCAGGATTCTGATATTCAAGATAATCCTCCATATGACCCCATAAATTAAACCATATGTGGCCGCCGATGTTGGGATAAAATACATTTTTATTCAGTCCCCTTAAAATAACTTAATATTAATATTGATGTTGAAAATTTTGATTCTTGCCCCTCAAAAGTGAGTACAACCATATCTCGATGTTCGAATATCAGAATTCTGATATTCGACATGATTCAATATGACCACTTCTATCACAAAATATTTGGCCGCCGATGTGGTGTTGTAATAGATTTTATTCATCCCCGTTAATGTAATTTAATATTAAAAGTTGATGTAAAAATTTTTAAATCCGTGGCCTTAAAATTCGATATAGCGAAACACATCAAAATTTGAATATCAGGATTCTGATATTCAAGATAATCCTCCATATGACCCCATAAATTAAACAATATGTGCGCGCCGATATGGGGATAAAATAGATTTTTTTCAGTCATCTTAAAAATTACTTAATATTTTATATTGATGTTGAAAATTTTGATTCTTGCCCCTCAAAAGTGAGTACAATCATATCTCTATGTTCGAATATCAGAATTCTGATATTCGACATGATTAAAGACCACTTCTATCACGAAATATGTTTCCGCCGATGTGGAGTCGTAATAGATTTTTATTTATCCCCGTTAATGTAATTTAATATTAAAAATTGATGTAAAAAATTTTAAATCCGGGTCCTTAAAAGTCGATATAGCGAAAAACATCAAAATTTGAATATCAGGATTCTGATATTCAAGATAACCCTCCATATGACCCAATAAATTAAACCATATATGGCCGCCGATATGGGGATCAAATAGATTTTTATTCAGTCCCCTTAAAAATTACTTAATACTTTATATTGATGTAGAAAATTTTGATTCTTGCCCCTCAAAAGTGAGTACAACCATATCTCGATGTTCGAATATCAGAATTCTGATATTCGACATGATTCAATATGACCACTTCTATCACAAAATATGTTGCCGCCGATGTGGTGTTGTAATAGATTTTTATTTATCCCCGTTAATGCAATTTAATATTAAAAATTGATGTAAAAAATTTTAAATTCGGGTCCTTAAAAGTCGATATAGCGAAACACATCAAAATTCGAATATCAGGATTCTGATATTCAAGATAACCCTCCATATGACCCCATAAATTAAACCATATGTGGCCGCCAATGTGGGGATAAAATAGATTTTTATTCAGTCCCCTTAAATTACTTAATTTTATATTGATGTTGAAAATTTTGATTCTTGCTCCTCAAAAGTGAGTACAATCATATCTCTATGTTCGAATATCAGAATTCTGATATTCGACATGATTAAAGACCACTTCTATCATGAAATATGTTTCCGCCGATGTGGAGTTGTAATGGATTTTTATTTATCCCCGTTAATGTAATTTAATATTAAAAATTGATGTAAAAAATTTTAAATCCGGGTCCTTAAAAGTCGATATAGCGAAACACATCAAAATTTGAATATCAGGATTCTGATATTCAAGATAACCTTCCATATGACCCCATAAATTAAACCATATATGGCCGCGGATGTGGGGATCAAATAGATTTTTATTCAGTCCCCTTAAAAATTACTTAATATTTTATATTGATGTGGAAAATTTCGATTCTTGCCCCCCAAAGTCAACACAACCATTTCTCGATGTTCCAATATCAGAATTCTGATATTCGACATTATTCAATATGCATACATACATCACAAAATATTTGGCCGCCGATGTGGTGTTGTAATAGATTTTTATTTATCCCCGTTAATGTAATTTAATATTAAAAGTTGATGTAGAAATTTTTAAATCCGTGGCCTTAAAATTCGATATAGCGAAACGCCTCAAAATTCGAATATCAGGATTCTGATATTCAAGATAATCCTCCATATGACCCCATAAATTAAACCATATGTGGCCGCCGATGTTGGGATAAAATACATTTTTATTCAGTCCCCTTAAAATAACTTAATATTAATATTGATGTTGAAAATTACGATTCTTGCCCCTCAAAAGTGAGTACAACCATATCTCGATGTTCGAATATCAGAATTCTGATATTCGACATGATTCAATATGACCACTTCTATCACAAAATATTTGGCCGCCGATGTGGTGTTGTAATAGATTTTATTCATCCCCGTTAATGTAATTTAATATTAAAAGTTGATGTAAAAATTTTTAAATCCGTGGCCTTAAAATTCGATATAGCGAAACACATCAAAATTTGAATATCAGGATTCTGATATTCAAGATAATCCTCCATATGACCCCATAAATTAAACAATATGTGCGCGCCGATATGGGGATAAAATAGATTTTTTTCAGTCATCTTAAAAATTACTTAATATTTTATATTGATGTTGAAAATTTTGATTCTTGCCCCTCAAATGTGAGTACAATCATATCTCTATGTTCGAATATCAGAATTCTGATATTCGACATGATTAACCTTCCTACCCTCTTGAAAAAATAGTCACATATTCCCCTCGTGGGGTCTCTGAGGACCCCATGCGTAAAACATGCCTATGACTCTAATAAAGGTTAAAAATTCCTTAAATGGAGAAGAGTTGTCATTTTTTATTTCTAGAAAGATGCTTCAGAATAATTTATCCAATTTTTTTGGTATTTTTCTCATTTTTTTCGTCTTATTACGGCTTAATTGGGTTTCTTTTGATACACGTTTTTTATAACATCTGGACCTTCAAACAAGAATTAAATTACAGAAATGAACTACATTGAAGTTGTTTTACTTAAAATATTTATAATCACACTGTTTAAAGCATACTAGTTGATATACCCGGTCTTGCACGGGTAGAATTTAGTAGTTTATTTTAAACGATTTATGAAGCTGCATATATTCTCTATTCTGCATTATCAGCTACCTGTCACCCCAGATTAATTTATTTAGTATTATGAAACATGTAAAGTTTGGATTCTTCTTTTTAAAATTGAAATAATACAAAAAAAAATGATCGGTTCAGATTTCTTAGTGAAATCAGTATCTCGCTTGCTTATGTAAGTTTTAACATAAAATTGTTTTTTTTCTTGATAATTCTTCGAAATCACATTCGGACTTCCGTAAACACTCATAAATATTTGAAAGCATTCTTATTTTTCAAAGAAGACTGAATATAAAAACCTATTTACAATCAACAATGAATTTATATTGTTTTTGTAAAGAATGTGTTCAACAGGAAGTAATGGCGACAGTTGTCTGAGTTTTTTTTGCTGCAACTGTTAGATACTCAAAAGATTTCTATAAATAGCATATTTTTCTTAGAATGTGAATAAAAAATTTAAGAAATAGCGAGTGATTCAATGTATTTAGCCGCAATCTTCTTTTTGTAAAAAAAATGACAATTTCTACGAAAATATCTTTCTAATATTTCTCCAAACGTTCTAAACAAACATGCAAACCTTTTTTTATCTATAATACAACAAAAAATAAAATACTAAGCTTTATTTGATACTGTTTTACCGCCATTCATGGCTGGGGTCTCAAAAGACCCCAGAGGGGGAATATGTGACTATTTCTCCCAAGACACTTAAAAATGGAATAATAACTCCAAAATTTTTACCCATTGTAAAACTTTGCGTAATTAAGGAATAGTAGCATCGGAAATTGTCAAAACAAAAATGCATGGGAGATATCAAGCGTCAAAGTGCGTCTGGGGTCGAAAAAGACCCCAAAGGGGTAGGAAGGTTAAAGACCACTTCTATCACGAAATATGTTTCCGCCGATGTGGAGTCATAATAGATTTTTATTTATCCCCGTTAATGTAATTTAATATTAAAAATTGATGTAAAAAATTTTAAATCCGGGTCCTTAAAAGTCGATATAGCGAAAAACATCAAAATTTGAATATCAGGATTCTGATATTCAAGATAACCCTCCATATGACCCAATAAATTAAACCATATATGGCCGCCGATATGGGGATCAAATAGATTTTTATTCAGTCCCCTTAAAAATTACTTAATACTTTATATTGATGTAGAAAATTTTGATTCTTGCCCCTCAAAAGTGAGTACAACCATATCTCGATGTTCGAATATCAGAATTCTGATATTCGACATGATTCAATATGACCACTTCTATCACAAAATATGTTGCCGCCGATGTGGTGTTGAAATAGATTTTTATTTATCCCCGTTAATGTAATTTAATATTAAAAATTGATGTAAAAAATTTTAAATCCGGGTCCTTAAAAGTCGATATAGCGAAACACATAAAAATTTGAATATCAGGATTCTGATATTCAAGATAACCTTCCATATGACCCCATAAATTAAACCATATATGGCCGCGGATAGGGGGATCAAATAGATTTTTATTCAGTCCCCTTAAAAATTACTTAATATTTTATATTGATGTGGAAAATTTCGATTCTTGCCCCCCAAAGTCAACACAACCATTTCTCTATGTTCGAATATCGGAATTCTGATATTCGACATTATTCAATTTGAATACATCCATCACAAAATATGTGGCCGCCGATGTGGTGTTGTAATAGATTTTTATTTATCCCCGTTAATGTAATTTAATATTAAAAATTGATGTAAAAAATTTTAAATCCGGGTCCTTAAAAGTCGATATAGCGAAACACATCAAAATTTGAATATCAGGATTCTGATATTCAAGATAACCCTCCATATGACCCCATAAATTAAAACATATATGGCAACCGATGTGGTGATAAAATATATTTTTATTCAGTCCCCTTAAAAATTACTTAATATTTTATATTGATGTGGAAAATTTTGATTTTTGCCCCCCAAAGTCAACACAACCATTTCTCGATGTTCGAATATCAGAATTCTGATATTCGACATTATTCAATATGAATACATCCATCACAAAATATGTTGCCGCCGATGTGGTGTTGAAATAGATTTTTATTTATCCCCGTTAATGTAATTTAATATTAAAAATTGATGTAAAAAATTTTAAATCCGGGTCCTTAAAAGTCGATATAGCGAAACACATAAAAATTTGAATATCAGGATTCTGATATTCAAGATAACCTTCCATATGACCCCATAAATTAAACCATATATGGCCGCGGATGTGGGGATCAAATAGATTTTTATTCAGTCCCCTTAAAAATTACTTAATATTTTATATTGATGTGGAAAATTTCGATTCTTGCCCCCCAAAGTCAACACAACCATTTCTCGATGTTCGAATATCAGAATTCTTATATTCGACATTATTCAATATGCATACATACATCACAAAATATTTGGCCGCCGATGTGGTGTTGTAATAGATTTTTATTTATCCCCGTTAATGTAATTTAATATTAAAAGTTGATGTAAAAATTTTTAAATCCGTGGCCTTAAAATTCGATATAGCGAAACGCCTCAAAATTCGAATATCAGGATTCTGATATTCAAGATAATCCTCCATATGACCCCATAAATTAAACCATATGTGGCCGCCGATGTTGGGATAAAATACATTTTTATTCAGTCCCCTTAAAATAACTTAATATGAATATTGATGTTGAAAATTTTGATTCTTGCCCCTCAAAAGTGAGTACAACCATATCTCGATGTTCGAATATCAGAATTCTGATATTCGACATGATTCAATATGACCACTTCTATCACAAAATATTTGGCCGCCGATGTGGTGTTGTAATAGATTTTATTTATCCCCGTTAATGTAATTTAATATTAAAAGTTGATGTAAAAATTTTTAAATCCGTGGCCTTAAAATTCGATATAGCGAAACACATCAAAATTTGAATATCAGGATTCTGATATTCAAGATAATCCTCCATATGACCCCATAAATTAAACAATATGTGCGCGCCGATATGGGGATAAAATAGATTTTTTTCAGTCATCTTAAAAATTACTTTATATTTTATATTGATGTTGAAAATTTTGATTCTTGCCCCTCAAAAGTGAGTACAATCATATCTCTATGTTCGAATATCAGAATTCTGATATTCGACATGATTAAAGACCACTTCTATCACGAAATATGTTTCCGCCGATGTGGAGTCGTAATAGATTTTTATTTATCCCCGTTAATGTAATTTAATATTAAAAATTGATGTAAAAATTTTTAAATCCGTGGCCTTAAAATTCGATATAGCGAAACACATCAAAATTTGAATATCAGGATTCTGATATTCAAGATAATCCTCCATATGACCCCATAAATTAAACAATATGTGCGCGCCGATATGGGGATAAAATAGATTTTTTTCAGTCCCCTTAAAATAACTTAATATGAATATTGATGTTGAAAATTTTGATTCTTGCCCCTCAAAAGTGAGTACAACCATATCTCGATGTTCGAATATCAGAATTCTGATATTCGACATGATTCAATATGACCACTTCTATCACAAAATATTTGGCCGCCGATGTGGTGTTGTAATAGATTTTATTCATCCCCGTTAATGTAATTTAATATTAAAAGTTGATGTAAAAATTTTTAAATCCGTGGCCTTAAAATTCGATATAGCGAAACACATCAAAATTTGAATATCAGGATTCTGATATTCAAGATAATCCTCCATATGACCCCATAAATTAAACAATATGTGCGCGCCGATATGGGGATAAAATAGATTTTTTTCAGTCATCTTAAAAATTACTTAATATTTTATATTGATGTTGAAAATTTTGATTCTTGCCCCTCAAAAGTGAGTACAATCATATCTCTATGTTCGAATATCAGAATTCTGATATTCGACATGATTAAAGACCACTTCTATCACGAAATATGTTTCCGCCGATGTGGAGTCGAAATAGATTTTTATTTATCCCCGTTAATGTAATTTAATATTAAAAATTGATGTAAAAAATTTTAAATCCGGGTCCTTAAAAGTCGATATAGCGAAACACATAAAAATTTGAATATCAGGATTCTGATATTCAAGATAACCCTCCATATGACCCAATAAATTAAACCATATATGGCCGCCAATGTGGGGATAAAATAGGTTTTTATTCAGTCCCCTTACAAATTATTTAATATTTTATATTGATGTGGAAAATTTTGATTCTTTCCCCCCAAAGTCAAGACAACCATTTCTCGATGTTCGAATATCAGAATTCTGATATTCGACATGATTCAATATAACCACTTCTATCACGAAATATGTTGCCGCCGATGTGGTGTTGTAATAGATTTTTATTTATCCCCGTTAATGCAATTTAATATTAAAAATTGATGTAAAAAATTTTAAATTCGGGTCCTTAAAAGTCGATATAGCGAAACACATCAAAATTCGAATATCAGGATTCTGATATTCAAGATAACCCTCCATATGACCCCATAAATTAAACCATATGTGGCCGCCAATGTGGGGATAAAATAGATTTTTATTCAGTCCCCTTAAATTACTTAATTTTATATTGATGTTGAAAATTTTGATTCTTGCCCCTCAAAAGTGAGTACAATCATATCTCTATGTTCGAATATCAGAATTCTGATATTCGACATGATTAAAGACCTCTTCTATCACGAAATATGTTTCCGCCGATGTGGAGTTGTAAAAGATTTTCATTTATCCCCGTTAATGTAATTTAATATTAAAAATTGATGTAAAAAATTTTAAATCCGGGTCCTTAAAAGTCGATGTAGCGAAACACATCAAAATTTGAATATCAGGATTCTGATATTCAAGATAACCCTCCATATGACCCAATAAATTAAACCATATATGGCCGCCGATGTGGGGATAAAATAGGTTTTTATTCAGTCCCCTTAAAAATTACTTAATATTTTATATTGATGTGGAAAATTTTGATTCTTGCCCCCCAAAGTCAACACAACCATTTCTCGATGTTCGAATATCAGAATTCTGATATTCGACATTATTCAATTTGAATACATCCATCACAAAATATGTGGCCGCCGATGTGGTGTTGTAATAGATTTTTATTTATCCCCGTTAATGTAATTTAATATTAAAAATTGATGTAAAAAATTTTAAATCCGGTACCTTAAAAGTCGATATAGCGAAACACATCAAAATTTGAATATCAGGATTCTGATATTCAAGATAACCCTCCATATGACCCCATAAATTAAAACATATATGGCAACCGATGTGGTGATAAAATAGATTTTTATTCAGTCCCCTTAAAAATTACTTAATATTTTATATTGATGTGGAAAATTTTGATTTTTGCCCCCCAAAGTCAACACAACCATTTCTCGATGTTCGAATATCAGAATTCTGATATTCGACATTATTAATATGAATACATCCATCACAAAATATGTTGCCGCCGATGTGGTGTTGAAATAGATTTTTATTTATCCCCGTTAATGTAATTTAATATTAAAAATTGATGTAAAAAATTTTAAATCCGGGTCCTTAAAAGGCGATATAGCGAAACACATAAAAATTTGAATATCAGGATTCTGATATTCAAGATAACCTTCCATATGACCCCATAAATTAAACCATATATGGCCGCGGATAGGGGGATCAAATAGATTTTTATTCAGTCCCCTTAAAAATTACTTAATATTTTATATTGATGTGGAAAATTTCGATTCTTGCCCCCCAAAGTCAAGACAACCATTTCTCGATGTTCGAATATCAGAATTCTGATATTCGACATGATTCAATATGACCACTTCTATCACGAAATATGTTGCCGCCGATGTGGTGTTGTAATAGATTTTTATTTATCCCCGTTAATGTAATTTAATATTAAAAGTTGATGTAAAAATTTTTAAATCCGTGGCCTTAAAATTCGATATAGCGAAACACATCAAAATTTGAATATCAGGATTGTGATATTCAAGATAATCCTCCATATGACCCCATAAATTAAACAATATGTGCGCGCCGATATGGGGATAAAATAGATTTTTTTCAGTCATCTTAAAAATTACTTAATATTTTATATTGATGTTGAAAATTTTGATTCTTGCCCCTCAAAAGTGAGTACAATCATATCTCTATGTTCGAATATCAGAATTCTGATATTCGACATGATTAAAGACCACTTCTATCACGAAATATGTTTCCGCCGATGTGGAGTCGTAATAGATTTTTATTTATCCCCGTTAATGTAATTTAATATTAAAAATTGATGTAAAAATTTTTAAATCCGTGGCCTTAAAATTCGATATAGCGAAACACATCAAAATTTGAATATCAGGATTCTGATATTCAAGATAATCCTCCATATGACCCCATAAATTAAACAATATGTGCGCGCCGATATGGGGATAAAATAGATTTTTTTCAGTCCCCTTAAAATAACTTAATATGAATATTGATGTTGAAAATTTTTATTCTTGCCCCTCAAAAGTGAGTACAACCATATCTCGATGTTCGAATATCAGAATTCTGATATTCGACATGATTCAATATGACCACTTCTATCACAAAATATTTGGCCGCCGATGTGGTGTTGTAATAGATTTTATTCATCCCCGTTAATGTAATTTAATATTAAAAGTTGATGTAAAAATTTTTAAATCCGTGGCCTTAAAATTCGATATAGCGAAACACATCAAAATTTGAATATCAGGATTCTGATATTCAAGATAATCCTCCATATGATCCCCCCTAAATTAAACAATATGTGCGCGCCGATATGGGGATAAAATAGATTTTTTTCAGTCATCTTAAAAATTACTTAATATTTTATATTGATGTTGAAAATTTTGATTCTTGCCCCTCAAAAGTGAGTACAATCATATCTCTATGTTCGAATATCAGAATTCTGATATTCGACATGATTAAAGACCACTTCTATCACGAAATATGTTTCCGCCGATGTGGAGTCGTAATAGATTTTTATTTATCCCCGTTAATGTAATTTAATATTAAAAATTGATGTAAAAAATTTTAAATCCGGGTCCTTAAAAGTCGATATAGCGAAACACATAAAAATTTGAATATCAGGATTCTGATATTCAAGATAACCCTCCATATGACCCAATAAATTAAACCATATATGGCCGCCAATGTGGGGATAAAATAGGTTTTTATTCAGTCCCCTTACAAATTATTTAATATTTTATATTGATGCGGAAAATTTTGATTCTTTCCCCCCAAAGTCAAGACAACCATTTCTCGATGTTCGAATATCAGAATTCTGATATTCGACATGATTCAATATGACCACTTCTATCACGAAATATGTTGCCGCCGATGTGGTGTTGTAATAGATTTTTATTTATCCCCGTTAATGCAATTTAATATTAAAAATTGATGTAAAAAATTTTAAATCCGGGTCCTTAAAAGTCGATATAGCGAAACACATCAAAATTTGAATATCAGGATTCTGATATTCAAGATAACCTTCCATATGACCCCATAAATTAAACCATATATGGCCGCGGATAGGGGGATCAAATAGATTTTTATTCAGTCCCCTTAAATTACTTAATTTTATATTGATGTTGAAAATTTTGATTCTTGCCCCTCAAAAGTGAGTACAATCATATCTCTATGTTCGAATATCAGAATTCTGATATTCGACATGATTAAAGACCTCTTTTATCACGAAATATGTTTCCGCCGATGTGGAGTTGTAATAGATTTTCATTTATCCCCGTTAATGTAATTTAATATTAAAAATTGATGTAAAAAATTTTAAATCCGGGTCCTTAAAAGTCGATATAGCGAAACACATAAAAATTTGAATATCAGGATTCTGATATTCAAGATAACCCTCCATATGACCCAATAAATTAAACCATATATGGCCGCCAATGTGGGGATAAAATAGGTTTTTATTCAGTCCCCTTACAAATTATTTAATATTTTATATTGATGTGGAAAATTTTGATTCTTGCCCCCCAAAGTCAACACAACCATTTCTCGATGTTCGAATATCAGAATTCTGATATTCGACATTATTCAATTTGAATACATCCATCACAAAATATGTGGCCGCCGATGTGGTGTTGTAATAGATTTTTATTTATCCCCGTTAATGTAATTTAATATTAAAAATTGATGTAGAAATTTTTAAATCCGTGGCCTTAAAATTCGATATAGCGAAACGCCTCAAAATTCGAATATCAGGATTCTGATATTCAAGATAATCCTCCATATGACCCCATAAATTAAACCATATGTGGCCGCCGATGTTGGGATAAAATACATTTTTATTCAGTCCCCTTAAAATAACTTAATATTAATATTGATGTTGAAAATTACGATTCTTGCCCCTCAAAAGTGAGTACAACCATATCTCGATGTTCGAATATCAGAATTCTGATATTCGACATGATTCAATATGACCACTTCTATCACAAAATATTTGGCCGCCGATGTGGTGTTGTAATAGATTTTATTCATCCCCGTTAATGTAATTTAATATTAAAAGTTGATGTAAAAATTTTTAAATCCGTGGCCTTAAAATTCGATATAGCGAAACACATCAAAATTTGAATATCAGGATTCTGATATTCAAGATAATCCTCCATATGACCCCATAAATTAAACAATATGTGCGCGCCGATATGGGGATAAAATAGATTTTTTTCAGTCATCTTAAAAATTACTTAATATTTTATATTGATGTTGAAAATTTTGATTCTTGCCCCTCAAATGTGAGTACAATCATATCTCTATGTTCGAATATCAGAATTCTGATATTCGACATGATTAAAGACCACTTCTATCACGAAATATGTTTCCGCCGATGTGGAGTCATAATAGATTTTTATTTATCCCCGTTAATGTAATTTAATATTAAAAATTGATGTAAAAAATTTTAAATCCGGGTCCTTAAAAGTCGATATAGCGAAAAACATCAAAATTTGAATATCAGGATTCTGATATTCAAGATAACCCTCCATATGACCCAATAAATTAAACCATATATGGCCGCCGATATGGGGATCAAATAGATTTTTATTCAGTCCCCTTAAAAATTACTTAATACTTTATATTGATGTAGAAAATTTTGATTCTTGCCCCTCAAAAGTGAGTACAACCATATCTCGATGTTCGAATATCAGAATTCTGATATTCGACATGATTCAATATGACCACTTCTATCACAAAATATGTTGCCGCCGATGTGGTGTTGAAATAGATTTTTATTTATCCCCGTTAATGTAATTTAATATTAAAAATTGATGTAAAAAATTTTAAATCCGGGTCCTTAAAAGTCGATATAGCGAAACACATAAAAATTTGAATATCAGGATTCTGATATTCAAGATAACCTTCCATATGACCCCATAAATTAAACCATATATGGCCGCGGATAGGGGGATCAAATAGATTTTTATTCAGTCCCCTTAAAAATTACTTAATATTTTATATTGATGTGGAAAATTTCGATTCTTGCCCCCCAAAGTCAACACAACCATTTCTCGATGTTCGAATATCGGAATTCTGATATTCGACATTATTCAATTTGAATACATCCATCACAAAATATGTGGCCGCCGATGTGGTGTTGTAATAGATTTTTATTTATCCCCGTTAATGTAATTTAATATTAAAAATTGATGTAAAAAATTTTAAATCCGGGTCCTTAAAAGTCGATATAGCGAAACACATCAAAATTTGAATATCAGGATTCTGATATTCAAGATAACCCTCCATATGACCCCATAAATTAAAACATATATGGCAACCGATGTGGTGATAAAATATATTTTTATTCAGTCCCCTTAAAAATTACTTAATATTTTATATTGATGTGGAAAATTTTGATTTTTGCCCCCCAAAGTCAACACAACCATTTCTCGATGTTCGAATATCAGAATTCTGATATTCGACATTATTCAATATGAATACATCCATCACAAAATATGTTGCCGCCGATGTGGTGTTGAAATAGATTTTTATTTATCCCCGTTAATGTAATTTAATATTAAAAATTGATGTAAAAAATTTTAAATCCGGGTCCTTAAAAGTCGATATAGCGAAACACATAAAAATTTGAATATCAGGATTCTGATATTCAAGATAACCTTCCATATGACCCCATAAATTAAACCATATATGGCCGCGGATGTGGGGATCAAATAGATTTTTATTCAGTCCCCTTAAAAATTACTTAATATTTTATATTGATGTGGAAAATTTCGATTCTTGCCCCCCAAAGTCAACACAACCATTTCTCGATGTTCGAATATCAGAATTCTTATATTCGACATTATTCAATATGCATACATACATCACAAAATATTTGGCCGCCGATGTGGTGTTGTAATAGATTTTTATTTATCCCCGTTAATGTAATTTAATATTAAAAGTTGATGTAAAAATTTTTAAATCCGTGGCCTTAAAATTCGATATAGCGAAACGCCTCAAAATTCGAATATCAGGATTCTGATATTCAAGATAATCCTCCATATGACCCCATAAATTAAACCATATGTGGCCGCCGATGTTGGGATAAAATACATTTTTATTCAGTCCCCTTAAAATAACTTAATATGAATATTGATGTTGAAAATTTTGATTCTTGCCCCTCAAAAGTGAGTACAACCATATCTCGATGTTCGAATATCAGAATTCTGATATTCGACATGATTAAAGACCACTTCTATCACGAAATATGTTTCCGCCGATGTGGAGTCGTAATAGATTTTTATTTATCCCCGTTAATGTAATTTAATATTAAAAATTGATGTAAAAAATTTTAAATCCGGGTCCTTAAAAGTCGATATAGCGAAACACATAAAAATTTGAATATCAGGATTCTGATATTCAAGATAACCCTCCATATGACCCAATAAATTAAACCATATATGGCCGCCAATGTGGGGATAAAATAGGTTTTTATTCAGTCCCCTTACAAATTATTTAATATTTTATATTGATGTGGAAAATTTTGATTCTTTCCCCCCAAAGTCAAGACAACCATTTCTCGATGTTCGAATATCAGAATTCTGATATTCGACATGATTCAATATAACCACTTCTATCACGAAATATGTTGCCGCCGATGTGGTGTTGTAATAGATTTTTATTTATCCCCGTTAATGCAATTTAATATTAAAAATTGATGTAAAAAATTTTAAATTCGGGTCCTTAAAAGTCGATATAGCGAAACACATCAAAATTCGAATATCAGGATTCTGATATTCAAGATAACCCTCCATATGACCCCATAAATTAAACCATATGTGGCCGCCAATGTGGGGATAAAATAGATTTTTATTCAGTCCCCTTAAATTACTTAATTTTATATTGATGTTGAAAATTTTGATTCTTGCCCCTCAAAAGTGAGTACAATCATATCTCTATGTTCGAATATCAGAATTCTGATATTCGACATGATTAAAGACCTCTTCTATCACGAAATATGTTTCCGCCGATGTGGAGTTGTAAAAGATTTTCATTTATCCCCGTTAATGTAATTTAATATTAAAAATTGATGTAAAAAATTTTAAATCCGGGTCCTTAAAAGTCGATGTAGCGAAACACATCAAAATTTGAATATCAGGATTCTGATATTCAAGATAACCCTCCATATGACCCAATAAATTAAACCATATATGGCCGCCGATGTGGGGATAAAATAGGTTTTTATTCAGTCCCCTTAAAAATTACTTAATATTTTATATTGATGTGGAAAATTTTGATTCTTGCCCCCCAAAGTCAACACAACCATTTCTCGATGTTCGAATATCAGAATTCTGATATTCGACATTATTCAATTTGAATACATCCATCACAAAATATGTGGCCGCCGATGTGGTGTTGTAATAGATTTTTATTTATCCCCGTTAATGTAATTTAATATTAAAAATTGATGTAAAAAATTTTAAATCCGGTACCTTAAAAGTCGATATAGCGAAACACATCAAAATTTGAATATCAGGATTCTGATATTCAAGATAACCCTCCATATGACCCCATAAATTAAAACATATATGGCAACCGATGTGGTGATAAAATAGATTTTTATTCAGTCCCCTTAAAAATTACTTAATATTTTATATTGATGTGGAAAATTTTGATTTTTGCCCCCCAAAGTCAACACAACCATTTCTCGATGTTCGAATATCAGAATTCTGATATTCGACATTATTAATATGAATACATCCATCACAAAATATGTTGCCGCCGATGTGGTGTTGAAATAGATTTTTATTTATCCCCGTTAATGTAATTTAATATTAAAAATTGATGTAAAAAATTTTAAATCCGGGTCCTTAAAAGGCGATATAGCGAAACACATAAAAATTTGAATATCAGGATTCTGATATTCAAGATAACCTTCCATATGACCCCATAAATTAAACCATATATGGCCGCGGATAGGGGGATCAAATAGATTTTTATTCAGTCCCCTTAAAAATTACTTAATATTTTATATTGATGTGGAAAATTTCGATTCTTGCCCCCCAAAGTCAAGACAACCATTTCTCGATGTTCGAATATCAGAATTCTGATATTCGACATGATTCAATATGACCACTTCTATCACGAAATATGTTGCCGCCGATGTGGTGTTGTAATAGATTTTTATTTATCCCCGTTAATGTAATTTAATATTAAAAGTTGATGTAAAAATTTTTAAATCCGTGGCCTTAAAATTCGATATAGCGAAACACATCAAAATTTGAATATCAGGATTGTGATATTCAAGATAATCCTCCATATGACCCCATAAATTAAACAATATGTGCGCGCCGATATGGGGATAAAATAGATTTTTTTCAGTCATCTTAAAAATTACTTAATATTTTATATTGATGTTGAAAATTTTGATTCTTGCCCCTCAAAAGTGAGTACAATCATATCTCTATGTTCGAATATCAGAATTCTGATATTCGACATGATTAAAGACCACTTCTATCACGAAATATGTTTCCGCCGATGTGGAGTCGTAATAGATTTTTATTTATCCCCGTTAATGTAATTTAATATTAAAAATTGATGTAAAAATTTTTAAATCCGTGGCCTTAAAATTCGATATAGCGAAACACATCAAAATTTGAATATCAGGATTCTGATATTCAAGATAATCCTCCATATGACCCCATAAATTAAACAATATGTGCGCGCCGATATGGGGATAAAATAGATTTTTTTCAGTCCCCTTAAAATAACTTAATATGAATATTGATGTTGAAAATTTTTATTCTTGCCCCTCAAAAGTGAGTACAACCATATCTCGATGTTCGAATATCAGAATTCTGATATTCGACATGATTCAATATGACCACTTCTATCACAAAATATTTGGCCGCCGATGTGGTGTTGTAATAGATTTTATTCATCCCCGTTAATGTAATTTAATATTAAAAGTTGATGTAAAAATTTTTAAATCCGTGGCCTTAAAATTCGATATAGCGAAACACATCAAAATTTGAATATCAGGATTCTGATATTCAAGATAATCCTCCATATGATCCCCCCTAAATTAAACAATATGTGCGCGCCGATATGGGGATAAAATAGATTTTTTTCAGTCATCTTAAAAATTACTTAATATTTTATATTGATGTTGAAAATTTTGATTCTTGCCCCTCAAAAGTGAGTACAATCATATCTCTATGTTCGAATATCAGAATTCTGATATTCGACATGATTAAAGACCACTTCTATCACGAAATATGTTTCCGCCGATGTGGAGTCGTAATAGATTTTTATTTATCCCCGTTAATGTAATTTAATATTAAAAATTGATGTAAAAAATTTTAAATCCGGGTCCTTAAAAGTCGATATAGCGAAACACATAAAAATTTGAATATCAGGATTCTGATATTCAAGATAACCCTCCATATGACCCAATAAATTAAACCATATATGGCCGCCAATGTGGGGATAAAATAGGTTTTTATTCAGTCCCCTTACAAATTATTTAATATTTTATATTGATGCGGAAAATTTTGATTCTTTCCCCCCAAAGTCAAGACAACCATTTCTCGATGTTCGAATATCAGAATTCTGATATTCGACATGATTCAATATGACCACTTCTATCACGAAATATGTTGACGCCGATGTGGTGTTGTAATAGATTTTTATTTATCCCCGTTAATGCAATTTAATATTAAAAATTGATGTAAAAAATTTTAAATCCGGGTCCTTAAAAGTCGATATAGCGAAACACATCAAAATTTGAATATCAGGATTCTGATATTCAAGATAACCTTCCATATGACCCCATAAATTAAACCATATATGGCCGCGGATAGGGGGATCAAATAGATTTTTATTCAGTCCCCTTAAATTACTTAATTTTATATTGATGTTGAAAATTTTGATTCTTGCCCCTCAAAAGTGAGTACAATCATATCTCTATGTTCGAATATCAGAATTCTGATATTCGACATGATTAAAGACCTCTTCTATCACGAAATATGTTTCCGCCGATGTGGAGTTGTAATAGATTTTCATTTATCCCCGTTAATGTAATTTAATATTAAAAATTGATGTAAAAAATTTTAAATCCGGGTCCTTAAAAGTCGATATAGCGAAACACATAAAAATTTGAATATCAGGATTCTGATATTCAAGATAACCCTCCATATGACCCAATAAATTAAACCATATATGGCCGCCAATGTGGGGATAAAATAGGTTTTTATTCAGTCCCCTTACAAATTATTTAATATTTTATATTGATGTGGAAAATTTTGATTCTTGCCCCCCAAAGTCAACACAACCATTTCTCGATGTTCGAATATCAGAATTCTGATATTCGACATTATTCAATTTGAATACATCCATCACAAAATATGTGGCCGCCGATGTGGTGTTGTAATAGATTTTTATTTATCCCCGTTAATGTAATTTAATATTAAAAATTGATGTAAAAAATTTTAAATCCGGTACCTTAAAAGTCGATATAGCGAAACACATCAAAATTTGAATATCAGGATTCTGATATTCAAGATAACCCTCCATATGACCCCATAAATTAAAACATATATGGCAACCGATGTGGTGATAAAATAGATTTTTATTCAGTCCCCTTAAAAATTACTTAATAATATATATTGATGTGGAAAATTTTGATTTTTGCCCCCCAAAGTCAACACAACCATTTCTCGATGTTCGAATATCAGAATTCTGATATTCGACATTATTAATATGAATACATCCATCACAAAATATGTTGCCGCCGATGTGGTGTTGAAATAGATTTTTATTTATCCCCGTTAATGTAATTTAATATTAAAAATTGATGTAAAAAATTTTAAATCCGGGTCCTTAAAAGTCGATATAGCGAAACACATAAAAATTTGAATATCAGGATTCTGATATTCAAGATAACCTTCCATTTGACCCCATAAATTAAAACATATATGGCAACCGATGTGGTGATAAAATAGATTTTTATTCAGTCCCCTTAAAAATTACTTAATAATATATATTGATGTGGAAAATTTTGATTTTTGCCCCCCAAAGTCAACACAACCATTTCTCGATGTTCGAATATCAGAATTCTGATATTCGACATTATTAATATGAATACATCCATCACAAAATATGTTGCCGCCGATGTGGTGTTGAAATAGATTTTTATTTATCCCCGTTAATGTAATTTAATATTAAAAATTGATGTAAAAAATTTTAAATCCGGGTCCTTAAAAGTCGATATAGCGAAACACATAAAAATTTGAATATCAGGATTCTGATATTCAAGATAACCTTCCATTTGACCCCATAAATTAAACCATATATGGCCGCGGATGTGGGGATCAAATAGATTTTTATTCAGTCCCCTTAAAAATTACTTAATATTTTATATTGATGTGGAAAATTTCGATTCTTGCCCCCCAAAGTCAACACAACCATTTCTCGATGTTCGAATATCAGAATTCTGATATTCGACATTATTCAATATGCATACATACATCATAAAATATTTGGCCGCCGATGTGGTGTTGTAATAGATTTTTATTTATCCCCGTTAATGTAATTTAATATTAAAAGTTGATGTAGAAATTTTTAAATCCGTGGCCTTAAAATTCGATATAGCGAAACGCCTCAAAATTCGAATATCAGGATTCTGATATTCAAGATAATCCTCCATATGACCCCATAAATTAAACCATATGTGGCCGCCGATGTTGGAATAAAATACATTTTTATTCAGTCCCCTTAAAATAACTTAATATTAATATTGATGTTGAAAATTTTGATTCTTGCCCCTCAAAAGTGAGTACAACCATATCTCGATGTTCGAATATCAGAATTCTGATATTCGACATGATTCAATATGACCACTTCTATCACAAAATATTTGGCCGCCGATGTGGTGTTGTAATAGATTTTATTCATCCCCGTTAATGTAATTTAATATTAAAAGTTGATGTAAAAATTTTTAAATCCGTGGCCTTAAAATTCGATATAGCGAAACACATCAAAATTTGAATATCAGGATTCTGATATTCAAGATAATCCTCCATATGACCCCATAAATTAAACAATATGTGCGCGCCGATATGGGGATAAAATAGATTTTTTTCAGTCATCTTAAAAATTACTTAATATTTTATATTGATGTTGAAAATTTTGATTCTTGCCCCTCAAAAGTGAGTACAATCATATCTCTATGTTCGAATATCAGAATTCTGATATTCGACATGATTAAAGACCACTTCTATCACGAAATATGTTTCCGCCGATGTGGAGTCGTAATAGATTTTTATTTATCCCCGTTAATGTAATTTAATATTAAAAATTGATGTAAAAAATTTTAAATCCGGGTCCTTAAAAGTCGATATAGCGAAAAACATCAAAATTTGAATATCAGGATTCTGATATTCAAGATAACCCTCCATATGACCCAATAAATTAAACCATATATGGCCGCCGATATGGGGATCAAATAGATTTTTATTCAGTCCCCTTAAAAATTACTTAATACTTTATATTGATGTAGAAAATTTTGATTCTTGCTCCTCAAAAGTGAGTACAACCATATCTCGATGTTCGAATATCAGAATTCTGATATTCGACATGATTCAATATGACCACTTCTATCACAAAATATGTTGCCGCCGATGTGGTGTTGTAATAGATTTTTATTTTTCCCCGTTAATGCAATTTAATATTAAAAATTGATGTAAAAAATTTTAAATTCGGGTCCTTAAAAGTCGATATAGCGAATCACATCAAAATTCGAATATCAGGATTCTGATATTCAAGATAACCCTCCATATGACCCCATAAATTAAACCATATGTGGCCGCCAATGTGGGGATAAAATAGATTTTTATTCAGTCCCCTTAAATTACTTAATTTTATATTGATGTTGAAAATTTTGATTCTTGCTCCTCAAAAGTGAGTACAATCATATCTCTATGTTCGAATATCAGAATTCTGATATTCGACATGATTAAAGACCACTTCTATCATGAAATATGTTTCCGCCGATGTGGAGTTGTAATGGATTTTTATTTATCCCCGTTAATGTAATTTAATATTAAAAATTGATGTAAAAAATTTTAAATCCGGGTCCTTAAAAGTCGATATAGCGAAACACATCAAAATTTGAATATCAGGATTCTGATATTCAAGATAACCCTCCATATGACCCAATAAATTAAACCATATATGGCCGCCGATGTGGGGATAAAATAGGTTTTTATTCAGTCCCCTTAAAAATTAATTAATATTTTATATTGATGTGGAAAATTTTGATTCTTGCCCCCCAAAGTCAACACAACCATTTCTCGATGTTCGAATATCAGAATTCTGATATTCGACATTATTCAATTTGAATACATCCATCACAAAATATGTGGCCGCCGATGTGGTGTTGTAATAGATTTTTATTTATCCCCGTTAATGTAATTTAATATTAAAAATTGATGTAAAAAATTTTAAATCCGGGTCCTTAAAAGTCGATATAGCGAAACACATCAAAATTTGAATATCAAGATTCTGATATTCAAGATAACCCTCCATATGACCCCATAAATTAAAACATATATGGCAACCGATGTGGTGATAAAATAGATTCTTATTCAGTCCCCTTAAAAATTACTTAATATTTTATATTGATGTGGAAAATTTTGATTTTTGCCCCCCAAAGTAAACACAACCATTTCTCGATGTTCGAATATCAGAATTCTGATATTCGACATTATTCAATATGAATACATCCATCACAAAATATGTTGCCGCCGATGTGGTGTTGAAATAGATTTTTATTTATCCCCGTTAATGTAATTTAATATTAAAAATTGATGTAAAAAATTTTAAATCCAGGTCCTTAAAAGTCGATATAGCGAAACACATAAAAATTTGAATATCAGGATTCTGATATTCAAGATAACCTTCCATATGACCCCATAAATTAAACCATATATGGCCGCGGATAGGGGGATCAAATAGATTTTTATTCAGTCCCCTTAAAAATTACTTAATATTTTATATTGATGTGGAAAATTTCGATTCTTGCCCCCCAAAGTCAAGACAACCATTTCTCGATGTTCGAATATCAGAATTCTGATATTCGACATGATTAAAGACCACTTCTATCACGAAATATGTTTCCGCCGATGTGGAGTCGTAATAGATTTTTATTTATCCCCGTTAATGTAATTTAATATTAAAAATTGATGTAAAAAATTTTAAATCCGGGTCCTTAAAAGTCGATATAGCGAAAAACATCAAAATTTGAATATCAGGATTCTGATATTCAAGATAACCCTCCATATGACCCCATAAATTAAACCATATGTGGCCGCCAATGTGGGGATAAAATAGATTTTTATTCAGTCCCCTTAAATTACTTAATTTTATATTGATGTTGAAAATTTTGATTCTTGCTCCTCAAAAGTGAGTACAATCATATTTCTATGTTCGAATATCAGAATTCTGATATTCGACATTATTAAAGACCACTTCTATCATGAAATATGTTTCCGCCGATGTGGAGTTGTAATGGATTTTTATTTATCCCCGTTAATGTAATTTAATATTAAAAATTGATGTAAAAAATTTTAAATCCGGGTCCTTAAAAGTCGATATAGCGAAACACATCAAAATTTGAATATCAGGATTCTGATATTCAAGATAACCCTCCATATGACCCAATAAATTAAACCATATATGGCCGCCGATGTGGGGATAAAATAGGTTTTTATTCAGTCCCCTTAAAAATTAATTAATATTTTATATTGATGTGGAAAATTTTGATTCTTGCCCCCCAAAGTCAACACAACCATTTCTCGATGTTCGAATATCAGAATTCTGATATTCGACATTATTCAATTTGAATACATCCATCACAAAATATGTGGCCGCCGATGTGGTGTTGTAATAGATTTTTATTTATCCCCGTTAATGTAATTTAATATTAAAAATTGATGTAAAAAATTTTAAATCCGGGTCCTTAAAAGTCGATATAGCGAAACACATCAAAATTTGAATATCAGGATTCTGATATTCAAGATAACCCTCCATATGACCCCATAAATTAAAACATATATGGCAACCGATGTGGTGATAAAATAGATTTTTATTCAGTCCCCTTAAAAATTACTTAATATTTTATATTGATGTGGAAAATTTTGATTTTTGCCCCCCAAAGTAAACACAACCATTTCTCGATGTTCGAATATCAGAATTCTGATATTCGACATTATTCAATATGAATACATCCATCACAAAATATGTTGCCGCCGATGTGGTGTTGAAATAGATTTTTATTTATCCCCGTTAATGTAATTTAATATTAAAAATTGATGTAAAAAATTTTAAATCCGGGTCCTTAAAAGTCGATATAGCGAAACACATCAAAATTTGAATATCAGGATTCTGATATTCAAGATAACCCTCCATATGACCCAATAAATTAAACCATATATGGCCGCCGATGTGGGGATAAAATAGGTTTTTATTCAGTCCCCTTAAAAATTAATTAATATTTTATATTGATGTGGAAAATTTTGATTCTTGCCCCCCAAAGTCAACACAACCATTTCTCGATGTTCGAATATCAGAATTCTGATATTCGACATTATTCAATTTGAATACATCCATCACAAAATATGTGGCCGCCGATGTGGTGTTGTAATAGATTTTTATTTATCCCCGTTAATGTAATTTAATATTAAAAATTGATGTAAAAAATTTTAAATCCGGGTCCTTAAAAGTCGATATAGCGAAACACATCAAAATTTGAATATCAGGATTCTGATATTCAAGATAACCCTCCATATGACCCCATAAATTAAAACATATATGGCAACCGATGTGGTGATAAAATAGATTTTTATTCAGTCCCCTTAAAAATTACTTAATATTTTATATTGATGTGGAAAATTTTGATTTTTGCCCCCCAAAGTAAACACAACCATTTCTCGATGTTCGAATATCAGAATTCTGATATTCGACATTATTCAATATGAATACATCCATCACAAAATATGTTGCCGCCGATGTGGTGTTGAAATAGATTTTTATTTATCCCCGTTAATGTAATTTAATATTAAAAATTGATGTAAAAAATTTTAAATCCGGGTCCTTAAAAGTCGATATAGCGAAACACATAAAAATTTGAATATCAGGATTCTGATATTCAAGATAACCTTCCATATGACCCCATAAATTAAACCATATATGGCCGCGGATAGGGGGATCAAATAGATTTTTATTCAGTCCCCTTAAAAATTACTTAATATTTTATATTGATGTGGAAAATTTCGATTCTTGCCCCCCAAAGTCAAGACAACCATTTCTCGATGTTCGAATATCAGAATTCTGATATTCGACATGATTCAATATGACCACTTCTATCACGAAATATGTTGCCGCCGATGTGGTGTTGTAATAGATTTTTATTTATCCCCGTTAATGTAATTTAATATTAAAAGTTGATGTAAAAATTTTTAAATCCGTGGCCTTAAAATTCGATATAGCGAAACACATCAAAATTTGAATATCAGGATTCTGATATTCAAGATAATCCTCCATATGACCCCATAAATTAAACAATATGTGCGCGCCGATATGGGGATAAAATAGATTTTTTTCAGTTATCTTAAAAATTACTTTATATTTTATATTGATGTTGAAAATTTTGATTCTTGCCCCTCAAAAGTGAGTACAATCATATCTCTATGTTCGAATATCAGAATTCTGATATTCGACATGATTAAAGACCACTTCTATCACGAAATATGTTTCCGCCGATGTGGAGTCGTAATAGATTTTTATTTATCCCCGTTAATGTAATTTAATATTAAAAATTGATGTAAAAATTTTTAAATCCGTGGCCTTAAAATTCGATATAGCGAAACACATCAAAATTTGAATATCAGGATTCTGATATTCAAGATAATCCTCCATATGACCCCATAAATTAAACAATATGTGCGCGCCGATATGGGGATAAAATAGATTTTTTTCAGTCCCCTTAAAATAACTTAATATGAATATTGATGTTGAAAATTTTGATTCTTGCCCCTCAAAAGTGAGTACAACCATATCTCGATGTTCGAATATCAGAATTCTGATATTCGACATGATTCAATATGACCACTTCTATCACAAAATATTTGGCCGCCGATGTGGTGTTGTAATAGATTTTATTCATCCCCGTTAATGTAATTTAATATTAAAAGTTGATGTAAAAATTTTTAAATCCGTGGCCTTAAAATTCGATATAGCGAAACACATAAAAATTTGAATATCAGGATTCTGATATTCAAGATAACCCTCCATATGACCCAATAAATTAAACCATATATGGCCGCCAATGTGGGGATAAAATAGGTTTTTATTCAGTCCCCTTACAAATTATTTAATATTTTATATTGATGTGGAAAATTTTGATTCTTTCCCCCCAAAGTCAAGACACCCATTTCTCGATGTTCGAATATCAGAATTCTGATATTCGACATGATTCAATATAACCACTTCTATCACGAAATATGTTGCCGCCGATGTGGTGTTGTAATAGATTTTTATTTATCCCCGTTAATGCAATTTAATATTAAAAATTGATGTAAAAAATTTTAAATTCGGGTCCTTAAAAGTCGATATAGCGAAACACATCAAAATTCGAATATCAGGATTCTGATATTCAAGATAACCCTCCATATGACCCCATAAATTAAACCATATGTGGCCGCCAATGTGGGGATAAAATAGATTTTTATTCAGTCCCCTTAAATTACTTAATTTTATATTGATGTTGAAAATTTTGATTCTTGCCCCTCAAAAGTGAGTACAATCATATCTCTATGTTCGAATATCAGAATTCTGATATTCGACATGATTAAAGACCTCTTCTATCACGAAATATGTTTCCGCCGATGTGGAGTTGTAATAGATTTTCATTTATCCCCGTTAATGTAATTTAATATTAAAAATTGATGTAAAAAATTTTAAATCCGGGTCCTTAAAAGTCGATATAGCGAAACACATCAAAATTTGAATATCAGGATTCTGATATTCAAGATAACCCTCCATATGACCCAATAAATTAAACCATATATGGCCGCCGATGTGGGGATAAAATAGGTTTTTATTCAGTCCCCTTAAAAATTACTTAATATTTTATATTGATGTGGAAAATTTTGATTCTTGCCCCCCAAAGTCAACACAACCATTTCTCGATGTTCGAATATCAGAATTCTGATATTCGACATTATTCAATTTGAATACATCCATCACAAAATATGTGGCCGCCGATGTGGTGTTGTAATATATTTTTATTTATCCCCGTTAATGTAATTTAATATTAAAAATTGATGTAAAAAATTTTAAATCCGGTACCTTAAAAGTCGATATAGCGAAACACATCAAAATTTGAATATCAGGATTCTGATATTCAAGATAACCCTCCATATGACCCCATAAATTAAAACATATATGGCAACCGATGTGGTGATAAAATAGATTTTTATTCAGTCCCCTTAAAAATTACTTAATATTTTATATTGATGTGGAAAATTTTGATTTTTGCCCCCCAAAGTCAACACAACCATTTCTCGATGTTCGAATATCAGAATTCTGATATTCGACATTATTAATATGAATACATCCATCACAAAATATGTTGCCGCCGATGTGGTGTTGAAATAGATTTTTATTTATCCCCGTTAATGTAATTTAATATTAAAAATTGATGTAAAAAATTTTAAATCCGGGTCCTTAAAAGTCGATATAGCGAAACACATAAAAATTTGAATATCAGGATTCTGATATTCAAGATAACCTTCCATATGACCCCATAAATTAAACCATATATGGCCGCGGATAGGGGGATCAAATAGATTTTTATTCAGTCCCCTTAAAAATTACTTAATATTTTATATTGATGTGGAAAATTTCGATTCTTGCCCCCCAAAGTCAAGACAACCATTTCTCGATGTTCGAATATCAGAATTCTGATATTCGACATGATTCAATATGACCACTTCTATCACGAAATATGTTGCCGCCGATGTGGTGTTGTAATAGATTTTTATTTATCCCCGTTAATGTAATTTAATATTAAAAGTTGATGTAAAAATTTTTAAATCCGTGGCCTTAAAATTCGATATAGCGAAACACATCAAAATTTGAATATCAGGATTCTGATATTCAAGATAATCCTCCATATGACCCCATAAATTAAACAATATGTGCGCGCCGATATGGGGATAAAATAGATTTTTTTCAATCCCCTTAAAATAACTTAATATGAATATTGATGTTGAAAATTTTGATTCTTGCCCCCAAAAGTGAGTACAACCATATCTCGATGTTCGAATATCAGAATTCTGATATTCGACATGATTCAATATGACCACTTCTATCACAAAATATTTGGCCGCCGATGTGGTGTTGTAATAGATTTTATTCATCCCCGTTAATGTAATTTAATATTAAAAGTTGATGTAAAAATTTTTAAATCCGTGGCCTTAAAATTCGATATAGCGAAACACATCAAAATTTGAATATCAGGATTCTGATATTCAAGATAATCCTCCATATGACCCCATAAATTAAACAATATGTGCGGGCCGATATGGGGATAAAATAGATTTTTTTCAGTCATCTTAAAAATTACTTAATATTTTATATTGATGTTGAAAATTTTGATTCTTGCCCCTCAAAAGTGAGTACAATCATATCTCTATGTTCGAATATCAGAATTCTGATATTCGACATGATTAAAGACCACTTCTATCACGAAATATGTTTCCGCCGATGTGGAGTCGTAATAGATTTTTATTTATCCCCGTTAATGTAATTTAATATTAAAAATTGATGTAAAAAATTTTAAATTCGGGTCCTTAAAAGTCGATATAGCGAAACACATAAAAATTTGAATATCAGGATTCTGATATTCAAGATAACCCTCCATATGACCCAATAAATTAAACCATATATGGCCGCCGATGTGCGGATAAATTAGGTTTTTATTCAGTCCCCTTAAAAATTACTTAATATTTTATATTGATGTGGAAAATTTTGATTCTTGCCCCCCAAAGTCAACACAACCATTTCTCGATGTTCGAATATCAGAATTCTGATATTCGACGTTATTCAATTTGAATACATCCATCACAAAATATGTGGCCGCCGATGTGGTGTTGTAATAGATTTTTATTTATCCCCGTTAATGTAATTTAATATTAAAAATTGATGTAAAAAATTTTAAATCCGGTACCTTAAAAGTCGATATAGCGAAACACATCAAAATTTGAATATCAGGATTCTGATATTCAAGATAACCCTCCATATGACCCCATAAATTAAAACATATATGGCAACCGATGTGGTGATAAAATAGATTTTTATTCAGTCCCCTTAAAAATTACTTAATATTTTATATTGATGTGGAAAATTTTGATTTTTGCCCCCCAAAGTCAACACAACCATTTCTCGATGTTCGAATATCAGAATTCTGATATTCGACATTATTAATATGAATACATCCATCACAAAATATGTTGCCGCCGATGTGGTGTTGAAATAGATTTTTATTTATCCCCGTTAATGTAATTTAATATTAAAAATTGATGTAAAAAATTTTAAATCCGGGTCCTTAAAAGTCGATATAGCGAAACACATAAAAATTTGAATATCAGGATTCTGATATTCAAGATAACCTTCCATTTGACCCCATAAATTAAACCATATATGGCCGCGGATGTGGGGATCAAATAGATTTTTATTCAGTCCCCTTAAAAATTACTTAATATTTTATATTGATGTGGAAAATTTCGATTCTTGCCCCCCAAAGTCAACACAACCATTTCTCGATGTTCGAATATCAGAATTCTGATATTCGACATTATTCAATATGCATACATACATCACAAAATATTTGGCCGCCGATGTGGTGTTGTAATAGATTTTTATTTATCCCCGTTAATGTAATTTAATATTAAAAGTTGATGTAGAAATTTTTAAATCCGTGGCCTTAAAATTCGATATAGCGAAACGCCTCAAAATTCGAATATCAGGATTCTGATATTCAAGATAATCCTCCATATGACCCCATAAATTAAACCATATGTGGCCGCCGATGTTGGGATAAAATACATTTTTATTCAGTCCCCTTAAAATAACTTAATATTAATATTGATGTTGAAAATTTTGATTCTTGCCCCTCAAAAGTGAGTACAACCATATCTCGATGTTCGAATATCAGAATTCTGATATTCGACATGATTCAATATGACCACTTCTATCACAAAATATTTGGCCGCCGATGTGGTGTTGTAATAGATTTTATTCATCCCCGTTAATGTAATTTAATATTAAAAGTTGATGTAAAAATTTTTAAATCCGTGGCCTTAAAATTCGATATAGCGAAACACATCAAAATTTGAATATCAGGATTCTGATATTCAAGATAATCCTCCATATGACCCCATAAATTAAACAATATGTGCGCGCCGATATGGGGATAAAATAGATTTTTTTCAGTCATCTTAAAAATTACTTAATATTTTATATTGATGTTGAAAATTTTGATTCTTGCCCCTCAAAAGTGAGTACAATCATATCTCTATGTTCGAATATCAGAATTCTGATATTCGACATGATTAAAGACCACTTCTATCACGAAATATGTTTCCGCCGATGTGGAGTCGTAATAGATTTTTATTTATCCCCGTTAATGTAATTTAATATTAAAAATTGATGTAAAAAATTTTAAATCCGGGTCCTTAAAAGTCGATATAGCGAAAAACATCAAAATTTGAATATCAGGATTCTGATATTCAAGATAACCCTCCATATGACCCAATAAATTAAACCATATATGGCCGCCGATATGGGGATCAAATAGATTTTTATTCAGTCCCCTTAAAAATTACTTAATACTTTATATTGATGTAGAAAATTTTGATTCTTGCCCCTCAAAAGTGAGTACAACCATATCTCGATGTTCGAATATCAGAATTCTGATATTCGACATGATTCAATATGACCACTTCTATCACAAAATATGTTGCCGCCGATGTGGTGTTGTAATAGATTTTTATTTATCCCCGTTAATGCAATTTAATATTAAAAATTGATGTAAAAAATTTTAAATTCGGGTCCTTAAAAGTCGATATAGCGAAACACATCAAAATTCGAATATCAGGATTCTGATATTCAAGATAACCCTCCATATGACCCCATAAATTAAACCATATGTGGCCGCCAATGTGGGGATAAAATAGATTTTTATTCAGTCCCCTTAAATTACTTAATTTTATATTGATGTTGAAAATTTTGATTCTTGCTCCTCAAAAGTGAGTACAATCATATCTCTATGTTCGAATATCAGAATTCTGATATTCGACATGATTAAAGACCACTTCTATCATGAAATATGTTTCCGCCGATGTGGAGTTGTAATGGATTTTTATTTATCCCCGTTAATGTAATTTAATATTAAAAATTGATGTAAAAAATTTTAAATCCGGGTCCTTAAAAGTCGATATAGCGAAACACATCAAAATTTGAATATCAGGATTCTGATATTCAAGATAACCCTCCATATGACCCAATAAATTAAACCATATATGGCCGCCGATGTGGGGATAAAATAGGTTTTTATTCAGTCCCCTTAAAAATTACTTAATATTTTATATTGATGTGGAAAATTTTGATTTTTGCCCCCCAAAGTAAACACAACCATTTCTCGATGTTCGAATATCAGAATTCTGATATTCGACATTATTCAATATGAATACATCCATCACAAAATATGTTGCCGCCGATGTGGTGTTGAAATAGATTTTTATTTATCCCCGTTAATGTAATTTAATATTAAAAATTGATGTAAAAAATTTTAAATCCGGGTCCTTAAAAGTCGATATAGCGAAACACATAAAAATTTGAATATCAGGATTCTGATATTCAAGATAACCTTCCATATGACCCCATAAATTAAACCATATATGGCCGCGGATAGGGGGATCAAATAGATTTTTATTCAGTCCCCTTAAAAATTACTTAATATTTTATATTGATGTGGAAAATTTCGATTCTTGCCCCCCAAAGTCAACACAACCATTTCTCGATGTTCGAATATCAGAATTCTGATATTCGACATTATTCAATTTGAATACATCCATCACAAAATATGTGGCCGCCGATGTGGTGTTGTAATAGATTTTTATTTATCCCCGTTAATGTAATTTAATATTAAAAGTTGATGTAGAAATTTTTAAATCCGTGGCCTTAAAATTCGATATAGCGAAACGCCTCAAAATTCGAATATCAGGATTCTGATATTCAAGATAATCCTCCATATGACCCCATAAATTAAACAATATGTGCACGCCGATATGGGGATAAAATAGATTTTTTTCAGTCATCTTAAAAATTCCTTAATATTTTATATTGATGTTGAAAATTTTGATTCTTGCCCCTCAAAAGTGAGTACAACCATATCTCGATGTTCGAATATCAGAATTCTGATATTCGACATGATTCAATATGACCACTTCTATCACAAAATATTTGGCTGCCAATGTGGTGTTGTAATAGATTTTATTCATCCCCGTTAATGTAATTTAATATTAAAAGTTGATGTAAAAATTTTTAAATCCTTGGCCTTAAAATTCGATATAGCGAAACACATCAAAATTTGAATATCAGGATTCTGATATTCAAGATAATCCTCTATATGACCCCATAAATTAAACAATATGTGCGCGCCGATATGGGGATAAAATAGATTTTTTTCAGTCATCTTAAAAATTACTTAATATTTTATATTGATGTTGAAAATTTTGATTCTTGCCCCTCAAAAGTGAGTACAATCATATCTCTATGTTCGAATATCAGAATTCTGATATTCGACATGATTCAATATGACCACTTCTATCACAAAATATGTTGCCGCCGATGTGGTGTTGTAATAGATTTTTATTTATCCCCGTTAATGTATTTTAATATTAAAAGTTGATGTTAAAAATTTTAATTCCCGGGCCTTAAAAGTCGATATATCGAAACACATCAAAATTCGAATATCAGGATTCTGATATTCAAGATAACCCTCCATATGACCCCATAAATTAAACCATATGTGGCCGCCGATGTCGGGATAACATATATTTTTATTCAGTCCCCTTAAATTACTTAATTTTATATTGATGTTGAAAATTTTGATTCTTGCCCCTCAAAAGTGAATACAACCATATCTCGATGTTCGAATATCAGAATTCTGATATTCGACATGATTCAATATGACCACTTCTATCACAAAATATGTTGCCGCCGATGTGGTGTTGTAATAGATTTTTATTTATCCCCGTTAATGTAATTTAATATTAAAAATTGATGTAAAAAATTTTAAATCCGGGTCCTTAAAAGTCGATATAGCGAAACACATCAAAATTTAAATATCAGGATTCTGATATTCAAGATAACCCTCCATATGACCCAATAAATTAAACCATATATGGCCACCGATGTGGGGATAAAATAGGTTTTTATTCAGTCCCCTTAAAAATTACTTAATATTTCATATTGATGTGGAAAATTATGATTCTTGCCCCCCAAAGTCAACACAACCATTTCTCGATGTTCGAATATCATAATTCTGATATTCGACATTATTCAATTTGATTACATCCATCACAAAATATGTGGCCCCCGATGTGGTGTTGTAGTAGATTTTTATTTATCCCCGTTATTGTAATTTAATATTAAAAATTGTTGTAAAAAATTTTAAATCCGGGTCCTTAAAAGTCGATATAGCAAAACACATCAAAATTTGAATATCAGGATTCTGATATTCAAGATAACCCTCCATATGACCCCATAAATTAAACCATATATGGCCGCCGATATGGGGATCAAATAGATTTTTATTCAGTCCCCTTAAAAATTACTTAATACTTTATATTGATGTAGAAAATTTTGATTCTTGCCCCTCAAAAGTGAGTACAACCATATCTCGATGTTCGAATATCAGAATTCTGATATTCGACATGATTCAATATGACCACTTCTATCACAAAATATTTTGCCGCCGATGGGGTGTCGTAATAGATTTTTATTTATACCCGTTAATGTAATTTAATATTGATAGTTGATGTAAAAATTTTTAAATCCGTGGCCTTAAAATTCGATATAGCGAAACGCATCAAAATTCGAATATCAGGATTCTGATATTCAAGATAACCCTCCATATGACCCCATAAATTAAACCATATATGGCCGCCGATATGGGGATCAAATAGATTTTTATTCAGTCCCCTTAAAAATTACTTAATACTTTATATTGATGTAGAAAATTTTGATTCTTGCCCCTCAAAAGTGAGTACAACCATATCTCGATGTTCGAATATCAGAATTCTGATATTCGACATGATTCAATATGACCACTTCTATCACAAAATATGTTGCCGCCGATGTGGTGTTGTAATAGATTTTTATTTATCCCCGTTAATGCAATTTAATATTAAAAATTGATGTAAAAAATTTTAAATTCGGGTCCTTAAAAGTCGATATAGCGAAACACATCAAAATTCGAATATCAGGATTCTGATATTTATATATTGATAATCGAAATAGATTTTTATTCAGTCCCCTTAAAAATTACTTAATATTTTATATTGATGTGGAAAATTTTGATTCTTGCCCCCCAAAGTCAACACAACCATTTCTCGATGTTCGAATATCAGAATTCTGATATTCGACATTATTCAATTTGAATACATCCATCACAAAATATGTGGCCGCCGATGTGGTGTTGTAATAGATTTTTATTTATCCCCGTTAATGTAATTTAATATTAAAAATTGATGTAAAAAATTTTAAATCCGGGTCCTTAAAAGTCGATATAGCGAAACACATCAAAATTTGAATATCAGGATTCTGATATTCAAGATAACCCTCCATATGACCCCATAAATTAAAACATATATGGCAACCGATGTGGTGATAAAATAGATTTTTATTCAGCCCCCTTAAAAATTACTTAATATTTTATATTGATGTGGAAAATTTTGATTTTTGCCCCCCAAAGTAAACACAACCATTTCTCGATGTTCGAATATCAGAATTCTGATATTCGACATTATTCAATATGAATACATCCATCACAAAATATGTTGCCGCCGATGTGGTGTTGAAATAGATTTTTATTTATCCCCGTTAATGTAATTTAATATTAAAAATTGATGTAAAAAATTTTAAATCCGGGTCCTTAAAAGTCGATATAGCGAAACACATAAAAATTTGAATATCAGGATTCTGATATTCAAGATAACCTTCCATATGACCCCATAAATTAAACCATATATGGCCGCGGATAGGGGGATCAAATAGATTTTTATTCAGTCCCCTTAAAAATTACTTAATATTTTATATTGATGTGGAAAATTTCGATTCTTGCCCCCCAAAGTCAACACAACCATTTTTCGATGTTCGAATATCAGAATTCTTATATTCGACATTATTCAATATGCATACATACATCACAAAATATTTGGCCGCCGATGTGGTGTTGTAATAGATTTTTATTTATCCCCGTTAATGTAATTTAATATTAAAAGTTGATGTAGAAATTTTTAAATCCGTGGCCTTAAAATTCGATATAGCGAAACGCCTCAAAATTCGAATATCAGGATTCTGATATTCAAGATAATCCTCCATATGACCCCATAAATTAAACCATATGTGGCCGCCGATATTGGGATAAAATACATTTTTATTCAGTCCCCTTAAAATAACTTAATATGAATATTGATGTTGAAAATTTTGATTCTTGCCCCTCAAAAGTGAGTACAACCATATCTCGATGTTCGAATATCAGAATTCTGATATTCGACATGATTCAATATGACCACTTTTATCACAAAATATTTGGCCGCCGATATGGTGTTGTAATAGATTTTATTCATCCCCGTTAATGTAATTTAATATTAAAAGTTGATGTAAAAATTTTTAAATCCGTGGCCTTAAAATTCGATATAGCCAAACACATCAAAATTTGAATATCAGGATTCTGATATTCAAGATAATCCTCCATATGACCCCATAAATTAAACAATATGTGCGCGCCGATATGGGGATAAAATAGATTTTTTTCAGTCATCTTAAAAATTACTTAATATTTTATATTGATGTTGAAAATTTTGATTCTTGCCCCCCAAAAGTGAGTACAATCATATCTCTATGTTCGAATATCAGAATTCTGATATTCGACATGATTAAAGACCACTTTTATCACGAAATATGTTTCCGCCGATGTGGAGTCGTAATAGATTTTTATTTATCCCCGTTAATGTAATTTAATATTAAAAATTGATGTAAAAAATTTTAAATCCGGGTCCTTAAAAGTCGATATAGCGAAACACATCAAAATTTGAATATCAGGATTCTGATATTCAAGATAACCCTCCATATGACCCAATAAATTAAACCATATATGGCCGCCGATGTGGGGATAAAATAGGTTTTTATTCAGTCCCCTTACAAATTATTTAATATTTTATATTGATGTAGGAAGTGAGGAACCCGAGGAACGGTTGGCAACAGCACGAGGGTCACGTCATCGGATACGTCATTAGCTAAACGTCAGAGGGCTGGCTGCACGAGAGGTGTTAGAAGCTTCGAAGGAATTGAGAGAAGGCTAAAGACGATCAAGAGCTATACGGCAGACGGCCGTGCTAGGAAGTCTGATCGATACGCTGGGAAGGAACTCGGCAGACGGCCGATCAGGTCAGAAGGAATACGGCAGACGGCCGTGCTGGGAGAGAAGGATTGAGTTTGGGTTTTAGCAGATCAACAGTTTTAGCCAGACGTCGTTTTATCTTGTTCATCACTTTCGTTTTTTAACTTTTCTACGTTCTGTTTAACTTTTAATAAAGCTTTGTTGTTAAGATGAGTGTGCCGTTTCTTGCCCCAGACCACCGATCTACTACAAGTGGGGGCTCGGCCGAAGAAATTTAGTAACCTCGACAGAAGAACCGGACGACCAGTTGGAAAGTTCAGGTGACGGTAAACTGGATCGAAAGCTGAAGTGATCTTTTGGGAAAGGCAATCCTGCGTGGAAGTAAGTGCTTTTGTGATTATGTCGTATTTATCGAGAGCTAGGAAAGGTGATCTGGTGAAATTGGTGATAGAACTGGGTTTGAACCTACCTGATCCGTGTACGATCACGAGCATGGCAGGAGTAATTCTGGGTTTAAAAAATTACGACGAAAATGTTTGCAAGGATATACTGAAAACTATTGTAGTGGAGCGGGAGGAACAGGATCAGAAAGACCGCGATCAACTTCAGCGCGAGCAACTCCAAAATCAGAGGGATCAAAGGGAATTCGAGTTAACTAAATTAAGACTACAGGCTGATACTAATAGACAAAGCACATCTACTTATGAACCCGCTAGAGATCTATCCAAATTGATGTCGAAGTTTGACAATAAACAGGACATTTCCCTATATCTCTCATTATTTGAAAAACAGGTTCAAAGGATTGAAATTAAGAAGGAGGATTGGGTCACTTATTTGGTGGGACTTTTACCTTTGAATATAGTAAGTTTTGTCACTAGAGAACCGGAAGGAAAGGCAAACGATTATGATCACATCAAGAATATTCTACTCAAAAGATTTAAACTCACGCCGGAACAATTTAGAGCGAACTTTATAAACACTAATAAAGAGGAAAGAGCGTCCTGGAGGGATTTTGCTTTTGATCTAAAAGTGTATTTTGACGAGTGGGTTGGTGGTCTGGGCATCAGGGAGTTGGAGGATCTGAAGGAGCTTATGATAGTGGACCAGATCAGGCGTAAATTACCATCGGAAGCCAGAAACCATTTTTGTGACGTGTTGCCATCAATCACCAAAATCGAAACGCTAGTCTCAAAATTGGATGACTTTTTCATAACCCGACAGTTTCTTCACAGGGATAGAAATGAGGCGAGGTCACAAGACGTGAGAGAGGATTTTAAATATCAGGGTAATAGAGACAATTCATGGAATAGGCCGAAATTCGGTGATGGCCGACAGGGAGATGCCTATTATTGCTTTAAATGTTTAGAGAAAGGGCACAAGGTGAATGATTGCAAGTACAGAGGAGAGGGCGTGCGTTGTAGACGTTGTAGGGTTTTCGGCCACAAGGAGAGGGAGTGTAAAGACAAAGAAATTAATTTGAGTACAGGCAGTGTCGATAAAAAATTCCGCAAAGTAATAAAGGTTGGAAATAAGGAAGTGGAGGCCTTGATTGATACAGGGAGTGATCTAACCATGATTTCGGAGGAAGTTTATGAGGAGTTGGGTGGTCCGGAGCTGAATAATAACAAAGTGTCGCTAACGGGTGCGGGAGGAATCACGATAGAACCGACTGGACATTTTAGGGATAAGATCCTAATTGATGACAAGTGGATGCCTGTCGATATACATGTGGTGAAGGATCTGGGCACAAGTATGATTTTGGGAGTCGACGTTTTGTCCCAGATGGAGGTGTCTTTTTCTCAGGGGCAGTGTGTGGTAAGGGAAAGTGCTAGTGTGGGTGTTTTGCAACTTCGTCGGCGGAGGACTTGGAATCCCGGACTCTGAGGGTCCCGGTATTGCGTCTACTGCAGCGGACCAAATCAAACCATGGCCAGAAGGTGGTAATGGGGACTTGAACTTGGACTTTGTTTTGTTCTTTTTCGTTTTTTCTAGAGAAGCAGTCGGGGCGCCTGCAGCATCAGAATGGCCGAGCTGTAGGAAGTGAGGAACCCGAGGAACGGTTGGCAACAGCACGAGGGTCACGTCATCGGATACGTCATTAGCTAAACGTCAGAGGGCTGGCTGCACGAGAGGTGTTAGAGTTAGAAGCTTCGAAGGAATTGAGAGAAGGCTAAAGACGATCAAGAGCTATACGGCAGACGGCCGTGCTAGGAAGTCTGATCGATACGCTGGGAAGGAACTCGGCAGACGGCCGATCAGGTCAGAAGGAATACGGCAGACGGCCGTGCTGGGAGAGAAGGATTGAGTTTGGGTTTTAGCAGATCAACAGTTTTAGCCAGACGTCGTTTTATCTTGTTCATCACTTTCGTTTTTTAACTTTTCTACGTTCTGTTTAACTTTTAATAAAGCTTTGTTGTTAAGATGAGTGTGCCGTTTCTTGCCCCAGACCACCGATCTACTACATTGATGTGGAAAATTTTGATTCTTTCCCCCCAAAGTCAAGACAACCATTTCTCGATGTTCGAATATCAGAATTCTGATATTCGACATGATTCAATATGACCACTTCTATCACGAAATATGTTGCCGCCGATGTGGTGTTGTAATAGATTTTTATTTATCCCCGTTAATGCAATTTAATATTAAAAATTGATGTAAAAAATTTTAAATTCGGGTCCTTAAAAGTCGATATAGCGAAACACATCAAAATTCGAATATCAGGATTCTGATATTCAAGATAACCCTCCATATGACCCCATAAATTAAACCATATGTGGCCGCCAATGTGGGGATAAAATAGATTTTTATTCAGTCCCCTTAAATTACTTAATTTTATATTGATGTTGAAAATTTTGATTCTTGCCCCTCAAAAGTGAGTACAATCATATCTCTATGTTCGAATATCAGAATTCTGATATTCGACATGATTAAAGACCTCTTCTATCACGAAATATGTTTCCGCCGATGTGGAGTTGTAATAGATTTTCATTTATCCCCGTTAATGTAATTAAATATTAAAAATTGATGTAAAAAATTTTAAATCCGGGTCCTTAAAAGTCGATATAGCGAAACACATCAAAATTTGAATATCAGGATTCTGATATTCAAGATAACCCTCCATATGACCCAATAAATTAAACCATATATGGCCGCCGATGTGGGGATAAAATAGGTTTTTATTCAGTCCCCTTAAAAATTACTTAATATTTTATATTGATGTGGAAAATTTTAATTCTTGCCCCCCAAAGTCAACACAACCATTTCTCGATGTTCGAATATCAGAATTCTGATATTCGACATTATTCAATTTGAATACATCCATCACAAAATATGTGGCCGCCGATGTGGTGTTGTAATAGATTTTTATTTATCCCCGTTAATGTAATTTAATATTAAAAATTGATGTAAAAAATTTTAAATCCGGTACCTTAAAAGTCGATATAGCGAAACACATCAAAATTTGAATATCAGGATTCTGATATTCAAGATAACCCTCCATATGACCCCATAAATTAAAACATATATGGCAACCGATGTGGTGATAAAATAGATTTTTATTCAGTCCCCTTAAAAATTACTTAATATTTTATATTGATGTGGAAAATTTTGATTTTTGCCCCCCAAAGTCAACACAACCATTTCTCGATGTTCGAATATCAGAATTCTGATATTCGACATTATTCAATATGAATACATCCATCACAAAATATGTTGCCGCCGATGTGGTGTTGAAATATATTTTTATTTATCCCCGTTAATGTAATTTAATATTAAAAATTGATGTAAAAAATTTTAAATCCGGGTCCTTAAAAGTCGATATAGCGAAACACATAAAAATTTGAATATCAGGATTCTGATATTCAAGATAACCTTCCATATGACCCCATAAATTAAACCATATATGGCCGCGGATGTGGGGATCAAATAGATTTTTATTCAGTCCCCTTAAAAATTACTTAATATTTTATATTGATGTGGAAAATTTCGATTCTTGCCCCCCAAAGTCAACACAACCATTTCTCGATGTTCGAATATCAGAATTCTGATATTCGACATTATTCAATATGCATACATACATCACAAAATATTTGGCCGCCGATGTGGTGTTGTAATAGATTTTTATTTATCCCCGTTAATGTAATTTACTATTAAAAGTTGATGTAGAAATTTTTAAATCCGTGGCCTTAAAATTCGATATAGCGAAACGCCTCAAAATTCGAATATCAGGATTCTGATATTCAAGATAATCCTCCATATGACCCCATAAATTAAACCATATGTGGCCGCCGATGTTGGGATAAAATACATTTTTATTCAGTCCCCTTAAAATAACTTAATATTAATATTGATGTTGAAAATTTTGAAATTGTTTGAAATTATCAGAATTCTGATATTCGACATGATTCAATATGACCACTTCTATCACGAAATATGTTGCCGCCGATGTGGTGTTGTAATAGATTTTTATTTATCCCCGTTAATGCAATTTAATATTAAAAATTGATGTAAAAAATTTTAAATTCGGGTCCTTAAAAGTCGATATAGCGAAACACATCAAAATTCGAATATCAGGATTCTGATATTCAAGATAACCCTCCATATGACCCCATAAATTAAACCATATGTGGCCGCCAATGTGGGGATAAAATAGATTTTTATTCAGTCCCCTTAAATTACTTAATTTTATATTGATGTTGAAAATTTTGATTCTTGCCCCTCAAAAGTGAGTACAATCATATCTCTATGTTCGAATATCAGAATTCTGATATTCGACATGATTAAAGACCTCTTCTATCACGAAATATGTTTCCGCCGATGTGGAGTTGTAATAGATTTTTATTTATCCCCGTTAATGTAATTTAATATTAAAAATTGATGTAAAAAATTTTAAATCCGGGTCCATAAAAGTCGATATAGCGAAACACATCAAAATTTGAATATCAGGATTCTGATATTCAAGATAACCCTCCATATTACCCAATAAATTAAACCATATATGGCCGCCGATGTGGGGATAAAATAGGTTTTTATTCAGTCCCCTTAAAAATTACTTAATATTTTATATTGATGTGGAAAATTTTGATTCTTGCCCCCCAAAGTCAACACAACCATTTCTCGATGTTCGAATATCAGAATTCTGATATTCGACATTATTCAATTTGAATACATCCATCACAAAATATGTGGCCGCCGATGAGGTGTTGTAATAGATTTTTATTTATCCCCGTTAATGTAATTTAATATTAAAAATTGATGTAAAAAATTTTAAATCCGGTACCTTAAAAGTCGATATAGCGAAACACATCAAAATTTGAATATCAGGATTCTGATATTCAAGATAACCCTCCATATGACCCCATAAATTAAAACATATATGGCAACCGATGTGGTGATAAAATAGATTTTTATTCAGTCCCCTTAAAAATTACTTAATATTTTATATTGATGTGGAAAATTTTGATTTTTGCCCCCCAAAGTCAACACAACCATTTCTCGATGTTCGAATATCAGAATTCTGATATTCGACATTATTCAATATGAATACATCCATCACAAAATATGTTGCCGCCGATGTGGTGTTGAAATAGATTTTTATTTATCCCCGTTAATGTAATTTAATATTAAAAATTGATGTAAAAAATTTTAAATCCGGGTCCTTAAAAGTCGATATAGCGAAACACATAAAAATTTGAATATCAGGATTCTGATATTCAAGATAACCTTCCATATGAACCCATAAATTAAACCATATATGGCCGCGGATGTGGGGATCAAATAGATTTTTATTCAGTCCCCTTAAAAATTACTTAATATTTTATATTGATGTGGAAAATTTCGATTCTTGCCCCCCAAAGTCAACACAACCATTTCTCGATGTTCGAATATCAGAATTCTGATATTCGACATTATTCAATATGCATACATACATCACAAAATAATTGGCCGCCGATGTGGTGTTGTAATAGATTTTTATTTATCCCCGTTAATGTAATTTAATATTAAAAGTTGATTTAGAAATTTTTAAATCCGTGGCCTTAAAATTCGATATAGCGAAACGCCTCAAAATTCGAATATCAGGATTCTGATATTCAAGATAATCCTCCATATGACCCCATAAATTAAACAATATGTGCGCGCCGATATGGGGATAAAATAGATTTTTTTCAGTCATCTTAAAAATTACTTAATATTTTATATTGGTGTAGAAAATTTTGATTCTTGCCCCTCCAAAGTCAACACAACCATATCTCGATGTTCGAATATCAGAATTCTGATATTCGACATGACTCAATATGACCACTTCTATCACAAAATATTTGGCCGCCGATGTGGTGTTGTAATAGATTTTATTCATCCCCGTTAATGTAATTTAATATTAAAAGTTGATGTAAAAATTTTTAAATCCGTGGCCTTAAAATTCGATATAGCGAAACACATCAAAATTTGAATATCAGGATTCTGATATTCAAGATAATCCTCCATATGACCCCATAAATTAAATAATATGTGCGCGCCGATATGGGGATAAAATAGATTTTTTTCAGTCATCTTAAAAATTACTTAATATTTTATATTGGTGTAGAAAATTTTGATTCTTGCCCCTCCAAAGTCAACACAACCATATCTCGATGTTCGAATATCAGAATTCTGATATTCGACATGACTCAATATGACCACATACATCAACAAATATGTTGTCGCCGATGTGGTGTTGTAATACATTTTTATTTATCCCCGTTAATGTGATTTAGTATTAAAAGTTGTTGTAAAAAGTTTTAAATCCGTGGCCTTAAAAGTCGATATAGCGAAACATATCAAAATTTGAGTATCAGAATTCTGATATTTTATATTGATGTAGAAAATTGAAACCAATTTGAAATAATCATACAAATATTTTCGGTAGAATTAATTCGGGCGTTAACGGGTTAAAATTCGATATAGCGAAACGCATCAAAATTCGAATATCAGGATTCTGATATTCAAGATAATCCTTCATATGACCCCATAAATTAAACAATATGTGGCCGCCAATGTGGGGATAAAATAGATTTTTATTCAGTCATCTTAAAAATTACTTAATATTTTATATTGATGTAGAAAATTTTGATTCTTGCCCCTCCAAAGTCAACACAACCATATCTCGATGTTCGAATATCAGAATTCTGATATTCGACATGACTCAATATGACCACATACATCAACAAATATGTTGGCGCCGATATGTTGTTGTAATGGACTTTTATTCATCCCCTTTAATGTAATTTAGTATTAAAAGTTGATGTAAAAATTTTTAAATCCGGGGCCTTCAAAGTCGATATAGCGAAACACATCAAAATTCGAATATCAGGATTCTGATATTCAAGATAATTCTCCATATGACCCCAAAAATTAAACCATATGTGGCCGCCGATGTGGGAATAAAATAGATTTTTATTCAGTCCCCTTAAAATAACTTAATATTTTATATTGATGTTGAAAATTTTGATTCTTGCCCCACGAAATTCAGAACAACCATATCTCGATGTTCGATTATCAGAATTCTGATATTCGACATGATTCAATATGACCACATCTATCACAAAATATGTTGCCACCGATGTGGTGTTGTAATAGATTTTTATTTATCCCCGTAAATATAATTTAATATTAAAAGTTGATGTAAAAAAGTTTAAATCCGTGTCCTTAAAATTCGATATAGCGAAACACATCAAAATTCGAATATCAGGATTCTGATATTCAAGATAATCCTCCATATGACCCCAAAAATTAAACCATATGTGACCGCCGATGTGGGGGTAAAATAGATTTTTATTCAGTCCCCTTAAAATATTTTAATATAATATATTGATGTTGAAAATTTTGATTCTTGCCCCACGAAAGTCAGAACAACCATATCTCGATGTTCGAATATCTTAATTCTGATATTCGACATGATTCAATAAAACCACTTCTATCACGAAATATGTTGCCGCCGATGTGGTGTTGTAATAGATTTTTATTTATCCCCGTTAATGCAATTTAATATTAAAAATTGATGTAAAAAATTTTAAATTCGGGTCCTTAAAAGTCGATATAGCGAAACACATCAAAATTCGAATATCAGGATTCTGATATTCAAGATAACCCTCCATATGACCCCATAAATTAAACCATATGTGGCCGCCAATGTGGGGATAAAATAGATTTTTATTCAGTCCCCTTAAATTACTTAATTTTATATTGATGTTGAAAATTTTGATTCTTGCCCCTCAAAAGTGAGTACAATCATATCTCTATGTTCGAATATCAGAATTCTGATATTCGACATGATTAAAGACCTCTTCTATCACGAAATATGTTTCCGCCGATGTGGAGTTGTAATAGATTTTCATTTATCCCCGTTAATGTAATTAAATATTAAAAATTGATGTAAAAAATTTTAAATCCGGGTCCTTAAAAGTCGATATAGCGAAACACATCAAAATTTGAATATCAGGATTCTGATATTCAAGATAACCCTCCATATGACCCAATAAATTAAACCATATATGGCCGCCGATGTGGGGATAAAATAGGTTTTTATTCAGTCCCCTTAAAAATTACTTAATATTTTATATTGATGTGGAAAATTTTAATTCTTGCCCCCCAAAGTCAACACAACCATTTCTCGATGTTCGAATATCAGAATTCTGATATTCGACATTATTCAATTTGAATACATCCATCACAAAATATGTGGCCGCCGATGTGGTGTTGTAATAGATTTTTATTTATCCCCGTTAATGTAATTTAATATTAAAAATTGATGTAAAAAATTTTAAATCCGGTACCTTAAAAGTCGATATAGCGAAACACATCAAAATTTGAATATCAGGATTCTGATATTCAAGATAACCCTCCATATGACCCCATAAATTAAAACATATATGGCAACCGATGTGGTGATAAAATAGATTTTTATTCAGTCCCCTTAAAAATTACTTAATATTTTATATTGATGTGGAAAATTTTGATTTTTGCCCCCCAAAGTCAACACAACCATTTCTCGATGTTCGAATATCAGAATTCTGATATTCGACATTATTCAATATGAATACATCCATCACAAAATATGTTGCCGCCGATGTGGTGTTGAAATATATTTTTATTTATCCCCGTTAATGTAATTTAATATTAAAAATTGATGTAAAAAATTTTAAATCCGGGTCCTTAAAAGTCGATATAGCGAAACACATAAAAATTTGAATATCAGGATTCTGATATTCAAGATAACCTTCCATATGACCCCATAAATTAAACCATATATGGCCGCGGATGTGAATCAAATAGATTTTTATTCAGTCCCCTTAAAAATTACTTAATATTTTATATTGATGTGGAAAATTTCGATTCTTGCCCCCCAAAGTCAACACAACCATTTCTCGATGTTCGAATATCAGAATTCTGATATTCGACATTATTCAATATGCATACATACATCACAAAATATTTGGCCGCCGATGTGGTGTTGTAATAGATTTTTATTTATCCCCGTTAATGTAATTTACTATTAAAAGTTGATGTAGAAATTTTTAAATCCGTGGCCTTAAAATTCGATATAGCGAAACGCCTCAAAATTCGAATATCAGGATTCTGATATTCAAGATAATCCTCCATATGACCCCATAAATTAAACCATATGTGGCCGCCGATGTTGGGATAAAATACATTTTTATTCAGTCCCCTTAAAATAACTTAATATTAATATTGATGTTGAAAATTTTGAAATTGTTTGAAATTATCAGAATTCTGATATTCGACATGATTCAATATGACCACTTCTATCACGAAATATGTTGCCGCCGATGTGGTGTTGTAATAGATTTTTATTTATCCCCGTTAATGCAATTTAATATTAAAAATTGATGTAAAAAATTTTAAATTCGGGTCCTTAAAAGTCGATATAGCGAAACACATCAAAATTCGAATATCAGGATTCTGATATTCAAGATAACCCTCCATATGACCCCATAAATTAAACCATATGTGGCCGCCAATGTGGGGATAAAATAGATTTTTATTCAGTCCCCTTAAATTACTTAATTTTATATTGATGTTGAAAATTTTGATTCTTGCCCCTCAAAAGTGAGTACAATCATATCTCTATGTTCGAATATCAGAATTCTGATATTCGACATGATTAAAGACCTCTTCTATCACGAAATATGTTTCCGCCGATGTGGAGTTGTAATAGATTTTTATTTATCCCCGTTAATGTAATTTAATATTAAAAATTGATGTAAAAAATTTTAAATCCGGGTCCTTAAAAGTCGATATAGCGAAACACATCAAAATTTGAATATCAGGATTCTGATATTCAAGATAACCCTCCATATTACCCAATAAATTAAACCATATATGGCCGCCGATGTGGGGATAAAATAGGTTTTTATTCAGTCCCCTTAAAAATTACTTAATATTTTATATTGATGTGGAAAATTTTGATTCTTGCCCCCCAAAGTCAACACAACCATTTCTCGATGTTCGAATATCAGAATTCTGATATTCGACATTATTCAATTTGAATACATCCATCACAAAATATGTGGCCGCCGATGAGGTGTTGTAATAGATTTTTATTTATCCCCGTTAATGTAATTTAATATTAAAAATTGATGTAAAAAATTTTAAATCCGGTACCTTAAAAGTCGATATAGCGAAACACATCAAAATTTGAATATCAGGATTCTGATATTCAAGATAACCCTCCATATGACCCCATAAATTAAAACATATATGGCAACCGATGTGGTGATAAAATAGATTTTTATTCAGTCCCCTTAAAAATTACTTAATATTTTATATTGATGTGGAAAATTTTGATTTTTGCCCCCCAAAGTCAACACAACCATTTCTCGATGTTCGAATATCAGAATTCTGATATTCGACATTATTCAATATGAATACATCCATCACAAAATATGTTGCCGCCGATGTGGTGTTGAAATAGATTTTTATTTATCCCCGTTAATGTAATTTAATATTAAAAATTGATGTAAAAAATTTTAAATCCGGGTCCTTAAAAGTCGATATAGCGAAACACATAAAAATTTGAATATCAGGATTCTGATATTCAAGATAACCTTCCATATGAACCCATAAATTAAACCATATATGGCCGCGGATGTGGGGATCAAATAGATTTTTATTCAGTCCCCTTAAAAATTACTTAATATTTTATATTGATGTGGAAAATTTCGATTCTTGCCCCCCAAAGTCAACACAACCATTTCTCGATGTTCGAATATCAGAATTCTGATATTCGACATTATTCAATATGCATACATACATCACAAAATAATTGGCCGCCGATGTGGTGTTGTAATAGATTTTTATTTATCCCCGTTAATGTAATTTAATATTAAAAGTTGATTTAGAAATTTTTAAATCCGTGGCCTTAAAATTCGATATAGCGAAACGCCTCAAAATTCGAATATCAGGATTCTGATATTCAAGATAATCCTCCATATGACCCCATAAATTAAACAATATGTGCGCGCCGATATGGGGATAAAATAGATTTTTTTCAGTCATCTTAAAAATTACTTAATATTTTATATTGGTGTAGAAAATTTTGATTCTTGCCCCTCCAAAGTCAACACAACCATATCTCGATGTTCGAATATCAGAATTCTGATATTCGACATGACTCAATATGACCACTTCTATCACAAAATATTTGGCCGCCGATGTGGTGTTGTAATAGATTTTATTCATCCCCGTTAATGTAATTTAATATTAAAAGTTGATGTAAAAATTTTTAAATCCGTGGCCTTAAAATTCGATATAGCGAAACACATCAAAATTTGAATATCAGGATTCTGATATTCAAGATAATCCTCCATATGACCCCATAAATTAAATAATATGTGCGCGCCGATATGGGGATAAAATAGATTTTTTTCAGTCATCTTAAAAATTACTTAATATTTTATATTGGTGTAGAAAATTTTGATTCTTGCCCCTCCAAAGTCAACACAACCATATCTCGATGTTCGAATATCAGAATTCTGATATTCGACATGACTCAATATGACCACATACATCAACAAATATGTTGTCGCCGATGTGGTGTTGTAATACATTTTTATTTATCCCCGTTAATGTGATTTAGTATTAAAAGTTGTTGTAAAAAGTTTTAAATCCGTGGCCTTAAAAGTCGATATAGCGAAACATATCAAAATTTGAGTATCAGAATTCTGATATTTTATATTGATGTAGAAAATTGAAACCAATTTGAAATAATCATACAAATATTTTCGGTAGAATTAATTCGGGCGTTAACGGGTTAAAATTCGATATAGCGAAACGCATCAAAATTCGAATATCAGGATTCTGATATTCAAGATAATCCTTCATATGACCCCATAAATTAAACAATATGTGGCCGCCAATGTGGGGATAAAATAGATTTTTATTCAGTCATCTTAAAAATTACTTAATATTTTATATTGATGTAGAAAATTTTGATTCTTGCCCCTCCAAAGTCAACACAACCATATCTCGATGTTCGAATATCAGAATTCTGATATTCGACATGACTCAATATGACCACATACATCAACAAATATGTTGGCGCCGATATGTTGTTGTAATGGACTTTTATTCATCCCCTTTAATGTAATTTAGTATTAAAAGTTGATGTAAAAATTTTTAAATCCGGGGCCTTCAAAGTCGATATAGCGAAACACATCAAAATTCGAATATCAGGATTCTGATATTCAAGATAATTCTCCATATGACCCCAAAAATTAAACCATATGTGGCCGCCGATGTGGGAATAAAATAGATTTTTATTCAGTCCCCTTAAAATAACTTAATATTTTATATTGATGTTGAAAATTTTGATTCTTGCCCCACGAAATTCAGAACAACCATATCTCGATGTTCGATTATCAGAATTCTGATATTCGACATGATTCAATATGACCACATCTATCACAAAATATGTTGCCACCGATGTGGTGTTGTAATAGATTTTTATTTATCCCCGTAAATATAATTTAATATTAAAAGTTGATGTAAAAAAGTTTAAATCCGTGTCCTTAAAATTCGATATAGCGAAACACATCAAAATTCGAATATCAGGATTCTGATATTCAAGATAATCCTCCATATGACCCCAAAAATTAAACCATATGTGACCGCCGATGTGGGGGTAAAATAGATTTTTATTCAGTCCCCTTAAAATATTTTAATATAATATATTGATGTTGAAAATTTTGATTCTTGCCCCACGAAAGTCAGAACAACCATATCTCGATGTTCGAATATCTTAATTCTGATATTCGACATGATTCAATAAAACCACATCTATCACAAAATATGTTGCCGCCGATGTGGTGTTGTAATAGATTCTTATTTATCCCCGGTTATTTAATTTAATATTAAAAGTTGATGTAAAAAAAATTAAATCCGGGGCCTTAAAAGTCGATATAGTGAAACACATCAAAATTCGAATATCAGGATTCTGATATTCAAGATAACCCTCCATATGACCCCATAAATTAAACCATATATGGCCGCCGATGTGGGGATAAAATAGATTTTTATTCAGTCCCCTAAAAATAACTTAATATTTTATATTGATGTTGAAAATTTTGATTCTTGCCCCTCGAAAATCAGTACAGAATAGCTAACTTTGTATACACCCATGGTTACCTTGTTCCCTCTTGTACCTAGGACGGGTCCTAAATAGAAGTAAACCGGTTTTATTCAATGCTAACATGTTTTCTTGTGATAATCATGGGACTTATGAGTTAGAAAAGAAAATATAATTGTAGAATCACCAAAACCTAAATGTGTTCAAGTTCCAGAATATTAATCCAGTATATTAGCTTCTGAACCACTTATTAGAATTAGCTTTTTCAATGTTGAAAGTTTAAAATTCTGTATTTTTTTTCATTAAAATTACTTTAAATAAATTATTACATATTAAAACTAAAGTGCGTCACTAGGTAGAGTTACAAATTGCTACCTATAGAGTCATTTTCAAACTTAAAAAACCTTCTATTAATATCCTGATTTAATTTTTAATAATAAAAAAAGGTAAGTAATATAGTATTCTGATGTGCGCATAATCAAGTTTACAGCAGAAAACACGTTTTTGGCTTAATTATTGGGAATTGAAAAAAAGGCGGCCCTAGGTACAATAATTCCTTCCCCCTTTGCTAATTACTTGTAATTTTATTAAAAAAGGGAATTTTAGACTGAAACCTAACATACCCTTTAAAGATAATTGTTTAAAAACTGTAATTTTGTAAAAGTCCCATACCTATACAAATTACAAAAAAGAAATAAAATATACTTGAATAGCCTAGCTATTCCTATCCCTTTCTACCTATCCCAGACCCATTCTTCTCTTCAACTTATTAATCTCTGCCTTAATTTCGAAATCGTTCCAGAACATTCTAGAAGGAAGACGCCTGATTTGCATGAAGGGGCCATCTGCTCTCGAGAAAAGAAGATCCCTGCAAGATTTTTTTTAACTGTTAACCGCACGTGACCCTTGTCGAATTGATTTCCATAAATTACGCCCCTAGTAATTGTTCGAAGGCGAGAAGAAGTGAAAAAAATACAGAATTTAAAATTCTTATTTCTTTCTCACTTGATTTACAAAGATGCTCCGTAAAAAAAGTTTGCTTGATGTGCATTGTCTCATAAATATTTCAATAGTGAGTCGATTAATACATCTCGTCTAATGCAGGGATAATATCCCGTCTCTCTGATGGTTGCCACGATGGAAAGGGTTTTTTTGTTTCTCCTTCTTATTCGTTAGTTTAGTGTATTTTTTGTGGATGTTGTTTAATCGTTACCGAATTCATTATTTGATCGTTAGTTATCTGGAGAAGATGGTAACAGTTCGTTACAAAATGTTCCCGAAGCTGTCTTTATGGTTTTGTTAATGATGTAGAACCTAGACGGTTTTTTTAACTAACAGCTGAACTTTATATCCCGGGAGGAAGGTTTTCCTTTTTAGGATGTTGAAAACGACTGAACCATAGAATAATTGAAGTTTATGTTTAAAAACTTTTTTGATAAAATATTTTTAAAAAGGAGTATTTAATATTTGTAGCATTTTTGAATTTTAAGAAGATGCATCGATTTGATACAATGTTTGAATTTGCTTTTCTTTGGATTTAACAATTTTATAACATTTACTACGCATTATAAGTTTAATAAACTAAAACTAAACTAAACATTAGCGCATCAGCCCGGACCGAGGTACAAGGCCCATATAAGTTTACTATTGTCATTAATAATTAAGATTTTAATATTTAAACAGTAAAATGTGGACAATTGAAAATTATTTATGCTTAAATAAAAGGAAATAATCCTTGTTATTAAAATAGATACTGAGTTTTATAATAGGTGAATCCAAATTTTTAAAAACATGTTTATGTATTTTGAGTTAAAATAATAATTTTTCTTAAAGATCTATATTAATTTAACGTGTGAAACCTTTCAGTAAATAACAATACCTGCATTTCAAACTACTGAAAACTGTGTATACATTTCCATATTTCCTATAATTGAGGAGCATACAACATACACAAGCTAACTGAAATAGGTTTACTTACTTTGAAGCTATATAATAGTTTGCAATTGCTTTAATTGCATTCTTGTGGAGATTTAAAGTCTTTTTATGTCAATTTATTATTTCTTCTGTTAATTAGTATTTAAATTTTAGATGCGTTTAGTTGAAAATAGATAAAAAATAAAAGATTTTGGAGTTACAGATTTTACTTAGATATGTTTGCTAGTTAATTATATTTAACCTATGATATTCTGTTGCTGTTACAACAACAACAACTCTATGTACTAATATAATTATGTATGTACTAATTAATGCTCTATGTACTAATTTCCTTTATGGCATCTTCTTTTCACACGAAAATACCACATCTTCTCGGAGAATTTCGACACTTCTCAGACATCAATTAGAGACTGAATTCCTTCTTCCTCCTCTCATCTCAAAAAAAATTAAAAAGCTACCGACAAACACAACAAACTTCATCAATCCAAAAAATGAGCAACATCTCAACTCCCCTCGCCCAGAAAGAAAAGCGGAGAATAAAAAAAGACACCATCAAAACGGGTCAGTAATTGCAAAAGCGCATCCCCTTCCTTTGTTTGCCGTACAAAAAAAAAAGAAGGAAGGGTATAAACCCTTGTTCAAAGCGAGCACTGAAAAACAGCATCAGCCATCCCCATGAATAAAAAAAGCCGCGAAGCACGCGGTAAAAAGCATGACTCTCTTGCACACAAGCATCTTAAGAAAAGGTGGAGAGACTCCCGGTAACCATGACAACGGCACGACGACCCCTCCGAAGGGAGGTGCGAGGGATCGATCCCCTCTTTCGAACATACAGGTGTTCCTTCCAGATTTAGTTCCAGCATCTTGTGAGCATCGCGGCCGCGGCTACTTCAGAATGCACTCTTAGCCAGGCGAGGTGCAGAATACGTAATGCTTTCCTCAGAGCGAGAGCCTTAACCTCCTGGAACGGCTATTTAAGCCGGTGTTGGGTCCCCTTGATTACTTTTCGGTTCATGGTCAGACGCGCATGTTGCGAGCTGTGCTTGGATTTAAATATGTAGGTTTCAATTTTGCAAGTGGAATGGGTGATACATACCAAACAGTTGGGTTATTATGGAAGCGACTTTGGCCTTGCGGAATGTGGATTTAGATTTTATTTTAAAGTCATGAGTTGGACGCAGTGACCGTATTTCGTAACTACGATCAGCATTTTGCTGTTTTGGGTTTTTGTAAGAGGGAAACAGTATGGAATATTTAAAATACCCAAGGGAATTTCTGGAATTTTTGAAAAATCAATGAACTGTTACCATGAAATGGTTCTTAAATTAGTTTGTACTAATTTTAACAAACAGAAGTTGACCTTAAATTTCATGAAATAGATTACACAATCCAGTTTCTGAAAATTAATATGTTACCTTCAAGGGGAACTACCTGATAATACCCATAAAAAATAGTTCTTCAAGAATAACATACAAACTTCCTCGTTTATAGAAGCTTTTATTAAGGAATTGTTTTAAAGTAGTTGATGTAATAATTTTTTTTATTTGCTTGTACTCATAACTATCTCATCCAATTGCACTTTACCAACATACTAAAGGATACAACAACTAAAAGGATTAATATTTCAATTATAGCTTTTAATTCATTCATATACAGGGGTAAGCGGGGAGGAATGGGACAAATTTCACATTTTTCTAATATTGAAAAAATATACATTTTTCAATCCTGTAACAAGTTTAAAACCAATAATTGTACTCTTGGTTACATTATAAATGCGTGTATTCAATCAGTTAGCCATTATTTAAACTCCAATAAAAGTTTTTATAAATGCATGTTTAAAAAAAGTTCAGAAATTTACAAAATAACAAAGTTATTTTAAATAAAATAACAAAGTTATTTTAAATATGGTGTAACGTTTAGCTTTTTAAAGGTACAACTCACTTCTATTTTATAAAGAAAATATTAAAAAGGCATTTAAAGGGCAAAAAACAGCCTACATTTATTCATGACAAGTAAAATTGACACATAAACTGAAACAAATCCTTTTGTTCTTTCAGCTCAGTGGTTGAGGATGGTGTTATTTCTATAACTGCTACTTTCATTTTATGGGTTTGTACTATTAGGAGTGCAAATAGATAATTTTCGATGCCTGCACCTAACCCCCAAAGCCATTCCTCTCCGGTTACATATTCCAGCAATTCTGAAGGAACTTTTCATAAAAATTGAGCATAAAAACCTAACATCTTTGAATATTTGTTTAACTATAACATATATGAGATGAAAGTTGCAAGTATTTGCTCATTAAGACTTAGCATATTCACACATTAGTTTGGAACATAGAACGCAAGTTTAAATGTAGATTTTTGCTATCTTACGGCTGAAATATCAAAAATTTAAAGTGAAGTTAAGGCATAAAAAATTGAGCTGTCCCATTCATCCCCCCTATCTATTGTACGCCAACAAATTATTTTCTCTAAAAAATAAAACGATCTATTTTTAAAAACTAAGGATAATTGCAGGTTTTACTTTTATCGAGATCATTATTTCTTATGCTCAAAAACAACCTATTATATCTAATAAATTTTATTTAAGCCTTGAACTCTCATTTAAGGGTACTTCAAATAGATATGAACATAATTTCCTTTTTTTTATTTAACATCTATATAGAATTTGATTTAATAAAATGCATTGTAATAACACCAAAAGCAAAATGCATTTAAGCATTGAATCCCAGTAAATTACATGTTCAATATAAACTCTTAATAACAAAAAAATAGCTATATGCCTCACTGGATTCGTCATCTCCCCTCCAACAAGATTACCAAACTAAATTCCTCGTCTTATTCCCCACACTTCCATCCCCTATAGCCCACCCCCAACCCCCCTTCAAACAATCTACGAGAAAATTTCCCCTCCCTAATTCAGTTTTACCTTATTGGACCACCACTACCATTCTCACTCCTCGTAGGTAAATAGAATAAAAGCACCAGCGCTAAGGGGGGCATTCAAAAGAGGGACCTCGCCCCCTTAGATTTCGATGCACCCCCTGATAGATCCATCCCTGACTTTGATCCCGGGGCCTTCCTTTGAAAGGAAACCCCCAAATGAGTCATCAGGAGACAAATCAACAACAGCTGACCATTGATTAGATCCTCTTCCACCGAGTGAAAAGTCGATGGAAGCACCCCTAAGCAGAATAATTGTGGCCCTCTCATATGTGTGTTTGTTCGGGTTTTGAAAGGATGCTTTTTCCGTTAGGTTAAATGCCTTTTATGTAGAAACCGACGGGGAACAGTTTTGAGAGTGTGATGTTGAAAAACCCACTGAGAGTATGGAGTCTTTTTGTAGGTCAATTGGGTATGCTAAAGTTGCGTTCCATTGGGAGTATCGAGGGGGTGTTTTGAGTTGAAATTTTGAAGAGTGGTCAATTATAATGTTGTGTGTATGTTGTTGATATGCGTAGGTGGAGTTCAGGTGGAAGGAACTAGGGTACTATGTTAACGCCTCGTTGTGTTTAAAAATACATTGTGCAGTAAACATTTAACACGAGATGTATGAATACTGCTATGATAGCTTGCACTTTTACCGGAAAATTAATGTTTAAAAATTCGAGTTGGTAAAACTTTGAGGGTGAAAAGTATTGGTTTCCTTTTAGCTCATGGTTTTATTCAACAGTTAAAACTTTCCTACTACATCCTTTAAAAATATGCTACTAAATTTTCTTACAATATCAAAAGTTTATTTTGATAGATAATGATGCGATTTCTAATCTTCTATCTCAGGTTTTTACAATCTCCAAGCCTAAAATGCAGTCCAATCAAAAGTGTAATCCTTCAAAAATAATTTTAAGTTAATTAATACCTAAGTAATAAGTTTTTTAATTTTTAAAATTGATTTTTAATACATCAAATAGATAAATGGCCGATCAGTTTATACGCTTACATAGTGATATTAAAAATACATGTATTTTTATAAATTTTCACAACATTAAGTATCAATTTGAGCTAAAATCATGATGCCTTAGTATTATTACTCTTCAAGTTTTGCAATAATATAAAAACTAAAAATATTATGTTTTTAGAAGATGTGAAGGTCAAACGTTTTCGTCATCCAAACAAACATATTTATGTGAATTTTCAAAACACAATGATCTGTTCAAACGTGTGAATAAAGTAGTGTCCTCATCCCATTAGGGTAAAAGCTTCCATACATGCGGAAGAAAAATGAAAATAAAAGCGTTAAGTGTTTGGATAAGCGGAAACTTTTTAGGTCAATGAGCAACGCTCTATGCTGTCACTCAGGTCAATGGGCTCAAAGATATTCAAGTGTCTATTCTGACTGTACAAACGATGGGAATGTAAAGAAAAGGGGGAATAACATTCAAATTGAACGATATTTAAGATGACTAGCCCATAGTATCTAAACAAGAAACTCTATATCTAAGGCCTTATAACTCAAATTTGTTACGAAATCATGACATCATGGTCTTAACTCTTAGAATTGTATATAAACATGTTAATTATAATACTGGCGCTTAAAATTCTTAAATAAATTAAAGAACTTAATTAAGTTAAATAGATTGTATAACTGAACATTTATGACGCCATGTGTTGGTAAAGTAAAAAAATAATAAGACTTATACTCCACAAATGGAATTTTAATCCTTACATAAAGATAGTTTTGAATCTAACTCGCAGTTGAAATTACAAAATCTTCATGCAGAATTTATTCAACTATCCCTCCTATAATTTAACTTTCAGGCTAAAAGAAAATAAGCATTGCTCTCTAAAACTTCAGAACTCCTTTAAACAAACTATTATATTTACAGCTTTTTGTTTATGTATTACAAGTAAAACTTCTGCCCAGGAAACGAACTTTCAAAATATTCTTGTAACTTAGTAACTGGGGTAAAACAAATACTAGATACATGCGTTATCTCAAAACATCAAATATGCATCGAAGGGAAGACAGCCAAAATTCAAATTGAAGCCCTGGCAGGGTGCCGAAACCTTCAACTTTGGACAAATGTAAAACAAGGGAAAGAAACCCAATATATAGAATTTCAGTTACGACGAAATACTAGATTTTTCTTATCGGCTATAGTTTCAAATGGATTATTTATACGAAATAATGCTTAAAAATATTTTTTGTAAAATATATTTTTTATTAAACACCAAGTATTATAAGAGGCTTACAGAAGTAAGTTAAAATACAAAGTAATATAGGGGAGAGTAGCTTAAGGCAGGTATGCTTACTCAAAATTATAGCTCAAGAGCTCAAAAATCATATTTATTGTTTGGTTAAAAGTTTGATTTGAAATGAAATGATTGTTGAGTTATCGAACTATAAAATAAAAATATCCGATAGTGTCGGATTAAGCCAAAAATAATTTATTGCTGAAAAAGAAACTTAAGTAAAAAAACCCCTTTGAAAAATTGGTGGCCCAAAGCGGGTAAACCCATTAGGGGCGAAGCGGGTAAGCACTACAAACGAGATAAATCTTAACACAAATTAATATTTTTAGAACTAATGTTGAGGTTGAGAACAAGAACAGATATAGGAGGAAAACCATGAGGATCAAGCTAGATACTTTTTTTTTTGGGGGGGGGGCTTTCTGTCAATAATAGAACTGAACACATTACTTACAATGAAAGAATGGAAAATCCTTAAAAATTGAGGATTTTTTGACCCCCATGATCCCCCAGTAAATCCGCTAATGTTTGCTAATAATCAGCTAATGTTTGCTAGCGTACCTAACTAACATAATTTTTTGTTCGTTATATCTCCCATTGAATATTGAAGTGGGTAGGGCAAAGCTACCCGATTTGCCCTACCAGCAAGCTCGCTCCTACTTTATAGGGGGTTAAAACCTCAAAAATATTTTAAAAAACGCCGGTTTTTTTCACAGTATTTTAAAGTTAGATTGTGTCAAAGTAATATAAAATTATCAATAGCATGGTAAATGTATTCTAGTTTTTGATTATTTAAAAGCAGGTCTTATCTTTTTAAAGAAATTTCCCACAGTAGCAAAAATTAATCTTCATAATAATTATAATTTTAGAAGAAAAAAATTTTATCTTGTACCAACCCCTTATAAAGAAATACTTGAAAAGCATTTTGATTATTTATCTGTTATTCTATTTAATAAATTGCCGTATGAAACTCAAATAGAACCAAACTTTAGACGTTTTAAAAAACTTTGTACTTTATTTATTTTAAATCAAAATAATATAGAAAACCTATTAAATTCTGTTCCGTCAGGTGATAACTTTCATCTAAATTATAAAATATCAGGAAGGAAAACATCTGTTGTTGTTGTTGTTGTTGTTGTTGTTTCTCATGCCACTTGGAATATCCAAGCTCCACCGCAAAGCGTACAGGATTTAAGGCAAAGGGGGTGCGGCTCCTGAGAAAATGAGGCCCATGAAAGGCAGGAGTCCGACTTCAGCCTCGGATGATAGATGCCGCCACCATCTATCGCCACCTCCACAATTTTGCCATGCATCTGAAGGGGAGGGAAATAGTCTCCAGACACCTGGACCCAAGGTAAACTGCACCATGACCGACCTCAGGACTTTCGGACCCACAGATTTAACGAGCACGTACTCCGCATATACTCGATGGGTCTTCAGCGGTGTCGGGAATCGAACCCGGGACCCTCCGATCATAAGGCCGATGCCTTAACCACTAGGCTCCCCACATCTAGCCAGTCCCACCAACCCCCTTTTTTACTTTTAACTATGTTTTTTATTTTAAATTTGTAAAAATGAGATGGTCGAGAATGTGACATATTTTTTTAATCTATAGAAGCTTTCTTATTGTATTTTTTATGTTGATTAAATTTATTTTGTTTTTTTTATGTTCAATAACATTAGGAAATCTGTAACCCCATGGAAGAGCTTTTTTGGCTCCTTTGGGATATTAAAAAAATCTTTCAGTGTTTTTTTTCATTATAATTTTTTTCCTGTTGTGTACTGTCGTGTTATGTGTTGTTGTTGAATATATTTGTTGTTGTTTGAACATACCTTAATTTTTTAAATAAAATCGTATTTTTTTTAAATTGCGCCTTGATACCTCATATTACAAATATGATGATCTATCGGAGTTTATGTAAATTTGGGAGTGTTCGGTTAATTACGGCATACACATGCACATACTTTGACACTCGGTTTTCATCTGGGAGTATATAGGAGCCCCTACCCGCTTTGGGCGATATACCCATTTTGAGCTACTCTCCCCTACTACAAAGTTTCAACAAAAGAATTAAATAGTTGGCAGTGCTTAAAGGTAAAAAGTATTAAACTGTAAAATGAATTAAAATATAGAAAAATAAAGTGCTTATATTCAATGAGCAAGTATTGTTTTGATGTTAAAAGTAAAACAGTTTCTTGTGGTTTCAGAGTGTACCATCTCTTTAACTCTAAAATTCATAGTAAAACAATTTTTTTTTAACTAGCCAAAATGAGGTTTCAGTTAATGGTGAATTTTACTTAACACTAACCAAACTGTTAAACTCATTTCTCTAAATATGAGAATTTGTCCAGTTTCACCAAATGAAAGGCACTGAAAAAGTGTTTTTTACATTTTAAAAACAATATTTACTCACGAGTTACGCGTTATCCACTTTTTAGAAAAAAAAACTGTAAAGTCCTTTAATTCATCGTTTCAATAACAACCTAAAAAGATTAAAGGTTTAAAAATACCGTAAGTAATCACCATATAATTTAAAACCGTTCCAAATTAATTATTAATAATACAAGCGAAGATAATATCTCCATTCCACATGATTTCCCCTCTCCCTAACAACATCTGCACGACTCAACAAAAGAGCACAAAGAACTAACAACCGAAGCATGAAACCCCGAATCACATTCAACTTGATTGGACCACACATTAAACTCCAACAATCTGACAACCTAACAAAGCATAGCAATTGCCCAAAGAATATGGAAAAGTCATTTGGACTCCCGATTGCAGCAAGCAAACAACTAAACTCGCCTCTCTCTCTTCCCACAATCTGTCTTTTCTTAACCGGGGCGGTGCACACACGCTCCAGTGAGAACTCAATTAACTCTTGTTTGGCCAGAGTTTATCATTCACACCTCCCGACCGCAGTTTAAATGAAGTCATTTATTTCGAGTGCTGGGAGAAGGGTTGGGTTGGGCTAATCCTTCTGCTAATGAAAACGAGCGGACTTCCAAATATCGTTCGCGAATGAATGTAAAAGTTTTGAGAATGTTTCGAAGAAGGCGCTCGTGGGGTTTCTTGAGATTGTGACGCTGACTGAGGCTAGAATACGGAAGGGGATTTTGGAGGTTTAGAGGGAGAGATTTAGGGAGGTATATGGAGGATTGGAGAAAAGAAAGTATCGCATTTGTTCTTGTAATAAACGGATTTGTAAGTTTCTAAAACTTTTGGAAAGTAAGATGATTATCCTCATCAGTTTGAACTAATACTATTAGGGAAATGCTTTAGAATGTGTAAGTTTTCAATTGAATGTCGCGTAAGCTATTGATAAATATTTAGTCACGTCTTTGATTAACAAAATCTTTCATGGAATGAAATAAAACTTCTTCATTGCTGTTACAATATTTTCCATTTGCTTACAAACTATGTATTCTGCAAGTAAAAGGGGCTATAGAGTTTATACATATAAGGCGGAATACATTAATTCTAGAACAATGCATCATTATTTGTCATTGAATTTATTCAGTAAGATGAATATCTTTAAACATCCATCACAGGAAAAAATTTTTTGTCATTTAATTCAAAAGAGTTAGCTGAACAATTGAGTGTAGAGTGGTGCTTTTAATGAAGTATAACGATTTTCCATCGTTTTTTACAGAATTTTTCAGACTATTCCTGTTCGTAAAATAATTTAATTATTTTCTTAACACTTTTTTACTCGACTTTTTCACTGAAAAACCCCTTACATCTTTTTAAAGGTTTTTATTGCGAACAGAAAACTGATGAATTTTTTGAACCTTCAACGAATGCTTATTTTTAGAAGCTAATTAGGTTCAAAAAACAGTTAAATAAAACAACCCTTTTTGAACCATAGACCCGATAGAAAAAACGTTCTTGGTATAGACATATTGCGGCTCATTAAAATATCGAATTTAAATAAAGATACTGTAGATAGCGAAAGCACCACATCGTGTATGAAAAGTGTGAGTAAAAAATCTCTTAAGTCAAACTGTTACCCATAAACAAGAGGAAACGCAAACAGGGTAGTTTTGTACCAACTCAACTCCACTCCAATTAAATCAGTACCACCCTCTCACCCTTAACTCTCATTACCGATCGTAACTTAGCTAAAATCTTAATGGCTTTCATCATTTCCATTTAGTCATGCTTCAATCATAATTAAGAAGAGGTGTTCCCCCGCGAAACGCTCGCATTAAACAACGGCATTAGGCAATTTGGGAAAGCGACGTTAGGCAGCTCCCGAAAAAGGATCGGGATCCGGAGAAAAAATCCGCGCACTATTTCCGGGAGGCGTAATCCCACGGCGAGGCGGCTTTGGCGGAGTGATACAGCGCAGCAGCGTATTGATTTTGGAGTCCGGTGTCTCCTCTACCCGCGCTGAGTATCATCTCTAGAGAGAAGGCGTGCAGTGAAGACGCTTTTACAGGGGAGCCTAGGTTGTGATGTTGGCTTCCTGGATAGGGTAGAGCGTGTTTAAGGTGAGTTTAGATCTTTAACTGTGTTTTTTTTTAAAAAAGTTTTTGATGGTGGGGGTTGGTTTCTGCTAAGGGGAAGATGAATGGATATCGGATGTAGCATGAAATGCTTTTATTGCCTATTGTCACGTTTAAGTGTTTTTGATGCTTTATGGTCATGGGTTTACGATGCCAGTGCGGAAAACATTTTAAGACAGCTTATTTCACTTTAATTTTTGTGCATATGTTTTAGTTTTTGTCGAAAATTTAGTGTTTGCTATCACACATTTGAGTACTGGTGCTTATATTTATATCAGGGTTGGAAAATAACATGTTTTTTAAATAAAAAACAAGTTGTATTTGTTTTAAACGTGTTTTTTTGTTTAAAACGTTTATTTGTTTTTTTATCCTCGACATAGAAATGATAAAAAAATCTATGATTTTTAAAAATTTGAATTTGACTTTTCAAATCGAAATTAGATGAATAAAGCTATACTTTTAAATACACCACAAACAGTTCGTTCTTTTAAATGATTTGTGTAAGTTTTCTTACAGCATCATGCTCTTTATCAAGCAATGTACTGTCTATGCCATGGCGATTTGGTGGTTTGTACACAAGTCTTATACTTGGCACCATCTTTTTAGGCTCTGGGTGATCCATACATGAAAATAGTGAGTTTTTTGCCTAAATAAAGGGAGCAACTTGCTAAAAACTACATGTGTTTTAAACAATGTTTTTTTTGCTTTGTTTTAAACATATATAAAACAAAGTGTTTCAAACGTAACAATCCTGATTTATATATTGGGTTAAATGTATTTTGCTTTACCTATTTAGATAAAATAATTTACTCACTCCTTGCACTTTGTGTTTTACCATGAAAAAACCAATATTTCATTTTTGAAATGTACTATTACATTCTTGATCAATCTAACCGATCTACTTCTTGAAACTTGAAAGGAAAATATGTTTTACATTATATAAGTTCCAGGCATATTAAAATGATAAAATTTCAATAACGCATAATATCACTTGTGAAAAAATATAAGTATAATACGCTTTTGTACTTGATACCTTTTATTTTTTATAGCATTGACCAATTTACATCGCGTATAAATATTATTTATTTAAACATAGTAAAACTCAAGTATAAATTCAAATATATTTTTATTTTCCCAATTTTTCTATCTAATCTTATCACTAACGTTTGTTCATTTAAAACAAGTTATTCCTAAAGGAAAAGCGTTTCGTTAACCCAAATACATCGACTAAAAGAAATCCACATGCACTAATATCATTAGCATTAAAGAATAAAGATGCTAAAGTAATAAAGATTCATTGCTGCTGAATAAAGCTGCTATAACCCTCTCATTAGACCTATATACCATCTAGATTACCATTGAATCTTATAGAAAAAATGGGGAGTTAGTACTGAAAGGTTAATTTGAATATTAAAAAAACAGTTGTGTTTAAAATTTTAATACTTACTCAGGGCTCTTCTATATTTCTTGATAATATTAATTGATGGAGCAATTTTTTATGTAAACACTGGAAGCAGCAATGGTTATAGCACTGGAATATCATCATGCTCATTTTTAATATTAATGTCTTTCCCTAATTGAATCGTCAGTTGGAAGAAGGGAATAAGTCCAAAAAATGACAAAAGGAATATATCGCCCCTTGAAGTTGTGAAATCGATGTCCATTCATTGTATTTTTTAAGTTAATTTGGAATTAAAGTTAATTTGTCTTTTTTTTCATATTTTTTTTGCTGTAAACTAAGTTTAAAATTACTCCATTCATATTCACTCACTCCATTGATACTGTCTTAATAACTCAGTTTTACCATAATTTTGAATTTTATTTGTCTTACTCTTTTTATTTCACCCTTTTGTGGTGTAAACTAAGGAGAAACATAATTTAAATGTGAATTTAAGGGGTTTTTTAAAGATTTTTTCATCAGAAAAATTTCATAAGGTGGAAGAAGGGAAAAAGACGATCAACTTATTTTGACTGTAAAATATTTTTGAATACACTTATATTTGTTTTAATGATTGCTCTGTTTTCTAAATAGGGTTCTGAACTTCCATTAAAAATTTGGTGATTAAATAATGAAAATTCCATTACTTATACAGTTTTTTTCGATTTTCTCAAAACTTGGTTTTTGGACTTATTCTCTTCTTCCAACTGACGATTCAATTTACTTCTATAAAATTTTTCTGCACAACAAACACTAATGGTTAATAATACCATATAACAAACTATCTTCCCTCGAGCACTATACTAACCAATTTCCTAACCACCAAACGACTCCCACTAACCCTTCCCCCATTCCAAACACTCCCGGAAATTAAATTCTGGCTCATCAAGCAAGAGAAGCCATTCCGAAAGAAGCTCTGAAACGAGTCTCAGAAGGCGGACAAATGCCTTCTGTCACACCGGACTAATCGGTTGTCATTAACATTCGCCCAGGGACGTATAATCTGCGAGAGACGCCCTTATTTATGGCACACTGACATGAATAGGGCATTAAGTGAAAATACGACTCATAAACGGTTCAGACGGAGAGAGAGAGAGTCGCTATATGTCCGTTCGTTTGGAGGATTAAAGTTGCGCACGCGAGAGTTTGTTGGGTTTCGTTTCGGTGTTGGAAAGATGTTTGTTGGTTTGGTAGAGTTGATAGATTCTTCAGCCAAATTCCTCCTGTGTAGAGGATTTTAATTTTTTTGGGGGGGAGGGAAGGGGATGGGTCAAAATATGTTGCAAGTTGTAGTGTTTTTGTTCAATAGCTCATAATATTAGGTAAATAAGTGTTGCAGCAAAGACAAGGCGGATTTCGCCCGTTATAACTTTCAGACAGTATTAAAACTTACTGAACGAAACTAACTAAATTTTACTGTTTTTCAACCAGTAAAATTTTGTTGTTTACATATTAAAAATCAATGTTCATGTGTTTTTATAAGCGTTTTACAATATTTTATTGTGTTTTCATTCATTACTTCATTATTAGTTTGGCCCTTTGAGTCCTAGCCACCCCAAATTTTCTTTGAGATTCGATGGTATGTTCGGGAGGATTAAAAGGGTTAAAGTTTTTGCGGAAATCGGATAGGATAATGTAACTTATAATTAATCGCTGGCTTAATTTTTGGTGTACATATTTTTTCATGATCAGTATTTCTCTTCGATTGTTTAACCCTAATTAGAAACTTAAGGAGAACGATTTTTAAGAAACCAAGTATTTATAAGTGTACTCTATACTTATAAGTAGGGAGTATAACATAACACACTATAAATATGTAATGTTGATAAGATAAAATATAGGGGGAAGCAGTAAATGTGAAGATTTTAAGTTCCCTTGAAAATAAATACAACCATCTTGAAATGAAAACAAAATCGTTGTAGTATTTGATTTTATTTTCCGCATGAGACATCTAGACATCATTTAAACCTTCCGCGTATGTGGGAGATACTTAGGTTGGATTTGATCATCTAACAGTTCAAATATATTTAAATGAAATGTACTTGACCATAAACGGATCACAGCTGTTTCAAAACTTGCTATGGTTGAAAATACACTTTTCAGATTGATTGTGTATATAGAAGATAGAAGCGTCCTTTTCTTTCTCTATAAAAAGCGTGCCTGCTGGAAGGTTAATCTGTCCTAAATTAAATTTTACGAATCATCCGTGACAAATACGTCTTCGAATCAAACACCAGAATCAAATATTAAATCTCAAAACTTGAGTAATACTTTTTACATAAATATACCACATTTTCCATCATTTGAATCTAGTAAATTTACCCAAATGAGATATCCCAAACCCTTTATGAATTTAAGTTCGATTAGTAGCCAATGGCAATGATTGATAAATCATTCCCCCCAAATTAAATGCCGTCAGAGAAACAGAAACCAATGAAAATGCATGCAAAAACGATAATGCATCAGGCCGAGGTGTAACATTTTTTACAGCAGCCAGACGATTATTAGAAATACATTAGTTCGGTCTGACACGATCACTTTTGCTCTTATGGTTTTTTGCATTGCCAGATTCTCTGGCGGTTTTCCAAAACTCTCATCGTTTGCTCATGGAAAAATTTATTATTTTCAACAGTGATTTTTCTCCATTTATTCTATCAATGTCTCTTCCGGAGAATTTATTTGAATTCCTGTGAACGTAGAGAATCAGGATTTAGTGGAGAAATGTTAGTTGTATTGTCAGGGACTAGTATATCCTTATATAATGTTTTCAGTCATTTTCCTGTGTTTAAAATTTTTCAAGTTATGCATTTTTGATATCCGGTTTTGTGGAAGAAGAATTGTACATCCGTTCGGGTGTCAAGTTGGAGGATCGGGTTTGATTTTATATCGCCTCTCCCGTGCAAGACTCACACAATTGCAAAAGTTTAAATCTTTACTCTACGGGAGCTTGGCGCGGAAGGACTTCTAGATAGGTTGCCAAGTCGATAAAGTCGAAGCTAGAGTTTAATCTTTGGTGATTATTTCAATCGTCGCTAAGATAAATCGCCAAACAAGGTTTTTTATGATTTAACGCGTGAATCATGGCTCATTCTTAACTCAAGTTAAGCACCTTCAGCCACAGTCAGTACTTTGGAGGGTGACCACCAAGTATTGGCACGTTCTTTTCCCCTTTCTCGATCTCATATTTGCCTACGTTTCTGGAAAGGACCTATACTTGTCATTGAAATTATTCTGCCCGTAATAATGAATGTGTATAATAAAATGCACGATTTAACTTTTTAAATAGTACTTGGATTTTATCAGAAATATTTAATTTTTTTTGAGATTCTTAAACAAAATAGGAAAAGTATAAACCCTTTTTTTTTAATTTAATTAAATGGACAACCCGACTGAGGTGAGATCTTCAGGGGTCAGTGTTATATTTCTTTTTTTTTTCAATTATTAAACTCATTTAAAGCTAAAACTATTTCCTACTTAAAAATAATCTATAAATTTTAAATAAGTTGGTTGACTTTCTGTATTTTATAAAATATGTAACTTTATTACTATTTTTAAGAAATTAGATACATTTCTCTTAGTACATGAGATCTTTAAACAACTGATCAAGTAAATAGCTATTGACGGTGCAGCAACGTAATGTTACATTTGAAGAGTATATAAGCTATAACCAGTCAACAGTGATTATTAAAATCGGGTCCAAAATAAGACTGCAATCAAAATTAAAGATGAAAAATGCAGTCTTAATTAAAAGCAGAGCCATTTCAATCTGTATTAAAAGTAATCATGACTAGTTCTGGCTAAATTAAAAGTAATTATTTTCGATCCATTTAGTAGTTGATAACGCCTAAATCTTATTTTGATGGATTGTGTGACCCATGCCTCCTAACATTCTCAGCATTACCACCATCGGTTTGTTCTTTCTTCCTCTGCCTAACCTAATTTTTGCCTACTTTTCAGGAGAGTATCGATACCTATTATATGCCCCGTGTAAAGTAAAATACACGTAATTTTGTAATCACCTTTTTTAATGAATTAAAATTTTTCTCTGATCGTCAGAGTTTAATTTCAAAGACTGGTTATTGTTTCAGTGCAACCAAAAGGTATTTCATGATCATGTAGCATAATTCTCACGAGGAATGCACATATAGTCGTTTAAAAAAAGGTTTTTTATGATAATTTGCTCAGGAAATAAAGTCTACCTATGAAATCGGCTATAAAAGAAACGTAATTTAATTAAAAATGTAAATATATTTCTATGATCATTTATTTTTTTGGGGAGAATATTCTGATAACAGGTAGATCCTTTCTTGAAAAATAAAAGCAAATGTGCGCAAGGAAAGAGAAAAACGCAGCTATGCTTGATTTGGTCAGTGGTCACCCACCCAAATACTGACTGCACCCGAAGGTGCTTAAATTCAGTGAAGAAATTTCGATGTTCGATATGCCAGCTAAGCCACGATTTTAGATTCAAGCACATAAAGCCGTTTTTGGCGATTTTTTTAAGCGCCAATGGAAATAATCCCCAAAGATCACACTTTTGACTCTACTTTTTCGACTTGGCGACCAATAAAGAAGTCCTTCCACGCCAAGCTCCCGTAAAGTAGACATTTCAACTTTTGCAATTGTGTGAGTCTTGCACGGGAGAGGCGATATGTTAGTGCATTCATTCTTTGCTAGCGGAACTCTTTTGAAAATGTTCATGCTGTTTGAATGAAATGTGGAAAGAAAGTGATTTAAAGAGTTCATTTTATAAAAACTAAAATATAAATCTTAGTAATGAAACATTATTTTTCTCCTCTAGAAGATAAAGTTCATCTAGATAGAAGATTCTATTAATCTATAAAATGATGGATTTTGATACTGTTCATTTATATAAAATGAAATATTGAATATTAGAAAGATAAAACATTTTATGCTTTATATAATTTTTTATTTTAATAAGCTACTTTCCTAATATTTAGGATAATTTTTAAAAAAATATTCAAAACTAGAAAAAGTAAGAAAAAATACCCATATCGATAAAAAGTACTATTATATGTGTAGAAAAATAAAGTTTAAGTTATATTATATCATCATCACATCATTATTTTTAAAGTTTCATGACTTGGTCTGATGCAGGGAAATAAACTGCTAAACATCGATGTCGAAATTTTTTTAATAATAATAACATTTTTTAAAGTGAAAACTCACAACTCTCAAGCGTCACCACCAACCGTGGACCGGTTTCGTCCTTGTTAGGACTCATCAGCACGGTATAGGATGGTAACGCAAGAGAGCGGAGGGCAAGTACTAGTCTAGCCGACTATAACTGAAAAAGTGGTGACCATTGATTAGTCCTCCACTCATCTGCTGGAAAGACAATGGCATTCCTAAGACAGATTTAATTCCAGAAAGGCAAGGTACATGAAAGGAGAATTTCACCAATTATTGCTGGTTAAGCGGACAATAAGTGTAAACTCCTGTGCTATACCGTGCTGATGAGTCCTAACAAGGACGAAACCGGTCAACGGTTGGTGGTGACGCTTGAGAGTTGTGAGTTTACACTTATTGTCCGCTTAACCAGCAATAATTGGTGAAATTCTCCATTCATTTTTTAAAGTGTAGAATGTCTTATACTTTAAAATTTAAATCACCTTGATCTAAGCAGTATTTAAATAACATTTTATGAAACATTGATCCATATAGTATTGCCAATTTCTGAACCTTTTATAATTTGTCAAGCTGCTTCTGAAATACGAATATCTCTAACGGTTGTAAACCAAATGATTAAAATATACCATTATATTAGATGGCAGCTACAAAATTTGGCAATATTTAAATATTTAGTGTTTAAAATATTTTAGGCATTTCTAAAGGGATGGATAATGGAAAACGTTGGTTTCGATTTGTTGAGTGAAATGTCATTAAGGGTTTTATATAAAACGGGATCCATCCCTAAACGGTTTTGCGATACATCACGTATATTTACCATACAATAGATGTAATTTGATATTTATACAAAATATTTAACTTTTAAACAGGAATACCGTAAAATTCTGAAATTTATTGTTTATGATAGTTATTCTAACAATATTTCCCAATGCAACAATTTTCCAATAAACTATATCAAAACAAAAGTCTATAAAAATCTCACATAAAAGACACACAAGATGCATCTCTCTCTCTCGAACATCAACCAAAAAAAATGTCCTCTTCCTAATGAAAAATTTGAATTCAGCGCAGACACCTATAGAAAAACAATATCCCCCAAACGGAAAGGCGTAAAAAAACCCTCCTCCCTACAGAGATAGTTGAAGCTTATAAAATCAAAGGATCGGAAAAACATATTTCTGGAGAAATTCCCTCCCCTCTTACACAGGATCAAAGTTATAACCGATTATACAGCATGCCTGGGAGGGGGATCTTGTCTTTTTAAAGGTCTCCTCCAAAAAAAAATCTTATAATTCTTTGAAAGCACAGGAGGAGCAAACCGTCTCTTTCCGAAAAGGAAGGCCTCCTTCCACTTAGAACACTTTCCCCCACGGGAGGAGTGTGGAGAGGGGGTTTCCATGGAAACGATCCCCATCCCTCATCCGAGGGAGCGTTTTCCCCTACAGTCGGAAGGTAGTAGATGGCTCGTCTCCCCTTTTGAAGCAACCGTGATCGCATCTTCTGATGATCAAAGCGTTATAATGAGAACAGAATTGGTTCTTTGAAGTTTGTGATTAAAAGTTGCTCTTTTATTTGCTGTGGGATTTGTTTATATGAATAACAGGCACCAGTTTATGCTCTGTTCATTTAGAATTGGCGCCAGAGACGTAATGCATTAGAAGCAGTTACTACTTATCATCGAAAAAATTTTCTTGTGCAATAACAAGGCAGCTGAAACAGGAGTAGTTAAAATACTGTAAAAAAATTTGTCCCTGAAGTTGTGTGATGAGTGTTGTTAGGCGTTTTTCAGCATTTTCGATCCTGCTTCAGGCGCCGATTCTAAATGAACAGACTATAGATGAAAACTGGTCAGATAGGTACCTTTTTATTGAAGATTATTTGTTTTGAAGGCTAACTCTGAATAAGACGTTTGATAAGGTGATTTCAAGCATTACATGGTAAAACATACTAGTAACTTCAATTAATGAAGCAAAGATTTTCTTTAAAAAATACTAATTTAAACTGGCTTTTGATTATTCGAATATAATAAGAATGTTTCATTTACTATATTGCGAGGCATTTTGATTAAAAATTTATTTCAAATAGCTGAAGAAAATGTGTTAAAAAGGAGCCTTACAAAACACAATGACGTTTATGAAATTTTCTCAAATCCACCATTAAATACATATTACGTAATATAATTTTTCCCTTAAATATTCAGCAATAAATTAACTACAATTAAAATTAATTTCTTAGCAAAAGACAAGTATTTACAGTTTTCAGACATTAAAAAAATTGCACTTTGAGTAGTAGCCGAAGAGTATTGATAACAATTTCCCATAGTCTCAACAAATCCAACAACTGATAGTCATAAGGGTAGAAATGTTCAATTGTTTTCTTCTTCTTTAAAGCACGCCCTGTTTTCTAAATACTAATGGGCTGGGCACCTTTAAATGTGTGCTATCAAATCCTACTGTAGCGAACCACTCCGAGGGTTCTGATGAACCATCTATGGTTCACTGATCACTTACTGAAAAACACCCCCTAGTAGAACATAGAACATCTGTTCTACCCCATCAATTTTCCCTGCTATGTAACTTCTTATTTTGGCTCCGAAAGGTTTCCAACTGTTGCGCAATCTAGTTACTTTCCCACCCTACGGTTTTCCCCGTTAACGATCGGTCCCAACTTCGGGAGGGAGGTCACGCTGAGACAATTCGATTCGCGTTCGGTTGTCTCGCTTAATTAAAATTCGTTCTACAAGATGAGAGCCGCGCTCCTCGCAAACAAAAAAAAAAAATTTTCAACATTTTTTCTGTTGTCGTTTTTCACGAGACGGTAACTCGATAGAGGGCGCCAGTCAGATATATTGGATGGGTGATAGTTATGGGAAATGATAACGCCTTTTTTCTGTCTTTTGCACCTAAGATGGGATTTTTTATGATAAAGGAGTTTTTGTTTGGGTAAGAAGTGTGGATGTAATCTGATAGAGGGCGCCACAAGGGAATAGTTACAGGTTTAGGTAAATGACAACGATTTGTTTTTTCATTTTGCACCTTACTTAGAGGATATTTTGAATAGGTTTTGAAATTTTTTTAAAGAATGTTTTTTTCTTTTAATGTGTTCTTTCTCTGTAGGAAATATGTTTTTGTAGGTTAACAGATAAACTTTTAGACGCTAGGATTAATTTTAGATACATTTTAATGATTGTGTCGTATAAGATTATTTTCTTGTTCTTGAAGTATGAAAACAATTGTCATACTTTGATTGATGATTTTAATTTTTTTTTTTCAATAAAAAATAAAATAAAATTATTTGTTCACATGCTATCGGGGTTTGTGTTTGAGCTTCAGAATTACAAAATTATAAGGGAATTATTGCCGGTTTAACGAAGTTAAATTTTAGTTTAATATTTTCCTTTTAAATCAGGTGGTTTCTAATAAAAAACCCATTCCTCAACTATCCTTGATAAAGATTAATTCCTTTATTAAAATTTATGAATTGCAGAGTAGTAAATTTACAAATATACAAATAAAAATTAAGTCGACCAACTGCAGGCGTAAGCCCAGCAAGGTTGGTCCAGTCTTTTTAACCCAAACTACCGGAATCCCAGTATCTGTCAATTTTCCTCTTGAACTCGTTTACCCCACTTGAATTTACAATTGTTTCAGGCAACGCATTCCATCTATCCAATACCCTATTAAAAAATAATGCCCCCTTTCTACAATCCGTCTTAAATTTTACTTTATTCAATTTGAAATTGTGACCTCTTGTTCTGTTACCCGTATTGAAATCTAGTCCCTCTATGCCCCCTTGCTTTACCATTTTAAAAAGTTGAATCAAATCATATAATATATATAATCATATATATTATATGTCATTATATGTGATTATATATATATAATCACATATAACAGTATAGATAAAAACAACAAAACAGCTGCAATTTTCCTAGACATCTCAAAAGCATTCGACAGTGTGAATCATGAAATTTTAATTAAAAAACTATCTTCAATCGGGGTTCGAGGCGGTGAACTAGATTGGTTCATTTCCTACCTAGCAAACCGAAAACAGTTCGTAAAATTGGGAAATTCTAAAAGTAGTCTATTAAACATAAAGTCTGGTGTACCACAAGGTTCAATCCTTGGACCTTTGCTTTTTATAATCTATATAAATGACTTCTGTAAACTAAAATTAAATGGTAAAATCATAACCTATGCAGATGATACTGTAATTCTATACTCATGTTCTAACTATAGTATACTACAAAATAACATAAATAAGGATCTTCTGACCATTAAACACTGGTTTATATCTAATAAATTAGCAATAAATCTCTCTATTCTAAAAAAAAAGTTTTTGGTGAACGGTTTCCAGGGAAAGGCTTTTTAATTACTGATCCGTATAACACATATTTGGTATCAAACTGTCCGGATTCTTTTGAGGATGTGCAAAGTGCCTTTAGAATTTCTAAAAAAAATCTCAATTTTAAAATATTTCCATTTTTTTAGATTACGGATAAGGTTGCAGTTATAAAGCAAGAAACTATGAATTTCAAAAAAATTGAAAACATATTTCACTGGTTTTTAATATTCAAATAAATTAAATAATCCTCTTTCTATTTATAACACGAATTTAAAAAATATAATTTGGGTTATTTTTAACAATATTTATATTTCTGTTGTTTAAACGGTTTTAATTATATTTAAAACTTATGTATAAATAATTTATCTCTTATTTTTTAAATAACAAATTAATATTTTTACATTTATATTTGTCATTGTGGCAACCTAATCATTACCATATTTACAACAAAATATAAACTCGCTTTCGGAAATTTTGAACTTTTGCATTTATTTTTTACAATTATTATTATTTTTATATTCTTTTGCAAGTATGTTTTTTAAAGTAGTAAAAAATGTGACACCTTATTTCATAATGCCAAAACGCAAGCAACTAGATAACACGGGGGACTGTTTTAGAAATTAAGATAAAAATCTAAAATGTTTGAAGTCTAAACATTCGTGTCTTTGCTATGAAACTGACACAACTTCGACGTTTGTTTGTTCTCATGAAGATAAAATTCTAAATTTTCGTGATGTTTACGGTAATTACTACATTTTTCACAGCCAATCGATGAAAATAGTTACAAATTTTAAGAACGTTAAATTTATTCCTGAGATGTTTCAGTGCTTCTTAATGGATCTGTGAAAAATACATTACCTTGGGGAAATGGTAAAGGAATGTTACATTGCTCTGTTGTTAATTTTTTTGGAATTATAAGGCGACCCGCCAATTAATGTCACCATAAAGGAACTGTTAAATTTCCGCTACTGAATGTATATCCACCATTTTCGAAAGAATACCCCGGAGAAGTACTAACCCTGTTTTAAGAATGTTTTATAAAGTGAGTAAGTGCAGTGAGCAGGGTTTTGTGAGGAATTGCGAAGCGGTTCAAACGTGTCTGCGTCAGCAGTTAACGGGGGTTGGCGAGCGATAGCGAGCAGGGGGCGGTAGCTCCCTAGTGTAAATAAAACAAAATTTATCAATTTCAGTATCTACGGGCCTCCTGAGCATCTTCGTCTTTATTATCATGTAAATGACTGTATAGGTCTTAATTGTAATTGCCCCCCTCTTGAACAAGTATCTTCAATAAAATACCTTGGTTTAAATGTAGACTCAAACCTAAAATGGAAATCCCACGTTAATTGCCTAACAAATAAACTACGCTATATTTTACACAAACTTTACTTCATAAAAAAGATAATAAATAAGATCTTCTTGCTTCAACTTTACCACTCTTGGGTTAATTCAATAATAAGCTATGGTATTCTGGCCTGGGGTGGGGATTACTTACAAAATATAAATCCAGTAATTAAAATTCAAAATAAAATCATTAAATTTCTAAGCAGTAACAATCAGTTCCCTTTAATTGATCTTTACAAAAAACTTAACGTTTTACCAGTTCGTCACCTTTTTTTCTTTAAAACAATAGTTTATTTTACTAAGCAAGCAAACGAATCTGACCTACGAAATTTAACTTATAATTTACGTTCAAGAAACTTATATTTTGTACCTAAAGCAAAAAAAGAAATTCTTCATAAAAATTATGTTTATATCACCTAAGTTTTACAATATTTTACCCAATGACATAAAAACAGAAAAATCCCCTATTAAGTTTAAAAAATTACTAAAGCTTTTTATTTTTACAATAGAAAATATTGAAGAACTTTTTAAAAAAAAAGAACAAACGCTCTCTAATTTCCAATCTAGTCATTCTGAAGCTTGCCTTGCGATGCCACTATTATCCATTTTCTATGTGTAATATCTATATGTGTAATGTCTGTATGTATTGTATATTTGTATGTTCAATCTATTTTTTAAAAATACAACTCCTTTAGGTTGCCCTTATGGGTCTCTGACCCCTGGGCAACTCATATGTCTTCCTGTTTTTTTTTCGTGTATGTGTTTGTTCCAACTGTAAAATGTTCATGTTGTGTACGTAACAAATAAAGAATTTTGAATTGAAAAAAAAAATCCCCTCTAATAAATTCATCAGCTTTTAGGTTGCTTAGTCTTGCTTGGTACCAGCCTTCAAAATTGATTGGTAACGAAAAAAAAAGCGAATTACAAACACATTATTCTAATGAAATTATTTCTGCTAAGGAAAATTATTTACCACTAAAATAACACAGTTTGCAAAACAAGTGACTTCGCAACCCGTTTTGCGTAACCATTGCCGTGAAAGCCACTTACCGTGAACTCGTCCCTGTAAAACTAATTTTTCAGCGAGTAGAGTCATGCCGCAGAAAAACAAAGATTACGCTCGCTCCTTTTTAAATTTGGAAAAATGTGAGAGAGCTCTAATTGAGTTTTCAGAGGTTTGTTATTTCTAATATGGAATTCCCATTCTCTCTCAAAGGTCATAATTGGTCCTTAAAAGATGGTGGAAATCTTGGGAGCAGGGATTCATCCTAGAAAGTTTCATAGAGTTTAATTCGAGTGTCTGCATTAAAATCATCACAACTACGTAGTCCTAATTGAAGTATTTTAAACTGTTACCCATAGTATGTATTAACTTATGCAATCTCAAAGAAAAATATGAGTGGAACATAAAACACTTAAAAATTGAAGACTCATTTCGCATGCTTGTTTTTATTAAAATTAGCCTTTAAACGGGAAAAAAAGGAGGATTTTAGTTGATTTTACGAAATTTTGATAACATTTAACGATATATTGAACACATAAAACGATGCATTAAGTTAATTTTGATAACATAATCCGATTGATAACATTAACCGTTATCAAGTTTAGCGGAGTCGATTTTTAAAATTAACTTGGAAATTTCCCCGAATTATAAATTCATAATTATATATTTTTTTAATAACGATTTCGTTTTTAAGTGGAATTACTAAATTCTTTTTGTTTTATAACTGTCAATAAATTCAACTGTGGACAATTCCTGCGTTTTATTATTACTTTATTCGATACAAATGGCTAAAAAGAAGGTTCGTCGCAAAATTTGATTCAGATACATAATTTTTTTAAATTTAATTTCAAAGTTCTTCTTTTAAAAAGGGCGTGAAAACGGCTAAAACTTACTTCACAAATAGTTGTGTGACGTCAGTTGGTACAAAAAAGTACGAAGATGCAATCAAAAATATTCTTTCGGCTATTCTCGATGCTTATATCAAATTACGTTACGAGCATTTCGAAAGCACTCCTGATTTAGCTATTTTTATTTTCAAATACTGAACGAAATATTTTTTTGAAACTTTTAATTCAATTTTGCGGGGTGGGTTTAATTTTGAGATCTCTTCATTAACATAAGAACTAATCGAGTTTTTTTTACGGAATTCAAAAATATTGTTTTCTATCAATTTCAGTTTAAATTTTACTCTGATTCCTTCATAAAGTGTATGCTAATTGAAAACTGCCTAGAGATTCCACAAGCACCAGATACTTTCGTGATGAGCATATTATTTAAATGGCTGTATTTCCAAAAGAAAAATCTAGGTCTCATTTGTAGAACGTAAAAATAGAATCCATTTCCTTTCACATATACGTATTAGCACATGAAACACTGCACACTTAAAATAAAAACTTCAAATTTCATGTTACGACATTAGGACACAAAAGCATCCAGTCACTTACCCCAAAAGAAACCGTAATTCCATTATCACGAGACAAAGCGGAGTAACTTCCTTTAAACAGTCTACTAATTGAACGCTATATTGAATGACTTTTACTCGAGAAATTAAGGCCTGTGATGAAATAAGAAGACAAACCACCTTCGATAAAATGCTAGAATCATTCACAAGGAAATAGCTAACTCTCTCTCTCTCTCTTCCAATTAAATGAATGTTCCGCAGTACAGTTTTTCGCGAACTTTAAATGTAAATGAGCGAAGGGAAAATGCTCGGAGACCAGTGACTCGATGGAGCTTTGAGAGGTTTTATTGCTTCCTAAAAGGCTAAATTGGGCCGCGCGTCGAACTCTAAAAAGAGGATACTTTAATTCGGAGTTGAATTTTTCGATTCGAGGAAATGGGCTTTTTGGTTATAAAAGATTAATCAGCAGCTATTCGTGTTAAAAGGAGAGGAGTGGTGGTGCAATTTGAATCATTGAAGTGCGTGCTTGGAATAATTGAAGTGGAATTATTGGAGTGTATTAATTACTTTGCAAGGACTGTGAAACTTAAAATGAACTGAATTTTTTTTATTTTATTTTTTCAATGTAACTTATCGAGAAAAAGCTAAATATTTCATTTTTGTAACAAAGTATAACTAATGTTATTTTAATTTACATACAAGTATGCTTATTTTAATAATTATGTTTTGTACTTACACCTGTTTGACTTTATATCTAGTTTAAAATATGTATTAGAAACATAAACCAAGAAAATATAATATAAAATCTTTTTTTTTATAAATTATTATTTAATTAATTATAAAATATAAATTTTCAGGAAAAATGCTTTATAACACAATTAAAATAAAATTTCATCTTGTAATCAGAATATTTCAAAAAAGTTTTAGTTATGTAACCAATTTTTTACTTAAAAATTTTTTAATTAATTTTATAACTAATTTAATTTTTTTCAAACACAAGCATGCAATAACTTTAAATGTTAATAAATTTTTCCTACTTTAAAAATTCTGAGGATTAAATTTTAATGAAGTGGATTTATTTCAAACAATTTATATATGAATTTTAAAAAGATGCAAATAAAAAACGTTCACTCATTCATTAAGGAAACATTTTATTAAAGAGTAGATTTTAACTACATTTATTTTAACGAAGTTTTTTTTGTCAAAAGTTTAAAAAAAGATTTACCGTCTCAAAAGATATTCGAAAATGAACTCATTTATCGCACCACACGGGTCTGCAATAATCCTTAATAAAGTAATTTCTTACTCAACACTAAAACTTTCCCAAACAATTGATTGAAAATTAAATCCCAATAACTTTCAACAGCCTACCAAAAACCCAAAAGAAGCGACACCCACCTCCAAATTTACGACCCCATCCCTTCCAAACCAAACCCCTTTCATCCCCAATCGCCTCAACCACTTTGTTAACCCTCCCCCTTATTACACCGCGTAAAGACACCCAATCAGTCGACCGGCGTAAAACAATCCGGACGCCTGTTTACGCATCCCCAGGCGTCATAACTCGCAAGGTGTCGTCTTTACAAGTCGAGATTCAGCCCTAACAGTCGTAAAACCGCTTTTGATGAGACAGAAATGAGCTTCTTTTCTTTCTATCCTCTACTGCTAGCTGGCAAGAGTCCAACCAAGAGAGTATTCGTCTCATCATCAGCCGAAACGAAAGATTAGGTGAGGTCTCGTCAGGGGAGGAGAGCATAATTTAACCAGCCGTTTTAATAAAAAAGATAACGTTTCTCTGTGTCTTTTGAGATGCTGACTCGCTTGGTTGTTGGTTGAAGTAATGTGGTGCTTGCGTGAGGGATGTTGTTTGTTGATGCGAAATTTGGGATTTTTCTGTGAGATATTGTGGTAATTGTAAAAGGAGTTGCATGGTGGGGTAGTGCATGAATTTAAGTTGCGAAGTCGGGATTTTTAAACGAATTATCTTCTAAGATAACATAAGGTGGTTTGTTTTGAATTGATTTACTGTTGTGAAGGTAGTCTGTAAATGAATTGCTGTTGACCCATAAAGTGGACGAATTTTTTTGTATCGCCGACTTACAGGCGAAGGGCACTAAGTCACTTCTGACACAAATACTTTGTACGAGGTTTTGCCAAATTTGGCAATAGACAATTGCTTTCTTTTGTGCCATGCCAATTGATTACCTTACAGGTTGCGAGATTTTGGGAATGGTCTAAGGCTCACTCATTTATTGGCTGATATTCTACCACATTCAAAAGATTCACCAAAAGTGACTTAGTGCGTTTCGCTTGTAAGCCGACGATATTGTGTAGTTTTTTATGTAGTGAATTGATATTAGGTAGTGGTTTGATTGGGTGTTTAAACCAAGAGCACATACTGTTCAAAAAGGACAGAAAAGTTATGTTGTTGTTGTTGTTGTTGTCGTGTGCCACTTGGAATACCCAAGCTCCTCAAGGATTCAAGGCAAAGGGGTGCAGAAAGCTTAATTTTTATCCTTTTTAGCTTAATAGATTTCACAGAGCAATAATTTTTCTTAACAAAGGTTTAGAATACTTTATTATCATTTTTTAATAGTAAGATTAAAATTTAATAAAAAAACAAATCAAATTAGGAATTTGTTATAAATTTGTCGAATGAGTTTAGTACGATAAAAATAAATATTTTTCATCAATAATGCAAAGCACGGAAACTATACATGTAGGGTGATTCTTGTTTTGAAATTTTCCTAATCAAATTTTTACTATAACAAACAATTAAGAATACAAAAACACAATGTCGAAAAAGCATACAAAAAAGGGAAAAAATACATTGATCATAATACTAATCCCAAAGGAGACTGCTAATTTCAAAAATAAATAAATCCCAAAAGAGACTGCTAATTTCAAAAATAAATAAATCCCAAAGGAGACTGCTAATTTCAAAAATAAATAAATCCCAAAGGAGACTGCTAATTTCAAAAATAAATAAATCCCAAAGGAGACTGCTAATTTCAAAAATAAATAAATCCCAAAGGAGACTGCTCTTCCATGGGTTATAGGAATTTCAAAAATAAATATCTGATCAAAAATAGTGGATGAATAAGAGAAAAATAAATTCACGTAGAAAAAAAATAAAAACGAGATTGCTTCAAACGAAACCAGAATAAAAACGAAAAACGTGTATGCGAGCAAGCCAAAAAAGCCAAAAATTGGTTTTTCGCCCCTCATTTCTACCCTAATCACCCGACGAATGTCTTTCCTCGAGTTATGGGCTATCTCTCTATATAATCTCTATATTATGTTGATTGTGGGCTCTAATTTGAACGAGGAAATACGCGATTTTCAACGAAATTTGAGCATACAAAAAATCGTATTATAGAGATATAGGCTATTATTCAAGTTTTGTCGAGTGTAGCATAGATCATATAGATCCCATGATAACTCGAGAGAAGACATTTGTCGGATGATTAGGGTAGAAATGAGGGGCGAAAAACCAATTTTCGGCCTCTTTGGCTTGCGCGCTCCATAGGATTAACATGGGGAACCTTCGGGGTCAATATGGCAAGATATCATCCGAAAGTTCTGAAAAAATCACAGGTACTCTCTGCCACCTTAGATAACTTTTCCACACTAACGCTTCATCAAAATCGAAAAAAGTTTTTTTCGATACACCTTAATACACGTGTCATCCCCTAGATCCGTTACTGTGTTTAATTTTTTTTTTAAATTCTTTTCAAAGAATGAAAACACAGTACGACTTTTTATGCCATAAGAACTTCCAAAGGGATACCTCGATTTTTATGTAATCCTCAATGTAAGGAAACTAAAAAAACATATCAGCTTCATTTATCAATTAAATTCAAATAAAAAATCCCCCTTGTGCATATTACTGAACATACGATGTTCTTTACGTTCATCATTTACCCTCTCCATCCTATCACAACAATCTCCGAAGAAGCGATCCCCCTTTTTAATTAAGTCCTTAATCACAACCCCCCTCCCCACCCCCTCTCCCCAATAACACAAAAATATATCGCTCGATATATTTCCCTTCTCCTCTTCCCATTTTTTCGCTTCCTCGCGCCATTTCTCCCGAAATTTAGAGCCTCAATTCCAAAAAGAGCCCGGGCGAGAGATTGAGAAACAACAACATACCTCCCCCCTCCGTTTTTCACAGGGAAGCGCCTTCGCGAGCGCCAGTGGACTCGCCCTGGCGTAAAGCGCACCCGCAGGTGCCATAAGCAGCGCTGCGTGGCGATAAATGCTTCCGATGGTGATTTGAGTATTGGATGGGGCCGTAAAAACAGAAGCTGTGGAAAAAGGGAGGAGGGAAATGGAGAAATAATAATAATAATAACAGCACGTTTTTTGAGGGGGGAGGGTTTTTAGTGCTTTTTGGGGGGAGGGGTGTTTTCATTGAGGCATGCGTCCGGGCGAGTTCATTGAGGAATATAAACTGCGGTGTAAAACGTACGACGGTGTGTGGACCGGATGCGTAAATTTAACGGTGCTAACAGCCTTGAAAGAACGGGATTACTTGGATTTGGAGTGAGGGGTAATTGAACTAACGTACGGTGGCTGACCGTGAAAACGAAGTGGTAGGGTCGAATTTTTACTAAGTTTGAAGTTAATCGATAAGAGTTAATTGAGTTTTAAGGCTAAAATGGTAAATCATTCACAAAAGATACATATTTTCATGTAAATAATTTGACAAACAAGTACTTTCAAGGGCAATTCTAGGGGTATGGTGTTGTATGTAATGGTGTTGAAGCCCTCTTTAGGATAAACTTTTCCCCCAGTTATAACAATAATTCCTTTCTTTTTTTGAACTGAATCTTCTTATTTTCATGAAAAAATTGCAATAAAAAAGTATTTTTGACGATGGTTAAATAGCCACAACTTCATTCATCCTTTTAAGGGGACTCAGTACCAAAATTTTGTCAAAATATTGATTTTGAGATTTTGCAATAAAAATGAAGATAATACCATTAGAATTATTTCTACCAAGTTTCATAATGATACGGGGATATTAAGTGTGAAAATTTTGAGATTTATAAAGCCCTGATAGTGTTAAGAAGCCTAGTTTTCTATCTTTAAACGGCTTTTTCTCAAAACAAGGTTTTTAATGTTTAAAATCACAAGTCTTTTTTTCTAATCATCCAAACCACTTCAAACTTTGTAGTCATTATCAGTAATACCTGTTTAACATCTTCAGGCATGGATTTTATGATATATTTATTAGAATTTTTTTATGGAGCAGTAAAACGGAAACTTAGGATATTTTTCGGAAAAAACTGCCAAATTTCAGAGTTTTTTTAATTTTTCAGAAACTTTTATAGATAATCAAATTTCCATGCCTACAAGTGACTATATATGTTTGATCTATGTGTAGACAAAAAATCAAAACAAAAGAACATATATTCAGGGAGGAGTATCAATTTAAATTTAGGGTAATTTTGGGCATTGTTGTGAGGTTTTTTGTAATTTTTTTTAAAAATAAATTTTTGAACTCGCTTTTTGGGCTAAATATGAATTAGTATGAAGTAAATACATAATTTAACACCTTAAAAGATGATAAAATCCTGTTATTAGAGAAAAAAATATTTTTGGTACCGAGTCCCCTTAAAAACTTCATTCATCCTTTTAAAGTTTCAAAATCTACGACAATTGTCAATGCTACACGTTTTGGGACCTTAGCCTCCCTTCGTCAAAATTCTAGATTCACTTTTGGGTTGTTTTTACAAATTATCCCTATAATTAAGGTAATGAGGCCCTACTCTTATATTAATATGTATAAAACCCAATAAGAAATTATAGAAATAGGATTTTTTACTCGATATAAATTGGAATTATCACATTCAAAATATGTTTTTCTCGATAATCTATGGTATTCTTTCGGTACACTCATATTTAACCGAAATTTTAAATCCGACATTTGGGAACATCATAGGAAATAAAATTGTAGGTCTACTACTTGTTACGTTCTACTCCAGAATGATCGTGAAGATTATCGCAAATTGAAGCATCCAAAAAGTCCTATGCGTTAGTTCTTTATTTTAAAAAGCATCAGGTATTTATTAATTTTCGCGTCAATATTTGCAATCACAAAACACGATGATGCCCGTCAACACGAAACCAAATCCATCAGATTTCGCTCCTACCGCACTTCCCAAAGTAAACAAATAAATTACAGCACCTCGTCTGTTGGCAAACTGTATCTCTCTTCGCTACCATTCCAACACGCACTTTTCCCAGCACATCACACACATACAAAAAAGTATACATCAGAAAAAAAACGGACGAAAGTACCACAATTGCGTGTAACAAGTCATTATATCGGAGATTAGTTGGGAAAATTTCAGCTGTCTCCGTCATTTTTTCCATCGACATATTTATTTCCCTTGATAGAAATTGACAAGACAGTAATGGCCAGTAAACAGATTGGAGAGATGTGGTGAGAGCTGTACGGTATACATGACAGATAATCTGTTCGGGGAAAATGCAGTTTGATTACCACGAGTGAAGAAAAGGGAACAGAGTGGGTTTTGTTCCCTAGTCTATGAAAGATTTTTGTTCCCGAAACTCTCACTGAAAAAATAGAGATGGGAATAAGATGATCTACTGATAAAAACTATAGTTTTTTTTCAGTTGCTATAGATATGTAGGTTTTGTACGGGAGACTTTCCTCCCGTTTTTATGGTTGTCATAAGATGATAACATTTATGATACGGTTTATGGGTAGTTGTGATATTATTTGTCATCAAGCATGATTATTTGAATGGATGACCATTTTTTTGTTGAATCTAAGTTTAAGTTTTCTTTCATTTTTTTAGTTTCTTGTTCACAAAAATAATCCAAATGAAGTAAAAAATCTTGCTAAGTAATTTTTGTTGTTTGTTCTTTGAACATTTTAAATTGAGCCTTCAGTATAGTTGGTGATAATTTTTTCAGTAAGGATATATAGTTTTCAAAAGAAAGAAAATTGTTTTCTCAAAAGATGTTTCTTATTTATATAAAGGGTATTTCGCATTTTAAAATTTTTAAATCTTGAACTAACGCATACGATTTGTATACCATTGTGGGCACGGTTCAGTTTCTAACTCTAAATTCTCATTAAGAAGTATTTAATTAAACGTATATTAGTGCAGGGGGCTTCTTTGTCGTGAAAACTTTAGGAAGGGGAAAAATAATAGAACCATAAATAAAGTTAAAGACACAGAAATTTACTATATTTGAAATTCTCTTACAATTACAACAAGAAGCTCATATCGATATAACTGTCACTTCTATGACGATGATTCTTCATCACTTCAATGACAAGTTAGTTTCGTACAATACCATTTTGCTAAAGTCTCATTGTTAAATAATTTCCCGACTTTTACCAGTAGCAGTAAACTTAATATCGAAAACAACCACAAAAACTCAATGATGAAGTACACTCCTATCAGCACCACACCTCACATTTCCCTTATCACGCACCCCCTCACAAACCCCATTTTAATTCCAATCACCAAACCTCAGGCACACACCAACCCCCCTCCCACCGAAAAACCGACTTTTTCCCTAATTTGATCCCTTGCCCCCTGCAGGCGCCATTTGCATCACCACCTATATAGGCCATTCACACCTCGCACTCCCCCCATTCAAAACATAACGGGAATTAAATCCCATACAACCACCACCAGCATCTCTCCAAAAGTAGGGGAGAGATCGATTATGCCCCCCTCTTTGTGTCATTCGATATCATTAGAGGGGGGCGTTCTATGGGGGTGATCCATCTTTTCCCGAATATGAAGGTGGGTGGGGGGGGAAATGAATTACTCTAGCTCCCCCCCCTCTGAGCAGACACACACCTTCTTGTTGTCAGACGACACTGCAGAAACAAGGGGCTTGATTGAAAAATCGATGGGGTTGTTTTCGAATTTTACGGGTGGAAAGGGGGTACTGTGTACGTTTAATCCAGATGGCATGGGAAATAATAAATCGAACGGTATCAACCGGAGAAGAAAGTGGATGGATCGGTTTCCTATAATGGGGGGTTTGTTTTGACTAATTAATCAGTGTAGTGAAGGTTATTGGAGGTTTTGAATGAATAATTTTGATGTGTAAGTCAGTCTCACATGAGCAAGGGAAGGAGGGGTGTGTTTGGGTAATCAAGTATTGTAATTCTGGTTTTAATATTCCGGTACGATACTTAATGTTAGCACTAATTCTATCGGTTTTTTATAATTTATTTCATCCATTATTTAAAATGATTTTAGTATTTTTACCATCAGATTAAAAACATCATTTTAATTTTTAATAAATTCTAATAGTTATTGGTATTTTTACAGTAGATATAGATGTTAGTTTTTACAGTTAGTTTACTACCTTTTCTTGTAGATTGTTGAATTCACTCTATAAAAGACACTTGGAACAAAAGTCGGTACTTACGTATTATCCCGTCGACCGTTCAGTGGCCGTCTAATTCAGCGCCACATCAATAGAAAAGTCGATGGGATTTGATGGGCACGGTCGACGGTATAATACGTAAGAACCCAAAAGTCTTGGCAAAAAAAATTCTAAAATCTAAAAAATATCGGTCAAAAAATTAAAAGTCCACTTTTTATTAAAAAATTTATTTTTTAAAATAAATTAAAACTAAAAAATTCTTTTTATATTCAAAATTTCAAATTTTTATGTTAATAAGTAAACATATAATTTTAAAAAAATCCCCATTTCTTGAAAGTCATTATTTCATCTTATAAATTGCTTAATTACACCTAAATGTGAATTAAAAAATTTGCACCAAAACTTTTTAAGTTCATTATGCTATAAGTTAACAGAAAAACATTAGTTTTCAAAATTTACAAGACATTTTTACAAAAGATCCTTTTTTTCGACATAAGCGTCTGCGTCTCCACTAACAAGTAAATCCACATAGAAAGTGTTTCACTCAAAATAACTTTAACGACTCAACGCCGTGTATAAAATGTTCCGCTGCAAACAAAATATGCAGTAACTTTTATAAATTCTGTTCAAAACTATTGCGTTTACCGTTGTGGGAGTTAGTTGCGCCTCATAATATTGATCGTTGTCAGTGTTATGGCTTAAATCCCTCCAATACGCCAGACGGTAAACAGACTAGTCTGAGTTACCCAACGCTAATGTCAGTGTAACTTTACGATTCTGTGGTTTCTAAATTAGTTTCCATTAGTTAACCCTCAAAGGATATACGCAGTGCTTTACTGGCTTTAAATTTAAACTACGGTTAATTTCCTCTTTTAAAAGGATTATTATTCTAAGTAAGGGGAGAGCAACTTGCTTCTAGTATATTTATATGTAGTTCTGGAAAATATTTTTAATTGAATTTCTTAAGAGAAGATCCGAAGTTAGAAAATATTTGTAATTTGTATATTGAGATATTACTTTTGCCATGCTCACCTTGTTCATATCTTAGAAGTTTTAGAACATAATTCATTTAGAGCAGAAAGTAATTTTAAGTAAGTCAAATCTATTTCATAAGAGCAATTTAATGTAAGACTAATGGCTTAATTCACTAGTAGCTAACCAGAGGTTAACCATCGGTTAAAGAAGGATTCCACCAATCAGAGTCAGCGAAAAGCTCATTTTCCTTCTTTAACTGCTGGTTAACCTAACCACTGGTAAAGTGACAGTGAATAAAGCCGTTATGGCACAAGGAGTAATTATAAATATGTTTAATACAGTAACTATTATTACAGGTGGTTACAGTAGCTATAAATATGTTAAATTGTTTTTGGGGTTTGAATATACAGTCAAGTCCGCTTAATGTGATCGCATTTGTCCGAGATGAAACTGATAACATTATCCGATTGATAACAATAAGCGATTTCATATCAAAACGCAGTGAACAGTGTAACTAGATTATTTGCTTTAAAATCAAAGTTATGTAATCGTAACTAATGGATTTGAGATTATCTTACACTTTACAAAGAAGGGAAAATATAAGAGTAGTACAATGAAATAAAAATAAAATAATTGCTTACTTTGTATTTCTATTAAAATAGAAGAATTTCTCCTTTTGCGCTCCATTATATCCTTTCATTTAAAAAATCCCTTAAATTAATCTGAATTCCAGTAAACAAGGGAAAAGCAAAATCTCTTATCAGAAACACCTGCAAGGCGGCGATGGTTTCTTTCACTAATCATAAGCATGGATTCGGCCCCCCCACTTTACCCATTTTCTTTCAATATGCGGAGCATCGATTTTTTTTCTTACAGAACAGTGCAACTGTCTGATTTTAAGAAAAAAAGAAGCGACAGATGCCTTAGGGTGGGGCAAGTGTTGACTTATAAAAATTTGACCTTCAAAAGGAAACTCCAAAGTGGAAGTTTTTAGGGGATATGGACAAATTTTGATAATATTAAGCGGCGTGTTGATCCATAGTCGATCACATTAAACGATGAGTTTTACATTAAATTAAATAGGAATGATCGGGACCTGTCGATTTCGATAACATTATCCGATTGATAACATTAACCGTGATCACATTAAGCGGATTCGACTGTATTTCCCAGCAAAAAAAATCAGCAGGATTTCTTCAAAAAAATGAAGGGAATTGGGACACTATCTGCAGTTTTCTTTAGAAAATCTGTAGAGTTTTTTATAAGACCGCTGATATGCCTTTAGAATGTATTCAAATTTGCTGTAAAAAAACTCCAGACTTACGTGCTGAAGTCCTATTGCTACAAAATAACTTCAGACTTCTTAGAGAAAACTGCACTTTTGACGCTTTTTTGAAGGAATTTTGGATATGGTTTTTTGCTGGGTTTACTTCCTCCTGAGAGTATTTAATCCGATTTTTCCGAAACCCAAATCTGAACTGCGATGAAGCCTTAGTCAAGAAAAGCGAATCACAAAATTCAATCTCTTTTAAAGGCTTCACGAACCCAAACAGATTCTTTAAAAAATTTCCTAAGGGTTCTCGAAGTAATTTAGATTCTCTTGAAAAAGACTCGAGATACTTTAGTGGCCAATCAGACGATTATTTTTTAGGTATCATCCACCATCTTTTCCCCGTGGATGCCGGTTATGATAAAAAAAACAAATCTTGTTAGAGCTAAAAATACCAGGACGGAATAAAACCTTTCTGCTCCATTTAGCAGTTAACTTAGCATTACATGAACTCTCACATTGGATTTCTTATCAGATAAGCGAACAAAAACCCGTGCGTGTGACTTCTTGGAAAAACGCCAGCTCGCCACCTGTCTCTTTTGTCAGCAAAAAAGTTCTCACTTCGCGTGCTACTTTTTTCTCGCGGTGTTTTCCATTTTTATTGCACCTTTCTCTGAAAAGAAGAGCTACTTTATTTAACATAATGCGCTGCGCTTTTTATCGCGCTTTTGTGGAGCCCGTTGGGGGCGTCTTATTAAACACTTTTGAGCAGATATGAAATAGAATGGCCCTTCTGGGAATTTATTAAAGCAATTTGCTGTTTTAGTGCTCTCTTTTCTGTTTTGTTGCGGGCGGTCGCGGAAAACGAGTGAAAGAAACTCGCCTTTCTGTTGATGCTGTATTTTTTAGCATGTTCTGATTTCAACGTTTCCATTTTATCATATCCAATGGCATATCTTGCGTTTTATGGTAATATTTACTAAGGATAGGATTTAGCAACATAAACACTTAGGTATCAGGTATTAAACTATTGCATTGATAGATAATTATTAGCATTTAAATTCGATATAAAATTAGAGTTAGATACTGCGCTTCAAACACAATAGATTGAAATAGGTGTGCATAGAGGTCTCAATACCTACTCTATACTCTACTTATTCATGTAAGCTTATTATCTAAGGATCTTGATTTGTTATTTCGCTCACACAACTATATTTTGGGAAAATCATAAATAAGTGAAATATTGAGGCCAGAGTGACGAGTTAACAAAAATTTTGTTTACATAATGAAAGAATTTGACACAAAAGGAATATCAATTCTTAAGAAAGAAAGAAAAATAACTATGTTCATTGGTAACTTAATTAAACATTTGAATCAACCAGGAAAATTAAGCAAAGAGCAGAAAGGAACCACATTATTGTCAAGCAGAAAAGTTCCAACCCTCCTTATGCCTCAATGCCTTATTTACTATGTGCTATAAACTTAATTTATATCCCATAAAACCATTTCACCATCAGATCCTTCGAGTGCTTTTTACACGAGCTCGTATTCAACGGCTTCTGTGCTCACCCATACCCATATATCTTTTCACATTAAACAGAAAATGTTGATTTTATTGAAGGGTTATTTGCAAGAAAGAAAAGAAAATGTTATTATCCGGTCTTGATATTTTTAAATCGTTGCTGCGACAACCTTTCAGGAGATTTTAATATAAAACCTTGATTTTTTACATTTGTTTTTTCATCCTTTTAAAACACCAAAATTTCTTTTCGAATCCTCAGCTTTTTTTCCTGAGCTCATCTTCCTTTTCATCTAACTAGACATGATATAAATTAGCTTTCTGCTTTACCTATTTTTTTTTCGTGTATTTTTATTCCCTTTTATGCTCTGTTCATTTAGAATTGGCGCCTGAGACGTAATGTATTAGAAGCAGTTACTACTGTAATTATCATCGAAAAATTTTTCTTGTGCAATAACAAGGCAGCCGAAACAGAAGTAGTTAAAATACTGTAAAAAAATCGGTCCCTGAAGTTGTGTGATGAGCGTTATTAGGCGTTTTTGAGTGTTTTTGATCCTGCTTCAGGCGCCAGTTCTAAGTGAACAGACTATAAGTGAACTTATAATATTTTTTCATCCTACAAAAAGAATGACATCAAAATTATGTAAACGCGTTTTATTAATTGAAATTAATTTCTTTATATAAAGAGTTCGCGATAATTCTCAATGTTTGACAGTTTCTAAAAATTAAAGATAAATTTACTTTTGGAACACTGACACTAACCTCAGTTGCTTATCATTAAATTCGTTGTCCTGGAGGAAATTACCAAAATAGGCACAAAGGTCCTCAATTGATAACTGAGCTCCACCCATATTCAAAACGGTATCAGAAACATTCATGGGAGAGTCATTCAGCAAAACATTCCCTGTTATTTGTAAGGATATTGTTGAACTCTAAGCACTGAACATGACTTTAAGTGCTCGGTTTTAATAGTATAATTTTATACGATTATACGATAAGTGATACCTCCTCAATCTTTATTTGGGGCGGATATTAGCTTTTAGATCCTTTATTGGTGGGTGTAGTAAATACATTTTTGAAGGTATTTTATGTTTTTATTTTGACTTACGTCTCGATACTTTAAAAACTACATTAAAGGAACTAAGATTTGCATCATTAATTCCAAAAAATCTAATTATCTTTAATTTATGAATACGAACTTAACTAGTATTTTCCTAAAGCTTTCCATTCTAACTAAGTGAATCTAAACAACATCCATCAAAAACATCCAACGTTCTTGTCTGCTGAGTACATTCAATCCTCACTCAAACGCACCCCATCTTGCACAACCTATTCTCAACACACAAAAAACTCTCAAAAATTCTCCCCATAGAATTCCTTCCACAACACGTCATAAACCCACATCCAACCCTTTTACATTCGCTTTAATTCGACCAATTTCTTGCTGTCAGCCCAAAAATCTCAAGCGCTCTTCAACCTGGCCCTCCATTCACACCGAGTGGAGGCCCTTCTAATGAAGTTGGTACCATTTAATGTATCCCGCTTTGCTTTATGGATCGCGCGGCCCGGTCGCCATGGTAACCGAAATTCCCGGCATGATTAATCACCCACCCTTCCCGCGGGGGTGCATGATCAATCCCTGTCCCCCGTATTTACAGTGTCGCTTTTTGAACGCGATCGATGGGAAGGCCTTTTCGATATATTTCTGCTGCTCAATCGATTCTTTCAGGTATCGATACTTTCATTCAGGTAATGTTATGAAAGTATTCGTGACGTCAGGGTTTATACGAGGGTTGTTTTTTAATTAACTTCCGTTTTGCTCCTGAAAAGAAAGTAGTAGGAATTTCGAAATAATTTTGCTACTGGTAGATAGGTACATCTTTGAGGATCAATTTCCCTCATTACTGGAAAAAATCGGACATTTTTTCTATTATTTATCGAATTTATAAGCGCGCTCCACGAACTTATTTCCCGCCAACCCATAGAGAAATCCTCTTTTTCGAAATTTTCCCGTTTTTGATAGTTTAAAAATAAAAAAACAAATGAATATTTAAAAATAAGGTTATTATGGAAGGTTACAAACATCTTTAATTACTTTTCATCGTAATCACCTTTAAATAGACCATTTACCGTACCATTTCACAAGTTTTTCGATTCCGCTTCATGAAAAGTTTGATTTTTCGTTGAGCTTCGCATCGGTTCGGACAGCCGTTTTCCCCCTTAGCGCACACTTAGCCTGCGAATTTATCGATATTGCCTTGTTTATTATGGCTGTAACTTCAGAATCCCCAATGCCTGGAACTTGGCAGATGCAAAACATATGGTTTTAAACATCCACAATAGCATGCTGCAAAAATCACCTGCCTGCCGATTGTCTATTGTTAATGCGAACAGAGTTTAAAGGAAGAGAAATTCTCTATGGGTTAGCGGGAAATAAGTTCGAGGAGCGCGCTTGTAAATTCGATAAATAATAGAAAAAATGTCCGATTTTTTCCAGTAATGAGGGAAATTGATCCTCAAGGATGTACCTATCTACCAGTAGCAAAATTATTTCGAAATTCTTACTACTTTTTTTTCAGGAGCAAAACGGAAGTTAATTAAAAAACAACCCTCGTATGTGGGTTTTTTTCATTTTAAACTATGGTCGCTTAGTTTAGCTGGTACTTACCGAAACTGCATTCTGTGTGAGAAAAAAGTAGTTTTCTTTTTCATTCATTTCTCTCTCTCTCTCTCTCTCTCTCTCTCTCTCTCTCTCTCTCTCTCCCGATCTCTCTCTCGTTCAAACCACTTCTTTATCTTCATCTTTTTTTTTTCTCTTCGATCACTTAGTGTGCATCTAGACTTTTATGATGGCCTAGTTGACGATTATCGGGCAGTGGATATCTCCCCCATCTCTTTGTGGTGTTAGGTAAGGTCATTTAGCGAACAAAATAGTTCCCCCATCCCCCTAAACACACAAAGAGATGGTTAAGATAATCAATGCCTCAAGGAGCGTTTTCGTGGCCATCAAAAAAGTTTATACGCACGGCTTAGCGTGCATCTAGAGTTCTATGACACCAACGAAGACGATCCTTTGAGCAATCGGGGGAGATTAGGGGCATTGATAATCTCCCCCATATCTTTGTGTGGTTAGGTGAGGTCAATTAGCGAACAAAAGAGGTTTCCCTCCGCTTGTGGAAAACCCACTAAACCACACAAAAGATATGGAGGAGGAGGAGATAACACTGGTCAAATCAATACCCGTAATGTCCCCCGAATGCCCGAAGGATCGTCGTCGTCGGTTTCACAAAACTCTAGATGCACGCTTTGAAAGGTAAAGGCTCATTCACACTGTTTCACTTTAACTGTTCATCCAGAGTTATTCACGCCTGTGAATCTCTTGTTAGCATAGAAAAATGAAAGAGTAAGGAGTGAAACGCTAATTTAAAAGCTCAAAATCTGGTTGTTAGTTTTTTGTCTCATACCACGTCTGATATTTTGAGGGTTTACCCAAAATTTAAACATTAAACCAAGTTTGTGTGATCATTAAATTCAAACCCTGGTTATATCTATCAAAGTCTCTCCCTACACGTACAACTCGATCCATTAATATCGAAAAAACTCGATACAAGAGTATCGATACCTATAAAAATCGATCCGCACATTTCAGCTCGCATTGGCCTCTATTGATGGATGGCACCTGCGGGTGCATTGCAAATGAAGCAAACTCCATTACCGAGTTTTTGGAGGAAGGTGTTCTCCATCCGTAAGGGGTTTTGCTTAATCGATGGATCGAGGAGCAAAACGCGGCCCTATTCATTCATCCCTCGAATTCTGATGGCGAATAAGATGGATTGTGGATTCATCTCCGCAGACTTCTCAAAGTTTTGAGAGGAGGTGGGGGAGAAACAAATTGAAGTCGACCCATTTAGAGCTCATCGGCTCGATTTAGCATGTAACTGGGTTCTATTGATAGATGGGGGTTACTTAGTTTTGGTGAGGTTCGTGGTATAAAGGGAAGAAAGTTAGTGTGTGCGGATGTGCTAGGGCGAAAGAAGGTTTTGAAAAGTAGATGGAAGGAGAAATTGATGAATATCTATTTTTTTAGTTATTTGTGAATTTTGGGTTGGTTTTGGCGGTGGTTCATGATACTGTGGGCAAAAATTATGAGCTGAATAGGAGGGAACTGATCTGTTTGTACAATATTGGTTTTTACCAACAAGGGGGAAACATTATGAAAGGGTTTATTGGTATCATTTATAAAAGGAAAATATTATTCCTCTCTTGTTAAAATAAAAATTCGAAAGTATTTATTCATCGATCAGTTAAAATGTTTTGTATGCTTAAATTGCCACTCAAATTGCACACATGATTTTAAACATCTTATTATTAAAACTAGTTAGAAGTATCAAATTTGCATGTTAAAAACACAATAAATTTACATCTTCATATTTTCAAATGGAATCAGCGCATAAATTATCTTTTCTCTGATATTTTTGATATTTTGATAAATCACCATAAGGTATGTAATGTATACTTATAAAAATACCAAATCAATATCAAGAACTCCATCCATACCTATCAGGGGGGTTGAATATGGAGTTCTTGATCGTAATTTGGTGTTATCGTGAAATCTTTGCTTACTTGTACCCTTAGCGCCAGTTTGCACTATTCTGTGCCATTATAAATTACTAACTGTTCAGCTTATGTGATGTACTTATCATAATAACTAAGTCCAAATGAAAGCATTTTTTCGAAAGAATATATAACACACAATAATGTTAATCGCATGGCTTAAAAGAAGAAACGAGCTCACGCCCTTTCGCTCTAATTTTTAATATTGCATGGCATTAACACCTGGAATACTCCACTTACCTTTTAAAGAACCTTAAAAGAGTGAGTTACAAAATGAAGAAAACTTATACTCAAGGGATTTGCCATTAACGGTGGAAAGGACTCTTAAGAATGCGGCCATTAAAAAGATGCACTTGAGCTCATTGAAGTTTTTGCTTCCCTTTCTCGAAATAATTTTCCTGCAACAATTTTAATCTTTAGAAGGCATTCTTTAAATAAGTAAGAAAATTTTCATAATTTTCAGAAAAGAAACATTTTCGACTTAGATACAATGTACCTAACAAAACTGTTTTTTAACGTTATGGTATTGGACATTTATAAATAGATATTACATAGATTTTTTTTGCAGATTATCTAACAGAATCTTTTCTCTTAATATATACACCAAATGCTTTCATATTTTTTAAAAGCAGCTACCAAGTTAATTTTAATATTTTGAATAACGAGTATTGCTTATTTTTAATTCAAGATTGTATATAGTGAGATCTTATATTTCTCATTAAAGGGGGGGATTAGTTTGTACTATTATTATATGAATGTTGGCTTCACTAATCTGTTTTTTTCTCATCAAATGGTTTTTTTAGAACAGAACTTAAAATGATAAATGTTTAAAACTTTCATTTTAAAATCGTAAAATATATCTGATCAAAGATCCGAAATAAGTATTTTGAAAAGCTTTATGTAATTAAAAACTGTACAAAAATCACAAATGACCCAAAACTACAAATAGCTCTTTATTATACAAGTAAATATTCAGTAGTACCTCGTTTGTAACTGAAGTTTTGTACCTAAACCTTTTTTCCAATACAAAGCTTAGTCCGATTACTTTTTAACTACGTGGTAAAACTATTTACAAAGTCTCCACACGCAAAACTGTCATTAACTCACCCTGATGAACGGTTGTCAAACCTCTTTCACGTGTTTAACACGCGAAAAAGATTGATTTTTCTCCCTACCCGGTTGACTCAACACGCGTGAACGAAAACCCAAGTTCACGAGACCCAATAAAACACCCGATATCAATCAAGACTTCAACGTGATTTCCTCTGCCCCCTTCTTCCCTCTCAATCATCCAAAATTAAAAATAATTCCGCGCGTCAAAAAATAAATTGATCGCGCATAATCTCGTAAAAGAGATGAGCCCAAGACAGGATAAAGTTATTACCGAGACCTTTTGAGGGCCAGAATTGGTGGATATTCGGTCCCGTTTACGTCTGTAAGCACTTCATGAAAAAACAATAACTGTCCAGAGCTTGCCAGTGCGGGAGAGATGCATTGTGGGAAAAGCGGCGGGCTGAATATTAAAGGGGATTGGCGATCATGGAGGCGGGGGAACTCGCCAAGCGGAAATTTTCCGGGGGGGGGAGATGGGTGACAGATTGCCGGCTGCTGTGAATAATTTAGGGGGTGAATGGTATGCTTTCATCAAAATTTCTGATTTAAGTTATGTCTGAAACATCTGGCAATGAACCAAACCATTCAAAGGGGACGGTTTAACAATAGTTTCACGTATCCTTATGGTTTAAAATTCGTTTTTAGTATGTGTTAGAGTAAATAGTAAATAGAAAACTACGGATTCATTAAATAAATTTCTAAAAATTATTAATACAGATATCTTTATTTAGTTTAGGTAATCTGTTTTGCTATTAAATTCATTAATTAGAGATTAACACTACAGCAGATTACTTAATTATTGATCCGTCTGAAAAGGGTGCACTAACCTTAGACAAAGGTTAATAACTTACTATCCCTAAATTCCCTTGATATAATCCTTCAAACTACTTTAAAGATGTTAAATGATTAATAATATTGTTATTTGTGTCAATAACTATAAGATTTTACAGTCTTTCAGGGATTAACTAGGTTAAGTTCGTCAAAAAGACAAATGCAAAATATTGAAGTTAGATAAAGAACTATCAAACATCGAAATAAGAGTTAGGGCTTTCCAGCCTTCAGACAACCCTCGCAGTGAAACTGGTTTTACAGTATCCCATCATAGCGAAAAACAACCTCACTTCTGATATTGCTCTTATTTCTTCTTGGTGATTTTGTTCTGCCGGAAGAGGTTTCCGTAAAATTATTCTGGTTTTGCAAATTGTTTCAAATATTATAGAAATTTTCTCCAGCTTTAAAAAAAACCTTGAGTACTTGTATCGTCTTTATATGTTGCTAAATTACTATTTCTGAATAATAATCAAAGGCAATTGGCTATGTCTTCTGGTGGTTTAAGTTCTAGTAACGATGAATATCCGAGAATCATCTTTTAGAAAATTCAATGTGGGGTGAGGGGGACTCTTTGCCTCTCACTCTTTCATCCTCTTCTTTCGATCTCTATGCTTCACTCTATTTCTCTCTTACTTTATATCTCATTGTATGTATGTTAGCCTCTATATTTCCCTTTTTCTCTATGTCCATTTGTCTCTATTTTTAGTCTCCTTGTCTTTCTCTCTTCATTCTATCTTCATCTTTCTCTATACGTATCCCTTTCTCTCCTTCAATCCCTCCTTATCTCTCTTTCTAAACACGGTCTCTTTTCTTTCTACCTCTTCCTCTTTCTGTTTAATTCTATCATCTCTCTCTTTTATCTCTTTCTTTTATTCTATCCTATATCTCTCTTTTATATCGCTCTCTTTTATTATATTATCTCTCTCTTATTTCGCTCTCTTTTATTCTATCATATCTCTCATTCAATATATCCTATCTCTCTGTCTTCTCTCTTACTTTTTTATAAAGTTTATCCTCCCTCTCTTTTATTCTATCTCTCTGCCTCACTTATCTCTCTCTTTACCTCTCGTTCTCTCATTCATTTCCTGTTTCCTCTCTTTCTAAGTCTCTACTTTTATTCCTTTCTTTCTCACTCTGCCCTTTGCAGAGCAAAAGAAAGATTTTCTCCAAAATAATCCAAACAACTCCCTACCTTTCCAAAATCCGCACCCACTTCCCATACTCATAACATAACACATCCCCGCTCCAACTTCACTTTAACTTCACGCTCCACAAACCCACACAGCAACCTATATCCATTCACACGCGTCCGGCATTAGAAACCTGGCGATAACGCGCCAGAAAACCTCGCCCCTCACCGCACTTATCCCAGACACGTGGCACTAGTGATGCGTATAACTTTCATTCATCCCTACCACCCCCGAAAAGAGAGGGGAGAGGTTAGTTTCACTCACGTGTCACTCACGCACCCCTATGCCGCCCTCATTCCGGGCAGGATTAATTACATCCGAGCTGTTACCCGTATGTAAAAAAATGAGGGAGGCAACCTCCCTTTGATGTAGATTGGGATTCTCCTGGAGGGGAGGAGGATTCCGGATTCTGGAGTTTCATCTTCCCGAAGGCGTCGCTTATGAAAAAAACGTTCTCTTCCGGAAGGGAGGAATTTGGAGGAGGTAGGTAAGAAAAGAGGATGTTTTTTGGTGGGTGGGGAAAGGGGATAGGGATGAGGGGAAAATTGTTTAAACTGCAATTAGTTCGAGGGGTGGAAGAATAGTTTTGTTTTTGAGAAGTGGAGGAAGAGAGGTTTAGGTAAATTTCTGAGGGTGAGGAGTTCTTTTGTATTTTTTGTATGTAAAAAGAACAGACAGTGAAATGATATGTAATGTAGGTTGTGTTCGTTGTTTAAAACTACGACTTTAAAAATACCTCATTCGCGTGTGAAAAATGAAATACTATTTAGCTTTTTTTTAACTAATCAAAACATATTTAAAAAATAAACCTCTTGGAAAATGACTAAAATAGTTTCTGAAAGTATTTCAACTTAAGATAACTTTTCGGTTATAATTAAATCAGTTTACGTACTATTTGAAAATTTCTACAATAAAAATGGTGATCCTCTGTTAAATCAAAATCTATAACATTAAATTTGAGTTGTTTAGTTTTCCAAAACAACTCGAGAGCTGCTTAGTTTGAAACGTATAGCCAGAGTACATTACATAGTTGAAAATGATAATATTTGTCTCTTATCAACTTTTAAGAAAATATTCTTCATTCCAGAGGAAAAACTATACTTCCTATCTCTGCATTCCAAACAAGTTCTAATATCTTGCTCCTACAAAAACCAATCCATCCCACAAGATAAAAATTACTTAACATTCTTCTCACCAAAAAAAATATCAACATTCCCTCATTCTCCTCTAAAAAAAAATCCCAAAAATGACAACCCAGCAAACAAACACAAATATATCCATCCTCAAAAACCCAAGAAAACAACGACAAAGAAACCCTCCAAAAAGAACCCAATCATTCGTCTTCTCCCAAACGAAAATCGGAATTTCGGAGCACTGACCACACAGATATCGTCCGCAAGAATGCCGGTCTCATAGCTTCCTTCTAAATAATTCCTGGGTTTATCTGGTGAGTGTCATGTACCCTGCGGAGCGATTTGTCTTGTCTCGAGACGTGTCTTCCATTCTTGAGGACGCGCGAGTGCGATCGTTGCCGGAGATTGCGTTCGACCGATGACCGATTTCGAGTCGGGAATGGTGTCGTTGAGGTTTTTGGAATGGTGGTCTGGTGTTGTTGTTTTTGGAGAGGGGGGAGATGGGGGTGGTTATATGTTTGAGTTGTTTGTCGGCTGGCGACGTTGTGTCCCGGGAAGGATTTTATGCACTTTCGGTACCGAAAATTATATTAGAGGTAATAAATTATGTTGTGGAACTAAAATTGGGTTAGGGAAAAGGTCAAAAAGATATCCAAAATAATTTTTTTTTCTATTTCTTAGTGCTTGTTAAATCTGTGGGTCCAGTCCTGTAGTCGGTCACCGTGCAGTTCACCATGGGTCTATACTCTGTTCCACCCTAAGTTGACACTCTTGAGAAAGGCAGAGGTTGTACCAATCCGCCCGAAAAAATAGTACTAGCTATAGTATTGCAATTTAAAATAAAGAATAAGCAGACAAATTTGTAAAAATGTAACATGCATTATAGAGTTTATCGGGATTTTTATCATATAACTTAATTTAATCATGCGTTAAAAGTCTTTAAATCCAAGGGAATGAATGTCATAAAGTAGAGCCGGGTAGAACGACGTTGGACGGGCAGCCTGATCCGGCTGATTGGCTGGGAACCGGTTTCCTGGCTGTAATTCGGTCGCCGTAGCCTTTTCTTCAGTGTCAACTTGGGGTGGAACAGAGTATAAGCCATCTGGAGACTATTTCCCTCCCCTTCAGAGTCATGGCAAAATTGTGGATGTAGCGATAAATGGGGGCATAATATACCATCCGGGGGTTAAGTCGGTCTTCTGCCATTTATGGGGGCCTCAATTGCTCAGGTGCCGCTCACCTTTGATTCCTGTACGCTTTTGCGGAGGAAGCTTGTATGTATATTCCTAATGGAATTAGGTACACAGCATTTTTGTTTTGCATAAAATGGAGTTTCCTTTTGAAAAAAGCCTTAAATTATAAATTTGGTCATAATTGAACTCTAAAAATTACATTGTGTTTCTCATTCGAGTTGATTTGATTAAAAGATGTAGAATTCATCCAATACAGTTATGTTTTTATTTTTAGAAACATATAATCTCAAATATATATTGAATACTCTATGTATTTACTGTTTATAACAAATTTATTTAAAAATCATAAGAAAAAGTTTTTATCATTTAATAAATCCATACTGAAGTTTGAAAAGGATAACGAAATTTATTAACTCACAATATATATTTTACATATTATGTATTATATATTTATACATTATACAATCTGTCCAAAACATTTCACAACCCCAATGCAATTAATAAGCATGCCACTCTAAGATCCATATTCACATTGGTATTAATAGCGTTATTCACATCGGCATCATAGCTAAAGCAAAAAAATTAGCTTTTCGCTGATTGGTGGAATCCTTCTTTGACCCCAGGATTTAACACCAACGCTGATGGCTGTAAACAGGGTTATTAAAGTTTTAGAAATTCTTATCCCTGTTGACGTTTACATTTGACGTAATAGAAAAATCGAAATGACACTGTTCTATTGAATTCAAGAACGTAAACATTCAAACCTTCAAACTACCCTCTCATTAATCTCCCAAAGTACCAATCAATTCTCCAAGCTACCGTTCCAAATCTTGACAACTTAATTCCCAAACAAACACAACAACAACAACAATAGCTCCAATTTTCCCTGCAAGGCACATAAATAAACCCTCAGCACAATGTCCACTTAATCTCCCGCGAACACTCACGATTCACTCGACAAACGTTATCAGTTCCATTAAAAGCGTTCTGCGCTGACACGCTGCGATTGTTTGGCAGCGCTTTTTAGTTGTCACCCAACAAAGTATCCGATAGTAGTAGTCGGCGGATGTCGGAATCGCTACTACTAGAATTGATTCCGCAGGCCGGACACGTAGCGTCCTTCCGGCACCTGCCGATCTGAGCCGAAAATTAATTCCCGAAGCTCTCTTTTCAAGAGATGGGTGGAAGTAATAACGGCGGCCGGTTTCCTTCGGGACGCGTGCGGCTTCCGGAGCGGGAATTACGTTGGGCCATTCTGAAGGGCTTTTAAATTGCTGTAAAGAGCGACTCAAAAGGGTGGTCATCTAGATTAATAAAGCCGGAGAAGCTGGAAATTGTGACGAAGTTCTGACGTCACTTCTGGTCGCTCTTTGCCAACCATCTTCCCCAGACTTAATTTATTTTATATATTTAATATTAAAATTCATCGTGTTATGAAACTTTTGGTGTATGTATTTTAAATTATATTAGAAGGGTGGTAATTTAAAAAGCATAAATAGCTATTTGTAGAGACTCCAAACTCTAGAGATGATTTGGTATTTTCTTATGCATTTAAAGATATGATCCTGTTGTTTTTATGAGGATAAAACAATGCTATGTATGAAGAAGTCCTATAAATCAATCCAATCGAACTTTTAAGTTAACCGAAAACCTAAAATTGACTGTATAACTACGGAAAATCCGTAGTACTTGGAGTTTATGGCTACTTGTAACGAAAAATTAAAAATCCCCTTCCTTGCTAATATTACTTAAAATTCCTTAAAAGCTTCATTACAATGAATTTTAATATCAGTCAAATTTTCATCAGTGTTGAGCTGAGTAGTGAATCAATGTTAACAATTTTGAATGAATAGATAATAATATTAAATAATAATTTCGATTTAAGGTTCCGAATGGAAAATAACATTTAAAAAGTCAGCAAAGTGGGAGTCAAGTAATTAAAAAAGCAGAAAAGGCATTTGCATTTCATTTGTTCATTCAACTCATTGTGTGTATTTATTTCATTTCGTAATTTATATCTCTCACAATGATATTCCATAATACGCCGTTCTGTAAGGCATCGGTAATCGGTAAATAAATCATTTAAAACAATGAGGAAATTTCGTACAGAAATTTGCTACAGAAAGTAACACCACTTTACGTCGTCTCTCAAACAGCAACGTTTTTACGAACTGAACTCAAACAAACAAACGAAAAAAAAAACTCCAAGCAAGTCCTCCACACCATTTTCATCTACCCCTCCATTAAGCGATAGAGAAAAACGAATTACCGCCATTTTAAAGTTAATCTTCCGGAAAAAGGAGCAACGGCCTCCTCCACAACATCCACCGAAACACAACACATCCATACTTTTATTTGTAACTAGATTAAAGAGGCCACGAAAAGTTTTATCACACGCTAAACAAGTTACTATAGCTCTAGGAGAAGCGGAGGTTCGCCATCTCATTCAATTAAAATGTCGGCATCGGACCTAATCCGTCTTTCATTATGTGCGGACAAGTTAAGAAGCCGGGACAAAAAAAGATGGACAAGAGGCCTGGAGAGGAGACATAATAAACAAGATTAGATTGGGATTAGTGAGAATTGGGTCTTTCTTTCGCCCAACCACAGTAAATAGATTAGCTGCCTTGCTCTATCCCTTTTTCTTTGGAGATTTTTTTTAGTATAGGATATTTTTTCTGGGTTTATGGTTTATTAATTTAAACTTCTTAATGCAGTGGTTCTCGAACCGTGCCCCGCCCACCATGGAGATCGATGAAATTTCAGTGAGTAAAAAACCTTGTGTTAATACGTGTCCGCGCATGTTGTCCTAAACACTTGAGAAATAAAAGCAAATTCCTTAAGATTATGTTGTTATCCTAACAAATTTAAGGGCGCAAAAGTTACGAAATATATTTAAAGAGGATATAGTTTTACTTGTATAAAAAATGCGCATTGCTTAAAAGATGCGACGATTCAGGGAAGCTCAATCTTTTCAATCCGTGCCCCCCCCCCAAATTTTCACCAGACCCGAATCCCAGGCTGTCTGGTTGGGTAAAATTTCTGGAGAAGTTTTTTTTAAAAATAAAATGATACCAGGGGATGAGAACCCGGGAACTGCCGCATGCTAAAGCAAGCATCCTATCACTGCTCCAGTGGAGATTCTGTAACTTTAAAACCTTCCTTATATATTGGGTTAACTTTTGACGCAGGCGCAGTGTTGTGGATTGCAAAAAAGTTACAGCCTGTGACTATAATCTAGTCACATTTTTTGTAGGATTCAAAAGCAATCTCGGAGGTTCTAGGGCTGAAAGGGTTAAAAGACATATTGATGTAAGATTGAGTTTTTTTTATTTTAAAAATATTTCTTGCTACTAATCTAGTATGAACTACAGAATAAATTTACCCTGTGGTAGCCAATAAGGGTGCAGAAAAGGAAAAAATAGTCAAAAGTGTCGATCCACCAAAACACTTCCTTGGTTTTTATACTCAGATCATTATGCTATTTCAGTTCATTTCATTTCATCTACAGTCATACCTTATGAATAAATAATTTAAAAAATTCTTACATACTTTCTTCGTAACAAGACTTTTAATTTCTAATAGATACATTTGTATTCTAGAATGTTTTTTCCGCAGCTAACACATCAATCGTTCAATAACTATCCATATGACAAGATTATATCAATCACAATACATTAGGTTAAACGCCTTTTCATGTTGAGACACGATATTTTTAAAAGAAAAGAATAGCTAAACCTTTTCAAATGAATTTTAATGCAGTTTCGTAGTTGTTATTCAACATCTCATTAGCATCTGAAGATAACTCAACCATGTAATTTCTTTTTTACGTTTGAATGTAAGTGCTTATGCTTGAACGCAAATTACAGCATTCAAGCATATTTTGAAAATCAAATATTCGGTGCTCCACTGTTGAATACCAGCTTTACACTTGAAGAAATAGAAATCATTAGGGTTATTTTGTATTCGTCTCAAAATTCCCAAAGGAAACAGGTAATAAGCGTAAGAAAAGGAAACGAGTACCTACTACAATTACCGAATCATTGATGCATTCAGAGTTTTTGTGTAATGACTTAATTCGGGAATAGATATCATAAAGAAATTCTTGCGATCTAGTCTAGACGGTAGCTTACATTCATATAATAAAATGCTGTTTATACACTATACTGTCTATCACAGTTTTAGGAATGTAGATAGATTTTCTGGAATATTTAAAACTGTTAGTGTACATATACCAAGGATATTTTAACAAAAGAAACTTATTTCTTTAAATTAATTGTTTAATTTAAACATACAATTAGAAATTTTTAATCTCAGTTATCTCAAATTACTCTTCAGAATTTTCAAAATAAATATACCAATATTAGGTACTATTTTAATAAAAAGATAATTCAATAATAAAGTTAATATTCATTACATAAACTAATAAGATCATTTATGTACCAGAAAAACATAAAAAAGATCAGTTCTGGGTGTACCAGAAAATAATTTTTTTAAGATTTACCTTTAAAAAAATTATAATTGACCTTTTTTTCAGGAAATTAAAACATGGATGTTTTCAATATTTTTTTTTAAATTTTTAATGAAAAAGTAAGTTCACTTGTCTTTTATTTTTAGAGTAAAATTTTTAATTATCAAGGAATTTTTTACATTATTTTTTCATAAATATAACAAACTAAAATTATGCTGTTTTCTTACGAATTTTTATAGTTGGAAAAATAGAAAAATACCTAAATAGTTTCTAGTAGTTTTCAGTTTAAGTTAAAATACGAGAAAAAGTTTTCAAATCGGTTAGGTTATTTACAAGTTATAAAAAATAACTCTTTCATAAATTACAAGAGTTAAATACTAAGGGGACGCAGTACCATTTTCGCCAAAATCTTTAAAATTATAGTTATTTACTACTTCTTTCTATTATTATATGTAGCTGTCTTATGTAAAACATATTCCAAATTCAATATATCTTTGAATTCAAATTTTATGAGTTTATTGTAAAAAATCTTCAAATTTAAGAGGTGTTTTCAAAATGCTACTTCTCCTACAATAATCGTCATACATTCTTGAAATTTGGTTTTCAAATACATCAAACTATGTTTAACAAAAGTTAGCATCGATTTAAAGTTTATGGTGCTTTGAATTCTAAACATAGTGGTTTTTCTTGAATAACTAGCTAAAAAAGCCCCAAAATGCTAAAATTCTCAATTCAGTAATTTTTTTTAAAAAATCTACGATGTTTAATGGTAAAACAAATGCCAACTTTTGTTATACTCACTTCCAACAATAGTCAGAAAAAATTTCAAGATATTTGGTCCAATAGATAAAAAGCCTTAGCATTTTAAACAATGAAACAGTGATTCTGAGTAAAAGGACTTTGAAGTTTCCATTGGCCATAGGGACCTTAATACTTTCACGTATGAAATCAACCATAACTTGGATATTTTTCAAGGAAAAGTTTTGAAATTCGTAGGGTGATAGACAAATGCATTTATATTAGTTTAAAAGAAAAAAAATTTTCGTAATTTTGTCAAAACATGGTAGTACCTTAAGCGTTACAAAATTAACATGAGTTAGTTGAAAAAAAATTTTTGCAAAAAAAATAATAATAAGATGAAAATATTTTTTGATCAGCAATATCTGAAACCAAATTCACTTTAAGGAAAGAATTTTTTAAATAAATAGTTACATTTTTTAAAATACTGATTTCTACTTTCCATCCTAGAAAAATCATTTTGAAGGGACTCGTAAAGAGTTTGTGTTTAAGTAGAAATAGGTACCTTTTCCCATTAAAGTACACAGTGTATATTTCCAACCCCACCTCGATTACGCTTCTTAGACCGACCTACTACTGACAGTGCATTAATTTTCTCTGCCATATTTCACTATCAATATATAACTCTTTCAAAACCCATCATAAATTCATTTCACTTTTAATCACCCCAGCCCACACGTCCCCTTTTGGACCCCTCAAACAACAAACCCCCTCATCTTTCAAACCACCCACATTACCCTAGCTAACCGTTCACTTCTCTGCCCTGTTAAACCGCTATCCTATCCAAAACCTAGCCAAGCATACGCCTTGATAATAACAACAACACTGCAACAGCGGCCGTCGCTTTAAAACCGACCGAGCACTCTCCATATGTATCCCATATTAGTTTAATTAATAATTCCAGTTTAACTCTGGGTAATCGGATTATTACGGCATTTCTATATAATACGCGACGCCTGTTTATCTTGGGTGTGGAGGGGTGTGAGGCAGAGATTGGGCCGGCTTCCTCTTCAAATCAGATTTGTTTGGCGGAGTGGGCGAGTCCAATTACTGAGTGTGCTTTTGATATGTATTGTTAAGGGGGCCGGGATTCTGGCAGTTTTGGAAAGTTAATGAGGCTGTGGTTACCTCTATGCGAGTTGGTCACTTAATATTGATTGCAGCTTTTAAGGTTGGCAACGATGGAATGTCTGATGCTTGTGGTGGGATACGTCGAGGTAATTCTGCTTCTAAAATGGAGAAATGCGTGAATTACGTCGGCTGTCTTAATGGGGAAATAATTATGGAACGTCTGTCAGATGTACCCAGAGGATTAAGGTTTGAACCCTTACGAGTCCATAATGGATGACATGTTTGGGTTTATCCTATTATTGTTGCTATAAAGTTAGGCTAAGCGTGCACTAGAGACTTCTGTCACGGTGACTATAAACACTAGGTCACTCGAAAGCAATGCATTTCTATGGAGATGACTCTTGGCAACCGGCCAAAAGTCTCATCGCCTGTGCGCGCTCTCTAGCATCTTGCAATAGCCAGGGTGATAATTTTGTCTCTGTCACCGTGACAAAAGTCTCTAGTGCGCGCTTAGCCTTAAGGTATAATTCAGTCTAAGAAATTCATTTCGCTTGAAGGTGAAAGTATAATGATATGTTTCAGTCCTTCTTCTCTAACTTGCAAAGAATAAGGAGGATCTTGGATAGGGTTAGGCTTAAAATAGACACAATACTAATTGAGGGGATATGTTCTGGGGGAATCTATGTTAATATTGAAACTGTGGCTGTCACTTTTACGGTTGAACTTAGCATGATTCAGTTAGTCACATACTTTTCTTCCGGAAATATCCATAAATTTGATTTTTACTTTGGTGTTGGATATTTAATAGATAACATTTTTAGAGTAGTATACCATGAGAAAAAGAAGAAGACCCTGACAATAAAAGTTCCGTTTGGTATTATTGACAAGGAATAATTTAACATTTTAAAGAAAATTTTAAGCACATTAAAATCCAATCTCATAGATGCTATCTAATTATAAATATGTTTCTATAACACCTTTAGATTGGGGAAATTTTCTTTGAATGTTTTCTCAAAACACAGAGTAAGGAATAAAAAACCCTTCTCTTTATCAACAGTTCATTTTTTAAAATCAAATTAAAGCTTTTCTCATAGCTATGGTTGCAATAATATGTATAATATACTAATACTTTGAACTAACAGTACGAATCCTGAAATATTTCCTCTTTTACTGAAACTATTTCCCTTATTTTAATATATAACCTCTTTCAAAACATTTTTTGTAAGATCATCTATAAAACGTTTAGAAAAACAAAAGTAAATTCAAGCATACTATTATGCATACAGAGAAGGATCTAGATTCTAGATTTAACTTTTGGGGGGGGGCACAAAGATTTTGAAAACATGTTCCTCAGTAAAAACTGCAATATTTTAGAAAAAACTGAATGTTATATGCCTTTTCGACCATAAACCTACACATTGAACCACATCAAAGCTTCCAAATTATGTTTTGTTAATAACATGTCTATGAATTTAAGCAGCCCCCCTGGATGCGCTACTGCATACACTCGCATGATTATAAATAACGCAGTAAAAAAACTGCAATTCTGGTCATTTATTCAGAACCTATACTGAACAAAAACTCAGGAGGCTAATAAAAAGTCTTTACTAAGCATTGTACCAGTGTAAAATGGGAAAACCAAACAAGGACAAAGAAACACAAACAAAACCGCACCCACAATGGACCTGTTGATTCGAATACCATCCATCAAATCCCTCTGACGCTAACATCCTAACCACTGCCCAACATTTATCCCCCCAAACAGGCTCAGTAAACATTAATCCGGACAAAAAATGGCCTTATAAAGCAGTGCGATAGGTGTGACCGCATGATTTAGAGGAAGGACACTTTAATTTGGGACCAGGAGGAAGCTATTATCTGCCGAGAACTATTTTTCACACATACGGTGAGCGGCATATGCCTGCATACATAATTCATATTTCAGTTAGCATGGCGTGTTCCCTTATCGTGGTGGTCCCTCATTCATATGGATTTCATCGATTTGACTAATAGTGGGAAAATGCCGCACGCTGCCTGGTAAACATGCTGGTTAATCTGTGAAGGCCACTATTATATTGCGGCGAATAGGTTGCGAATCCTCTAATAAGAGCTCCGGGTGAAATTGATGTATGGTTGGAAGGGTTATGTGGTAATGAAATTATTGTCTAATAATTGTTTTTTTTATCGAAAAGTGTTTAGGTGGAAAGCTCGATCCATGTTTTTGTCGTGAGTTTTGGGATATCATTGGAGTGCGGAGAAGGTAATGATAGGTTTGTGTACTGAAAAGATTGGTTTTCATTGTAAAGGTGTAAAGTTTGGTCTTCCATTAATAACTTTATAATTTTCGGTACATTGATGTTCAAGTAAAGAAGATTCATTAAGTCTAGGTTTCTTTCTAGAAATACTAAGTTTTTGATTTACAAAACTCTTGTCAGGCCTATCTTCCGAGACTTGGACAATGACAAAAACGGAGGAGAATATTGTTGCAAATTTTGAGAGAAAGATATTGAGTATTCTTGGTGGTGTAAGAGATAATAATAGCTGTAGAAGGAGAGAAACAATTTTGAACTTTACAGAATATATAAACAATCTGATATTGTTAAGTATATAAAAATAAATATAATGAATTAGATAGCCCATGTGATTAGAATGCAAAAAAAAAAGCTTTTCAATTTAAACCCTAAGACACTAGAAAGCGGGGGAGACCGCGGTTGAGATGGGCTGACTCAGTGGAGTCGGATTTTCTAGCAATCAACGAGAGGAACTGGAAATCCAAGATAGCCCGTGGGTCCTTGTGGAGGGGTCTTCAAAGGAAGGCATGATGATGATGGTGTTCAAGGAAAATTAATTTATCTATTGATTTTCATTCATTTTTAACTGTATCAATGCTACAAGTATTCTAGGTTGGAAAAATTTAAACATTAGTTAAATTTAATTAATTTAATTTTTTTTAAGATAAATAAAACCAAGTTTATTACAAATTATTTTTAAAATTAAAACTGTGATAAGTTTTTCTACTCAATAATTTTGCCTTCAAAACACTACGACAATAATGTTTTTTTTTACAAACACATACACGAAAAAAACAGGAAGACATATGAGTTGCCCAGGGGTCAGAAACCCATAAGGGCAACCTAAAGGAGTTGTATTAAAAAAAATAAATTGAACATACAAATATACAATACATACAGACATTACACATATAGATATTACACATAGAAAATGGATAATAGTGGCATCGCAAGGCAAGCTTCAGAATGACTAGATTGGAAATTAGAGAGCGTTTGTTCTTTTTTTTTAAAAAGTTCTTCAATATTTTCTATTGTAAAAATAAAAAGCTTTAGTAATTTTTTAAACTTAATAGGGGATTTTTCTGTTTTATGTCATTGGGTAAAATATTGTAAAACTTAGGTGATAAATAAACATAATTTTTATGAAGAATTTCTTTTTGTGCTTTAGGTACAAAATATAAGTTTCTTGAACGTAAATTATAAGTTAAATTTCGTAAGTCAGATTCGTTTGCTTGCTTAGTAAAATAAACTATTGTTTTAAAGAAAAAAAGGTGACGAACTGGTAAAACGTTAAGTTTTTTGTAAAGATCAATTAAAGGGAACTGATTGTTACTGCTTAGAAATTTAATGATTTTATTTTGAATTTTAATTACTGGATTTATATTTTGTGAGTAATCCCCACCCCATGCCAGAATACCATAGCTTATTATTGAATTTACCCAAGAGTGGTAAAGTTGAAGCAAGAAGATGTCATTTATTATCATTTTTATGAAGTAAAATTTGTGTAAAATATAGCGTAGTTTATTTGTTAGGCAATTAACGTGGGATTTCCATTTTAGGTTCGAGTCTACATTTAAACCAAGGTATTTTATTGAAGATACTTGTTCAAGAGGGGGGAAATTACAATTAAGACCTATACAATCATTTACATGATAATAAAGACGAAGATGCTCAGGAGGCCCGTAGATACTGAAATTGATAAATTTTGTTTTATTTACATTTATTGCTAATTTATTAGATATAAACCAGTGTTTAATGGTCAGAAGATCCTTATTTATGTTATTTTGTAGTATACTATAGTTAGAACATGAATATAGAATTACAGTATCATCTGCATAGGTTATGATTTTACCATTTAATTTTAGTTTACAGAAGTCATTTATATAGATTATAAAAAGCAAGGTAGAAAAGCAATATAGATTATAAAAAGCAAAGTTGTTTTATCATTTGAAATGACACTTCGATTAATCGTGTTTTAAGTTTCATTCAAGGGCTAAAATTTAGAGTAATTTTGGGGATGTTTAGCAGAATATTATTGGTAGCAAATTATTAGGATTGGTAAAACTTCTTCAAATAAGTAAATGGTGCTTTAACTTATATAAAGTTTGAATCATCTAAAGATCAAGATTTATGTTGAAAACTGATACGAATTATATTATTAAACCTTAGTTCTTTCGTTTGAACCTAGCTCAAATGAAGCAGAAAAAGAAGACTGGAAATAGTATGCATAAGTTTTAGTGATTAAAATCATTTTTAAGGAATAATAAGACAATTTTTTCTTACTAAGGAAGTTTATCTGAGGAATTCCCGTTGTCTTCAATGCTCAAACATTTTCCGATAATAAAGAAAATACTATTACAGTTATTCGAATAGGTTTTTTATAAATAAATACGATGCAAATCCTCATTACTTAAAACATGAGAAAACATATTTAATAATCATCAAGCCTTCAACACTACTTGTTAAAACACCTCTGTGCTTGAGACCAGAATTTAAAATCCAGGAAACTCATGCATAATTACATGCAATTTTATACATTCCAGTTACATAAATCGCACGCAAAGCTTTACATGTTTTAGCCCATGAAGGTGCTTTGTGGTTGATAAGTGACTTGTAGCTGGTATTATGCATGCAAAATACAGTGGCGCTTCCTTCACGGAAGTTCTCATTGCTTTATTTTTGGTTTTACAGGTAATTTAATGAGGAGAAAGTTCATGACTGGACTATGAAGCTTTGAGAATTACGGTGCCAAAGCGGAACAACTAATTGGAGTTTCCATATCCCCAGAGGTATTTAACTTTCAGCACTTCTCCACGCCTTCTCAATTAGAATAAATTTCCTTTTAATTTAAATGTTGCTAGAAGTTAACAAAATAGCTTTTTTCGAATTTCTCTAAGTTGTTAAAACAGTTGCAAAAGAGGATATTAATGTTTTATTCAAAAGTGACTTTATGTAGCATGCATCATACATTTCAGAAAATATGTGATTGAATTTGAAAAATTTGCATCTTTAGATTTAAAGTATAACCTGAAACAATAAAAGAGAGAACAATTTCAATATTTGTTATCTAACATTTTTACATCACGAATTACTTTGAAAGTTTTTTATGATTCTTATCATAACTGTTTCTTTAGCTAAAGGAATTATTTTTTGTCATTAATTAAAAGGGATAGTTAAAATATTACTTAATCCTGTTTTTATGAGATTTTTAACTTCACGTCCCTCTTTTTATTAAAAATAACCAAATCTCAACCCCTTCTTATAATTGAATGGCTAAGTGGATGAAGGGGCTATGTTACAAGGCCTGTCCCAAAAGTAATGAAACTAAATTCCAATCAGAATTAGGGAATTCAGTCTCGTTATTTTTGGGACAGGCCTTGTAACATAGCCCCTTCATCCACCAAGCCCTACAATTATGTAAGCAACTGACCCTCGAAGCAATGTATGCTTTTAATTTCCTAATTAACAGTTTAGTCAATTTAATTAAATTCCCTCAGAATAAATAATGTTTCCTAGTTGCAAGATATTTTTGATTCATATTACGTGATCACTCCTATCCCCCTTGTAAGCAAAAAGAACTAAATAGCTAACCCCTCTCCCCACTTATAACGGCCTCATTTATGATATACTTAAATAATTGTAATGGAAAAATAAAAAAAATGACTAATATATTATGTAGTTAAGTAGATTATTACTATCTTAAGGAGGGGTAGATTCTTTCATTAAGCCTTTTAGATCATGCGATTCATAAAGCTTCAAGTAAGATTAAGTCAGTGTATTTACTAAATAAATAAAGTTCATTTAGTCTTTACTATTTTGAGATATTTCTAACCCCCAAATTCACCGGTAACTTGTGACCGGCTGTTAACAGCAGTCAAGCTTCTGATTGGCAGTCAAAGAAGGAAAAATATTTTTCCACCAATCAGAGGACACCGGTCAAGTTACCAGTGACTACGTAAGAGATATCTTTACTAGATACAGGATACAGGCACGGATCCATCGCGTCTCCAAGGGGGGGCACTTTTTCAGACCATCACCTTTACCCTTTGACACAAAATATTGGAAATTTTCTAAAAAGTATCATGCAAAATCCCCTTGTGGTACCGGGGGGATCTGGAGGTCCTCCCCCAGAAAATTTTTTGAAATTTGACTTGTAAAAGTAGGGTTTTTACTCATCTTGAGATCCTTTTTGGGTCCAAGTGGGGCACTGTCCAGAGTGGATCCGATCTTGACTAGATACCCTACTTCACCGTAAAGTTTTTAGATTAGACACAACTACATCCTAACCCTGGTCTACAAATGACCACCTAACCCTTAAATAACACAATGCAACCGATCCCATTTCATTTTCAACATTCATTTCAACTCTCATTCCATACACCACAATCAATTCATCCCTCCCAAAAATCATCACCAAAACCCTTTATACCCGCCGCCACGCATGATATCGTCTGATCTCTATTATTCTTTCATTAAGCCTCGCCCCTGAGCAAACACCATACCCTCTCTCTGGGTTACTCATCCCTGGAAAAACACGGCCTCGTTAGACAATCTGGCATTACGGCCTTCTGTTTGCCCGATGCCGCAAAAGACAATAGAACGGTGTCGGGTCCGACTCCCCCGGTTAAATCTAATTCCAAACTTGTGAGCGCCTGGCTTTTGTTTGATTATCGTTAGAACTGTCGGGAGGTCTGTCTGGGGTGGTTGTGTGTGTGGAGATGGCTTTATTAACCCTTTGGTCTCGAGTGGTGTCTGGGTAAAGAAAATATGGGAGTTACGTAAGTTTTCGTAGCAAAGAAAAAGGTCATTAGTAGGAGTTGATTTCATATAGGGTTTTAGGTGATGATCCCTTACTGCCTTGACTTTCATGAATGATGGGATTAATAAAAGGGTCAATAATAGGGAAGTTTGATTTTTTTCACCTGATAATAAACGAACGAGTAATCTGTTTTTATCACAATACACTCAACGCTAAAAGCTGTATTTTTTTAAATCGTCCACTTTCAGTCTTTTTTATTTTAATATTTTATATTATCTATATTCTATATTCTAAATGACGTCCTTTAATCATTTACAGCTTTGGTTCCCCCATTCCTGTAGTGTAAAGTGTTAACTATAATTTCTCTCTACATTTATACAGTCGACTGATAATAATATGATATAATCACATTTTTTATTGAAACAAACAAAAAGCTCCCCGTGCACCACAATGTAATATATCTCCTTACATTCATATTATCAATATAATCGCATTTGTCCAAGATTCAGTACAATATGATAACATTTGTACAAGATCTGAATGATTACAATATTCTTATTATAATAATTGGCGATTCTATACTAAAAAGGTGTCTAATGGTGCAACTCCAGCGTTTGCATCAAAATCACAATTATCTAGTCGTACTTGAGGTATTTAAAACAATTTTCTAGAATGTATTTCGCAACTTAAACTTTATTTAAAAAATATAGAATGTGTATCACATATAACACTATACTAATGGCTTATTTTGTGTGCTTGGGTTTTAAAAGTAGCCTTTTTTAACCGGAAAAAGGAGGTTTTTAGGGGTTTTCATCAAATTTTGATAACATTAATCCTCATATTGATCCCATAAACAATACATTTTGCGTAAAATTAAGTAGAAATAATCAAAACCAGTCAATTTCGAAAACATTATCCGATTAAAAACATTGACTGTGATCACAACATGAAGTGAAGTCGACTTTGCTAATGTGTTATTTTACTTTTCCCTTTCCATCAACCGTTTATTCGCGTATAAGTTGTTCTTCAGCAAAATTATATAATTTGGTATATAGAGGAGAGGAGGGTACTATGGAATAGTCGGGTAATATGGAACACCTGAGTTTCTGCTCCCCCTCGTGCTACCATCACGTGGTAATGTCCCGAAAGTCTTAAGAAATATCCCATGATGCAGTGCGCAAAGAGTTTAGCTTCTTGTTGTTGTCTGTTCAGTCGCAGCAAAGCAAAGTGTGTTTTGGGATTTTTGAAAGTTTTTGACGGTAAATGTTCAAACCTTTTAACCTACCAGAAACTATGATACTTTGTTTTTGTTTTTAAGCATAATGTACACTAAAAGATCAGTAGTTTCTTATACTGCAGTCGTTTTTTAAATATCCATGTTTTATCGGTCAGTAAAAGGGTTCATAGTACAAGATGGCCGGTAAGGTATTATGGAATACTCCATAAGCAAAGGGTCAGAAAAAGACGATTATATTTGTGAATATTATAAATAGACTCATAAACAAAACTACTTGAACGTAAATTGTTCAATATATTTTTATAGTTAAGATTAACTGTGTTCTCTATAAGGTCTAATTAGTTTTTAATAGCTGTAAATCAAACTATTCCATATTACCCGACTGTTCCATATTACCCTCCATTTGTAACTTTTTCTTAAAGTACATATTTTGATTAAAAAAAATAAATGCTGATTTATTTGACCATTGACCCTTCATTGTCATTAGTTATACACTACTGTTCATAAATTAAGGACGGAACTGTTTTTTCAACATAACACCTAGTGAAATTATTTTTCATCAATGAAAATCATACCAAGAGATGTTCAATGAGTGAGAATACAGGGCCCGAAAGCAAATTTTCTCTACCAATATTTTAAGGGGGTAAATGGACCCTCCATTGATAATGGAGTCCCATTACAATTTGGAGCTGTGGCAGAAACGTCTGTGTAAGAGGTATTTTACCGAAAACTTTATGTTTATTGTAATGAATATGATTACTCCTGAACTCAGTGCATATTTTTAAAAGAGTGTGTTACCTTTAAATGGTATTTTTTATGTTTTATTGATAGAAATCGGTCTAATCATCATTTTTGGCAAGTTTTAGCTTCTGGATCATTTTTGGTAATTGGTATCTTACCGTCAACCATGTTTTTAGTAGTTCTTACATGTGCTAGATTATGTTTAGGTCTGGAGACCCTGAAAGTAAATTATTTCTTTCAATATCGTGACTTTCAAGAAACTTTGAGATAGCCAAATTGTGATTTTGTGCAACTTTTTCTCTCATAAAGAGAAATTCTTGATCTGAAATTTCTTCTAAAAGAAGCGAATGGGACATGAGAACCCAGGCACGTGATCGCAGACATCAGGGAAAAATTTTTTCGTGTATAGGGAGTGTTGAAATGTCTATAACAGTAATAGAGTATCAATGGCGAAATTATATCTCTTAAAAACTCATTTCAAAGGTAATGGAGATATTTTTACAACTATATGTTTCTTTTTAGGTATGTCTACGTCCATAAACACTAAAAAATACTTTTTTTTCAAACATTAATAACAGATGTCCTTTCTGTGAAACTATACAATTATGTTGTGCCGTTTGAGCACCTCGTATACACCGCAGATATTTTCACTGATGTTTGCTATTGCGTACCTGTGTTCTCATGTCCCATTTGATTCTCTTAGAAGAAATTTCAGGTCAGGAATTTCTCTTTATGAGAGAAAAAGTTGCACAAAATCACAATTTGGCTATCTCAAAGTTTCTTGAAAGTCACGATATTGAAAGAAATAATTTACTTTCAGGGTCTCCAGACCTAAACATAATCTAGCACATGTAAGAACTACTTAAAACATGGTTGATGGTAAGATACAAATTACCAAAAATGACCCAGAAGCTAAAACTTGCCAAAAATGATGATTAGACCGATATTTCTATCAATAAAACATAAAAAATACCATTTAAAGGTAACACAGGCTTTTAAAAATATGCACTGAGTTCAGGAGTAATAATATTCATTACAATAACCATAAAGTTTTCGGTAAAATACCTCTTACACAGACGTTTCTGCCACAGCTCCAAATTGTAATGGGACTCCATTATCAATGGAGGGTCCATTTACCCCCTTAAAATATTGGTAGAGAAAATTTGCTTTCGGGCCCTGTATTCCCTCCCATTGAACATCTCTTGGTATAATTTTCATTGATGAAAAATAATTTCACTAGGTGTTATGTTGAAAAAATAGTTCCGTCTTTAATTTATGAACAGTAGTGTAGTATGTACTTAAAATGACTCGGCGGACTTTTATTAAAAACTAATAGAGTTATTCTTAAATATATAAAGGGTGTTCCATAATACCCTCCTCTCCTCTACTAATATACTCGAATGCAACTTAAGTTGAGCCTCCTGACGTCATGGCCACGCGGAAGAAAATCTGAATAAACAGAAATCCTGCTGGGTTGCTAGAAGCTCTTATTGGCTGGTGAGTTTGAGAGCGAGTTGTACTACTACGCGTTACGCCACTTTAAAAAAATAATAATACTGAACATTTTATGCATATCGGGATGAAAAGATGCTTAATATACGTGGATTTAAAAAACTAATCATTATTCAAAATTGAAGCTCTAAATTTCACTCAATATTCAGACACCTGGCGGGGAACTACTTTCTTTGGTTCAACTTAGTATAGATGTTCCTTACAATTTTTACACTTGACTTCCCCCTAGCTAGTGGGGGATATCAAAGGACGTTATAATAAACTAAAGATAATTATGATAAAAAATATCTGAAAAAATGCAACAAAACTCAAAAATCTTAATTCAATAACTATTCAGAGTTTTTAATTCTTCTCTTTAACACTCAACTTATTTTTAAATTGAAAAAGGGAGACAAAACCAAAAGTAAGACTAGGAAAGAAAAAAATTCATAATATCGATCTAACAACTAAAAAAGAACATTCTCCCATCATTTTTTTTCTTTCCGTTTCCCACATATGTGATTTTTTTACATTTGCCAGCCAATTAGCAAGTAGGGATCTTTTCCTTTCTAATGATGCCACTTCCCTGAAGCATATAAACGAACTTAGTTGTCTTAATGAAGGAATCAACAAACTTGTTTACTTTTCCTTGATCTTAGAGGCTTGATTTGCGATCAATATCGAAAAGAGATTGTGTTTGGCTAATATCCGCATTGCGGATAATACATTCACGAATGTTTGAAGGCATTGTTTGATTTTTTATGGAAATTCGAAGAATATCTCCAGATATTGAATGGATTTCACATCTAATGACGCATGATAACATTTCAACGAATCATTTAATTGTTTTTTTTATTTGATATCATTTTAACTTTTAGATGTAAGAACTGTGTGCTTAGTGTTATTTAAGATTAATGTGATTATCGTACAAAAGGAATTTTTAATTCAACAATTAATTCCTTTTGTTAATTTTAATTAACAAAAGGAATTTTTCAAATTTTTTACAACATGAAATATATTATGTTTATAAATATATGGCTTATAAACAAAGAAACAAAAGTGCAAAATTAAAATGATATGGTTACAAACGAAAAATGAACTAAGTTTAAAAATACACTTTATTCAATGTATTAACACTTAATATACATATTGCGTTATTTTTATAATATTTTCTTTACTTTGTGAAAATTAAAGGAATATCTAATAATTCAACTTGTATGTAAAATAAATTTTTAGAGCAAAAATTATTTATGTGCTTGTATTTTGCCCTTTTAAGCACATTTCCTTTCCCGTTACCATTAGAAGATAGTTGAATTCAGAGTAACTTATCTTGCATTTTTCATTTGTTTATTCATCAAATTTCATACCACAATATTCATGTTGGTACTCTATGAGTCATTTATTTAAAAATAAAATTGTTTTACTAAGCTTTAATTAAACTAAATTTAAAAGTAGATTTTTACGGAAATTCTTCATTTTGTCTATTTCAATACAATGGCCCCACCCTTTCACTCAGAAAAATAGTTCCAAAATTTATCTTCTCCCTCAAACCGATTTACCCAACCCTCCCGCCCTCTTCATTAAACTCCTTCGAAAACGAATATTCATCCTCACCCCTCTCAAAATTAGATCCAAGAGGTTATTTATCGCACTGCTACCGGCGATTCCCGCATTGAACGAAATAAAGCGCTCAAAACGCGGCAAATCCTCTCGCAGTAAAGGGAACCTCTAGTGTCCTTTCATATGACAAATATGTCATTTGCGCCCCGTGCCAGCTCTAAATGGTGATACCGGACCGGGATTTTATTCCGATAACGACGTGTGGCAACGGATCTGATGGTCCGTCAGCGCCGCCTGTTGGGCTTTTGAGTTTAGGTTTCTAAAGAAAGAGGGGATACGCCTGGATTGCTCGGCTTGGTATAGTTAAAATTTTAGATTGAGGTTGAAGAGTTAAGTTAAAAGGATAAGATATATTTGTAGGATATTAATTTTATGTCAAATGGACATTTCGTCCAAAGTTTTCCAGAGCACAGTTAGTCAAGCCAGTTAATACGAAATCCGCAAGGGTGTTGGGATGGGAAGTAGATTATGCATTGTTGTGATAGTAAATTATTTTAAAAAAGTACGTTCAAGTCTGGAAAAATTTTTAACCCAGGATTCTTTTTTATTTTATAAATTTTATGCTAGCGGAAAAAAACACGACTTTAAGAGAAAATATTTGTTGTTTGCTGAAGTTTTCAGATCAGGAAAATGTTTACTCTTTACTTTAAAAAAACCATGAGGAAATATCCTATAAAAAATGAAGACTCTAGTATGGACTTTCTTTGGTATTTTTAAAAAATTCTTTTAGATTTGTTAGAGAGTGAGGTGTGTAAGATATTAAGCTGAAAAACTTTGTGTTGAAACTTTTCCGATTAGGAGTTTTGACATCAAGGAAAAAACATCTCATTCAGTAAATATTTTTAATAGTACATTCCAAGAGAGAAAAGAGGTTTATTTCTCTTTAAATTGTTTCCATTTTTAATTGAGAGTTGAAACAAACTATTCTAAACTTTTAAATGATTATAAAATTTAAAGTGAAAATACTAACACACTCTAAAATTCTTTTATTTCAACAAAGAAATCCTGTCAGTTCTGCTAAGCTACCAGAAAACTCATGTCACTTAAGCAAGGGAATCCTTAATAGACTCCGTTGTCAGACTACAAAAGTACAGAGACCACCTGTATCGGTTAACTAAATCCCTATAAATAGAATCTGTAGAATGCATTGAAGGTCTATATCAGTTAAACAGGATTTCCCTGAACAAATTACGAGGATATAGCTAACAGGATTTCTTTGTTAAATCAACATGGTTGTTTTTAGAGTTCCACAGATTAGAAACCAAGGTACCAATCATACATTTTTCAAATAATGCCTCAGGTTTAAAAGAGTGATTAGTTTCAACCTCTGCGTCACTATCATACCGTAAAACTAAAATTAGATCACAGCAATGGAGAAATACCGCAAGAAAACGACGGTAAACTAACCTGCGGTAATTTATAACGAGAGGAGGCCGAAGTTAAATGCTTTCGGCGTGGTTTTGATTTGCAATTTCTAGTTTTTGTGTTGATTTTAGGAAGTCGTTCTTGAGTAACGAGGCACCGTATCGAATTGAAATAATTTGGTCCTTAATGTTATGTTCCAGCAATGCTGATTGCGAACGGAAAAGATGTTGCCCGAGGCAATGTCAGTTCCCAACGTTCCCCATTAGTTACACAATCCTTAAATTGCTTAGAAAGCTACAAATCAAATGAATGCTTTGAAATTTCTTTTATAACAATTCCTCCAGGTGCACCCAAAATTGTTAAAAGGGGGATATTTTGTCGTTGTTAAAATTTCAGATTTTCAAAAGGTGGTTTCAGAATGTGGTTTGTATAACTAATACTTCTTATAACTAACTTATATTCTTATATTTTTGCATACATAATAGCTAGTGCACAAATTTTGCAAAGCCATTTTAAACATAGTTGTTTCTTAGATAGTGTTGCAATCATGAAGTGTAAGATAATGATAAACTTTGGGTTTAGAAGTAATAAAAAATACCCTAGCCTCAGACATTTTTATTTTGGTTAGGAGGCTTGTAGAAATATGTACTCATTTTCTTTCAGCTGGAAAGCTTTGTTCCTTAATCTAGTAACGAAGAAATGCAACCAAAATTTTAAAATAGTTGCTACTTAGTTATTTAAATGGGGATTTATTTAATTTTTTTAAATCGTTAATACTTTTCTAAGACAAGGAAACAATCGAAACTAAATTCTTAGCACTAACCCTGTTTAGGGAGGTAAAATAAAACCCGTTGAAAAAACATTGGTGCACCCAGAAAAAAAAATTTGGGGGGGGATATTGAAATTCCGGGAGGGGATATGGATATATGGTACCAAAGGTGAAGTGTATAACCCAAAAACAATGTTTTGGAAAGTTCAAAATTCCCAATTAGGAAGATCCAAATGAAACTTCTCCCCAATATCATGAGTTTTAATACAATAAAAAAGGCAAGGCTAATTAGGTCTGCATATGTCTCTATTAAAAACTTCTTTGCACTGTAAAAAGTAAAAATTAATCCCAAAAGAATTCATAAAAAGACTTTAAAATTGGAAAAGAAACTAAGCAGCAAGTCCGTGTGTCAATTAAAAAAGGTCATATTATTTCTTGGAAACTTTTAAGTTACAGGGGACAATAGAAAATTTCAGCCTCTTAAAATTCTAAATGTTTAATTTTGATTTTTTAAAAATTCTCTCCTGATTCCAAAAATACGCTTTTCTTTTTCCACAAAATTTTTTTATGGTAACTAGGGGGCTCTGCCCCCTGCTCGCTATCGCTCACCAACCCCCGGAACTGCTTCGCAGTTCGTTGAAGATCGCTTCGCGATCTTAGCGAGCAGAGCTCGCTTGTTTCATCTCAACTATCCAGTAAAACCTGGAACTTGTCGGCTTAGTTTATGATAATTTAAAATCGAAACTTTTATCTCTCGAACTTATCAATAACTTAATTCGGACCATAACTACAAAAATATCAAAATAAAACTGCAACTGAAATATCCTTGTTTTAACTTGTCAATAATTTAATCGAAATGTTTTTTAAAATATCCAGCAAGTCTACAAGTTATCATCAACTATCTTAGAGAAAAAGCATGCCATTAATATCTTTTAAATTTATGAAATGCACGTGTATCTAGTGAATCGTTGGAAATAAAAGAAATCAGACTCACATAAAAATCGGATGTTTCTCTAGTGAACGACCAGAAAGACTTGAATCTTAATAATTTTAAAAATAATTAGAATTTTTTAAAAAAGGAAACGCCAATCTTTCTATAAAAAATAATTGTATGCGTGTTTAAAATATCATATTTCTACTGTGATTAGTTTTTGTATTAAAACGAAAAAACCGAAAAAGAGTAAAAAATTTCGAAACTTAAGAATTTAATTACTCCAAAAATAATTCGAAATTCGAAAAAAGGGCGACGAGGTGCAAAACTTCATACCTAAGAGTATGTTTCTGCTGTAAATAGATTTTTCTGCGGGCGAACTCGCAGCCGAAAAAAATAATTTTAGACTTTGACGTTAAATAACTCCAGAACTAATTATCTAATTAATTAGGTCTGGAAACTGAAATGACCCTCATACATTTGTCTACCAATGGTCAAAATTTCATAATATTCCTTCAAATAGTTTTTGCGTAGTGATAGTTCAAAGTGTAAAAAAATAAAATTTTCAAAATCAGCGGCGGCGGCGGCGGCGGTGACGGTCACTGTTACTTTTTTTAATATAGAGAGATTATGACATATTTTAATACAGAAAGCTCCTAACAATGTGGCGTCATATGTGTCTCTTGGAAATGTGGGAGCACCGTTTTCATCGAAAAAATAGGCTGAAAAAAACTAGAGCTCAGTTTTTCCAGTCTTTCAAAGCGGGATGATAACAACAAGCGGGAGCAAGGCACATTTAGCGTCACAAGCTGTTTCAGCTCAGACAGAAAATAACTAGTTTTAATTCTTTTTCTTTTTTTGTCTTTTAACAACTCACTAAAATTGGGAATCTGTGAACTCATAGACGAGCTGTGGCTCCTTTTGGGTGTATTTGCAATTGTATTTTTTCTTTTCTTTTAATTCTGTGTAAACTTTTGTGAATTTATGTTTTAAATTTTGTAAATTTTTGTTTTTGTTAATAAATTGATTGATTGAAAAAAAATGAAAATAACTTAAAATTTAGGACTCTGAAAGGTAAATAAAAATGTTTTTTGGAGGTTTTAAGCCATTCTGAACACATTAAGATTTTTTTTTTAAATTTGACTGCAATTATCCATTTTCTTATTATTGTAAAAGCAAAAGCTCACTGACATTCTCATGAAAGACTTCAAACAACAACCCAAACTACCAAAAAAAACTTCTTCACTCCAGCAACAAGCCTTATCACCAACTCAACAACGACAATATCGGAGCGAAAATTCATTTCGTTCAGAGAGCCAACTTCCATCAAAACTGGAGAATAAAGCAAATGTTGTAGGAGCGCAACGTAAACAGCTCCGAACGCTATCCAAAAATAACGCTCCCGTAGAGTGTCAACACCGGAGGTGCTCTCTTCTCCTCTGCTGATTCCGGATGAAAAATGCGACAGCCGGGAAACTGCGACGAGCGGGGATCGACAGTGTCGCGGTGTCATATAAATTGTGTCTCCGTCTGCTTCGGTGAGAGACGCGGCGACTCTGGGTGATTTAGTCGACGGGAATGGGATGTTACTCCTGATTTAGGGACGTGGGAAAAGAACTTGAGGTAGAAGAGGATTTCTTGTGTGTGTAGTGGTTTAACGGGAAACAATTAAAAAGATAGAAATGAATATGTTCTTTTTTGGGAGATTTGTTAATTTAATTTTTATGATAAAGAAAGCGAAGTGGTTATTCTGATTGTTATTACTTTTATTTATTAAGTTTAGGAAACTACTTATTTTAACAAAGGAAAGAAGAGTAGAGATGTGTTATTAGTGCTCTCTGAAATAACTTTAAATGTGTAAATATAAATACAAATACAAATAGTGTCGACCAGCTACAGGATCGAAGCCCAACAAGGCTGGTTGGTCCATTGTTTATTCATTCACCAAATCCACCTGACTGTCTAATTTTAGCTTAAACTCATACACACCCTTTGAATTTACTATATTTTCTGGCAACGCGTTCCATATGTGAGGCGGAAAGCGAAAAGGGGCCTCTTGTCGGCATTCGTCGAAATGGAGTTATTATTGTTTCCTCAATCTGTACAGATTTATGAAGATTTTAAGACCATCATCATCCTTGTAGCTCAAAAAATGACGAATCGCCAGTAATTAAAAGTTTTAATAGAATAAGTGGATTTCGCGAAAAACGACCTTAAACTTTCAAAATGCTACCCTCTCGTTATTTTTCACAGTTAAGGAATGATTCCAACAGCTAAATTTTGGTTCTAAAGGGTCCAAGGAAAGATAAAATCGAGAGAAAAAAAATTCGATAGTTTTGACCTTCTTCCGGTTTTTTGGCTTTTTCTCAAAATCAACTTTGCCGACAAGAGGTCCCTTTTCGCTTTCCGCCTCACATATATCAATTACCCTATTAAAGTAGTAATATTTCCTTAAATCCCGGTTAAAATGAGTCTTATTCAATTTGTACCTATATCCCCTTGTTCTGTTATCCATTAAAGTTTAAACCTTCTGTATCCCCTTGTTTTGTTCCTTTATTTAAGCTCTCTAACATGTTTATGAGCTAAAGAAATTTAACCAAGAGTAGGAAAATCGAAGAAGTTTTTAAATGTTAAGATGCTAAATACTATTGATATTTATATCTTGAGCATTAAACATTGATACAGTAATTTAATTGAATAATTTCCAATCATTAATTTTTTATTGGAATACATTTCTCATCTAGAAATATGTATTAAATATTATTTCAGAAGTCTCACTAAACAGATTTCTATCTCTCAAAATTTGTACAATTTTATTATATTTTTTGAAACAAAAAATACATTTTAGGAAATAGATTTTAATATTTTTTATCGATAAGCTTTGATAATTTGCTTTGCAATTTCCGTACAACTCGCTGGAAGTAATAGGAGAATAGATGACAGTTGAACATAGGTCCTTTGGGACTCTAGGGGAAGGAATTGCTTTTGTAGATTGGGACAAGGCACTTAAGTGCATTTAAGTGCAAGAGAAGCATTTCAAAAATATAGTTTAACTAGTAGAATTTCTTGGGGATTGAACCAATAAATCTAAAAGTATTTTCAAGAAATGTGATCAAGACTATAAGACCGGAAAACCTGTTCGAGAGTACTTATATTTTCCTTGAAAATGAAGGAACATAGACGGATATATAAATTTATTATAAACGAACAGGCTACAATATATAAGCCATAATAGTACACACTTTTCGATAAATTTGTGGATGTACTTTAAAATGTTTCCGTTATAAACTTTCATGTCATTACTGATGATATAGAGGAAATAAAACTATTAAACCTTACATTTTAGACTGTGTAAATTCTGCTAAAAAATGATAATGTAAATGTGTAAAAAAAGTTAGAGAAGCTGTCGATGGTTAAAATTATTTACTACGTAAAAACGGTTTAGATAATGGAATTTCTAGGTTCAAAACCAAATACATGTACTGTACTTTTTAATAATTTGAAAATTTAAATTTAAAGCTCTTAAAGAGTAAATATAAAATATGTTTTTATTAAAAAACTTTATTCTTTAAAATTAATGTTTTTATTATCATATGGCAATTATGTTTCAAGTTATTGATATCATTTTCTTTACTTTATAAGATCGTACAGAAAGCAATAAATTTAAATCGCACACATTAAATATTGGATTTAATTCAAAACATATTATTACATATGTTACAGTTAATGTCCGAAATTCGGTAATGTTCAGAATAACTAAGGTAAAATGAGAATTACCTAAGGTAAAGTACAGAATATTTCATACTTTACCTAGGTATTTCGAACATTACCAGATTTTGAACATTAACTGTAACATATACACTAATATAATTAAATGAGATAATGCTACTACTTAGCTAGTATGTATTTAATACTAAGTTTTAGTCTAATAATTTTAATTAGGGTAATTTAACTCAATCCTTGTCATTTCTTATTCAGTCACTGTTTTATAAAAAGTAGTACACAAACCCAAATATGTTACCAAACTAAATTAAGCCATTATAGACCACTTTTATAACTTTATGTTATCTTTAAGGTCATCTAAGGCTATATCGTGTAAACAGAAGTAGTAAAAAACCTCAAGATAAATTTATTCGCTTCTGTTTCTCACAGATCCTCGGTATTTTTTCGCACCACGAAACCCACATCGGTGCCTCTAAGAGATAAGATACATTTCCAGAAGTTTACTGCATCAACAATCCTATGTGACTTTTCATTTATCTCGAATAATCTTTTAAAATGATTTTGTTTCTTTGAAACATACCACACAATTTTATAATTGTCTATCCTTACAATGATATAAAGTAGAATATTTTCTAGGATTTTTTAAAAATATTTATTTATTCTTTCTAATTATACATAGTATCTACAGACATGGGTGATGTCTTTTAATTATTTGTAAACTAAGTTTTCGTTTTAAAACCATATGTTAATTCACCAAACTATTCATACAAATTACAAATATAATGAGGTATTTGTATGGAGAGGGATTTGCTTGATTTTATACTTTTTCGATACATTATGGTCTAAAACTCCCAAATTTCTGATTTTTAAGTTCAAAAATGTGTTCTAAATAATTTAATATTCAATTTTATGTTTTCCAAAACGTCAGAAAAGTCACGTTATCAGAAAACGGGCTTCTATTGGATGTGACGTCACAGCGCATGAAAACCATTGTGTTTTCTGTTTTCACGTGATTAGAAAACGGGCTTCTATTGGATGTGACCTCACATCCCATGATTTGTGATTCGAAAGTGTTTTTGCGCCTAAACAAAAAACGAAATTTCAAAAATTCATATAACTAGGCTACGAAAATACTTGATGTAAACGTCATTCTTCATGGTTTTTTATCTACTATTTTAATAAAATTTAATCTCAAAACGTGAGAATACCTCATTGCTTTTAGTGCCTATGTTTTTAATTTTTAAAAATTAGACAATAAAAATAATAATTTATGAGATACTCAGTGAATCTTGGCACAAGATTACTTGTGCGAAGGAAGAACAACGTAGATATAAAACAACGTTTAACGTTGGTAAAATGGCAGTCAATAGTTTCGGGGATAAAGGGATCATCTTCTTTAATGCTAGAAATTTGTTAGCTCTGATGAAGGGAATCCATTGATTTTACCTTTTGTGTATAAACGTTGTTTTATATCTATTTTGTTCAATAGAACTTAAAAGCAAAATGCTAAGACAAAAGATTCATAGAGTAACATTAAAAAATACTTTCATTAGTTTTACGAAACAAATAATGTTCATTTCTTTCGAGGAATGCTGTATTCACGCTGGGCAAAAAGTAAAAACCCAACATAGCCATACTTTAGATAACACCCACGCCCTACTTGAGCTAAATGGAAGCAAGAATCTCCAAGAAACATAACCAAAATAGTTCATTAAAATAATTGTCTAAGCACCCCAATAATATACTTTAAGTCTTCTTCTAGCTGTATTATTAATTAGGACAAGGGTGTTTTCATATCATTATCTCCTCTTTATAAGTACAGTCCTTTAGAAAAGCGCTAAAGAGAAATTTCTCGGGGAAGATAATTAGATTTTCAGAGTTCATAATTTCCCCTCAAATCCAGGAAAATCTCCAGGCAAGGAAGAAGTTATATGTATTCTTCTTGCATAGCAGTGTGTAAATGTAACGTTTGTATTTCCCTAATTAATTAATCTCCGTTCTATTTGTATCTGTCTTTAATTAGAAAGCTGAATCTAATTATGTCGCATAATCTTTCATTCAGAGTCTTATTAAATATTGATTTGGAGTAGAGAGAAATAATTGAATCCGTATTGTTTAGTAAGAATTATAGAAATTCGTCAATAAATGGGAAACATGTTTTAAATATTTTCTACTTAGTAATTCTAAATTCCTCGCTACTGACCTATAAATAATTAATTAGTTAATTTAGAATAGAACTTCAATAAATTTTAAAAACAAATGTGAACCCCTTTAAAATTTGTTCAGTTATGCTTTTTTAGAGGGTTTTTTTTCTAAATCATTATGGTATCAGTATGGTTTTTTACCGGGTTTTAGTACTGTTGATGCTTTATAAGAATTTACTAAATTTACTTATAATAGCATAGATAAAAGTAAACAAACAGTGGCAATATTTTTGGATATTTCAAAAGCTTTTGATAGCGTAAACCATAATATATTAATTGATAAATTGCATTCAATCGGTATTCGAGGAACAACACTTGACTGGTTTAGCTCGTACCTAAAAGATCGAAAAATATTCGTTAGTCTAGACCATTTTGAAAGTGAGCTTCTGAAAAAATTATTTTGATTATTTAATTAAAAATAAAATCTGGAGTACCATAGGGATCAATCCTTGGACCATTTTTATTTATTATTTATATTAATGACTTTTGTAAGTTAAAGTTAAATGGAAAAATTATAACATACGCTGACGACACTGTAATTTTATACTCATATCCAAAAAATAAAATTTAGAAAATATAATTAATAATGATCTCTCTATTATAAGAAAATGGTTCATGGCAAATAAATTATCAATAAATATAAATAAGACAAAATTCATCAATTTTAGTATTTATGGCCCGTCAAATATTTTAAAATTATAGTTTCATAAAAAGGAATGCAAAATAGTTGATTGTAATTGTCCCTTTCTTAAACAAGTTTCAAATATCAAATATCTTGGTCTACACCTTGATGATAATTTGAAATGGAAATCTCATGTAAATCATATTTCTAATAAATTACGCTTTATTCTTTATAAATTTTATTATCTAAAAAAATTATAAATAAAAGTTTTTCAATGCAGCTCTACCATTCATGGGTTAATTCAATAATTAGTTACAGTTTTATAATTTGGGGTGGGGACTATTTAGTAAATATAAATCCGATTGTAAAAATTCAAAATAAAATAGTCAAATTTATAAGCAATAATCAAATCCCTAACATAAATACTTATAAAATTTAAGCGTTCTTTCTATTCGTCATTTATTTTTTTATCTTAATACGCAAACGCATCGTAATAGTAATGAAATAAGAAACATAACTTATAACTTGCGTTCAAAAAATAATTACCTAATACCCAAAACACGGAAAGAAATTTTTCACAAAAACTATGCTTACTTATCCCCAAAATTTTACAATATCCTACCTATTCATATTAAAACAGAAATATCTCCATTAAAATTTTTAAAAATATTAAAATTGTTTATATACTCCATAGATAATATCGAGGATCATTTTTGATTATGTTCTCTAGCACTTTATCCCTGAAGCTCACCCAACAGCATCTTCACTTGCCATATTTTTCAGTATTTTTTTCATCTATTTATGTGTATTTTTTTTGTTGTTCTTGTATTTTATTTTCTATGGTAATTTTTTGTTGTATATTGTGTTTTTTATGTTTTTCATTTTATATAAAATATATTATTTCACCTGTATGAGGTTATCTCACCTCCTTGATGATTCAAAAGAAAATGTCTTCCCTTTTTTGTATTCTTTTTATATTCTTTTATTTTTTGTATTCTTTTTGTATTCTTTTATTACAATATTTATTCTTAAACGTAACTTTGATAACTTAGAAAACTGTTATGAGTGCGTTGAAATTGTAGTATTTATAAAAAACAGTTGTTTGATTCATTTAAAAATATGTTGTAGTTATAGAAAAGTAAGGAAATAGTAAAAGCCATTAACGTTGAAAAGTTTTATAAATTTAAATCGTAAAATAAAGGTTATATCCATACATTTCCCAAAAAACTTTAAACGAAATAATTTAAAATTATATTATTTATTGAAATAGCTATTCATGTTTTTTTGTGATACTAAGAATTGATAAAAGTGGCCATACTCATTATCTATCAGGTCCCTCAATATGCATGCCTTCCCTTATTTTCCCCTGAAATAAGCAAGTTTGAAAAATGTTCAATTCCAAATTTATTTACAAACCTTGTTTACTTTTTTTTAAAGATTCAAAGCTGTCAAGAAAACTGTTTTCTCGTTTTAAAAGCAAAAATTTATTTTATGTCCTTCCTACTTAACCCTTAACCTCAAGTACTGAAAATTACATAATAGGTATATTGAGTATTTACCAATAAATTGTTAAATTTTAAGGAATGACATCAAGTTTATTTAAAAGATTCAACAAAGATAACTACTTAGTGTTTTTGCACACAATCAACTGTATCAAAAAACATTTCATTTAAAAAAACTCTCAATTTCCTATTCGGTACTCAATCTTAGATGTATAAACACAAAAAAAACATCACAGTACTCCCCTCTTCTTCAATCCGAAGCCCTTTAATGTAACACCAAAACCGACATCACAGAAAACACACCCAGCTGAGATAGGAATTCCGCCATTTTGTCAACCTTCCGAAAGCGCTTAACGACTGAACAATTCCTCTCAGCATGATAGTGACTCCAATTCGGTGAAAAATTGATTTTCCAGGTGAAAAAGTGACTCCTTCCGATCCTACCCCGGTGGTCGCTCTACCCCCTGTGTTGTCCCTTTCCAGGTGGGTGGAGACACACAAAGATCTTCAAACCTATACCAAGTCGGCTTAGGCGATACAATCTACAGCAAAGGTGACTTTCAAAACTCTTTAGAATTCTTACTTCGGAAAGATAGCGTTGGAAAGGGATAAAAACATTTCCAAGAAAAGATCTTATTCTAAGGACTGTTTTTCGGTTGGTTATATTTTTTCTATGGTATGGAGTGTGTTTAGTGGTATTTCGTTTTGATAGGCTGATGAATATTGACTCAAAAGAAAATTCAATGTGAACTCAATTGGTAAATTCAATGAGGTTGACTTTTGAGGTAAACCTTTTTTTATTTGGGGGGGGACTGTCTACAGATTTTATGAACGAGAGATTATCAATCTTTAAGTTTTATTATTATTTGTTAATAAATGATTTTAGGATGGGCTAAAATTGATACAAATAACTTCTCTCTTATCTTATTTCAAAATTAAGGACTCTCTTATTTTTGTTAATTTGATAATCCTTAAGAAACAATTTTTTAAAAGAACAAATCAAATGAAAATTTATAACTATTTAAGATCCGTATTTTTTAATATATCATTTAGCATTTGGATAAACATAAAACTATTGAAAATGTCTTTGTTCGTATAAAAAAATTTATGAAGTTTCTTTGAAAGAAAAATTAAAATATAATCATGAACTTTCTAATAGAAATTGATATTGTTATACAATTTTTTAAAAAATTAATTTGTTTTAAATTAAAGTTTTAATTTTTTTAAATAATTTCTTTTGTTAAACTTTCAATAAAATTTTGTTTAATTTTGGTATAATAAATTGTATTACACAATATGCAAACATTAAATGTTCGCCTCATTTTCTATCATTCATAGTTTGAAAAGAAAAGACGAATAACTCTCCACACAATTATCTAAAATCAACAAATCAAAACCAGGTTTTGGGAAATTGTTAGTACTGAGGTTGTAGTAAGGGTTCGATGAAAATTATTCCATATTAATCACAGACAAAACTATTTAGGGTTGGGTTTCTTCTACCCCTCCATTTTCCCACGCAGTGAAAACAGTATGCGGTTTACAGCAGTAAACGGGCTTGACCATAAATAAACGGGCTAAACCAAAGTAATAAAATACTAAGCGGTCAGCGTGCCTGGAAGGTTTCCTCACTCGCAGACAAACTATAATGGCAATATTCGATGACCTTACCCATCAATACGACCCCACCCTTCCCATTTATCGCCATTCTCCGTCCTGTTACCAGTTCATTTAAATCTAACCTGTGCGATGGCCTTTTTGCCTCTTCCATCGCCTCCGGTGCAAGCACTTCTTCAAGTCCCCCAACAGCCCACCTGTCACCCCTTGGAGACCCAGACCCCTCCCAACAATGCGATCTGCCCTCGGGATTTTCCGGCCCAGAGCACCCAGATCTGGCCGTGTTTGGACAATCCTGAAGCACCTCCAGCAGCAAACCATTTCACGCTCAATGTAAACAAATAACACTCGGGCAACGTTTTGACAGCTCTCTTTTGCCCCAGCGCTATCATCCCCCACATTGTGCCCCCGTTCATTGTGTGGAGGGGAACGCACAATTGATGCATTTGGGGGAGACAACTGTCAAGGCATAAATGCGAAAAAATCGGAGGGAGGGAGGAAACGCGATTTTTTATAGACATCGGACCCAGGGGGTGGCAGACTGTAGATCTGGACTTTTGATGAGGGGAGGTTGTCTTTGGAACTTTTTATGGGGTGTTTTTCTGGGAGGCATGGCGATTTTGGTTTCGGTTCTTTGTGCTGTGGTGGATTAGTTTTGATTGTAAGCCGTTTAACTGTGATATCATAATAATATTCTGATGGGGGAAATGGCAGATGCGGAAAGGGAGGGTGACATAATATGGTTTTGGGAGTTCTTTCAGCGCATTCAGGTATAAGTTTTCATATCTCATTCATTGCTGGCAAAAAAAATCATAAAGAATTGAGGGGAGCGGTGCTTTGAAGTAAATAAAAATGAGGTTTTGAATAAAGTGTACTGAAAAAGAATATTGTAGATGAGGAAAGATAGTGTGCATGGCATGTTATCTGATTATATTCTTAGAATCTGATCTTGTTTAGAATTATTTACTCTGATCTGAAGTTTTCTATTGGCAGTCCGGTGGGGGTTTGCCATTTATTTTTGGTACTTGATTTTTATATTCATTCTTCATTTTTATGAATATCCCCTCGATGTTCTTAATTTCTAAACTCTAATTTTTTTTAAGATTTTTAATAGCTTGCGTCTTGCTAGCTGAAACGCATTCTCCTGAGGCTTGTGTGTACCAAGAAACTTTTCTTGTATCATTTTAAATAGGGCACGGCAATATAATCACTCACTTTCGTAAATTTACTTACAATATGAATGAATCATTAACCATAAACACATGATCCTCAAGTGGCGGGGCTTATGTGATAAAAATAACTCCCCACTGAGATAACATTTCAGTACATGTCACCTCATTGATATTAATTATTATTTTCTTAAGAGCGATATGAACACCAACAGCTTTTCAACATGGAAAAAAACCTATCAATATCATCATAAAAGCTCGGTCTCTTCTATTAAGATAATTTAATTCAACGACCATAATAGAACACCACAGGTATATAATATGGAGGGCTCAGAATTAAAATGGACCAAGTCCACTTTTGTCATTTTTGAGTTGGCAACGCTATAACATGCACCAACTATGTAAAATTTAAGTGCAATAGTGAACCAAGTCCTAGTTCTGATGATATCCGCTTGGCAGTAGCAAGTTCTGTTTCGTTAACATGTAATTTTGCTATGAAGCTTTAACTTTAAACGTCTGTAGCTCAAAAGTAGCTAAAGTGGACTTGGTTCATTTCTATTCTGAACCCTCCATATTACCTGTCAAAACACGTACTTCGTCGCTCCTCCCCATTCATATTAACTAAATGAGATATCTCCCTGGAGGACACAAAAGACAAGAGCCAAAACGGGCGACACACCTTTTGTGTCAGTTTCTGCGCTCGCTCAGCTGTCGCAGTGTCAACAAGGCCTTTTCAGCGTGGCGATGGGTCACTTTTTTCGCGAAAAACCGAAACCTGGAACAACGGTTGGAGTCGTGACCAGCTATTTAGCGAGACAGATTTCGCCGAGGATCAGTGAACCTCTCTCAGTTCGCTTCGACCGACAGAACCATCAGCTGGACTATAAAAGCTGATCTAGCTGATGGCTGTTCAAAATCACTTGTTTCTGTATTGCTGAAGCGATAAGGGTTAGTCAGTTCTGCCATACAGAACTTTCTGTTATCAGTTTTACTCAGCGAAAGTGGGTTATTTTAATATGAAGGAGAAAGTAATCTAAAAGAAACTAATTGAGAGATTACCAATTTTTCACCCGTGGGGAACATTTCTTTTATGATATTACTTTCAACGAAGCCTAATTTCCCCTTGTAAAAATTTAGGAAATAAATTATTAAAAGTCGGGTAATTTTAATACATTTTATTAATGGTCTACTATTACTATACTTAGTTTAAACCTCTCCTATACAATGATTTTAACTGATCGCTGTAGAACCACATGATATTAACCGATGATCAAGTCAACTTCAACTAATATCAACAGATACTATATCCTAGATTTAATATCATCTTGATATCAGGTTACATCGGTTAGTATATTATGTGCTAGATTTTTTTTAATAAATATTGAGTTCAATTTCGTTTGGAATCAAATCTTGGCAAAAGATGGGTCAAAGAGATGGGAATAGAAAACCCATAAAATATTAAACAATGGATTTGTACGAAGTTTATTAGGAATCTCAAAATTAACGAAATAACGCTCTATTTTACAACTATTTGTTTCATATAAACAGAGTAGGTTATATAAACTCTCCATAAGCTAAAACAACTAAAAATTATTTAAAAGACCTTTCACCACATCTTCCTTTTATCAAAAGAGAAACACGCTTCTTTCAATCGATCCCAGCAGACCGATAAGACATTTTTTTTCCAGCTCGAGAACCAAACGAACTTCTATCGTCCCCATCTCAGGGACTATTTCGAAACAAAATGAGATTACATACCTTCGTGACAGATGTCATAAGACGAAGGTTCAATGCTGTCATTACTACCGTCATTTAATCCGGCCCACGAAATTATGACTTCTATCTTCTATCAATACAATCGCTTAACAAAACAGATCCTATTGTTGTGGGGATGGAAACAGAAAGTGCTTCCTATATCTGTTAATAAGGATTGCTTTTGCGGTGATGGGAGTTACGCAAAGATCTGTTAGATTCAATATATGCTGTGTCTTTTAATAAGTATCCGATCATTTGTAAAAAGGATATGGAAGGGGAGTTCTTTAACTTTGCTACTTATACTCTTTCATGTCCATTGTGTAGCCGGTGTGTGTTCCTAGGTGTTTAGGTAGGTAACGTAAAATGGGATAACTTTTGGCACAAATGGAGTGGTTTTTCACATTAAAAGCAAATAAAAGCTCACAAAAAAAATTTGACAGGGTCAAAGTTGGTTTATTTTATTTTTGACAAGTTCAACCGTTATATAAACTTTTTTTCAAAAAGTTGATTTTAGTTTAAAATTTTTTTGAAATTTTGGACAAAAGTTACCTTAAATTGGGGTAACTTTGGCCCAGATCTCAGAAACCAAAAATTTAAGGCGTTTTGTTAGTTTTTGCCAATGCTGTGCTGATGTTTATACCCCATGTGTCGCTAAGAATTGTCTATATTAATAATATCCTATTGGAAGTTAATTTAAAGCTTAATTTATGAGAAATCAATCACTAAAAGTGTTTTCTTATGCAAAACTGATTTCATTTTAATTTTTAAATTTTTTTTAAAGAATCCAAATTGATAAACAGTATTATACTGTATCTTAACATCCTTGGTATATATTTTGATGAATTGATTGTCTATATTGTGAACAATAGTAATCCACCTTTAGAACAATATAACTTACAATTCTATGTGTGGAACAAAATCGATTTCACAATAATGATACCATCGTCGGACAATGTTTGAAGAAATTCCATTTTTCAATGCATTTATATGATATGGGAATAGATTCTTAACTAGAGACTGAAATTATTCTTAAGAGTAAATATTGCATTTATTTTTCCTCCTTCCAAGGCACTATATAATGTAAAAGAACGGTATAAAATGCATTAGCCACCGAATTCTCTTTTTCGTCCATTTCTACACGCGAGCGCCGTTCTCAATAAATGTGAGGCAATCTTTCTTGAATTCCAAGTTTTAAAACTTCCGACAGAACCTTTAAAATTATAGAGGTTGACTGATACGCACATTTCCTTGGCACAGCACATGGAGTGAAAAATAAGAGAAAAGGCACTGAAGGTTACAAATGGCCTTTCTCGGCATTTGACTCCCGTTGCCGTAACATTTCCAAGAAAGTCCGGGGAAACGGACGAAGAAAAAAACAGCGATAATACCGTTTCTTAAAGTCTGCAGCACTTTTTTGTGAAGTCTGGAGAGAGGCAGCTGGGAAAATCATCACTTATCCCTGATAAATAGATTTCTATTCGATAAAAATCCTCAGAGGGGGAGGAGAGAAAAGGGAAAAACACTCCAAAACATAAAATCATTTCACAAGGGGCGACTAGTGCAAAAATCCTGACCATAAAGTTGCACTCTGACGTGTGATATTAGAGGAGGTGATAACCCGGGTGTTTTCTGTTAAAATAGGATGATGGATAAGACTCGGAATTTTCTCGGTATCGGAATTCTCATTAATCGAAACCGATGCATCATCTGTAGAGCGATATTTTTCTGTACATGTCGCGACATAAAAACGTGATGTCAGACTTCTGACTGTAGTATGTATCGTATATTGTTTCTCGACCGATAGTTCGTAGAAGTGGAGTAATATTACATTGGGAAATGTATCAATTGATGCCAAAATGACGAAATATTAAATTTAGACGCATATCTTTGCATATCATCTTGCAATTTAAACAATTGTTATTACACAGGGGTTTTTCCAATTCCTTTATGACTTTTTAAAGGTTCGGCGAGGTTCGGAAGATAAAAAAAAGCTTGAGAACTAGTGGCATATGTGTTCTAAGCTCTAAGGTAATGTAATCTGAGTAGATTATCAAAATTTTACTTAGAGTAAAATTCAGATAGGATTTCCTTTACGGTACCTAGATGGATTAAAATTTATTTTAAAATGATTTGAGCAATTTTGGTTGATTTTGAGAAAGTGTTGTGAAGCATTTAAGATCAGAATTCATTTGATGTTGAGCGCGAAAGTTTGTCAAAGCAAATAAAAAGTTTCTCTCCTTGAGTATAAAAAAATAGTGTTAGATTTGGAATATAAGTTATTTTTACTTAACAGGAAAGTTGACCTTAAGAACTTAGTTAAATAGCTAAGTTTTTTATTTGTATATTGTTAATAAAATATTCCTGTTATACAAAAAATAATTACGAATATAGCAATATTCTAATGTGTTGGGTATGAGGGTAAGGAAATTTATATTCAACTCAAAAAGTATTATTTAATTAAAAGTAAGCTTAAAAAAGATACTTGACTCGTTGGAAGTTTATATTTATTAATTTAAGGAGGTCAAAAGTAACAAAATTTCTCAAAACCATAAATTTTTTACTTAAAGTTGAGGTTTGTCCCAAATTTTTAAATAAGAAAAGACTATTATATCTAAATTGTTTCAAGAGGGCCAGTGTATTTATATAAATACTACTACTTGGGTTAACATTATTTATCCTTATCAGTATGAAATTTTTATTAATGCACACTGCACATATTCAGGTCGGTATATAATGTTAAAAACTTTTTGTAAAACGATATTCAAATATATCTACCCCTAGAATATCGTGGATCCAATAATTACTGTAAACTTACCAGTTACAGACCTTATTTTTTTAATTAATTTTCTCTTTAAAGTTTTTTATCTAGTATTGTAACTAACTTCCCAACACGTTAACATTTCTAAAAAAAGACTGAAATCTGTCAAAGATTAAAACTTAAACCTCTATTTTGAAGTTTTCTTGCGAATCTTGCCTTTGTGCGGTACATTCAAAATGTTTCATCCGTATGAGTAATGAAATGAATCATTGTATGCAATGCAACATATGCTTATTTCTACAAAACGCCTCGATTATCTGGGTCAAATTATAAGGAAAATCTTTTTACTTTTCCGAGGAAAATAGTATTTGTCCGGAACAATAACCTTTGCCTTCTCGTTCGGGTATTTAAAGTTCCTGGTTGAAGTATTGCACTTATAGGCTCTACAGAAAGGTGATATAGAGAATTAATATCGATAAAAGCTGTCATTGTAAAAATATACCATGTATATTTTGTTAAATATGCATTAATTATAGAATTTATTATTTCAAAAAGTTTTCATGCTTTTTTTGTGTATACCTTAAAGCTTTAATATAATACCTTAAAAGTACAGAATCACTTAATGAAACTTTCCATTTTAGTTTGGTTTTAACTAAATATAAATTATATTTACAGTATTTATTATGCAGGATTATAATAAAAACTAATAACGTGTTGATACAGGATATTTATCGGCTTCAGTTATTAAGATATTATAAAAAATAGTTTATATAGAAAACACAATTTATTCACAAAGTGTTAAGCTATAAACTTGTGTCAAAAACTTTTTCGAAACTTTTATTGCTACAAAATATGGGATCGAAACTAAATCACATTTCAAAAACAGAGTGCCAGGGAAGACGATGTATAATAACCTCATCTTTAAACCTTTCTTATCCTGTCGTGGAGCGAAAAAATTTAATCTAATTGATTCAAGCCACACACAAAAGACACATTCCAATTCTATCACTCCAAGAATTTTAAAAGCAGGTAAATAAATCTCCCCAAAACATCAGCAAACACGAGCCACATCATCCTATTCTGTATTTACACACCTCCGAAAATTTCCCACGTATTTACCACCCATGACCAAAACGTCCCATAATATTTACCCAAATTGTTGACAGCAGCAGAAGTTATTCGACCATCGGGCACATTCTCACCAATCTGACTTACACCTTGACCATTCCCCTACCACACGTGCCCCACAGCAAATCCCTTTACACACCCTTCACCCCCCATTTCGCACTGAAATTTAAATCACTCCCTCCTCGACATCCGGGGGCGCCGGAATAAAAAAAAATAGTTATTTTTTCTCCCCGTCCCTTTTGTGCATTCCGTGAAGCCCATTACCCCACGTCAAGCTCCCCATTGTGACGGGGAGGGGGACGTTAAAAGATTTCCATCATTGCGTTGGCAACGTAAACAAAGGTCTGCAGGTTGTCAAGGAATCTCAAGGTGGGATCTGAGAGTAGGATCTAGTGTAGAAGAGGGGTGATAATAAATTGTGGCCCGCGAGACGCTACAGATAATGTTATGGTCGTAGATAACCAGGACAGGATGTCTAGAGACTAGTTTTTTTGTGGGTCGACGCTTGCTACCAGATTCTTTGTCTTTGTTGGCGCAACAACGTCTACAATAGGAGACTGAATTTCAAACCTGCCTTTTCCTGAAAAAAATAAGGATTTAACTAGTAAATAATTTATCTGATAACTTTTAAAAGTCTTTTACACTCGCTTATAGTAGGGATTTAGATGTAAAAATATATTTTACTCGATTGAGGCATAAATTTCAATTGAATGACTAAAATTCAACTAAAACTGCAACTGATGATAAATCCCTCCATATTTAATAGAAAACTGATTTGAGTTTTTTTAAACTGTACACTTCGTTCTCTTAATTGTGTTATTTCCGTCTATTTTTTTTCTTCCTGTTGTTGTTGTCGTGTGCCACTTGGAATATCCAAGCTTTCACATGGATGCAAGGCAAAGGGGGTGCGGCTCCTGAGAAAGTAAGGCCCATAAATGGCAGGAGTCCGACATTTTTCTTCATTTCAAGTGTCATTGAATTCAATTCAACTGGGGCACCATTGATGTTTTATAAAATCCTAAACATTCATAAATACATAAGATTTATTACTGTGAATACACGACTTAAGCTTCTAAAATAGACATAATATTAATCAGAATATCAAAATAATTCACATCATTTGAAAAGCTCATCAACTTAAGACAACAACAAGACATACTCTTAAATTTCTTTAATTCTCTTTTATGATAGTTAATTATAAATGAATTAATATTTAAAGATTTAAAAGACTCATACCAATTCGTAGCTGTAACGTATAATCAAATTAAGATTTTCTTTATAACATAATGTTGATAGAGATCAATTCTGAGATTTATCTGTGGAGTCTTTTCCACTTCAGGTAAGCTGATTAAGAGCTTTTGGGTATCGATAAAACTGATGCTCGTTTGATGATGATAGCTGGTAGCTGGTAAGCTATAATTAATCTGATTAAATTTGATTTAATAAAGTAACGATATTGAAAGAAAAAGGGTACTTTCTGGGTCCCCAGACCTAAACGCCTTCAAGCACATGTAAGAGCTACTAAATAACATAGTTGACGGTCTGATACCACTTACCAAAAATGACCCAGAGGCTAAAACTTGCCATAAATGATGACTAGACCGATATCCCTCAATAAAACCTTAAAAATGCCATTTAAAGGTAGTACACACGTTTGAAAACATGCGTTGAGTATAGGAATAACAATATTCTTTAGAAAAAACATAAAGTTTCCCATTAAATACCTCTTATAGACGTTTCTGTCACTGCTCCAAATGTGTAATGGAACTCCATTATCAATGGAGGGCCCATTTACCCCCTTAAATTATTGGTAGGAATATTTGAACTCGGGCTCTGTATTCCCACTAGTTGAACATCTTGTGGTATGATTTTCATGTATAATAAATAATTCTACTAGATGTTAGGTTGAAAAAACAGTTCCGTGCTTAACTTTTGGAAGTGAGTGTATTAAGGCAGAGGAAACCTTGCAAGATCGGAAAAAAAATTTATCTCTCTTATAATTTCACCATGGGTGAGAACATGTAAAAAAGGGAAATTTTGAATTGGGTTTTTGTTTTCCATCAGTAAATTTAATAGTTTGGAATTAGTTTTAAATAGATTGTAGAATTTCCAAGCTGAGTGTTTCAAGGAACATAAAACTAACGTCCAATAAAAATTGCTTTGAACCACTCGATTCCTGTAATATCATTTGATATTCCAACGAAAGAGCTCCAAACACACCATGACTAATTACTTTCCCAATTCCTAAATTGATTTACTGCTTCGATTCCTCGAAAACTATCGAATCCTCTGACATGATACCTCCCTGAGTGTTATTTAAAGATAATTGTGCGTAAAACTTCTACTCCAAATTACATACCGTTCCGTTTCTTCTCCGAATGACGCATTCATTCAATTTCGTTTATGGAAGCCCCGATGCACATCACGCTTCCTTCCAATACATCATTCACGTCAGGCGGAAAAGTATCAATTATGGTGATACCCACGCGGTCAATTCTATGTATCAAAAGCATCAGAAACGACTGCTTTGGTGGTGTCACTCTGAGCTTTTGCCGAGAGGCTTCTGCTGTATACACGCAATTGATACCACATAAATGAATGAGATGTTTGGACTTGATAGGCATTGTAATGATAGCGTGATAGAGACACTGTAGGTTGACAACTGGAATGAGATGTCTTCATTCAAAGGTCGGGAAACTTTTGCGAGATGGTATATGCACCACAGAGTGATTATGTAAATGTAAAGTTGAATAGGTTTTGGAGGGATTAGATATTCTTTTATGTTTAATTCGGACATGTGTTTTGCATGCTCCTAGTCTTTCCCTATCGTTCAATCGATATTTTATTCTTCAATTTAATTTCGTTATTAATCGCTTAATTGCCTGAGCCTGGACAAACTTATCATTGTAAGACATTTCTCTCTACTACTAAAATGTTGAGGCCTCTTTGAAAAATGTAGTCAACTTTCATCTACTATAGTGTAGATAAAACTAAGAGATTAAATACTAATTTGCTAATCACATGGAGATTTTTAGGGAACTCTACCTAATTGAGAGCTTTGAGTCCGTAAATATCTCTACTTGGTTTATTTTTATCAAAGAAAGGAGAATATGTATTGTTCTTTCTTTAATGCAGGTTAGAGAAGTTTTCATCATTACTGTGAACAATTTAAAATAAGCTTTATTCGCCAGTCGAAGCTGAGTTACCAGAAAAGTTTGTAATTCAGTGAATTTACAAATTTTAAATGGGTAAATTGTGTTTTTATCATTAATTATCAGCCTTAATCCCTTTTTATTACTATTTTTTGAGAAAATAAGAATTTATTCAAAATTGATGTAGATGATATAGATTAAAAACTGTAAAATGGTTTCATGCTAGGGGGTGTAGCCTTATATCCCCTCTCTTTGGATTTGCCTCTGCTCTTGTTTAGTAACGAATTTTTTATTGAAATTCTTAATACGTGATCCAGTTTCCAAATTTCAGAAGCCACCTTTCTTTGTAATTAAGAAGTATTGGCACAGAAGTTATAATGGGGGACTACCCCTCTTATAAGCTAGTAAATTTCATTAAGTACCTATTGGTTGATGAACTAAATAAATCATAAAGATCATATTTTGTGAGCAGAGCAATAATTCTTAAAGATTTAATAATGGAGACACGGCCGTATTCTGTGCTTTTTGATCAGCGGTTAGACAGCAATCAGAGTAATATCCCCAAAGTGTATCCCCGAAACATTGTACAATTTTTAAAATATTTTACGTGCAAAATAAAACCGTTGCCTTCTAAAAACTTCTTCACAGTCTTAAACGGACGATTTTAGTCTTAATCATTCCACCAATTAGAGTTTGGGATTCCTTCTTTGATTGGTGGTTGACCTCTGATCAAGTAGCACAGAATAAGGCCGTTACGACAGTAGTCACCGGTAACTTGACCGGCGGTTAATTGGCAGTCAAGCTTCTGATTGAAGAAGGAAAACTAGTTTTCCACCAATCAGATGCTTGACTCCCGGTTAATCGCCTGTCAAGTTACAAGGGAATACGGCCTATAATGATTCAAATTTCTAAAGATAGAGAAGATCCAAGAAAGTCTACAAAGAATAAAAGAAAGTCTACGGTCTTCTAAATATGGATACGGCCCCTCTCTGTCGGCAATTGAGCGTATCCTAATGGCAGCAATTAGGAATCCTCTCCGCAGTCGCGTGCTGTCCAGATACGACGATTACATCTTCTCCCAAACACGGCACCCGGAGAAATAAAAGATCGTTTTGCTTGTAGTAGCTACAAAGAAGCTGATGCTTACCTATGGGAAACCTGGTGAAAGGGAGTATCGGAAGCGAGGATAAATGCTAATGAGGGTGTCCTCCCTCCTTCCCTTTTGGATGGGAGGATTAAAGTTTTATTATGGAGAGAGACAAGGGGGTTGAGGAAAGGGATCCTTTTGGATGGGAAGAAATGGTTTTGCGCTGATGTAGCGAGGTTTTCAAAGGGATTGATGGACTGTGTGGAAGGGAAGGGGTATGTGATATATAATAGTGAAATGAATAATTTTTAACCTTCGAAATCATAATTAGGCTAAGAGATTTAGGGTTTGAAATGGAACAAATTGCAAAAGAAGGTTTGTGATGTTTTTTAGGTTTGGGATGATGTGCATGATAACATATCAAAAGTCTACCAAAGTCTGATGGGCGGAACACCGCCATTTTGGCCGCCATCTTGAATTTTCTTAAATAGTAGGGGAAATGGAAATATGGCTCAAAAAACTTCTTATTTGTACAAAATTGAAACTTTTTAAGGTTTATATACGTAAAATAATATTTCTTAAACTAAATTAAATCATAATCATGATAAAATCTGCCATCTAGGCCGCCATCTTGGATTTTACCCTTTATAATAAATACCGCTAAAAATTTCAAATTAGCACCAAATTCAAATCTTTGATATCTTACAAGGAAACATTCTTAGGGTGAACTCACAGAAATGCACGAAAATTTTACAGGCATAAGAAGATGACTCAAACCACTTACTGTGAAAAAATTAGCTGCTGAATTTCAATAGGAGAGGAGTTATTTAAATTTGAAATTTGGGTTCTGAGTTGCCAAACACATTCATTTAGCACCACTTGGCGACTTTCCAATCGGATGGAATGAGAAATTTGATTCGAAGTGTCTAAATCCACGAAAGTTGGCCCGTGCTAAAGTATTAGCGAAATTTGTTAGAGTTAAGTTGTTACTTTCGTGGATTTAGACAGTGCCATAAAATATATAGTTTCCAATGCATTTTTAAAAAATATGCGGCAAACGGATAACTCCTAAAAATTAAATGCTAAATAGATGTTGGATTCTTTTTAATTTGCATATAATTTTGTATTGCTTCATGCGTTATTTATTTTAATTTTCCTTCTTTAATTAATTTTTATTCCTGTTTTGCATTAGATGAACTTTTTTTTATTCGCTCATTTATAAGTGGCAACAGAGAAAACGCGGCCAGTTCATTGTACCATTTGGCGTTCTCTCTGCGTTTCTCGCCTTGTAGGGTTACATTTGGCGTTAAATATGACAATTTTCAATAATTTTTTACAGCTTTTCTACTGTAATTCAGCAGCTAATTTTTTTACAGAAGGTGTTTTAAGTCATATACTAACCCCTGTAAAATTTTCGTCCAATTCTGTGAGTTCATCCTGAGAATGTTTCCTTGTTAGTTCATGAAATATTATAATAAATTTAATTGGTAAACACATTTCCTTCCATAAAAATTATTTAAATCACAGATAACTTAATCGTAAACAATAAAATAATAACTTGCAAAGATTTAAAACTTTCTAAACATCATAATTGACTTAAATAGGCGTAGAGTAAGGTTATTCCGCGTTGGGATGATATTTTTAACAGCATATATAATATATTTCGAGGTCTAATAGGTGGAAGATTGCCATTTCATCCACCATATTGGATTTTCTCACAAAATCATAAACATGTAGATACTGCTGTTAAATATTCAAATTTGCTCGAAATTGGAAATTTTTAAGGAAGTTAGACTAAAAATAATATGTTAATGAATAATAAGTTTTTTCGTAATAAATCCTTTACATTCACTCTGCAGTTCATTTCTTTTAAATCTCTCAACAAGTATGAAAATTCTGTGCTGCCTCTAGAAATTTAAAATGGGAATGTCAAAAAAAAAATATTTGGAGTGGAAATAGTACAATAACTTGCATTTTTTGTTTGATTTTGATAATATATGTACTTCAAAAGTTTAATAATATCAGGGTTTAAAGTATGTGAATTTTATAATGATAAAACCATGTTAATAACAACTTCATTACACTCAAATCTTTAGTATTTGCATTCTTTAAATAATTGCACAAACAATTAAATTCCTTGAATATATGCAATAAATCATAAAACTCCATCATCATACTTCGAATGACGACAAAGTCATTACCTCTTTCTGCAAGCCGTTGAATAAATTAAACCATGTTTACTGCATGGAACACTTTGACTTACAATGTTTTGCATGTAAAGTACATATTTTAATATCAAGAAGAATTGGGAGTGCTGGTTCAAGGTCAGCTAACAATAGGTTTACTTCTAAGTACGTTCCAACCCCATTCCTGGGGGATAGACTTTTACAACCCTCAGTTTTATGGCCCTGGCTTTTTGTGTGGTCAATTAGTGAAGAAAAGAAACACCCTCCTCTGTCGGGAGTGCGAGAGGAAAACCCCCTACATGAAGAAACCATGGCCATAATCTTGAGGGTTGTTAAAGTCCACCCTCACCGGATGAAGAGATGCATTCCCTCTACAATATTTATTCCTTGGAGTCGGGTTGGATCTGTGCCTGTCAGAAAGTCAGCATCTCCACTTGAATGCAAAGTCTAACACTCAATACACTCCAGGATATTGCTTATTTGCTTTATTGGACAGAAAAATATATTTTCATGGTAAGCTTCAATTCATCTTCATATCCATGGTAAATAAACCTTAAGGATAATGTTTTACTTCACTTTTTCTCATGCGAGTCTTTGATAGACGGACTATTTGAATATCCATCAAAAAGCACCACGCAACAGAAGTGCTATACCTTGATATTATGTATTTTGAATATGAATTGCCTATTTCTGATAACTGCGTTTCTGCAGTCCAAGGTAGTTCATATACAATAAAGCACTTCCTTTTAACACACAAAAAAGATCCGATAGAGGTAATAATCCAGATTAGTTATGTTTCATCACTTTGCTTCCTAGCAATTGTCAAATCTGATTTGCTCTTCTAGGGAGTACTGGATTTGCAGACAAAAAAGTTGGAAAGGGGCAGAGTGAAAATGCTCTTTTTGTCTACGTCAATGACATATAAAACAAACTATTCGAAATAACAACTGTGGTTCAATATTAATATCTTTAATATTTTAATGCTGTTTGATCCCATGGTAATAGATTGCAAATTTCGTTTGAAATGATAATTTAAAATGTTGTGTCCACGCATTAACAGGTGAATTTAATTGCCAAATTGTTTAGAACTTTCTACGCTCAAGGTCCAGTGTGAAACCACACCAGTAAATAAAATGCGCATGGATTCGTCATTTGTGAAAGGGCTTCAGTCTATTAAAAATAGTAAGACTTTTTTGGTAACTACGCAATCTAGTCTGTCAGCTATATGCAATTTCTGTGTGATGCTCATTAGTATCGTACGAGACATTAGTGAATTCATGCATGGCTTTGTCAACCTCTGGGGGAAAGAATCGGAGATTGAGATCCATAACTAACGCATCAAAATTTGGAAATTATTCATTGTTATTCATCTCACCTTAACGAGACCAAAAGCCTTAATTTTCATCTTTTTTCAGTCAATAAAAAATGGGTGTTTAAAAGGTTATACACCTTGTATTCAACAAAACATGCTTTAAACATATTTTTAATACCTGTATAAAAATATAGGTCTAAAAATTTAAAATTCAGAAGAAATTTGAAGCTTTTAGAGCCATGTTTGCATTTCTTCCTGAGTGAGAAATTCCATGATGGCGATCAAAATAGCCTATTTTCTCATGAATACTATTAATTACAGAGTTTTTTATAGGGTTTTGAATGTAAAATCCTTTTAAAATTTTGATTTGGCATCATTTTGAAGTTTTTAGAGACATATTTGCATTTTCCTTACTTATTGATAAAATCCAAGATGGCGGCTAAAATGGCTGATTTACCCATAATAACGTTTTATTATATATTATTTAAAACACATAAACGTTTTAAAGTTCAAATTCGTTCCAAATTCAAAAATTTGACAGCTAGAGCACTTTCTTACATTTTGAGAAAATTCAAGATGGCGGCCAAAAGGGCGGTGTTCCGCCCATCAGACTTTTGTAGAATTTTGGTATGTTATTATAGACTAAATATCAAGTCAGAAAATCCTTATTTTAAATCTTTTACTATTAGTTTGATGCTTAGAAAACATATTGAAAATCTTTTAACCACTTGTTTCACATTTTTTAATGTGTTAACTCATTTATCTACATTTTAAAGACCTTTTACTGAATTAAATATGTCTTAAAATATATTTTGTAATGCCTTCTTAGGAATTTAGGTCTTAAATGTTCAAATTCGGAACAAATTTGAAGTTTTTAGGGCCATATTTGCATTTCCCTACTTTTAGAGATATTCCAAGATGGCGCCCAAAATGGCGGTGTTCCGCCCATCAGACTTTGGTAGACTTTTGATATGTTATCATACACATCATCCCAAACCTAAAAAACATCACAAACCTTCTTTTGCAATTTGTTCCATTTCGAGCCCATTTTTGCCTTAAATCTCTTAGCCTAAATTGTTTAATCATTGTTCATTTTCATCGCAAAAGCTTGAAACTCATAAGAGACAAGGTTTGACAGTTTTTTACCAGAACGGTTTTAAATTAAATGTAATTAATTTATTGATGTGTAATTGTATACTCTCTACGCCTTTCACTCTCTTTATACACATGTTATTCTCAAATCTTTAATCTTGTAATTATTTGGTACTTTTTAAGAAATAAATTTATAACAACAAGACAACCCTCACAAAAACCAATCTAATATAAGTAACATCAAGCATTGGGGAGAATCACGATCAGTAAACGGGAACCTAATGCAGTTCTTCATAAATTACGAGCGCAAAGAGAAGTAAATTAGAACCGATCCGTACTCACTGACAATCGTTATTTGCTCCTTTCATATTCCGCGTGACTATCAACGCGAAGAAGGACGTTCTTACCTGCGGAGAAAATATCCAATATAAATGCAACTTTGTTCTTATCTTATCACGATCTCGAAGGGACACCCAGACTATTCAAATAAATAAAATAGGAGCTGTTTGATCACATGTGTTTACCTAATAGAAAAACATTTTGTTGAGAGTACGAAGAATCTTATAATGATGCCAAAACAGAATATTGCATGTATCTTATTGACTTTATGGCACTCTCTGCAAGTAGGATCGATATTTTACAGGGTTTCATGAAGTATGGTATTATTTAGAGAATTCTGTTAATTAGTTTTTCCATCAAATCTTAATTACATTTAATTATCTTGGATAGTTTAAAACATTTTGCATTCAGATACCAATTTATTCATTATTTTTATTATTGAATGAAACCTGAATTAAAGCTCCTTCCTCTTTAGTGTAGGATTAATTCATGAAAAATTGAAAGAAAATACCGATGAAATTAAAACCTGGAAACGAGGCAAAAGAAAAAGGGAAATTAAAATAGTGGAATCTACAAAAAAATTTTAATTTAAAAATTAAGGGTTTAGTATTGGGCACTATATTTTTCACATAAATGAACTTTGTGGGCATTGTATGTAATCTGTAAGGATTGTTGGTGTTTTAACATGTGTAATTAAAAGATGGTTCTTTTTCCTTTTCAATTAAAAAAATACTCCTATTTATTTTCCTACCCCTGAAACACTATTTTAATTTTCTGTCGTCCAATTATAATAATTAATTAATAGTTAATTTTAATAATAATTTAATAATAATTAATAGTTAATTTTCTGTCGCCTAATGACTCCTGTTTTATTTTTGAAAAGTAATATTTGAAACTATTCCTTAGTTTTGTATCTAAAAACTTAGTTTACTTTGATTTCATTATAGAAACTCAATGCAAAATCTTACATTAAGAGATTATTTCAAAGTAAAGAATCTTTCTTTGCTCATACTCGATCCACACCTTTTAGTCCTTCGCAGAAGAGGTGTCCAAAAGAACCTTTTCGAACCCACTTGAATGCTCACCTCAAGAGAGGGACTTTCAACCCCTCCCCTTCGGTCCAAGCCAGCGACCACTCCACGCTCTCTTTGTCCCTTCTCTCACTCCCCAAACCCCATCCCCACCTCCCCATCTATTCCATTATCGTCCTCACAATTCTGACTCGCGCTTCTCCTCTCTCTCGCCAGGTGTCCCACCTTCCGCATGCCACCCCGCCGCGCCGCCTCGCCATTCGCCGACGCTGCCGTGACGTCAGCGGGGACCCCGAGCGGCAGCCAGGACGGAGGAGATTCCCCCGCCACTCGGCTGTGACTGCCTCGCGGACTCGGAATACATCTTCGGCCGGAACCGGCGAGTCCATCACGGCATGGTGGTGAACCCAACTTGGAACTGGATCTGAAGGATTAAAACTTACGCAATGCCATACGAGATGTGCGCGGAACTGAAAGTGATTGTGTTGCTAGTGGTGGTGGGGATTGTGGGTGGTCAGATGGAACGCTGTGAGGAGATCACCATCCCCATGTGCAGGGGGATCGGGTATAACTACACGTCGATGCCGAATAAGTTCCACCACGACACCCAGGAGGAGGCAGGGCTGGAGGTGCACCAGTTCTGGCCTCTGGTGGAAATCCACTGCTCGGACGATCTCCTGTTCTTCCTGTGCTCTCTTTACGCGCCAATCTGCATCGAGGATTACCAGGGACAGCTGCCGGCCTGCTACTCTGTGTGCGACAGAGCCAGGGCTGGTTGCGCCCCCATCATGCACAAGTACGGTTTCGTGTGGCCGGAGAGGATGAACTGCGACGACTTCCCCAAATACGGCGACCAGGAGCACCTGTGCATGGACGCCAAGGAAGGCGCCGGGCCCGAGAACAGCGAGTACAACAGCAACAAGCAGGAGACCAAGCCGGTGAGGCGGCCGCCTTCCTACAGGGGCAGGAACTCCAAGTCCAGGGACCGGCACGACCAGATCGTGCCCGGGAACATCTCCCCAGGGATGGTCACCCCCGGAAGCATCGAGGGGGAGTGCAAGTGCGAATGCCGGTTCCCGATGGTGCCGCTCGTGGACGCTGCGGACCGCAAGCTCTACAGCAACGTGTCGACGGGTGGAGTCCCGCACTGCGCCAGGCCCTGCCGAGGCACCTTTTTCAGCAAAGAGGAGCAGACCTTCGCCGCTTTCTGGATCGGACTCTGGGCCATCATCTGCTGCGTTTCGGCCAGCATGACGGTGCTGACCTTCCTCATCGACCCCTCCCGGTTCCGGTACCCGGAGCGGCCCATCATCTTCTTGTCCGGCTGCTACCTCATGGTGTCCATCGGCTACCTGGTCCGCCTGGGGCTGGGCCACGAGGCGGTCGCGTGCGACGACCAGATCATCCGCTACCACACCACGGGCCGACCCCCCTCCTGCACCATCGTCTTCCTCCTGGTGTATTTCTTCGGCATGGCCAGCTCCCTCTGGTGGGTGATCCTCACGCTCACCTGGCTGCTGGCCGCCGGGCTCAAGTGGGGCAATGAAGCCATCGCGGGGTACTCCCAGTACTTCCATCTCGCCGCCTGGCTCGTCCCCACCGGAAAATCCATCGCCGTGCTGGCCATGGGCGCGGTGGACGGCGACCCCATCGCCGGGGTGTGCTCGGTGGGCAACCAGAACGTGGACCACCTCCGCTGGTTCGTCATCGCCCCTTTATGCGCCTACCTCGTCCTCGGCACGTCCTTCCTCCTGGCCGGATTCGTCTCCCTCTTCCGCATCCGGAAGGTGATCCGGCAGCAAGCGAGGGCGAAAGCCGACAAGCTGGAGAAACTCATGATCCGCATCGGAGTGTTCTCCGTCCTCTACACGGTGCCGGCCACCATCACCATCGGCTGTTACTTCTACGAGCAGCACTTCCGCGAGGCCTGGGACCGGCGCCACAACTGCACCTGCGAGGAGCCGGACGCCCCGAGGCCGGACTATTCCGTCTTCATGCTCAAATACTTCATGTGTCTGGTGGTGGGCATCACCACCGGTTTCTGGATCACCTCCGTCAAAACGATCGAGTCGTGGCGGCGGAGACTTTGCTCCAAGAGAGGCGGCGGGCCCGGGTCCGTGTCCCAGAGGACCGGGACTCCGGGAGGGGGTGACCTGCTGTACGGTCCCAGGACGTTCAAGCCCCTCAGTCCGGCCAGCCACGTGGGGGGGCACGTTCCTTCCAGCTGCAAGCAGGTGCCGCTCTCGCACGTTTAGACTCTTTTCTACGGAGGGAGGTAACGTTGACGTTTTCATTTCTCTTCTTCTTCCATCGCCCGAGACTTTTTAAATTGTGTAAATTTGGTGTACATAGGAGAAACGACGATGTTCTTTTGGAATACATAAGTGGTTTGATGAGGAACTATTGAGAGAAGTGATTTCTTAAACGGGTTTCCGAAACGATAGCGATATCACCCTAAGTACCATTCTTAAGTTCTATATTTCATAAATTTAAGTATACTAATACGTAAGTAAATGAAATTTTAACCTTGGATATTTTATTAAGTTACTATGCCTATTATTAATCTGATAGTATAAGCTCTTTGTGTTAAAGAATAAAAAAATTACACTTTTCATTTTTTTAAATATCGATGGGTAAAAAGAAATAATGGATTTCATATACCATTCAATCCTTTGTTTTATATTAGTTTCAACTTCTAACAATAATTACATAAATACTGTTACAAAATTATTTTAAATTTTATGAAGGAATTGCACCAGATTAGTATATTTTTAAATGTGAATATAAAAAACCCATCATCGTAGATCTAGTCACCATCTTAATGAAAAGATTACTAATGACTAGTACTTAATTGAAATCACTTCTGCATTAACTAAGCCACCATCTGGTAGAATATATTTGACAGGGGAGCAGCTGATTATCAGCAGATGTCCAACAAGCCAGTTATGTTTCATCATCATCATCACGCAACATGATTTGTACAAAGAAAATTGTCTTTTCAAGTGCCATAATAAGACTGATTTTAAATTTGTATATTGGAAGATCTCTGCAAAATCTCTGCTTCCCGTGAGTACTCATACTGGTCACATAATAAAGGTGTTTAAGTTCAAATCAAATCAAAGTGGAGGTGTAATCAAATTACACCTGTCAGTATACGTATCTTTAGTAGCCCTGTTTAATTACTCTAAAAAAAATTTTGCATTTATTTTATAGAGAAGGAGGCTTGCCCTTCGCATAAGCTATTGTGGAGATGCATACTTTACGATTGTACAAATTTGTATATAGTGTAGATAATTTCTCATGAACATTATAGTGGATACATAATTATGTTAGGCCAAAAGCTCTCATCATGTCCACCTCTTTGGAAGAGTTACAAGAAAACTTTTCTCACTGAGACTTTATAAGCACATATATGCTGTAGCTCGCGAGTCAGACTTCCTGTGAATCACATTCTATATTGCTTGGCATCAGAATACCACCTAAAATTGTGCATTTTTACTTATACTTTGTTTCACTAACCCCAGATCAAATTGGTCAAGGGAATAATTTTTTATATCATAAGACATCATACGTGGTTCCTTATAGATTGATAACTTAAGTTTAAACTATCACTTTTGTATAAGAAGAAAAAAGGGATATAAATTTAGGGGGCTTTTAATCGAAACCACACATAAATTTTGATTTCAATGAAATGTATTTTATTTTAAATATTCCCAAAAGGGTTTTGTTACAGTTTTGATTAATAAAACACTGTCTGGTATCCGAATAACTTTGTGTAATTGCTTCAATATCCCTTGTATTAGATACCTTTCAAAAACCGGCTCGAATTTAGTTAAATCCCTTTGTTGTCTAGAGATATCTCCCACGTTTCCAGACATAAACGCCATACAGATGTTTTATACATTGTATCGCGGTTGTTCCCAACAATCCCGTCATATCACTCTTCTTCGCTAGAATGTGCGCATTTATTTCCCTCTTATTCATATTTATGTGGCATTCTGATCTCAAGGTATTCAATTTCCCTTCCTAGTGCACACACTAAATGTACCCGTTTCTACGTTTGTTATGACACTATTTATGACAGGGGAGAATAATCTCCTATCGAGAAAAACCACGATATACGTATATTACTCGTTGCAGCAGCAGCAAAAGCGAGAGATTTGTTAGTCGTTGTAAATAGGTCTTTTGCTACACGCATTTCTTAGTAGCTACTACTACTACTACTACTACTGGAGTCAGCAAATGTCTTGTTGCTGTGTTTTTACATATCACGTCCTCTACGTTAATCCAGTCACTTAGGTGTTTGCTCACTGTTTTTTCTTTCCACTGTTGTATGTCTGTCCACGGTGCTCCGAGTTTTATCTGGAACACGTTCAAACGTCTCTGCCATTATGTTGAGTTAAAAACTGTTAAAGTATTAAAAAACGTTTTGAATTTTTTTTTGTGATCTGTGTATTTGAAGCTAAACTTACTTGAACTTAGACTTACAATCATCCAAATCGATTAATAAGTTTAGTTTTAAAAGACCACAGTATTTAATTTGTATTTTACTTTTCAAATAATCTTTACTATAAAGAAAACATTTCTTATGTAATAGTTCTTATAGTTAGTTTCTTATGTAATGTTCTTAATAGTTCTTAGTTAGTTTCTTATGTAATGTTTCTTATGTAATCAAATACATTTTAATGCATTCTCAACTTTTTTCAATGCCTCTAGGAAAGTTATAAAACCATATATTAATTAACATTTTAAACTTAATTTTCCATCTCTTATGCATCAGGATTTTTTAAATTATATTCGTTTAAAGCCTCCATCCTTCTTTATTATCAAGACATTTTTATTAAAACGAGTAAATTTATGAAAAATACTTTTTCTTCAAAAATTTTTGAAGAACACGACTACGATATTTTAAAAGTTGGATATTTACTACCTAAAGAAATAATGGGGTCCCGACAAAGATCATGAAATCTTCTAATGTAAATAACCTGAAAAGGATCGGATATGAATATAAAGATTCGTCAAGTAAGCATTACTAGCAACACTTTCTAAACTTTTGGGGAAACAAATCTATCCTAAGGTAACTCCTCTAACCGATTATATAGCTAGGCAGCTGTTCAATAACTAGTCGGAAAGTTGGATTATCCCCATATAACTTAAGTTCCACGCTTCTACGATCTTTAAAGGAAACGATAATCCCAGCTTAAGTTAAGGCTTTCTATTCTACGGAAATTTTTCGCTCCTTTTCAGAAAGTGTTAACGACGAAAGGAGTTTGACCTTGCCGGACGTCAACCTCAAATCTCGTGGATGGGTTTGTGCGTCCATTAAATTCTAATAAAGTGTAGAAGATAGATGTCATTAAACTATTTTTGAAACAGAAATGACTATCTGCTTCTGATTTCAATTTGATGACTTCAGTTTTCAATTTATGTTAGAGGATGAATCTAGTGGAAGAGAATCAAATAGTAATTAAGAAAAGATTAGGGAACCATTAGTAACTATGTTCCGAATTCGACGTCCTGCGTTTGTCCGGGTTAAAATGTTATTAATGAGAAAGAATTTATCATTCCGATGGATTAGAAGATAGAATGCGTGAGAAATCTTCATTTTTTTATACTGTTCGAAAGAAAAATTATTAAATAGCAGTTTGTGTTTTTGCAAATGACTAAAATTTTTAAGATTAAAGGTTTAGGAGTCGATGTTACAAACTCGTTTCAGATTATGTATTTACAAAGTTATTTTAAAAACGTCTGTATTACTTTATTCAAAATCATATACTATTCACATACTTTCAAGGCTTCAAGTACTAAATGTAATATACTTTCAAATACCGACTTCTAATTCATGTACTTGAAAATGTAACATAGATCACAACCTAAAACAATTAAGTTAAACATTTTTCTGGATAAAATTCTGTGTATTCATTTGTTTTTAAAACAGTCGACTCCAATTATTGTTATCACTTTTGTCCAAGAGTAGATTGATAACAATATCCAATTGATAATTATAAGTAATTTGTTGCTAAAAAGTTTCAAACAACTCGAGTGTTTGCTTTAAAATCAAAACTATGTTGTCTTAATTAAAGTATTTAAAACGATGTAAGTATCATTTTTAAAGAAAGATATAAGAGTGGAACGTATAACACTAATAAATTAATGACTCGTTTTGTATGATTATGTATTAAAATTGCCTTTCAAACGGGGAAAAGGAAGGTTTTAGGGGATTTCACAAGATTTTAATAATATTAAGCGATATATGGAGGGTTCAGAATAGAAGTGAACCAAGTCCACTTTAGCTACTTTTGAGCTACAGACTTTTGAGCTCATAACAAAATTATCTTTTAACGCAACAGAACTTACTGCTCCCAAGCGGATATTATCAGAGCTAGGACTTGCTTCATTATTGCACTGAAATTTTACATAGTTGGTGCATGTTATAGCGTTGCTAACTCAAAAATGACAAAAAGTGGACTTGGTCCACTTTAATTCTGAGCCCTCCATAAATTGATCCAATAAAACGATACATTTTGCGTTAAGTTAAATAGGACTGTGGTTAATTTTAATAACATCATACGAGATTGATAACATTAACCTTGACAACAATAAGCGGAGTCGACAGTAGTTTAATCCATTAAAACCAAGACGTTTGAACGTGTGCATCTAGTAAGACTCATGATGATGATGATGTATCAAAGAAACCAACCGAATTACAAAAAGCTTCGATGCCATAATTTTCTATATATTTTGTACAAAGTGTTACGATGCCTGTGTATCGACGAAGGATGTTTTGTTGTCTATTCATAGTAGTACGAGCCTTTTCGTATTCTGTGTCTTGTTAGCTGTTTTTCATACTTTCTCTGTGTTGTACAGTCAGATGATTATTTATGCTTGTTCCTGTACCTTTTAGTCATAAAAGAGATATATTATAAATATATAAATATAAAAAATATTGAAAGATAAATTTGCTTTTGTTTTTTGTTATTATTTTGTCTTTATGTTTGTTTGGTAACACACAAAATCTATTAATTATCTAAGCCCATATAAAAATATTTATTTTGAGTTTATTTATGTATAGGTTAAAGTAAGGTTTGCTGAGTTGAATTCATTTATTCTAGGTTAAATCATGTTTAGCTTATCAATTCTCGTATGCTTCACTTAATTATTAGCATTCTTTGAAAACACACACAAGAAAGTTTAATTAAACTTGAAGTATAGTTGTAAGTTAAACTATTTAATTAACTACACTAGCGGAAATAAAAATCCCAACACCAAGAAGGAAAGGAGATATCAAAGTCAAATTTATTTCTATGATTGCACATAGTATCAATGTGAATTACTTTAAAAATCAGCCTTCCTGGATGTTAGGGGGCTGAGAAAATCGGTGAGGAGTGTTGTCTCCATAGGTGTCCATTACCGCCGTCACACGACATGGTATTGAGTGTCAGGGGCTCTAAATGACTTTTAAGGGATTGGAGGACCATGTAGCCTCCTCAGGTAGTCCAAATTCATATGGTGCTCTAGCGGACGTAGCATATCGGGCTAGGGGATTTCTCCTCTTTCTCCGGACATGTTTTGTGCGCGTTGGTTCTTACGAACGGATAGGCCAGGGTAAAAATGCAACCTAGGGGGTTAAGAAGAAAGCTTGGACATTGCATACAACATGTGGTTGTGCATGTTTCTCTTGAAATTTGTCCCCAGGACTGGTCTGAAGGTAAGAACGGACAACCGGCTAAAAAACCTCAATGAAGCAGCTCCGGTTGGCCAAAATACCGGTAGATCATACTGAGAACAAGCGGCAGTGGGATGGATGTCGTTTGCAGTACTGCGGATTGTCCGTTCGGTCCGCATAGCTTCTTACATCTTTGTCAGTAAACAAGGGGCTGAAAATGGGCATTTCTGTTTCCAATAGTGCACGGAATAAGGAAATGAAAATCCCAATTTCATGACATTGTGTTTATGAGAGAATCCTGATTCGGTTTGGAGCACCATGACGGTTGGGTATGAGTTTGAAGACACAATGGAGAGAGCGCACTCAGCTGATGATTTTCTAATCATTTCACAGAGGGGTGAGGCAGGGTAACGGAGTGGGGATGCATTGGATTCCATTTCTGCTACTCCTGAGTATGATTCACCAGTGCTTTTTCCAACCAGAGCTGCGTCATTGAGATTTTGCAGCCGGTAGACCGTCCTTACCTTCAGACCTGTCCTGGGGACAAATTTCAAGAGAAACATGCACAACCACATGTTGTATGCAATGTCCAAGCTTTCTTCTTAACCTCCTAGGTTGCATTTTTACCCCGTCTTTCCTGTTCTCTAGAACCAACACCCACAAAACAGGTCCGGTCAATGAGGAGAAATCACCTAGCCCGGTACGCAACGTCCGCTGGTGCACCATATGAATTTGGACTACCTGAGGAGGCAACATGGTCCTCCAATCCCTCAAAAGTCATTTATAGCCCCTGTCACTCAATACCATGACGTGTGACGGCGGTAATGGACACCTATGGAGACAATACTCCTCACCGATTTTCTCGGCCCCCTAACATCCAGGAAGGCTCATATTTTAATCAATTCACATTAATACTATGTGCAATCATAGAAACAAATTTGACTTTGATATCTCCTTTCCTTCTTGGTGTTGGGATTTTTATTTCCGCTAGTGTATTTAAAGTATAATTTAAATTAAATTAAACTAACTGCACCCATTTGTGCATTATTAAGTAATTTTGATTATTTTAGAAGTAATTACAACCACATTCCAACTTTTAACGTTTTTTTTAGCATTCATAAAATATAAATTAAATAAACTAAATACATAAATTCAGAGTAATAACAATCATCACAGTAGTATAAGAATGTCTGAATTTCATTCATGTGTGGTTATCTTTTAAATTTCCTCCCCGACACTTTGTTGGTTTTGTTTTAAGGTTGTTAATTAAAATTAAATTAGTTTGAACACTTTAGTTAACGTTAAGTATTCATTTACTTGGCGAAGTTTTAAATTGATCTGATGATCCTTTATAACGGAGGATATGGTTACCCAGCAATCAATCAAAACAATCACTATGTTTAAGAAGCCTTCCTGTTTCACAGAACTAACTCAGCATTTAATTTAATTTCAGCATTTAATTAAACATTTTAAAGGTTTTTTTATCTTGTGAACAATTTAACTTATAGAAAATTTTTCATTATTGGGGAATCTGAAGTTTGTGATGGATGAAGATGTGTTTTAATAATTTTTTGAGTACTCTTAATGGAAGAAAAAATTAAAACTTTTTATGGCATCTTTACAATGCACCTTTGTTTTAACCATTATAGCCAAGAATACCAAAAGATCGCAAAATTTTTATAGAGATATTAAATTAATCTCTATAAAAATTTTGCTTATTAAAAATACAAAAAGGTGTGAAGCTGTTTTTTAAAAAATTATGTTCTTGCTTTGTTCTTTTCTTGAAATCTATCTTACCTTACCTAAATCCAATTGATTTCCATCAACATCGAAATCAAAGCTCTATCACCCTCCTTCAGGAACTCGACAGAATTATATCCTAAATCCACATAAACCTTACAAAATCCCAACCGAGCTCTATCTAAAACCCTCAAAAAGCAGTCGTTTTCAGGTCACAAATTCATCCATCATCCGACACAAACCCCAAAACCAAAAAAAAGTTTATTTCTCCAACTCCGCTTCATGCCTGGAATTTTTCAAGCGCTGATATTAAGTGAGGTTGCTGGAACAAGCAATTTGCTTGATGTAGAGTCCGTTTCTGAGGACCTAAATAGCTAACGAGCCTTCTTTTCCTCTGTTGCCACCTTCGGTTCCGCAAAGAAAGTGGCAGGACTCCAGCTATCTTTCCTCGGCCAAGAAAAGCTAGTGACGCAATTTAAAAATATGGTTATCTCTCCCTTTGCAGTTAGTTGGGTTTTATTTGTTTGCTTTGGAGTAACTTCGGGGTGAGTTTTTACTCAATGTGAAAGAAGGCACTGGGGATAATGGCCGTTTAGTCCGGGGTTTATCAGGTGCATTGTCTGAATTAGCATTTTGGAAAGGTTAGTGGAAACTCCCTTTATGTTTTTGTTGAGATTCTTTGCTGGGAATGGGTGCGATAAAATTTTCTGGAGGGTTTTAGAACACGCTTAACATTTAGGTAATGAGCAGAGTTATAAAATTTTAAGGTAGTTAAAATTTTGCTTATTATGTGAGAGACGAATAAAATGGAGTAATTATTTAAGATAAATGTTAATTATAAGAGTTAGTTAAACTCTTAAACTCTTAGAGTTAGTAAACTCTATTTACTCCTTAGAGGATCTAAATGCAATCTTAATTTCGCATGTTTTCCAGATAAGAAAGGTCACTATCATAGTATCAAAGAAAAACTGTTGTCATATCAAAGTTCTTAAGATAATGAGATTGTATTGTATATATAAAACAGAAGTCCCCTGAAATTTGGTCTAGGTATCCCAGTACAAAAAATATTGGATAATTTTGATAGTTTAAAAAAGATTCATATGGTTTTTTTCAGAAATATTCAAAAAAGCATCACACGTGATAAAGTTCGAATGATATTAGAAGGGGTGTAAAAAACTCTTCCAAACAATTGAAGGAATGCCTTAAAAAACCTTTAATCAGTTCTAAATAATCTCTTAAAAAGTTCGTAGGTAAACCTGATTTTCGTACTCCTGCTTTTAAAGTTAAGTCAACTTACATATTTTTTTTCATCGGAAAAAAAATTTAATATTGTTAACTTATAAATTTACCAACCAAGCAAACTTTATTAGAATATACTTAAGTATCTCAAATAATATAATAATCTAATAAACTTGGTATAAATTTTCCAATATAAACGTGGTTCTAATTCAATATACAACTGGAATGTAATTAAATTTTTACCAATAGTCATTTTTAACCAAGAAACTAGGAAATGGTTTAACAAAAGTTTTAACCAAATTCCATCTCTATCCTAAGGAAATTCTTTCCGTACGAAAGCTAAGCTTTTACCATTTCTTTACAGCATGAGGTTAATTCGGGTATAAATTTCTATAAAATAAAAATATAATTCTTAAGCGTTAAATTGGGTCAGAGACTTCAAAAAAACCTGAAAACTCTGCAATTAACGACACTAACTACACCCCCCAAAAAACTAGTTAACGGAAGAAACTTCAACATACCTTAATGAACTAATCAAAACTCTCGACCCCAACAACCAAAAGTATCCTCAAGAAGTTTTCTTCGAACAAACATTACCCTCCCCCTAAACAAATCAATCGCAAAGAACCCTAACTAATTCCATAACACCGGAGGGTATCTAATACCTTTCTGCTTTGCTTACCCACACTCGCGCTGACACTTCGCTGCGAGCCAGAATAAATTGCCTTCGGGGCTATTGATTTCAGATTCATCGCTAATTAATCTTCGCCCAATTTGCCTTTTTTTCTCACGCCTCCTTCTTTCTGATACTAAAGAGAAGGGAAAGCAGCAAGTTTTTACCAGACTTCTACAATGATCGATTAAGGAATGGATTCCGCTTCCAGCTCCGCTGAGACTTTTCCCTCCAAATTTTCTCTCCCTTCCATCAAGGAATAAAAGAATTTCTAACTAACTCGGCGTAAAAATCTATAATTCTTTTTTCCCGCCGTGAATCTCTTTGGTCGATAAAAGTCGGTGACCTTTTGTTTGAGGGTACGCGCTGAAAGCGGTTTGATTTGTTACCCTCCGAATTTATTTCCAGTTTTTTTAAATCTCCCGTAAATGTATATTTAATGTTTGGTTACATTTTTTCGTAGGGATAAATCACAGCAAAATAAAACTTTAATTATGACTTTGTTTATTCATATTCAACAATTCATTTTTGTTTTTTTATATAACTAGGGAGCTACCGCCCCCTGCTCGCTATCGCTCGCCAACCCCCGTAAACTGCTGACGCAGGACCTTTTTGAATTGCTTCGCAATTCCTACAAATTCCAACTCGCTGAACTTAATACACTATAAAACAATTAAGCAATATGCAGAAAAAACGTAAACCAACTTTCCAAAAATACGTCACCAAATCCCCTCTATGAATTAATCTCCCTTAAAAGTTTGAATATATATAACCCGAACTTATAAAAAATTTAAACGAAATATTTTTAAAATATGATTATAAAAATAACTAATTCTAATTGTTTATCAATATTAGGACCAAACAAAAACCATTATTTTAAAGTATTTTAAAGTAACTGTCGTTAGTATAATATGCCTACTGTTTATCATTCATATTTTTGTTTAAAACCAGACTTGTTAAACAATACTGTTTAAGCAATTGAAAATAAAGAGACAAAACATCACTCTATGTTTACAATTAATTTCGATAAAATCAGACTAAAAATTATAAATATTGGACAAAAAGTGTGAAATTTTAATATAAAATGGCGTACATGTAAGTTTTTAGAATATGTTTTTATCAGTCTATGAGTGATATTTCATCAAGAAAGTACTTTTTTAAATGGTGAAAAAACATGTTTCATCTTAAAATATAGCGTCAATCGGTCGTTGTGATTGGATGCATAATAATTTGATTGACAGTACTTGCTTTGTAACTGCGACCTTATCCGTTATCTAAAAAAATGGAAATAATTTAAAATTGAGAATTTTTTTGAAAAATCGAAGGGCCTATACTCGGAAATACGGAAAGAATCCGGACATTTTGATACCATATATGTGTCATTCGGTTCAGTAATTAAAAAGCCTTTCTCTGGAAACCGTTCACCAAAAACTTTTTTTTAGAATAGAGAGATAATAACAGGTTTTTTTGAATTGCAAAATAAGGCACAAAGTATAAAACGGGAAGTACTCTAAACTAAGATACTTGAATAAAAGGGGATTGGGGCCATGATATTGTTACACTACATTATAATAAACAAAAGGAAAATAAATCCTTAAAAATTGAAAGAATGACACTATTTACAAGATATCTTTAAATGTCGACTTTATATATTTTATAAAGTACCTATAACAAACAATATTTGACTGAAACTTAACATTAAATGTAAATGAAAGTTGCATATTCCCATAACTAATTTATCATTGCTTTAAATATGCAATTTTTGTTAGTAGTATAAAAGTATAGTATATAATTAAGGTAGTATTGGTTAAGTTTTGAAAGAGAAAACCTTACTACTACTTATATTAAATTATTTTTCAAGACATTGATATAAAGAATGTATAATGAAATCTCAACAGAATGTTTTCTGTGAAGGGTAAAATTTGTTTTAGTATGTTTGTTAATGTAGTCAAAGTTAAAGTTATATGTTTTTAAGTGGGAAAATAATTTTTTTCTTATTAGGAAATTTTTTTAAGGTTAGAGGAAAAAAATTCCGTAGAAAAAAACATATCCATTTCCTTTCCAAAAAATATTGCTTCATTCACGAGGGTTACTAAAAAAAAGAATAAGTAAACTCCTCCCCCACATTGTACGGCCAAACTCTTATAAATAACAAATCTAACACTCCCCCACACTCTCCACCACACCACCACAACGAAGTCCGTAAGAGAAACCATCAAATGACAAACGACCACGGCGCCATCTATTGTCACCGCCGCCAACAATCACCCCATGTTTTACTGCGGGCCGTAAAATTTTTACGAGCTTTCAGAAGGGCGTCTCGCGGCTTCTTGATTTTACGCGTATTAAATCAGCTCTCTCCCGGACGCATCCGGCTCTTTTCCGGCCAGACAATTAAGCTCGTTAGCGCTAAATCGGGCAGGATAGATGGATGCCAGGATACTCTAGGCCAGCTGGAAAATCGGATTATGGGTCCGTGCGACTCTTTGCGGTTTGATTTATTTGCTCTGGGGATGTGATCGGATGTTTGATTAATTGCGTTTATGGAGAATTTTATGGGAGGATTTCCTTTTCAATAGGCTTTTAGAAGATATGGGTAATTGTTAGTCATAAAATAATTTTTCAAATTGGGTTTTACCTCCTAAATGCGAATTTCTCGGGGGAAATTTTCGTTTTAAATTCTGTCAAGATTAATATTAGCTGATTCCATGCTTGAATCACTCTACAAAATGAGTCGAATTCGAATCTTAAAATCATAACTGAAGGATTAATATTCAATTAAATTAGATCTGCCTTTGGTGTTCCTTTTGTAAGTTCAAATTCGAATCTTAAAATCATAACTGAAGGATTAATATTCAATTGAATTAGATCTGCCTTTGGTGTTCCTTTTGTTGATGTTCATAAATACAAGCTACTAAGTTTCATTTATTTCGTGATATATCTTTTGTTCTTGGAAAACATGAGCTGGGAGAAATCACCACTTTTCCCTGAAGTCGCAATTTAGATTTTGAGAAAAATAGAAAATTTATCATGAAAGGGAGTGAAATTTAGTAGCCTGTTTTTATAAACTTACCATCAACAAAAGGAACACCAAAGGTATTTGTAACTTATTGATTAATAATGCTTCAGTTGTGATTTTAATATTCAAATTTCTTAAGATAATTATGTCTACATCAGGGGATTAATGTTTCCTATTTCCCTAATAACAATTCTATCCCTCTTCTATTTTATTGCAAGTACAGATCTCTACACATGAATAAATTCTGATGTTCTGTTACATGAATGCTATAGAATAATTTAGACAACCCGACACTTGGATAAAATAAATGTTCTACTCTGTTATCTATGTTAATTAATTAAACTTTTAAGTTTAGTTATAAATAACTTCATAGAAAAAGAGACTGGATGAAGGTTTATATTTTAAGATTTTTAAGTATCAATTGGGTATTCATGTTAGTAGATTCTGTAATGAATTGAAAACAATTTTTATGTATAAAGTCAATTTTATAAAAAAAATGCTGGTGCATTTTTGGTAATTACATTCATGTTTGGTACATTACTTTATACCTAGCCAGTTTTTTCAAATAATATTAGTGTTTTTAACCATCACAACAAATAATAATGTATTAAAAGATACAATGATTCACATTCCAATTAATATTTTTACTTCCTCAAGTTAGTTATTTATATACCATCCTAAATTTACTAATTTAGTTTTATGTTTTCTTTATTTTTCATTAGTATTTTACTGTAAAAAATAAGATTATGGATACATGATATTTTCATTAATTTCAGATCTTTTTTATACCATTAATAACATAATTATGCAATATCAGAGAATAAAACTCAACGGCTCAGTATCAGATTGGTATAGTTAAATAAATGCTTTTTTATGATAGCACATTAAGAATAAAACACACATAATCATACAAATTGTTTACATCTTGCTAAGTTAGTTTACTTTAAAAATGGCACGAAACTTTTTCATGTAAATTATTCAGACCGTAATATACATGAAAACCACTTATTATCATTTTCATATATAAAGCGTTTGCGATAATGCGTGATTAATTTAGGAATTTGACTGGAGTTAAACATATCTGAATTTAAAAACAATTACTTAAATGTATCAAATTATTTTAATTATTTATGTATATGAATGTTGTAAGATTTTTGAAGGAAAATTGATTATTTGAGTTAAAAGAATGATTTCATTACGAAAATGTGATTAATCATAAAATGTTGAATTTATCATGAATAGTTTCAAAATCAAATTATTCACGTTTTATACTAAAAACTACTTCTGTATAAATGTATTGTAATTATTGTATGTTAGTATCTTTTAATTATAAATATGTTATAGTACTACAGGGTAAATTAGTTTTACATTGAAATTATCGTTAGGTATAGCTGGAGGCCAGAAGTTATTGAAACTTTTTTTGAAGATTGAAATATTTTGACCCCTAAAATCTGTTTTATTGATAAATGTTTGTGCTGTTAATCTTAAATAATTATAAAAATAAGCAGTCAATTAGAGTGAAAAAAATATAGGTAAGTGGCTTTAAAAATTCCATTCGTAGATCAAGAGTCTTAAAAAATATGAATTAGTAATAGGTGTGATAAAAACAATTAAAATGATTTACCTATTTCTATTTTTATTTTTTACTATTTTATCTGCAGAAAATTTTACCAAAAATTTAGAAATGTTCCACTAAAATATTTCCTTGCAAATCTTTTATGCATTGTTTAATTTTTTTAATTCATTAATTGATAGTAACGAGGATAATTCAGAAGTTTTATATTATAAGAGTTATTACTTTCAAATCTTTCTGTTTGAATAATGACCCCAAAGTTATTTTAAACTACACCAAAGAATGACTCCCGATATAAAAGAAGAAAAAGGTCATTTATAAACATGCAATCTTTTGAAACAGAAACATGCACCATTCCACGTTATCTCAGAAGTACATTTTTCAAATTCAAAAGTGATTATCCTCGAGAAGTGATGGTACCTAAAAGGTTGAAAACCACTGCTCTAAACAATCCCACGAGTGGCATAAATGACGCCCATTGTGAAGAATGCGTAAAAGTTTCAATCTTCTCTGGCCCCTAGCGTACCAAAGTTTCCTTAAGGTTCCAGAAACCTATGGAACGCCTCATACAGGGTATTTATCATTATTGCTGCAGCAACACAAGTCTGTTAGACGTCTTTCTTTCCGAGACTCCATCTGTTATGCGTCCTTTGTGAAATAAAAACCATTTCCCATCAATCTCGGACTCATTCTTGTCCCCACTAAGGTTCATCTGGAGAGCAGCAGAGTTTCCTAACACACACCGTTGTTGTGAATGAAGGAAAAAAGGACCGATGAGGTAAATGTGATTGTGTGGCGGCTTTCAGTTTTTCAGCACTTGGGAATGTTTTGTTGTTTCTTTGCAGCTCGAATGCTTTGTAAGCACGGGTTTAATGTGCGTTAGGGGAATTTGAATAGTCTATTTGAAAATAGAGATAAGTTCAGAAACAGTTTTGAGAAAATATAGGAAAGAAGAACGATATTAACATCATGATTTTACTATAAAACTATAATTTTTTCAGTATGTTTTAAATTCTCTTTAGAGTCAACCTGATCATATATCAAAACCTGATTTTTCAGGTGAGTGATTTTAAAGTTAAAAAAGTAGATTGAAATGTATTAAAAATAAATTGTAAACATCCCATTGAATTTTTTTCTATAGGGGAGAGTGTTGTACCTATGGACAAAAATCACGTTTGGATTTTTCTAAGACAGGTAAAATCACATTTTGACCATTTAAAGTGCCCAACCTATAGTCCTAACCTTTGGGAGTAGAGATATATTTTTATTAGTCAAAATCTTGAAAATTGGATTTTTAATCATTTATAATAACTTGGAAAAATTTGTGTCCAAAGGTACAACAACCTGTTGTACCTATGGACAGACCCAGTTGTACCTGTGGACACCCTTAAAAAGGGAAGTTTTAGTTGAAAAAAAGCTAAGAACGAACATTTTTATTGATGAATTAACTTTTAATAACCTATTTCAAGCCTTTTTAAAATTGAAAATATATTTTTTAAAGTAATGTAGTTTTAGATCGTAAATGATCATTAAAACGAAGTTGAATGATAAAAGTCTTGATTTTTTACCAAAAACACAAAAATCACATGGTATTTTCAGATCAGAATTTAAGGTAATAGTTTCATCAATCATGCTGATTGATCTGACAACTTCACTGATCCAAAAAAACCAATTCGATCGACACTTAGTTGTGCAAGCATTTGGTGGTAATAACAATAATAATTTGGTGTTAAATCTTCTTCAGTGGAAATTTTAAGTGTTTTAAATCATCATACTTAAATGCGATAGGGTGCTTAGGGTTTTACACCATATTTTACATTAAATTCCAAGTAGAATTATAAATTTAAAAAAGTAGTTTATATCACAAAATATTTGATTTGTCATCTAAAATTCACTTGAAAATAACCGCTGACAAATAGATTACCATTTAGAATTAATTTAACATTTATTAAAATGTATTCAGTTAAATGAATCCTGATTCTAAAACGCCGATTAGCTAAAGACACCCACAAGAACGTGTCCGTAGGTACAGCTCCCGTCAAAAAAAACGTTACAGTAGAATGTGCGGGCGAACTGGTGGGGTTAGAAAGATGTTTTTGGTGTCATTTTTCAGGATTTATTGTAAGCTTGAAATCACTAATTGACTATTTTTCTCTCAGTGGCCGTCTTCATGCGAATCGCAAAATAAAGTGCAACTTTTTTCATGGTGACCCCCAATTTTTATACCCGAATATGAAAGACCATACCATTTAAACCCTAAATACCAAGTTTCATTTAATTTGGTCATTAAATAAAGCCATGGCTCAAAGTTGAAGTTTTAAAATTTAGAGGTAAAAGCCAGAAAACGGTCGCCATCATCCAACCGCCAAGGCGAAACTAGTAGCAACCCTCGCTCCTCATTCTGTCTTTTTCGACCACAGCAACAGAAAGGATTTGAATGTTTTCGAGTTGAATTAAAAAGATATGATACCTTTCCGCTTTCCAAATTTTGCTGATTTTAAAAAGCAGAACACATTTCTATTGGAATACTTAAATTTTGTTTATTTTTGTTAGTAACTAATGTCTAGTTTTTTAATTTATATCAGACATTTTCTATTTATTTTGGAATTTCAATAAAATAAACGATCGGTAAAGTTTCCTTTGAAAAATTATTTGCTTGATAACTAAATATTCAAAGGATAATTTTCTTAAGGTATTTTACCAAACACAAAGTGCTTTATAAAAAAGTTAAGAATCCGATTTCCCCTTTCAAATCATAGGGGATTTTATGTGAAGTAGATTAGATATTAAAGGATTGAAAATAAACTTTTTGTAAAACCATTTCAGTTATCCTCGTTTTCATTTATCCTCGTTTATCATTAGTCGCGTTATTTGGTTAAAAAAATATCGTCCCTCATATTTAATATTTCCAATTTTTAATCAGAGTCTTGTAAACCATTGATCGACAAATACATATTTTTCCTTTACAATTTTCCAAATTTTGGATTGCCACCAACTTGGCCCTAAACTTTGGGGTTTTGTTGAAAAAAAAACGTTTTTATTTCAATTCTGAAAATTATGAGAAAAAAACTTGTGAGTTAAAAAGTGATTTGGCAAATCGTGATCATCATGCGATGTCATATGCATCACTTGGCCTCGTTATCACATTTAACAACTTATCACATTTGTTGATCAAAAATATCGGACACACGTCTATCATAGTCCCAGTGACAATGCGATCACATTTATTCCAGTGACAATGCGATCACATTTATTCCAGTGACAATGCGATCACATTTATTCCAGTGACAATGCGATCACATTTATTCCAGTGATAATGCGATCACATCCGACTCCAATGTGATTGTCACAAAATGAGGACAGGTCTATCACATAGTTGTTATTGTGTAATTTTAAAATCAATAAGTTATTCTACTTAAAATTTTTAAATCGACCTAATCTGTGTTTTAGTTATTTCACCAGATTTTAAAAACATTAAGAGATATATTGATCACATAAAACGATACATTATACATTAAGTTAAATATTAGTGATCGGGACCAGTGTTTTTCTAAACATAATCCAATTGATAATATTAACCGTGATCACTATAAGACTATATTACGTAACCTTGTTTTTGGTCACTTCTGACCCCCTCCCTTCCCCTTTGCCAACTAAGATAAAATCAATCCGCAAAAATTTCCCAAAAAGAGTAAATCAGATTACTTTCAATCAAATTACATATGTAGTTAGATTGAAAATTCCAAATGTTATCAAACTACAAAAGTAATCAGATTATACTTTCAGATTAAAAATGTAGTTTGATTGCGCCCAACTCTTGTTCCAATAATAACTGGTGAATGTAATGTAAAAGTTTAATTTCTTAAAAACGGAAAAATGCGAGATGCGCCAAATTGTGAATTGATTGCCAAATCCAGCAACCCCACCCATTCCATCGATGGAGCAATGTAACGTTTTTTTTGACGGGAGCTGTACAACACTCATGGTGTCCGAAGGTACAGCATCAGGTGTTTTTGCATTCAAAGTTCTATAAAAGATAAAATAATTGAGATCCGACGATTTCTAACATCAAAACTAAAAAGTCAAAATCTCGGGGATTCCCCCCATATATCTCATTTTATCATATCATAATCATAGAGGAAGAAAATAATTAATGTAGTGATGCACTAAAAAAAACTTTGAGCACCTAAAAACAGAATTTTTATTATAGAAAATTTAAATTTTTTTAAACAGCTGATTTCACGTTAGCAACTAGATAGCATCTGTTTACATTCAAAATCGACCACAAATTCAAATTTACATTTTTTCCCGAATTTTAAAATGAGGTGGCTGAAGGTACAACCGTCCGTAGGTACAACACTCTCCCCTACAATAAAAAATATGACTATCTGGCAGGGTCATACTACTCTTTCAGGGCTTTCTGAAAACAGTCCTCCAACTAAAAATCGTTTATCTTTGAGGTATGACGTTGTTGAAAGGAATGAACGATGTGTGAAAAGTAGAAACTCCAAGCGAAATTAAATTTTAAAGTGGAATGAAAAAATGAATCATTAAATTAATTTAATTTTCACTTATTTACAGCACACATGTAAAAAATAAAGATTAACAAATTAAATGAAGAACAAAATATAAAACATGAGTAATTAAGTCACGTTTATCAATGTTATTGAAATATATCACTGGATGTAATTTTTTATATGAATTCAAAAATTAAATTAATTATGTTTATTTATGGCAAACAAAAATACTTCTAAGATTAGTTCATTCAGTTATTTAGTTTACTTTATCATTCAAACGCTTGATTACAGGCAATGAAATCCATCCTCAGTTATTTTAAAAACCAAAAGGTTTACTGTTTTTATACACTTAATATAAATTCCGTTATAACAGGATAATATTGCAAATCTTTAAAGATTTCGTATTTTTAACAAAAACTTTTATCAATAAAACTGCTTCTAGTTTGAAATTCTTTATTCAAAATAATTTTTCATAGTGATACTTTTTGCAGGTTGGTTTGAAACAACTGCCAAATATAAACATCTCAAAACTTCTTTTTTAAATAAAAACACAGTGTGATTTTTTTCTAAAATCCTAAAAAAGTTTAAAATTCCCCCAAAAAAAGTGTAACATTTCTACAGATTTCACTCCTCGATATAACTTCTTTTTAAAAAAATATTACGAAAAAATACACCAATCAAAAAAAATTATTTTAATAGGTAGACAGACATTTGATGGCTATATGTATAAGTAAAAATGATAACTGAAATAGGAATGGAAGTGCAAGATTTCATAGTAAAGTTTAAGAAAAAGTAAGTAACCAATGTGTGTTGTTATTCAAAAGCAATTAGTTATATTTTACATTCTTTATCATACTATGAGTCAAATAAATGTCACCACTTATTCAAATTCTGAAGGAGTAGGTGTTTTAAGATGCAATCATCTCATAACTATTTCTTCAAAACTTCTATATTTGAAACATTGAATATTAACCTTTCAGTACCCTTCTTACTTCAACTCAAGCTTTTTTCCTTATCCAAATGTTCACCAGAGCTTTTGAAAAAAAAACTGTTATATTAAAAAAGTTTAGTTCAAGAATGTGAAAACAGAGATATCTTTTTCTATGCATCATTAACAAAGTAAATATGGTTTATGGGAAAGGGAATGTATTCCCGATTCAAACTTTCCCAAACATTAAACTCTTTGAAAAGGGGTAATAAAAGTTTGAAAATATACGAGTAAACTTTAAAGATCAGTACTACACTACTCCAGTGGAGTTTATGGAGATTTTCTTTTGAAATGATCCGTGACACATGCTCCTACTTTCTACTTCGTATAATTATTCTAAATTTAGATATCAACATATTTTTGAATCATACCCCATGGATATTTAGTCAAACAAGTTTTTTTAAATGTCGTGTGAAAATGTAAGTTTAATGGATTAAAGCACGTTGAAGTACAATATAATACTTCAATATTATATTCGTATAATGAAATTTCTTTTTGAGAAATACACAACTTAGAAAGTTATCAGTTGAGGCCATCAGTATTTGATAGCACCTAAGGTAAGTGAGACAATTTTCTTAATCAGAAGTGAATGCTATTATAGGAGGTAAACCTTTTACGGTTAAATTAACTTTTATTTAAGTCGTTGTAATGCTTTTTTAACCCTACAGTGCATACTGTTGCCATTTGGTACCACGACATTTTTCCCCATTTCCTACTCGAATTTCCATTTCCAAACGGCAACACCATTCAATAAGTACAATAGATATAACATTTCCTTGTATTAGCACTTTAGACTGCCAGTAGATCACAGCAGGGGTACTATTTTGAGACATTTGTTAGTAGCTAGTTAGACGAAAGTCAAGACACAGAAAACGCCAAAATAAAAAGACCATATAAATTAAAATAAAAAAATTTTTCAGCTTGAACAAAAAATGTTCTGGAAAGATAAGTTGCTTTTTTATATTTTTAGAGCATTTGGTTTTATTTCACTTCACAATTTATTTCACAAGAGACACAAATTAATTTCACAAGGACAACGTTTTTTGCCAATAAAAAGTAGAAAAAAATTAAATTAATTTTTTTTTTTAGTATTTTTTTACTAATTTAAACCATAATAGAAGTCACATATTTGATTTTCAAGTGAATTTAAAAATCATGCATTGCAGGGTAGATCCTTTGCGAATACCCTTCTTATGAACAACAATACCCGGTAAAAACCATTTTTAGAAGGTGAAAATAAGGTAGATACATTTCAGATTCAATTTTCTTATACAATGTCTAGCTGATAGAATATCTCACTATAAATGTATTGCAATTCTTTTTTCTAATGACTGGTAAACTATTTCGAAATATCCATATGGTAACTTAAATACTTCATAGTTTTATAAAGAGTAAGAATAATTAAATTTAAAAACTGTTGTACAAACATAATTAAATGAAGGAAATATTTCCTTACCTTCCTTAAATTCACTGGAACTAAAATTATTTAAATATTTTATAAACATTGCCGTCATCTCTCTCAATAACGTTTGCATCATTATTTAATAGGCAGGCACATTAACATTTTTCCTTTCGGAATAAAGAACAAAATTATGTTATACACACTTCACTTCTTCACTTACAAAACTTACATCACTTCTTTTTTTAAAAATCGGATTGATTAAAAATTAAAATTGTTAGACAGTATGTGTACTGTATCCGTCGTCAGTTCGATTCTGACCTCGCCCCTGGGTGTATTTTCCTTCTTTGTGTCAGTAAAAATTCTGTTTGTGTCTGTCTTACTTGACGAAGGTTTATAAGCTGATCCTTGAGATCAAGCACAAAAACCGGAAAATATATGTAACCAAATCAACATCAAAATTGTTAGATTTTCTCCTTGCTCAATGTATTTATACTGCATAACCAACGTTGTAAAACCAACGTTAAAAGTATACTGCTTAACCAACGATACTGCCCAACGTTAAAAGGGTCACGGGATTATTACAGACGTTGCACGGCCGATAGTACTCGACTTGTCTATATATTGGTGTTAAACCAAGGAGCGGAACCGGTTAATATCAGTAAGGAGATTTTATTTCATACAAGTTGAGTACTGTCGGCCGTGCAACGTTTGTAAAAAGGCACTGTCTAAATCCACGAAAGTAACAATTCAACTCTAACAAATTTCGATAATACTTTAGCATTGATTTAGAAACTTCGTTGAATAAAAAATCACGTGACCCTTTTACTATCGTTGGCTAAGCAGTATCATTTACTAATTTAAACAAATATTAATGACTGAAAATTATTATTATCGTTTTCAAAATCAATTATTTCATATCATTCACCAGTTAAAAAAAGGTATTATAAAAATGGTTAATTTAAAGTATAATTTTTCTACTGTTTTAATTTAATAGTTTAAAGCAGGGGTACTCAACCGGAGGTACGCGTACCACTGGTGGTATGCGGGAACGTTTCAGGTGGTAAGCGTGAGTCAAAGCAATGTATGTAAAGCGAGGACAGTCCAATGGGGAAACCGCTCGCTTCTTTATCGTTAATTTTTTGCTGAGTTTGTACTAATTTTTTATTTCTATGTTTTAGACCTATGGGTATAATAAATAAAACTGTAAATTAATATCATTTTCATCTTTTTATTTCTCCTTTATTATAAGCATGTTATAAATAAACAAATATTTAACCATTAAGTATGAAGTTTTCTCAGGAATTTAATTCTAAAAGCCTTTGAACACTTTTTAAAGAGTAAATGTTATAACGTTTATTAAAATATTTAGGTCTGGTGGTACGCCAAAATTTCTCAAAAAGTCAAGTGGTACGCAGGTGCAAAAAGGTTGGGAACCCCTGGTTTAAAGTTTTGTTTCGATTAAGAAGATTTCGAAGTCAAAATCGAAGGAAGAGAAAAGGATATCAAGGTAGTGAGTGTTTATGCCAGCAGTTTAATTTTTTTACTTTGATACATAAATATTACAAGGTAAGTGCAACATTTTTCTTCTTAAGTACATAATTCAGGGAAATACAAAGAAATGAAGTTTAATAAAATTTTAGGAAATTGTGTAGACAAGTGATTATTTTGAAAAATAAACCCAGCAAGTATAATGAATAACTGTGGTCAGCACTCAGAGTAATTTTTAATCGACCCAGGGGCGTCATTTAGGGGGGCAGGGAGGGCAACCGCCCCCCCCAAGGTTTCCACTGTTATGTGAAAAATAGCTGCAAGTCGCTTGGAAATTCTGTAACTTCCACCAAGAGCTTTGGATGCAACTCAAAATGTCTCAAAAGGAGTTAAAACACTACTTTTGAGGGATAAATTTCAAAAAATTTTCCGGGGGTACCCCCAGCCCCCCTCTAAAATTTTCAATTCAGTGTTTTCCCCTTGAAAATTCTGCCGCTAACAAGAAGCTTTTCCTTATTAGTGCTCTCCAAAGAGTTTGAAAAGAGAAAACACTAATTAAAGTGGTAATTTCAAAATATTTTCTTGGGAGGACACCCAGCCCCCCTCTAAACACAGTTTTTCCCTTTAGAATTCTGCCACTTACTTGCTTTTGCCTTCAGGAGTGCCCAAAAGATTTTGAAAAAGAGATAAAACACTAGAGTTTATAAAGGGGGGATTTTGAAAAAAAAAATTCTGGGGGAGGGCCCCCTAGTCCCCTTTGAAACTTTGATATTTAGTTACAACTCTTTTCCCTAGAAAATTCTGTGGTTTAAGGTGTCTGCCTACCTATAGAGGCTTTTTTTAATAATTAAAATTTTGACCTAATTTGTGGTTAATACAATTAAATGCATCTAAAATAAAAAAATAGTATTTAATACTAGCATAAAAAAATTAAATATTGATTCAAATTTTCATATTATTGAAGAATTAATGCATAAAAATCCCCAAAAAACGCCTTTCCGCAAATCATCATAACTCAAATTCATATGAAGATATTTTTGTTTTGTAAACTTTGTTATCCTCGTGAACTACTACTTTTATGTCTTAATTTATTTAATCTCAAAAGTTACAGAACCAAACGTGAAAAATGAAAAAAAAAACACCAAAATTCAGTAAAGTTTTAAGTTATACTATTCATAAAATAAAAAATATTACACCCACAACCAAAAAAATAGTAGGGCTCCTAAATCATATTAACCCATTACTGCCTGACGTCCCTTTTTAGGGACGTTTTTTAAAAATCCTCCTATTTCTACAAAAATTGTTCCTTTCAATTAAAATTTGCACGGTTGTATCTCTGATCTTCATAAAACATAAAGAACACAAGAAAAAAGCAAAATTTTAAAAAATTTTCACTTTTTTTAAAGTTGGAAGATAGAATTTTTCAGAAAAGTGCTTTTTTAAAAATTTTAAAAGAAAAAGCTTAAAAATCCTAGTTGTTATTTTAAAAAAAATTCAATGCCGATATATATTACTGTTTATACATTAAATCAGTTGGGGTGTTTTTTTATTTTTCCAAAATATTTTATCTTGACCTTATTTTGGACCCCCAAAAAGCGTCCCTAAAAAGGGACGTCAGGCACGAATGCCCCCGTGGTTTTCCCCATAGTGAAATGCTAGTGTTTCCTTTATTTTTTCATAAAAACGCGTTCGATTCTTATGAAATGAATTAAATAACTGATATTTATAAAATTAATTTAATTTTAGCTAAGAAATTTATTATTTTTGTTTATTTTTTTTTGAAAATACTGTTATTTCTGCTAAATTAATGGGATAAAAAGTCTTGAATTATAAGGAATTCATTAATTTGTATTAATTAAAAGGAATAAATTAATTATTTTACTATATTTATTACTTATGCAAATATATTCCAGTTATATTTTAATTAAAAGTTTAATAATTATTAGTTATAATGACCTTTTGTCATTAAAATTGCCAAAAAAGTCGCTTTTGTAATAAATTTTCGGCTTTTTTTCTAATTAGATGCCGGTAATCATTTTGTTCTATACTGCAGAGCAATCTATATCATCTGGCTTACTAATGTACATCCCACTAATGCTTGATTTTTGGGGAGAAATTCGTGTTCCGCACAATTAAATTAAATAAAATGAAAAAAGTATGGGCATTTGAAAGACTTAAACTTCACAAATTGAGATATTCTGATGGATTTGAGGTGTGTAAAAGTAATTAATACTTAATATTAAGTAACATATAAACAAAGAATTCCTTTTTCAATTAAAAAACATAATTAATTTGCAATTAACAAAGATTTGGGAGGAAAAACGTGATTTAGAGCATAAAAAATGCTCAAATTACGTTAATTAGGGTTAATTTTACAGTTAATTGGATAAATAATTAATATTTTTTGTCCATATTCATGTTACAGTATGGTTCCGATCACTTTTGCTGCACTTAAAAAGGTAGAAGATGTTTTTGAGGCTTTAAAAAAGTTTTCTATCAAGCGTTTACTATAGGGAAAACAACGGGGGCATTCGTGCCTGACGTCCCTTTTTAGGGACGTTTTTTAATTTTGGTGTAGAAATTAAAATTTTAACCTGGAATTTTTTTCACTATTTTCCCGTTGTTTTAGGGCTATTTACAAGGTTTTTACCAAATATTTAAGAAAAATAAAAAGTTGGGCATTAATAGGTTAAGTCAAGTACTGTGCCCAAGTTTTATAGAAATTCATTCATAATATTTTGAGTTATGCAGTTTTGCGGAGAAGGAAAATAGCAAAAATGTGATTCTGAGAAAAACGCGAATTTCTTTATTTTTTCCTAAATAAAATGCCTATTTAGCTGTGAGTAAAATTTCTGTAACTTTGGTTCTAGGATAGATAAAGACAAAATTTAAACTGATTTGGAAAGCTAAAGATGTGCTTTTTGAAATAAGATAATAAAACGTTTTTGAATTTTGGGTCCAAAACGGCGTTTTTTAGGTAGGCAGGCACCTTAATGAGGCCTTTTTAAGAAACTGGTCTCTTTGGATGCAGCCCAAAGGGTCTTAAAATGAACTAAAACACTACTTTAGAGGCAAATTTTCAAATTTTCCTGGGGGTGAACCCCAGACCCCGCTTTTTTCTTGGAGTTCATGTTGTCAAATGGTGACATTTTATGTAATATCATTCACATATACTACTTTTCAGTGTTCTAAAATTTAACCTAAAATGTGCTGGTTTGGGGATACCTTAAAAATAAAGTTGAGGCAATCCTCACAAAAAAGTCTTGTAACAGCATGGTCTAGACCGAACCATGGTCTAGACCCACTAAAAAAATACCTTGCCCCCCCACCAAAAACTGAAATGACGCCCCTGAATCGACCTAAGAATCTCCCTGGCTAAAAATTTTAACAGCATTGATGTGAAAATATTACAGCATATTCAATTTTTGAACAAGTGCGATTATGGAAACAATAAATGAAATAACAGGTTCATATATAGAAACTTAGCAATGATGCTAGTTTTGTTTGTAAGAAATCGATGAAACAGAGTTTGTAAACGTAAACATGCTGCAAAAAATAAGAATTATTGAACATATCTGTATAATGATGTGTCTATGTTAGGTATACTAACTAAACACTAAACAGTGTTTTGAAACAATTCTTACAGGGGCAATATATTCCTCATTTTAAAACACATTTATTAAAGTTCAACAGGTAAAATACCTACTTTAAACCATTTACAGGGCTTTGAATATAAAATCTGAAATATTGAAACTGATATAAAATATTGAGCCCTTTCAAATATAGTTTTACTCTTCATCACATATTTTTTATAGTTTTTTTCCTAAATATTAATAAAATTGTAACTTTTACAAAACAGTTCATCATAAATGAAGTACTAAGTAGTATAGAGTGAAGGTTACCATCTGATTAAATCTTGTAAAAATTGTTAAACGGTTATAACTTTTACTTAGTCAATTCTTAGTTGTACAGATAACATCTCTTGGACAATTATCGATCACAAAGGTGATATGTGACCATAAAAACACCCTTCTTCCACTCTACCCTTTAATGACAATCTTGAGTATTTTGAAATTGCCATGCATTTTGAATTATTTTTTATTATACTAAGTCAATAATTCATCCTTTGCTATTCCGTGGTAATACCGTTAATTAAAATACTATCATAAGTTAATAAATGAATTTTAAAAAATTAACAAGGCCAAAAAATCACTGGCAAATCTAGCGGCAAAACTATTAGTCTGACAAAAAGTTGTAATTGGCAATTTTATAGCTTGTTTTATTTTCTTTATTTTTGTATTTGACATTTTCACGAGAAACCCATACTTTCCGTTCTACAAACATAAAACCAAAAAATGACATGAAATTTTAGGGGTTTTTCAAATTTTCTTAAAATGCACTTCGAAATTTTGTATGCAAAGTTCAGATTTTGATTCAGCACCCTCGAAAACATATAAAACAGTGGAGAAAAAACTACTGTATTTTTTTCTTGAAAAAACTACCGAGTTACTGGAATACTATAATTAAGTAAAATTTATTAAAAGGTCAGATTCTACAAGTTTTAATATTTTGGGAGCATTTTTCTTTCTACAATGCTATGGTACAGACTGATATTCCTTAATTTTTATTTTTTAATTCAAAATTTTAAAAACACATTTTAAACTGTGGACTGAACCTTAACTTTAGAAATTATAGCACCTGAAAGTGCAATTGATGCCCTCTAGTAACTTAAAAAGATGCTGTAAATAGAATCTAAACTTATGGTAGCATATTTTCTACCATGGGCAGAGTAGTGGATTAATCTTCCAGATACAGTTTTCATTTTTTCACACCCGCGATGATCCACCAGAATATTTCCCCCAAAATCTTGAACTAGAGCACAGGTCCTCGTCAAAAATCCACCCACCATCACCAACACAACTCCCAAAGCAAACTTCATCACAGGTCGAGGCAAGCCATCAATCCCGGAGCTACTTAACCCTCCACTCAACCGAGGCTCTCGAACCTCGCGGCCACCATCTATCACAGAACCCTCAGCACTTGTTAAAGCAGCCAAAAAGACTAACGACGCGGGGGAGAAGAGCCCATTAAAGTTATGATTCCGAAGACCCTTTGCGGTGAAGTAACCGAACCCACCGAGATTAAATCTTCCACCTGTCTTACGCCAGCCCCGAAACAACTAAACCAGGTATCTGCATAATGTCCCCATCCATCAGCAAAGGGTTGGGGGGCCTGGGGTTGATTTATGAGGCTGCCTATAGGACCATTAACTAGGCTTTTGGATCTTTGCTAAGACTGAGGGTGATGAAATTTCTGGAAGCGTTCTCCCGAGCTGCTGCAATTCATCTCCTGCGCATGTGCAGTGAGGGGGATGATGGTGCTCTGTAGAGGGGAAAGGGTTTTTTTTGCTGTGGGATTAAGACTCCCTTTTTTACGTTTTTATATACTTTGGAATTGGGGTAGAAGTAATAGTAGGATTTAAGACGGTGAGAAATTTTTGTTGGAGAATATTCTCGATAGGATCGAGGTTTTCCTTGAAAAAATTATCTCCTAGAAATTACTTCTTAGAATCACACCCATCAGCATGGAAGAGAGTTTTCTAGATCCTTTGAATGCATTTTTCATAAACCGTGCTAAACATATTAATTGGTTAAATGGTCTTATAGCATGATGCAAAATTATATCAGATGTCTGGTAAACTATAAAACTATAGAAAAGGACAAAATGTAATCAGGATGCCACTAAATGTATAGTTTATTTTGGCTTATGTGCTCCAGTAAAAAGTATTAGAAAGTATTCGCGTCCAATAAGCTTTTGGAGCAAGCATATTTTGCTTAAGGGGACACAAATGACAAAATGCATCAAATTTTCGATTTTCCAATTTTGCTTTTAAAAAAAGTATGTAATCTTACCTTTCCAAAAATATATAATATGTGTAGTTTTGAAATATGAAAAGCCGTCAGAAAACGCGTTTAATTTTGTATTTGTAGCATTTTTCATAAGCCTTTAAAACTTTAATTCCATTTTTCTCAATTTCAATTTTTTTGATGTTTTGGTACACTTTTAAAAAAATCTATTATAGTTAGAGATTCCAAGTTTTCCCTACATATAAACCTTACTAATTTCTAAAATAATACCCTCTGAATAACCAATCAGAGTTATATTTCAATAGAAAAAATTTTTTTATGTCTTAAATTTGATGGATTTTTGAAACCTAAATTTAAAATTTTTTCAAATTAATTGTTGTGTAGCATTTTTAATTATAGTGCTGTCCTTTAAGAAAAACCTCTCCAAATTGTACCTTAAAAAACCCATCGAGATATTTTAAATAAATAATTGAAATAATTTTAAATTCTCATGTACCCTGTCTTTGTATGCCATTAAGAGTGGCAGGAACGTAAAAGCTAGTCAAAGAACCGCTTATTTACTTAGTTTTTTGAATAAATAGAAAATGTCGATTTTGGGCTAAAAATATGATTTAGTTATGCAGATTTTGATGCAGTAAAAATATATGTTATGAAGACTTTATAGCATTTTTCACGTGGCTTTGTGTTATCCCGTTATTATGAGAATAAAATACTAAAATTTCAGTTCAGTCCGCCAATTAGGGACATTTCGGTAGTCTTTGAAATGAGGGGTGAAAAAACCCATAGGGTGCCTAAAAAACCCACTTTTCCTTTTGTAATTAATAATAAAACAAATAAAAAATTATGCAAAATATTTAATATTATTCATGATATACAACTAATTATGCAAACAGAATAGTTGTTTCAGTAATTCTCGACTTTTTTTCAGTATTTTTGATAAAAACTCAATGATACCAAAAACAGCCATTTTTCATGAAAATATAGCATTTTACCGAGTTTTACTCGAAAATGGGTTTAGAGAGTTAATAGTAGTGGGTTTAAAATAAAATATCAGTGCCAATTACCGTTTTTTAAGCTTTTTTATAAAAGTTCTATTTATTATTTCTATTAAATAGGTCGTTTTCATCAAAATACAACAATAAAAATGTTATTGTCGTAGTGTTTTGAAAGCAAAATTATTGAATAGAAAAACTTATCACAATTTAATTTTAAAAATAATAAACTTGGTTTTAATTATCTTAACTATTCTCTTTTCTATCAAAATAAACCTTTCAATCATATTTTTTCTTAATTTTTTGAGTATTTTCAAGAGTGGGTTTTTTTAGGGTACATGGGGTTTTTTTTTAGGAAAATTGTTTTTTTTTTGGATTCTTACTTAATCGTTTGCCAATTTGTAACAGAGAGTTGGAATTAAAAATACTAAGCACTAAAATGTAGTGGAGGGTGAGCCGTTACAACACAATTTTGTTCGATTTAATTATCATATTTTTTAAGCTTTTAATGAAAGAAATATGAAAAAGTGGTTTTTTTAAAGGACAGCACTATATATTTCTGAAAGAAATTGGTTAAGCTAAATTTCACGTATTTTGGCTGTCGAGATGTCTTGTGTCCCCTTAAATGTTTTACTTCTAATTAAATAACTTTTATCTTATTGCAATTCACAAAGTAATATTATTAATATTATTATTAGTAAAGCAATAATTATTAATATTATTAATAGTTACGGCAACACTAAAAAGTATCAGAGAAACTTTTTCTTTGGTTTATGAATTCAAAACCCTTATAATTTTTTTATTCAAATATACAACAAAAAGCACTGCATTTTTAATGCATCCCTTCAATATTATATTTTTAAAATCTATGTTTTTTAAAATTTATCCATATTATAGTGCATAACAATCTTTAAAGTATCGAGATCAAGACGGTTTAAGCGGTCATAGATTAATAAAAGATATAATCGCGGTTTAATCATCCTAATGACATTCGACTTTTTAACAGGAGCGCAAGTCCAGGAAATAAAACTAATAAGTAGTTCTGAACAATTGCAAAAGAGATAAATCCTGTTAGATACCCTTTAATAAACAACCAAGAAAAATAATAAATAAAAAAGAGGCTATACCAACAGAAAGCAACACATTTTTATAACATTCATTATAGGCTACCACTAAGTCACGAAGTGTTAGCCCAGTCTTATAAGAGCCCATCCAAACCGCAATCATCGTAATCCTCACAGGCCATCTTCCGGTTCTCTTTTGCTGGTTATCGTACAAGAGGATCTCAGTAAAGATTCTATTTCCGGATTTATGACTTTCCAATCAATTGAGTGGATAGAAAATGGCGGACTCTTTATGTTCTGTTACCTTTTAGTTATTTTGTTGATATACTCTGCTTTTTGAGAAAGATGTTTTCCACCTCTTTCCTTTTAGGCCATTTTGATAATCATGCAGTACTAATCACCTCATGTAAAATAACCAACTCTTTTTAATTATGTGTTGCTGTGAAATAATTATTGATGACTTAGTTAAAGTGAAATAACTATTTAATAAGAAAGTTAAAGTTATCCCTGCAAACAGTTTTTATCACTGTTCAAATATACAAGAGCTTTTTCAGTTAAAGTAATAAATTTATGGTTTATGGGGTTAAGCATAATTTAAAAAGACATTAAGGTACTATACTAAGTTATGGGAAAAATTTTAATAAATATGTATTCATAACTAAGAGAGAATCACCTCAAGAAAATGCTCTAGTCATAGATTTAGAAAAATAACTCGCATAACACTCACAGATTTTAATAAAATTTGAAACTTTATATTCTTTTGATATATACTACATTGAATGTTACAAATTTAGATTAAACAAAGTTAATTGCCAAAAATATATTACGTCACTAATTACTGTGGTTTAATTCTATTGTTTTATGTATTAGAAATCTTCATATAAGAAGAGAAAATATATTTCGGTTTTTATTTCTTAACGTTGTTTATATCGAAAAGGAAAAAATATAAATACACAAAAAAATGGCCTCCACAGGTATTTACCAAAAAAACTAAATAAAAAGAAATATGTTCTGATATCTATATAAAAAGTCGCCATGAATTTACCTACTCTGAATATAAATTCATTTGTTACATGGTATCAGAGGAACACTTAACCTCAATGAGGGTCCCTTATCGAATGTACAAAAGCATTCCACCTTTGTCTTCCACTAAAGCGATTCCAATTACAGATAGAAGACACGCTTTTGGGAAATAGTAATGGAATAATGATGTTATCCATAAAGGAGAGACTAAAAAAGACCTCTTCCTCTAAGTTCCTGATATATGAGGATGACAATTTCTAATCCCTGTGATATAAACTAATTTCTCTTGAAAGATCACGGGAGTGAACTTGATGGACTTTTTACAGCGCCCAAAGTTCATTATGTTTATTGTAAAAATGATTATCCTGGTCTTTTTCCACGCTCTAAGTTCTTTTTAATATTTAGTCCTAGTGTCAAAGCTCATTGCTTTAGATACGCTAATGAGAAAAAAATGATGATTAATTAAATGGAGTCCATTAGTCCCTTGGAGAGTTTTGCTTCCTCTTGGGGGTTTTTAGATAAATCTCTAAGGGAATCTATTGATTTATCGGGCAATAGTGAAATTCGTGGATCAGCTAAAACTAAACACTTCTTAACAATCTGAATAGAAAAAGTGGTGTTTAATTAAGTATGTAACGTAAGTTACCATTATAATTTTTTTTAAATTATCTAGGAGTAGTATCAAGACTCCCTATAAAGAGATCCCAACAAACGCAAAATTGTATACTCTTATTTTTGTCTCACTTATGCATTTTTAAAAACGTTTTCAACTATTCTTAATATTGGGGGGATACCTGCATGTCACTCAGTATTTGTCAATAAATATCCCTGTTATAATTTTGAGATAATAAAAACTTTATGAAAATGGTAGAAGGTTGCAAAAAATTATTAAATAAAATAATAGATTCAATGGTCACCACTTTTTCCGTTATAGTCGGCTAGACTAAAAGCTCTCCCTCCGCTCTCTTGCGTTACCTTCCTATACCGTGCTGATGAGCCCTAACAAGGGCGAAACCGGTCCACGGTTGGAGGCGACGCTTGAGAGCTGGAGTTTTCTCACACATTCCTCTAACCAGAGGTTACTGGTGAAGAACTCTTGTTTTCAAAATAATAGAAGTTTCTAAAGCAGCTTTATCAACTATAACTTTTAAAGAAACGAGTTAGAGCTTCATAGGCATAACATTACGATTTCACTTACCTAAGACGTCCGACTCTCGAGTTGTAAAGCCAAATTATAGGGGAGAGTGTTGTACCTACGGACGGTTGTACCTTCAGCCACCTCATTTTAAAATTCGGGAAAAAATGTAAATTTGAATTTGTGGTCGATTTTGAATGTAAACAGATGCTATCTAGTTGCTATATAACGTGAAATCAGCTGTTTAAAATATTATTTAAATTTTCTATATTAAAAATACTGTTTTTGGGTGCTCAAAGTTTTTTTTAGTGCATCACTACATTAATTATTTTCTTCCTCTTATGATTATGATATGATAAAATGGGATATATGGGGGAATCCCCGAGATTTTGACTTTTTAGTTTTGATATTAGAAATAGTCAGATCTCAATTCTTTTATCTTTTATAGAACTTTGAATGCAAAAACACCTGATGCTGTACCTTCGGACACCATGAGTGTTGTACCTACGGACACGTTCTTGTGGGTGTCTGTAGCTAATCGGCGTTTTAGAATCAGGTTTCATTTAACTGAATACATTTTAATAAATGTTAAATTAATTCTAAATGGTAATCTATTTGTCAGCGATTATTTTCACGTGAATTTTAGATGAAAAATCAAATATTAACTACTTTTTTAAGTTTATGATTCTACTTGGAATTTAATGTAAAATATGGTGTAAAACCCTAAGCACCCTATCGCATTTAAGTATGATGATTAAAAAAACTTAAAATTTCCACTGAAGAAGATTTACCACCAAATTCTTATTGTTATTACCACCAAATGCTTGCACAACTAAGTGTCGATCGAATTGTTTTTTTTGGATCAGTGGAGTTGTCAGATCAATCAGCATGATTGATGAAACTATTACCTTAAATTCTGATCTGAAAATACCATGTGATTTTTGTGTTTTTGGTAAAAAATCAAGACTTTTATCATTCAACTTCGTTTTAATGATCATTTACGATCTAAAACTACATTACTTTAAAAAATCTATTTTAAATTTTAAAAAGGCTTGAAATAGGTTATAGAAAGGTAATTCATCAATAAAAATGTTCATTCTTAGCTTTTTTCAACTAAAACTTCCCTTTTTAAGGGTGTCCAGGTCCACAGGTACAACTGGGTCTGTCCATAGGTACAACAGGTTGTTGTACCTTTGGACACAAATTTTTCCAAGTTATTATAAATGATTAAAAATCCAATTTTCAAGATTTTGACTAATAAAAAATATATCTCTACTCACAAAGGTTAGGACTATAAGCTGGGCACTTTAAATGGTCAAAATGTGATTTTACCTGTCTTAGAAAAATCCAAACGTGATTTTTGTCCATAGGTACAACACTCTCCCCTATTTTATAGAAGGTCTTGGATGTATATGGCGAGCATGATCAATAATCATCAATGATTTTCAGTTTTCATTTGCTGCTCGCTCAAATAAGAGAAATTTTTTATGACGTACAAAAATATAATTATTTTTCACACAAGTAAATATTTGAAATTGCACTAGGCACCATTTCATTCGGAATGTTCCTATAGCCTATTTTTACAAAAAAATATTTAAACTAAAGTTTACTCTACCTTTGATCGTCAACAAATTTTAGGACCCTCCAAAGATATACTACCTACATAAAAATTCTTTCAGTTTCAACTCACAGCGAGAATTTATAATAGAAAAAGCACCAATCTATTTTCATGAATTTATTTTTCAATGAAAAAAGTCTAAAAGTAAAACCAGATAAAAAAGAAAATATTTTTCTAGTTAAAAAACAGTTATTTTTTTTCTCTCACCTTTTTTATTCAACTCAAATCGCAACATTTATTCCTGAAAAACAGTCTTGAAAACTCTTCAAATAGAGTTTATCCGTACTTTTTATTTCAATTTTGATTTGTATAATAATATTTTGCAAGCCCTCTCAGTTAATAAGCAAATTAGGTTTTTTTAAAAATCTTGTGATATTCGAATTTTATTAGATTATTCGCTTGGATTATCAGTTCTTGCTTTGTTTATATATCTTAAACCATTATAGAAGACGGCTGGATTTTTTACTAATTATGGAGCTGTGAAAAATATCTTTTAAGATGAATTGAAAAGAACAAATGAACTAAATATGGGGGATGTAAAAAATAAAATGCAATTTAATGTATAGAAAATATAATATAAAAGAGAGAATATAGCATATAGATAAAGTATTAATAGAAAAAATTAAAATAGGAGATTCAATAATCCTTCCCTTCAGGTTTTAAGGAAAAACTGACATTTTCAACTTTAATCCATTTTTTCCATCTTACTCAGAAATGTTTGTTAATTTCACACACCGTCGCAGCATTAATTAAAGACTTCTTTTTTTTAAATGATTGCTTGACAATGTAAAAAGAAATAAAGAATGATGAAATTCATACTGTAAAAAATAATTGAAGCTAAAACATTGATAAAAAAGGGAAGAGCTGACTTGAGCTATTTGTTGTCTCCTTTTAATACAGTGTCTCCAAATATTTAAATTTTATCTCAGGAATATCTTCGTTCTGGTTGTGATTAAAGCGACTTAATTTTTTAAAAATTTGAAAACAACACACATGGTTATTTTTTTTAAAGTAATTTTTCCACTTCAAATGCTTCAAGTAAAAACGAGGTCCAAATATGAAATCAGATACTAATGCACTATTTTGTTGTGATGGCTTTATCTGGCATATCCGGGTGCTAGACGCTTGCTATGGAAACACTCTACTCTTTAATATTAAAATTATTTTTGTGCTTGAAAATTTCTATGTCTTCTCTTACTATTCTATTGAATTAATGGTTGGTGAACGCTAGGATTTCGGTGTGGTCAAACTCCGAAGAAGACGGTGAAACGTTTGGAGATCAATTCCAATCAACACGGCCTTCCCATCCCGGAAAATGAAATAAATAATGCTTTAATTGTTTAAACAATTCAGAGTCATTGTTCGTTTATCGTTGTAGCTTTAAACTTTAAAGTAAGGCCGAATCAGATGTGACGTATCAATCGTAAACAAAAGAAAATGGGCTTGTCAATTTTTATTTTGAAATAACCTCAAAATTGTATCACTAAATTTCTCTGAATGTTTACACATCAGTAGGATGCTTAACGATCATTATTTAATTAAAGCAATTATTGAATGAATATATTTTAAATAATGCTATTGTGAAAAAAAAGAATCCAGCATTTAGTTTAAAACTGCCTGGTTTCCACGTTCACGTAGTCATAAGTTTTATGAATATTTTCAATGTTTTAGAAGAGTAACCGTACTTATTAATTAAATATTTAAGTTGTCTTAAAAAGAGAAACAAGTGTATTTACTTTTTTAACATAAATAAAAAGGAAATTTAACAGCTTTTGAGAAATTTAATAATTTGAAGAACTTTTCACATTTTACCGAAAATGTAAGATCAGCTAAAGCCAAAAAGTTATTCCCACACCGGGAATTGAACCCGGGCCGCCTGGGTGAAAGCCAGGAATCCTAACCACTAGACCATATGGGAGACACTTTCTACCTCTAATGTGCTAAAGAGTTACACAATGAAAATAAAGTACCGCGTGACCACAGATACGATAGCCACAGTGAGCTAACGTCACAGTGACGTCACACGTCCATTCGCGTATCGCCTTTTATGAAGAGATCTCGGGGAGCGGGGAGAAGCAGAGAAGAGAAAAATTTTATATTATTCTGTTCCTTTTCTTAAAGCTTATTGAGTAATATTATTTCTGTAAATCTAATCTTGTTTCATTACATAAGGAGTTTTTGGCTATTTCTTTTTATGAAATTCTTATCTCTTGTACATAAAAAACTAAATAAATTAAAAATCTATTACTATACTCATGCTAAGTTAAAGTGATTGTAAAGACAGCTAGATGTTTCGAATCATACAAATTGATAAGAAAAAATATTGATAGACCCATTTGGTTGATCAAACTATAAAAAGTACATTAGTCCGAAGGAAATTTTATTAATTGATGATATGTTCGATTTCTATTAAATCATATAAACTTTGTATTTTATATAATAAATGAATGCCAAGTAAATAACCATAACATATGAAAAATCCTGTGTGTTTTTATCTATTTTAACTTTAATACTTTGAGAGAAAAGAAAATGTATGTTATTATGGTTATGTAATTCAGATGGTATATTTTAAAATAGCTAACGTAGAATTCAAAGCAATATGTTTCCACAAAAATTTAAATTCAGTGTGATTTATATATTTTTGTTTAAAATAGCAAAACTAATTTCTAAAATTAATTTTCATTAAATCACACTGTAAAACAGTATAACGAAGTCAAGACATAAATAAAATTAATTTCGTCTCTTATTTATGAAAGTATTTTTCTAAGAAATAGTTAATTTCCACAGTAGAAGGAAAATTAGTAATAAGTACATTTTCGGTACTTAATTATCTCTTACAATATAACAATTTGTGTTCAAATTAAATGAAATACTTTATTGTTTATTACATATTTTATTTCGCCTATTTCAACGCCAACACTTTGTGGTTCTACTTTTTTAATACGGCAGTTTTACAATTTCTACCGTCTTTTTCCTGAGTTTATTTTAAAGGTATTATCTAGAATACAGTCATATCCATAAAGACCAACTTTGTCAAACCTAACAATATTCGTATCACCAAGATTACACTTCATATTTCCTATCATCCCTTAGAAAGTTTTCAAATATTTTATATTATATTTAAAGGGTAATGTGATGCAATTTATTTAAAATAAACAACTTAATTGGGATTTAACAAAGTCGTAGATAATTCAAAGATTTCTCATGGCTTCTTGAACTTCCAATTAAATTAATTTTTGTATTGTAATTCGAAATTTCTGGTAATCAAAGTTATGATAAATTATCACTACAGAGGTAAATTTCTGTGAGCGTAACAAAAGGAGTACTAGTTTTTTGACCACTTCGTTTATTTTGTTGACACGTTCTAGAAATAGTTAAAACGTTATTTTTCAATGCTACCTCTTAGTTGAATATTTAGTTAGGACCAGTCATCGTCCTATTTATTTATTACTGCCAAACAGAAAGAAATTTCCAATTACATATATAGCATAGGAAAAGAAAAAGTTACACACAAATAGTTACAGTACAACATATAAATAAAAAATACACATAAAGAAAATAAATGCTAAAAATACAAATCAAAAATTAAACAAGGTTCCAAATCATTGCTTAACTTAATATAAGAATCAAAGAAAAGATCACTATTGATTGACACATTGCGCCATTAAAATTGGACAAGGCAAATTTTAATCGGGATTGTAGGAAGTATTATTTTTTTAACAGGGTAGTGTACAGATGGAATGGGTTACCTGGAACGGTTATCAACTCAAGTAGGGAAACCGAATTCAAGAATATCTGGGAATCGGGTGGTTTGAGTTAAATGGACCGTACCAGCGCTTGCCTGTAGTTGGTAGACTTAATTTGTATTTGTATTTGTATATTGTTTACTAATTTAAAAATACATATATTAACTGGTTTAAGATATAATTTTTAGTACAAAAAGGGATTTTGAAGACAATTTTATTTCTAGTCGAATATTGTGGAACATGGAAATTAAATTCTATTAGTCTACAAGCAGTAAAATCAATTATTTTGTATTTATAATAATCAAAGCAACAAGAAATATTAGTAAAATTATCCTTAGACCTTATTCATGTGTGAGAAAGAGAAGTATTTTTGGAGATAGATATAATGATTTCTGATAGTGAAAATACCTCTTATCTTGTTCAACCTTATACGGTTGATGGATCAAGATTTATCTGGTAGCATTTTTGAGCCCAACTTTTTCGGTGATTGTTGCGTTCTGTCCCCCCCCGAAAGTGTAAAAGGAGGCTTTAGAGCGAAACTCGTAATTCGACACCCAAAAGAGTTTATCTCGGTGATTGTCTGAAGTTCGTCGGAGTGCGAAAACTGTTCCGAATAAAGGCGACATCGAACACTTCTTTTGAAATCAATTGAAGCAGCAAACGATAAATTCTCCCGCCCTTCTCTAATATCACAAGGCTCGCTGTTCAAAAGTATTTAGAAAAATGGGGAAACTGGAAAATGTAGTTCCCGTCTGAAACAAAGGAAGGAGAATGCGACCCTCCATTCATGTCTGGAGCAGAAGAAAAAAAATTCACACAGAAAAGCTTCCATCTTTATCAAAGATTCAGTTCCCCGCAAAGTTTCGGGGAGCAGACAAAGGGGACAAAAGACCACCCGGCTTTCCTTTTTCGCCGTCTTAACTCGGAAAGTACTTTATCAAGCTCTCTGTTCGATACTCCTAATAACAGAAAAGGACAACCGGCAAAAACGAAATAAAGATATCAGTCTTACACCAAGGGGGAGGGATATGGTGTAGCCTTTAATGTGTTTTTAATCGATCATTACGTCGGGTTGGAATTTTTTTTAATTTTTATGTTGTGGAAATCGAAACAATACACTACTTTTTTGTGAAACGTGGGACAACATTCTGGCTTTCGAAGGACTGTGCTTGATGTTGTAGTCTTTGTTGGTTGGAATCCGTTAATAACAGGGATTTCGTAATGGTATGAAAAAAAGGGAAAGTTATTTTGAAGGGAAATTTTTTGAATCCACTAAGTGCAGATGAGTCCAGTGGATTCAGCGAATTTCGGAATCCTCACGAATGCTGATTTCAGCTAGATGAATCGACCATAAAAGGAGTAAATTTGCCTTAGTCGTAACTTTTTAAAATGTCTGCACTGACTGTCTTTATAGAGATTTTGCATTTTATAACTTGAAAAAGCTTATTAGGGTAAATGTTAACCATATTTCTTTCTACACAAGGATTTTCTGCAAAGTGATATGGTATGGACTAAGTTTGAATTATCTGCTTCTAATCTGGTTATTGAGTTTTAATGTTAATCCAATTCTTTCAAACTAGTCTGCTCTTTTCAAAGTTAAAAATGGCAACATCACAAAAAAATAAAAGTCTCGACATCACAATTTTGATGGAATTTATTTATTTCTTTAATTGTTGTCGTACAGAAAACAAAGTTTCTCTTTACATGATACGAACACCGAACAAAACATGTAAAATATACTCATAAAAATCTTTGAAAATTGCAAAAGATAATTATTTATATTTGGAGTGATCTATTCAGTTCGGGGAATTTATCGAATAAATATCTCTATTGTAACAGGGTACTAAAGAAGAATATTGTAAATTATTATACCATTATTATAAATATTGTGAATACTAGTGCAAGAAAAATTCTTTCTTTCGAATATGTATAAAATTTTAACTAGTCATCCAATCCAGGCTAACAAAGATGAAAAAAACTAATCAATATCATAAAAATATTCAAAATTATTAAGTAAGAAACCGATTCTAGTCATTTCATTTGAATAAATTGATAAATATATATTTCGTTTGGAAACCCCCTTAAAAACTTCACCCCAAATACAACCTTAAAATCACACTTAGAATTTTTTCTGCCAAAAAATGTCAAGATTGGTGTTAGTACTAATGTTGAAAAACAAGCTATTTATGCCAAAAAGCAGACGATTTACTTTGAAATTTGAATTACGGCTTTTAAAAGTTAAATGAATATCTGAAAATATTGTTCTTTTTCTTATAGATATGACAGCAAACCCCTTCATTCCCCAATCAAACGTCTACGAATTCTCGAGAAACGAACGGAGGCTCTCATTTAGCTGAATATAGCTTCACCCGGGGAATTCGGAAGCGTTCCTCATCAATATTCTCATTACCAACGGTCCCGCTTCCCTCGACTTTGCTCCCAAACAGTCCTTGAAAAATTAATTCGGCATAACAAATCCCGAGATGATTGAAACGATTTACAGAGCCGACTTCTGCCAAAATGAGCTCCGATTCCCTCCAGAGATCGAAATTAATATGCAGCGCTCCTCGTATTTATCAAAGCGTATGGTAATGCTCGGCCTCAACATGTCTGCCATGAGATATGTCATTCAATATTAAACGCCCGGCTTTTACCCGTGTTTCCCTAATCTGGGGTTTTGGTATATAGACCGGTGTCTCATTGTTTGCTGCAACTTACGGCCATATTCACCGGTAACCTGACCGGCGGTCAGGTCAGGAAACCATGGTTACAGCCTCTGATTGGTGGAATTTGGATTTCTGATTTGAATTCCACCAATTAGAGGCTGTAACCATGGTTTCCTGACCTGACCGCCGGTCAGGTTACCGGTGAATATGGCCGTTAGATGAACAATGTTTGTTTTGTGCATGAATCTTTTGTAATTTTCACTTTTACATTCTAGTGAATAATAATAGCTGATTATTATGAGCTTCTTGGAATGACAGTGGTCTAAGTCCCCCGAACTTAGTTTTCAGATATTGAAGATTTTTTGCAACGGTGTCTGTGTAATTCCGATGGAGAAATAATTTTTGGACTGTTCTTGTTGCCCAAATGTTGAACTTTTGACTTAAGAAATAACCATACTAAAGAAATTATTTGAAAAAAAAATACATGCTAATCTCAAATTTTTACTTAGGACTTGCGCCCCCTTTTATTCTGAGTACATCATATTTGCGTGTTAATTAAAAGGATTCTATGAATAAAATATCTTTGAAAAATGATCGATTTACAAAGGAGATAATATGCAAATGCAAGTAAAAGCGTTTGTACCTTTCTATTAATTATTAATAACATTTTTATCCCATGTTTAGCTTTTTTAACGTAAATATAAAACAAGTTACTACATTTCTCTATTCGAAACATTCAAGAGAGGTTCAATAATACTTTCCCCTTCCCCTTATAAACAGTCGGAATTATGTCATAAAAACGATAAAGAGACATAACTTGACTCTTTTTCTTCCTTTAATCTCCTTATACTGAACTTCAAATTTAATTTTTAGAATTTTATAAAAATGTTTAATCATAATTTTGATTACATATATTTTTTGCTTCGAATTTATTGTAAAATCTAACTTAAAGTGAAGGAAAATTTAATATAGTTTAGCCTTTTTTATTCTTCAATACAACGCAACATTAGTTGTTTTAAAATATTCACAAAATAAGTTAAATATTATAATCGGATTCGAAATATTTGAGAAAATCAAGTTAAAATGTAGGTTTAGTTCATAATTTTAAAGAACATATTCACCCTTAATACACGTCTGTGACAATGAAACCTGGCTAACTTTAATTTTTTATTGGGAAAGGACAATAGAATTTCATTGTAACCACACATCAATCATAATGTCAAGTCTGTTTTTCAAATCAAAGAATATCTTGAAATTCAAACGTTCAAGTAATTAAGTTTGAAATTTCACATGCTGAAGCCATTATTGTATTATAGTAACGGGAAAAAGTAATTTTAAAAATTGGATAAAGTATTGCATCAAATAATGTAAACTCTGAATTTGTCCATTACTTTTCACTAATCTAAAATTATTATGTCATGACTTTTCCTTTTTAATTTTAGTGAAGAAATGTTACGGCTGTATTTTGTAAGGTAGCTGTAACGTTACTCAGCATGTAATGTGTTACTTTTAATCAAGTATAATGCGCGTTTTTATATGACAATTTATTGCTGTTGAAATTTTCGTAGAGTTAGAAAACTGAATAAAGTAGGTGAGTTTATGTAAGTTCTATGCTTTCAACAAACGTAATTGCATGTGTTTTCAAGTGTGTAATATTTCATGGGTTTTATCCATTAAATTAAAAGGATTCATAAATTTACACAGTTTTTATAATACTTAGGCTTTTAACTTATAGAGAAGACCTTAAGACTGTTAAATATATATTTTTCGGAAATCTTCTCAATTTTTTTTTTTTAAATATTTATTTTCATTAAATAAAAAAGTGAATTGGGTTAAGAAGAAACCCAAAAAATATTTTCCATTATGCAAAGAAAACTTCATTAAAAAAATACTTCAAGAATTATTAAACGAAGCTTTTAATTTCCTGATGTTTGCAAAGCGCTCAAAACCGTTCTCTACTCGAAAAATTCTGTCAACCTTTAGATCACTTCTTAGCAAAAGCGAAGAGCAAAGCAATTAAATCAACTCAATTAAGGAAGGATAAAGGATGGGATTTAAAAACCTGAAGACAGAAAATAATTCTCCTCCGGCAACCCCTTATCGATTTTTTAGACCTAATTTTGAAAAAAAGTACATCAAATCACTTCCCCGCTTTATATTCATTCCCCAAGAAAATTCTTTTTTCGTATGTTCTGAAAACTTAATCTCCTTACCTTACTTCTTTCTTCATCATTGAAATTTTTCATTATGATTTTATAAGGTACTACTCAATATGAGGAGTATTGGGATTCATGCTTAGTTAAAAATAACGTTTCTTAGGGAAATTAAAATTGGATAGCGGGGCACACAAAAATAAGCTCTTGGGGGACGCTTTTTAAATCCCTTTGATGAGGACATTCTGCTTTGATGAAATTCACATTCTTAAAAATTTTGTTCAATCCTTGGGGTTTCAAGAAGTTTAACTTTTAACGGGGGACTGGGAAAACTGTAGTAATTTCCTTTGAAGGCCTTTTATGTAGGAATTTAATGATTTTTCCGAAGAAAAAAGCTTTTAGAATCTCAATTTAATCATTTATGTAACGTCATTTGGAAATAATTATATCAACGATCATTATTTTCAGGATAAGCCGACAACTTCCTTCGAACTATTTTTCGTGGTCGAAGTACTTGCACGATGATAAAAACATTTTTATAAATTTGCATTGCAAAATATGAATATCAAAAGATGTTCCAAAGTTTACTGGAAAATGAATATTTTTTCTTGAGGGAATATTAGCTGATATAACTATTTTCATTTCATGCGTCTTAGTTTTTTATTGAGTTTTCAATGGTAATTGGTGCGGGAATTATAAAATGAGCAGTTGAAATCAAGTGTATACGCATATTTTACTCTATTTATTTTACTTTCTTTCAAGATTGGTTTGGTTATTGTTTTACATGGCGTAAGATAATGTTTTTGGACTCTAGGGATGTAGGAATCAAACCTCAAAAACATTTGATTTTTAAAATGGTCGAGCTACCACCTTTGGATCACGTGAAAAAGATTGACCCTCTAATACTTTTTTGTAACAATGTTTTCGGCAATAATCTTCCGTTTTCCGTTTGATTTCTAATACGACTTTTTATTAAAAAATGAGAAATGCGACAAGTAATTCATTATTTGAAAAGTCTTATGTTGATGGTTTATCTAAGGCTAAGCGCGCACTAGAGACTTTTGTCACGACGACAGAGACAAAATTATCACCCTGGCTATTGCAATAAGCTAGAGCGCGCGCATTAGGCGACGAGACTCTTGGCCGATTGCCAAAAATCTACCATAGAAATGCATTGCTCTAGAGTGGTCGCCGTCCACTAGGTCACTAGGTCACATCACCTTGTGCGCGCTCTAGCTTATTGCAATAGCCAGGGTGATAATTTTGTCTCTGTCGCCTTGACAAGTCTCTTTTGCGCGCTTTAGCCTAAAGGTACAAAAATACATTTGAACTGAAGACGAATGCTTTAAGTGCTCAAGGAGAGATCTTTATGCAAATTAAGATACTGCCATTAAGAAATCAGAGTCTATATAGAAATATAAACTCCGATTTCCTTATGGCTGTATCTATTGGATTGATATAGACTTTGCTAATAAAATAAAGAATGGGCTGAAGAAATTTAATTTATGACAACAACTTCACCTTCATAGTTTAAAATACTCTAAAATAAAAATAAAATGTAAGAAACAAAAACATTAAACAGTAAAGAATTTTCAAATAGTAACTTATACGTAAAAGAGTTAAAAGTTAAAATTAAAGTTATTTAACCTAACGGTGGAATAAAATCTAAAGTTTTTGTAAGTTCTGTCGTAAATTATTTATAAACTTTTATAAAGATTAAATTTTACCGTTATAAGAATCCATAAAATATTTTATTATAAAAAACAAACTGTTACATAGAATGCCTAGGCTTCTAAATATCATCAAACAGACTTCGTAATCCAATTTATTACTTAGCAATTCGAGGTGGAATCGATCCCGTTAAGGAAAAGCAGCTTTTTGGCAGATTAAATTTTTATTCTTGTTTAGAAAAAAACCTCTGTCTGTCTGGGATTCAGAGGAAAAATTTTGTCAACCTCATCTTGCTAAGTATGAAAAAATATTGGTAATGAATTGGATTTGCATAGTCTGGATCTCGACCCTTAAATGGATCTGTAGAATCCATCGCATAAAAATTTTATTTTTGAACCTTTTAAGTGGTCTTAGTTTAGAGAAAAATCATGGGAAACATGATGGCTTGTCGTGTTTGCTTCTTCTGTCGTGTTTGCAAAAAGTCTTCTTAAAAATGTTTATGAACGACCTATGATGCTTTTTTAATTATTAGAAAATTAACTGTTTTATTTAGAAAAAGAGCTACTCGGATATAACATATATTTCTTTAGTTCAATATTATCCTCTTTAGTCAGAAAATTTATTTAAAAAGTAAAGAAATTTTTATTTTGATTGAAGATTGAAACCTGAGTAAATAAGGTTTTTGAGATTGAAATAATTATAACCATTACCTTACAAATCTTGTTCTTCATTAATCTTCCTCTTAATTAATAGCTGTTTTTTTAAAGTGTTTCCCCATCAGTATACCTTACATTGTACAATGGACATGTAAACATGTAAACTAAAATCTAATTTAACTAGATTCCGTTTATGTTTAGAAACTCACTGTGACTGCATCATAGGTGGGCGACGAAGACGTTGATCATATCTTTTTCTTTTATTCGAAATTTACCATCGAGAGAAAAATAGTTCAAAACTAGAACTTCAAAATATTAACATTAAATGGCCTCCAACTCCAAACTACAGCCAAAACATTTTGTTTCAAAAAAATTCAGTTTAGTTGTTTTCCTTTAATTTCTCTCCTTCACTAATAGTTTAACTCACTAAAGAAATATTTAGCCCTATATGCCTGAAAATCTATGCCTTCATTTTATCGTATGGTTAGTAGGGTTTTTCCTTTGTTTTTTATACTTACTTTTGTGAGCCCCGTGTGATACATAGTGTACACGGGGAATTCGTCATATGTTAGATGTTTCACGTTAATTTTATAAAATAGAGAGATAGCAATTAAATTTTTAAAAATAAATTCATTCGATTTAAATTTCATTCGAATACAAGTCATCCTTGAGTTTTGTAAATATCTAAATCTAAATGTTTCTTAAAATTTTACTTTTGTTCCATGTTATTTTTTATAGCATTTTACTTATAAAACCTCTCTATATATAGAACGTTTTTAAAGCACCACTCTTGAATATGAAATGCTTTTTTTGTTCTGTGGACTGTTTTTTTTAACTTTAAACGCTTCGCTTAAATCTTCATTATAAATAACTTTAATTAGTTCTTAAAATGTTTTGCGGAGTCCTAAAATTTAAAAATGTTAAATTTATTAAAAAATGTCCTTATAACTGTTGAATTAATTCTTGAATATTTCTGGGTCAATGCTATTTTGAATAAAAAAGACACTGCTTACCAACTTGTTTTACACTTTTAGTAAGAAATAACTTGTTTATAGATTTTAGAATAGATAGCAGCACGTAATTTCACTAATTTAAGCTGAGTTTCAGGCATAGCGCATGCCGCCATCTATTAATCAATTTGAGCATTTGTAACATTTTCTTCCCAATACGATTTTCTTAATCGCACTGTTTTGTTAAAATTAAGTTTATGAAAAGAATTCATTGAATTTTTATTTTTAAAGAAATAAAAGGGAACAAATGAGAAAGTAGTTAGTTAATATTAATTTAAATTTGTAAATAATTAAGATATGTATATCCATTGTGTCGCCATCTACTAAAGCCTTTGAATACTAGAAAGGACTAGGAACGCGTGTAAAGTTATAAATAATACAAAATACCTACCTTTTTCAAGAGTAATACTGATTCTTTATTAATCCTAAATTTTAAAAAAAGATGAGGATTAATATAATGAACTTTTTTTCGAAAGGAATCGTGTTAGTTCGTGTAATCAAACTAGTATTTTCAAAATGCCTCCAATCTCAGCAATCGATTAAAAGAAAGAGAAAGGCATAGGGGACCCTCAGAAATTGCTATCAGCAGACAAGTGAACCTTTCAAAAATATAAATTCCAAGAAGACACAAAAGTATTTACAGGTTCCACCGAGATTTGAACTCGGATCGCTGGATTCAAAGTCCAGAGTGCTAACCATTACACCATGGAACCACGACGCCAAAGGAATTTTTATAAATCAATTTACAATTTTCTGGGGTTATTATTGAATAGTATATTTGTATTAAATTAACACTTCCAATGTCTTAGGAACGAGTGAGGAATTGCTTTCCACACTTTAATTTCGAGCTTTCGTCTTTTATTTCCTACAAACATCTCAAAATGAGACATGGCAGTACAAAAGTCAGACGTGTTGCCATCTAGTAACATGTAATTTCATTAATTTTTCAAACTTAATCTTTTTATCATCAAAAGTATTTCTGTATCTGTGCCTTTTCTAAAATGGGCAATACCAGCATTTTTTTCAAGTAAAGAAAATAGATCTAAATCCAAAAATCAACATAAAAGTTTCAAAAAAAATTTAGTTAATTAAATATTTAATAATTAAAATCGACAAGCCCACCCAATAATGAGTTTGAATTGATTAAACAATTGAAGCATTAAAAAGGGAGTCCCCCACTACCTTTGGTAATAAGTGTAAACTCCAACTATCTAGCGCCGCCTCCAGCCATGGCTCGGTTTTGTCCTTGTTAAGGTTAAGACTTCATCAGCATGGCATAGGAAGGCCAAAGAATGGAAGGCAACGCAAGAGAGTGGTATTAAAGCATTGTTTAAAATCTTAAAAAATTTTAATTAAAAATAAATTTAAGTTCTTTTAATTGAAATTAAATTTAAAAATAGATAATCATCGTAACTTAAAAAATTTTTAACGTACATTCCGCTCTAGGGTACCTCTATCGAATAAAAAAATAATAAATACTGGAACTGGCCATGAATGAAATACTTTCTTACTGTTCAATGAAATACTTTTTTCAAATACCTTTATTCAGTTACTTAACAAATCATGCCCATGCGCAAAACATTTGCATTAAAATTTTTGCAGAAAATTGAAATTTAAAAAATTTGTAAATAAATCCAAAACTACCTTTTTTAACGTAAATGTGTGCAAGGTCATTTTGTAAAATTTAAATTAGTGTAAATTAATATGTCAATTTGAAATCAAAAATTTTGATTTCTGTTTCCTTTTCAAAAATTGGGTAACTTTGACATCAAGCTTTGCAAAATTTTACTTAACCAATAAGGAAGTTGCATGTGTCAGAATTTTCAAAAACAAGCAAGTGTTCCGTATGGTTTTTTGTATGGTAAAATGTCATAATATAAAATGTCCTTTATAATCTAGTCAATTTTTCAAAAAAATGCACAGGTAATTAAATATTTAAATTTAAAAGTCAAGAAAAAACACGTGACTGAAAACGTTTATTGTTTAAAAAGTAACGATGAGGTCAACAATCTTACCACAAACTCCATTGCTTTCCAATAATGGCCATCGTACGATGACGTCACATCCCAAACTCTTAGCGTTTCCGCGCGCTTTTAAAAAGGGGATTTTTGTTAATTTTTTGGTAATTAAAAATTTCTCGATCGGCCTCAAATTTTGGGTAGTTGCTTATTTTTGCAAGAAGAATCGAATAAAAATTTCTTAAAAAACTTAACTTCCTCATTATACCAAACTATCTTTCGAACTCAAATTTCGACAAGCAAAATATGGGAATTATTATTTTTGTCTAAACCAAAAGCGTATATTCGTATATAAGAGGGGGCGAGCCCCCCGAAATTCGAGTAATATAGAAAAACAAGTTAAAACCCTGTTTTTAGGGTCAAATTTCCGAAAATGTTATGCAACTGTGGTCGAAACTTACTCTTCTTATGTTATCTTTGCACAAAAGTTTGGATTTAATTTTAGATTTATAGTTCTTTTCAAAATAAAAATTATTTTTTAAAAATCTTTTTCACACATTTATTTTCTTTTTAAAAACCCATAATTTGTTGAAAATTTTGGTATTTTAGTAGTAAGAAAATATGTAAATATTGTAGAATAGTATGTAGAATAAGTATGTAGAAAATTAAACATTCTGGAGTTTCTGTTTAATAAGCTGTGATATATGTCCCTGACGCTGAAAAATGTTTGGGTGTGTTTTTAATGGAAAAATTTCTTTTGAATTATGGAAATTGACTACTAACATTGAAAAAGTAAGATATACCGATGCATACTTGTTGAAATCTAGTGAAATGATGAAACAGGCAAAAAAATTAAAATAATTTGGTAAGAATGTAAAATGAACTCATTGAATCAAATAACTGCATGAAGATATATATTAATAAATTATGTAATTTTATTAAATGCTATTAATTTATCATAGGCAGATAAAATGTAGTAAAAATACTAATTGAACGTACTGGGGAAGTTATCTTTGTTTATTAGGACATTTAACAAAAAGATGATATTTCCCTTTTATAACGCAGTGCTATATTACTGATAAGAAAGATAACCAGTTGCCATCATTGTTTACCTTTCATTGCCCTTTCTTTTTAGACTTCATATTATTACGTATAATTCTTTTTCATTTACAGCTCGCTCATTCAAGAAAAATATCCCTCTCAACTCAATTAACAAATTCATTCAACCTCAACTTCGTTTCGTCATACCTAAAAATAAACCCCATTCATTGTTGGAATCAGAACCCGAACCTCCAACCTTTGACCCCCCTCCCCCACGACCTCCACATTCAGGAACTGAGCATGGAAATGACATATCGCTTAACTCAATCACAAAAAGACAAAAAAAGCTTGTTTTTCGAGAAAACCTTCTTATCCCAAAAGGTCGGAAATTGACTCTTGGGTTGGTTCTAATCTAACCTGAGGGAGGGCCCGTGGGGCGCAGTTGAAGGGCCTCAGAGGGGAGGTCATGCCCCAAAAGAGGCCCATCCCTCTTGTGAGAGCAATAGACCAGATGGTTTGACAACATACCTCAGACACGCGTCTGGGTACTCAAGTGAAAAGATTCTTGAGAAGTTACGTCTTCTTAAAAGAATGTATCTATGAGACAGTCGAGGTCATATCAAAGTGGAAATTTCGAGATAATCATCATCTGATTAAAGTAATTTTTATAGTGAAAAACGACTAAAAAGGCCACCATTTCTATCGAAATTCTTACACCTCATTCCAAAAGATTCCTGGATATATAAATATATAATATTCAGTAGTACCTATTTTACTAATCATGGAGATGTTTTAGATTAGAGAACCTTTATGAAGCAAGTTTCCAAGATTTTAAGTATAATTTTTGGAAAAATATTGATTTCTTCCATAATTATTTTCTACTGCCTTTATAGTTTTTTCTTTTTCTCTCATAAGCTACAAATACCATATAATTCATACCCTTCAGAAACATTTAAGAGAGCAGCTTAACTGATTATGTAAACTTGACTTGCTAAATTCATTCCCAATTGACAACCAGAGGCGGAGAGATATTATTCATAATTTCTCTCTCTCACTTTTTTTTATATTTTTTTGACAAATAGTCTTCAGTGATACTATCACCTCATTACCACTTATACTCATTACACATCACAAAAATGGCGGCACATCATGGAGCGTTGAAATCCCACACGAACAGCAACAAAATGTTCTCTGTAACAAAATTAAGTCGTTTTTGTATAATGACATCAGAATGGCCTCTTTGATTTATTCTGCGTTAATACTTTTCGACAAATGGTCCTCCGTATATCATAACAGGACACTTAAATTCATAAACATGCCAATGGATAATTGCCATGCACGCATTACTCTTGGATAAACCAGTTTTGGATATGATCTGTGAGTTTATAACGAATTTTGCGTAGGTCGAGAACATATTTTATGTCTTCGTTCTTCAGATGCGTCATTTTTCACACATTATTAAGTGTAATTTAGAAAAGTACCTCGTATTTACCGAATATCATTTAACCATGTCACTTGTTTGGTTTAATGGCTCATTTTTATTTATGAACGCATTGTGACCCTCATTTACACGAATCCAGCTAAGCTACAACCAGCTAAGTGCTAAGAATCTTCATTTAAAAAATTAAGGTTGACAGGTTTGTCCTGGTGAGATTTGAGCCGGTATAATGGAAAAGTACCGATACCGAACTTCCACTCGAAATAACTTTCTTGACTTATATTTGAAATTTTCACTAGGTTTCGTACTGGAATTAAATGACAGATCTCATTTATTTGATAATAAAATCTAATCATTAATTCAATTATCTATCATTAAATTACCGAATTATATAAAGACAATATATCTAATTTTCCATCTTTATTCTGTTACAAATTCAACGTAATTTCAATACTTTTTTATAACAATTTTGACTTATTTATTACAATTTCATGGAATCTCTTGTGAATTACATTTTACTTCAGATTGTGATTTTTTAATAATAATAATAATAATAATAATAATAATAATAATAATAATAATAATAATAATAATAATAATAATAATAATAATAATAATAATAATAATAATAATAATAATAATAATAATAATAATAGTAATAGTAATAGTAATAGTAATAGTAATAGTAATAGTAATAGTAATAGTAATAGTAATAGTAATAGTAATAGTAATAGTAATAGTAATAATAATAATAATAATAATAATACATTTTCATAAGCATGACTATATACTGGGTCAGATTTTAATCAAAAGTCATCAATCTCCTCTATTTTTTGAAACGCATCGAGCCCACAAAAGGAAGACTGCCTTGGCCTAGCATTTTACTGTGGTAATTTAATTGGATGAGTGAAAATGCTATTTTTTTTAGCCAGTTTGACCGAAGAAATTTCAATGAGAATAAAAACTGGCTTATTTTTAGGTAAAAAAAATTGGGCGATAAACAATCAAGCACAAAAAATCAAATTTGCGCATGATTTTGCGACTGCGCTGTGAAACTGTTTTGTAAGTTCTCTCAATGTAGCAAGCAGTCGTGGCCGAGTGGTTAAGGCGATGGACTAGAAATCCATTGGGATCTTCCCGCGTAGGTTCGAATCCTACCGACTGCGAAGAACTTTTGCATAGTCACACTACTTTTAGTGGTGTAAGGATGTTCACTAGGGTGGTTTTTATTAACCGAAAGTTCGAATTTTTTTCGGGGCACCCCCTCAAAAGGTGCCATTTGATAAAAAACTAATATTCTGAGAGTTACAGATAAAAAAAATAATATTTAGACCCCGCCCCGAGCGTCAAAGTTTCAAAAAAACTCTAAATTTTGCACGTTTTTAGCTATAAAATCCAAACTAATGGTTGTAAAAATACAAAGTGGGTCTCATTTTGTAGATAATTTATTTAGCTTCAACTTTTACCATTGAAACTTATTTGTGAAGCTTACAGATCATAAGATACGAGGGGTTTCATTAACTCCCCACGCAATATCTAATTTTTAAGAAGTGCCAGGAAATTTCTTTAAATTTATCAGCTACCGTAAAATTGTTCAATAGCATATAATTTATAGTTTTAGACAACATAGGTACAAAATTGAATATATTAAAGAGCAAAAAAATTTTTTTCGTACATACCTGTTATTTTTTCACAATTGTAAAATAATTCAAATAAAATATATAAAATATTTTTTCAACTACTTATTAAATGAATAAAATGTGTAAAAGTTGATAAACAAGAAAAAAATACAAATTAATGTTATTTTTAGTTTTTTCTAAAAAATAGAAATTTTATTTTCATCACTTTGACAGTATTTTTCATAAGATCTCCCTATTTTAGAAGTAGTTTTGAGAGCAGTATTCGACACGACCCTTATCTGAAGTTCTTAAATTTAAATTGAACTGATGTAAATAAAATAGTACAAAGTTCGAGTTGATGATAAAGAAGTCAATTCAAAACTAATTATCATTAAAAATATTGGAAGTTTCATTTCTATGCAGTAGGAAAAATTCAGAATGTCTTCTAGGAAAGGAATCTTGCAAGTGCTTGGTATTTACAAAGCCTGATACATCAAACATCCCTAGGTACCATTGTATCATGCTAGATGTAATGCAAAACTCCAATATTGCGTGAAAAATTTTCCATTTTAAATACAATTGTATCTAGCCCTTAAAAAAGGTAGCTGTAATCAGAAGTATCTGTGGTATTCTACTGATATGTCAAAGGGGTTGGTAGGGGAAACGCCACCCCCCTTCCCCCCAAAAAAATTAGACTAGGTGTCCAAAACAATCATGCTACAATGTAATACAAAAGCCCTCTATTGTATGAAAATTCCAGTCAGTATTTCAAATATCTTTATCAGACCTTTAAAAGTAGAATGGAAATATTAAATCTTTTGAAAAAGTTCATTGTAAATGAAAATGAAGTGATGAAACTCGATTTCGTTGCTGAAAAGATAATTAGACACTTAAATTAACTCTCACTATTATTATTTTGCTTTCACATAGTCTTCAGCTAGTTTTATAGTTCCTCCTCATAACACAAAAGCATGTTACCTTTAATTTATTTTTAAAGCTTTCTGAGAATTCAAAAGTCTCGGGGTTTAAGTACCACAAACTATTAAAAAAATAATGCTATTTTTGTAATTTCTGCATTTTTTTCGTAACTAACTACAGTTTTTGCACATTTAATTTCTTGATATGCAACTAATGTTGCATCTAGCTCAGAAAACCAAACTGTAATGAAGGTGTGTAGTAGAATACCACAGATACTTCTGATTACAGCTACCTTTTTTAAAGGCTAGATACAATTGTATTTAAAAAGGAGAATTTTCACGCAATATTGGACTTTTGCATTACATCTAACATGATACAATGGTACCTAGGGGGATGGTTTGATTTATCAAGCCTTATAAATACCAAGCACTTGCAAGATACCTTTCTTTGAAGATGTATTGAATTTTTTCTAATGCATAGAAATGAAACTTCATATATTTTTAATGATAATTAGTTTTGAATTGACTTCTTTATCATCAACTCGAACTTTGTACTATTTTATTTACATCAGTTCAATTTAAATTTAAGAACTTCAGATAAGGGTCGTGTCGAATACTGCTCTCAAAACTACTTCTAAAATAGGGAGATCTTATGAAAAATACTATCAAAGCGATGGAAATAAAATTTCTATATTTTAGAAAAAAAAGTAAAAATAATATTAATTTGTTTTTTTTGCTTGTTTATCAACTTAAACACATTTTATTCATTTAATAAGTAGTTGAAAAAATATTTTATATATTTTATTTGAATTGTTTTACGATTGTGAAAAAAATAACAGGTACGTACGAAAAAATATTTTTTGCTCTTTAATATACTAAATTGTGTACCTATGTTGTCTAAAACTATTATTTATATGTTATTAAACCATTTTACGGTAGTTGACAAATTTAAAGAAATTTCCTGGCACTTCTTAAAAAATAGATATTGCGTGGGGAGTTAATGCAACCCCTCGTATCTTATGAACTGTAAGCTTCACAAATAAGTTTTAATTATAAAAGTTAAAGCTAAATAAATTATCTACAAAATGAGACCCACTTTGTATTTTTACAACCATTAGTTTGGATTTTATAGCTAAAAACGTGCAAAATTTAGAGTTTTTTTGAAACTTGGACGCTCGGGGGCGGGGTCTAAATATTATTTTTTTGAGCTGTAACTCTCAGAATATTAGTTTTATATCAGATGGCACCTTTTTAGGGGGTGCCCCGAAAAAAATTCGAACTTTCGTTTAAAAAAAACCACCCTAATGTTCACATTTTTCGATTCAATGATAAAATTTATGACTTGGTTATTGTTTGCTTCCCTCTATGTGAATTCTTTGTTTGCAGAAATTATAAAATATTAAAATTTCGAGTGTATAGAACTAGGAAGTTTTTTCCAGAATTTCCTCTTTTTCATTACAATAAATTGGTATTTTTAGGGAAAATTTCTATTGAAAACTTTCAAAACAAAATCAGAAAAAAATATTCTATTGAATGAAACGATATTTTCTATGTAAATGTTCCTTTTCATAAATTCCCAATTCAAAACTATTCCGAAAACAATTTTACTTACCTGAATTTAAGTTTTCAAAATAATATTGCAAGTTTTCATTCAAAATACGACTAAGACCAGCATTGTTTTTATTTAAAATCTTTCTAAGCTTAGATCAGGGGTGGCCAACTCAAATTATCTTGAGGGCCACTAAGGAAAACCACAACACTTCCGCGGGCCGCATATAAAATTTTAGGATATGCTCAGAATGACAGTGAAGTTAAATAAACTAGGTAAGTTAATTTTTTTTTCTTTAGATTCTTTGATGCTTAGTTTAACAGAATTTAATAGAACAGTTTTAATAGAACATTACAATTTCCTGAATAAAACATTTATTTAAATTGACCTTTAGGAGCAACCCCAATATGCCTTCTCTAAAACAACTAAAGTGGTGCCGTTAAAAAACACTATGAAATACACGAAACTCAGTTAGGCCACCACCTGTGGCACACATATAGATTTTTTTTTAAATTTATACATTTCTACATTTCGAACATTTTCTCTAAATTCCAAATTCTCCAAGTACTCCAAATTCTTCCTCAGTCCGGTTACCATTCATATTTAATGTATTTTTAAAAATAAATATTTTAGGTAGGATTCACACCTCAGGCCATGGGTTGGCCAATCCTGGCTTAGATAGTTATGTTGGGTATCTTAGGGAGACCCACACGAGTGTTTGAATCAAGAATGAAAAACAAAGGTAAAAATAAACTCAGATTTATTTAAAGAACGAAAGTAAATTAAATGATGAGAAAAACAAAATTACGGAGGCTATGGCTCAGGCCTAACAGACGCCTCTACACTAAAAACACATTTACAACAATTTATATACATACAAAAATATAACAAGATCATTGCCAACGTTAAAGACATAATACGGGGATTCTTCCCCCGGTCGGCACTCAGCAGAAACAAAATAGATGACAGGGGGTTAAGAGATCAAGTCCTAACAATAGCCCCCCATCTCTCAACTCGCTGGCAAAAAAAAATCATGTTAATCAAAATATCCTAATACATACAACTACAATACACTTTCAAACTTGAAAATATTTTTAACAAAAGTAAGTAATCCATCTTTAGATAAGGCCTTGGTGAAAACATCTGCCAAGTTATTTTTACTTGGAACATATTTCAATACAAAAAATTTATCACATACCAAGTTCCTTAAAAAATGAAATCTAATATGAATATGTTTCGTACGATTATTCTCTATAGGAGATTTAGAAAAATCTATAGCAGCCAGATTATCACAATATAAAACAGTATTTTGAATAGAATAATAAGGAAAAACATTAAATTTGTTACAATTTTCAAGAATTCTTACTATCCACATTATTTCCTTCGCAGCATCAGTTAAAGTAATATATTCTGCTTCCATAGTTGAAAGACTTACATTTTTATGCTTACAAGATCTCCAAATTACAGGTACTTTGTCTACAAAAAGTATTAATCCACCCATGGATATACGATCGTCTCTGCTCGAGGCAAAGTCCGAATCACTAAAACAATTCACATTTATACATTTTATATCAGATAAATTAAGCATATACTTTTGCGTAAATTGAACATAACCTAATAATCTTAACAAATAGTTCCAGTGTATGATGCCTGGATTTTCTTGGAACTGAGAAAATACATTTACGGCATAGTTTATGTCTGGTCTAGTGCGACTTGCAATAAAAGACAAACAGCCTATTAGACTACGATAAGGAAACTTTTTCATTTCTAATATTTCACATTCCGATTTAGGACAGTCCATTTTTGACAACACTAAGCCTTTTGATATAGGCAAGGATGAGATTGGAAATTTATACTTTTTGAACATTTCACAAACTTTTACAATATACTCATGCTGATGAATGTACAAACCTCCATCCTTTTCATAAAACTCAACACCAAGTAGCTTCTTGGTTTTACCAAGTATTTTAACATCTAACCTTTCTGTTAACATACTAACACATAAATCAATATCATTTTGAGTTCTACCAAATAGAATTATATCGTCAACATACAATAATAACACACTACTCTTATTGTATACATAGACACAATTACACCAATCTAATTTTTCAAAATTTATACTTTCCAAAATATTATGGATTTCAAAGAACCAATGTCGGCCACTTTGTTTTAAACCATACAGGGCTTTATTTAGTTTACAAATATAAGTGGGAAACTCTGCACTTATATAACCTTGGGGTTGATACATGTAAATGTTTTCAGGTAAGTCAGCATATAGGTAAGCATTTTTAACATCTAGCTGGCAGTTTTTCCAACCAAAAAGACAAACAAGTATTGCAAAAAATAACCTTATTAAGGAGAAATTTATTACAGGGCTAAAAATTTCGTCGTACGATTCACCTTTTCTTTGTTTGTATCCTTGGGCTACTAAACGTGCTTTAAACCTAGCAACTTTACCCTTTTCATTAGTTTTTACATTGTATACCCATCTGTTTCCCAGAATTTTACAGTTCGAATTAAATGGAACTAACTCCCAAACATTTCGATCTTTCATTATTTGGATTTCATCATCCATTGCTTTGGACCAGTTAACAAAATCGGGAGAATTTTTACACTCTTTAAAGGTTTTAGGAATTACAATTTCTACAGAATTAGCCTCAGGACTTAATTCCGACTCAGATTCCATGTGCGTGTTACCTTTAACTTCCCCTGAATAAACATCAGAACCTTTAAAACTGAAAAGTTCAGGTTGAAACTTTATACCCTTTTTAGAACAATACCGTTCAACCTCATTTAATGACCTTAACCTTTCATTTTCACCCTTCTCATAATAGTACACATCTATTCTAGATTTATCAGGCCTCTCCTTGGGAATTCTCAACCAAGTTGTCTCCCTGAGAGTTTTACTCTTAGTAAATAGTGCACCCAATACACTATCATCATCACCGTCATCCCCAGAACCAGACGATTCATCGTCACTAGGTTTGACGATGTCAATGTCTTCGTCTGAATCACTTGTATCGTGTTGGTACGATGACGATGGGCCCATCACAGCTCCACTGCCCATACTACCGCAATCAAGACGGTCTCTGGACTTGGGAGAATTAGTGATATAGGTTTCGTCAAACGTAAGGTTAATTGTTTCTACGACCCTCTTTTCTTGTGGTAACCATATGCGATACCCACGTGTATTCAAAGCATAACCCACCAGTACCCCTTTTACTGCACGATTATCCAACTTCTTTCGAACTTGTTTTGGAACTCTTGCGTAAGCTACTGTGCCAAAGGGTCGGAGGTGTTTTACTGATGGTGGATGGCCACCAAAAAGTTCTATTGGTGTCTTGCTTTGACCTTTGTGACAGACTCTATTCCAAGTATAGGAAAAATATAATAGAGCTTCTGGCCAAAACCCTTTACTCATGCCACTGTCTTCTAACAGAACTCTAATACCATTTAGACAAGTATCATTAACCCTCTCGGAAACTCCATTTTGTTCTGGAGAATACGAGTTCGTTTTCTCATGCTTAATACCCATTTCGTTAAAGTATTTACGAAAACGATCATTCACGAACTCACCTCCATTATCTGATCTGACAGATTTCACACTACGATCTAGAAACCTTTCTGCTCTAACCTGATAATTTTTAAATGTTTCAAAAACCTCAGACTTTTGTTTTAATGGGAACACTGAAGTTTTTCTAGAAAAGTCGTCCGTGATCGTTAAAAAGAAACGTTCACCCCCTCTACCCTTGTGTGTCATTGGACCACAAACGTCTACGTGTAAAAGGTCTAGGGGCTGATCAGATCTTATTTTATTTAGTGGTTTAAATGAAACCCTTCTACTCTTTGCTACTTTACAGGATTCACAATTAACTTCCTGATTCCCAAATTCAGGTAATCCTTTAACACTACCACTGGTTTGTTTAATTACCTGTTGACTAATATGTGCTAACCTTCTGTGCCAAACTGAGAGATTTGATTCTCTGGAATCGGGTTTACTACTAAAACGTTCAACCCTCCTTGATCTATTGGATTTAGGACTTTGATTGGACTCAGTTACATTAACAGTAGAATTGAATCTAACTCTTTTTCGCTTAACTACCTTAGGATTAGGATATGTTAAGTAGATCCCATTCTTTAGACTAGCACTAAACAAGAATTTTCCTGCCTTATAAACTTTTATCTTTCCCTCTTTTCCTTCAAATGTTGCACCTCGCATGTCAAACCTGGGGCCTGAAAGTAGATTCCTTCTTAATCTAGGGGAATACAGAACATCACCTATCCTTATACTATTCTTTCCAAAGTTCAGTTCTATTTCACCTTTCCCCTCAATCGGAATAGTTACCCCATCAACAGCTACAGCTAAATCTCTATTACTAATAACTTCGTATTTACTAAAAATACTTTTATCTTTACAAAAGTGGTGTGAAGCTGCGGTATCAAATACCCAAGCGTTTCCCCATTTTGTACTTTTAGACTTAAGATCATCAAGGAAATAACAGTCTGACCTGTAGGAACGATTTGGGCTCCTGTCAAATCCAGCTGGTGATCCTGGGGATCGACGTTGTCTAGCTCCTCTGGATACTCGGTTTCCGAATGTCTTACGAGTAGGCGATCTCCGTGTCCTCGGACTCTCCTCAGCATTCCAATTTGTGCTACCACGGCTGGGGTGTCCTTTACTCGTACCTGCTTTGTCAGCGTCAGCATACCAAGCTGAAACTTTTCGATCTTCATCCCGGAGTGCTAACCTAGCTTCCTCTGAGATTAATTCTTCGGCTACCTTTTTAAACTTAAAGTCTTCCTCTGACCACCGCATTATACTTTGAACTAATTGTCAAATTTATCAGGTACAAACCTTAATAATTGGAAAACAACATAGTTATCATCTAAGGGATGATTCATTGCGGATAGTTGGTCAACAAATCGTTTAAGCCTAGCAGCATACATGCCTATGCTTTCTCCATCCTCGATTTTACAATTAAGAAATTCATTATACAATCTCATATATCGCGTCCTATTATCTGGACGAAAATTGGATTCAAGCTTTTTCCAAGCTTCTGAAGGATCTGTTATACCTTCGATCAAACGTCTGAACTCTGGTTCAGAATTAAGGTAAATAATTGCGATAGCTGTATTCGCGCGACGTTTAAAGTCTTTAGCAGCTTTTACCTTTTCAGCAGTTGTATCACCATCAGCTAACTTTGGTTTTACTTCCTCACCGGTTACTATATCCCAACATTCTTTCTCTAGAAGTAAGTATTTAATGTCAGCAGACCAATTCGCGTAATTATCAGCATTGAGGCTGTCTATCCTAAAACTTTCTGCAGCCATTGCGAAAAACTACCGATCTAATAATTTTGATCGAGGCCTAATACCAAATCTAACCTTTAACTAAAAGGGTTTACCTCAAACATTGCTTGAAACAAAACACTCGGTGCCCATAACCAGTGTTGGGTATCTTAGGGAGACCCACACGAGTGTTTGAATCAAGAATGAAAAACAAAGGTAAAAATAAACTCAGATTTATTTAAAGAACGAAAGTAAATTAAATGATGAGAAAAACAAAATTACGGAGGCTATGGCTCAGGCCTAACAGACGCCTCTACACTAAAAACACATTTACAACAATTTATATACATACAAAAATATAACAAGATCATTGCCAACGTTAAAGACATAATACGGGGATTCTTCCCCCGGTCGGCACTCAGCAGAAACAAAATAGATGACAGGGGGTTAAGAGATCAAGTCCTAACAAGTTACATAATTTATCTAACTCATTTTTAATTTCTCCCATTTTTAATTTTCAGTACTTAACACCTAGATGTTTAAAACCTAGCATTGCACCATCATAGGATGAGGATGAAGAAATTTGATATTTCATCAGATCATCAGTAAGCCAATAGATCGAATAATTAAAGGTAACATTGAACTATAATCCCAAAAAGATATGAGACTTAGTTATCACTTTCGTATGGAAGACATTTAAAAGAGAAGGCATGGTGGGTTAAATAAACAATGCAGTACATCAAAACTAAAAGAAAAACCGAGACCTGTAGGTGTTGCTGGAACAAGTTTTGAAAGAAGCAAAGAAGTTCGCCCATCCCTCCATTCATCTGCAGACGTTTTGCCTCTCTTTTTAGTCACGAAGCACCTTCTCCGGTTAAATGCAAATTAGAAACAATAAATGGAACTTGGATGCAGGTGCGTAAAATTTTGGGGGAATCCCAGATAATTTTTATTATGGTTTGTTGATGTGGTTGATGTAAGGTTGGGAATAGAAAATGCGAGAAGTACTCTTTTTTTTTTTTAAATTCAGTTTTACCTGTAGCGATGTATTTCACTCAGCCTTTTTTTACAAAAACTTTCAATTTTAATATGTTAATTCTTGAAGCTACTAGGGGAGAGGGGGGTACCTTGGGACACTTTTTATTAAATTATACTTTTCTATTTTTTTATACAATGGAATCGGAATCTATTCAAACACAGCTAATATTTTGAATAAAGTCCTTTGCGCATTTTTTGCATCGATTTCTGAATTACAATCATCTTCATTCTTAAATTATTTAATTTTTTTTAATAAAACACTTTTTTAACTCATGAAAGGTTTCAGGTATCTTTTAACATGTCCCAAGGTGTGTATGGATGCTGAACGCATTGGATGTTAATCTAAGAGGAATCGCATTGGAGCCCCTTTATGCCCCAAATTATTTTCCTCGTCCTCATCCAAAATATGTCAAGTTTACGTAATTGCAACTATAAGTAAACTAAATTTGGCCTTACATGATGAAAATTGGAAGAATTTGGAAAATTGGGAAGTGGGACGGACTTAATAGTCCCGTCATAGGGTTAATTACTCTTTTGGGTTAAGTAACAAATTTTCTTTCTTTTCTTAAATATTAATGGCTACACGTATTTGAATCTCAACATAAAAAATAACATATTTATACACTTCCTTTATTAAAAAATGCTTTTAAAACTACAAGTGATTGTAACTTTGCACCACGCAAAACAAAAAAACTGATGTAAATAATTATCCACACTTTAAGGGTCCTTCATAATACCCACAAGCCACAAGCACGAATTCATTCATAACTATAAAATTAAGTCTGAAAAGTGGAGTGTCCCTAGGTGGGCCACACTTTCCTATTCCCCCTCTCCAACAAAAATTCTAGATTAATCGCGTCTGATTGCACCCCTTTTAGCACCTTTTTTCAATATCACACAGCTACATTTTTACCCATTGGAATTTTTTAACCATCCATTTTGCAAAATTTCTTGAGATAAAAATGCATGTTTTTGTGATTATCTTCTTACATTATTTGCTTGGGGGAATCGTTTCCAGGTTTGTAAAATTACTGAAGTTTTAAAATTAAATTGAAAATACACAACTAGGGGTGTTTTATATTTTCAGCTTGTTAGTTTCTTCTTTTAACTTCATTTTTGAACAAGAGAAAATTCTGTATAAAAATGTTTTAATTTTGCAGCACGCGTGGGTATTATCAGTAGTGCGTAACAGATGGCAGCACATAGGAGAATTAATGAGATAGAGAGGAGAGAGGGAGGAATATAGGGGTCGTCCATCAATTATGTCACGCTTGGAAGGGTGGGAGAGTTTCATTATTCTGTGACAAGGGGAAGAGGGGGGTTTAAGATTTGTGACATCAGACATTAAAAATCAACGAAAAAAACTACGTAAATTTTTTTTTCTGTAAAATGTATTTTAAATGACATTGTTAATTATTATAAATTCATACACAATACACACAATGAGTTCACTTCGAAATTATAAGGTGAGGTCAGGTGCTCTTAAACCTGAACAAAAACATAAGACTCAGATTCTTCAGCTTTATTTTAAATTTATACTCTTGTTAGTAGAGTGTGATATGTGACAAAGGGGGGTGGGGTATAGTGAAGTATGACACTTAACACTTAGGGACTTAGGGGAGGGAGGGGGGTCAAAAATGTTGATAAAGTTGTCACCTTAGAATCAAAAACTACTATCTCCATTCGGCAAACTTCGGGAATCCCGATTCTTAGCGTTTAGATCGTTGAAGAAAATAATTTGATTGGTTTTGATCTGTTCTACTCGATCATGTCAGCTCTTACAAACCAAAAAACGAGCTTCTCCAACGATCTGATCGCCAAGGATCGGGATTCCCGAAGGTTGCCGAATGGAGATAGTAGTTTTTGATTCTAAGGTGACGAAGTGTGACATTATTTATGATTGCCCCTAAGTGCGTGTGTTTTGTTCCAAAACAATACATGCAAAAATATTTATTTTATATTTTTTTGTATGCTTTATTATTTGTGCATTTTTAAAAATTTTAGCTGCTCACGTGGAGCTTTCAATGCTTTATTCTTTAAAAATGTTCATAAAAGGTTCTATTTGAGTTTTGGTTTGATATTAGTTTTATACATCTATGCTCATATCAGAAATTTTCCATTTTTTTTTTAATTTTAAACACATTGGATATTGAAATCCTATTTGACAAAGTTTTTTTTATCCATTGAATGGTTAACGAAATATTTTGCGTGTTTAAATAAATGAAAGTAATTAATTATTATCATGCATAATATTAGAAAAAATAATGTTGAATTTTTAATATTACTTGATGTTTTTTTTTACTTTTATTTTTTGAGGTTTTAGAAAGGTATTCAAATTTAAAAAAATAGTTCTAATGAAATCTTAATGACCAAATCTAATAAATCTCAAAAACATAATTTAAAAAAAATATTTTCCCTTTAAGATGACAAAAAAAATTATCAATCATTTGAGAAATAACTGAACTATTGTTTTTGAAAGTTAATTTGATCATTTCCTATTTTACATTCTTAAGATTGTTATTATCTCTCGATAAAAAAAGTGCGTAAAGCCTAAGGAATTCGAAATTCCCCCTCGATAGAGTATAAATTGCTCCCATTGTAAAAACTACACACTGTTCCTGAATAGTGAGTAGCCAACCAAAACAAACTGGCCTCTGTACCCAAGTTGACTAGGAAGTGAAAATCCCACAAGTGATTGAGGAACACTGGAAGAGAAAGGTCACGCATTTAATTCTAATAATGGGTGCGCATTGAAAAAGGCCGCATTCTAGAAGAGGGATCGGAACCCAAACCGAAACCGGTTTCAACCCCAATTCCCAAAAGGGTTCAAAGGCACTGATGCATCAACTGGCTATCTACTATCCAAGCAGGGTCAAATCTCAATTAGAAAAAGTTTTCTCTCACGATTAAGTACACCATTAGCTCTCATTGCTTCTTTTTATTCTTTTTCACAGTCACCTATAATATAAGCTTTTACAGTGTCGCAGGGCGTTTTTTGCGTTTATTTTTTTTACCTAAGTATTTATTCATTTTTTTTAGAATAAAAAGTATTTTTAGAGAAAATTTTCACCTAGGATTCTGCAAAACTCAAACTACAAATTAATTTAAGCTCAGCAGGCGAATTTCTCTGATTTTTTTAATCTGATAATTTTAAAAATTAAAAAATTTAAGAAAAACATGGAAATAAATCGCTTTGTTGATCAGGTTCTATCTCATTCCATGCCAATAATTTAAAAAGTATTCCAACCAGGCGCACATCCAGGGGGTGGCACTCTGGACAGTGCCTTCCCTTGGGAACCCAAAAAGGTTCTCAAAACGACTAAAAACACTACTTTATTTACAGGTCTAATTTCAAAATTTTTTCTGGAGGAGGACCCCCATACCCCCCCTTAGTACAGTAAGGGAATCTTCAGTGAAAATTTATTGGAAATCCCCAATATTTTAACATTTTGGGTCAAAAAGTGAAGGTAATACTGTTGAAAAGTGCCCCCCTTAGACTCAAAAACGTATCTAAAAATGAGTTAAAACCCTACTTTTTCACATCAAATTTCAAATTTTTTTATGGCGAGGACCCCTATACCCCCAATGGTACCACAAGGGGATCTTGTCTGAAAAAGTGCCCCCCCTTGGATCCGCGCCTGATTCCAACTGACATTTTATTACATATAAAGATAAAATCGAAGGCATCTAATAATAAAGGCGAAACGTCCGAGGTTCATATATCTTTCCATAATTTTTTTCTTTTTATTTCTATTTTATATAACTTTTTAAAATATCTTTTCGTGAACCGGTAGTAACTATTAGGAATAAATAGATATCCATAATAACTTGGACATAAAAATAAAAAAAACAAATCAATAAAGACTCAAATAAAAAGAAATTAGCTTATATATCTGTGAGCAATTCCAATTCTTCACTGTTGAAACTAACTACTTCATCCGTTCTATTTATTAAAACTCAAGAAAACATTTTTATTCTTCACTTCTCAATTAGACAGTTGATAAATCCTAGTTTTCATGTTAACAACTTTTGTCTGAGCTATAATTAATTTTAAAGCACAAAAAAAGGATTAGTTGCTTAGTATACTACTCTTAGCCAAGTGTTTTGTTTAGCTTATTTAGTAACAACAGACAAGAATCATCTCTGTCTAGAGTCTAGAACGATAGTTATCAGAAGCCAAGACTCAAAATAAAATCAAAGTGGAGGGGGGAGGAAGAATTGCTCTTCACCTTTTATAAGAGAACTAAGGGGGTAAGAGAGTTCTTTTTGTGTTGTGTAAGCTGTTGCCGCCAAGTCAATGGAAGTCAGATGGTGTGCTCTGATCTTTGTCTCTTTGCGTTGGCGTTATATTTTAGAAAGAAACCTTGTTTTTCGGAGGAATGGTCCAAATGTTTTTTGTTGCAAGTTTGGAGCTAGAGGTTAAAGATTGTTTTTTATAGTGGATTTCGCTTCCTAAGATTTTTGTTGGGTTGATAAAACAGCTGTACGGAAAAGTTAAGGGAGCAATTTTCTGATATTTATTAATCGTTCTGAATTTTAACCTTCGAAAGATTTTGATTTAAATTCTCCTCCATATTATGTTTCAAGATTTTTAAGCTGAAAGTGTAATTTGTGGGGTAATGGATAAAATTCAAATTTTTATATAAATTACCTGAATTACGTTTTTTTTCCATGAACGAAATTAAATGAAATATTTTGAATAAAAATTGAAAGCAATATTTTTCTATCAGTAAATGATCTCTGAATAAGCGGGTTTTTATGAGCATGAGTAATAAAACAGACAGTGGACCAATTCCCAGATAAACTAAAACAGGGGTTTTCAACTTCCAAGTACTCGAGGGCTGCAATCGAAATCACAAGCCACGTAGCGGGCCGCAAAATAAGTGGATCTTTTTAATCCATGATATATTTTTCACGGGGAGAGTTTTTAATATGGAACTTTTCCGATGAGAGAGGGACGAAGGTTATTTACGTATTGTGAAGGTACCAGTTTTCAAAAATTTCAGAGAATTAATTTTGACCTTATACATCTTTCAATACTGAATCCTTAATCCATAGCACTTAAAGGGGGCGTTTCTCCAGAAAAAGGTTGTAATTACCCTAAAACCTTATCCCCTTTCACCATAGAAAACTATGCTTAAAAAGTGTTCTGAAGCTACTTTTTTGATGGGTTTCAGAGTGCTTCGCGGGCCTCACAAAATAAGCCGGTGGGCCTCCAGTTGGAAACCCCTGAGCTAAAACATGCCCAATCCTCTCAGTTTAAAAAATGCTGTCCAAATTAAGTTCTCTACTTCATAGCTTTGACAACGTGATGATTTGACTATTTTGTACTTTACTCAAGATAAATAGTTTAAGCAGAACCTGGTCACATATTGGAAAAAAACTAGAAATGAACACTTGTTTTCTTAAAGGGGAAAAACAGGCTTACTACAAGCATTTAGAAATGAAAAATGGTTCGGAATATCCATTTACAGTTACGCCAAGATTCATAGAAAAGAAAATTTGTCAACTTCATCCACATTAGCTCTTTGACATCCAACATAGCCGAGGACAATACTTTATTTCACTTAAGATAGACAGAGAAATAAATCTTCAGCTCTCGAAGACCTACGTGACGAAATTTTAAGGTGTTCCTAAATGTTTAACATATTCCAGGAAGAAATAAACGACAAAAGAATTCATTGTTGTCGTTTCAAAGTTTTGTTGTTCAACAAAAAACGTGCAAATCTTTTAAATACAGTTTTCAACACTATAACTCGATTCATATATTTTTTATGCTTTAGTTTTTTGTGTAGTGATAAATACTGATGATAAAGGCTGGATTTTAAGGTTTTTCTTCTTTAAAGTTCATAGTATTTTATTTGTTTTTAATTATTTTCTGCATTTTAAATTAAAATAGTTGACATAGTAGAAGTAGAAAAACACTTTATTTGTCCTTCTAAAATTAGAAATAATCATGACCCAATAAATATTTGCAAACTCAGATACACAGTTAACCGGCTCTTTTTCGCTCCATGGCACTGTTTCAAACTAAAATTATGGTAATAACTTTAAAACTTAATATTTAGATTCAAGATAAGTACTAATAGAATAGTTTCTAAAGAAGAGCAACTGATTACAACCACAATGTCAATGATAGACCTTAAAAGCATTAACATATGTACTGTATAATTTTCAAGTTTAGTTGTTGCATCTGACGATCCCGTCTCTTTTAAGGAAGGAAATCTATATAGTATCTTCTGGAGAAGGCTGCTCCAATATTAAATATATAAATACATTTATGCTTAATTCACAAAATTAATTGCACAAAAGTGAATAATAGAAAGACTTAATAGAATACCCGTGTTTCTGCTAGTCCATTCCAATCTTATCTATTTCCACACCTTCGCAGGCCCTCAATACCAATCCATTCATCAACTCCAAGACGGATAAAATTAATAATTACTATGAAACCGGGTCATTAAGTCGAATTTTCTTTGGATAAAAAGGAAAAACACTTAAATTAATATCAAATTTTATGTTGGCAAAGTTTACAGTTCAAAAAATAAGAAAAGAAGGTCATGTCAGTTTAAGTTTCAAATTTAAATATAAAATGTAATGAATGGATATTGATTTCGCCAAATTTAAGGAACTTTATCTGCCTATAGGGGGTAGTTTTTTTTACACTCATGGGTAGAACGAAGTTTGAAGATTTTTTTGCGCACAATAAGTCCAATTTGCCGTTTTTCAGATTTATTCCCTTTTTCCAACGGAACTAGTGATTCATTTAGCCCTTTATCCAGTCAAAAACGGGGAGTTCCTTCAGACAGACATTCCCCAGAACTTAGTCAAATACGACAAAAAGTGTAGAATACCCGCGTTTCTGCAGGTCCATTCCCATCTTATCTATTTCCACACCTTCACAGGCCAATCCATTCATCAACTCCAACACACTGTCGCGAACACAGCAACAACACATCGCGATCGTAGTACTATTTCATAACTCACGAGGAATGCAGGGATAAGGCCTGTCACCTCTCGAGAAAAAAGCTATATCTAAATTGGGCGTGAAGCACCACCTGAACATTTAAACAAACACACAGGCTCAAGACATGGCATCAAACACAAGGTGATAAATCTCATCTCCATCTACACCCTTGTCTGTAGAGGAAGATATGGAGGCTAAGACAAATGGAATCAACTAGTGGAAGGAGCAGGGGATCACTCCTAGGTTTTTGTTTCCGTGGTCATGCCTGGAATAATGTTTTTTGGGGTTTATTAATCGTATTTATCTTAGAGTTTTTCTTTCGGGGAATTGTAAGTTTGGGTCTGACATGCTTTCTGCATTTGCAGGTTTTGGGAAGTTGGGCATTTTTCTTAATTTGGTTTTATTTTTTATATGCTTTTAGAGCTATGTCTAGCTCGTTTTTCCATTTCTTTCGTAGATAGTTTTTGGTATAGAATGCTTTAAAATTAAGTCAGAGGAAATAAAAGCGAAATTCCTATTAACGATTTGAAAGACCTGGTTTTGGTCTAAAGTATATTTTCCCATCCACATGGACGGATTTAGGTTATGGAAATTTTCCATTTAAAAATTAATTTTTTTTAATGTTGGAGGGGCATGCCTCCCTATGATCCCTAAAAAATCCGCTCCTTCTCATTCATATTGGAAGGAAATCTCGTCACTATGGTTTGGTTATGGTAAGTAAAGATACACCTTGAAAAATTCTATTGTAGCTTTTTTAAAGACTATAAATTTGTGATAATTGTATTTATATTTGGGATTACCTGTGTGTGATACCTTTAAACTTTTTATCAAGAATTTATGTTACAAGATAGCGTGCAAGATTTTCATACAATTTCGCAAAAACACACATTCTGAGTTAATATCTTCAGCTAAAATCCTGCTTTATATTCAAAACAATAAGACCGAAAAATATATATTTTTTATACTGTTCTTATAGTTGGGTGGCTTATTACATAAAAATGCCCGAAAACTGCAAAATGTGATACTTTCATGAAACTTTCAGGGATGTTAGATAATCATATAAGAACTAAAAAATCGATGGGAGCCCAAAATTTTAGTGCGTGGTTTGACCGTTATGACGTCATAACAAGATGGCGACCAAGGGCCTATATTCGGTTCTTTTAATGACAGAAAGACATTTTTGGGGTCAAATATTATGTTTTAAGGGTAAAAAAACATGATTCTGATGAAAAAACGTGCAATTTGTTTTAAAAAGTAACTAAAATTCAATAACAACTAAAAATAACAATACAGTCTATTGCCAGTTGGGTCAAAAAAAATTTGTAGAAAAGTTATTTTTTTCGACGGTTTTATAGGTTTTATATGTTTTTTGGGGCTGCTGATTAGGGTGGGTCAAAAATATTTTTTTTACATTTTCCCAGGAGCACAGCGACAAAAGGGTGCCAAATGGTGTCAAACTAACATGTGTAAAATATTATTCGATTATAATAACTCATTTTGCCTCCGGATTGGCCTCAAAGTTTCGATTAATATAGTAATTTCATGTAAAAATGGACGAACGAAAATCAAGCTTTTACCTTGATTGCACAAATCCGTCATGAATATAAATGTGCACAATGGTATAAAAATCATCATTGAAGACTATAAAATAATTATAAATGAAACCAGAGTTGAAATACATGAGTTGTAATACAACATATTTTGAAATATCTCAATGGTTAGAACTGACAATCAAAAATTTCTTGCTGGAATCATTAAAATGTGCAAAACCTTTATTGTCGGTTGAGTAGGATGGTAAAAACATTAAGTTTTTAATAAAAATGGATATGTCAGAAGGTGGGTACCTTTTTTGGGTTATAGGTTTCAACCCCAAGGAAAACATTTGGATAATAGTTTAAAAATTGGAATTTCCTTGAAATTTCTTGTCATATTAGGGATAGTCCATCCCAAGTGTCCCCATATGATTCCCTAATGTGTAAAAATAAATTAAAACCACATTTTATGAGTCCAATTTTGAAGTATTTTCTTAAAAAGAGCGGTAGATCCCAGTTTTCAGCTTAAAGCTCAGTATTATCCCCTAAGTTTTTAAATAAGTTACATTACTTTTCAAAACTTACTTGCAATTATCCTTAACAGTTAAATTTGCAATATTTTAACTTTTATGAACGCATAAGGGAATGATAAGAAGCTATTTTGAGTCAATCCTCAAAGAAGTGTAATTTCATGGGCCTGGGTTTCAGTCTATTGCTATAGCAAAAAAATTAGGTAAATCATGACTGAGCGAATCATAACTGATATTGCCTATGAATGAACTATCCATTTGACAATTGTTTCAACATATTTTTGCGATCATATTTGGATCCCAAGACCAGCCAGTGAAATAACTGTCCGCTGAATTTCGAGAGCGCGGCATATTATTGAAAAATAAAACTGTTTCTATTTTGAAAAATTAAAAATACCGTTTTTTACTGTCCAAACTTGAGGGAGAATGTATATGAACTACCAATATTTAAAATTTGTACCACTGACAATCCACTGTTTGTTGGCAAAAAAGAGATTCATATTCTACGGATCTTGTTAATATGATAGCATATTATATTGCCACTTTGGCAGTTGTTTTTGTATTAAAAACGCATGTAGGTGACTAATGGGATAAACATTGCTTTTAAATACCCTTATTTGTGAACATTAAAGAGTTATCGACAAAAAAAATTAATTTATAACATTTTCAAAAAATATGAAAAATTACATATTTTTGTTCTATTTGAGGCCAATCCGGAGGCAAAAAGAGTTATTATAATGGAATAATATTTTACACATGCTAGTTTGAGACCATTTGGCACCCTTTTCTTGCTGTGCCCGATAGAATTTGTAAAAATTTTTTTTCGCCATAGGAAAATGACCCACCCTAGTGCTGATTCCGAATATATCTAGTTCATTTCCACGTGGAAGGTCGGCTTCATATAAAAAAACGCGAAAATAAGCGAAAAAATCACAAATTTTTACTCTTTCTTCGGATTTTCGCTTATATTTCAAAAAATATTAATTTCTCAAAAAAATTTTAAATTACAAAGTTGGAGTAAATAAAATTTCCTACCAAATTCACTGTTCAATTTTTGTTTTCCAAAGAATAGTTTTGCTGTTATAACCCACTGAAAAACAGAGAAACAAACATCCTCTGTTTAAATAATGCTGTGTAAAATTATCTGTTTTTCAATGCGTTATAACATGAACACTATTGTCCGGAAAATAAAAATGAGTGGTGCATTTTGCAGGAAATTTTGTTTACTCCAACTTTGTAATTTAAATAATTTTCTAAAAACTAATATTTTTTTGAAATATAAACGAAAATCCGAAGATGCAGTAAAAATTTGGCGGTTTTTTCCCATTTTTTTGTGGTTTTTGATATGAAGCCGACCTTTCACGTGGAAATAAACTAGATATTCGGAATCAGCACCCCAAAAAACAAGTAAAACCGTCGAAAAAGATACCTTTTCTAAATAACTTTTTTGAGGCAACTGTCGATTGACTGTATTACTCCTTTTTACTTTTATTGAATTTAAGTTACTTTTTAGAACAAATTGCACGTTTTGTCAACATAATCATGTTTTTTGACCCTTAAAACATAATATTTGACCCAAAAAATGTCTTTCTGTCATTAAAGGAACCGAATATAGGCCCTTGGTCGCCATCTTGTTATGACGTCATAACGGTCAAACCACGCCCTAAAATTTTGGGCTCCCATCGATTTTTTAGTTCTTATATGATTATCTAACATCCCTGAAAGTTTCATGAAAGTATCACATTTTGCAGTTTTTTTGTAATAAGCCACCCAACTATTAAATTCATTCCTTTAAATATCGTATATCAGGACTATATGCATATTTAACTTAAAAATAAGTAAGAAAACATAAAATCATTTTAAACTAAATTAAGCTAAGGTTCATATATTTTTGAAACTTGAAATGGATCTTTATTTTAATGTTTTGATAAGTCGAAAAAACACCCAAACTAATGTTTCTACTGTATTAAAAACGACATCGCTAAATAAATATAAAAGATAACCATCCACAGATCCCACGTTTCATACCCGAAATCTAAATGCAGGCATTTTTCAATGTAGGCGTTTAACTCATCCATTTGACAAGACTATTTCCCTTTGTGCTACTATACATATTTTATGCGGTTTTAATCTTTGTGTTATTTGTGGACTATGGCTTTTCGAAGAACCTCTCATCTTCCAGCTACAAACAAGAGAGTGCCTCATTTTCTTGACAGCTGACAAGTGCTCTCGTCTTGACGTAAACACTTGTCAAATTAATTTATTTGGAGCTTAACGCGGTGTCCCGAATGACGCCCGCTTCAGAACAAATCATTTCTGGTAACTGACAGGTAAACGCCATTTGGGCGTTGTTTTCGTTTTTTATGGGGGGATGAGGAGTGTTTGCTATCGAAGTCATCAGGAGATTACTTTACTTCGGTTTGAATGGGAATGAAAGATGATTTTCCAAAAAATTTTCACCTGTGCTGTTTCTGAGAAACACGCTTTAGATGGCATGCTTGCTATCGAGTTTTTAGTTTCATGCAAAAAATGGTGAAGTGACTGTATTTTAGCGCTATGTTAATGTAAACTCAGAGATTGGGATATTTTCTAAGAGTGAACTTTTGGTAAAATTTACTAAGATGATATTTACTCAGGCTCCTTTCTTTAGTAAGTTTTTTAACAATTTCAAAAGTTATCTTCTGTAGTGACAAAAATATTCTATGACTATTGAATAAGGAACTGGAGTGGTTACTTGCTTTGCTTTTCTTATTGATTCTTTTTAAAATAGCTGCTGACCAGTACACTTTATATCGTTACCACCACGCCAGAAACACGAATCTGCATTCGAAAATTGGCTCCAACCTAGAGATAGTTACCAGTCGCCAAGTGAGCAGTAATCAGTCCAAAGTGAGCAGCAATCGGCAACCCAATTGACATGGTTGGCGGCCAATTACATCTTGATGCCACCGCGCTTATGATAAGAGTTGCGCGTTTACGATATCAAAAAAAAATCGAAATCATAAAATACTGGTGGTTCAATCCAGAGATTGTCTCATTTACTCATCTTCAATTTGATTGGTGTAAAAAATCACGTCGGCTTTCCAAGAAGAGTTTAATATTTGGTTTGAAGGGTTTGGTTTCGAATCCTTTAGGGAATGATCGCGCTTCAAGTATATTTCTATGAATTTTCAACTTTGTATTTTGTTTGCATTAAGTGATGGATCGAAAATTTAAGAGTAAGGCGGTATTAACTTTAAAGACCACGACTTTGAATTGTTGGAATCGAGAAATTAACTCTATTCATGGACTAGTCGAAAATACATCAGAAACACCGGCAAGAAGAAAACACACCAAAAGGTAAAATTTTTTTGGCGGGAAAGCAGTGTAGCCAAACAGCGCCAACCCAACCAACTTCTAGGCTTTCGCCTGCATTTCAAAAAAGATTCGTGTTTCTGGCGTGGTGGTAGCGATATGTCGTTGCTTTTAACATACGTAGTAATCCTAATCATTTTTTACTTAAACTACAAGGAACTGCTAATTTTTGTAGTCATTTAACCTCCAGTTCTAGAGTGTAATAGGTTGGTACTTTTTTGATAAGGGGTCTAGTACCCTTTCGTTGAAAAAAAACTGTGGAAAATTGCTCTTTTTCGAAGAGACCATTCTCCAAAACTTTAAGATACATTTGGATGAAAATTTGCATGTGCATTGAACAATCTTTAGTCATTAATTTAACACCAAAATTTAAGTTGTGAATAGCATTGTTTTTTTTATGTAAATTTTTTAATGCGTACCCTTAATTTTGTCGTACGTTTACGGCGCGCAGTTTTTCTTGGAAACCGTTGATCATAAATGCTTCAAATTTTGTACAGATGTTTATATGATGCCAATACTTAATTTAATGAAGCAAAGTTTTAATTTCTTGAGAACTTTTCTAAATTTTGACCAAAATATATCAAAAATTTTTTTTGAAAATACCACTTTTCCCTTTTTAAGGCTGTTATTTTTTATATATGGCTCCAAATTGTATATAGCTTCATTCAAAATTTGAAGCTATTTGTGAGCTTTTCTGAAGAGTTATGCTGTGCGCCGTAAACTACGGAATACGTACGACAAAATTAAGGGTACGCATTTAAAAATTTACATAAAAAACTATGCTATTCACAACTTAAATTTTGATGTTAAATTAATGACTGAGGATTGTTCAATGCGCATGCAAATTTTCATTCAAATATATCTTTAAGTTTTGGAGAGTGGTCTCTTCGAAAAAGAGCAAGTTTCGACAGTTTTTTTCTTAGCGAAAGGGTACTAGACCCCTTTCGTTGAAATGTTACTTTCATAGTAATAAATAAAATTTCTCTTGCATATATATGTATAATTTTTTTAATGTTCAATATTTCTTACACATAAGCCAAAAATACTCGGATATAGAATCCTGGAACTCCATGTTTTCTCTTCCTCTACCATACGCCATTATTCCAACCAGAAAATTTTAGAGTTCCAAAATATCTTCATAACTATGGCAAAGCTATTTCTGTCTCTAGATCCAATATCTGACAAAATAAGCTCTACATATTTCAAAAATGTATCACGCTACATAAATTCCTCGTCAAATGAAAGACACTTGCGTTAGAACGGTACATGAGATAAACTCGCTTGTTATTACTGGTTTCTAGGCAACAAATGGACATAAAGAAGAAAGTAAACGCTGCATAGAAATGGACACCTAAAAATAATTTAACATGAAATAGGCACGAAAAGCTAAAGCATCCTACGAATAAGCTGAAAGACCTCAAGCTACTCACCCTCTTAATTAAAATACCTGAAACCTTCACCATCCTTTTCCTTTCAACATTCTCCAGGACGTAACTAAAAATAAAAAAAAAATCTTATGGTGGTCATTTTTTCGTACTTCTCATTCACCCAAAAGCTAACTTTGACAACATAAATAATTACAACAGACAACGAGAATCCTCTTAAGTCGCTTCATACTTTCACACAACATTCATCACCTTCCCTTTGACTTCCTACGTAATTGCAATCTAGGCACTCCTGTAATTTCCTATAGGAATTCCTATAGAATAATATACGGCATGCATCACCATATTCTTCTATAACGTATGCCTGGAACTGAGAAGAGACAGTTTGAGAGTTGCTTTGTTTGTAATGAGATTAACAGAGGTTGAGGAGTCTACCAGTCACGAATTTTCGTGAGCAAATCCGACGGATGAATGAAAGGGTGCTGGAAGACACCAATGGGGATATTAGGCGTTAAGTTTCTTCTAATAGAGCTTTGTGAGGTGAAAGTGAAAAGGAGTTACGATGGGTGGGGGGTGAAATAATCGATAGTTTCTATTTTTAACTCGGGTATCGAGTGAGAAATGATAAATTTCATTCGAATGGCGTGATGAATTCGATTTTAATGAAATTAAAACTGGTGATGGGAAGTGTCTGGGAGTTTGAAATGGGTTTTAAATGGGATGTGTTTGGAGAATTTATTGGTTTTTGGTCGGATGAGTGGTGTTAAATGTAATAGTCGTTTACAGAGTATCATTTACGGATTCTTTAAAATAACGATGTTTGAAGGACTTATTTATACTTGAATAGTTCTTACAATACATTACAGTTCCTTTTAGATAGACAAATTCTTCAGCAAAATGTATTTTGTTACATTTTGAAGTCAATTTTTTAGTTGAGTTTCAAATTATATCTATAACGAAGAGATAATTACTTATTGAAAATAGTTTTCTTAAAAATTCAGCTTTTTAAAACCTACTTGAAATTTGCAAGAAATACATACAATATGTAATTTAAAATAAAACAACGAAAAAAATTGCACATAAATTTATTAAAAGCCATACGGCGTTTCGGGGATTCTTTGGATCCCCTTCGTCAGTGGTAGTTGACATTACAAGAAAAATCAGCTTTTATACCCCGCAACAAAACAAGCGTTGCCAAAATGCAAAGGAGAAAAATGTATACAAAAGATCCAATGACAAAAATACAAGAAAATCACCAAAATGCAACATCAAAAACAATTATTCGCTCCAAATCGGAGAAAGAAAGGGTGTACTGGTTAGGTCATTAACTAAGACAGATGCATATTTATTGATTAAATAACCTTCGAAAAAATCAAGGTCAAGGGTTGAATTACAAGTTTTTATGATACTAGCGGACGAAAAATCAAAACAATGATCATTATCCCAAACATGTTTGGCTATAGACGATTTATAAAATTCTTGTTTTTTAATGTAATTTGAATGCTCTTTTAGCCTAAATTTCAGTGCACGTCTTGTTTGTCCAATATAGGACAAACCACAACTACAAAAAATCCTGTAAATTCCCCATTTATTACACGTATCAATAGGGTCCTTAAGATTTGAAAAAGAAATTTTATTAATTGGGGATAAAACTACAGAAAAACCAAATTTTTCCAGAATACGCGAAATTTTAATAGTAATTTTAGGAAAAAAGGGTAAAACTATCAAGTTTGATAATTCCTGTTTGGGTTTATCTTTATTACATTTCTTCAAAAATTTATTAAAAATTCGGTCTATCAAAGTGTGGCAGAACCCACGATCAATAGCAACAGCTTTGATATAATTAATCTCATTTTCTAAAAACTTACTGTTACTGCAAATACTGATAGCACGAAAAACTAAAGTATTGAAAGCTGACAATTTTTGACTATAAGGGTGGCTTGATCTAAAATGAGGGGGTAAGGAAACAGCAAAAGGTTTGCGGTATACAGTGGTAAGAAAATTTGAATCAGTACGGACAACAAGAACATCCAAAAAAGGTAATTGCTGATTACTTTCCACTTCAAAAGTAAACTGTATATTTGGATCAATAGAATTAATGAGGGAAAGCACAGTATCAACATTATGATGAGAACTCAAGAGAGCAAAAGAATCATCTACATAACGGACATAGAACGGAAATTGTATGAGATTGAACATCTCAATTTCGAAAAAATGCATGTATATGTCAGCTAAAATCGGGCTGAGAGGGTTTCCCATGGCCAAGCCATCAGACATATAAAAATATTTATTATTGAAAACAAAAGTGCTCTGTTTAAGACAGGTTTTAGTGAGAGTAATTAATTCATTGATTTCAAATTCAAAAAAGTGATGTTCAAGTAACCTCATTTTTAAACATTCCAAAGAACCCTTAATGGGAACGTTGGTAAATAATGATTTTACATCAAAAGAAACCATGGTGTGACTGTCAGGGGAGATACAACGAAGTTTAGAAACAAAATCGAGAGAGTTTTTAGTTGTAAAGGAGTTACTTTCAGATAAAGGAGAAAATATACTAACTAAGTATTTCGCTAATTTATAAGAGGCAGTTCCAATATTAGATACAATCGGTCTGAAAGGGACATCAGGTTTGTGTACCTTTGGAAGGGCATACAAACGAGCACAATTAGCAATTGAAGGGATTAAAGATTTCTTTAAAGAATCAGAAATAACATTACTTGATTTTATAGCGTTTTTGATGCTGGTAAGCTCAGATGAAGCCGGATCTTTTTTAAGGGGTAGATATGGGCCATCGTTAATCAATTTTTGTACTTTATGAGTATAATCATCTTTGTTTAAAATTACTATTTGACCACCTTTATCTGCCTTAGTGACAATCACATCAGGGTTCGATTTAACAGATTTAAAAACAGATAATTCATGACTACTTAAATTGTTTCGATAGGTTGAATCATTAGAATCAACAACATTTTTTACTAAATGTCTCAAGTTATCTTTTTGAGAAGGCGTCAATGCAGAAAATCTGAAGGCTTTTTCAATGGGAGCAGCAATCAAAGGTAAGGACGGTCTTGAGGTAATTGCGAAGTTACAATTTAATTTTAAAGTATCCAATTGAGAAGTACTGTAGGTAATGTTCGATAGGTTCAAAACAGAAGATTGATTCACAGTAGGTAAGTTCAACGGCACTTTGGGGATAGAGTCATGGTGAAGTTTGGAAAACTTCTTTTCCAGAGTCTTTTCATGGAGACGGGCACGATGGTTGGAACGAAACCAAGATAAGTTATCAAGCCGATAAAAGTCAGGTACCCTTAAGTGGCACAACAGGTGAAGATGGTAAAGCTCCTTCTCGATTTGTGACAATCGGCTGCGTGCGTCTTGGATGACAGATCTTAGCAGAGAGAAGCGAAAACGGGACAAAGACTTGGCAATTCTGATTGAAGACTGGAGATTACAATAAGGTCTGATGAACGACGGGATGATGCGGTGATATCTGCACTTGGTCAAGAATCTGATGTGATTCATAAATCTTAGACGCTTGAGACGCAGGTTAAAAAACCGATTCACCAAGGTCATGATCAAAAAGTTGTGGAAAGAAACTCGTTGAAGTTAATATGAGGATAACGCCACAAACTGTGCAATAATGTAATTTAAAATAAAACAACGAAAAAAATTGCACATAAATTTATTAAAAGCCTTACGGCGTTTCGGGGATTCTTTGGATCCCCTTCGTCAGTGGTAGTTGACATTACAAGAAAAATCAGCTTTTATACCCCGCAACAAAACAAGCGTTGCCAAAATGCAAAGGAGAAAAATGTATACAAAAGATCCAATGACAAAAATACAAGAAAATCACCAAAATGCAACATCAAAAACAATTATTCGCTCCAAATCGGAGAAAGAATTCTTTCCGATTTGGAGCGAATAATTGTTTTTGATGTTGCATTTTGGTGATTTTCTTGTATTTTTGTCATTGGATCTTTTGTATACATTTTTCTCCTTTGCATTTTGGCAACGCTTGTTTTGTTGCGGGGTATAAAAGCTGATTTTTCTTGTAATGTCAACTACCACTGACGAAGGGGATCCAAAGAATCCCCGAAACGCCGTATGGCTTTTAATAAATTTATGTGCAATTTTTTTCGTTGTTTTATTTTAAATTACATTATTGCACAGTTTGTGGCGTTATCCTCACATACAATATGTGATGATATTTTTTAACATAGAGAAATTTATTGATTTAATTCGCATATAGATTCTTTTAAAACTCTGAATATGTATTCAAATCTATATTATTAATAATAATATTATAATAATAATAATAATAATATTATTATTATTATTATTATTATAATTATAATTATAATTATAATTATAATTATAATTATAATTATAATTATAATTATAATTATAATTATAATTATAATTATAATTAATAATAATAATTATAGTATGCATAAATTTTCGTATTTCCTCAAATTATAATGATTGCAATAATTTTCATTACTTTTCTATCTATAATTTTAAACAATCATATTTTTAATTTTTTTGGATCCAAGACTGTTTAAGACTGTTAATTCAAGTTATTTATAAAAGTTTATGAAGTACAGTAAATTACATACATGAATGGAAACAAGAAAAGTTCTTTATACATGTAAGGAAACGTACCCATACTACGTGACCCATTCAGGGGAGGGAGGGGGGTCTTCAAAATACCACGCTCGGTCACAGGGGGGAGGGGGGGCTTAGGATTTCGTCACGTAGTCAATTTCCTCTTGTCAATACGACAAACTTAAGCCAAATTAATTATTGAAATTTGCCATATTAAGACTAATTAAGCCAAATTAATTATTAAAATTAGACAAATTAAGAAAAATTAATTTTTTAAATTTTCTGTTTGCAAAAAATGATAGCAAACCGTATTTATGAATTACTACGTGAAACTAGAGGGGGGGTCTTGGCATATACTACGGATTGTCACCAAGGGGGGGAGGGGGGTCAAAAATGGTATAAAATGGGTCACGTAGTATGGGTACGTTCCCAAAGTTATTTAAACAATTAATGTAAGTAACTTTTCACTAAATTGTTTGATTAAAACATATCTTTTAGATGAAACAAATTCAACTCGAATGTCTTTTAACTTATAGTCATGAGAGTTAGTTTGTTCAGAATTTGCGGATTATCTAACAAAATAAATGCCCTATTTAAAAATAGATAAATCATGCTCATTTCATGTTTATCTAAAAATGAAAAGTTTTCCAGGTTAATTCTAAAAATGAATTGAAAAATTAAAGAAAAAAAAAGATTATTAATAACTTATATGTTCGTACTAAGGTTTCATTAAATAAATTTATACACGATTTTTACGATAATTCAGAATATTTTCTTCCACATATATTCTGTTGCTTTTAATGGAATTAAAATCTCATAAACTCAAAATTAAACCTCTATATAAAACATGACATAAAATAACTTTAGGTGTGCTCAAGATTCTGTGCCTTCGATACCTTCAAGATACTATGCTTCGGGTTCTGATAGTTCTGGTAGAATATAAAAAGTTTTATAATTATTCTAAAGAAAGCATCTAATAGATGTGGGAAATGGAATAATATGTATATTAAAGTCCAAACACTTTGACCGGCGCGGCGGCGTCTGCTTGACTGCCATCTTGGTGCCTTAAAACCCATCAGCCGTCCTTCCCGGACCCTGTCGTCCACAAGTTCCTGTCTAAAATCGGCACTGCGACATGTGTCGTGTGTGCTTTCCCCTGCGCTGGGAGGAGTGGGTTGACAGTTGGATTCCGCCTCTTGATGTTTTTATCAGTTTCCCGGGGACCCAGGGGAAGAAACCTGAGTCAAAAGTCATTAGCAGTTGGCTTGCTACTCGTACAATACTTCGGAACTGGGGGAAATGTATTATGCCATGGGGTTTGAGAGTCCAATGCTATTATTTTTATCGGTTTGAAACATTTAAAGGATTTTAAAAACTTTGTAAAAATATAGTTACCAAGCTAAGGTGGTAATTTATCCTTGAAGTTAACAACAAAACAATAATTTTGTAGACGTTAAGTATAAATTAACTTTATAATTGGATGAAAGCATGCGTATTTCCCTTTCATTCAGTGAAGGTTTTTGATAATGTTATAATCTTTTATTGATTTATTATATAGAGAAAGCAGGTTTTAGAGGGAGGTAATAAAATAATTTTCATCTCGTATCTAGCAAATAAAAAGTAAGGGAAATTGATTTAGTGAATTCAGTTCATCAGGGATGTATTTCAAGTCCATTATTTTCCCCAATTTTTTAAAACTATTTTTGTCAACTGAAACCTTTATAAAAGATTTCAGTCAGCGCTGATGATTCAGTTTTATTATACTCTTAGCTCCATTACTATTGATCTAATTACTCAAATTGAAACTGATTGAATAGGAATTTAAACCTGGTTTAATGAAAAGGATTTTTCTTTAATCTTGACAAAACTAAGTCCATTTATTACAGTTTAAGACAATGTGAGTTAAATTTTGATTAAAAATGTTAAACTTAATCTTGTAGAACTAAAAACTGTCATTGTCATATTTTTCAATCAGTTGGAAGTTACAAATATCTTGGATTTTATATTCAAACCTGAAATGGAAAACCCATATCTTTTATTTGGGGGAAAAATTAAGTTTTATTTTATTCAACCTCTACCACATCAAAAGTAAAATAGGTTTACACTTTTTAAAACTTTTTTTATGGGTTTATTCCTTAATTTAATATGGGTGCCTATATTTGAGGTATTGAATATTGAATATAGACCCAATACTATAATTTCAATTCAAAATTAAGTATTCTTAATCAACAGTCTTCTCCTTATAATTTTAGGTCTCTTATCTTAATTTAAGGCCTCTTTGTCATAATGCTATTTTCCGTATTATACTTTACCGTTCACCAATAATTATGTTGATAAAACTCCAACTATTTTGTCAGCATATTAAAAACATTCATTTTAAGTTTATAATGATTGCTTTAAAAAAAGTAAGGAATGTTTCGATAACGGACATGTTTGAAAAATATCAAGTAGAAAATTAGTTATCGGGTTGAATAACACTATAACTGTAAAAACACCAATTATCGAACCAGTGGGTAAGACATCAAAGGTGGAATTTGTAAACATGTTTGAGGGAGTAGCGGAAGTGAACAGGAAATATCCCCGTAATCATCACCAGGAAATATACTTTTGCAGCCCCAACTGTGCTTATAGTACAAATAAATGCAACAACGAACTTTGAAGAGCTGAATTTTCTCAAAAGTGTAATAGTATTTGTTGATTGAGCACAGTAAACAGAATGTCCTCAGTGTCATAATGACTATTTTCCGGCAACGGGAGAGAACTCTTTTAGGGAGCAAATGTAAAAAAGGCCACTGATTTATAAAAATTTGTTTTAATCCTCATTTTTTGGTCATGTTCTTTATAGAAACAAATGAATTCTGACTCAAATAGGGTGATGTTTGAAAGTATTATTTTTTAAGTGTAAAATTCTAATTAATATATTGTCCGTTTTAAGATTATTAATGTAGACTTAATTATACACAGTATTTGGTTACGTAGTGAAAAACTATATTTATCAATAAAACAAATAAAACTGAATTTTAAAAACACGTAAAGGGTAAGTAATTCCTGCATTTTTAAAATAAGTATTTTTATTTGATTGAGGTATTCAAAACAGAAATGTAAAATCTAAATATTGTTTAATTACAATGATTGTTTTATTTGAATTTCAAACTTTGACTTTTAAAAAGAGAGGTAAAATAGTATGTGACGTCATTCTATCCGATTAAAATGGTCATAAGATTGAAGGTAGATTTTAACATTACAATATCGAACTAAATTTTACATTCACCGAATTGGACTAAAGGGCGCACTTGGATGCCCTCAATGTGTTCCTCTTGGGAGATAATGAAAGTACAGTAATTGACCATTGTGAACTAATCTGATCTAATTTAAAAATTATTTTAATGGCATTAAAGGCTAAGCTATAATCAAAAAATTTATGTTCTTATAACCAAAATAATCATACAATTTTTGTTATTTTTTAAAGCGCATCCATACTATAGAAATACCTAACGAAAATTCGCGTAACATTTATTACCTGATACGTTTATAATTTTCTTTATGGTAGATATTGGCTAATATTTATAATGTATTTCGATTTGTGTAATAATTTATAACCATATTCGATCACATGTATTTCATTTAAAACGATGCATATGAGATTTATCTAAATTTTTCTTTAGTAAAAAATCTTACTTGTTATCATTATGATACACAAATGCGGTGAAACTCATAATCGTTTACCGATTGCTAACTTCTTACTATACTAATTTTAAAACCATACTCTCAGCTCACGAGGAAAGATATTTTTTTGCTGAGAAAGAATCTTCTAATTTAAAATTTAAATGAAGAAACCGTGTATAGAGGATTTTTCTACCCTTCTCTAAATGAAAAAAAAAAACTTTATATATAAATGCTGAATTAATTACAATCTCTATTATCTAATTTTTACATCCATACTATAGGCTAATTACTAAAAATATTCATTTACGTAACAAAAAATTAAACTAAATATTCCTTTAAAACTTCCTGTCATTACAGAGAATTTTTTAAAAGTTCAGAATTATGTCAAGTATCCAGAATTATGTCCAGTATATTTTCATGAAATTAAAGAATACGAATGTATGGAGATGGAGATCGAAAGTAAACCACTCGTGGATCTATAGCTGCCGCCGCGCCGGAAAGTGTGTAACCAAATGCCCGGATATGCTAATCGCTCGGAACGCAAACGATAAATCACAGCTATCGATAACTGACAACTACACTGCCGAAGAAGGGGGGAGGCATTTGGACCCAAAGCCTATGCTGGCCGATCTTGGGGTAGATGAGGTTTTGAGGCAGGACGCCTAAAGGGTTAATTTCTCAGGCCTCTCCGATCGGCTTCAGTTAGCGGTAGCGCGGACAGGTTTGGGCACTTCCTTATGTTGTCTAGTTCCATGTCCTATACTAATTCGTAAATTTTAATGAGAAATAAATTTATTTTCAACTCAAAATACATTAAAAGTGTAATTTTTTATCCCATAATAACATATTTTAAGGCAACATATTTCGTTACACTTCTTTATAAAGTCAAAAATAAACTGCATGACAGCAACTAAAAATGTGCTCTATATCTAGTCAATGTATTTTCAAACTGTGTAGGTATACTCTGTACGATGAAGGTTTTTTTCGGATATATAAGAGTTAATATTTTTTCCCAAAAGGTAGATAAATATTAAAGTTGCGGAAGAAAAAATATTATATTATAGTAAAGGGGGAAAACTAATCCCCATGGCAGCCTATGATGGCAGCTGATTTGTTAGGCATGGAAATTTATGTTTCTGAGAGACTGGAAAAGGAAAGAGCAGAATTTTTCCTCTCCCGCATTCGAAAGTGAAGTTGTTATCGATGACCTAAAGCGCTTGAATATCATATCGTAGAGAAGTCAGTTCAGAAAAAAGTTAATGTCTTTAGGGACTCCATAATATCCAGGAAGAGGTTGCCATGAACAGGTAGTTGGCAACGAAAACTCTGAGGAAAATCGCCAAATGTGTTATGCTGGCAATAGATGGTAATGATGGTAGGCTTAGATATTAGGTTATATATATTAAGCTTGTTTTTTAAATTGAGTTAAACAAAAATGTTTGATGAGTTACCAAATGAATAGTTTTTAAACTTATTAAGTAAGCAAAATAAGTTAAAGAGTTTTAATTCTGAAAATGATATTCAATATTTGAAATTAAAAAGCAATTTATTTACTTTCATATTTTAAAACATTTTATGAGAGGCCTTAAATCTGTACTAGTTCAGTGAATGGGAACATTTTTAGTGATGTGTTCCTTTTCCCCCTTTGTTCATTTGACCTACAAAGAACTACCGCAATCCACCACAATGGCGATTTTTAAAAAATATTTTCAAAATCATGAAGTATGAAAAGTTAAGATGAGTTTTTATTCCAGTTAATTTTTTTCAATAAACTTTCATTTTAATTTTTTTATTTGAGGATACTCGTGAAAACGAACGAAAGTAAAAAGAAAGACATTTTGTTTGATTATACGAAATAATCTTGTATGTCAGAGTTTCTCTAACTGTGGGTCGCGACCCACTGGTGGGTCGCTAGTCAGTTTTTGGTGGGTCGCGAGAAGATTTTTAATTTTTCACAAACGGCGTTATTGACTTTTGAATTATCAAACTATTAGTTGAACTTTTGAAATTATCAAATTACCATACTATAGTAAAAAGAATAAAAATTTGAGGAAAAACTACACTGTAAAAAATAATCCTGCAAAAAAACAGAAAATTTCTGGCAGCAAAAGTTGCCAGAAAAAATCTGTAGGTTGAAAAATCCTGTAAACAGAAAAAAGCTGTAACCTACAGGTAAATGCTGTAAAAAGGAACTTTCTGTCAAGTGGGCTACAGATTTTTCTGTTGCCTCTCAGTAATTTTCTGCTTGTGCGCATGCACTTATTTTAGTAGAGTTTTTTTAATTTTAATTAATTGATATCCGGGAATAGAACCCGCGACCTACCGCATGCTAAGCACGCACGCTACCACTGAACCAAAGAAGATTCAGTATAACGTTGCCAATAGCTGTATTGGTTTTCAATGCAGTAAGTTTCTGTTTAAGTACAGATAAGCTAAAAAACTAGGTAAAAGCTGTTATTTTACATAAAATAAATAGAAGTGCGGTGGGAATGTTACATGACAGAATATCTCTGTAAACATAAAGTCACTGTTATTGAAATTTCTGTTTTTCTACAGTTTTTTTTTACAGTGTACACTACTTGGAGCGGAACGGAAAAGGCAATTAATGTAAATACGTACTATGTGTGTCACTTTAATGTGCCGATAATGCAAATCTAGTCGGTTATTCAAATAAAATTTGAAAAAATATTTAGTGTTTCTCCCCATCCACACTGGGGGAGGTCAATGCAAATTTTAAGAATTTTCTTGGGAAATGATGCAACTGATGTAATTTATCCCATATTGCTAAAAAACAAGTTAAAACCATGTTTTTAAGGGTAAAATTTTAAAATTTTCTCTGGGGGAGTATCCCTAGACCCCCCTTTTTACTGTAGGGATCATTGTTAGACCACAATTAAGCTATTTCCTACATTTGTAACTAAATAGTTGGTGAACACTCCCCAGTCAGAAAAGTTAAAATTCTGTGGGGAGGGGGCATGAGATAATTATCTCAGTTCAGTTAATTATAAATAACTGAAGTCGGTGGGTCACGTTAGATTTTGTTTCTCAAAAGTGGGTCGCGATGTTAGAAAGTTTGAGAACCCCTGTTGTAGATAGTTTCTTCGAAATAACTAATGAACAGCGTTAGAAATTGGGAAAAAAATCCACTGGTCCTGCGGACCAGTGCTTTACCAATCTTACTGGTCCGTAACAAAAATTACTGGTCCGACAAATAAAAAAGGACAATCAATACATGCAATCAAGGACATGCAATAATAAGTTACCAGTTGTTAATATAAAATAATTAATAAAATGAAGTTATGAATAGTAAGCAATAGCTCTAAATCAGGGTTTCCCAAAGGGGTTGGTACCGACCCCCTGGGGGTTGATGAAGCTCTAGGGGTCGACGAAGCAAGGGGTCGGTAGGGGGTCGATGAAAGTTAAACAGTCATTAAAATAAAATTGCTGATGAAAGCAGTTTCTTCTTACTGTAGATGATTCAAAGAATTTTTCTGGTCCCTTGAACATTCTTTAAATACTAATTTTTAATTTCAAAGTTTTGAAAGATTAATGCTTCATTGGTGGTCTATTACTTATTTGGATCACCTATAAATTATCCAGATTAAACTGTACATTACGAATGAGTGGAACACTAGAGAATCCAGGGGGGTTAGGGGGCTTTAGCCCCCCAAAAGGAATAAGAACTAACAGTGAGAAATAGGGATGTTAAAAAGGGAAAAGCGACTCCAAAACGAGTTAAAATCCTGTTTTTAGGATTAAACTTCCAGAAATTTTCTGGGGGAGGACCCCCCAGAACTTGGAACTCTATTATTTACAATTTTTTTGTAAAAAGTTCGTCAAAATGCAAAAATCCTACCAAAATGTAAATTAAATTCTTGAAAATTTGTCCGAAATCCGGATTAAGTGCACAAAAAGGAGTTGAAAATCTGCTTTTTAGTCTTAAATTTCCAAAAAATTTCTGGGCGAGGACCCCCAGACCCCCTTCCCCCTTAACCCCCAGACCCCCAGACCCCTTATGGAGGACCCCCAGACCCCTTTCCCCCTTCCCCCTTCCCCCTTCCCCCTTAGGACTCCCTTCCCCCTTAAGGATATTAGAAGACTATTTTTTCATATTGAAAATTCTTTGTTGCCCCCCCCCCAAAAAAACCCAAATCCTGTATTCGCCGTTGGAGTGGAACCAGTTGAAAAATTTTAGTTAGTTTTTCATTCATAAACAAATTTTCTTAAACATTTAGTCGGATTTTCGAAAGGGGGTCGATGGCCTAGGTAAAATGCCTATCAAGGGGTCGATGCATGAAAAAGTTTGGGAAACCCTGCTCTAAATAATCAAATAATTTTGAAATACTTTTCTTGATTAAATAATATTTCACTAACTGACAAAATCCATTCAAAATCAACTGATAAATTCAAAAAATAAGAACTTTTCTTAAATAAATGATATTGCACACAAATTAATACATAACTTAACTGGAGGGAGGGATATATTTTCACCACTGGTCCGGCGGACCAGTGAATTTCTGATTCCACTGGTCCGAACCGTTTTTTAGTTGTCCCGGACCAGCAATCCAGTACAATTTCGAACGCTGCTAATGAACTGCTATCGTTGCTATTAGCGAAACCAAGGGGAAGATTTGGGGATATACCCCCCGTAAGTCAAACTTTTCCCTCTTTTAACTATTGGAGATGACTAAAATTATTCCATATCTCCCCGAATTTCCCCACCTAATTTTTGCTGCTAAAAGCCATTAATCCTTGCTAATTTGACGGAATTCTTAAGATCACTCTCTGGCATTGACATGTTTCCAGAAAGTTATCTGGAACACGACATATATCTGAAAAAAAACCGGCTTCACCAAATATGGCGCATATTATAAAAGATTTATGAAAGACCATATTTCACAGTTTGTTTTGACACATTACGTAAAATTGGAAGCAATATTCGGAATATGACTAATGTGACCATTTATTTTCTGACTCAAAACGGGACATTGGTTTATTTAGTTTAATTAACAGGTAGTCAATAAAAAACACTTTTTAAAAGTTATTTATTCAGAAAAAGGCAGTTGGCTTAAAAGTTACGAATTAAAAAATATATATACCCGAAACGTATAGTTATATATTTATATTTATCAGAGGAACAAATTTGCTTTAATATAGCTGGTGATTATTTTGGAAAATCATGAAAAATACCTGGAAAAAGAAAATGTTTTATGTTTGCGTGTCAATTTTGGATCTGGTTAGTGAAAAATAGTCGATTTTTTTAAAATTATGTGTTCAAAAATACAAGAAGTATCCGAAAAAGGCCGTGAATTGCTAGTTTTTTTACCCGAATAATCTAAAAAAATTGATCAGGGAAAAGTCAGGGAATTTTATTTCTAAAATTGAGTGGGAACCCTGATATTCGCCTTAATTATCAACATCGCCTTTAGAACTGAAATTTGTAACTGGGTCTTCTCAGATTATTCCATTCGGGTTACTTTCTGCGATGTAATGCAGTTACAGATTAACGAAAATTCGTCAAAAACTTCTGCATCTTTATTAAGTCAATATATTCCTTTACAATTAAACGGGAATTTTCAGAAAACGGGACAATTTTGCGTCCCAGAGTTCTTTTCGGGGACACCGGGACTCTTAACTCTAAAAAGGGACAGTCCCGTTCAAAACGGGACGTCTGGTCACGTTAAATATGACAGACTTCGATTCCTTCACTCGACGCTTCCGTTGTTTTCGAACGTCTGAATAATCTGTCAACGACCGGACGTCACCAGGAAGTGTTTCTGCATAAATCAATATTCCTTCCACAACAGATCAATTAACAGAAATACCTGCGTGTTTTTCACATTATTTAATGCTTTCCATAAGGTTTACTTAAGGAGAAGCTTTCCAGACATGCTAAATTTTATGATAGAGATGCATCGAGATAATATGCGCTTTGGACAGTTCGCCTTGAAATGTGAAGTCCAATTTAGTTCAATAACGGGAAACGGAAATCCTCCGGAAATAACGAACCAGGCAAAAATGGAATCGTGTTTGGGTCAAGGGACGGAAAGGGAAAGATATATTTCGTCGAAGATATTAAATATAGTGTATCGTGATGCTAAAACGAAAAGAAAACAGGTTTAAAATAATTTTTATTTGTTTCTCGGCAGTGTCATCAAACATCAATTATATTGGGTTGTCCCATAAGTTCTGTTACTTTTTACGAAGTTTTGTGTTTGAAAATTTTTTATAAAAAACTGGTAATAGGTGGAGATTTCTAACAAAGGGGATTTTGATATATGTATATTTATGAACATAATGTGTGATTTTGTTAGTTTTTGTGATATTATTTCTTTTCAAAATGGCGGTTTGAAAAAAAGACCAAAAACGACGATTTTCGCGTAATTTTTTTCTTTTGTTTAAAAAACTAGGAAGAACGCATAATTCATGGCTAAAAAAAGTTGTACTGTATGTTTGAAATGTTTAGTTTAAGATGTCATAGTTTCAAGATAATTCAATAAGTTTATCTTAGGAAATTTCGGTCTCAAACATAACATCTTTGCAAGAAACTTACCTCAGTAATTTTAGTCATCTCGAAGAAATTTTCACGAAAAAAAGCATCAAAATCAATAAAAAAGCTCACGAAATACCCCAGCATTCAAAATATGCAATATATATTAAATTATATCTGAAATTAAGTTCAGAAAGTAGTGCGCAATATTCAAGCGCGCAACGTTTTAGCTTATCAAAATTACACTCGCTAAACTTATGCTAAGCGAACAGAGCAATTATTTGCTTCATACGAAAACACTACAATAAAAACAACTCGTTGGGTTTTAGAAATAAATCAATTCAACGACATTATGAAAAGAGGCTTTCAATGTTTAAACCGTTGAAACGAGCCTTATGGTTCAAAAAACATCTGCCTTTAATTTGCTTCATACCAGCTGCTTAGAAAAACAATAGGTGTGCTTTAAAAAACACGTGAAATCACCAATATATGAAGTTTTAAAGTCAAAATTTCCTACCTTAAACTTATCGAATCATCTTGAAACTATGACATCTTATTCTTAACATATCAAATATGTAGAAAAACTCTTTTTAGCCATGAATTATGCGTTCTTCCTAGTTTTTTAAACAAAAGAAAAAACTTACGCGAAAATCATCGTTTTTGGTCTTTTTTTCAAACCGCCATTTTGAAAAGAAATAATATCAGGAAAACTACAAAAATCACACATTATGTTCATAAATATACATATATCAAAATCCTTTTTGTTTGAAATCTTCACCTATTACCAGTTTTTCATAAAATTTTTTCAAACACAAAATTTCGTAAAAAGTAACAGAACTTATGGGACAACCCAATATGTTGACTTTCCTTTCAGTGGTTATAATTAAGAGTGGATTATTCTCTAAGAAACGACTATGATGTTTGAGGAGTTGAGTTGTTTTTCAATTTTAATAAGCAATGGCCCTTTATTTATTAACATTATCAAGGATATGCATATTGATGTTCTTTGAAAGATGGTAAGATGCGTAAAATTTAAAGACCTATGATTTAATATAATAGGCAAAGTTCAGGCCACTTAAATAAAGAAAGAAAAACTGTTTGAGGTTTTCTACTTTTCATGTTTAATTTAACCATGCATGGTAATATTAGGGATGAGTTCTTAAAAATTTTCCTGAAAAATACCCAAAATGACTGTTAAGTGATTGTGCGTGATTAATATGTTTACTATGTTTTTGGAATTAAATAGTTTTCTAAAAAATAAGGTACGTATTAAAACTGTCTTAACTTTGCTAAAATAATTTATGGTCCTCTTATTAAAAAAACCCTTAATTTTAGTTTTTCATGAAGATTTACATCTTTTTCAAGATTCAAATACAAATGAGCATTTTTATACTTAAATGAAAATAGGAAACATATCTTTGAAAATATTTCTTTCAACTAATACTTGATAAGTACCATTTCAATGCCTTGAACATTAAATAACACTGAAAGTTTCTCGAAATTTTATTATATCCGATTTAAAAACTGCGTACTGCAATTTATCATCATATAGCACGAAGATGCAGCAGATATAGCAGATATAGCACGAAGTATTTCGATTCGTTCAACCTTTCTTTTTAGACGGACAAAAGAAAACTAACACACCAAATTCACAGAAGTGCACATGCCGAATGTAGTACATTTTTAAATTTATTATTATTACTTATTACTTATTATTTCATCACGAATCATGAAATGCGTCTATTGCCGTCCAATTCTTACCCTCTCAAACAAATGACTGCAATTAAAAATCATTTAACGTCTCGAAGTATCCCTGTTGAACTTTCCACTCCCCGGAATTTTATATGTCTACCTCCATCCATGATATAGTCTATTTCTATCAGAACCACATGCATCACTGTCATTCTCCAAAAAACCAACAGCCAACTTGACCCACCCGAGAGGCATGAATGAATGATAACCAACCTGATAGGGGTTCTCTTTTAATTTAAGGCAGAAACGTGGGAACTGCGGTCCTTTTCGGTGTACCTCTGGAGGCCTACAAGAGCAATGACAACACGGAAGAAGGTTTGCACTGTCAATTAATTAGCCAAACACGATTAATTATCCTGCCCAGGGGATAGGACAATTCATAAATCAAGTCGTTTTAATTAGTTCCCCTTCTGCAGTATTTTAAGCGATGAGAGTGTTGTCAGTTATGCCGTGTGTTATTAGTAGGCGCCCATTTTTCGGGTTGAAATCCATTAAGCTGAGGGAAACGATTTCTCAGCGTTTTATAAAGGATGGATTTATATCCCGCGACATTTAAGGAATTAACTCGTTTCTTGCAGTTGGCAGTGATTATCTATCTTTTCCTTAGTCATTCGAGAGTATGCAAACGAGTAATTAGTTATTTGGAACTACTTATAAGCTTATTTTTCAGACCGTGGCCAAAAATTCATTTTTTTTCATTCAATTTCAGCGCATTTCTTCATCCGGTTAGAAAATGAAACAAACGGGACTGGTCATTTGGTTTATTGCGACCATTCTGTAATTTTTCAAGAGCGCTTAATAATGGCTTTGAGTGTAATTAGCAATTCGTTATACAGAAGTAATAAGTTGCGTACGGCGCATATGGAATTAGCATTGCAGTGCTACAATTAGCACCAAACATTCATGTTGACAGAAGTAGAATCATTAATTATTTTTCGAAAGGTTAATGTTTTGGTCTCAATGGAGACAACCCGAGATCATACGTTTCCTGTTATTTTGTTTTTATGAAACTGGATTTTGGTAATGATTAAGTTGTCAACTGTTAATTAGAAGTAATTAAAGAGTTATACTTACATTTCGATAGTTTTGGTTGAACCGAAAAGTACCTGTGTGTAATATGTATTGAAAATAATACCTCTCTCATATTTGTTGATAGAATTGTCTTGTTACCAAACGTCGTTAATTAGCATTTAAACGACTTATTAAGAATTAAATTTTGTAGGGAAATCACAGGACTAATTATTATGTTTGTCAAATTGGTTTATTCAAATGATTTTGTTCCTAATTACCCTAATTACCTTTATATTAATGTCTTGGATTTGAATTATACAATTTATTTCCTATTATAATTATCCTGGAATAAGTTTGTTTCTCTTTCAAGTTTAGAGATTACGAATATAGGGACTGACTTTTTAAAAACTTAGGGTTAATTTCCTTATTTTCTAAATAACTTTTTAGGTTAATTATCCACCCTAAATGTCTACAATATTTTAACAGAGTTCAAGTTAAAAAGATAAAGGGACACTAAACACTCAACGTATTTAAAATAAAAGAGTTTACAATTACTATTTTCTTGTATAAAGCCCTTTTATTCTTATTTTTGAGGTAATTCTTAAAGTGTTTCAGTTACTTACAACCGTGTTGAAAAAAATGTGGAATTTTAACATAGTAAAAAAATTTATATAACTATACAATTTAACATAGTATACAATTCATAGTAATACCTACTCATACAAATTTTGTAATGGCATCAAATATCCGTGAAATTTATTTTAAATACATAATTTTTTTAAGTCTTATGGCAAGGCAATACAAAAAATATACAAACAATACAAAAATACGTAACAATACAAAAGAGTGACCGAGGTCATTGCCTTAAAAGTTATCTAGCTTGCCAGTACAACGCCGTCTCAGAACCGCCATGGAGTGACTGACAAGCAACGATGGAGGTGGGCTCGATTTATTGGTTCTGGAATGTTACAGAGAGGGCAATTGGGATAATCAAAAAATCCCAATACGATGGAGATTTTCTATTAATATTAATTTCTCTGTCTTCCTTTGACTATTTAAGTCTTGACTATTAAGTATTCTTCCTGACATCCTAGTCTAGTTCACGAGTTATATTAGTTTAATAGTATTTGAAAATAACTTATTTTCCAGTGAATTCGAATATGTTTTATGTTTTGTTATCGAATTGCATGATTACCAGTATCTCTTTATAGTCCAGTATAAAGGGTCATAGGGTTTACAGAGTATTATAGAGTAAATTATGTTGTGTTGTTTCTTATGCCACTTGGAATATCCAAGCTCCATCCGCAGAGCGTACATGATTTAAGGCAAAGGGGGTGCGGCTCCTGAGAAAGTGAGGCCCAATGAATGGCAGGAGTACGACTTAAGCCTCGGATGATAGATGCTGCCACCATCTATCGCCACCTCCACAATTTTGACATTTCTCTGAAGGGGAGGGACTTTCGGACCCACAGATTTAACGAGCACGTACTCCGCATATACTCGGGAGTAAATTATTATATACGCAACAAGCTCATATCATACAACCCATTGTAAAAAAACATAATAAATAAATTGAAGGTTTACAATAGCCATTTTATTGAAAGAGAGAAAATATCACTTTTTCGCCAACTTGAGCGATGATTCCAATAACTAGGCAACAAGCACCCTCGTTCGTCCATTGCCCATTAACAGCCACCAACCGTCCATCGAGAAGCTCTCGTTTCCATTACAAGGGAGCGGCGGTCCCAAATTATGGGCTGCATTGTCTAGAAATGAGAGGGGCCTTTGGCCCCTTAATGGCACCTCGGTAAACTGTTTGTTACGAAATCGTGAGCTTGGCGGGCGGAGCTTTTCTAACGCAGCGGTGGGGCAATGGAGCTTAAAGATCCTGGGTGAATGTTACAGATTTCACACTTCTGGAAGGATTTCCCTCAGTTTTCAAGGTCATTTGAAGTCATTTGCTTTGATGGTTTCTTAAGAGAGTATTTATGTTTTTAAACTTTGAGGGACAAACTTTGAGGGAACTGCAACAATTTTATGATTTTGGCTGTTAGGAAAGGAGAAAAGAAACAAGACGGATCTAACGAAATAAATATTTGAATAGGGGAGTTGGCTAAGTTGCGGATGGTGAACTTGTTCTAATTACAATGGTATTATTCCCTCGGAAGAGGCTAAAATTACAATTATTTACTAAAAAGTTCAAACAATTCGTACATAAAATTTGGCTATCTCTTTTTATAAAAGTTTGCTTGTGTGGGCTGCTAGTTATCCATCTCTTGCCTGAGCTGAAAATATTTTTCCACGCATCTATCAGCTACAGAAAAAGTTTTTTTTTATTTCCCTACAATCTATACTCTATTTCTTGGTATTCTGTTGTCAATCTTCAAAATGTTTATTTCTAAAATGCAGCTATTTATTAAATAAAAAACATTACAAAACTCATAAACTGAAATATATCAGTAATTTCAATAGCAAGAGTTCAACAGACAGACATTGAAACTATTCCGGAAAGCTATACCTATACTGAACTTCTTTCAACTCATTTACAAGCTTCGAATGGAAAATAGTCTTCAAATTATAGTAAAGTTATCATCCGCCTCTCTATAGCATATATGAAAAGGTGAGATAGCATTTTCTTCGTGAAAACTAACATTCTCATTTGACGCTCCAATCATCAAACCTTCCATTAAACTAATAATCCTCCAGCATCCTTCTCATTCAGCAGGTGTTTCTCTACCCACTGCAATTTAAACAAATTTCCCTTTCACACTGTTTCAAAAGCGGCCATTGTTTTGCTACAAGAACCATTTTTGTTACAGCACGAGAATTACGCGCATAGTAACAACAGCCAGGTTGATTCAAAAGGTACTTTAGATGACTCCCCTGTATTTAACTTAAAATGGTGCAATTTGGGGGATTAATGCACACAGGTTTAGGTTAGAAGATAAGTAGAATAGGGTTGTTACATTATTATTGTTTGCTACTTTTTATTTGTTCGTGATAGTAATGGAGTTCAATCTTAAGCTGTTATTATGTATACAGAAAAGTGTTAAAGTTTAGGTTTCGTTTTATTTTGTTAATGTCTGCATACAAAAACTACGGTACATGACTACGTTGGGGTTTTAAATTGCCTTTGAAAATAGAAGGGTAATGAAAAGTGCAGAGTATTTTTACTTTAAAAAGAAATTTATTCAACTGTTTCGTGTTCTGGAATCTTAATTATGGTCTTCTATTGATCTGGACTAAAACATAAGTGAGGTTTGGGTTGTAGTCTATCTCTATACAGTACGACTATATAACTTATCAACTTAACGAGGCATATGCGGTTGCTTAATTTGCGTGATTAATAATTTAAAATTTGCTTGTTTCTTAGAACTGTACTAATATTTTTGAGTATAATCTGAAAGATTGTAAAATGACTGTACTAATATTAATAATGTGTAAAATAAATGCTATTCCAATATGTATATTTATTTCTAAGCGTTTTAGAGCTTTATTTATTTAATTGCATTTTAGCAATACACATTAATAAATATTGGAGGGTGTTGGAATTTCATACTAAAGGATTTATTTATAAAAGCTTCAGAGTGTAATTCCTCATGACTACGATGCACTAAGAATCTGAATTACATTAATTTATTTTGCTATCTGATCAAAATGAACAAGTAATTTAGTTTAGTTTTGAAGCAGTAGATAAAATGGAATATTTTCAGTTTACAATATTTGAGGTTAACCATATCATAATTTTGTGATTGCTAATTGCATACAATGAGGATTACTTTTATTTAAATAAGATTTGCTTATACCCTTAAAATACACAACTTTTACTATGTGAGTATCGAGTGAGGGTTATAATCAATGGTCTTTAAACCTCTTTTTTATGAGAACTACTTCACAAACTTGGAATCAGTTCTATTGGTTTGAGCGTTTCGTTACAGAGATAAGTTTTAAAAACAGTTCCAAACTGTAGCATGTAAAATAATATCGTAAAAGATTTGTATTGATAGTTTTATGTAAATTGTTTCTTAATTTTATAATTAGAATTTAAAAAATTTTAAAATTTACTCTTTTTATAACTCTGTCTCGGATTGATTTCATAAAATTTTGAACTGCAGTTTCAATTACATAAATATTTTATGAAGTTTTTTTTTAAATTCTCCAATAATTTTAAAAGGGCAGTGTTTTGTAATTTCAGTAAGCTTTTTTCATACCTAAGTTTGGAGTTAAATTCCAGAGAATTGTGAATCAGTAGTTTTTCTAAAATAATATTTTGAGCTTAATTATTTCAGGATAAAGAGGAAAAATTATGCTTTCGCGGCTTAGATCTGAGGTACACAATTTGCCATCAGCTATTAAAAAAGCAATTAATCAAATTCTCTAAATACAAAGAAACCTCCACCTGAAAATATAATGATCTCCAAAATGATTTCACTCTAGTGAATGAATCCTCATATAATCCAGGTTCAACCTCTTTAAAGCCATTTACACGATTCCAAATCATTCCACCCTTTTGCTCCCCGAACGGCACCATGCGTGAAATGCTTCATTAATCCTTCTCTGGAAAGATAATGCGAACATTAATAAACGTATAATGTCCTCCTGCAATTCAGCGTCCTGTAATAAACACAAGGCGCTTTTTCTCCACATCCATAACCCTGGGCTCCCTTCATTCTATTACCAAAGTCATTAAGAAAAAAGGTAGAGAAACCAGTCCCGTGTGCAGAAGCCACTCTCTGAGTTAGATAAAACACTGAGAGAAACTCATTATTGCTTTCTCGTAATCGTGGTAATTCGCCTAATAAATATGGGTCTGTTCTTTTCTGTCGGCTGCCCTTGCACGGGATTCGGTCACTGCACTCTTCTTGATGCCACCTAGTTTTATTAAAAACAAGAAGTAAATAAGTTAATGAATGGAGGAAGGGGAAAGCAGCCTTGAAAGGAAAGGTTGGAGTGAGAGTTATAAAATGCTTTTTTTGTGGTTAACCCCAGACCTTAACATGAATTTGAACTCGTATGAAGTGTGTTTTTATGTTGTTATGTAATGATTGGCTGTATTGGTAAACATGTTGCTGTTCATAAAGTTTGCTCATTTATTCCCTTTTCCTGTGGTAAAATTGTGTGTATTAGAGCAGAACAAAGTAGGAATTTCTCAGAAACGGGTTGAAAATTAAGTCTAACTTAGAAATAAATTACAGGTTAGTTTCCCTTCAAATGATTTTAATGAGGAAATAGAGTACATAGACAGGCTTAATAGTCTTTTGATCTCAATGGAAAATAAAATTTGATTATTTTAGTATCAAAAGAAATCGAAGTTAATTAAGCAATGAAGGTCACAGAAATTTTTTTTCAAGAAGACGATACAGAAACTCTACTTTTTAAAAATTCATTCGGAACACCATAACTATAAGTTTTAACTCCAAGTCAGTTTTTACGTTCCTGGAACTTTTTAAAAAAATCTAAAATACGAAAATCAAAATTATTTCTAAAATAGTCAATACTTTTGAGAAAACCAACGATAATTTAAAAATACTTTCGACTTTCTATCTCTATAAAAATTCGAGATCTTAAAAACTTTTTACAACTCTTATGTATTAAAAATTAAAGTTTCTTTTCATCGTTTCTTAACACGAATTTTAAGTTATATTCTATTTCATTTTTCACTCCCTAAAGGTATTTCTTTGAATATATCTATCCTTCAAAAGAATGAATGGTTAGTAAGAATAAAAATTAAAAGCATCAAATTCAATCCGTTAAAATACAGTTGTAGGGATTAATATATAATTCATCATCTTATGTGCCCCCTAGTGGTAAATACGAAATAAAAAACACATTTCCTTTGGATGTTTAAAATGATTCAAACCATCAAAAGCAAAGATTGATTGCAGGTTATTCAATCAGAATGACACGATCTAGATTTTATCATTCCATTTTCATCATCCGACTCGGCAACAAAAACAAAACACCAGAGATTAAAACAAAAAAAGAAGAAACCATTACCTCAAACAAAAAAACCTATAAAAGATGAGGTGAAAGTTTAAAAGTCAAACTCCTCTCCCAGACTATATCTCGAGACCCCTTAACTCTGATGTCGTAAATTTTACTTTTGATACTCATTCAATAGCTCAAGACATTTTATGCATGATGGAAAAGGGAGAAAACAAAAAGGATGATTTATGAGCCCAAGATGCAGGTGAAAGGGTGTTAAGGTGAATGCCTTTCTCCGATTTAGACGGGGTCTTTGAGGTCTGATGAATAAATATTTCGAAGAAAAAAATATGAGATTGAGTAGGGTTAGTTCATCTCAACGAGTCTCGTTTTTATCTCGTAACACTCACCAAATCGGGGTGATCCGTTAAAGTTTTGGAGTGACATTGAACTAATGGGTCATTATAATCGCATTTGTCTGTGTCATACTGGAAAGTGGAGTGAGAGTTGTGTTGGGTGGATGTAAGATAAACAGGGGGCCTGAAATGAAAGCAATAATGAGGGAGGTTATAATGTGCAGTGAGATTCCTTTTGGGTGTTCTGTAAATATTGTGCTTGGATGGGAATGGAGTGTATTAGGTAAACCGAAATGGGAGAAAATGAGGAAGGGCATTTTTTAGAACCAGTGCTTTGTGACATTGGAGGAATTTTCAGTTCTCTGATGTTGTACGGTAGAACTCTAATTTCAACAAAGAATATACACTAATTCCCAACTGGAGAATGTGTTTCTTTTTTTTATGGATTTCAATGAAAGGAAGTAACTTTCTTAAATATTTAAGTTCCAATATGTTTCAGATTATTACCTTTTTTTAAAGATTCCTTTTTAGCTGCGTTAAAAAACTTTATTCCAAGTATGTATTTTATTCCATTAAGTTTCCATAGTTACTTATGATGTCCATTTTTTAAACGAGCTGATTTCATTTTCAATTTTAAAAAAACTTTTTTTATCAAAATACTAATTTATTTAATTATAGTTTTCAAAATGCTATATGTCATTCTAATAAGGAAGTTGCATGTGTCAGATTTTCAAAAACAAACAATTGTTCCGAATGGTTTTTTGTATGGTAAAATGAAATACCTAGTCAGTTTTTCAAAAAAATGTACAGGTAATTAAATATTTTAATTTAAAAGTCGAGAAAAAAACACGTGACTGAAAACGTTTATTGTTTAAACTATAAGATGACGTCAACAATAATACCATCAACTCCATTGCTTTACAACAATGTTTAGTATAAGATGACGTCACATCCAAACTCTTGGCGTTTTCGCGCGCTTTTAAAAAGGGGATTTTTGTTAATTTTTTTGACAATCAAAAAATTTCTCGATCGGCCTCAAATTTTGGGTAGTTGCTTATATTTGCAAGAGGAATCGATTAAAAAAATAAAAAAAAATCATGCAACTTCCTCATTGTGTATTTCTACAATTATTATTATAACCAACAAAAACACTCGATTTTTTAAAACTTTATTAGTATAAACTTTTTTTAAAACTTTTTATTATTTTTATAACTTAAGAGGCTTAGTATAATTGAATAGTCAATTGGAAGAAGGGAATAAGTCCAAAAAACGACAAATTGACTGTTTGTGCTCAAAACAATCTCTCAGCTTTGCTCTACAAATGGGTGAAAAGGGGGGTAAACTACCCTCTATTTCTATAGGGAGATATTGTCCCTTGAAGTTGTGAAATCGATGTCCATTCATTGTATTTTTAAGTTCATTTGGAATTAAAGTTAATTTGTCTTTCTTTTCATATTCTTTGAGCTGTAAACTAAGTTAAAATAAAATATTCTCTTAATTTAAGTTTTTTAAAACTTTTTTATGCAGGGAATGTTTGACTCTATTCATATTCACTCAGTCCATTGATACTGCTTTAATAACTCAGTTTCACTATAATTTTGAATTTTATTTGTCTTATTCTTTTTATTTCACCCTTTTGTGGTATAACAACCTAAGGATAAATATAATTTAAATGCGAATTTTAGGGTTTTTTTTAAAGATTTTTTCATCAGAAAAATTTCATAAGGTGGAAGAAGGGAATAAGTCCATCAACTTATTTTGAATGTAAAATATTTTTGAATGTACTTATATTTGCTTTGGTGATTGCTGTGTTTTCTAAATAGGGATTTGAATTTCCCTATTTCTCAAAACTTGGTTTTTGACTTATTCCCTTCTTCCAACTGACGATTCAATTCTATATTGTTCTTTGACATGCATTTCAATATTATGACAGTATCTACCACTATCAACTTATATGTACTCTAGTAAATATTAAATGATAAATGAAGAAATTAATGTCAAGAAAAAAATGGCTCAATGTCAAAAATTTCTCAAGATATGTACCCTTTTCTTCTACGCCTTTCTTTGGTTTGCTAAAAAAGACACAATCAGCAAAAATATTAAGAGCTTCATTTTTCCTCATATAGATTGAAAAATAGAAAAATTACAACTATTATCTGTAATGATAATCATCTCACAATTATTCACCTATTTTTTCACCCTAATAATCCTCCCCATTTAAAAAGGTGTTCACCTCATTAACCTCCCTCACTTCGTCCTTATTAGGGTCATGACAGACCGGACTTCTTATAGCAGTCGCTCCAATAACTCAAACTGTCAAAGGGAGGAGCGATAAGGGGAGGAGAGGAGGGGACTCGAGGGACGATGTAGTAGATTATTCCTGCAGCGGAGGAAAACAGGTGTCATCTTTTATCATCAGGAGTTATCTACTATATCGCCCCCTCGAGTCCACTCCGATCGCCCCTCCTCCTTGTACTATCTTAATCGTTTTTTAATGGTGATGGATCGATGTCACGTCTTATGAACGCCACGTATGACATGACCCTTACTGACTCTTTTCCCCCAAATATCACTCAACAGAGGAAACCATCCCCTAAAACGGGAGAAACCGTACACCAATAACTCTCATATCTCCCCCATCAGTGCATCATCCAGCACATGTCACCTATACGCACGGGGGACCCTCGACCCGTGCCGCATTCCGAACATGTCACCAGGGGTTTCCGCCGACGAACCATGTTGTAAAACAAATGACACGAACAGACCATATGCGAGGAGACCACGGAGATGGGCCTCGTTGTAGATTCGTGCCCTGAAAGCCAACTTATCCAATGGTCGTTGTCCGTAGGTCTATACTCTATATCGATCGGTTGTTGCGAGAGATTTTCGTGTTTTGACAGCTTGTTTGGACCGGGTACTGTTCGCTTGGACGAGAATGTTGAGAGTCTGTGTGAAGGAGAAAGTTCAACTCCTACGTTCCAGGGGCGCGGGGTAAGGTATAAGGGGGGGTAAGAGGATCCTGCCCTGCCCCCTCTGAAATTCGAATTTGGTGCACCAAAACAAGTTAGAACCCTGTTCCTAAGGGCAAAAACCAACGCATTTCTGGAGGGAGGACCCCCGATCCCCCTTTTGAACTTGAACTTTACTATTCAAAACTTTTTACAACAAGGTTATCAAAATATAAATCCTATAGAATATTTTGAGCTAGGTATACCATGACCAAGTTGAAACCCTGTTTTAATGGTCAAATTTCAAAAAAAAATTTCTTTTTGGATGACCCCCACAGATCCCCTTTAGTAAAATTTAATTATAACAAGTGGATAATAATTAGACACCATTTATAAATTACGACATCACAGGTTTTTTTTCTTCACGACCATTTGGGACATCTGAGGTACAATTCCGTTGTATTTCATGCTTAATATCGCTAAAGTGTTTGTTTGACGCCAAAATTTTTAGAAATATCGCTGAAAATTGACGCAATGAGGTATTTGCATGAGTGAGGGATTTGCTTGATTTTATACTTTTTCGATACATTATGGTCTAAAACTCCCAAATTTCTGATTTTTAAGTTCAAAAATGTGTTTTAAATAATTTAAAATTCAATTTTATTTTTGCCAAAACGTCAGAAAAGTCACGTTATCAGAAAACGGGCTTCTATTGGATGTGACGTCACAGCGCATGAAAACCATTGTGTTTTCTGTTGTCACGTGATCAGAAAACGGGCTCCTATTGGATGTGACCTCACAGCGCATGATTTGGGATTCGAAAGCGTTTTCGCGCCCAAACAAAGAACGAAATTTCAAAAATTTATATCTCAGAAACTAGGCAACGGAAATACTTGCTGTAAATGTCGTTCTTCATGGGTTTTTATCTACTATTTTAATAAAATTTAATCTCAAAACGTGAGAATACCTCATTTATCCACATCACAATTTAAGACTGTTTTATAAAAAAATAAAATGGGAATTTATTAGGGAGTTACTCGAAATTGAAATTCCCTTACAATCGCAGGCCTTCCCTCTCTCGAGGTAGGATCCCTTCTTCAATATAATTATCCTTTAAAGAATAAAAAAACCACCATTTTCTACTATAAAAATAAAGAATTTTTTTAATGTATTAGTAGGGGTTATAAATATTTGTAGAGTAGTTCGAGAGGGACATCGCGGTAAGCGCCTCTGCACAAGTCTTCGGAACCCGGAGAGAATCTACGGAGCGTAAGTAATTCTAGTTTTGAGGGCGCACCTTCCCAGTCTGTGGTGGACCCTCGCTGTGCTCAATTGGCTCACCTGAGGGATTGGCAAGGTGATGCAGGATTACAGAGGTTAGGGCATTCAGGGGTCAAGAAGCGACTTGTGTGGCCTTTTTTGGATCACCTGGTGGTTGAGGGTTTTATTTCGTTTGGTTGGAGAAGAGGGTTGGGCATTGAAGGTGTAAAAGTCTTCAATACTTGGAAATTTGGTGAATCATTTCAAAAAAATTTTTTGCATATCAGTGTGTGATAAAAGTTCTCGTAAATGGGAACCTCGATTTTAAATTTTAGTTGCTTATATTTTAATTTAATAATTATTAAAAAGGCATCTTAATTCATTCAATATTACCCTCTGAATATCACCGAATGTGCTGTATCAAGATTTAACCTTCTTGTGTTATTCTTTCAAAGTAATTAAGACATTTATTATTTTGTTATTATTATTATCATTATTATCATTATCACTATCATTATCATTATCAAGAACCTTAGTAGTAAATTTTTGGGGAAAAAGATTGATTTTAAAATTGAAAATAGGTTTTAAAATGTGTAGTCATACAAGTATAGCTAAACATAAGAAAATTTCGGAAACAATTTTAAATGTTAAAAATTGATATCAGTGTTTTTTTTCCGACGTTAAATAAAATGAACGAAGTGTCTAAATCCATGAAAGTTGACCCATACTAAATTATTAGCGAAAGTCGTTAGAGTTGAGTTGTTACTTTCGAGGAGCTAGAGAGTGCCATAGGTTTTATGGCGAAATTCATTAGAGTTGAGTTGTTACTTTCATGGATTTAGACAGTGCCTAAAATGAAATTGGTAATATCTACATACTTCGTAATTCATCACTTATTCTATAGTTATTCATATTTTATCTGAATAAAGTTTTTCGATACCTCTAGTTAAAAATATTACTCTTACCGAGATCTTATTTCGTAAATAAATTCACTTTCTAAAGAGTAATTTTATTTCTAAGCACATCATGCACAAAACATAAAAAATTTATTTGCAGATACTTGAGGAAAATATAAACTTTCCCCTACTCTTAAAAATATAACATTAGATTTAATATGTATCATCAACTATTATGGATTTATGATTAAATTTTCAATTATAAAACAGATTTAAAGCAATATTTTTAAGACTATCAATTTAAAAGCACTAGGGAGCTACCGCCCCCGGCTCTCTATCGCTCACCAACCCCCGTAGGCTGCTTACCAAGGCCCTTTTGGAACGCTTCTCAATCTTCACAAAACCTTGTTCTCATCTCCATAAATAACACTCTCTTAAAAGTTGGAACATTTATTGAACTTATCAGTAATTTAATCAAAATGTTTTCCTTTAAAATATCCAGCAAGTTTAAAAATAGCTCTTGCTAATCAACATTCTAAAAAATCGTACACCAATAAATAATTTAAAATTCAATATTGTCTCTTGTAACTCTTTAGCATTCCAAGTGTTTTAACATTCATATTTTTTTGTAACCCAGACTTGTTAAACAATACATATTAAGGTATTGGAAATAATAAGAGGCAAAACCAACATGACACTCAATGTTTTGAATTAATTTCGATTATTAGAGTAAATATTATAAGTTTCAGACCAAATGTGTAATAGCAGATTTGTAAGTTTTTAAAAACTTTTATCAGTATTTGATTAAAGGTTAATTTGGAAAGTACCTTTTTAAAACGTGAAGAAAATTTGTTTCATCACAAAATATGGCGTCAATTGGCGGTTGTTATTGAATGTATAATAAGGTGTTTGACAGTTCTTGCTTCATAACTGTGACCTTATCCGTAATCCGAAAAAATGGAAATACTTTAAAATCGAGAATTTTGATAGAAATTTTAATGGCTTCTTGCACATCCTCAACAGATTCTGAACAGTTTGATTCCAAAAATGTGTTGGTTCTTACGTATTAACGCCACCGCAGCTACAGATTTGGCGGTTTTAATTAAGATTATAAGGTTTTATTATTATTATTATTATTATTATTATTATTATTATTATTATTATTATTATTATTATTATTATTATTATTATTATTATTATTATTATTATTATTATTATTATTACTAGCGCTGACGCGCTAGACCCGGGCTTCGCCCGGGTTTCAGTTTGTTGATAAATATCAGCTGGTGCGTTACAGATGGGCTTCGCCAGTCCATTTTTAAAGAAAATTATTCTCGTGTGTTACAGAGGGGCTTCGCCAGTCCATTAAAAAAACTATTCTGGTGTGTTACAGAAGGGCTTCGCCAGTCCAAATGGAGAAATAGTTAAATAAAGGATCTATTTTACTGTTTATGTTACAACAATGGATTTTAAACTTCAACAATCGATTTCAATCTGCAACAATCGAGAATATGCCTGCAACAATTAAAGTTACATCTTCTTTACAACAATGTGGTTTTGCCCTGAAGTTAGGCATGAAATATGGGTTTTTAAGCATAAAATTGACCAAATAAGTTATTAAGACGCTTCGATTTCAAATTATTTTTATTCAGAAACCTTCCTTGGAGCGAGTAGATCAACGTGGTATAGTTAAATAGTTAATGTAGGTTCGAAAAGTTTAAAACTATAAAGGACATACATACATACATACATACAAACATACAGACAGACATTGATTTTTATATATATAGACTAGCGCTAAAGCGCTAGACCCGGCTTTGCCCGGGCGCAGTAGCGCTGACGCGCTAGACCCGGGCTTCGACCGGGTTTTATTTTATTTTTTATAAATATCATCTGGTGCGTTACAGATGGGCTTCGCCAGTCCATTTTTAAAGAAGATTATTCTGGTGCGTTACAGATGGGCTTCGCCAGTCCATTTAAAAAAATTCTTCTGGTGTGTTAGAGATGGGCTTCGCCAGTCCAAATGTGGAAATAGTTAAATAAAAGAACCCCTTTTATGTTAAACTACAACAATGGATTTCAATCCACAACAATCGAGAATATGCCTACAACAATTAAAGTTACATCTTCTCTTATGATATTTACAACAATGGGGGGTTTCCATGAAGTTAGGCGTGAAATATGGGTTTTTAAGTATAAAATTGGCCAAAAAAGTTGTTGGAACGCTTCGATTTTGAATTATTTTTATTCAGAAACCTTCCTTGGAGCGAGTAGATCAACGTGGTATAGTTTAATAGTTAATGTAGGTTCGAAAAGTTTAAAACTATAAAGGACATACATACATACATACAAACATACAAACAGACATTCATTTTTATACAGGGTGTAAAGGAAAGTCCCTTTACCCTGTAATAAGTTGCTAATGGAGCAAGCTAAAGCTATGCAATTAAGGTAACGGTATAGTAAAGTGACTATGCGCAATCGAATGCGACCAACCGCAGCGCCCTCTAGCGGAAATTTTAGGAGTTAAAAATTTTATTTTAAAAACTATTAGGAATTTGTTAAAATAGTCAATTACAAAGTTGTAGAGCAGCATCGATTTAGTAGGAAAAGGCACCTTAAGCAAAAAAATATCTTGAATAGAACCCCTAAAACGCGCGCTCAATTAGGTTGAATTTACGTTGATTTTACGTCTACAAACGGTTTTTACGAGGCGAAAATGAGAAATTTTCAATTTAATGACTTAAATAAATGAATAAAAGTATTCTTAACTCATTAAATTGAAAATTTCTTTTTTTCGCCTCGTAAAAAGCGATTTTAGACGTAAAATCAACGTAAATTCAACCTAATTGAGCGCGCGTTTTAGGGGTTCTATTCAAGATATTTTTTTGCTTAAGGTGCCTTTTCCTACTAAATCGATGCTGCTCTACAACTTTGTAATTGACTATTTTAACAAATTCCTAATAGTTTTTAAAATAAAATTTTTAACTCCTAAAATTTCCGCTAGAGGGCGCTGCGGTTGGTCGCATTCGATTGCGCATAGTCACTTTACTATACCGTCATCTTAACTGCATAGCTTTAGCTTGCTCCGTTAGCAACTTATTACAGGGTAAAGGGACTTTCCTTTACACCCTGTATATATAGATTATTATTATTATTATTATTATTATTATTATTATTATTATTATTATTATTATTATTATTATTATTATTATTATTATTATTATTATTATTATTATTATTATTATTATTATTATTATTATTATTATTATTATTATTATTATTATTATTATTATTATTATTATTATTATTATTATTATTATTATTATTATTATTATTATTATTATTATTATTATTATTATTATTATTATTATTATTATTATTATTAGATTATATTATAAGGTATTTTTAAGGCCAAATCTGTAGCTGCGGTGGCGTTAATACGTAAGTACCAATATGTAATACAGATCAGTAATTTAAAAGCCTTTCTAGGGAAACCGTTCACCAAAACTTTTTTTTTAGAATAGAGAGACTCTCTTAGTAAACGGCTGGTGTACGTATGAGTTTAATGAACATAATCGAAAATGTTTAATTTGAAACTTTATACATTAACTTATCTACATTCAGATTTTTTTTCCGGCTCACTTTAATTCGACAATGAAAAATTCAGGGATGTAATAAACCCACGGTTTTCCGAAAGAGAAAAATAACTTCGATTTACTTTCATCTTCTTAATAAACCTGATATTTGCTGGTGTTTTTAAATAGATTCTCTAGAAACACTGAAAAAAATATTTTAATTTCCTTAGAGGAGAGAAAAACAGGGAATTAGAAATTACTTCTCATAATTACAAGCAATTTTCAGTTTTTATTACGACATATGTTTTACCGGACAGGCTCAGATAACTTTCAGAAATTACTCCCTACCCGAAAATTACTTCTCGAAATTACTTCCTTTCCGAAAAGGGAAAAAACTTACTTTTAACATAATTAAGCTAATTTTCCGTCATTATTCTGATGTGGTTTGAGACTAAAAAGCTTCAGTAATCAGTGATTTTTCCCACGGATGGAAAATGATCCACACATTAATTTCGCTTAAAAGAAATATAAGCTTGAAGGAATCATTCCGGTTGGTGTAAAAAATCCTTAAATTAAAGAAATAATTATCCTTGTTGAATAATTAGGTTTAGCTAATTTACTCTCCTTAAAAACTAATGTTGACCTCCAACTATTTGTTTCTTCGTTTGTTTTTTGACTGAAAAATGTGTTTAAAATAGATAGTTGTCTTTTCTTTCTATTTAGATTACTACAATATTTCTATGCGGATTAGGGTGGCCAAAAAACCTTTTTTTTCAGGTAGAGTTCTGGGCACCCTCTACTTTTTTTCGAACAGCTAATAGAATCTCACAGCCAAAATTTCAACTCTGTATTCGAATTAGAAGTCGATGACCAAGAGGAGTGAAAAAATCGAAATTCGAATATTTTTATACAAAACAACTAAAAAACCAAAGATCAAACCCTCTCATTTTGTTCATGATTTTTTATAAAAAACTACTAACGTTATAGATATAATGTTCCAGGTTTTGTTTTTTATCACCTTTATTTTTGTTGCAGTAATGTCCAAAGAACTTTTGTAAAGTTACTTTTCCTGCATTTTTAAACAGTTAATAACTCTAGAACTATAAAAATTAAAACCATGAAATTAGTCCCATTTTGTTTGTTAATTTTTTTGTCTTTGATTTAATGTGAATCATGAACAAAAAGTTCAATAATCATCAAAAGGTTTTTTTCAAAATTAAAAAAAAATGAAAACAAAATTTAATGAAATTTTTTTTTGATTTGACATTTTTTGCATGTTTTAAGTCATATGGACACCCTCAAGTGAGTTTAGGAATTTTCCATGAGTGAATCGCTCTTGCTGTACAATTTTAGGGATACTTTAGTTAGGGACTTACCTAAATTTCAAATATTTTTATTTTTTTATACATGATTAAATTTTATTTTCAACTTGAAATTTGGTAATAATGTTCATTTTAAGAGTTAAAAGGCTTTAAATATTATTTCAAAAATTTTTTCATTTATTTTTTTCACTTTTTTTAATTTTGAGAAACAAAAATTTTGAAAATGATGGTCATGATGCGGATTAAATCAAAGACAAAAAGCTTACAAACAAAATGGGACTAATTTCAGGTTTTAAATTGTATAGTTCTAGAGTTATTAGCTGTTTAAAAATGCAGGAAAAACAACTTTACAAAAGTTCGTTGGACATTAGAAAATTACTACAACCAAAATAAAGGTGATAAAAAAACAAACCTGAAACATTATATCTATAACGTTAGTAGTTACTTATAAAAAATCATGAACAAAATGAGAGGGTTTGATCTTTGGTTTTTTAGTTGTGTAAAAATATTCAAATATGGATTTTTTCATTCCTCTTGGTCATCGCTTTCTATTTAAGTTACATAGCCCAAACTTTGCCTGAATAGTTTTATCTGTATGTCTAAAAAATTGAGGGGGTGCAATTTCATAACACTTTATTTTTCCCATAGAAAAGTGGGCCACCCTAATGCGGATATATTTTTAAAATATTTTTAATCTAGAAAACCCACTTACTTTCACAAAGTAGTATAATTTTAATGTGTAAAGGAATCATAGTTTTTCTGTTACTAAACTTTCGTTTGAAATATTTTGTAAACAAAAATACCAAAGCAATTTTTTACTCTAAAAATATTATGATCAGTATTTTAAGCATTCAAAAATTTAAAAATACTTTATTTTTATTGATTTACTTTATTAACTTGTTTATGATCATACTTTTGTATATAGAACATCATAAAGTGTTAAATTTTCCTTCGTAATGAAAATCAGAATTTTCCAAGAATATATCCCAAAGCTGATTAGATAATCAGTACAGTTTTTTAGCTAACAATTACTGGAAATTCGCAGCACTTTACAAATATCAAGAATGGGGATTTATCAATGTTCCTTATCAAATTACATGATTTTGAAACTAATCTCTGTTGCATTCAATCTACAATTATACTTCAAGGTTAAATATCCATTTTGATGATTCTGAATATTGAAAACTGCGACAATACTTCTGAAACAAAATAAAAAATGATTGATTACGGTTTTTCCCCGAAACACATGATCAAAGAAGGAGGATAAGTAACCTACTAGCATGCGAGCAACACCTTCGAAGTTATGTCTAACATGAAAGTTTGGACTCATTGCTACGCACAAAATCCATAAAAAACTAAATTATTTTTCCCAGACACCTCAATCACAGTAATTACTATTTGATTTAGCAGCGTTCTTTCTAATAATTACCCAGAGTAAAGGAGAAATAAACAATTATTCTCGTTCTGAACCGTATCATTAGGACAGTGTTGGTTGAAGGTCGTAGTGACAGTGAAAACCTTTGTGTATCCCCTACGCTTTAATTGAGTTGTTTACTTTCAATATAAGCCCTAGAGACCACCTGAGTTAAATATAATTATGGGTTTTCAATTGCATTTTTTATTTAAAAAATTAATAGTTTTCAATTATGTAAAATTTCTAACTCACAATGACAACAATTCGAGAAGTGTGGTTTTTGTGTTTAATTTAATTACATACTGTTTTATGGAAATTTTTCTGAAATCTTGACATGCTCTTTTTAAATGGGGAGTATAATAAAAAGAAGCAGAAGACAGACACTGAACCTACCATGAAGAATAAAATTTCTTGTAGAATTGAATTTGCATCATTGTGAATTTTAGTTTGACAGTGAAATTTAAAGGATATTAATTATCTTTTCCTTGCAAATGTTTTAATTTGTTTAGAAATATTTTCATTAATTTCCCCTTTAAAATTGTTTGTTGCTTTTAGAAAAAGCTACTTAAAATTTTTCTTACGAATATTAAAGTAAAAAAATCAAACAATATGCATGGTTTAGAAGATAACTATCTTAACCTATATACTATTAATCTTATATATATACTATTACATTTATATGTGAAATGAAAATCATGGTACATTGATTAATGAAAGACGCTGTGTATATATTGTATTAGTTTATCATATAAATTAATAAATACTTCACTATTTCAATTTATCATTTCATGTTTTCTATTATGACTTTGATGAAGTAAATTATAATTTATCATATAACTTTTTCTTCACTATGAGCATGCCTTCAGCCTTTTCATTGTAGTAAAGTTCATTGAATTTAAGTGGCTTTTTTATAGGTTTTTATATTATTATCAGTTTTTGAGTTCAAAATGAGAGCACGCAGAACTTTGATATTTAAAAGGAACGTTTGTATCAAGATATTTATTTTAGGATTATTTCTTGCTCTTTTTCGAGAAAGAAATAAACCCATTTAACTTTTCTAGTCTAATATCATACTCTTGTTTTGATGGTATTTTCATTAAAATTTTTATACTTTCCAAACACTGAAACCCCCAAAAAGTTTTTTTAACTTTACGAACATCTTTACACAAAAATTCAATAGTTCAGCTTTTACTTTGAAATATGGCTAAAGTTTAATAATTACCTTTATAATAGGTATTATACGTTTTGTATTTTCTGAGCGTTAATTTATATACAAAAATACACAAATTGTTTTATTATTTGAACAATAAACTATCTTTTTAAAATTTCTATTCATTCGAGAACTTACTAAAATTGGAATAGCTTCATAATTCTGAACATTTTCCCTCCCCTTTATTCTTAAACTCGGTAAGTACTTGGTGAATCCTCATTTGTTTCATGTATTAACCTTTAAAAATGAAACAAGACGTAAATTCGTTGACTATGAGTGGGTAAACTAAAAATTTCATGAAAAATTATCTTTCTACAGAAGTTTTTAATTTTTTTACCTGCCACTTTTTTGCTGCTTGATCATTCCTTCTTAAAATATAATGAGTATTTAGAATATTTTAGAAGTAAGAATTTTTTGATGTTTTGATAGAAAATTATGAAGTTTTCAATTTTCCTTTTGTGTTTTAAACCACAAAGCTTGTTTGTAGGCTTCTTTTGAAATCACGTATTTTTTTCCTATTTCACGTATTTACGTTTGAATAAGTTTAAAAATTACTTTGCAATGTTAACTCCTTTTCCTTCGGAAATCCCATTTTGTGTATTAATTTTCATCAATTTTATTGAAACAAATTCCTTTGATGAAATGTTTATGATTCTGGAATTCGAAGCAAGAATAACTTTTGTTGCTATGACTTTCTCTACGAAATAATGACCATCGGTTTTTTTTAACAGCCGTATTACAGCTACAGAGCACTTACAATATTCTTTATAAAAATATTAATGCTAAAGAGTTTGTCTTGCTCAATTTGAAGGAAACAAATTACCTTTCATAAAGAATCACCCATTCCTTCTTCGAACATTATTTCTATGGAAACATTCCAATAACCCTGCGATCAGAAACCATCGTGATTCAAATTGGCGAAATAACCGTTATTCAAAAAAGGGAAATCTAGTAATTTAGTCTCTTTTTTCTAAAGAAGGAGACAGTCCACATTTCTTTCTTCCAAAGTGATGCCATTAGATTCTGGAATCTCCATGTGACTGCGAAAAAGAGTTAAACATAGCAATAACATGACATGAAATCCTCCAACAGTAGCAGTTGTAGTAACATTCGAAACAAAAGACCTTGATGCCATTTATAAAAACTAAACTGCCGGGTGAAAACGGTGTTTTCTGCACCCGAAAATTAGACAAACATCTCGGGTTCCCCATGACATCTCTATTATGTAGCTTGAGTTTCCACCCTTTGGTGGCTGTAATAGCTGATGTCAAACAACTATTTATCGGCCCATGGCCATTGATGCGCTTTGTTAAACTGGTTATTTGTACCGAAGAGTAAGCGTTAAATAGTCATTTGCTTCAGAACAACAACCATTTGATGCTTTTATGCATTGTGTTGGGTGAATGATATCAAATGGGCTATTAATGCCGGTATGTAGATGATTGGATGAAAGATTTCATTTAAGCTGATCATATCATCGTCACACGGCTTTCTTTTTAAGTGTAGTTAATTGTAAGTTTGCAAGTGAAGAAACTTTTTAGAGGACCTTAGAATTTTATCTATACAAATCACATGACAGTTTTAAATATAGAAATAATTTCGCGTTTTTATCATGAGAGTACCTGAACAATCATCAAAGTGAAAAAAAACTAGTAGGTTTTTCATTTAAGCCTACAGTGCATACTGTTGCCCTTTGGCAACACGACATTTTTCCCAAACGGCAACACCATGCAATAAGTACAATACATATGACATTTCATTATATTAGCACTTTACATTGCCAGTAAATGGCACCAGGGGTACTATTTTGGGACATTTGTTAGTAGCTAGTGAGACGTAAGTCAAGGCACAGAAAACGCCTAAATAGAAGGACCATATAAATTAAAATAAAACATTTTTCAGCTTGAAAAAAATTGTTTTGAAAAGATAAGTTTTTTTTATATTTTTAGAGCATTTGGTTTTATTTCACTTCACAATTAATTTCACAAGGTACACAAATTAATTTCACAAGGACAAAGTTTTTTGTCAATTAAAACTAAAAAAAATTAAATTAAATTTTTTTAGTACTTTTTTTACTAATTTACACCATAATAGAAGTCAAATAAATGATTTTCAAGTGAATTAAAAAAATCATGCATTGTAGGGTTAAGCTGTAACCAATATTTGAAAATTATTGTCTTATCTCTCGTAATATCTCCATTCCATTCCCTCATAGAAAATTACCGCTTTTCTAAAGAAGTCACCCAACAATGTAGGATAAATTATTCATAGTCATATCAAGAGTGTCTATGTTTCGGGTGATGTGATAAATGTTCATGTTCATTGATGATGTCAGAATTTATCACATTGCGCGCCTCATTTCGGGCATTATTAATAATGCTGAATAAATGGATGCTCTTCAAGAAATATTTATGAGACATAACCTATGCTTTAAAACTTTAAAAATGAAAAGTGACAGTTTAAAATGTAAATAAAAGGGTTACTGTAAAATGAAATTACAAATATAAAAGCAAAGCAATAAAACTGAGTCTATATCATGAATTTAAAAGAAATAAACGAGCAACTCTTATCTCCCATCTTATAAAAAATTAACACAACTGAAGGAAAAATAATGAATTAACTTCTTGAAACAAAACTATAAACTTAAATTTTAGTACCATAAAAGGCATTACCAAATATCATAGGGGAGACAAAACCCATGGATCACAGATAATCTTCATAAAAAAAAACATGCGGGAAAGGTATGTATAAAGCGTTTTCTGCAGCAAATCCATTATCTTGTCGGAGTTAGACGCTACTAAATACAAAATTCTGAACACTCCATCATTCTGATGGAGCACATGAAACTTCAAGCGCTGCTGTAGCGGACCGCTTCTTGGCAAGTAGGATTCAGAGGAATTCAAGGGAAGGTCGTTGAGTTCTATTGTGCCTAACATTTAGATTATACTATTTTCCTCCCTGATAATTAAAAACTAATTTGGCTGTTAATTTTCAAGTAGTGTTAAGTTCAAGTATGGTTTTCATGAATTTTTCAAGAAGATGGAATCTTGCTTGGATCTTACTTAAAGATACACTGTAAAAAATAATCCTGCAAAAAAACAGAAAATTTCTGGCAGCAAAAGTTGCCAGAAAATTTCTGTAGGCCGAAAAATCCTGTAAACAGAAAAAGCTGTTACCTACAGGTAAATGCTGTAAAAAGAAACTTTCTGTCGAGTGAGCTACAGATTTTTCTGTTGCCTCTCAATAATTTTCTGCTTGTGCGCATGCACTTATTTTAGTAGAGTTTTTTCTAATTTTAATTAATTAATATCCGGGGATAGAACCCACGACCTACCGCATGCTAAGCACGCACGCTACCACTGAACCAACGAAGATTCAGTATAATGTTGCCAATAGCTGTATTCGTTTTCGATGCAGTAAGTTTCTGTTTAAGTACAGATAAGCTAAAAAACTAGATAAAAGCTGTTATTTTACATAAAATAAGTAGAAGTGAGACAGAAGGTAGAAGTGAGAAGAGTAGAATAAGTAGACAGAATATCTCTGTAAACATAAAGTCATTGTTTTTGAAAATTTCTGTTTTTCTACATTTTTTTTACAGTGTAGTTTACTTGGAGAAATCTTCCCCTAACGCAGGCAGTGATGCATTTTTTGTGATTTATACGAAGTTTTTAGGGCTTGTACTTTTGGCCTCACTTCCTGCGTACTTTTACCCACAATGTTGGCTAAAAGTACGTGTGTAATTTTGTTATCCTTTTTTTACATATTTTCGTTAAAGCTAAGACTTTCCTTTTTTGAAGTTTAATTTGTAAGTCAATAAACTTATGTTCAGTAAATTTTTGAGGCTCTAGCTTTTAAATTCTTGAATAAATTCTTGTGCGTACTCTTACCCTCCTTTCTCTTATACCATCTAAACTTATCCCTGGGGAAATACAATTTTTTGTTTTTGCATTAATGTCAGCCCAGGAGGCTTTTATAAAACTTTTGATAGCATCTAGTCATAATTATTCTTTTTGTGAATAAGCAAACAGTTCAGCTGTTTCCATTTGTCAATTAATAGGTTAATCTTAAGAATTTACAAAAAAGGGATATTTTACTACATTTCTTAAATCTTTTTCCGTTTTTTTCCCTGATTATATACATACTATACCAATCCAGGAAATAAGTGCTAGCGGACCTTAACATTACCCAGGCCAAAAGTAACGTCTTTCCTGCACCGAGAACCTTACTCTTCTAAAACAATGTCGCCCAACTAATATAATCCCAGCCTTCAATCACATCCATCCCATAAACTTCCTACGAGAACCAAAGAAAAAATTTCAAAGCTATAAAACCAAACCACGTCCTCTTGGGAAACCTTTTTTCAAGGAAAAGACCCCAAAAATCGCCTGTATCGGTATTGCGGTCCTGCATAATCCAACAGGAGTTACGACCGGGACTCGGGAGCCGGATTACCGGATCCGGACCAAACGACCCCACCATCACACCATACGATCACCATAACTCAAGCTCCGGGAATCTTCGATAGCTGACATCAACGTCATCCTTCCTATGTATACCGTCGTTCGTGAACTCGGCCCATTACGGCCAGAACCGACTCAATTTTCTGTTACTAAAGAAGACTTGTGATGGAAAAAAAGTCTGAACGTATTGTCCTGGTGGTGGGTCGTTCCCAAAGTTCTTTGGTTTCTGACTGACTTCCGTGTTTGCGTTGGAAGCAAATTGGTCGTAAAGTATTGGTTTAGGTCGCCTTTGAATCCGCTTAGGCGAAACGGTTCTCTTTTATGGGTTTTTTCTGATTATTGTTATGAACCGACAGGGAGAAGGTTTTTTTTTGAAGTTATAGTTGTACAGTTCGTCCGCTGGTAATCCGTTGAATAAATATTGGTTTAATTACAGAAGCGAAAACATCCGTTTCATATTGGTTCGTAAAGTTTGTGTTAGCGGATATGAAAGTTGTGAGATGAATACGAATATTGCCCTCGGTTAACTACTTTTTAAACAGCTTTCAAAACATGGGGATTAAAGTGTCTCTATTGGAATATTGCTATTCGGATTTGTTGCTATAAATTTTGTTTTGTTGCCCAAACTATTCTGCCCCGGGGGCCATACTTCATATTTATATGAAACTCACGGACGACAACAGATGAAATTTAAAAGTGAATTGCTATTTAACATTTTTTAGTCTTTCAGCAGCTTTGAAACGACAAACATATAAACGGGCCACTCATGGCCCACGCGGGACGTAGGTTGAGCACCACTGCGATCAAATTTATCTATCGCAGTGTGAACTTTCTTTTTATATAAATTTTTCTTTGGAACTTACCTTTGTATGTACCAAGGTCTTACATATCTTATCTCATAACATATTTTATTTTTATGTATTTATTATAATTTATTTGTTTTACTTTGCAAGTTAATTTTTTACGTGCTTATATTTTTAGGTTACCTACGTTAATAATAATTTTTTTGCTTTGATTTGACTATTTTAATCTGTTATTTTCTTGGCGTTGTTTCTATTTTGTGTAAAATATATACGTATATATCTTGTGTAAACTTAATAATGAACAATTCCAATGTCAAAATTCTGCATCAATGATCGACAGAAGTTATAGAGTATACTACGTAAAAAGTATACTGTAATGGAAATACTTTTTAATGTAGGTGGAATAATCGTTAACTAAAGTATGAACTAAATAACTATAAATAAGTTATGATAATTTTTAAAGATACCGTAAAACGGGGTGAATTGGATTACTTTTGAAAACAGTTATGTAAACCATCATAGCTTTAGTTGTGTTAGTTATAGAATCAGTAGCAACAGTTCAACAGTACTTCTAATGCTGTAAATTTGTTTTATTTATAAACAATTATAATCCTCTCCCCAAAATTATTGAATTTATTAATACAAAAGTTTTTGTTAATTGAAAGAAGAAAAATTATTTAATGTTTTTCAATTGCTAAGGATTTGGATTTTAGGACATAACATAAACCACATCAATTAGCATTGGTATTCATTCATTATAATATTTTAATGATCAACTTCACTGTTGGTTGAAAATTTAACTTTTTAATAATCAACCAATTTTGTATGTAAACTTAATTTTAAGGATATTTTTCTTACTTGAAAATTGTACAATGAATTCTACTAACCAGATTTTTACAATGACAGGGGTCTGAGACTACTCATTAGTAACATATTCTGACACAAAATATAAAAAAAGGAGCGAGTCCCTTAAGGCTAAAGTCACTTAAACCGCAACAAATCTCTTTCAACTTGTCTAACCTCAAGATAAAAAAACCTTTTAAATGCCATTCCCGGGGAATGATTCCCCCTTCCACAAGAATAAAAGCCCTAAATAAGCCTTCAAAGGGTGTCAAAATGGCCGTCTTTTAACTCTTCCATTTTTTTCCCGAACGCTGGGCTTTCAAAGGACAATTTAAAAGAAATAATACGCGGCGATTCCGAACGAGGATTCGTCACAGGTGGCCCGTGCCGCACACAATGGGAAGAAAACGTTCCAGAACGAAAAAAATGGAAAGAGAGGCATTCTTTTGTTGGTTCAGGAACGCGTCCAAGTGGAAATCTTGTGGATGTTGCTTTCAATGTCAAGACCAGGATGCTGCTGTTGCAAGAAGATTGAAAGAGCTGCTATTTCGGGTGCTCGTTAACGCGAGATTCGGGGATAGTTGAGAATTGCAGTTCATGATGAGAGAGATGGAAAGATTCTGTGTGGGGTTTATTATGCAAATAGACCCCTGCTCGTGAAATTCTCCGTTTCGCTTGCTTGTAGCGAGGTGTTGGTGTTGATGGTAACGTTGACGAGTGAATCAAAACGTGGCTGATGGAAATTTTGAGAAGTATCTGGCTTCTTTCTATGAATAGGGATGGAAGGAACTTTACTCGAATGCAACTTAAGTTGAGCCTGACGTCATGGCCACGCGGAAGAAATTAAGAGTAAACAGAAAGCCTGCTGGGTTGCTAGAAGCTCTTATTGGCTGGCGAGTTTGAGAGCGAGTTGTACTACTACGCGCTACGCCACTTTAAAAAATAATAATACTGAACATTTTATGCATATCGGGATGCTTATTATTAAACTTGAATTTAAAAAACTAATCAATATTCGAAATCGAAGTTCTAAATTTCACCCAAAATTCAGACACAGCGCGGGGAACTACTTTCTTTGGTTGCTCTCAGCATATTTCTACAGGCTCAAGTTAATTATTTGCAACTGAGTATAGCAGACAACTTTCTCTGAAACATCCATCAGACAATCGGCTCCTCTTTTATTTTCAGCATTTTTTTCTCTTTAACCTCCCTGTATACTCTTGAGCATTTCTTTGCTTTTGGGAATGTCTCAACTCTCCGGTGTCCTCCCTTTACTATTGAGCATCTCTCTGCTCTTCCGCATCCCTTTGCAGTTTTAAATAACTTTTTTAGAGCATATCGTTACCACCACGCCAGAAACACGAATCTGCATTCGAAAATTGGCTCCAACCTGGAGATAGTTGTCAGTCGCCAAGTGAGCAGTAATCAGTCCAAAGTGAGCAGCAATCGGCAACCCAATTGACATGGTTGGCGGCCAATTACATCTTGATGCCACCGCGCTTATGATAAGAGTTGCGCGTTTACGATATCAAAAAAAAATCGAAATCATAAAATACTGGTGGTTCAATCCAGAGATTGTCTCATTTACTCATCTTCAATTTGATTGGTGTAAAGAATCACGTTGGCTTTCCAAGAAGAGTTTAATATTTGGTTTGAAGGGTTTGGTTTCGAATCCTTTAGGGAATGATCGCGCTTCAAGTATATTTCTATGAATTTTCAACTTTGTATTTTGTTTGCATTAAGTGAAGGATCGAAAATTTAAGAGTAAGGCGGTATTAACTTTAAAGACCACGTGAGGAAAGCAGCCTATAAATGAACGAATGAGTAAATGAAACGATTCATTTTGAATCGCCTGCCAATTGAGCAAGCTGAATTGAGGAACCTAGCTCCAAATCGCTTTTTGTCTCATGTTGTTGGAATCGAGAAATTAACTCTATTCATGGACTAGTCGAAAATACATCAGAAACACCGGCAAGAAGAAAACACACCAAAAGGTAAAATTTTTTTGGCGGGAAAGCAGTGTAGCCAAACAGCGCCAACCCAACCAGCTTCTAGGCTTTCGCCTGCATTTCAAAAAAGATTCGTGTTTCTGGCGTGGTGGTAGCGATATCTGCTTTCTTTAGCATCAGTTTTCCTTTCGATCGTGATGTATTTTGATTCACTTTATTTATACCTACGATACGCTGTCTCACACCAATACCTCAATTTCTAAAGACGCCCCCTATTTTTTGGGGGGGACTGCTAGATTCCTAATATTTATTAGCTTTTTTAATTATAAGAAAATAGGCTACAATTATACACATTTTTATTCAAATGATAAAGGAATGTCTAACTCTTAAATGTTAAGTATCTTCCAGCATAATGAATCTAAACGGCATTGACCAACTTCCTAGTCATTTCGTAACATTCCATTGCAAAATACGTTTTCTGAAAAAAGAGTTCGAAAAAGATGTTTCAAATATTAACCAAACTTCTGCTTTCAAAAACATTTTGAAATTCATTAAAATACGTAAAAAAACTCAATGCTCTCTAGCAGCATCTAGTATTTTATTTATAAAAACTTCAAATATAGTAAAACCCCTTTATAACGAACTTCACGGGACCGTAAAACTTCTTCGTTGTAACGGAAATTTCGTTTTAACCGTACTATCGCTAATTCAAATAAAAACGGTTGGGGATTTTCTGGACTTTCGTAATAACCAGATTTTTCGTTGTATCGGGATTTCACTGTAGTAGTAATAAGAACAAATAAATCAAATCTATAATAAGGTTACGAAAGATTAAAACGTTAATTAGGTTAATCTGCTCATAGAATATTTAACTACGAGTCACTTATGTTACCGTTACTAAGGCAACAAACACAGCCATGGAATGGGGGATCCAGATAGAAATCGAAACCTATCTTCATTGCTTCAGATGGATTGGTCAGAAAGAGTTAACGATATCATACGAATATAACGTGCACAGAACTGTATCAACTTCTTGATTGGTATTATTAGTCCCATCAGTAAAATAAAATTAAATATAAGGACTAGTTATATCATAATTTGAACTCAGTATTTTTTACTCTTCTTTCTTTAACCTTATTTTCTGAACACAATTCAAACTTGCAGATATAAAAGTTAAGATTCCAAGTTCTTCACAACTATTAAACCTTAGTTTGTAACCTAAGATGCTTGTATTTTTTTTATAGAAAAGAAATCGTATTTCATGGAGATATTTTATATATCATAGTTAATATTTTGCACCAATTTTTAGTAATTTACTTATGATTATTAATCCCCTATTTTTTAAGAAACTCTACATATATGAGTAATTCATTTTTAGGGCTGTTCTTTTTTTTCTAGCCTTAAAATACCGAGGGGAATAAACATAAACCAATAATATAGCGAAGTTATTTCTTTGTGAAATTTTTTCCTTATAATAAAGTTTGGAGATATAATGGAAGATTTGGAATGAGGGATTTGTTTTTTCCTCGGTTGAAGAGTCAAATATAAAATGCTTGCCGTGACCAGTAAGCATCAGAGATCGACCTTACTATACTACACATACCAATTATTTTTCCATTGAGTTTTAACCTTGTTAAGTTTACAATAGATGTTTTGGATCGTCAAGTTGGCACAATATTAGATCGACATTACTCATTTCATATCCGACACATCTTTAAACAGTCGAGTTCTGTTTATTTGCAATCACTGTGTCTGAAGCCTTTTTTTCAAACATCATCAATGAGTTTTATAAAAACCCGGTAGTTGATCAAAATCTAGTGATCATAAGTTGTTATTGTCGGTTATGTTTTGGGATACGATGGGGGACTCAATTTAAAAACCTCCTGAAATGACTTATGAGTTGGGAACTTAAGTTTAATTTTTATATGGTAAATTGGAGTGTGAAATTATTTTGCTAAATTTAAAACCATAAAATAAGTTTATTCATGATTGAGTAAATAACATGATTTTTTAAACATTTTCTCATTATTATTTTTTTAACATTATTTTAGCTTAAGGCAGGCTTAAATTTACTTTAAATTTCAATCAGGAAGCTAATCTTATTTGAATATTTGATAACAAAAATATTGCAATTAAGCTGCAAATAGTACGATATTTCTTTACGCAATGCGTAAAACAATTACATAGGATATTGGTGGATTTTAGAAGAATATTTTTTTAACCGTTGAAAATTTTCATAGATTTTTTCCCATTTTCTGGCTTGGTATAAATATAAACGATTTTCTAAAGACAAACATTACATGTACTAATAAAAGTCTGTGGCCTTGGAGAAAAACACGCGTGTCCTCCTCCAAATTTAAAATTAATAATAATAAATTTACTTAAAAAAAGATAAATGATAAATTATCTTAAATTACAACTTGGGGAGTCACAGTACAAAAATTTTTTACGCACGGATTTCTACACTGTTCAAAAATAAATACGTTGTTGTTGTTGTCGTGTCCCTGGAGATCGATCAGATAGAGTGGTGCTGGGAAAAAGGGGTGCCAGAGCCCCGAAGGGGAAATAAATACGTTAAAACAACAAAAGTTGAAAGCTTCTCCTAAACTGGTTTAACCTTTTTAGTCCTACCCGCCCCAAACTTTTACAGGATTCAATGGCAATTCCCGGCGTATCGGTACAGAAAGGGTTAAAACTTTATCTTTGTTCCTTTTTAGATAAGTAAGATTTCATTTACGTCTCCTGGAAATAATAAACACTGCACAAAAAAATCACTCAAGACAGGTAAATATACCAATTAAGAAAAGTGCTCAAAACCTCCACATTAAAATCCTTTTATCATTCTTCAAAAACCCAACGGCTTTCCCGTCGATTACACTCCTCCAAAAGATTAGATAATCGCGCTCAATATGCTCCTCCACGTTTGACAACCGCCATGTTTGCTCCTTGTCATCCCTGATCGCGGCGCCTTTGATCTCTGCTTTTTATCTCCGCCAGTCGCATGCTTCAAACGATTTTTTCTCTCCACCCTCGCACACGTCCTTCTTGAGTTCTGACGAAAGCTTTTAGGCCTCGGAAGCCGTTCTGCAAACAGCGGCCTTCCCTTGTGTGGGGTAAGATGATGAGGCTAGCGGGAGGTTGTGTTTGCCCTGGGGAGATAGAGGATGATGATGCTTGAAGATGGGGAGATACCGCCGATATTCGTAACGGGGGATTTGTTCTGATGTGTTTATCTCTAGAAATATTGTGGATGTAATGTAACGACATCTTATAGGGAGCGGAACATCTTATAGGGAGCCTATGGACATCTAATAATATATGGACATAAGAATAATAATATATGGATATAAGAGCGGACATCTTATAGGGAGCCTATGGCTGTTAATTAAGTAATTACCAGCAAAACAAACACTAAAATCTTATCCTTTATTTGTAGGGTTTTTTGAAGAAAAACATGATTTAGAATCTCAAAGAGTTGCATCGGTGCTATATTACAACCGGGTGCCACTCTTCTTGGTAACTTTTTTGGCGCCACTCTTGGGATAATAATCCACCAACCAGTATATTCGTCGGGTTGCTAGAAAATTAATTATCGCCCTCGTTAGCAACGCTATAAAAAACAAGTGGCACCCGGTTGTAGTTATGAAACCGTTGCATTTATTTAGCTCCCAAATTTTTAAGAATGTTCTTCCTATAGAAATACAAAATCACTACTTAATATATCCTTTTATTTACTTAATCTGTGTCTTTCTTTTTCTTTCTTATAAATTGTTGTCTTATACCACGGCTTACTAGATACTAATAGTAGTAGTAGTAGTAGTAGTAGTAGTAGTAGTAGTAGTATCTAGTAAGCCGTGCTTATACATTAACTACGTGTAGGTATGTAGATGTGTTGCGTATGTTTGTATTTCTACTATACAGTCATCTACGAGCTACGAGATCCCAGATGACTATAAAAAACTTTTGTAATTGTGTTATTTTTTATGTAATTTTAAAAATAAATAAATAAAATATTATGCTGATGACAAAATTTATATTAGTTTCTTTCCTTTGTGTAAAAACTTATCATGGTTCAAATTTGAATTAATAACAAGAAATTAATAATAAATTAATAATTATAAGAAATTAAAATTGAATTAATAACACTTTTATTAATTACAAGAAAATTGAGATTCAACTTAATTTTACTTTTTCACAGCCGTTACATTAAAGAACTCTATAGAAAACTATTTATAGAATTAAAAAAGAAGCAAAAAAAACTGTAAAAATTTAATATTCAATGAGTTTTTCTGAAGATAGTCTGCTAACAATTTCCCATTTTACCAACGACCTACACATTTCGTTTCCTTAGTTAAATTCAACTATCGTAACTAATACAGAAGCGGTTAAATTCGCCAATGAAAACTCTAATTTACTTATAGTTAGGTTATCAAGAAAAGCGATGAAAAATTCAGACAGTTCAAAGTAATTCTCCAATTACCATTGTATTTTTTTATCTCCAGCATCGCTGAAAACGCATCTCCGAAAACGAAAGACGACTCCTTTAAAATAACCTTCTCCATCTCACAAGAAAATTGGAAAAGAAGTCATAATTGCATTTCCTCTTCCCCTCGCATCGCCATTTCTTTCAATAGAATCGTGAGTAGCTCTGATCCATCATAGCTAAGATTCCAATTTTATACTCGTCTTGAATATTTAAACCAATTACGTTGTACAGCGTCGGAAACACGAAAAATAATTTCCCGCTTCCTTTTTCGTCCTATTTTTACGCAGCCCTAATGCAGTGATACTGACTTTAACTTGTCATCGATTTGGAGTTTTGCTTTTATTTTTTTCGGCTCTATCCAGTGAGCCTCACGCATATATATACGCCAGAGAAACAAATCGCTCTGGGAACCTGGCAACGGGCTTTGCGACGAGTAAATCACCTCGTTACTACTTCCAACAGCTGAATACAAAAGAGACGATTTCCATTCGGAATATGCCAAGTTCTGAATGGCTGATTTTCCGAAAAGGCACCAGGAGTTTTTCAATTTGCTTCTGTCATTTCTGACGACAGTTATGAGGCCAAGAGGTCTATGTCAAATGAACGTTTATTTTCATAAAGTGCTGCTTTATGTTCTGAAATAAGTAGCTTTAGAGTGTAGAGTAGAGTCACTTGAAATCTTACACTTAACGACTTAATTCATAAAAGGGGAGAAACTGGAAAATCGCAAGAAAGGTTTTAAGATGGGAATTATTATATATGTTACAAGCAATGTGATAAATCGGGCATTATTGATTATGCCCCAAGTGAAGGAGGGCAATGTGATAAAATTCAATGGCATTTATCAATGAAATTTATCGATTTGCCCAGCTTCACTCAGGGCATTATTTATAATGCCCGAAGTGGAGGATAAATTCAATTGCATTTATGTGATAAATTCGCCCCAGCGGTTAAATAAAAAAAGTTAAAAAAATTAATTTAAAAACTAAAGGAGCGAAAACGTCAGTAAGAGTATTGTTATGAAAAACTTACTGAAAACAAAACAAATGCAAGAAATTAAATTTAAGCTTCCCTGTTTTCATGTTAAATAGTAAGTAAACATTTGGTTACCTGACATTTTTACTGAGGAGAGTGCTTTTCAAAATATATTATCTCCTAAAATAGTGCTATTAAATTTTTGGAAATTTATAGCCAACATTTTTTTCTATTTGGGTGCATCTACACTGTAAAAATAATCCTGTAAAAAAACAGAAAAATTCTGGCAGCAAAAGTTGCTAGAAAAGATTTGTAAGCAGAAAAATAGCTGTAACCTACAGGTAAATGCTGTAAAAAGAAACTTTCTGTCAAGTGAGCTACATATTTTTCTGTTGCCTCACAGTAATTTTCTGCTTGTGCGCATGCGTGTCGACTTAATTTAATAAATCAATAAACGGGGATAGAATCCACGACGGAACCCACGGGGATAGAACCCATGCTAAGCAAGTACGCTACCGCTGCTCCAACGAGGATTCAGTAAAAGGAGAAATTATCCGAAGATGTTCTTTCTTTCTCCACGAACTGAAACTTTCTATTTAAGTACAGATAAGCTAAAAAACTAGAAAAAAGCTGTTTTTTACATAAAATAAATAGAAGTGCGGGGGGAATGTTACATGACAGAATATCCCTGTATCGTGAAGTCATTTTTATTGAAACTTTCTGTTTTTCTACAGTTTTTTACAGTGTATATTAGGGTGTGTCAAAAATATTTTTTTCACATTTTTCGAGGGGCACAGCGACAAAAGGGTGCCAAATGGTCTCAAACTAACATGTGTAAAATATTATTCGATTATAACTCTTTTTGCCTCCGGATTGGCCTCAAAGTTTCGATTAATATAGTAATTTCATGTAAAAATGGACGAACGAAAATCAAGCTTTTACCTCGATTGCACAAATCTGTCATGAATATAAATGTGCACAATGGTATAAAAATCATCATTGAAGACTATAAAATAATTATAAATGAAACCAGAGTTGAAATACTTGAGTTGTAATACAACATATTTTGAAATATCTCAATGGTTAGAACTGGCAATCAAAAATTTCTTGCTGGAATCATTAAAATGTGCGAATCCTTTATTGTCGGTTGAGTAGGATGGTAAAAACAGTTTTTAATAAAAATGGATACGTCAGGAGGTGGGTACCTTTTTTGGGTTATAGGTTTCAACCCCAAGGAAAACATTTGGGTAATAGTTTAAAAGTTGGGATTTCCTTGAAATTTCTTGGCCTATTAGGAATAGTCCATCCCAAGTGTCCCCATATGATTCCATAATGTCCAAAAATAAATTAAAACCACATTTTAAGAGTCTAATTTTGAAATATTTTCTTAAGAAGAGCGGTAGATCCCAGTTTTCAGCTTAAAGCTCAGTATTATCCCCTAAGTTTTTAAATAAGTTATATTACTTTTCAAAACTTACTTGCAATTATCCTTAACAGTTAAATTTGCGATATTTTAATATTTATGAACGCATAAGGGAATGCTAAGAAGCTATTTTGAGTCAATCCTCCAAGAAGTATAATTTCATGGGCCTGGGTTTCAGTCTATTGCTATAGCAAAAAATTAAGTAAATCATGACTGAGCTAATCATAACTGATATTGCCTATAAACGAACTATCCATTCGACAATTGTTTCAACATATTTTTGCGATCATATTTGGATCCCAAGACCAGCCAGTGAAATAACTGTCCGCTGAATTTCGAAAGCGCGGCATATTTATGAAAAATACAACTCTTTCTATTTTGAAAAATTAAAAATACCGTTTTATACTGACCAAACTTGAGGGAGAATGTATAAACTACTAATATTTAAAATTTGTACCACTTGCAATCCACTGTTTGTTGGCAAAAAAGATATTCATATTCTACGGATCTTGTTAATGATAGCATATTACATTGCCACTTAGGCAGTTGTTTTTGTATTAATAATGCATGAAGGTGACTAATGTGATTAAAATTGCTTTTAAATACCCTTATTTGTGAACTTTAAAGAGTTATCGACAAAAAAATGTAATTTATAAAATTAAAAAAAAATATTAAAAATTACATTTTTTGTTCTATTTGAGGCCAATCCGGAGACAAAAAGAGTTATTATAATGGAATTATATTTTACACATGTTAGTTTGAGACCATTTGGCACCCTTTTCTTGCTGTGCCCGAAAATTTTTTTTTCGCCATAGGAAAATGACCCACCCTAGTGTATATGCGCAATGTAATCTGAAATTTCGTTGTAATCATCTTAGTTTGTTGAAGATACACATTCTTCCTCTGTGAAAATCAAATACACTGCTGAGAATAAATTAAGGACGAATCTGTTTTTTCAACATAATACCTAGTAGAATTATTGTTCATCCATGAAAATCATACCAAAAGATGTTTATTGGGTGAGAATACAGGGCCCGAGAACAAATTTTCCCTATCCATATTTTAAGGGGGTAAATGGACCCTCCATTGATAATGGAGTTCCATTACACATTTAGAGCAGGGACAGAAACGTTTATGTAAGAGTTATTTAACCAAGAAATTTAAGTTTTTTGCTATGAATATGATTATTCCTGAACTCAATGCATATTTTTAAACGTTTGTGTTGCCTTTAAATGGTATTTTTTAGGTTTTATTGAGAGATATCGGTCTAATCATCATTTTTGACAAGTTTTAGCTTCTGGGTCATTTTTGGTAAGTGGTATCTTACCGTTAACCATGTTTTTAGAAGGTCTCACATGTGCCTGATTGCGTTTAGGTCTGGGGACCTGTAAAGTAACTTTATTCTTTGAATATTGTTTCTAATGAAAAACTTTGAGATAGTCAAATTGTGATTTTCTGCAGCTTTTTCACTAATAAAGAGAAATCCTTGACCCAAAATGTCTTCTAAAAGAAGCAAATGGGCCATGAGAATACAAGTATGCAATTGCAGACATTAGGGAAAATCTCTTTTGAGTATAGGGGGTGTTGAAATGTCTGTAAGGATAGTACAGACTTAGAGGAGAAATTCGATGTCTTTAAACTTCATTTTAAAGATAATGGAGATATTTTTACAAATATATCTTTCTTTTCAGACAAGATAAAGTCCATAAACACTAAAAATACTTTTTTTAAACTTTAATACAGATGTCATTTCTGTGAAACTATGCAATTCTTTATGCCGTTTCAACACCCTTTAGACAGCACAGAAGTTTTCACTGATATCTGCAATTGCGTACCTGTGTTCTCATGTTCCTTTTATATCTTTTAGAAGACCTCTCGGATCAAATATTTCTCTTTATTAATTAAAAAGCTGCTGAAAATCACAATTTCACTTTCTCAAAGTCGCTCATAAGTACCGCTATTAATAGAATAAAGCTACTTTTCAGGTCCCCAGACCCAAACTCAGGCACATGTGAGACCTACTAAAAACATGGTTAACGTTAAGATGTTACAGTTAAAGTCCGGAAATCAGTTAATTTACAGATAACCTAGGTAATTTGCAGATTAACGAGGGTGATCCGTTAAAGAGCGAAATTTTTTTCAATTTCCAAGATTACCTAGGTAATCTTGAAATTACCTAGGTATTCTGCACCCTACCGAATAGACACTCGTTAATCTGCATACTACCTGTAATCAGTTATTTTACATATTAACGAGGGTGATCCGTTAAAGTACAAAAATTTATTTTATTTTTATAAAAAGTTTCGTAAATAGGTACCAATATTTAGAATTTTTTATATTCATAAATACAATGTAATAAAAACTCCTTATCCATTTAAATACCCATTTGAGCTTCTCAGAAGGGCAGTGGTATTCGTTAAAAATTATAAATTTTGAGATTAGACCTGATTTAAATTTATTGTTATACGTATCTCTTAATTGATGCCATAGTAGCTTAGGTTCTATTTGTATGTATTTGGTACCTTAAAAATGTGTTCTAAATAAGAATAACATCACAGATTCAGAAACAGAAAACCCTACCCTAAGATTGGTGTACTTATGCCATTTGTATATTTAAATGATCCACTTACCAAAATGATACAGAGAAGAGACAAATTCTACATTTACACTTGAGTTCCATTAAAAACTCAATTTTAATAAACCTTGAACTGGAAGTTGGAACCTTTTTATTACGTTTTACATAAAAAACTGAACTAGTACCTCGGTCCAACCCAATCCCATCGCATTTCCAACAAATCAGGCCCGATTGTCCACTAATTAACTTATCCGTAACCCAATCAGCACCGATCCGGGTCTTTTCTCCGTAACAGGAGATTCTCTATCGCTACATCTCTTGGGAAATCAGTTCTTCTTTCCACAACGTTCCCTTTTGTCCAAATCCTCAACCATTCACAAGCCCCGTCTCTGCCCATTTAAGCAGTACAAGAAATCGAGAAGCTCCTTAATGGGGAGCGCAAATGCATTCAAGAAATGAAACGACGCAGTCGGGAAATATGACGAGGGATTGAATTTCGTGTTAAGCCCATCATGACTTGCGCTTGGGGAGACGATGACTTGTTATGAGGCTCCAAAACGAGAAATTTGAGGATTTTTTTTAGTTTAATGTTGCTTTTTTGGAATTGCCAATCAAACATAATGGGCGCGCATTCCCGGGGGCTTTTACATTAATGTGAGGGTTTTTGGACGGAATATTGTTTTCTTGATGGCTATTTCAGTAGATGCAGGATTTGGAGTTCCCTATTTGAAAGAATGCTGCCAGTGTTTGGAAGTCGTAAATTCGATATTAAGCTAATTTTGCATGCTTTGTAATTTTTTTGGAGGTAAATTATATTTTTAAGAAATTTAAAGGAAAAGTGTTCTTTGTGATGGTTGGAAATTTATTTTGCTTCATTATATCACGGGTCTCATTCACTGGTGTCGAATTGAAGAGGTTGTTGGAAGGTTACTAAGGAATTATAAAATTTTAAAAACCATAATCTTTTGAGAAATAGGTTTACCATTTACAGAAAGAAACACATTCTCAAATCGACACAGCCGAAAGAAGGTTTGAGGTTCTCCCTCTTGAAAAAAACTTGAAAATCAATTTTGCATTTTAAAGATGTTTTTAATGTATTGTTATAACCTATTTCGTTCACGGTATTTTCTTTTTTCAAATATTTTACTATATGATAATTTTAAGTCATTATTTTTAACGTTTCCTAAAAATATTAAGGGGCTTGATCATCCATCTAAATCCACATAAAGTGGGAATCTACGGCCTCGAAGGAAAATCTACATATCTTCTTGTATATCATCTACACTTTTAGGCTAAGCACGCACTAGAGACTTCTGTCGCCGGCGACTGTAAGGCTAAGCGCGCACTAAGAGACTTCTGTCTCGGCGACTTAAAACACTAGTCACTCGAGAGCAATGCATTTCTATGAGGAAATTCTTGGCCTAGTGATCTTGGTCTCGTCGCCATGTGCGCGCACTCTAGCTTCTTGCAATAGCCAGGGAAGCAATTTTGTCTTTGTCTCCGAGAGCAATTTTGTCTTTGTCTCCTAGTGCGCGCTTAGCCTAACACTAGGTAACTCTGTCTAGAGCTATGTATTTCTATGGTGAGATTCTTGGCAATGTGCCAAGTGTCTCGTTGCCTGTGCGCGCGCTCTAGCTTCTTACAATAGCCAGGGTGATAATTTTGTCTCTGTCTCCGTGACAAAAGTCTCTAGTGCGCGCTTAGCCTTACGCTTATTTTTAACGCTCTTTAGCATGAGCTTCATAAAGAAAACAACACGTTCACGAAAACAACAGGTTCATGAGAATATAAAAATTATCTCGAATAAAAAATCTTTTAAGTTTACACGAAAGCATTTCCATTTTAACAAAAATAAACAAGTTGCATTCGATCTCATTACTTTTAATAGGGAACACAGCACAATAAAAGTAACATGAATATGAAAAATCAGTGTTATGCATTGGCAGACGCTATAATTATATTTTCGCATTTCCTTCAAAACGTGTTTCTTCATATCGGAGTTTTTCTAACAAACAGGTGTCTCAGATGATGGGATGCTCACAAAAAACTATTTCCAATAGTTTGTGTAGGAGACCAACATCCGCCTAATGTTTCATTGATTCGAATGCTCTGATCTCTGTTCGATTCCCTTGCCAACCAACGACAGCTGGAACTCATTTAACCTGTTATGCCCTTCGTAGTTGAAAAAAACTGTTTCTGGAGTATTTTCTTTTCATGCAAAAATGGATTTGTGTCGTTCAGTGGCTGAATTCATCTTCCCTGTTTTCTTATGTTCGGGAGATGAATTTTTCGCAGATAATGAAATGAGTTCGTTGACTTTGTAGAGTAATTGGTGGCCACACACCGCCGATATTCAATCGAATGTTCAAAATAGTTTCTTGTATTTTTGCAGTTGTTGGTTTGAAAGGAAGTTTTTTGGGAATGTGCTTTTATCTTAAAATGGTAGAAAGCCTGAAACCTTATTTCTTGGTTGTATGCACTCTAAAATTATGTCTTATTTTTAGTTCGTAAAAAAACAGTAGCACACGCTTATTTTCCTCATAACGAACCTAATAACATTCAATTTGAGTTATTTGTAATCAATCAAGTGTCCATAATTACAAAGTCTCATATTGTTTGTAATTATCTAATTGTAGTTATAAAGTCTCCCATTTAGTCCATAAGTTTATATTAAATAAACTAAACTTATCGGCGTAACAGCCCTAGTGGGCCAAGGCCTACGATGCCAATCTTTGTTTCATGACCGTGGGGTCTGGGGTGCAAAGCATAGGTCTCGGTTAGGTGGTCATCCTAACACGAATTGTTTAGTTCCCAAGTCCGCTTGGTCCTCAGTTTATAGACTTATTGAATGGATGAAAGGCCGAGTTATAATTTATATTAAAAATCTGTAAGTGTATAGTCTATATTGTAACAATAACGATTATATATATTTATATTAACCTATTTCCTTCATAAGTTATGCTTTATATGAAAATATCTATTGGAGGATATTGAGATTTATCCCAAAGATGTTCAATATCTACGCGTTTAGGACCTCTTGCCCTTATAAGAAAATCTTGTGCTAATTCGTTTGACCAAAACAGTATAGAACTAGAGAGAAATATTTTAACAACATAAGTCTAGAGTCCTACCTTGAGAGGAAAAATGTTGAAGAACTCGTTAAAACCTATTATAAGTTAACATGCTTCACACGTCTCCATTTATACGCTAAAAATATCCCAGCATTAGGGTATTACTTAAGGATACTTAAGTAAATTGTATCAATTCCCTTCAATCATCATTTGACTTTATATATAATCGCGTTATCTTCAACATAGCAAATCCGTTAACGACAGAAAAGTTGGGCCTGGCATATCATCCAATCTATAGCATCTCAAAAGAAAGCAAGCAAATCCTTCCATTACCTAAATAGATTCCTAAGTGAAAGCCATTTTCTGCAAGACATTTAGACTTAATTACAGCAAGGAATTAGTCACAGCCTCACGTCCATCAGAAAACACGGGCATAATTGCAATTCCCGATGGAAACATCTGAGATTAAGATCTCCGCATTATCTGAAAATTGAGTTATCCGTGATATTGGATAATTGGCTTATTTCCTGGATGAACACTGGTTTACATCTCCATTATAACTGGATCTTTCTTTCACACAATTCTTCGTGATCGGGTCTCGAGTTATCGTGTCATTTTACTCGATTTCTTGATAATGGTTATTGGAGTTACATATGAGGATATCAGGAGTAGTGATAAGAATTTATCTTTGGTAAATTGTCTGATCGGTAGAGATGAAAGGGATTTTGTTGCGTTTCCTGAGGATATTGGTTTAAGATTTTTGTGTGTGTTGATTGATTTTTCATTTTTAAATCACGTTCTTTAATTTGGTTATACAGACAAGTGGATAAGTTATTATATCGATTTTCTTAATTCTAAATTTATATTATATAAAATTTATGGTCATATCCACTACTTTTGGGGGATTATTAATCTTTCTTTTATTAAATGTAATTGGAGGTAGATAAAAATTTGAGAAGAACGAGTAACTATTCAAAGTCGAAAAAAAATTATCACAAAAGTCTTCACTTTAAAATTTGTTTTATCTCTCTGTTCTAAAAAAAAGTTTTTGGTGAACGGTTTCCAGAGAAAGGCTTTTTAATTACTGAACCGAATGACACGTATATGGTATCGAAATGTCCGGACTCTTTCCGGATTTCCGAGTAGGCCCTTCGATTTTTCAAAAAATTCTTAATTTTTTCCCATTTTTTTAGATAACGGATAAGGTCGCAGTTACAAAGCAAGTACTGTCAATTAAATTATTATTCACCCAATAATAACGACCGATTGACGCCATATTTTGAGATGAAACATGTTTTTTTTCAGCTTTTCAAAAAGTACTTTCTAAATTAAATATCATTCAAAGACTGAAAAAAACCTATTCTAAAAATTTACATGTACGCCATTTTATACTAAAATTTTACACTTTTTGTCCAATATTTATAATTTTTAGTCTTATTTAAACGAAATTAATTGTAAACTAAACATTGAGTGATGTGTAGGTTTTGTCTCTTATTATTTTTAGTTGCTTAAATGGTATTGTTTAACAAGTCTGTGTCTAAACAAAAATATGAATGATAAACACTAGGCATATACTAAAGATACTTTAAAATAATGGTTTTTGTTTGGTCAGAATATTGATTACCAATTAAAAAAAGTTATTTTTACAATAATAGATTAAAAATAATTACTAAGCTGAATATTTTTAAAAACATTTCGCTTAAATTTTTGATAAGTTAGAGTTAATATATATTCAAACTTTTAATTTATTTGATTTAAATGATTTATTTAAATCAGTGGTTCCCAACTCAAATATGTCTGCGGACCACTTCACTTAAATTTGAACCTCCACGGACCATCTCTATCCCTAACTGTATTTTCAAAATTTTAACTTTTTTTCAGTGCATTCATTCCTCATGGAGGGTCTAAAATTTTGACTTTTTTCTGAAGTAAGGGAAACCGAGTTTGACAATGTTTCTAAATAGAACTTAGAAAATCAAATAATCTATTAAACTTAAAAGAAAAATTAACAGTACATTAATTTATATCTAATTATTTAAAAATATACCTTTTATAAAAGAACATTTAACCATTTTTATCATGCCTTTTTATCTTTTAACCCTGGAAAGGTTCACACCTACACAAAAGTTACAGGTTTAAAAAAAACAGTATAAAATAGTTATTTTTCTTCTTTTTCATAACTAACAAATGCAAATGAGGTAATATATTATTAGTAGATTTAAATTTGAAAGAAAGTTCTTAGCTTTAAATTAAACTGCAGTACGAATGAGATAACCAGGAATTCTGTTCACAAAAAAGCAAACTGGACATGCACTGGCTGTGAGTTGTGGCAGAGAAAATTCTATAGGCAAGGCTGATGTTCTCCCGTAAGAAACCGCGTCAAAAGTCAATAATTATTTCAAAGGAGCGATTAAAATAGAAAATAATTTATGTGTTCAAAAACTTTCGCATTTTCAGCAATAAATTTTTCTCTTATCTTCGAATAAACCTATTTCACGTGTATCTCAGAATTTTCTACTTTTCATACCACCATTTCTCGAAGACCCTCTGTTTGACCATAGCATCCCAGTTTGAAGTATCTTTCAACACCTCCACGCTTCGCTTCGTATCAAACCAAGTATAAGTTCGATCATTCGATTCTTTATTAGGCCCACCCCGACGCCTCTCAGTTTTGATTTATCTGACGCAATACTTTTCCACATCATCACATTTCGTTTCTACTCTGTAATAAACTACTACTGTTGAATAAAACTGTGCAAAATAATAAAAATTAACAAATGATTCACAGGAGAGAGAGAACATAACATTTTTTATTTATGAGACATGTCATTTTTACTTATGTTATGCAGTGTTTTTACTATTTCCTGGAATGAGTGATTAGAAAAACTATTTTTTTAAATTTTCCACACATTTTTTGGAAAAGTTATTTAAAAATCTTCTCAAGGACCACCTCTGAAGGGCCCACGGACCACCAGTGGTCCGCGGACCACCTGTTGGGAACCACTGATTTAAATTAATTATAATCTAATATAATAAAATCAAGTGTGGGTATATGGGTATGTATGTTTGTCTTTTATACAAATCCACAGTTTTCTTCCGATCTGCACCAAACTTGGTATACATACGTAAAAAAACTCTAGAAAAAACATAGACTATGTTTCGAAAACTTTTAATGACCCCTTGACCCTCTTTTGACCCTTTTTATGGTCATTTTGCTGAAATAGCTTTATTTCTCCTCAAGAAGAGATCTGCTTACTCCATTGTTACAAAGAAAATGTAATGCTAAACAACAAGTTTTTATTTGAAACACTAGGTACAAGTCTAATTAAAAATTATAACTATAATCTAAAAGTATAATTAAATGAAATTTAAAATTTTAAAACTGGTAAGTATAGTACAAAATATTTTTATTTGAGAGTTTAATTTTTAAATAAAAAGTTTCATGGAACAGCATTGTTGTTAAAATAGTGTCCATGGAAACGAGGATGAAAAATCAAATGATGACCATATTGTAGTGTTTAAGAAAGTTGGTTAACAGACTAAAAACTAGAGAAAATATTCAAAACCCTTTTAAGTGGAAATATTGTATTTTTTCTTAAATTGCAGGAATATATTTTATTTATTAAATTTTATACCAAAGATATAGTAAAATCATGAAAATACAATCAATTAAGGGCTCTAATTGAGCATTTTAAGTTATTTTTGGAAGAATATTTTTCTAATATTTGTTGTTTTTTATGGGAATCATGTGGTAAATGCAGAAATCATTCAGAATTTAAAATGCTTGATTCAACACCTTTCACTCATCAAAATATAGGCGCGGATCCAGCACGGCTGCAAGGGGGGCACTTTTCCAGACAAGATCCCTATTGGTACCATTGGGGTATGGGGGTCCTTCCCCAGAAAAAATTTGAAATTTGACGTGTTAAAGTAAGGTTTAAACTCATTTTTAGAAACGTTTTTAGTCTAAGGGGGGCACTTTTCACCATTATCTTTACTTATTCACCCAAAATGTCAAAATATTGGAGATTTCCTAAAAATTATCACTGATGATCTCCTGGTGGTACCAATGAGGGGTATGGGGGTCCTTCCCCAGAAAAAAAAATTGGAAATTAGACCGGTAAAAGTAGGGTTTTGCTCATTTTGACAACCTTTTTGGGTTTCCAAGTGGGGCGCTGTCCAGAGGAATGTAGAAAATGAATTAAAAATTTTAAAGAAAAAAATCTCTATCTCCACCCGTGCAAGGCCGGGCACATCAGCTAGTTAAAATATAATTCAATTATAATTTAATCATATAATTAGTTAGGGGCTATTCATTAATTACGTAAGGATGATTTTGGCAATTTTTGACCCCCCCTACCCCCATGTAAGGGTACGTTAGGTTTTTCAAACCCCTCCCCCCTATTCTTACGTAAGATTCCATTTCGTTTTTCAAAATAATAAAATGTTAGAAAAGGATCAGTTTCACTAAAACTCTCAGTTTGACGTAAATCAAAGATTTTTATTTTTCAACAGATAAGTAATATTCTTGCTGTCAACTAGTACAATAGTACATATTACTATTATATTATGATCTCTTGATTAGAATAATTGGAAATTGTTTACATTAACTTGGAAAATCTTACGTAAGAATGGGTTTGACCCCCCCACACCCCCAAGTAAGGGTATGTAGAGATTTTTCCAACCCCCCCTCCCCCTCGGGACCCTTACGTAATTAATGAATGGCCCCTTATATTTATTATTAATTTAAATGATTTATTTATGGAGGGGATTTAGCAACGTATTTTTGGAAAATTGGTTGACGTTTTTTCTGCAAATTGTTTAATTGTTTTATAAAGTGTATTAAGTTCAGCGAGTTGGTGAGCGATAGCGAGCAGGGGGTTATAAAAAAAGTTAAAAAAAACACAAAAAAATTAACTCTTCCAAAACCTTATTTTGTATTTCGAAATCCTTTCTTTTGATTTAATAATCTGAAAGAGCATAGTTGAAAACCATAGAGTTCAAAGTTTCATAAACAATCAAAAGTTTCAAATACAATCAATATTAAATGCTTGAGATCCTGTTAAAGTTTGTTTTTTTGCGTGCGCAAACACAGATGTTCTGGAAACAGCTCTTAACCTCTCTCTTTTTGGCGTGTCGCTCCATTTTTAACTCCCTGGGATTTTGTCGGGGACCCCCAAATCCTATGCGATTCTGACTCGTCTAGGTGTCCACTATAATCCCTGATAGTTTGTTGCACCATTTCAGATACACCCTGTATAATATGAACCTCTCACCCTTTCATCAACTCCCATTTTCTCGAAATGAATCTTCCCTCTTCCTGCCTCCCTCATATCTCAAAGTGCCGGAACCGAGCGAGCCGATAATTTCGGGATTTGCCAGTTAATGATGATCGGGCCGAGTGGTTGCACCCCAGAGATAAGAAGGGCGGCAACTGCCCAAGAAAGGAGCTGTAGTAATAGCCGCCCCTAGAAGGGCGTGACTGGCTTAGCACATCTGTGTGCGGGGGAATTATCATCTGCTGCTGATAGGGAATTTATAATTTTAATACCATATTGGGAAAATTCAATGTTCTTTTTTTTGTGTGAGCTAGTTAAGTCTGATAAGGATAAACAGTTAACCCTACAATGCATGATTTTTTAAATTTACTTGAAAATCATTTATGTGACTTCCATTATGGTGTAAATTAGTAAAAAAATACTAAAATAAATTCTGCTTTTAGTTGACAAAAAACTTTGTCCTTGTGAAATTAATTTGTGTCCCTTGTGAAATTAATTGTGAAGTGAAATAAAACCAAATGCTCTAAAAATATAAAAAAACAACTTATCTTTTCAAAACATTTTTTTCAAGATGAAAAATTTGTTATTTTAATTTATATGGTCCTTTTATTTTGGCGTTTTCTGTGTCTTGACTTTCGTCTCACTAGCTACTAACAAATGTCTCAAAATAGTACCCCTGCTGTGATCTACTGGCAGTCTAAAGTGCTAATACAATGAAATGTTATATCTATTGTACTTATTGCATGGTGTTGCCGTTTGGAAATGAAAGTTCGAGTAGGAAATGGGGAAAAATGTCGTGTTGCCAAATGGCAACAGTATGCACTGTAGGGTTAAATTAGAATTGTTTAAGAATAAGAATACGTAAATATTTCTTCGGTGTATATACCTGATGCTACTTTATCGGGGATAGTCCCGGAAATCCGGTTTTTTTTTCAACAACATGAATCCTGGGATTCCTGGTTTTATCAAAATTTTCGTAAATCTAGAGCTCAACAAGAAAGTGCTGCAGGGTTGCAGTTTTAACAACATCTTTTTTGTAGAATCCGGTCCAACCATCGCCGGTTTTTTATCGTCACCTTAGTACCAAAAACTAATATCTCCATTCGGCAAACTTCGGGAATCCCGATTCTTGGCGTTTAGATCGTTGGAGAAAATAATTTGATTGGTTTTGATCTTTTCTACTCGATCATGTCAGCTCTTAGAAACCAAAAAACGAACTTCTCCACCGATCTGATCGCCAAGGATCGGGATTCCCGAAGGTTGCCGAATGGAGATATTAGTTTTTGATACTAAGGTGACGATATGCGCAATTACATATATGTATTAGTTCTGAAATAAATATTTTTTATATAAGTCTGAAAGAAATTTTGGCCACTGCTTTTTACGATAGACTTGCGTTTCTTATGACTGTAGTTATAATGAAAACAGAGCAAGAATTTTTTTTTCAAATCTGTAATTTTTCCGGATTTCGGAGCATTTCAAATCAAAGGTCCGTTACTCTATAGCTTTTAGTAATTTGAGTTAAAGTCAGAAGCACCCCCTTAAATATGCTCATAATTTTACAACCATATAATAATATGATTTTATCACAATTTAGTATATTTTACCACAATATACTAAATAATATTCCGATATACTGAATAATATTCTGAAAATTACGCCGTTATGGCATACTGTTGATTGCAAGAGTCGGTTTCTGTTACTACAACTATAGTGACTAGAATAAGGTCTATTCTAAAATATAAGGTCTATAAGGACCTTATTCTAGTCACTATACTACAACTAACAACCGAGTCCATAATCTAAAAAAAGTAAGTATTTCAAAATTGATAAGTTGTTTTTAAAATATAAAAGCTTTTGAAAATACGAGAATCTGGACCTGTTGATATCAAAACTGTATCATTTGTAATGAAGTGATGTTTATGAAATATTTTTGAACCGACCATTTACAGATTTCATTTCTTAATTACTACCAGTCTGTTCTTTTTTTATTAAGGAAAGACATATAAAACATATTTTCTAAATTTACCCAGATTATCATCATCACTATGATAAAGAATTAGGGTGCAACTTATAAATATAAAAATACAAAATTAATAACAAAAGTGTTGATTCTGGGACACTTGGGCAGTTTATTCGAAAGATTTGTATTTTAAGTAAGGAATGTATTAATCATACTTAGGTTAAGTGATCTTAAGGTTAAGAAACCTTTAATTTTAAAAAGTTTATTTTATTGAATTTTATAAGGACAAATACTTTTTTAATGTGTTTTTGGTAGAGCAAAGAACATTCCCTATTTCTCCGATTGAATATTTGTTTTACAATAAATTTTGAGAATATATCATCTTTAATGGATTATAATTAAATTTTATAGCAGAATTACGCTACAGGATTTTATCCAATTCATATAAATTGAAAATGTTTTTGTAAGCTACTTATTGATTTACTCCCTAAATTATTATACTAATATTGATTTCGTATAGCCTATCATCATGTTATCATGTATCATCATGTTTGCCATGTAATGCAAATTATGCCTATGGAAATATAGGATAAAAATAAAAATACTGAACTCTTACTACATCCCAATGGTTCTTCAGCTGTATTCATTCTTTGCAGGTGCATAAACTTCATGAAAGTGATTACAATCATAAATAAAAAAAATAAAGACGATAAGGATTTACGTATTATAAAAAACTAATAAAAAATTACTAAATTTTCTCTTCATATAAATACCTGATTATTTCTGTTTATTTGATGTGCACAATAATAATTTTTAAATAATTAATTAACTATCATTTATTAACTTCATTAAAATTATCACAAAAACTAGAAATTTCAATACAAATATTGAAATTATGAATGTTTAATTTTTTAAAAATTGAATTAATCTGTCTTCTTTTTAATCAGTTGTGGTATTTGAATTCCAACTTAAGTTAGGACTGTTTCTCCAAAATTAAAATTTAATGTTTAAAAGTAGATATTAATTTGAGATTACTATGAAGAAAAATAAATAAGAAATGGAATTATCAAATCATTTAATTATATGTCGTATTTTTTTGTCGTTTAAATTTTGAGATATGTAATCATCATTTGTATTTTAATGATATTTTTACCATGGAGATGTATCTTTATAATTCATTTTGTATTTATAGAGAGAAAAAACTTCAAAGCAGATCTTAGGATTCATGTTATTTTTAAAAGGTTTAAAATGTTATTCAAAATTCATATTCGGAATTTTTTGTTCAAAATATTTTACTGCATTTCATGGCACCTATTTTTCTTGTTTAGTTTTTTTTCACTTTTATGTTTCAATTCAATTTGCAATAAAATTTCACAATTCACATCTTTATAAGAAAAAGTAAATTTTTCAAGATTTTAACGTTCAGCGTATTTTCATAAAAATATTTATATTTCGTTAATATCCCACAGATGCCCTTTGACCTACAGGGTGTCCCAAAAAAGACTGACACATTACATTTTAAAAATCAATAACTCAAAAACTAAAAAAGATAAAAATAAGCGGTTTTTTGAATTCTACTCTAAAGACCAAATAATTTTATGACACATATTTTCGTAAATCGTAGTTCAAAAATCCCCCGACAGGTGGGAGCACTATTTTCCATTATCTCCTATGGGGAGATTGATACTTTTATGCCCTGTTGGGGGATTTGGGAACAATGATTTACGAAAATTTGTGTCATAAAATTCTTATGTCTTATGAGTAGGATGCAATAAACCGCGTATTTTTATCTTTTTTAGTTTTTTAATTAAAATTTTTTTAAATGTGTCAGTCTTTTTTGGGACACCCTGTAAATAGTATGTGGTCTAGGACAAAAATCTAAAATGTAAATGAATCATTCCATTAACTTAATACTTGTTAACACGTTCTTAAAAGAAAATTATTAGTTTTAATGACAATTATTTTAAAAAGTGTAATTTAAATCAACAAAAAAAATGCTACTCTCAAAAACGACACTGATAAACCTAATTTAAGCTGACAATGAATATTAGACCTAAAAAAGCATTCCAATCTTCTTGTGAATTTTAATCTTTTGCGTAGGTGGGAGCCGTGCAGTTTAAGAGATGTTTCGTCGAATGAAAAAACTAGGAAAAGTAACAAAATGTCTCTTCAGCAGCGTCTAAAAATTTCAGGTATTTTAAAAATTTCTTTTCGCTCATTTTGTGCCTCATTTGTCGCATTTTTATGCTAACACATGATTTAACATTTTAAGCATTTTTTGCATAAATTATATATTAATCTGACGAATAACTCGAATTTGTTATTTTTCAGTTTGTTATTATTTTTGAGTTGTTTTTGTATGTAAATTGTCAAGTTAAGTGCTTTCATAGTGATGATTATAATAATGCAGCAACTACTTTAAATAATAGTAGATACATTGTTTATTTGAAACAATTCTCTTGATTGCTTTATATTTAGAATAATTGTTTTGTGTTTAATTTATTTGGTTTTAAAAATACATATTTAGTATGTCACTAACTTCAATATTATAATTTTGATACACTACACATCTTATTTTTTAATACATAAGTTGTTTCTTGTTATGTATTTAATGTTTCTTGTTATGTATTTTTTATTCTTAAAATAAATACAGGTATAGTCATTATAATCCTGAGAATTATACATAAATGGTTGTGCAAAGGTAGAAACATATGGCAAATCTATGCAAAAAAAATCTAAATTGAGAAATAAGCTTCCTTCTAAACTGAGAGGAAACATTTTCGTTTCAAACACCGCTATTCGCAATTTTATAGCTTTTCTAAGACTTCAAGATTCTTAGCAAAATACCAAAAATCCTGATTTAAATAGTGTTTTAATTTCGTATAATGATGACTTCAAGGGAATGCAAGGAACTCACAAGAAAACAACCCATGCATAACATCAAGTAATTGATTGAAATGAAAAAAAGGAAAACTCATCGGTTGTGAAGGATAAAACCCACTACGGAGATTCTCTAAACACAACAACAAAAAAATTTCAAATTAATACCAACAACAAGCAACATCCAATCCCAACCATGCAGGGGGAAAGCCAATCTAGAAAGTGCCTCTCAGCGAGAAAAAAAAGGTAAAACTCATGACTTCTCTCTACCTATGACTTCTACCTACTTCATTCAAGAGGGGGCGACCCAAGTCGTTACGCCCGCCGCCCGTAAATTCCCGTCGTTTGCTTCCACACGCCTAATCGTTAATTCAAGAGCGGATTCAGCCTTGCCCGCTCGTTAACGAGTACGTCTTTGAAAACGGCGAATTTCATTTCGGACGCTTTTTCTTTTTTACAGACGTTTTATGGACGAGTGGTTGGGATTAAGTATGGGTTTTGGGAGAGTTTGTAGGTAGCGGTGCTTCATCATCGTTTAAATGGGGTTTTTTAGGTTTTTTGGAGAGGTCTTTGAGGGGTATTATGGACGTGAAAACGGGATGTTTTTCTTGTTTTGGCGGATTATTTCTAGAGATGAGGGAATTTGTGAGATCTTTAGTGTGCTTGATGATGGTCATTTGGAATGGGGAAGCGGAACTAGAATGCGGTGATTTGATTGAGACATACATGTAAGAAAAATATAAATACGTAAAAAACGATATCCTATAAAATTTTAGAGTTCTTCTGGTTCAATTCCGTTAAGTTCCCGCTAAATATCACCTATCTCTTTTGAAAGCTTAATTTTCAAATATAAACAATTTGTTTTTCAAATTTTTAATGATAAATCTAATTAAACATATTAATCCATGAATTTAAAATTATTTAGCAACATTTATACTTTTTGGTGCCCGAAAGAGATAGGCGATATTTAGCGGGAACTCTAATGGAATTGAACCGTTCTTCTATCATGAGTTTAAATTTAAAGATTTTAATATTTTTCACATTTCTATCTAATTTCGCTTTTACGTTACCATGTAGGTGTAAAAGGTAGGTAATGTACACTTAATTTTGACACACGTAATACTCTTTCTTTCCATTTGAGGATAAATAATATCACGTTTTTAACCACTAACAATTAATTATATACCTTCGATTTGGTGATGTTTGAAGACATATTGGTAGGGCTTATTGCTTTTATTTATTATTTTTGATTAATTATTTATGTTAATGTTATTGCTTTTTAGCCATTTTGCATTTGTATTTTGGAATTCATGGTATGATTGGGGACATCTTTAAAAATCCTACCAAACGTGTTACGTATACTACGATTTTACCTAAAATCAATTATACTACCAGAAATTAAACAAACTATATATCCCTTTAAAAAGTGTGTAAGTACTTCTTGTGAAGCCATTTATATTGATAAAACAAAGAAATTTATAGAATACTGGTAAGGTTGAAATCAATTGTACCTTTTTTATCTGTCTATCGTAGCTTTTCAATGCAACCTTTCTAAAATTAACCATTCAATATTCAATCATCCACAGAAGCTTCGTCCCAAAAGAAACCTTTTTGAATCAGAAATAACTTCTAACAAGTCAGTTAAAAGGTGTTCTATTGACTTCTATTCGAAGCTCCACGGTCAACTGGTAGAGGATTGCGAAATTTCATTAAGATTTTTGATATCACGCCTCTTTCACAGAAGCCATATCCGAATCGATCCAGTTGAAGCGTGAGATTTCATACTGTTTTAAGAGAAAGATTCTGCACTCGTGCAAAGCGGGTCATGGGAGTATACTCCTCTATGCGTAACCAACAGTGGGTGTCAAAGGCTTAAGGGTCTCGCCTATGGAAAATCACTCACCTTTAGTTCTGTGATGGGTTACAAAGTGTGTGAGAACACCTATGAAGAATTCGTTTATTGATGTTTCGCGTGGTTGAAAAATTAGGCAGTGTTTTATATCAACTTTTTAATGCAGACGAGTACCATCTATATAGTTATTTAGCTTCAAGATAAACTAGAAACTTGAAAATTTGCATTAAATTCCATTCAAAAATTCAAGAAATATCAAAAAATCTGTAGGAGTAAACTTAAAATATCCTTAAGATACACTTTTATGTAAGCAAATCATATTTTCTTAAGTTAAGACCATCCATTTTAATCCTGTTTCTGTCTTATTTTTCCATTAAGGAATGTAGTTAGCTATTTTTTTTCAATAAAAACTTTTTAGGGCAGAATGGCCGATTTTAAATCGACAGTCACATTCTCATCTTCAACAAATAGAAAAATACTTCCACTTAAAGTTTGGGATAAAGATTAGATAAAAATGTAAGTTTAATTCATTTTGTTAAAACCGAGAAATTTAATGAATATTTAAAATTGAAGAATGTAATCAACATAATTATGATTCAATTATTACTCTCGGCTTCCTACGAAAAATATACGTATGCCTGAATTTTACCTATAATTCAATATTTTTAAATTCAATCTTAATTTATTTCATTTACAAATTTATGGCAAAGATGATGCATAAGGGTTCCATGTGGAGTAACAATGTTATTATCTCCACAGTTTTTCGAAAAAAATATTTCAACAAACTTTCTTGAAAATCTCCTCAAGAACCTGGTTTATATTTAAAATAATGATAATAAACTTTAATGCTGTACTGTATGCTTTTACCTAAATTCATCTATAAAGTGTACAGCCGTCAATACCCTTTTCCATTCGCATTCCAACATAAAAAGAAACCCACACCTAGGTGAATGCATTGTTAGTGAAATTGGTTTACTTCCAGCCCTCGGGTCAAAGGCTAATGCTATTTGTGAATAAGAAAGATATTTTACTACCTCTCGTAGATCCTCAATAAAATCCTTATCATCAGAACAAACGACCTTCACAGTCAGAGACCTGGTGCCGAACCTTATCCCCCAATCCTTTTTTATAGACCTGGCTACATAAAAATCGTTTTTTCTTGCATCGGATCAATCCTATAAAACCTGATAATGTCCTACCCTCTTTAATGTTCGTATATTACATAAAAGCTCTGCAAAGCTTCCTTCCTCTTTTTAGTGTTCCCCTTTGGATGGTTTGATCCAAGTGGAAGGTGAAAGCGTTGCCAAGCGTTTTGAAGAAATAAGAGTGTTCTATTGTGTTTACCTGAAGCAGAACGTTTTTTGAGGAGGAGTCTATGCTATTGTTTTAAGGGTGCTACGAACTCTTGAAGGAGTTATCTTTGGGGCAGTAAAACTTGTTCTTGATGAATCTTTTATGTACAAAATACATCTAGGAAAAAAGAGAAATTCTATGCGTTGATGAACTAGACTTTTCCAAAAAGAATTTCATATTACATATTAACGCTTTTATTTTCACGTCGTTGGCTTTTAAGAGTTTTTCTCTTTGATATAAAAAAGCAATCAATTTTGGTTATCTCTAGTTAACAGCTAACATGTTCTTTTTTTTCAAAGTACCAGATTGAACCTTCATAAATTGTCAGGGTCTTTCAAATTTGTCTTCTGGATTTTATTTCCAGTACTTTAACATTTAGTATTATTTAATATCGTATGTTTCAATAGAAAATAGAGAAGAAAATAATTAATTTTTCTTATTTCGTTACCTTTTTCTTCTGAGTGCTATTTTTATACCATTAAACATAATTTTAACATAAACATAAGGTTAATACCATTAAAGTATTTTAACTAATAAGTAATTGTAAGAATTACACAGTCCAAATAAAAAAATACATCTGGATATTTTACGTTTAGGAGAATAACTGTCTGAAATATAAAATTCATCCCAGAAATTTGTGCAAAACATTATTTTAAGATTGGATAGTAAGTCGAGTCAAAATTCATGCTAGCCATTTAGTTTTTTTTTATCATTTTAGCAGTTAACTGTTTTAAATAATTTTTTAAGACAGAATAACACAAACATAGTCTTTACTGCTGTTTAAAATAATTTTTTTAAAAGTACACCAAGTAAGCTTTTAAAGGCAAAGTTATACAATGAATAAACGAACAAACCCAAAAGATTAATTCCATTTTCTGAGATGGATGGCTTTGTTGATTGGAATTTATTTCCAAACGTTTCGCCCTCTTCTTCGGAGGGCATCCTCAGTGGCAAAAATCATCTTAACTGCTAAAAATCGAAAAATAAATAACAATCAATTACTGCATGAATGCTCCAAGCAAAAACTAACGAGATATGAATTCAGTTACTAATTGCACTATTGTTGTGATGGCTTTATCCGACATTTCTTAGAGACTTAAAGGCTTGTAAATTTCAATAAACGCGGCCAATCCCGGAAAATGGAATAAATAGTTACTCTTCAGGTCGTGGAAGTTTTCATCATTTTATAAACACAAAAGAATTCATAAAAAATTCAAAATGTATCCAAATTTTAAAAGATTGGTAGTCATTAAAGACAGCAGTAGCACTACTGAAGTATAATTTTTTCACACTTCCAATTATCTTTCTAGATGTTCAGTTCGAGAGATTTCCTAATGTATACTTTTCAATTGCTTATTACAGGTTTCGTTGATTGAATGATATGCCCTGTTCAATCACATCAATGTTACAAAGTGAATGTTTCATGAAAGTTCTTCTCAAACCCTGTGCTATAAAAATGGCAACATATTTATAAAAAAACGCATTCTGTGCCACAACTGGTACTTAAGACAGGAGATGTATCAAGTTTGACAGAGAAAACTAGCTAAAGATAGGGGAAACAAGCTTTCTTGTCAAAACTGAAAGTAATGATATGGGAATAGAGTTTTTTATATCGATGACATGTTGAAAAAAATATAATTGAACGTATGACTTGCATTACTGATTAGTCTTTGAATATTTCTGATGTGCATATTTAAGGTAATGGGTAATAGTACTTTTTTCCATATAAATCAAACAGTACATAATATTCAAGCATGAAACTGCTACAAAATAAATTTACTTTTTATTCACTTTTTTATCATCGAAAGTATTTCATTGTTATCAAACATCGAGTACTTCTCCAAAGAATGCAGAACAGGAGCAAGTGTTAAGAACGATTTCGATTTTGTTAAAATTTTATTTCTTCATAAATGAGCAAAAACAAAAATTACTTTTGCTGATAATTATCGAAGTTATTGAATTAATCTATAGTAGCTTTGTTAATAGTTCTAATAGTTCTTTGTCTTTGGTCTAAGCTTTTTTTAACAGATCTTTTAGTTCATTGTTTTCATCAAATACATAAACATATTACCAAAGTAGAGTTCTGTACAGTAATGACCAAATTTGTATTAAGCGCACCGTTTTTAGGTATAAATTTTTATTTTGAAAAACATAAAAGTTAATAAAAAATTACCTTTTCTTGATAATTTATTTTAAAATATTATTTTGCTTGCCACCCCACTCTCTAAATTGCTGGTAGTACTGTAAAACCTAGTTTTATGCCACCTTCTAAAGTGTGTGGGGTTTCATGAGCATTGGTTTTTCTGAAGTTATCCAAAAGTGCTTTTAAATTCTTTTAATGAAGATAGTTTATTTAAAATGTTACTTGAGAGAGGGAAAAGATGTATGTTAACATATTTTTTTCTGTTAAAACAAATGTTTTTAATCCAAAATTCAGCATTTAAAGTTCCCAAAAAATTATTTAATCAGCGCCTTGCTGAAAAGTTTAAATATTTTTTAATTGGAGGGGATATATAGGCTTTTGAACATAAATAACTTGACCATTACATTTTAACCCATTTATAGTGCTGTCCTTTAAAAAACCCACTTTTTCATATTTCTTTCATTAAAAGCTTAAAAAAATATGATAATTAAATCGAACAAAATTGTGTTGTAACGGCTCACCCTCCACTACATTTTAGTGCTTAGTATTTTTAATTCCAACGCTCCGTTACAAATTGGCAAACAATTAAGTAAGAATCCAAAAAACCCCAATTTTCCTAAAAAAAACCATGTACCCTATAAAAAACCCACGCTTGAAAATACTCAACAAATTAAGAAAAATATGATTGAAAGGTTTATTTTGATAGAAAAGATAATGATTAAGATAATTAAAACCAAATTTATTTCAATTTATTTCTAAAATTAAATTTGTGATAAGTTTTTCTACTCAAGAATTTTCCCTTCAAAACACAACGACAATAGCGTTTTTATTGTTGGATTTTAATAAAAACGACCTATTAAATACAAATAATTAATAAAATTTTGATAAAAAAGCTTAAAAACAGTAACTGGCACTAATATTTTGTTTTAAACCCCCAACTATTAACTTTCAAAACCAATTTTCGAGTAAAACTCGGAAAAATGCTATATTTTCATGGAAAATGGCTGTTTTTAGTATCATTGAGTTTTTATCAAAAATACTAAAAAAACATCGAGAATTACTGAAACAACTATTCTATTTGAGTAATTAGTTGTATATATCATGATAATCATGAATAATATTGAATATTTTGCATAATTTTTTATTTATTTTATCATTTATTACAAAAGGAAAAGTGGGTTTTTTTAGGCACCCTATGGGTTTTTTTCACCCCTCATTTCAAAGACTGCTGTAAGGTCCCTAATTGTCGGACAGAGCTGAAATTTTAGTATTTTATTCTCATAATAACGGGATAACACAAAATCATGTGAAAAATGATTTAAAGTCTTTATAACATATATTTTACAGCATCAAAATCTGCATAACAAAATCAAAATATCCAACACGAATTACAAGAAGTCATATTACCACAAAAAAATCACACTTTCGACATTCTCACATCAGCAAGTTATCTCAGTGCTAACGATAGTTACCCAGCAGTCTGTAACTATCCCAAACCCCAAAGAAAAGTGAAAGGTTACGCACCACCGTTTTAAAAGTCTTTTCTCAGACACTTAAACGCAGGTTTCCGGATCCAGACACAAGGATCACCAAACCGAGTAAGCGACACGTAATTCGGTAACGCTAGACCTCATTATTTCCATCATAAGTCCCTCTCAGATTTCCTTTCTCTTTATTTTGTGTTGTTCCCTTTTTCCTGAAGTCGGTGGGGGGGCTATGCATGACAACGTCTGGTGTGTTCGTTTCGCAGAATGTCGTTGCTCGCTCGTCCGTCACTTTGAGAGCAAACGAGCTGTGGTCGGGGGTTGAGAGATGATATCAAGAGGAGGGATTTTCCCCCTAGTTTTCTTTTGGAGTTGTGTTCACATGTGGAGCTCTTCTGGTTACTTTTGATTGAGGCCTTAGTCTGGATTTTCAAAAAAGGGGAGTTTTGGTGAACTTATTTGAGGCTAAGCAATTGATAAAAAGTTTAAATTTTAATACCATTTTATACTATAATAATGATCATTTCATGTCCTAAATATCGTATTTTAAAGACGTTGAATAGCTTTTTTTGAATGTGTAACAGAAATAATAATTTTTTCTGTAACTTAATTAACCTGCCTTTTCCCACTCAAACATATTAATTATCATACTTAGACAATATTTTTTATTTAAAAGATATGAACGTCTATAAATTGTATGATAGAAAAAAATGAATTTTAGTCATAAACAAAATATAATATTTATTAACTACTTATAATTGTGTACAATTGTACAAAATCCATAAATTTTTAAAAACAGATCCTTTTTCAGATTTTCTGAAGTATTCTAAATCTTAATTAATATTTTGATATTCGAAATATAAGGATTTTTATACTGTTTGATAAGTAAAAAGATTTCTAAAAAATTAACTAAAATAAAATAGAAAAAATTGTGTATTTATCAAAAACTTTTGATTGTCTATTGTTTACTCGTCTATACATCCTCCGGTTGAAAATAACTGTTCCAATTTTGATCTTTAATTATTATATTTTTGTCTGACGGTTTGTCATAGAGAAAAATCAATACATCATAATTTCAAACCAATTTAACAGTAGTAAATTGAAGTTTCTTTAAAATCATGCATGTTTGTTTTTCATAGGAATAATTTTTTTGTACTTAACAACATATTCCCTGTTTTAATGAAATAAATTTGTTATAATGAAATTGACAGGTTTTCTCAAGAAAATGATATATTAATATTGATGAGCAACGTTGAAAACAAATAAAGTTTTTGACGCAATTATTTGCTGTCCCCTGTTGTTTTTAAGTTTTTCTTGTGTTTTTTCTCGAAATTTTTAAACAGAAATATTCAAATTTAAATTATAAATTCTCCATTTCTTTGTAGACCCATGCAATTCCCATAACTAATTTTTATAGTATCGATAGTAGACTGTTGATTTTGTTTTAAACTTTGTTTTTGTTAGAAATGCGATGAGGAAATCCCATTGTGTGTTCCCTTCATAAATCTTCTCTTTTAGATGAATTTATTCATTACCATTGTTAATCCCAAATAAGGTTATTTTTTAAATAGAAGATATTCGGGTTATTTTATATTCAAGAATATTCATTTATTTTACAAAGAAAGAGACTTACCCTAAACGTCAAAAGGGAAAAATTTTTCTATTCAAAATAAAGCTTTGAATATTAATAATCAATACAAGAGGTTATTAATTTCTTTTCATAAATTGATAGATTTGATACTAGAAATCATCTTTGATTAGAAGTGGCAACGGTCTTGGTCGGGTGTGCCACGTTTTCTGTCGTTTCTGTCAAGTCATTTTTCTACTATTTTTGGTTAATAATTAAATATTAGTTTATTAATTTGATAAATCGTGGATCATAGAAGTTTTGGTGTCTTTTACATATAACTCAGTCAATATTTCAAGCATGTCTTCTGTGTGTGCAGCCTGCAACGAGAATTTTACTGCCCTCGAAGATGTTGTTTGTTCCGGCCCATGTAAACAAGAGTTTCACTTCTTTTGCGCCGGTTACTCCGAGAAATCGTTTCGTGCCGTAAAATCTAAGAGCAAGAAACACGTCTGCCTCAAATGTAAACCAATTTCCCTTCCTAAATCGAAGCCAAGTCAACTAGATCCCATTCAAGTCATCTCCAACGACATGATCAGCGATCATGAAGTTGAACCTGAATCATCGGAGACAAAAGAGCCTGATCAGATCGAGCCAAGGGATCAATACTCGGACTTAAAGTCGTTCATCTCAACTAAATTCTCAGAGTTTACCGAAAATCTGGAATATCATAACGGCGTCGTGAGCGATCTTGTATCCACCATCCAGGATCTCAAATCTGAAATCATGAATCTGAAGAAAAAGCAATCGTACATTGAAGCAGAAAACACCCAGTTAAAATCCGACCTATCGCAAATAAAATGTGAACTAATGGATCTCCAACAATACACACGACGTACTAACGTTGAAATCTCGGGACTCCCTGAACTTGATGGCGAAGATATTCGGGATACAGTACGATCTGTATTCACCCACCTGCAGCTGGATAATTTCGATTCCATATCTGTTATGCATCGTGTCCCGACTAGCCGCAAAGACAATCACAAGCCTATCATTGTCCAATTCTGCAACAAATCGGAACGTGATAAATGCCTACAAAAAGCTAAACAATCTCGTTTCCTCGCCTCTGACTTAAATTCAAGGTACACTACATCGCCAGTTTTCGTGAATGAGCACCTAGCACCAGCCACTAAGCGACTGTTTTTTGCCTGTAAGACTTTTAAAAATGAAAAGGGTTTCAAGTTCTGTTGGATAAAGGAAGGTAAGATCTTTTTGCGGAAAGGGGAAAACGCCAGGGTGTATCGAATCCATAAAGAAGATGATCTTCTAAATGTTCCCATTAACTAGTGCTGACCAGCTGGACGATCACATATCTGACGTAGCTAACTGTATCAAACAAAATATCACCCTGTCCAATTTCGATGATCTTGATAATTTTTTGTTTTCTCCACCCATGCACACGAATATATCTCCTGTTTCCCTTAACATTATGCATGTAAATATCCAAAGTATTAGATCCCATTTTGACAGTTTAAAAATCCTTTTATCTAAAATTGATTCCAAAGTCGACATACTCATTTTGACCGAAACCTGGATTTGTGATTCTGAAGTTGATTTTTATAGATTACCTAATTATAATGTGTTTCATTTATGTCGTGACTATAATCGTTCTGGTGGCATTCTCGTTTATGTTAAAATTCCTTATGATTTTCTTAACATTAACATTTCTATGACTACCTCTGAGTGTATTTTAATTTATAGTTCTACCCTCGATTTAGCTATCTTATCAGTTTATCGCTCGCATTCTTTTCATGTATTTGAATTTAATTATGAACTGGAAAGTATACTTCAGAAAATAAACTACAACAATATTCTACTTATAGGCGATTTTAATATTGATATTTTATCTGAAACAAATAGCACTGCCGAATATATAAATCTGTTGCATGAATTTGGTTTTGGGTGTGTGTTTTCGAGTGTTTCCAGACTAATTTCCGACACTTGTATTGACCACATTTGGCACCGTGATATAAAATCTAAGTGTAGCGATGTCTTTACTGCACGTTTCATAAATAGTCTAACTGACCATCTCCCTATTTTTTGTAAGATCTATCTTAATGCTACTTATGTCGTACCCCAGCCAGAAACTAAAATTTTTCGGTCTACTGATATCGTTTCGTTTGCTAATTATATCATAACTTATAAATTTAATATTAAATATGTCAGATCAGATCCCTGTTATCAATTCAGTGATTTTCACAATAAAATTATCGCGATAAAAAACAATTTTTCTTTTACTAATATTAAATCTATATGTAGAAAGGTTGCAAAAAAAGATTGGCTAAACGATGAAATCCTTTGTATGGTAAAAATCAAGGAAAAATTATATAAGAAACATGTTCGATATCCAGGTGATAACTTTTACAAATTAGCTTATAACACAACTGCAAGAGTCCTAAAAAGCAAAATTAAGGAGGCTAAAAGTACGTTTCTTATTAATAAATTCAATAACCTCAAAAATTCCAAAGATCAATGGCGTTTTGTTAATGAAATTTTAGGTGTACAAAATAAAAACAGTACACTACCATCAACTAAAGACGACTTAAATTTGGCGAATGAATTTAATAATTATTTCGTCTCCCATTTAAGTTGTGATGATTCTAGTTTTGCAAATTATAAATCCTGTATCCCTTCTCAATCCAACTCCTTTTCATGTCTTGACATCACCCCTGAGGATATACAACGTTACGTAAAAAAACTCAACCCAAAGGTTAGTCCTGGTTTTGACAACATCAATGTAAATATTTTAAAAACTGTATCCATGTACCATTCTCGTTATATTGCTTCCCTCTAAGTTCCCCTAAGGGGACTCAGTACCTCCAAATCAGTAAAAATATCAATTTAAGGATTTCGCTCTCAAATCGATGTTTATGCTCATAAATAGATTCGGTAAATTTCATAGTGATGCGCGAATTCTCAGGATAGCAAATTTACAATGTTTATTTAGCATAGTTACCAAATATTTTTTTAAATAAATATTTCTCAAAACTACTTTTTTAGCATTTAAATCCCTAAGGCTTTTTTTCTACTGAACCAAATGTTATGAAACCTGATATTTATATTCAATAGGGTAATATTATCAAATGTATGTTCCAAAATTTAATGATTTTGGCCCAGAATTTTTTTTATCATGAAAAATAGGGAAAAAATCATAGAATTTTCACGTTTTTTAAATGGGAATCACCGAAAAGTTTTTTTCTCAAAAACTATTATGATTATCCAAAATCCCCCACATAGAATTATACTACAGAACATATTTAACATAAAAATGAAAAAAGCTAGTAAAAAAAGAGAAAAATGAAGGAGGAGTAGCGTTTTGAAATATAGTGAAATTTTTGAAATTTTTGTTGTTTTTTTTTAAATATTAAAAATACTAAAAACATTTTTTAACATTTTGAGTTTAATATTCCATAACCTGATGGTAACAGATAATTTGGCACCAAAAACTATTAAAAAAACTCAAAAATAAAAAATTAACTTTTTTTGGTACCGAGTCCCCTTAATGATCTTTTAAGTTCAGGCACCTTCCCCGAATCCTTGAAGGTTTCTATTGTTACTCCTATTTTCAAAAAAGGTGATCCAGAGGATCTTGGAAATTACAGACCAATATCAATTTTACCCCTTTTATCTAAAATATTTGAAGGCATTATCAAAGATCGACTTCTAAATTACCTTAACCATATTGATTTTTTCTCACAAAACCAATATGGTTTTTTACCAAATAAAAGTACTGAATTGGTTTTGTTGAAATTTACTGACTTTATTTATCGTAGTGTTGATAATAGTAAAATAACAATCGCTATCTTCTTGGATATACGTAAGGCATTTGACAGTGTTAATCATAAAATCTTGTTACATAAACTGTATACAATCGGCATTCGTGGAACTTATTATAGTTTTTTTGAATCTTATTTGTCTAACCGTAAACAAACTGTCAGGATCAATAATAGTTTTAGTAATATACTGCCTATTAACTGTGGAGTTTTTCAAGGATCAGTTCTTGGACCACTATTATTTCTAATTTTCATTAACGACCTTTGTAACTTGAAACTTAATGGACAAATTTTGACTTTCGCCGACGACACAACTTTACTATATAGTTTTAATAAAAACCAGAATTATAACCAACTAATTAATGATGATCTAATCACTATCAGATCCTGGTTCTTAAATAATATTCTCAAATTAAATATCGATAAAACCAAATATTTAACTTTCAATTTACATAGAATCACTGACTTAAATTTATCTTTGATCTATCACTTGGATACTTGTCTTACTAACTCCAACTGTCGATGTGTAAGCCTCGAAAATGTTAAATCAATCAAATACCTTGGCATCTTTATCGACTCAAACCTAAAATGGAAAACTCATATAACCTATGTCGTCAAAAAACTAAGATTTCTGCTATTTAGATTCAAACATCTCCGTTATTCAACTGATGGCAAATTTTTACTGGTGTTGTATTATGCTTGGGTTCACCCTATTTTTTCTTATGGTTTAACTGCATGGGGTGGTGATTATGCCAGTAATTTCGCAGCTTTAAACTCACTCCAAAATAAATTTATAAAAATAATATTAAACTCAACCGACCATACAAATTTTTTCATGTACCAAAGTCTAAACATTCTTCCGCTACGTTTTATTATTATAAAACATGTTTATTTATATATAAAAATCCGTATTTTTGTGAAAGAAAACTATTGATTAGCGCAAGAAGAAATAATGAAATCTACAAAATTCCATATCCCACTAAAGAAATAATGCGTAAAACATTCTCATATCTTGGCCCAAAGTTTTACAACAACTTGCCCCCAAGTATTCAAAACAGTATAACAAGTAATATATTTAAAAAACGTTTAAAATTTTACCTATTAACAATAATAAATATTGAGCAGTTCTTTTAAAACTGACTGAATCTAATTATAAACTCCCCGACACCAAACCGTTTTGCCACATTAGTACATCTCTTCCATTTCTATGTATTGTTAATTTATTACTTCTTTTTTTTTGTATATCACAAGTAGTTTTTTATTGTATACTTACTAGTGTTTATTTTTATTGTATATTCACTTCAAGTATAATTTTATTGTATTTAATTTTCATTGCACTTTGTTTCATGTATGTAATATACCTGTATAGGATCTTTTCCTCCAGGTTATGGGTTTCCTTTTTCTCATTTTGTTCATGTATACATTGTCAATAAATTGTCAATAAAAAAAAGATTAATTTTTGTTATGGGTAGCATGTTTATTTTTTTATGCCTAGTGTCCATTTTGAAATCCATTACGATTAAAATAAAAAGGAATAATCAAAATCGCTTTCAAATAACTTACCAAGCCATCAATCATGGCTTATAAAGGTCATACCGATCAGAGCCGACCCAACCCTTTTAAGACTGGCTTAGGGTATTGGAGATTAAGTGATTATCCTAGTGAGGGGACATGCCTTTGACCATCAGTCAAATATTGATTAAAGGTGGGACGTCAGACAGGGTCAAAAGTCAAAAAGCAGTAGCGGTCAGTAATGGCTACCGGTCAGTTTGATTAATAGTTCTGGATCTGGGATTGCGAAGGTTATGAAATATTACATGGGTCTGAGCTTGACCAGTTTGGGACTTATCATGAAAGGATGTTATTGGGAATCCAAGAATATATTTATTGTGACCTTCTCTAAATTGCCTTTAGTAATAAGTAGGGTAATTAAAAACTTTAAATAAATACATATGATATTTTTTATTTATGTAAATATGTGATTAAATGCAAAATATGTTCTTAAAAATAAGGTAAATGGAAGATATTAAGTATAGTTTTAAAGAATTGTATGTGAATTCTGAAAACATTAAAAATTTAAACATTAAACTTAACATTAAAACTTAAAACATTAGAACTTAAAAATTTTTAAGTTCTTATAGAAAGTTATTTACTCCGATACTTGGAATTTCTCATTTTTTTTTCTTTTTTAGGAAAAATGTACGACCGAAATGGACACGTTTCAATTGTAAATCCTTAACACACAGCTTACGATTATACATTATACTTTTGAAAAACTGGGAAAACTTGTAATTATTAATTAAAAACCAAAAAATGGTTAATATGAAGCAAATTTAGGTATTTTTAGCTTAAAAATGTAAAAAAGGTAAATAAACTGAAATTCCAAAATATATAAAAAATGTTATAAAACGATCCAAAATCCCAAAAAACATGAGTATTTGAGAGAACTCTGCAATATCAAATTTCAGAAAAGATATGTAATTACATGGGGAAATCCCAGTCAAATAAGTGTTTAGATTTAATTAAGCGTTAAGATTTTACCTTAAACTCCTTAGACATTAATGGGAACAAGTATAATTTGCGCCCAATTAATTTCTATTAATCCGGTTTATTATTTTTCATAATTCATATCAAAATCGTGGTTAATGTACTAAATTTTTATTTCTATTTTAATGCATTGTATATTCACTTTCCATAACCTTTTTTAAAAACCCACAGGTTTTTGTTGAAATGCATAATCTCGAATGTATTATACGTCTACAGCTAACTCAAAATACTTTAATTTCATAAATTTTGCTAAACGATTCTTACCATATTTTTATTAATTTTCATGAAGATTTGTTTGCTGAATTTTTTGTTTATGCATTCGTGTCTGAAAGTATAAACAAAAGGATCTCAATATTTTTTATTTTTTACAAATTTAAATTTAAGTTTTACCACCTTCGATTTCTATACAAACAGTATCTCAAATTTGGAAACATAATACCTGAACTGAATAGTGAACACACACGAAGGCAAAAAATTTTTTTCTTTACCGTGAACCGCTTTTAGAAATAATGTTTTTCTGTCACGGTGTTCCTAGCCCGCTCTGAACGAATGCAAACAACAAATGTTGTTCCTAGAAAACCGCACACAACCATGAAATTGAAATTTTTAGGGGAATAACCGAATCTTTTCCCTTTAATATCCTTTTCTCTAACCCTTGTTTTTCCTACGTTTCTCCCATGATTTTTTCTGGGGACCTATTGGATTTTTAAAAAAATTACAAACTTTTTTTAGTAACGTAAAATTTTTTTTAAAAAATGTAGCAGTATTGAAAATTAGGAAACTTGCTGTGATTTTATCTTGATATGCGTTGCAACATTGTATAATTCGGTACCATGATAGTTTTTACCAAAAAACCTTACTATCATAACAAAAAATTAATCATGTTTTAAAGGAATTTTAAACGCTAATTTTTGTGTCTGTGTGCTTTTTACACCATCAAAAATAACTAGTTTTTAAAGGTCTTAAAGTACGTTTGGTTTTAATCAATTATTATTATTTAAAAAACTATTTTTTAATTATATCCATATTAATGCATTAGAAGTCAACTGCTTTTTATAAACAGTGAAAAAATATCAGAATAATAAAAAAAAACTTCATTTTTCCATAGATAAAAGCAATTAAACTTCAAGTTCTGTAAATTAAAAAAAATTTATTGTTCTGTATGGAAAAATACCCACTGTTTTATAAAACTTGCTTTTTTTTAGATTTTACCTAACTTCATAATGGTTTTAAAAATATTTAACACCAATTGGTTTTTAACCAGAAAATTATGTAGCAATAAGGAAGTTGGATGTGTCGGATTTTAAAAACAAACAGGTGGTCCGTATGGTAAAATGAAATATCTAGTCAATTTTTCAAAAAAATGTACAGGTAATTAAGTATTTTAATTTAAAAGTCGAGAAAAAAACACGTGACTGAAAACGTTTATTGTTAAAAAAGTAACGATGACGTCAACAATCATACCATCAACTCCATTGCTTTCCAACAATGTTTATCGTACGATGACGTCACATCCCAAACTCTTGGCGTTTTCGCGCGCTTTTAAAAAGGGAATTTTCGTTAATTGTTTTGACAATCAAAAAATTTCTCAATCGGCCTCAAATTTTGGGTAGATGCTTATTTTTGCAAGAAGAATCGATTAAAAAAATGAAAAAAAAATCATGCAACTTCCCCATTCATTTTATTAATATCAGTGTAATTAATAATATATGGCGTTTCAACTACTCTAAACGATTAAACTGAAGATTAAAAAACTTAAACGCGTGTTCGTATTACCGTTTAAAAGTTGTTGGTTAGAAATAACTTAATCACTAGAAATAATATACAGATTTTTTTACCTAAAAAAGCTTTTTATTTTAAAGCATTAAAAATAAATGCCAGTTTTTTCAATATGATTTTAACTAAAGTCTAACAACTAGTTTACTGATAGTTAATGGTTTACACAATTTTTTAGTCTAATCGCTTAGGGATGTTTTGGTTTCAAAAATGCCAACCCTGTATGTAATAAAGGTTTAGATAATTCTCTAGAACTGTTTATAACTCTTTATGCTAAACTTAATTAGGTTGAATGTACACTTCATCTCGAATTAAACTTGTTTAAAAAACAAAATTCTGAAAAGTAATGTTTTCTACTAGGTAAACGTGCGAAAGATTTTTTAAACGTTCAAAAGATCTACCCATTGGTAAAATAGGAATTTGGAAACACTTTAGAATAATAAAATGTATTCGCTTTAAATAAAGTAACCACAATTTCTCGGTTGAAAAGTTCCTTCCAAGAATTTCAAGACTCAAGAGGTATCATTGAATGAGAAAAACGCTTTGAACGCAAGAAGTGACTGGAGCAGTAGTGTTTTTCATTTTCTCTTCAGTCCTTTATTTCTGTTTAAATCTCTCACAGTAGTAAAATATGCCTTTGAATACTAATAAAACACTGTATTTTAATCTGGGTTTGAATTTCTCATTCATTTATAAACCATGTTAGTAATTATATTTATTAATTACACTAGTCGACAAAATTAAACTAACTTTTTGCCTAACAAAAACGAGATTAGGTATTTCTGACTAATTTCAGGGCCTAGAATTCAGAAATAGTTGTAAAAAAGCTGCAGCACGTAGAGTTTTTTTGTTACATATATGGCACCAGTATTGTAAGAAACGGACAAAAGCGTTGAAATCCCTCACTTTTGAACAGGAAATCTTATTATTTTACCATGAAACACTATCATAACTGAGATTATATACATGTTTCAGACAAAATAAAACTAAAAACCATTAAACATTCATTAAATACGATGCAATTTTATCACTTTTTTCTCTTAAGTGGCGTGAAATTTCTTTTTTTTAATAAACCAAGAGCTGTCTCCCAAAATCTCTGTTTCTCAATGACCTATCTATCGAATTTATTTCCTAAGGAAATCTTTACCCTTGTTTATGATTAACTAAAATGAGATTTCCCGGAAAAAAATTCAAATGTTTATGTAAAATATGAATTTTGAGTGATGTTCAACATCCTATGGCTTGGTAAGACTAAAGAGAACCTTCTATTGGGTATAAAACATTTTGATCATTCCTATTTTCTAAAAATCATCTTACCACTCTCCTAAAAACTATTTCCAAGCTGATAATGCGTTTTTATTAAACTTTTTTTCGAAATAAGGGTCATGAATCCTTTTTTAATTAGAGGTTTTTACTGACTTTGAGTTTGCCTTCACTAAATGGCAAAAAAAGTCATTTAAAAATTTTTTTGAAATGTTTTTCTGTATTTGTCATTGATATAACGATAACCAAGATAATTTGAATGTCCTCCCCACACAATAGGGATAGTAATTTGTATAGAACTACTGTTGTCTCATACACACTTAAAAAGTGCCACATTCTAACTTATGCAACACTCGTGAAGAGCCCAGATTTCATTTCCGTCACCTATTTGGATCCAAATCAGTGGAATAAAACCTTTTTTCACTTTCTCTGCTAAATATTACCCTAAAATGGTAATTTAAGCCGTAACTAAGTTTAGCAAAACGTATTGTGCATAAATGAGCAAAATCTACCCCGAAAACTCGTCATTTTCAAAATGAACTGCAATATAAAAACATGGACACACTTTTAAGAGAATGTCTACATACTAAGATACTGGAAATAAATTAATTGGACGGGAGTGCAGGGTTTCTAATAGATAAAAATGGCGCTTAAAACGCAAAAATTTTGAAAAAAAATCAGAAAATCAAAATTTTTTGTTACACAAAAATAGGACGTGGTGGAACTTTTTTACTTGCAGATATTTGAATAACTATATGAATTAGCAACAAAAATAGTAATTTGGTTGTTGTTAGAAAACCACTGTCGACTAGTGTTATTACATTAAAATAGATAATTAAGTTTTATTGATTTGAATTAATTAAAGTAATATCGTTCAGACGTGGTTTTACTCTCACTAACTATCTGAATATAAGATAATCCACAAAATGTATAAATTATTTCTAAGATTTTCTCCTGCTTTTAATTTCTCAAAAATTACATTGAAATTTTAGCCCTCAGAATATGTGAAACTTTACAGCATTTTTTTCTTGAAAAATATATTTTTAACACTTTATATAAAATAGGACTGTACAATATTTGTTTTATATAGAGAGTGTCCCATAAATAATGGGTCACACTCTAGGGGGGATAGTAGACACCTAGACGAGTCAGAATCACATAGGATTTGGGGGTCCCAGACCAAATCCCAGGGAGTTAAAAATGGAGCGACACCCCAAAAAAATTATTGAAAAATTCAATTTGTAGAAGAACTACTATTCGTAAAAATTTAATTATGGTCTCAAAAATTGTGGTTTAATATGATCTTTAAAATTATCTTAAAAGTTTTCAGTTTAAAATTTTTTTATTACAAAAAAATTTAAAAACCACAAAAAATGTGAAAACTCTGCCAAAACTTTATTTTGTATTTCGAAATCCTTTCTTTTGATTTAGTAATCGGAAAGATCATTGCCGAAAACCCTTAATTCCAAAGTGTCACGTAAAAACCATCAATATTAAATGCTTGAGATCCTGTTAAAGCATGGTTTAAGTTCGTTTTTTGCGTCCGCTAACTGCCGTTTTGGAAACGGCCATAAGAAACCAGTTCGCGCACGCAAAAAAACGAACTTTAACAAGATCTCAAGCGTTTAATATTGATGGTTTTTACGTGAAACTTTGGACTTAAGGGTTTACAACTATGATCTTTCAGATAATAAAATAAAAAAAATGATTTCGAAATACAAAATGAGGTTTTGGCAGAATTTTCACATTTTTTTGTGGTTTTTTAACTTTTTTCATAATAAACAAACTTTAAAGTGAAGACTTTTGAGATAATTTTAAATATCATGTTAAACCACAATTTTTGAGACCGTAACTAAATATTTACCAATAGTAGTTCTTCTACAAATTGAATTTTTCAATAATTTTTTTGGGGTGTCGCTCCATTTTTAACTCCCTGGGATTTGGTCTGGGACCCCCAAATCCTATGTGATTCTGACTCGTCTAGGTGTCTACTATCCCCCCTAGAAGTGTGACCCATTATTTATGGGACACCCTGTATGTACTAGCTGATATGCCCGGCCTTGCACGAGTGGAAATATAGCTTCAGGATTTCTTTTTAAAATTTTCAATGTTATTTTTTTATATTATTTATTATTTTACCTTTTACCTTATTTTACCAGATAAAAGGTATTAAAATCACTCCAGTTGTCAAGTCTTTTAATATTTGAACAATTTTTACATTTAACCTCATGATCACCATAAAAAAATCAGAAACAAATCTCCCAAAATTACTTAAAATATGCCCATTTAGAACCCTTGATTAATCATACAGGATCTTAATTAACTTTTCTGTGAAATTATTCAATAACTAATTCCATTTTGCAATTTATGAACATCTATCTCTACTTGAAAGGGCTTTCACATTTTCAATGAGGAAGTTGCATGATTTTTTTTAATTTTTTTAATCGATTCCTCTTGCAAAAATAAGCAACTACCCAAAATTTGAGGCCGATCGAGAAATTTTTCGATTGCCAAAAAAATTAACAAAAATCCCCTTTTTAAAAGCGCGCGAAAACGCCAAGAGTTTGGATGTGACGTCATCTTATACTAAACATTGTTGTAAAGCAATGGAGTTGATGGTATTATTGTTGACGTCATCTTATAGTTTAAACAATAAACGTTTTCAGTCACGTGTTTTTTTCTCGACTTTTAAATTAAAATATTTAATTACCTGTTTATTTTTTTGAAAAACTGACTAGATATTTCATTTTACCATACAAAAAACCATACGGAACACTTGTTTGTTTTTGAAAATCTGACACATGCAACTTCCTTATTGTTTTTGCTTTATTTGTATAGAAGACAAACAAACACGTACACATGGAATTTTATTATATTAGATTATCTAAATTATTCAATAATTTTGTTGCATAAATATGAAGCGGAAGCAATAATAAAGTTGAGTTAGAAGAGGACAAGCTTTCGAATAGGTACTCAAACTTACCAATACATGGCATTGATTGTTTTTATTAAAAATATGTCAAAATGATTTTTGATCACACATTGATTATACACATTGAGTTTAGAATCTTTTCAATTACTGACATGGCATATCCTGTTTTTTTTTCATTTTAAACTTTAAGAGTGTATGAAAAAAACTGTTTCATTTAATCACCCAAGATGTTCATCGACCAAACGATCTGAAGTCGCTTCTGAGAAGATAAAAAAAACCTACCAATCTTACAAAAAACAGAAAAAACCGTAGCAATCAAAAGAAATTGTCTATTATTCCCCATCTCCCTCCACGCGACCGAACGAGCGTTAATTAACAGTTTATCTCTCTCGAGTCTCCTCGTGCATGCAATTAACATGGCACAGGCAATAATCAGGAGGGAAATAATCAGGAAAAAAATAATCAGAAAAGAAATTCATGGGAAAACGATACTACGGATGAGCACTCTAAGCAGTAATCAGAACCTTCGGGCGGACCACCTTTAATGACATGGATCAGAAGCGATTTGTTGCCATCCTCTGGAAGGAAATATTGCTTCGGCTACTGGGCATGAGCGAGTTTTTATTATTTATTTGGTTTTGGCAACGTGACCGTTTCTGAAAACACACAGCTTCAATCATCATCGGCAATTCAGGTGGAGAATTTATTAGGATAGGTGGGAATGTTGCTTAAATTGGGCCGTATATCATTGGAGAGGAGAGTATGCCGTGCTAGCCTATAAATCAGCAGAGGCACTTTGTTTAGTGAGTAGCCTTTGTGCTCCAAGTGAAAAAACATCGTTCATTTTAATGCGTGGAGTGCTTGGGAGTTTACTCTCGTTGATTTGTTTTGTACATGGTTTTGCTAAAGTTGGGAAGTGAAATTAATCTGGAACAGAAGAGCATTGTTATAATTTTTTTGGGGAAACTTTAGTTGTTATGGTTACAAAAGGGGATTTTCAATCGATCAACTTCAAATAATGATAATGAAACTGGAGATGAAAGTTAAGATAGGTTTAGATAGTTCTTCAAAATTTATGACTAGATTAATTGTTCCGCCATAGTTTCTGTCTTTGTTTCTTTTGAGCAAGGATCCTGAAAAATGGGATAAAACTATTAATTCGCCATAAAATTTCAACTATGTATCTAAAACAAATAATTAAGCTTATTCCTAACATAATTATTGACATAACAAGATTGTACCTTAAAGCCTCACAAAAATAAGGCCAAAATATCTTTAATAGGTTAACAATAGAACTTTCTTTTTATGAAAAGTATCCCTTTAGATGCGTTTCTCTATTTATTATAACTTTAAAGTAATAACCATTTAAAATCTTAGGTGAGTTAATGTCAATACACTTTAAAGAAGTATAAGCAATTCAAGCAATAAATTCAAGCAAGTATATAAATTCAAGCAATCTTCTCATAAAGCAGAATTGTTTCTTTATCATATTTTATGGAACCCTACTATTCAACAACTTCATCTTAACTGTCTCCAAAATATTTCATACCGATTGAATTAATTTTACCTTAGAGACACACGCAAATTTAATATTTCCCTCAACAGAAACAGAATATTCCATCAACTGAAACAGTCAACAATCCGACCACGGTTACATTTTTCTCTTCCAGAACAGGACGACACATCAAGCAACATGACTATCACAAAAAAACCTTGGTTTCCCTAGCTGTACCTCTTTTTAAAGAATACCACGCACAATACAAGGTTGGGCCCGCAGTTTACCTCAGGGTGTTAGTCGCCGTACGAAAACTGAAGGTGGCGGGCGAAGCGACTGAAACCTACGTGACTGAACTGAAACCTTAGCAATCACCAGTAACTGGTTACCAAGCCATTGCACGTTTGCACGTCTGTTGCTGAGCCTCCTTCCCCACCGTTTGGGAAGAAAGCACCTGACTTCGTTCGGCAGAAGCTTTTATGTGGAATATTAATGGGCTCAAGGGACTGATTAAGACCTGAGAAGGCCCTAGGCTTGGGGAATTCGACGCCTGTAATTTATTTGTATGCACACATACCTGAATTATTCATTTGTAAAAAATGGATTGATAATGAAACTCTTTGGACGCGATAATTTCAAGGTTAAGCCACCTTGAGAATAGGAAAGGAAACTTGCATTTGCAAGAACTTTTAGATTTTTAGGGTCTAAATTAGGGTTATCCAAAAAATTTGACTAGAATCCCATATGAATGACCGAATAATATTCACTGAGATGTATATGAAAAATACTCAGCGGGACATAAAATTTGAGACAACAGAGTAAACAACACTTTCTGGTACTGCTTGACAGGAATAAAACTAGATTTTTTAATACAGAACTAAAATTAAATTAATAACGTTTAAAATTTTTTTAAAGAATGAAAGAAAAATTCAAAACAAGGACTAAAAATTGTTTTTGAACTGTAAAAATTAATGTACATTAATAGGTTTATACGTCTGGGAATAAATAACCACTGAACATTACATAAATGATTAAAATAAGTAAAAAAAGGCAACGTGCTTTTCATCTTTCACTGACGAGGGGGGTCCAGGCATCCCCGAAACGATCGTCTGAATCGTTTTTTAAGATAAACTTATGTGCATAGTATAAACGTTGCCTTTTTTTACTTATTTTAACCTTATTTGCATAGCAAATTTTTAATCATTACATAAATGGTTTGGACAAAATAAGACAGAATAAAGTTTTTGGAACGAATAAAAGCTTTTGGAAAGGCTTATATTTGAGAAATCATATAAAAATTAACAAATGATGTTGCAAAAATATAAGTGATAAGGAACCACACAATTCTAACTTAGTAGCGCGTTTTTGCGAGCCATTTATAGCTTATGGTTTGAGTTGATAGAATTCAAAAATATCAGTGCAATTCCATCTAAGAAGGGATTAAAACTATCTCATCTCCATACTTGCTTTTTTGACTAAATCACAAGATTATTCAGCCAAATGGTGGTAACAGTCGTAATAGATTCTGAAGCTACTCTTTCGGAACCGAGCGCAAACACTGGTCTTTGTTTTCGAAGTTTACACAATTCAATGCTGTGTACGAGCGAGAAAGTAAATTTGCCAAATCTATTTAAATACTGACTTTTCAAAATGAGTGAAAGAATTCGGTTTTAGATACTAGCTCCGCACACCTTTTGTTTCCAAAGGGAGCCTTCAAAAATTACGTGGTGGATCCTATGGTTTGGTATGGGGTTTAATGACGCTAGGTCCGTGTCAGGACATGCAGCGGGCGATCGTATGAAAGTTGACATTATTATTTTTAAAAAATCCTTGTAGTTTAAAAATCCTTAAATAAAACAATGCTTGAGAAAAATTTAAAAAAAATAATTTTTCTGAATTTTTGTATACTTACATTTATTTGTGAGATGTTAACAAGAAACAAATTTGCAAAACATTTTCACAATTTCAATCTTATAAATTATTATACACAATTTTAAATTATTGCAAACAAACGTTAAATTTGTTCGCTTTCAATCAAAAATAATGATTAAATATGTCATACAAATATTTTCTCAGGTGTGTAATTTTTCTTTTCTCCCAAAGAAAGTTCATTATTACCAAACTTGGAGCGAAGTCTAGATTCTGCTTTAACATCCTACACAAGAAATTAATTTAAAACTTACACTATTCATCAACAGAAAAACTAAAGTTAAAATATATTATTTTTACAGATTGTATGAATTTATTGACACTTAAATCAATGAGGGACTCATAAGCCTGGTCTATACATCAAGGTTAGAAATTATTTTTTTGAATATAGTTGATACTTTACATCAATCCTGAAAATCAATCCATGCATCAACCTATAGAATATTTTAGCATTCCTGTTTGTGTTGCTGCCTACCTGAATACAATATGGTTCTATAAAAGGACTGCACCCTTTCCTCCGGTAACAAGGGACGTAAAAATCCCTTTCTTCAGTGGCTTCCGTTCTCATCTGTAAAAGTAGGAAACGAAGTCATAAAACTTAAAAATAACGCCGCCTTTCCCCATTAAACGAAGACGGAATCCTCGTCTCGAAATCCATACGCGAGAGCTACTGAAAATACTTTCTCGTAATGTACATGCATCAATATGGCGGGGCCTTTGGAATGCGAAACGGTGCGAAAAAAAAAAGATCGTTCCAAAGATCTTTCCGGCACCCGATCGTAAAAAGGTTTATTTTTGAATTCTTGTAAGAAGAGGGACCGGGAGTTATTTCTTGCTCTGTGTGCTATCTGAAAGGATTGGATGTTTGGCCATGTGGAGCTGTCTCAAAGATTGAAATCCATGCATAGCTTTGGGCTATCCGCACGGTTCTGCTGGAATGTTAAAGATTGTATATATCCGCTGTTATGTTGAATTGAAAAGTTTTCTGGAGAATCTTTTATAGCAAGCTGAAACTGAAGCGAATATTTTGTCTTGTAAAGTATTGCAGAGCAATTATATTTCCAAACATGTAAATTAGCTTTGAATTAGATGAATTTAAGAGACTTTATAGAAAAGCCACTATAACTGTTTCAATGTTGAGTTTCTGCTGCATATTTACAAACATGTATCCATTAAGTTCTTCTGTCATTGTTTTCTGTTAAGTTATTCTGTGTTAGTTATGTTCTTCTGTTATAAGTAGTTCTGTTGTTTAAGTTCTTCTGTTCTGTTAGTTTATTGATGTCTATACATTGTAGTTTTTAATTATTTTTCTTTCTCTTTTTATATCCATAGAGGTATGTTTATATCCTATAAATACACTGACTACTCTTATTTCATAGTTATAAGGTAAGTGAAGAGGGGGAAATGATCTTGGTTTTCCCGTGAATGATAATGCTATCAAATTCCAAAATTTAACGTTAATTCTCAAAAAGGTAAGATTTACAGGCTTTCGTTTCTTCAAATAAAATTTCTAGTTAAAATACTTAAATGTGCAATCTCCATTTCCATTTTTAATTTTAAAGGTTTGTATCCTTCAAATTTATTAAATTGTATGTAATCAAAATTATATATGTCGAAATGAAAATATATATTTTATGAAAACTATGAAATTTCTTCACAACAGTCACTGCCATTACAGATACATGCATATACAATATCTGTAATGATAAACTTCACAAACACATGAAATGAAAATTCTAGTTCTAGACGTCTAAATATAAACATTCGTATGTTAGTAGGCTCCATTAAATTTCGCCTCCCTAATTTAACAGTCATTACCATCCAGCAGTGAATTTTGAAGGAAACTGGGCATATGTGAAAACAGATCATGAAACATAATTGGATAATGCTATCAAGATTAAAATCCTTTTATGCATCCACATCAAGAAATCTTGCAAACATAACAATTTCATGCATGAAAGTCCTTCCCTCCAAATCTCCCTTCTTAAAATAAGAGTGAAACTTCAATAACCTCAACAGTAAACAAGTTCTCTTAATCTACGATTAAAAGCCCTATCAAGATAAACCAAATCCACTATTGTTCTGCAATATTACCATCACAGCATACCAGACAGGGCACTAGATGAGTATCTGTTTCATTGTTACCAGCAACGCCTGTTACAAGGTCAGCAGCCTCTTGTGCCGAAAGCTTGCCATTAAAAAAGCGTGACTACAGGTAATGAAGGAGACAATCCAGAGTCACTGAATCTCCAAAGCGTTTAATTGTCAGCTAGTGTGGGTTTGGGGAGGGCGATATTCAGGTAATGGCCATGAGTAGGTTCGTGTTGGGGAGATATTCACTGACAATACGATTAAAAAGCTGTTGAAGAATTTTTCCGGGTGGTTTTCGGAGTGAAATATTCCGTGAGAGGGGAAATTCTCCGTGGAGTGGGGGGGAGGGAATTAAAAGTGGAGAAAGTGAAAGGCGAAATGGTGGCAGTGTGTTTTTGGGAAATAAACTTATTAAGCGGTTTCTTCTGAGTATTTTCCTAAGAATTTCATGAGGGTCGTGAGGGTCTCCAGAATTGAACTAATCATATTAATAAAGATAAAGAATACTTTTTGCATTCTTAATGTGACGTAGACACAACGTATAAAATGCACATAGAATAATCCATCAGATAATTTTCATGGACTTATTACTCCTTTTATTCTGTCTTATATAAGGATCACCTACGCTATGAAATGTTCTTTATTAGTCAAAAACATCGTTATAATTAAACAAGAACGTGATTTTTAGTGGTAATCGTCTATCCCGTTACGCTTACGTTGTTTTTCCAGCATATCAATCAAAACGTAAGGAAAATCCAACTTTCAGGTATTCATCAAGGAAACTCGTTTTTTTGGAGTAGACACGTAGTTTTCAATTAATTTCCATAGAATTTAGAGGGTTTATTTCCCCAGCCAAAAATATTTGTTACAGACAGCTACTTGGATTCGTAGTTTTTTTTTCTTTATAAACATCGGCAAAAATTTCCCCACTTCTTCCAGAATTTTGCACCTCTGGTCTTATTATGCAATGCACTTTGGAAAAAAAAGGGTTTTCCAACTCTTCGTATCAAACACTCTGCAGTTTCAGCTAAATGAATAAATCTAAGAGGCAACTCCCCATTCTTCAACACAATTCTCTCTCCATCTCCACCGAAACGAGACCAACCAAAAGTCTCTCCCCTGCTCCAGTGAGTGAAGGTCACTCCACCCTGGAGGCCGCGGAGAGAACCGCACGTGAGGGGAATGCTGCTGCTGCAGACGACATCCTCTGCCGGGAAAGTGAGCGTGACGGAGAGAGCAGTGAAAGTCCGATTTTTAATTGGGTGTCGCTCGTATTCACGACACGACGGATAGGAATAGTGCTGCTGTTTGGTGTTGGGGAGAAAGGTCGTGGGTATGAGCGCTCGGCCCTTTGTCTCACGAAATGTGTTGCATAGGAACAATGTGGCTATTTATTGATATGAATGGGTGTTTAGAGAAGTAAATTTGAAGTGTAGATAGTGTGGAAAGATTTGAATGTTTATATTAAAAACAATCAATTTGATTAAGTGTAAACTCACAACTCTCAAGCGTCACCACCAACCGTGGACCGGTTTCGTCCTTGTTAGGACTCATCAGCACGGTATAGGAATATACGACTGATACCTATACCGTGCTGATGAGTCCTAACAAGGACGAAACCGGTCCACGGTTGGTGGTGACGCTTGAGAGTTGTGAGTTTACACTTATTGTCCGCTTAACCAGCAATAATTGGTGAAATTCTCCTTTCAATCAATTTGATTAATTTATGATAATGAATAGATACCTTACTTTTTCAAACGTTATTGAAACTGATAGTCAGAGATATTTTAACGTCTCTAAGAGCGTATTTCAAGCATTTAAAATCGGAAATACGCTTAAAAAACTAGCCAGGAGTATTTTCACTCTTTGAAAAATGCACCATCGAAATCAATAAATAATAAAAATTCTATTTTTTCTACTCAAATTCGTAATATTAAATGAATATTTCATTTAGAACCCCAAATTTTCACCCAAATTAGAATGTTTAATGTAAAATAAATAATTTTATTTATGTTTAATATTTTCTATTAATGCTTAACGTATGCTATAATTGTTAAAAACCAAAATAGCGTCCTCATATATTTTTCTATTTCATTTTGCCTATTAAAAAAACTAAGCATTTTTAATAGGAAATGTGTCTCGGTATATGAAGTCATCAAGGAGTATTTTTATTCCTCCAAAAAATAAAATCCTAGGAATCCTACTGCTGATAGTACTACTACTAGATGAGCTCAACTGGAACAACATGTTATACTTTGACCAGGGATTCCGTAAAGAATCATTCGTTCACTTTAGATTTTCATTTCGGAGGAATCATCCAAAGTGAAAAGTGGGAATTGACGTTTCACTCCTTCACTTTTCTATGCAATCGAGTGTTTCACAGAAGTGAATCACTCCGGATGAACAATGAAAGTGAAACAGTGTGAACGCGAGCCTTTATGGTGTTGCATAATAATGGGGAAAGTAAAATATTAAATACAAATGGTGAATTTGGGAAAACACTTCAGTACTTATGTTATTTAAAGATTTTAATGTTAAGGACATCCCACCCAAATTAAAATTATTATTAATCATATAATTTTTTTTACTGAGTTATAATTGAAAAACCACGTGTTTTGATTGCTTTGTAAGTCATTAATTTCCAAAAGTCATTATTTCCATGTTTTTTACCCAAAAAACATGAATTAAGATAAGAACTCTGTTGGCTTGAGAGAATATCCCATAAAGCTTCATATTATTAACTAGAAGACATCAAACTGAGAAGAAATGTTACCTTCAAAAAGAACAATTATTTCTGAAATTAATTCCCAAATAGTACAAACTTTTTAAAAGTGTGTTTTAAATGTTTCTTTCATTTTCACTTACTTGGGTATGTTAATACTATCCAAATTCTAAGGCGTAATTACTTAATCGAAAATTTTAAAAAAATTTCGACGCAGAGACCAAATCAATCCTTTCTTTACCCCTTCATTAGAATTATCTTCATCCAAACCCTATTTCTTTTTGTAACAAGATTTAGATTGTTTCCTTCATGTGTTGAGTGTCATTTTTTAAACATCAATTCACTTTTTAATTATACTTCCAAAGCATTTAAATAGCAAAGCCCTTCAAAACGTTAATTACTTAATACCTTAAACAAAATACATTAAGCGCTTCACGGCTTAAGAATAATCACCCCCTAAAAGCCCTGTATTTAATACCCACGAAGCTGACTTTCTTCGGTAAACAAACCAACTCGGCTGTTAAATCTGTCCTTTGTTGTGTACACTTTGGCAAAAATTAATTATCATTTCATTTTCCTCGGAGAGTCATCTATTTATCATGTAATATCTACTCAATGAAATTTCTGAAAGAAATAATAATGGCTTCTCTCCTAGCCACCAGTTTTTCAGGGCGTGTCTCGGTCATACTAGCACCGCCTGCAAAGTGGTTTATGATCCGTGTGTGGAATCTGAAGCTTGAAAGAATGAATGTGTTAGGGAATTTCGTTATTACGTTAAAGATATTTAAATCAGGAAGAGGGTCATTAGATTATCCACTTTAGAGCCAAATATCTGCAGTGCCGAAGTAAGTCACGCAAGGTGAATGAAAATGTCAAATATATGTTATTTTGTATAAATAAAATGAAGATTTTTTCAGTTTTTAACGTATTTCAATCCAGAAATAATATCTCATTAGTAAAACTCTCATTAATTGCGCAATTTATTAGTGTTTCTGAACTTTTGCTTGTGTTCTATTTCTGTAAAATCGTGAAAATCTCGTCTAACCGGAACTAAAGAAGGAGAACCATAGCATAGGCAGTCTTTTTTTAATGTATCACTTTTTTACACTTTAGACTAGAGCTTTAGAACATTAAAAATAACATTTTCCTAAACTTTTGAATAAAAGTTTAAACTCGAAATACTACTTGATTCATATTAAAATGAAAAAAAAAATAGAGATTATTTTGAGGTAAACACAAAAATATATTTCATTTAAAATGATTTGATACACTGTAAAAAATAATCCTGCTAAAAAACAGAAAATTTCTGGCAGCAAAAGTTGCCAGAAAAAATCTGTAGGTTGAAAAATCCTGTAAACAGAAAAAAGCTGTAACCTACAGGTAAATGCTGTAAAAAGGAACTTTCTGTCAAGTGGGCTAAAGATTTTTCTGTTGCCTCTCAGTAATTTTCTGCTTGTGCGCATGCACTTATTTTAGTAGAGTTTTTTTAATTTTAATTTTAATTGATATCCGGGGATAGAACCAGCGACCTACCGCATGCTAAGCACGCACGCTACCACTGAACCAAAGAAGATTCAGTATAACGTTGCCAATAGCTGTATTGGTTTTCGATGCAGTAAGTTTCTGTTTAAGTACAGATAAGCTAAAAAACTAGGTAAAAGCTGTTATTTTACATAAAATAAATATAAGTGCGGTGGGAATGTTACATGACAGAATATCTCTGTAAACATAAAATCACTGTTATTGAAAATTTCTGTTTTTCTACAGTTTTTTTTTACAGTGTACTCAGAATTCATTTAAATGCTAATTCACAGAAAACACCTTCCTGTAAACCAACCAATACATCAAATACTTTCTGCAGTACATAAACCGTCTAAAGAAACGCAATATATAATTTAAATCCCTAATAACAAACATAGAATTCAAAAATCTCATGTTTATTTACTCGGAAGCATGGAATTAGAAAGTCAAAGCACCCATAACAGAAGAAGAATCGTGGAGATGCGGGGACTTATTGCTCTCAGAAGTAAGACATAACCAGAAAAAGTTACGTTTATGTTAAACAAATTACCGTACATTTGATATTCAAAAGCTAATCCTGCAATTACGAAGCCGAGAATATCTGCATACCAATCCCCAGAGAGGAAAGGATGGGACGCGTTATGCTAAAAAACACCCACCCACGTTCGTATTTTATTTTCATCCAAGCATCTAAATAAACTGGTTATGCATCAGTTTTCGCAGCATGATTACTATGGAGAGCGAACAATTTTATTTTTTTCTTGCAGGATCACCCTGAAGCTAGTGTTGTGCGCACAAATTGAAAGTAAGTGTTCATTTCTTTGTTTCCTGCTGCGTTCTGCATCATTGATGGGCCATATATCACGTCTGGGATTAGTAATGAATGTATCGGGTATCAGGATGGGATTCTTGAAATAAATTTGTTTTCGTGTAACGCAACTTGCAAGGGGAGAAATAATGCATGTTTTTAAGTTGTTTTTTGGGAGCTAGGAGCTTTAAATTGATATGTGATCAATTTCTTGCATAAACCCTCTCATATGGCAGAAAAAGATAAATGCCACATTAGATCCAAGAGGTGGTCACTATACACTGTTAAAAAAACTGTTCAACCTTTCACCACGAACTGGTTCAAATTTAGCTGCAACCAAGGTTTGGTAACTGGTTTCACCAAGTTTTCGGTTTTTTCACTATGGAAAGCATCATGTTTTCGGTATTTTCAATAGTAAAAGCACTGAAAACTTGGTGAAACCTGTTACCAAACTTATGTTGCAACTAAATTTGAACCTGTATGTGGTGAAAGGTTGAACTGTTATTTTTACAAGTGTAGATACAATTTGAAGAACTTTTTAAAAATTATTAAAATTTCTTTACCCGATCCAATTAGGATTTTTGTAGGTAAAATCTAAAAAGATAGGTAAAATCTTCCACTATACCTTGTATAAAAATTATATTGATTTCCCAAAATCCTTTCAATATAACTCTTAAGAATTCCTCTTTTTGGGTAAAAAAAACATTTACCTTGTCCACATTTACCTTGTATAAAAATTATATTGATTTCCCAAAACCCCTTCAATATAACTCTTAAGAATTCTTCTTTTTGGGTAAAAAAAGGAGTTTAATCAAACCCCAATCAATTCAATCTCACCCGAATCTCTAAGACAGAAACGGCTGATTAGAAGAGATAATTTATTTCCACCCCCTTTAAGAATGTTATTCCCATCCAAAATCACCCCTCTCATCGGAACCTTCATGTTTCCCAATCACTTAAGGTAGCTTTTAATTGAAAATAAATTCATTAAAGACTAATGCATTCATAAACTTAATTAAAAGTCACTACTTTTGGGATGATTGGAATTCTGGACCCGTGTTTGCTTTGAGGAACTTCCAGTCATTCTAAAACTAAATTGTTCTTTATTCATGTGATCGTATTCAGCAGTTGTGATGAGCGTTTTAATTAATTAAGCACTGATTGTTTGAATTCTCGCTCAAGTGACGTTGGATAAGGTTACTCTTAATCAGTAACTCTAGAGAAAATTTAATTTTGTAACAATTTAAACACAATCTTTTTTATCTTTTCGAATCTTCAATGGCAAATTTTAAAATAAAGTAAAACACAAAGCTTCAATATTACTCCTGAGTGAATTGGAATTGTACAAGATAAAATGTCTATTTGCATGTTCGTTATCTTTTCAAACGGCCATAACTTTTGTTTGCTTTTATGTTTCGGTGGTATAAGTTCATGAGTGTATAAGATAAAAACTTTCATCAAATCGTTCAATTTGAGTAGCTATTGTTTGGTAAGTCACGAAAATACATTTTCGTGCAATAAACGGTTGCGCTCTGATTTTTATCGATGACATTGCTGTCTTTTTTGGTGTTGAAGGTTCTGAAATTTTATATTCTTAAAACTTACTTAGCTTGGATTTAGGAATAAAACCAGAATGTGTTGGCAAACTCTGAATCTTTATAGTTTATGCTTAAAATTTAGAAATCGGTGTAGAATAAATATACTATGTTGATACCTACGTTTGATCCAATAAATAACACCCCGAAAATGGGGAAATTATTAAAATACTTGAGAAATCTATTTAAGTCGTGAATTTTTTATTGTCTTGTAAAAAATAACAAATTGTTATTAGATGAAGTAATTCGTATTTTTCCAACACAAAACGTAATGGTTTAAATTTAATAATTTGCAATATCGATTAAATTCATTAATAGGTACATTTGGAATGCATTAATAAATCGATTCAGAGAGGAAATGTGACCTTTCAGTATTAGAAAATTTGAAAAAACCATCATCACGCCCAAAGAATTCTGACATTTGTTTTTAAAATTATATATATTGTTTTTTTTATTACGAGCAGTCCAAGTTCAGTTAATTAACTCCATAAAAAGTTCTCCAATTTCGCAAGGCCTTAATTATTTTCTTCCTTATATTAAGCTACTCTATTTGTTTCCATACAACCTTAATTGAATTGAAATTTTGAATGACCGTGTTTTATCTTGACAAGTAATCAAAACTCCAGAGACTAAAGGACTCCTTTCCTAAGTATTTATTTTCTTTTATGTCTGAAATTTGAGATGACAAGGATCATGTTCATTAACTCTAACCTCAATTTGTTATTTTCACGAACAAAAAAGTAGTTGACCATAACATGTGAAAGAGGATAGACATCTTTCATTAACACTGCGCCGGGGAAAACAAGCTTTCCATTGACCTCTCACCTCTTGTCAGCAAAAAGTAGATAATGAAAAACATGAACTTCTCGCTTAAGCATTATTATTTCTATTGAAGATGAGTCCCAAAACAGTAATAGAAGTTGAAGCGTGTAGTAGCATAGAAGCGTATAGTAATAGTAGGAAACTAATTCTAGTCTAGGTGTGAAACAGTAACATTAATAATTTAAATATTATTTATTAATTTATATGTACAAATTTGAAATCCATTGAAAGCTTAGTGTGTAATGAACCTCTTATTTTAATTTAACTATCCGGTAGTATAAAAAAACTATAAATGTATTTTACTATATTTCTTATAATATGTGCTACACTTTTGACTTGAATAATAATATGGAAACATTATTCTTATATGAACGGATAACAGGTTAAAGTGGTGCAATTTATAAGCAGTCATAACAAAATTGTGTTGTTAATGTTGCAATATTTTCTCAACAAACTACTAAAAGAATATAGGGCTAGGTGGAGTAATTGTGAATCAGGGGAAAATGGGAACAAGCCCTATTATCAAAAGTGTAAGGGCTTGGTGGACCTAAAAAGCATGAAACATAAAGGTTATACTATCACTACGAAGCAGGGTTGGCTGGATTGGACCCAATGGGTTTTTTCAAAAAAACCCATGTGAAAAAACCCACATTTTGGACCCATTTTTGGGTTTTTTCAAGAAAAATCAAGATTTTGGCTGTTCCTTCAAAATGTATTGTGTTTTTCAAAGTTTAGGATATTTTTAAAATTTTAATGGGTTTTTTCAAAATGTAAACAAGGTTTTAAAAATGAAATGTTGTTTTATAAAAAATGAAAAAGATTTTTTAAAATTTCAGTGGGTTTTTTCAAGGTTGAATAGCTTTCTTTCAATATTGAATGGGTTTTTTCAAAGTTTAGGGTATTTTTTAAATTTTAGTGGGTTTTTTCAAAACTAAACCAGGTTTCAGTAAATAAGGGTTTTTTACAATTTCAGTGAGTTTTTCAAAGTGTAAAAAGTTTGAAAAAACCCACTTAATTGTGAAAAAACTGACATTATTTTGACAGAACACATTTAACATAGAAAGAACTCACTGAAATTTGAAAAAACCCACTTACTTTCTAGGAGAAAACCACACAATTTTGAAAAAACCCACCATTTTTCCGAAAAAACCCAGTTTTATCTGGGTTTTTTCAGGGTTTTATTGAAAAAACCCGAAAAAACCCAACCCACTTGGGTTTTTTCAAAAAAACCCGGGTTTTTGCCAACCCTGCTACGAAGTGATTAAGAGTATTACCGCATTTTTTTATCACCAGCAAAATATTTTATGAAAAGGATAACATATGGTTTCCAATTTTTCTGATTATCAAAGTTCGAGTGCTTCCTTCAAGAGCTGCTGGTTCCTTTAAATTTCGCTGGTAAGAGTCTTTCATTGTTTATAATTGTTAGTCTTGAGTAAAATTAATAGAATTTCTTTTGATTTTTGCTTAATACTTTTTTTACTATTTTTTGTACGTGTGTTCTCAATTTCCCCTGATATTTTTACCTCAGGAGTAATTTTGAACCGACTTTGCTTGAAATAAATTAACAAAGATCTTTGAAAAACAGTTTAACTAACTTCTTTGCTTTCTTCATCTAATATTCTTTGCTTCTAACATCCTGTATGCAAAAAACTCGTAGAAACAATCAACTCGATAGGGAAAGGAAATTTTTATACTTTGCACTCATAATCCCATCAGTTGGAGTAAATAAGAATATAAATGGAGTAATATATGAAGAACATAGATTGGGGTAATTGGGAACAAGACGCTAGAATTCTCAAAGTGTAAGAGTCGTAAAAGGCATTGAAAGTAATCCTTACTGAGGGCTTGTAATCATTTAATAGACCCAGGGGAAAATTTCAGCCATTCCCAATTTCCCCCTACTTTATGAGGTAACTGGGAATCTATGGGGTAACTGTGAAAGTGAAAAACTAGGCCTTTAAAAAACGCGAAATTCTTATTCGACACTTAGGGAAGTTAAATGAGATCTTAAATAACAAGTGTTTGCAAAGAAAAAGTTTTTAGATGCTTATTCTTAATTACAGTGATAGAATTTAAAGAAGGGATTTTTGTTCCACATTACCCCACTAGCCCTAACTTAATTTAGCTTTTAGAAACACTGAAAATACCAAATTTAATTAATCCCCAGTGTTAAGAAATAGTCTGAGGGTTGTAATAAAGATTTGAATGAATAAGGAGCGTAATTTTATTAGATTTCTATCGAGTATTACATTCATTTTCTATCTACATGAATGTTTCAATCTCTTAGAAAAATGACGACTACATTACAGCTGCCATGTCAATCAATGCCTCTGGAAAAATAAAAAACTACTTGTAAAGTCATTCATATGATGAAATAGTTTTATATTTGAGGCGTTTGCTATCAAAACCAGCTCATTCCATATCTTTCTGAAATCCACTTTTTTTGCATATTTTGAAAGTTTAGAGGGTCCTTCATAACCTGACGAAGGGATATAGCTCAAATCCAGCTCATTCTAACCCAAAATTGGATGAAAAGGGGAAAACTGTGATCTCAACTGTGAAATTTCAGATCATTTGAAAAAGTTCAGTGGATGTCATTTATTCAAAACTCGTAAAGACACAAATATTAACTGGTAAACTGGAAAAAAAACAATTTTACACAACTTAATTGAACAAAAAATTGAAAAAAAAGCATGAAAAATCGTGTTTTTGCATCAAAATGAGCTCATTCCAACCTAGTGAGTGTAATTACGCCCAAGGTAATGAACCTGGAAGGAAAATGAAAAACTAATCAAATTCTAGGCGGTTATACCTACAATTAAAAATTTTAAAAAGAAATTTAGCTTTAGAACTGTGGACGTGAGAAGTTTTTTGCCTCTCCTGTAAAATTTCCAAAATTGGAATGAGCTGGTTTTGATAGCAAACGCCTCACTTATCAACCATAGAAACATGAATAAGAAAGTATCCACGTCGTATATGATTATTAAAATCCCAAATTAATTTTTTTCTAAAATGAAACTCGGCTCGAAGGAGTTTTTATTTGTGATTCTTACTGCTCGGATCCAATTAATACGGAAACATCCCGAACGCTTCGTGCACTACCTGTTAAAGAAAGCTACCGCAGTCGACCTCTTCTGAACTCTCCATCACTTCATAAAGAAGCCGCTTAATTTGTACTTCCCAAAAACTAACAAGGTTTTGCCACAACATTCAAGAAAGTTACGTCCTCGTTTCACGGTATTCTGGGCAGAATGAAGAACAACTTCACGTTTGGAGGGGCATACAATACCGAACACATAAAAAAACATTCCTTCGTTATTTATGACGTGGATATTTTCTCTCCCGATGACAGGCCGTGTCGCTGGCTGAATAACACCGCCAACAGTGTTTCCGATGTTATTTCGAAGGATGTAAAAATTAATTAAAAGACTAATTTATCAATGACAGCGCTGACGCTGTAGCTGCAGCAGTGTTCGTATAGTTGTTTATTTGCACGTTCGTTCCCAGATGAGACGAGATAGTGGAGTAGAAATAGCATTTGACCTAGAACAAATTGGAACAAAAGCAAAACCTGCGGGAAATGGTAGGTCACATGGTCCTAATCAACATACTAAAAATATACATCCGTACTAGTGGGACAAATATGGTTTTTTGGCCGCCATCTTGAAAAAACACCCAAAAATATTTTTCATCATAAAAGGTCGTGTAAGGTTTCAAACTGCGGGGAATTTTGTACTGAAAGAGAATATGATTTTTGTTTTTCTTTAATTTCAATAAAAATAATATTTTTGACCAAAAATGCAATACAAATACAATGGTTAATGGCCCTTCCTTCCGTACTATATTGAGCATAAACGCCCTAAACTTTTTTAAAAACATTATTTTGTGACAAATGGTAGGTGACATGGTCCTAATCAACATTCTAAAAATATACATCCGTACTGGTGGGATAAATATGGTTTATTGGCCGCCATCTTGAAAAACACCCAATAATTTTTTTCATTATAAAAGGTCATGTAAGGTATCAAACTGCGGGAAATTTTGTGCTGAAAGAGAATAGTATTTTTGTTTATCCTTATGTTAAATAAAAAGATATATTTTTTTACCAAAAACTGAAAGCAAATACAATGATTAATGGCCCTTCCTTCATAATGTATGGGGCTTAAGCATCTTAAACTTTTCTAAAAGCTATATTGTGTGAACAATGGTAGATGAAATGGCCCAAATAAACATACTAAAAGTATGTATCATATATCTCTTCCAGTAGGACAGTTACGATTTTTTTGCGGCCATCTTGGAAAACATTAAAATATATTTTTTTCGTTATAAAAGGTAATATATAGGGTATCAAGCTGCAGGAAATCATGTGCTAAAAGAAAATATGACAATTATAAATAGTTAATACACGTTTTTAGTCTAAAAATCCTTTTATTAATATGATTTAGGATTTAAAAATTCTTGGATACATTGAGTATTCTTATAATTTTTACATAATTAACAGGAAGCTATTTTGATGTATGTTTAAGCAAATAATTTTAAGCTTGAAAATTTAACAACAAACATAAATTTAATCTTAAATAAGTATAAAATTAAAAACAAATTATAGATCATTTTCATCTTCATTGATTACGTCTCCTGTATTTGTACAGTTCTTTCCACAGCAATTTTTGCAAACTACCGAGCAAGAAAGTCCATATCGACGGCAAGTACCTACATTTCATAGTGTTACATGGATCAGAAGTTGTCGATTGGCATGCACATTTGATCATTTCCAGAAGTTCTTTTGGTGCTGGACTTCTGTCTGTTAACATTGGCTGAAATTCTCCGTCAATTAACTGCCAACCCCATAGTGTAGGATCAGGGCTTGACATAGAGAGATTCTTCCAAATTAAGCATTGCCAATTTACTCGAAGTAAATGATATTTTGCAGCATTTTGTGTCGGGGGCAAACGTGAAATATCAAATTCTTTTTTAGCTGAAGCTATTTTCCTCATATATTCTTCATAACGAAGAGTATTTAGGTCAATGGTATGTATGTTACCCCCATACAATGACACGATAATTTTGTAGCCCATTTCAAGTAACTCTTCCTTATTAATATTTTCAGTAGATCCAAAATGGGAAGCATATTTGAACAATATTTGGGACTTAATTATATTTTTTAAAGCAGAAGATTTACTTTTTTCCAAATAATGCACTGGTGGTGTCACAACCTGTTAACGCATGGACAAAAGGCAAAGCTTTGCAGGCCTCTTCTCCAATATCACTTTGCATTGCTTGAATGTCGCGAACTTTTTCAGATTGTAGGGCAGACTGCATGAAAATTTTTGAAGACGAATGATAGAGTAATAAGATTAAAACATCGGTGTCATCAGCTACGACTGTGACAGGTTTCTACTGTGCTATATCTAAAGCTTTTTTTACTATCAAAGTATCTGCATCCCCTTCTGCATGAATGACGGAATGACCATTTCTTTGTAAATAACTCCCTAGTATATTAATAAATCTTTGTTTGTTTTGAGAGTTTGAGAGAAACTTATTTTTCTTTACTATTACTGGTGAGTCTTCATCAAAGATAACAGTGGCAGATGACTGCTTTGAGCGCAGTCTGTGCTCCATATCATTTATGTTTTGTTTCTCATACCCGTCAAACACTATGGTCACTTTCCCATACTTTTTGTTGACATACGATAATGTTTTTAAAAAAGTTTAGGGCGTTTATGCTCAATATAGTACGGAAGGAAGGGCCATTAACCATTGTATTTGTATTGCATTTTTGGTCAAAAATATTATTTTTATTAAAATTAAAGAAAAACAAAAATCATATTCTCTTTCAGTACAAAATTCCCCGCAGTTTGATATCTTACACGACCTTTTATGATGAAAAATATTTTTGGGTGTTTTTTCAAGATGGCGGCCAAAAAACCATATTTGTCAAAATAGTACGGATGTATATTTTTAGAATGTTGATTAGGACCATGTCACCTACCATTTGTCACAAAATAATGTTTTTAAAAAAGTTTAGGGCGTTTATGCTCAATATAGTACGGAAGGAAGGGCCATTAACCATTGTATTTGTATTGCATTTTTGGTCAAAAATATTATTTTTATTCAAATTAAAGAAAAAAAATCATATTCTCTTTCAGTACAAAATTCCCCGCAGTTTGATACCTTACACGACCTTTTATGATGAAAAATATTTTTGGGTGTTTTTTCAAGATGGCGGCCAAAAAACCATATTTGTCCCACTAGTACGGATGTATATTTTTAGTATGTTGATTAGGACCATGTGACCTACCATTTCCCGCAGGTTTTGCTTTTGTTCCAATTTGTTCAAGGTCAAGCCCTTTTTTCTGCTAATTCTACTCCACTAAGAAGGGGAAATTAATAGAGAATATATAATAACAAGAGAAGCAACTAATAAAATGGTGGAGTGAAAGTGCTATAAAAAGGGTAATAAATACCGACTGGAATTTTTAATTCTCTTTAGCTATCTCGTTAACTTTTGGCATTTAACTCATCGCCTTCGGGTCACTAGCTTCTTTTTTGTCTTTCGACTGTAGAGGGGTATTGTGCTGGATTTATGAAGTTTAGTATAGTATATGGAGGATCTCCTGGAGAATAGAATTTGCAGCTCTCTTTGGCGGTGAAATAGCCTTGTGACTAAAATATAGGCTACAAGTATATTGATGATTCCAAATGATTTTCAGTTATATTGGAAAACATTTTTAATCATAATAATTTTTTTTCTTTTCCAGGTATGTAGTGTATCAAATAATTTTTGAAGGCATGATACTGAAAATTAAAATAGTTGGAAAGTGCGGTTATGTATGAGGGAAGATTTACCAAGTGAGGTTTATATTAAAACATTTAACTGTTTTTAAGCTTATGTTTATGTAAGGCTAAGATCGCACTAGGTACTTTTGTCACGGCGACAGAGACAAAATTATCACCCTGGCTATTGCAAGGGGCCATTCATTAATTACGTAAGGATGATTTTGGCAATTTTTGACCCCCCCTCCCCCCATGTAAGGGTACGTAAGATTTTTCAAACCCCTCCCCCCTATTCTTACGTAAGATTCCATTATGTTTTTCAAAACAATAAAATGTTAGAAAACTCTCCAGTTGACGTAAATCAAAGATTTTTATTTTTCAACAGAAAAGTAATATTCTTGCTGTCAACTACATATTACTATTATATTACTATCTCTTGATTGGAATAATTGGAATTTGTTTATATTAACTAGGAAAATCTTACGTAAGAATTGGTTTGACCCCCCCACCCCCTCAAGTAAGGGTATGTAGAGATTTTTCCTACCACCCCCTCCCCCTCGGGACCCTTACGTAATTAATGAATATCCCCCAAGAAGCTAGAGAGCGCGCACAGGCGACGAGACACTTGGCCGGTTGCCAAGAGTCATCTCCATAGAAATGCATTGCTTTCGAGTGACCTAGTGTTTATAGTCACCGTGACAAAAGTCTATCGTGCGCGCTTAGCCTGGGTGGATCCAAAGGATCTCGGTTATACCATCAAGGACATATACTTATATTTAGTATAAAAAAAATTCTCTATAAGTTTTTTATCTGCCTGTGTATTTGCAAAGCCGCGAGACATTGGATTTTGAAAAAACAGACTGGATTTTTTTTAAATGTATCAGTTTTTTAAACACGGATTTTTCTTTCGTTTTCAAACTCCTCCCCTCAAGATTACATAATATTTCACGAAATAAAAAATAAATTCTATCAGCTCGAAAATGGCAAACAGAGACAACCCCAGCCAAAGTGCAAGTTCTCCTCCCAAATGGCTAAAAACCTCGGTCTGAAGAAACGACGGTTTTTGTTCAAATACTTTTTGCACGAGGCTGGAGTAAAATACATTTACTTTAAGCATATCCTTTTTATAATCCGTAAAATCATACGATGTACTTTCCATAGCATATTTTGCTTTAGACGGCCACTTTGCTTTTGAAATCGTTTCCTGATAGTTGGTGGAAAAACATGGTAATGGACAATCACAGCGCGGACCTTCTTCAGAACCAGTATGGACCTCTTCCAATGCCTGATCCAAGCAGCATATTTCAGTCATATTATTCAAATTGCAGAGCTTCGCATCTTGTACGGAAGGAAATGTTGGATCTATACAGCCACACTTCTTTAAGCTGTACATCTGTATACAATACCTTATGCACTCTCTTTGACTCAAGCCATCTCTGTAATTCTTGCACTGATCTTTATAAGGACGTCCAAGCCTCTTCATCTTCATTTGACTTAAAGATATGGAGGTCTCGAACCCTGGACTGACCACTGCTCCTCTTTCTTCGGGGTTGGGCTCCTCGCGAGGGTCATGAACTACCACCCGAGCTCCGAATGTGTCCGTTTGTTTTAAATATTCTTCAGTTTCCAATTCAAGAACGAGAGTCAAACCCGAAAAATATCCAGTGTTTGGTGTGGACTTGGATGCATTGCCGTTGTGCTTGTTGAAAGTGTAACAGTTTCCGTATTTCAGATTCTGAAAGAGCTCAAACTGCTCCGAAGAGCAATGCTGTCCGTTGAAGGAGCACTCTTTTATGAAATGGTTTGCTTGAGTGCTTGAAGCTTTCCGTATCTCTTCAGTCCTTCGGGCAAAACTCATCAAAAAACTTAGTAAGAGTGTTTTTTGGGGGTCGAATTTTCCGGAGAGTTTATTGCTGCAAGATTGTAGTCCTCTTCTTTCTGAAGGAGCAATGCTGAAAGAACTATCGACTAGAGATTCTCCAGAAACCCAAGGATCCAAGCATTTATCATACCTTTTCTTCATCCTGTTTAAGTTACATATGGTCACAGCCGGAAACTCCAATTGCTGCCTGAAGTTCATATGAAGATTCACAATAACGTTGTACTCGAGGTATACGACCAGGAACTGGTACATCTTGAAAATGCATCCAATAAGCGTAAAAATAAAGATCCCAATCCATAAAATCTGTCTAAATGGGCTTCCAGAACCCCCAAATTTGGAAACTGCGCAGCTGGTGGACTTTCGAAATAGTTTTTTTGCCACCTCTTTAATTCTAGAGGAATCATTTTTTTCTTCGAGATTGAAATTTTTGACTTTTGGAAGTCGATTAACATTTTTTATAACTTTTTTTGGTTTTGTTTCAAGAAAGCCTTGTTCAATCATACTGCATTTACAGATTTACACTTCACAGAATGACCACACTTTCGGGAATAGTTTCTGGGAACAGTTTTTTCTCTTTGAGATATATTCAATAACATTTATCATCTTTGCCAATGTAGCCAATGACTTTCTTTTCACAGCAACAATATAGGTAGTTTACTATTAATAAATTGGTAAAATTTCTTTGTCATACGTAAAAGATTAAAACGTTCATATTGTCTGCTCAGATTTTAATTCGCTTTCAACAACACTAATAGATTTTATAATTTATTCATCGAACTGTAGAGTTCATTACGAACACGCAAGCAAACCTATGTGTTCGTTCGAGTGGTACAATGACCCCAATGATATATTTTGTTAAATTGGGATTGTCTATTGAAATCCAATAATTATTATGACTTTAGTTGGTTCTTTTCACGCTCAGAGTTTAAAATCCCTTAATCAACTGGATTTAACATCGACAAAATGAAACTTAGTTTTAAACGAAGTGGTGGTTGACTAATGTTAAATTTGATTTTTTTGTGGTGGTTGACAAATTTTAATACTAATGTCCTCTTCTTGTTCCCCTTGATACTAATATAACTCTACGTAGTCGTTTTCTTCTCCGGTGTCGTCCATTTATTTCCCTTTAGCAAGTTTGACGGCCATTAGCCCAGTAATTTTAGGGTTTGGTAGCGGAATAATTTATAATTAGCTAAATTTTTCAGGATAAGCTCTGTATGATGTGTACAACCCAACCTGAAAAGTCCCCTAAGATCTTCCGTCGGCGTCATTCCAAAATGGCGGATCCAAGATGGCCGCCTCGCATTTTTGCCTTTTCCGATATTTTCGCTCATATCTAAGTCAAAAATTAATATTTTTTAGTTCTGTAAAAGGATTTATACTCAGGATAAATGCCGTTTTCGAATAAAAGTTACAGTTTTGCGAAAACATGGGGTGTAGAGGGATTTCATTCATGCCAAACTGCAAAATTTTCATTGTTGTTTGCATGCTTTGCCATATAACTGTACTAATTGAAAAATCGATCGGAAAAATACTATTAATTTTAGTGGTCCCATTATTTAGGATTATTTTGAAAAATAAATTTTTGAAATCCGCAAAAAATTGACAGAGATATTCAATTTTTAGTAGTGTTGTGGTGCGGATGGTATTGGGTAGTATACGTTAGTAGTAGGTTTCGCACTTGATTAATAATTGTTTTTTGGCCATTCTCTTTAATAGCTTAGTTAATACTATTGTAGCGTAAAGTAATCATTATGGTGCATTAAAATTTTCTTACACAAGCATTTAATTATCAAAAAATTCATTAAAATTAATTAGTTCTTTTGGATTTTTTCTATATTTCAGACCCTATAGCTTCCTTTTAAAATGATTGGAATATTCATTCTAGTTTTCTGTACAGAGATATTTCAAAGGATTTTGAAGTGATCAAAAATAACTTAAATGAACGTTTTAGCTTGTACACTGGGACTCCATTATTGTGAACCATCGCATAAAATATTTCAATATCACAAGAGGTTTACTATTATTGATTTTTTAATTTTTTTACAATGAAGCGGAGTTTGACTATATTTTCATGACGCAAAATAAGTATAATTTGAAATAAATGTATCAAATACTATAGATAATTTTAATGTTATAGAGTAAAGGTTTATTCATTGTCATCATCATTGTTTTCGAATTCAGTAGAAGCTGGATTTTTACATGACTCACCAAAGCAAGATGTGCCAAATCTGGAACATTGGAGTCCTGCTTTTCTGCACTGGAATATTGTATCACAATCTCTTGTAGAATTTATTTTGCAGTTGCAAGAGATGAGCTGCAAGGGTTCTTCAGAAGCTGCTGGAAGTGGAAGTGTTGAAGTAACCGGATTCAACTTTCCATCCTTTTTGAACCATCCCCAATCCGTTGGATTCAGGTTGTTCCCCAGCCATTGTTGGAATTGCAGGTAACCTCGAAGTTAATGCTGAGGAGCTGCTGCACTTGTGGGAGAAAGAACTGCTAGATTAAAATTTGAAGATGGAGTTTTTGACACTTCCTTATTGTAGTGAATGTAACGTAATTCCTAGAGAGAATCAACTTTTTCTCGCCCAAAAAGGTATTTCAAAAATAACTCACCGATTTCAATAACTTTTGAGGAGTCAAGTGAAGGACTATTAAACTGTGAAACCATAGAGTGCAAATTTGGATTTTTCTTTATCAATTTGAAAGCTGAAGATTTCCCTTTTCTAAAAATTGCTGAGGTGGAATCGCATCCAGAAGCTGCATGTAGGAAGAGAATTGAATCTTTTATTGAGCCAAGAGTGTTTTGAATTTTAGAGATGTCGTAGCACTTGTGTTCTCTAATAGTTGTTTGAGGACCCAAAAAAAACAGTGACTCTCCTGGGGTACAAGGCCCAATTAGAATAATTCAGAGATCTGTATCGGTCCCTATTACTGTGACTTGTTTGTTTAAGCTTTGACTAGCTTCTATAGCAGAAGAACAGATGAGTATCAGTATCATCCTTTGAAGTTATTCCTTCTGCCTGAAAGTAACTAATGAGCATTCTAATCAGTCTTGATTTGTTCTCGGAGTTGCGCAAAAAATTAGATTGTTTTGTTGTAGCCACCATATTTTCCTCAAAAACTCTATCTTCAAATTTTAATCTAGCAGTTCTTCCTCCAACAAGTGCAGCAGCTTCTCATCATTCATTTCGAGTTTACCTGCAAGTTTAACAATGGCTGGGGAATAACCTGAATCCAACGGATTGTTCAAAAAGGATGGAAAGTTGAATCCAGTTACTTCAACACTTCCAGCAGCTTCTGAAGAACTCCTGCAGTTCAGCTCTTGCAACTGCAAAATAAATTCTACAAGAGATTGTGATACAAGATGCCAGTGCAGAAAACCAGGACTCCAATGTTCCAGATTTGGCACATCTTGCTTTGTCGAGTCATGTAAAAATTCAGCTTCTACTGAATTCGAAAACAATGATGATGACAATGAATAAACCTTTACTCTATAACATTAAAAATCTCTATAGTATTTGATACATTTATTTCAAATTATACTTATTTTGCGTCATGAAAATATAGTCAAACTCCGCTTCATTGTAAAAAAATTAAAAAATCAATAATAGCAAACCTCTTGTGATATTGAAATTTTTTATGCGATGGTTCACAATAATGAAGTCCCAGTGTATAAGCTAAAACGTTCATCATTTAAGTTATTTTTGATCACTTCAAAATCCTTTGAAATATCTCTGTACAGAAAACTAGAATGAATATTTCAATCATTTTAAAAGGAAGCTATATGGTCCGAAATATAGAAAAAATCCAAAAGAACTAATTAATTTGAATGAATTTTTTGATAATTAAATGCTTGTGTAAGAAAATTTTAATGCACTATAATGATTACTTTACGCTACAATGGTATTAACTAAGCTATTAAAGAGAATGGCCAAAAAACAATTATTAATCAAGTGCGAAACCTACTACTAACGTATATACTAACCCAATACCAATCGCACCACAACACTACTAAAAATTTAATATCTCTGTCAATTTTCTGCGGATTTCAAAAATTTATTTTTCAAATAATCCTTAATAATGGGACCACTAAAATTAATAGTATTTTTCCGATCGATTTTTCAATTAGTACAGTTATATGGCAAAGCATGCAAACAACAATGAAAATTTTGCAGTTTGGCATGAATGAAATCCCTCTACACCCCATGTTTTATATTTTTATCGCAAAACTGTAACTTTTATTCGAAAACGGCATCTATCCTGAGTATAAATCCTTTTACAGAACTAAAAAATATTAATTTTTGACTTAGATATGAGCGAAAATATCGGAAAAGGCAAAAATGCTAGGCGGCCATCTTGGATCCGCCATTTTGGAATGACGCCGACGGAGGATCTTTGGGGACTTTTCAGCGTGGGTTGTACACATGATAGAGAGCTTATCCTGAAAAATTCAGCTAATTATAAATTATTCCCCTATCGACCCCTTTTTTCGCCGAAAATTACTGGGCTACATTGCTTCTTACACACGACAAATGCTGATTTAGTAAATAAAAATTAACGGATAATTTTTTAATATCTCATCCAAAAATATGTTTATGTTATTAGTTAAAAAGCTATCTACCAATTTGAAAATTTTTAAACTTCACTATTTAATTTATCAAATCTTTGAAACCTATTTTATTGTTTGGCTTATACTTTAGCATGTTTTATTTTGAAAAGTACGATTTACTCGCAGTTTTAAACTTCTGTAAGTCTTAAGACTCATTTCCGTTCAGTTTTATCTAAAAGTGTGTGTTGTTCTCCATTCTCCTCTAACCTTATTCCAAATCGCCTTTTCCTCACGGGAGCCACAACAGATCGATACATTTATTCGCTACAGTTTGAAATGAAAGACTGTAAATCCCAACAGACTTTTTCCACCCCACCAAAAAGCGCAGAGATCACTTTCATCGCAGAAAAGTGCCCGACGGACACATCGCCTTACGACTTGACCAAAAGAAGTGCGATTGGGAACTCATAAGTGGGCTCTTAAGCTGTCATAGCGGTTCCTCCGGGATTCATACGCGGGAGATTTCCGGATTTTCCCTCGGAAAAAGGGAAAGAATGGAGTTGAATAAAATCAGCCAAGGGGAGGATATTTTTCCCCTTTTATCTGGAATGTTGGGGATTTTGTTGCTGTGCATTGTTATCTTCATCGTTACATATAAATATCCCCTTTGAAGGGAGTTGGTTGGTTGGTTGCGTATCTGATGAGCCGCCGTCGATGTGAGTTTTATGGGCTCGAATTGAGTTGAACCACAATAAGGGGAGATTTTGGGGGGAGATGAAGGGGTGTGGCATTGTGGAGATGGCGGGGTGGGGTGGTGTTGGAAAGGGCAGGGTTCGAATCGAGTGTGGGGAAGTTCTAGATTCTTGGGGGTTCTTAATGTTCTCCCCCTCTCGGGGCTTATTCTTAGCTATGTGGTTAACAGCTTTGCTGAATCACGGATAAAGCAAATGAAACTTAGATTCATGGAGACAGAAAATTATAGTAGTACAACTTGGAAATTATGATGAAAATAGTAATTTTAAACTGATGTGGTTTAGTATATAGTTTTATTTACAAACTACATTTAAAGGAAAATAAGATAAATAACAAATAGTACCTAATATGAAGGGTACAGAATCAAAAATGATAAATAATGATTTCTCTTGAATTTTTAATTGATTTTATATAATTTTGGAAATATTTATATAAATAGACTTTACCTTTTATCAACTTCTCCGTGGTCTATGAATTTATAATGAGAACCTTCCTTATATCCTATAGTGGCTATATTAAATTCATGACTTCTCATTTAAGGATATTTAAATTTGAAGTGTAAGGAAAAGTACAGACTAAGGTTGAATTATTTTTTAAGAGTTATTTTCATTTAAAAAAAGACATTCATGATGTTCCGTATTTTTTATACAATTCTTAACAAATGGATTCGATGTTTAAGCCAACCCTTCTTTGAACATTGTATTGTTTGAAGAATAAATAGTTTTGAAAAGGGTGAACTGCAAAGTTAAAATTCATTTGTGAAGATTCTTTGAAATATCTGTGTTTAATGATAAACGTGTAAAATATCTATAAAATAGATTGTCCATAAACACAAACCAAATTTACTTTACTCATGGGCGGATTTAAGGAGGTGCAATACACTCCCAAATTTTTAGAAATTTCCATTTTTATCCATTATTTTAATCATGTTTCCAAAGCCACCAGGGACAGCTTGCCCCCCCAAGTTTTCCAGTATACATCCCCAAGGTACACCACCTAAATCCGCCCATGACTTTACTACGTGACTTGTAACTTTCCTTAACTAACATTTTTACTACCTATTCCTTCCTGGTTCTTGCTATATGATACGTATGAAATCTATATTCTCTTCCAGAAAACTAAAATCTCCTTCCCATTACCATTTCCACCCCCGAAAACCCTAACAGTCATGCCCCTTAGAGTTAACCCCCTTCTGAAAACCCGTTAATTTTAATAGCACCTTTCAAACAATCGGAGATTCCAAATTAGCGGTATTAATTTTATGACCCGAACTTTTACTCCCTCAAAAAAATCGATTCTCCAAGAGAGCGGAAGACCCATAATAACTTCGCCTGGAAACAAAGCCCCCCAAGAATCTGATTCAGCGAGATAAGGGGAAATTTATGAGCCTTGGGTATCATTTTCTCCTGGAATGGAATTAAGAAAGCGAAGGAGAGGAGCCGAGAGATGATAGTGGAAGAGTAGGGAACATTTCTTTGAAATATAGGCTCTGTCCCATAGTTATACATGAAATACGGGGGAATTGTGCTTAACTGTGCTATTATAATTTAACTTGTTTCGCTGGGTTAGGGCCTGCTCACTCTATGGCAACTCGAGTCGTGGAAGCCATTAAGATTCATAAGGGAGAAAGAAGGGAACTTGATGTGAGACACTTGCGGTTATTTTGTGGACCGCCAAAACGTTTTAAAAATGATTAATATGTATTTTTACACTACAAAAATTAGTTTGACCCGCTTATTAAGTCGCAAATTTCAAAAAAAATCCTGGAGAAACCTCCAGAATCCCCATTTTTAATGTAAAAACTTCTAATAGTATTAAATCAAGCGGGTATAGTATACTCAAATGACATCGTTGTAAAAATGTATATGCTTTTGAATATAACAATTTAAAGTAGTAATAGGAACATGTTTTTCTCCGGACCTCGATGAAAATTTTCAAAATTAGTTGAACTCCAAGTAAAATTATTTGTCGACCCCTGCACTATTACTCTGTTCATTTAGAATAGGCGGCTGAAACAGGATCAAAAACGCTCAATAACGCCTAATAACGCTCATCGCACAACTTCAGTGACCGATTCTTTTACAGAGCATTTTAACTACTTTTGTTCAGGCTGCCTTGTCATTGCACAAGAAAAATTTGTCGACGATAATTAAAATAGTAACTGCTTCTAATACATTACGTCTCCGCCGCCTATTCTAAATGAAGATAGTATAGATGCGAATGGAAATGGAAAGAATACTAACCCTTTAACCCCCCGCTACAGGAGTATCTAGTGTAGGGATGCACACCTTTTTGGGAGGAGGGCCACTCACATTGTTGATTGCGACACGAAGGGCCGCAAGCGAAGTAACAGTATAAAAATAGAGCTAATACAGTAGGCAGGTGTCACCTTTTTATACAATTTTACGTAGAATGGTCATCTTAAGGATCTTAATAAAAGATTGAATTGTCCCTGAACTCTCTTTCTTTCTTTCCACCGTTTAATAAGGATCTTAATGGCTTTCGCGACTCGAATCGCACTAGTGTAGGCAGGCCCTTTCCTTAGCTGCCACGAGATTAAGTTTGAATTGTTGATGGATCTTTTTGCTCCCTGTATGTGGAGGGAGGGTTTCGTTTTCTGATGGGGGTAATTAAGCGTAGGGAAATGGCTTTTGGCGTTCTTTTTTTGGTGGGGATCTTTCATGTTTCTGGAGTGTTTTTGCTAATGAAAAGTGTTTTGCTTATCCTTCTGAAAGACGGCTTTCGGTTTGGTTTTGTTTTAATATTTGAAGAAAATCTCAAGTTTTGTATCTAGAATGTTGTGAGATGCAATTAAAATTCTGTAAATGTTTATTTTGTTCGATAAATCAAGCTTAAGCATTTCTCAGTAGACTGCAGAAGTATTTCCCAGATTTTTAAAGAAAAATCTCAATACTTCATCTAATTCATCTGTAATTTTAATGAAGAAACTGTATTTTTAATGATATCATCGTCAAAATGTTCGCCCAGTCTCAACTAATAAAGTTCAATTTACAACCCCTACAGTATAAAAAAACAGAAATATTAGTAAAAAATGTCTACAACATTTTTCAAAGAGATTTAAAGTTGAATTTATTATTATTAAGCATGAATGTTTTATTTGTTGGCATTTTTTAATTTTTGTATTTCATTCTCAAATTTATTCCCTTTATTTTGTTTAGAATTTTAGACTCGAAAAATGAGAAGAACTTAATCAGCATATCAACTTTAATAGGGTGGGTTGGGGTAAAATGGGTCACTTTTAAGGTACTTTCACATTCTAATTTTTATTTCATCAAAACTATTACTTTTTAAGGATTTCTTTCAATTGGATTTTGACATTACAATCCTTCAGAACATTTTCATCTAATTTTATTAAATATTTTTTAGTTATAAGTTCGTTAAACTTAGCATCAAAATAATGACCTATTTTGCCCCAACGTGGGGTAAAATGCATCTCATTGCTAAAAGATGTCAAAAATATATTTATTGCTTAATAAACATGAAAATAAGAAAAAAGGCAATCGGCTAAGCCTTTTTTATCTGAAAATTTTTTTTTAAATTGTACTTTAATGATATTGTAAACGTCCGAAGTTAATAAACATTGTTCAAATGTAGCAATTAAAATACTTCATTTGGAGAAAAAAATAAACTTGTTTGACAGTTCAATGTATATTTGAAGGAAATAAGTTAAAAACATCGTTTTTACTTAATACAGAAGCCTCCTAACTAGGACCCATTTTACCCCAAGAGCAAAATATTGTTATAAAAGATAAAATATTTTATATTTTTCTAAGCTGATTGGCTTGAAATGTCTCTCAGACTTTCTTTTATGGAAAAATATTACAAAGTTCTGCTGTAATTTATTACAATATATAGATATTTGGAAGTTGGTAAACCCTGTTTTTTTAGGCAACACCATTTACCGCTCAAATAAAATATTTTTTCAGTTCTTAAATTCATGAATCTAAATTTTTGATAGTCGGAAAATATTGCCAACAGATAAAATATTATAATACAAAAAAAATGAGCGAAAATAATTCAATTTAAATTTGATTTATATCGTGTTAATTAAAACTGACCCACCCCAAGACCCACTTTACCCCAACCCACCCTACTAACAATTCATTTTCTTTAAAATGTTAAAAGTAAGTACCGTTTTATTTTTATCAAAACATAAATTCAGTTTATTTATATCAATAAGCAAAAAATTAATAATACTTTCTTTGTACTCGTGTTTAGTCATAGCTGATTTCGTTTATCTTAATGGTCAAACTGTCCTTTCAGAGCTAGACGTTTTGCTTAACATCTTATTTATTTATACTTGATCAAAGAAGGAAGTCTTTCAGACCTGTTATCAAGTTCCAGTTCTATTCTTAATAATAATCCGATATCGGTTCATCTCCTTCCCTAAAGTAGAAGCTTTTATAGATCCAAGTGTTTTGTTTCGTGGGATTGTGTCTGAATGAATTCAATGTCGTTAAATTTGGTTGTTGTTGTTGTCGTGTCCCTGGAGATCGATCAGATGGAGTGGTGCTTTGGAGTTAAATTTGGTTTTTACGCAAATAGTTACTGAAAAAAAAACATACTTTTTTCCATATTTTCGATTACGTACCTAGATTTTGTTAGCCATAATTTGGATCTTGGTTAAACTTAAACCATGTAAGCTATGCGTTTTTGTATTCAATCTTTTAAAAAGGAATAAGACGTAAAATTTAAAATAAATTTTATAAAAACTCGTTACTTTTTTTAAGATTAGAACGGAGGCATTTCTCATAAAATTCAAGATATTAGATTATTCATCTAATTTGCTTTATTTATAATGAGATCTTTGTTTCTGGAAATGAGCTCGTTTTTTCATTCATCCTCTCATTATCATTTTCTCTCTTTCATTATCTTTCCCCATTTCTTTTACTGATTTTCCTCTCCTTCCTCATTCACGTTTTCTCATTCCTCGTAATTCTAGCATTCTCTCTATTTCCATCCTCTGTATATCACATGTACCCTTTTATATCATATTGTCCAGGTGTAATCGCCAGGTTCACCCAACCAATAGATAGTTGGGGTGCAGAACCAAAGGTTTTGAGTTCTGTCCCCTCACTCATCCTCCCATTATTAATTTTGTTATTCATTCTAAGAGCTCCTAGAATGTTCTATCACCCCTTTTATTTCATTTAAGGTACCTGTCGTTGTCAAGTGCGATGTTTTATATGTTATTTATAGGATGAAAATTTGTACTTCGGGCTAAGTTCTCGGCTTTTGCTAAATAAACACGCTGATTTAGTTAGCTCGTTATTCGTGACATTATTGATTTTCTATTGCAAGGAAAGAAGAGGATAACACTGCATTATAGCATTGCTATTGATGTGAAACACTATGTCTAATCTATTCAACATTATTTAATGCTAATACCCCAAACAAACTCCTTAACTCTTAATCTTTGTGCTCGACAATGACCAATTTCCTCTGATGAATCGCATTTGAATAGATCCTCACCAAATCACACCAATCAGCCACCCTAACCCTATCCATAACTCCTATAGCTAATCCAACAACACCCTTGACCTTAATCCAATACCCCACACGCCAGACGAGGAACAAACCTCCATAATGTTACGCGGGACGCAAACCAAAATTAAAGAAGTTTCCGGATGATACGCGCCCCTTACCGAAGCAGCGAGAGCCTTTCCTGCGAGACAGCCTCGTGCATTCGAGATTCTTCGGGCGCCCTCTAGTTGCGGCCGGCCCTACTATATAAGGGTGAAAGGTTGCGATGCGGAGGGACTGGACGAGGAAGCGACTGGAAGAAGACCGGTGTGTGTGAGGGCCGAGAGATAGTGGGCCCCTAGGGTGGTCACAAGTAACATGGGGAAAAAAATTTTTCGACTTTCTTCAGGTCTCACCCCCCTAAAATGTGCCAATAGACTAAAAAATGAGATTGGCCAAGTTTCAGCTCAATCCGATAATATTAACCCGTGCCTCATCGAGGTCAAAGTTCAGAAAAACAGCGATTTTTAACAAAAATTGGTAGTTTTCGCGCCATAAAACTAGAACCGTTTGTCCCAGAAACCCGGTTAAGGTGTCATTTAATAGGTAATTTAATACACTTTAACTTTGATATAGTCAGATTTTATTTACTGAAACGGATAGGGCGCTATTTAGCATTTTCATAGTGAAGGTCCTCGAAAGCGATTTTCCTTGCAAGAACCCTAGAACATTACGAAGTTACAAAAAACTATCTTTCCTGTCTTTCCCTATTCATTTTGGCTCCAATAGATAGTATATGAGTTTTTAGACCCCCTAAGAGAATTCTAGGGTATAATTTCAACCCCCTAGGTTTCGGAAAAAAGAGAAAAATATACTATAATTTTTTATAAATTTTTTTTACTGTTAATGTGTTAAAGTTGGTTCAAATACATTATATTAAAAGTTTAATTAGGTAGAAGTCCAATGATAAAGGGGATTAACCTTTCGTTACAACCCCTATAATCTAACAAGGAAACATTCTCAGGCTGAACTCACAGAATTGGACGAAAATTTTACAGGGGTTAGTATATGACTCAAAACACCTTCTGTAAAAAAATTAGCTGCTGAATTACAGTAGAAAAGCTGTAAAAAATTGTTAAAAATTATCATATTTAACGCCAAATGTAACCCTACTAGGCGAGAAACGCAGAGAGAACGCCAAATGCTAGAATGAACTGGCCGCGTTTTCTCTGAAGCAACTTAAATGAGTGAATAAAAAAAAGTTCATCAAATGCAAAACAGGAATAAAAATTAATTAAAGAAGGAAAATTAAAATAAAGAACGCATGAAGCAATATAAAATTATATGCAAATTAAAAAGAATCCAACATCTATTTAGCATTTAATTTTTAGGATTTATCTGTTTGCTGCATATTTTTTAAAAATGCATTGGGGAAACTATATATTTTATGGCACTGTCTAAATCCACGAAAGTAACAACTCAACTCTAACTAATTTCGCTAATACTTTAGCATGGGTCAACTTTCGTGGATTTAGACACTTCGATATTTATTTTACTGTTACATTTATTTTTGATACAAAAAACGAATTTGATTGCTCCAAACAAAATTGTACAGCCAAAATATTTGCTCGATGTAGCTGGTGCAGAAAATGTTTCTGTTTTTCACATTTCTTCAATGATCCTCATATTTGTAATAACTTTAATCCATGAAGAAATCGAACCCATCATCCCATCTGATTCCATCTGGTAGAAAATTCGCCAAGTCGCCAAGTGGTGTTAACTGAATGTGTTTGGCATCTCAGAACCCAATTTTCAAAGTTAATTTACTCCTTTCCTAATGAAATTCAGCAGCTAATTTTTTCACAATAGGTATTTTTAGCCATCTTCTTATGCCTGTAAAATTTTCGTCCAATTCTGTGAGTTCACCCTGAGAACGTTTCCTTGTAAGCGAAAGAAGCGCGACTGAGAGGTTTTGCTAAAAAATGCTTTAATATCCATCAAAGTGATAAAAAGGTCTAATATACAAATTTTTTCAGCAAAAACCTAGAGAGATGACAATTGGTGATTTATGTATATGAAATTATAATAATAGCACCCTTACCGACTTTAAATTTTAAGAAACCCTATTTCTAACAAAGTTGCTCGTTTTCAGCTAATTAACCTAAAAGTATGATATTAGAAAAATGTATATGAATTGATTTATTTTTAATAAATATACCTCAGGGGTTTCATTTGCCTACCATTCGAAGAAAATTAATTTTTAATAGGTATGAAAAGGTTTCAAAACATATGTTTGATCTATAATCGAATTACTTAATATTTTATTCTTTAGTCACCAATTATATTCACACCTGTGTTGAAGGAGGCAAAAATAGCGCGTAAAATAGGAAATATTCAAAATATTTTCATATATTCAGAAAAAATTATTGTTTCCCATGATAGATATTTGATATAAATTGGAAACAAGATTTCTCTGAAAAATACTATGGTTGAGAAACTTCAACAGTATATCACTTTTAAGCTTTCGCTGGATTACTGTAAGTAACATCTAAGTTATAGTCCTAATCGTAAAAATGGATAAGCTTAGCAGGGGTTGATCCGGATAAAAATTGGGGCCCTTTTGCTGCCCCTTCACAAAAATTCCCCCTTAAAATCTGCTCCTTTACAAAAACAAATTTATAAAAACGCCCCTTTCATGAAATTCAAATTAGCTTAAGTGATAATTTGCAAAGAAAACATTCACATTTTTCATGATTTTCTTGGTTTGTGAGTCAATTTTACTTTTACGCACTCATCTGCTAACTATCACTGCTTCAATTTTTCACAAAAACAATTTCTTTTTCACAAAAAAACATTTAATTTTTCACAAAAAATAATGAAATGGGCCCCAAAATATAAAACCTGGATCTACCCCTGCTTATTTTATAGAAAAACCTTATTGTAATTATCAAACAATTTTGAGACTATTTTTTTGAAAATTACTTTTTTAAAGAAAATTAATTTTCTTTATTCACACTACGCATTTAAGTAGAAATATGAAAACATGTGTGATGTACAGAAAGAAAACTTTTGATGATAATTTATATACTAAATTATGTTATGCATTTAAAAGTGAATTTTCTGGAACGATAGGCAAATGAAAACTGAAGTATATATTACAAATAAGTTGATTTATACATTATTCTAAGATCATACTTTCAGTTTAATTAGCTCGAAGCGAGTAACTTTGGTAAGAAAAGCTTTTTTAAAAATTAGTCCATAAGGGCGCTATTATTATAATTTTAAAACACATATAAATAACCTCAAACATCATTTTTAACACCAAATGATATCTTTCTAGATGTTTTTATGAAAAAATTTGTAATTAAGCTATTTTTATCACTTTAATGGGTATTAATGGGTTTTAGCAAAACCTCTCACAGTCGCGCTTCTTTTGCTTAGATTATAGGGGTTAAAATGAAAGGTTAATCCCCTTTATCATTGATCTTCTACCTAATTAAACTTTTAATAATGTATTTGAACCAACTTTAACAGTCACACACACTAACTTAACACATTAACAGTCAAAAAAATTTGTAAAAAATATATAGTATATTTTTCTCTTTTTCCGAAACCTAGGGGGTTGAAATTATACCCTAGAATTCTCTGAGGGGGTCTAAAAACTCATATACTATCTATTGGAGCCAAAATGAATAGGGAAAGACAGGAAAGATAGTTTTTTGTGACTTCGTAATGTTCTAGGGTTCTTGCAAGGAAATTCGCTTTTGAGGACCATCACTATGAAAATGCTAAATAGCACCCTATTCGTTTGAGTAAATAAAATCTGACTATATCAAAGTTAAAGTGTATTAAATTACCTATTAAATGACACCCTAACCGGGTTTCTGGGACAAACGGTTCTAGTTTTATGGGGCAAAAACTACCAATTTTTGTTAAAAATCGCTGTTTTTCTGAACCTTGACCTCGATGAGGCACGGGTTAATATTATCGGATTGAGCTGAAACTTGGCCAATCTCATTTTTTAGCCTATTGGCACATTTTAAGGGGGTGAGACCTAAGGATTTCAAAAGTTGATTTTTTGTGACCACCCTAGTGGGCCCCCCTCGAGAGAGACTGAAGGCTCGTGGAGTCTTGTGGTGGATTCTTGGTTCGAGCGAAGGTGCGCTCGGAGAGCGATTGAAGACTCGTGCGGAGTCTTGCTTATGTGATTTTGTTGGTGAGTGTCCTAAGCGATTAGGAGACTGTCTTCTAGATCCTCTGTGGAGAGTCCGCGGCAATAGAGTTAGCCTTCTTCGAGACTGAGAAGAGTTAGCCGTCTTCGAGAGTGTTCCAGCGACTGAGTGGAACTGTTTGGAAATCATCGTTTTTGTATCATCGGGAATAGCCTGCGAGTGAAGCTTGCCCTCAACCTGTGAACTGCTGTTCTTCGCGTGTGCTGATTATAGAACTGTGTTTGGACATTATTTAAGGCTATCTTAACAGAACTGTGTTAGGACTGTTCCGGTCATTCTTGGACTGTGTTGTGAGAAACGTGTCTTCCTGACGACTCGAAAGGACTGGTACGATCATCTTGGACTGTGTTACCATTTGTAATTTGTAAATAGTGTAAATAGGACTTTCATTTGTATATAATTTCATCATCATCAAATAAACCCTACCCTATCAAAGTAACCTCGTCTTGTTCTCTTTGACGAAAACGTAACAATAATCAACTCAAAGAAAAAAAAACTTCATTCCATCACGGCACCACACGGGTGGCACGGCACACAAACAGCAAGACAGATCCCAATCCGGCTCGACCGACCGGAAGCCCCATACCCACGCGTCCCGTCTAATTAAAAGACGACACTCGACTAACCCACATAACAACGTTCGTCCGGCCCCTGGGGGGGAGGCAAGAAAAAAACAAAAGGACGCGTGTCGGGAGACAATGGGATCTTCCTCCAACTGTCGCCCCTCCCCGTCTTTTTGCCCCTTCCTCCCTTTGTCGTTCGTGGGGGTATTAGTCCGAGAGGTAATTGGGGGTAATTAGAACTAATTTATTCGGGAATTAGATTAGATATATCGAACGAGGTCGGGAGGAGGAGTGCTACGGGGGCTCAGATGGTGGCTGGAAGGGTGAGGATGGTGATTTTGTGCAGCCTACGGATCGACTGATGGATGGATTATTATTGTTGTGTTTTGTTTGTGAACTAGTTTTTAATTGTGGCCTTGACATCCTTTGTTGGGATGGTTTATTTGGTCTTGAACCTTAAGGTTCCTGCGATTAAAAAGGTAAAGATTAGGATTAAATAGCATCGATGTAATCTAAGTTTAATTTAGCCGTTCTATTATTGTTTCTCTCTGATAAGATGGACAAGGTTTTGATAGCTAGTAGTTATATTTATTAGCATATGTCCAGCCTTGCAAGGGTGGAATGTATTAATTTGCTTTTTAAAGTTCTCTCTTGTTACATGTCTAATTTTGATGTTTTCATTTCACCTAACCCTCCCATTTACAATAGTGGGTCAAGCAGATCTACTCTAGTATCAGAATGAAGGCGTTGTTAGCCATAAAAACTTTATTAATTACGGGTTAATATTTGATTTTCGAACATGGATAACTTTGTCTTGATGTCTTCTTATAGAATGTCTTTTCGAAGTGTGCAGAAAAAAAATTGTCAGTAACATTATTGCACTGGATAATAACTTTTCCTAGAATTTTTTTATCTATTGCGATTTGTGAAAATTTCTGCAGTATAGAAACTTTTCTATGTTTTTTTCGTTGCCATCGTAGTGGTTATAACTCCACTACAGTTAAGACATGCGCAGTAACCAGCAACATAAAATTAAAATTATATTATTGAGCAATCCTGGCATCAGCCTCGATGGCTGAGTGGTATTGTGTCACCCTGAGGCCCCTGGTTCGAATCCTGGGTGCCACTTTTGTTAATTATACTTTTATTTAGCTTTTATTAGCGAAATTCATTAGAGTTTAGCCTACACTAAACATACACGGGAATTTGATAAAAACTTTTCAACAGCATTTTCGTTGCAGACCTGTCTGCTATTTTTTTGAAATTTTTGTATTATATTTACATTAGTATGTTCAAAACTAAAAACCAACAACAACACAGGAAAAGGCTTTGAGACATATTGCATTTCCTATCCGGAATGTTGACACTTTGTCTAATCAGGACTATGAAGCGTTGTAACAACGTCAATGCTAATTACAAAATAAGCTTTTACGTAATTTAAAACGGAACTAAGAGGGAATAGTTAACGTTTATCAAGCATATTATTTCCGTTTAGTAAATGCCGCCCAGGATTCATTTAAATATAAATACTTTAGGCTTAAATCCAACACGACACACTCTTTTCTTAAAACGTCGAGAGGACTACAAGTGTGGTGAACTTAAACATGGAATTTTTAATCCTGTTTCTCTTAGTTACCATCGGAGGTAATATTTAAACTTTTGAAAAACTCTGTTGCACTCCTAAGTTTTGAACCCTTGAATAATTGCTCTCAAAAGTCGCATTTCAGAAATAATTTAAGTGTAACTAACTGAGCCAGTTAATAAAACTAGCTAAAGCTAAAATAGAACCAAGAAACGGCTTTTTAAGTTTATTATTTAGTAAAAAAAGTATAAATTGGAAATGTAACTGAACAATTCAGTCCAAACTCTGCACAGAAATATTTTTGTTACTTTTATTTTTAGAAAAATGGGACTTTATATCCGATGAAAACTTAATCATTTCATTTTATAAGCCGTGCATGCATACGAAGTGAATATGTTTTACATCTTCTTGTGCAAATATTGAAAAATAACCATGTTCACTTTTTCCATAAACTTATTGTAGCGCAAACCGAATGTGGTATATCATACCTTTTTTTATTGCATTTTCTGAAAGACTCTGGGTCGCAGAGATAGGCATAGTTGTGTGGGGCATTTTTTATGTTATTCAAACAAAGAATTTGGCTGTGCAGAAATTTGGTGGACTTGTTAAAATACCCCGTAACATGTACTGCGAGTCTGGGAAAGGAATTTTACAATTGTTTTGTGTCCAATGAAAATTGCATGATATTTTAATTAATAACTAGATAAAAAAGTTGTTGTTAGTGTGGGCATGAAATATCGGCATCAGTGTCACCATTTTCTTTAGCAAAATGAACTGTTTTCACAGAGATAGACTATCATGGTCGACCATGAGTAATATTGCTGGAACATCATTAGTTCGACCTCTAAACCTAATAAAATGTTTGTGAAAAACTCCTGAAACAAGTGTTCAGTGAACCACCCAGATCAAACTTATTTAGTGTTTAGTTGGAGTACTTTTCAGTATAAACTTTTTTATAAATTACGGTTTTCTATCAAAAAATTATAGATTTAATTTCGTATTTGATTTAGTCGTGAAATTAAATCCTACCCTTCTTTTGAAATCAAAATAAAGATCCGCATCGGGATTTTTTAGTTAATCAAGGTACAAGGTGTGTAGTAGGGTGTTGCAATTTTTTTTTATTTCCCAGATGCCCCCCTCCTCAAGTTGTTACAAATACTAAAACATTATTACCTGCAAATTTTCAGGGCTCTAGGAAAATTGTTGACCCCCGCGCCCTTCTAACGTAGTACAAGACTTTCCGCTACTATACAGGGTGGTCCTAAATTCGTGGTACAAACTGGGTAGGGTAGGTAGAGGAGACCTAGACAAGCATATTTCGAGTAGGAATGGGGGGCGCAGTTACACCGTTAAAGAGCTAGGACCAATCTAGTGCGAGATCGTTATAAAAGGACGTTTTGTCGAGGCTCGTTTAACGAAAAAAAAACATAATGAAATGAAAAAACTTATTGCACGATGTACAGCAGTATCCGTACTACTTACACCATAAATTTTATAGAAATTGGACCACTTGCTAAACCGTGGTGTGAGTTTTAAAACGCGCAGTATTAATCTTTTAGCCAAAGAATGGAGTTCCCTTAATGGTATTTAGAAAAATGATGATCGGGGAAAGAATTTTCAATGATCATACATTGATCATTGAAACTGTATGATCATTGAAAATTCCTTCCCCGATCTTCCTTTTTCTAAATACGTACCATTACACTAATTTAAAGGAACTCCATTCTTTGGCTAAAAGATTAATATTGCATGTTTTAAAACTCACCCCACGGTTTAGCAAGTGGTCCAATTTCTATCAAATTTATGATATAAGTAGTACGGATACTGCTGTACCTCATGCAATAAATTTTTTCATTTTATTATGTTTTTTTTTTCGTTAAATGGGCCTCGACAAAACGTCCTTTTGTAACGCTCTCGCACTACATTAGGTCCTAGCTCTTAAACGGTGTAACTGCGCCCCCCCATTCCTACTCGAAATATGCTTGTCTAGGTCTCCTCTACCTACCCTACCCAGTTTGTACCACGAATTTAGGACCACCCTGTACTTTTACCTACTGACATTCAGTATTTTGTTTCTAAATAGGCTCTTCTGGTATGTTTATGAATTCCAAGTATTGCCAAAGCCAATTGTCTGACGAGTTTAAAGAAATAATGAGAAGTTTTCCACCAAATGAGCTTGAGTTGAAGACACTTTGTCCGTAAGTATGAGAAAACATTTTTCCAAACAACAAAATGAAATGGCATATCACCTTCTCGAAGTTCAAAACTATTCTCCTCATTTATGAAGAAATGAGATTTGAGGTACTGTTCTTAACACATGAAGTTCAGATTCATTCATATTTTTCAAAGAAATATTAATGTTTAGAATTTTTATCTAACCCCTAAAAAACTATGAGCATTATGAATAAAGGAGATTAATTTTTACTTTTTTAAAATTTTTATGCGCAAAAAAACTACTTTGAATTTACTTTTGACATCATTATCACAAGTAATTTCTTCTTTCACATAAACAGTACAAACAGTTTGATTTTTATCACACAAGTATTTGATTCTAGAAAAAATCTTTCACAGAGAACTTTTGGAGTTGATGAAATGTTATGAAAATGAATCTCTAAACAAGACTGGTCAAACAATCCAAGAACTTGCAAATTCTAGTTCTGAGGGTGTGGCCCAGAGTGCAAATGTTTTCATCAACTTTTTCGATCTGATTAAAGACGTTTGCAACGAAGAAACCCAATTTCACAATAGTAAGGTTATAGTTATTATATATTATTCCATTATGAGCATTTTAACGGGAAATGCGAAGAGATTTACTAACTGAAGTTGTGCTTTCCGCTGCCATTTCGATCAGATTCCCATGATAGTCATTTCCTCATAAGTAGTTAAAGTCAAAAGAAAAGTGTATTATTTTTTTAGACTTAAAACTGTGATAAAAAAGCATTGTGATAAAATTTTAGTACCCAGTATACCGACATTTCTCAAAAGTATAAATTTAATAAATTAGCTCTAGCTTACTAAAAACTTACTACTAACTTACTTAGGATAGACCCAAAATATAAGAAAAACGTCATTTGTAATCTTTTCAAAATCATCAATATTAATTCCTGAGCTCGCGAGCGCCTTCGCGATTCTGGAAGTCTTCCGAACTCTTCCGCGGGGGCTTCTGAGTGGCTAACACCTCAGCCGCTGTTAGTAAAAATTATTGCTGCATATTGGCATCAAATGTGGGTCCTTGGGGAAGGGTTAGGACCCTTCAAACGCGAATTGCGTAAAAAATAAGAGGACAAAATAGCGTATAGAAACCTCTATAATTTTTAGCTATTTTTGTGTATTTTTAGGGGGTAATTACCCCTTAAACCTATCCATTCGTTAAAAATTTATCATATTTTATTAATTTGAACCTTTCTTGTCCCCAGTGGCGTAGCCAGAAAAAATTTCGGTGGGGGATATTGATATTTCGGGAGGGGATATGGGCGAGTTTTTGTGGTTTTCTATGGTCAAAAAAGGATATTTTATGAGTTTCGGTGGGGATAGATCCCCAAATATCCCCCCTCTGGCTACGCCCCTGCTTGTCCCCTGGGGGGCAATTCGAAGACTAAAACAATGCTTTTTGACTGTGAAAATCGAGTTTAAAGTTATAAAGTCGTCGAAAAACGTAAAAAGGGGGAGGGGCTGTTCCCCGAAAATCCTGAGTCAATTGAGAATTTTAAGGGTGATTTTCGTATTCAGCGACCCAAAATCTATAAGAAATGACTATTTTCATCAAGGAAAAAATTTTGAGGGTCAAATTTGTTGAACAGTGTTATCTGTTAATTTTCCTCTTGAACTCGTTTACCCCACTTGAATTTACAATTCTTTCAGGCAACGCATTCCATCTATCCACTACCCTATTAAAAAAATTTAAATTATTTAAAAACTACATGCGCATTAGCTCACAGCGCATGACGTAAAGGTTGTGCATCTACATTATGTGTCATTTTGTTATGCTGATTTATCTCTCGTTAACACTAGTAAAACGAAAATATGTAAAGTGAGCTTTTCCCTCTGTTCGCTTCAGCATTTTCAATTTTAGTTCTAAATTATTAATCTTTAAATAACTATTTTATTTTTCTAAAAGTACAGAGTCCAAAATAGTTTAGAAATACTTATCAAATTATGGAGACTAAAATTATATTGAAGCTTCATAACAAATGGGTTACATTGCAACCAATAGGTCACATTGCACATCATTGTAATCATTATTAAATGCTTAAATTTAAGCATCGATATTTTTTTCTTTATATGCATGAAGTAAATTGAAATTTCTTTAAGCTGAAAATGAATTTAAAGTTGTCTATTTATACTTTTTAGATTACGTAGAAGTTAGCCAGTGCCTCAAAGATATGCATTTAATGGAAGTCATCAGCAATTGTACCATGGAAGGATATCATCTATTTGATATTTACTCAACTTCATCTTTTGCAGACATTGATGCAGTATTCACACAGTTCATGTGCATGTACGAATTTTATGGAAGTATTTTATTTTACTCATTTTTACATCTTTTGGAAACTTAAGTTGTATTTTAAGACATGGAAGCTTCCATGGTGGGCAATAAGGGTTTATATTTTAATAGATTTAACCACAGTAATCTGCTTTTACGTGTATTAAAACTGAATTCACAATTTATTGTCACTGTGGAACTGGTGGGTGGTGGGAAAATTTTTACTTTCAAAAGATATGTAAAAGTGGGTGGTGGGTATGAAAAGGTTGGCTACTCTTGTAGTAAACGTTAGAGGGGATAGTTAATTAACTACACATGGTTGTAGGAAGTGTCTTCTTAAATTTAATCTTCATAAAATAGAAATAGTAAGTGTTTGAGTCATTAATATTTTAGTTCTATTTGAGATTTTAATTCCTAACATTTTAACGAATTTCATAATTTCTTTTTTATTTCGGAAGCTTATAATAGTATTAGGAATGTACAACTATACTAGTAAAAGAGAGTGTGCGTGCGACTCTCTTCCAGAGTCTACTGTTACATCCATAAATTATAAGTTTTTTTAGGTTTACTTTTACCCGATACGTCGAGTAAAACTGCGTATTTAATAAATTCTTAAATCTCTGGCTTTTAAATTCTCAATTTTATAACCCAAAATCCTTTTTTGTGCTCCTTTTTTTCTCCACTGTGTGTCCAAAATCCTCCTACCCTCCTTTCCCCTAATCAGTATCAAATGTGTAATTTTATCCAACTACTGCTCCAACCAACCTGCTTGTTTTAAATCAACGACTCTTTGTGTCCATATTTTTAGCCCAAAGGCGTATGAATTGGCCTGTAGCATGAAGAAAGTGAAAGAAACCTGCCGAGAAACAGCCAAAGACGTACTTCTTGAAGTGGAGAGAAGGCTTCAGATCCTGAAGGCGTCAAGATGCAGTGAAGAAAATACTATGGTTACTCTCAGAGGGAACTTCGTTGATTTTCTGGAGTCACAAGGAAAATCGCGAGATTACTACTCATCTGCATTTGCGTTGTTCTGAAGAAGAAAGTGAAGATGAGAAAGACTGAGAAAAAATATATTGAATGATTGTTTTGATGTTTCTGTTCATCATAAAGTGTTGATTTAAAATGGATATTTATTGCAGTAGTGGGAGATTATTTCAAAAGATCAGTTATCATTTACGAATGTAAAGAATTAGTTTTAAAGAAATTAAAATAAGGCTGATTCAAAAAAATGCTCTTAGAAGTGGGAAATAATTTTCATAAAAAAAAACTACTTTTTAACATAATTTTTTAAGTCGAAACACTTTCACAAAAAATGAACGTCCTTCCCTAACAAGACACGTTAACATACAGAGTGTTCCAAGGGCGTAGTGTGTGTAGGGGTTAAAAAATTAAGTTGGACACTTATCTGGGAATACCCTGTACAACATAAGAAGTTGATTTACAATTAAAACCGCAATATTGTAAATTTCTCAATTTTATAAAACTTTATTGTTTTTAAATGATTTAAAGAATTTATTAATACATTATATTTTATTACATTTCTAAACAATAGAAACAAGCTTATTAAGTATCATGTTTTTCTAAACAAAATGTCTATATCCACGAAAATTGACCCATGCTAAAGTATGAGCGAAATTCGTTAGAGTTGAGTTGTTACTTTCGAGGAGCTAGACAGGGCCATCATACCTTTTAGTAGCGAAATTTGTTAGAGTTGAGTTGTTACTTACTTTTGTGGACCTAGACAGTGCCTTTTGTAAAACTCATCTGAAATTTTGAAAATATACTTAGTACTGCTCTAAAAAATCTGTATATGTTGCAAGTTTTTGTTTGATGAACTTGTGTTTAACCCAAAAAAATGGCTTCGTAAATTAAAAAAATAAATAAAGCAGTTAATGAAAATCAATGAGTCTTTTCTCAGGAAACAAGTTTCACCCGTAAGCAAAAACAATTCGATCTATAATTTTGTACCTTCCTTTTCCCACAATCTTTTTAAACAAATAACGCAATAAACCCTATACAACGGAAATCGCAATGCAACAGAAGATCCACATTCTAACCTAAATTCCTCTCCTTGATGAATGCAACTTTCCGGGGCACAAAAAAGGACAAGACGTTCCGACAAAATGCGAAAAGAATATTCAATTAACCCAGGAACCCAACTGAGTTAACAATAAAAGAAAACGGGAACACACACAACTATAGGAAAGGACGTTCCTCGTCCCCCACTCGTCCTTCTCTTTCCTTGAAGTTCATTACCAGAGGTTTTTAGCAACAAAATGAGGAAATTCTTCCGCACGTGTAGAAAACATATCATTCATTCCTATAATAGTCTTCAAGCATTCCTTTCTTTCTTCTATTCGTAGCATTTAGTTATCTTCATTATCCACACTTTACGCCAGGGCCGTAACCACACAAACTTTTGTTTCGAGGGTGGTTTTGAATCAACATTTTTTCTCAGGTACCCCGCTATAACCTATATAAGTACTATTATACTTTGAATTTCAGATGACTTACACACAAAATTTTAATTTTGAGGCATAAATTTCATAATTGTGTGAACAGTGTGAATCCCAAGTAAAGTTTGGGATCTTGAGGGTCCATCCTCTGAAAAATGTTGGAATATGCCCCTAAAATCCTAATTTTAACCAGTTTTAACTCATTTTGAAACCATATAGTCCAGGGGTCCCCAACCCTATGCCCGCTGGCACCATGGCCCTCATCGATCGGTCTAGGTGCTCCAGCTGCTTGTGCCCAACGATAAAATATTTCAGTTTTCCATTAAAAATGCTATGCAAAATTTTAATCATTTAGTAATTAATCAGCACTTTAGTGATCATTTATTTTACAAAAGAATATTAATTCTAATTATATTCATAGGTTAAATTAATTTTTAAACTTATAATTTTTATGCATTACATGTAGGGTGTATTATGTCCGCCAACTATAAATTTATCTTAAAAAAATAAATGATGGTGCCCACCATTCAACCGATATTCTGGTATGTGCTCTTGTACAAAAAGGTTGGGTCTAGTCTATATCAAAGAGGGTCACTCAGTGTAAGTCAAACAAATTTCATGGAAAAACCGTAGATATTAATGAGTTTAAAAATTTGAGGGTGGATTGGGGGCCCTCCCCCAAAAAATATTGAAATTTTTACCTTTAAGAGTAGGATTCTTACTCATTGTGAGACCCTTTAGGATACGCCTAAAAAGGACCGCTTCTTGTAAGTCAAATAATTTCAAGGGAGAAGCGGTGTAAAAATTTATGTCAAAATTTTGAGGGGGGAGTGAAACCATACCCCCTCCCTTGGATTCGGCCCTGCCTTACGTTTTGTTACACGAACATTGTTTATTTTCGAACGCTCATCGGTTTGTACCATGTAGGGTGGTCTGTAGTATTATTTTTAGAGCAAATTCTGAAGGGCGTGAGAAAAAAATCGCTTGAGTCACCAAAGGAATGACACAACGTGGGAGAGGGGTGCAGTTTTCTTTCAGTTTTTCTTCCGGTTTTTTGTTTGCGCCATTTCTTTTCTGACACTTGGTGATGAGCGCCCTTCGAAACCTTTCTTTAGCCTGCTGGTATATAACGAAATAAAGCAACATGTACACCAGCATTTCCTCGTCTCCCTCGAGAGGGATTAAGGTCTTTTTTTCTTGCCTTCTCTCTGATGCTGCCTTCAGGAGTTTATAATTTGAGTGTTCCATTATTAGCCTCCTGTAATCTTAAGAACACGAGCGGAGGAATGTGTCATGCTGTAGAGAGAGGGTATCAAGAATCTCGAGTTTCACATCCGTTTCTATTTATCCTTTTTTTCATGTGGGATATAACCTATTTTTATTTGGATTTTATTAAAGATAAGACGGCTTTTTATGATGTTGATGGGGATATGAACTTTTAAATAAACAAGTTAAGCAGATGGCGTAATTACCCTAGTTTTTGTGGTGCTAAAATATGTTCAAGATAATTACCTCGTGTTAAATCTTTTTATGAATCCAGAAAAACTTGATGTTCTTGTGATTGTTTTTTAGCGTTTATTTTGAGTCCTTGTAACTTACGGTTTAGACATCCTTATGTGGGTTGTGTAATATCCTGTTTTATGGTTTGGAGCGGCTTATCTGAAGAGCCCGATTTTTGTCTGAAGAAATAAATAAACCATCACCTCCTATATAGAGAGGTATTGAAAAATCCCCGGAGAAATATAGTGCAAAAGTAAGACATCAGAAACTGAAAATGATCTAAGATTAACACTATGTTAACCTTTCGATTACCTACTTACATTTTTTGCATTATTTGCATAGATTCTTTTGAGGATAAGTAACAACAACATTTTTGCAGTTCAATGCATTGCGCCCTCCCCAAAAATTTGCACAAATTGATGTTTGTTTCTACAAATTACCCTTTACTAATCCTGAAAAAGAGTAAAACGCATAAAGACCTATCATCATTAGAAAACAAACACAAACTAATACGATTCACAGACCAAAAACAGAAAAGTAGCACTCTTTTGTGCAATAAACTAAAATATTGTTTGAAATTAATTTCCAGGTGGAGAAACAGAAGTTTAAAATGGCAGTTTGACATCGTAAAACAAAAACTTGCCATTATAACCGGAATTTTAGGGAACATCATCCTATGACGTGCAGGTAATTCCAGATTTATAATTTCTTCTTTTATATGTAAACTGCTGGGAAAACCCCATGGAGTGAGAAAATAGGATATTTTCCCATTACGCTTTTCGAAACTAAGACTCATCCCTCCGGTAATGCATGTTATTACCCCAAACTTAAAATTGAAAAGGGGTAATAAAAGTCGCCTACTTCCTCTAAACTAGTTAAACGACCTGGATAACTAAAATTAAAGTAAATATTACGCATCAAGGAGTCACAAAAGAGGAGAAAATGAGGGTTTCGCTAGAGAACGGATCTTCCCCTTTTCTCCAACGCCAGAATTTTAGAGATTTATTCAAATCCCTCGGCAACTCGGGCAATTTCGGAAGGGAAAGCAGGTCGTTTCTATTCACGCTTCCAACTAACCCTTCTTGTTAAAGAAACAGGTAAAAGAGGAAAAATTTTTCGACCCATTATGTTGTTACACACAGATCGTGAGTGTCCGTTCAAGTCAATGGCGTATTTCATCATTAGCTCTGTTCGATAATAACTCTTCATTGATGGCCGAAGCAGTCCGTCAAACTGCTTTTGTTGACCCCGGAGTGTCTAATGGAGAAGTTGCGGTTTCTGACAGAGGCTGGAGATCACCGCATTTGACTGTTATTTAAGATGTTAAAATGGGTTTTAACTCAATCCCTCTATTAATATTTGAATGGATGAATTATATTTTACAACCTTTTTATTAGGTCGCTTTCAATCTTGTCTGTCTGTCTGTTCGGGTGGAATTTAGTAAGCAATTTTTTTCATATATTTTTTCAAGGAAAAATAACTTGTTAAAGTTCTATTTTCGGGAAAGAATAACAGTATAAGTTTTTGTGTGGAGGAAGTTCATATTGATCACAAATGTTAGTTAAAACTGTTAGCAAACAACGTAATAAGTGGAATACACTTCAACTATAAAAATCAAGAATGCATTAGTTACATCAGTGATTTTTAAACTGTGAACAGTGTGACCTTCAGTAAGGCAGTGCATAACTATTGTAAATATCATTTTGAGAACCTTTTGGGTTCAAAGGGAGGACTTTTCCAGACTAAATATTTCCAGACCTTTATCTTTTGACAAAAAATGTCAAAATGTTAGAGATTTTCTTAAAAGTATCAAGCAAGATGTTGAACCGCTGGGAGGTATGGGGGTCCTCCCCATGGAAAAATTTTGAAATTAGACTTGTAGAAGTAGGGTGTTATCTAATTTTGAGAACCTTTTTGGGCCCAAGGGGGGGCACTATCCAGAGTGCCCCCCTTGTATCCGTGCCTGGTTGGATTCAGGACACCGAGGAAAAATATCTTCCATTTCATTCAAAAAAATTCTCAATTTTATTCACTCAAAGCTGCATTTATCAGCTACAACCTCTGAACCGCAACAGCCGATGACCGCTATCGTCGCAGCCATGATGAACACAGGGCATCATTATCGCCTCTCTCAGCGCTCTCAGCCGCAGAGATTGACAGGCCGGCCGCTCTCCGATCACCTGGATAACAGGCCGGCAGGGTGACCTCGGGGCCCGCAGGGTCAAGCGCCTGTCAACGGCTCTACCTGTTTGGAAGGTGCGCAGGAAAGTTTATTGTTCCTGGCTGAGACTGTTTGCAGTGGCTTTCTGGGGGGCATGGCATGATAGGACGAGATAAAATCAAAGGGTTTCTTGGAAGGTTCAAAAAAGTGGATATGGAGGATGAGGGGGTCATCAACAAAACAAATTTGAAATACACTTCCTTCTCACGTTCACTGCTATATATGAAATTTTTAATTATAGTTACTCAATTACTCAAATCTTGTGCAATGTCTCTGTCATTGTCTGTCATTGCAATTCGTCACCTTAGAATCAAAAACTACTATCTCTGAAAAATCACGCAGCTTAGTCGTTCAGTTCTGATCGTGTTACTGGCGGTTTTGGCATTGTTAAAGGGTTGCTGCAAGGCATTTTTAACCCATTCAGTCCGCTCCAAATTTTCTCTAGGATTCAATAATGGCAGATTTCCATGCGGTCGGCAAGAGAGGCCAGTGCGTCGGCGGCGGGGGATTTTTTCCTGCGAGTCGCCAACTTCAGTGAACGCGTTTGCCGCGTCTGATTGCGTTCGTCCGTGCGATTCTACTTGGGCGGCGATTCCGGCGCGATTGGTTTTGGTTTTTGTATACAGCTGAAGTGGTCGAAAGTATCGCACGCAATTTAATTAAGTTTTCAAAACCAAATGAGATAGAAATTTAATTTTTTTTGACTAAACAAAATAATATTAAGCTGGAATGTTTTAAATTTTCATTTTCAGCTGATGAGGAAAATACAATGCTTGTTTAGATAAGATAGTCAATTAAAAACTAAAATATCTGCTAATTTTGTTAATAAACGATTTCATAGTATTTTTCTCTCCAAAATTATTTTTTAAGGAAATAGTTTTACATTGGGCACATAATCATAATCTGGTGTGATTATTAATTTATATGCTGCCTTGCCTTTATACATTTTTTACTTGTTCATTATTAATACTATAATCACTCAAATTCCATATTTTCAAAATTTGGTTATAAAATTGTATAATCTAGGTATCTCACAATCTTCCTAGTTCTTTCTTTCATTATATCCATTCATAAAAATTTCTAATTCCAGAATTGATTTGGGGAGGTTTTGTCTACTAATTTGAGTTGCTGAAAGTTAAAACATTTTGTCTGGATTACTAAGTTTAGCAAAATGATTCCTTCACTTACTGTCACTTTTATTAAATTTGGGGATGCTAGGGCTAAAAACTAAGCCTACTCCCCACAATTGAAAGAAATCTCAGCTGAAAAATGTGTAGAGTTTTTAATTTTACTCTTAAATTTAATTGCTAGCTTCAGTTACTTCCTATTTTTTATTAGAATATGAATACCTGAATTATTATATTAACATTTTGAAAAAAAAAGCTGTGAAACGATATTTACTCATTGAGTTAGAACTTTTTTTATTATATACCATGCTAATATTTACAAAGAAAACAATTCAATAGGAACCCTTAAAGCAATTTACTACAAATATTATAAATGATTAAATATGTATTCAGAAAATAAGATTTTTTAAAATTTAATATTTGCCAGTTTATATATACAGTAAAGCACCGTTTATAAGTCTCTCATTTATACGTCGTTTTCGCTAAGTCCCAATTCATTCAAATAATCAAAATTGTTTTCAATTATACGTCTTTTCATTTATGCTCCGGTTTACGTTGGTCTCTTGAAAGACGTATAAACGGTGCTTTACTGTATCTGCTTTTTAAAAATCTATACAAAATATTCATTCATTCATTAAAAATATTCATTATTTTATTGTTTAAATAAAAAAGTGTGCTGTGCTAAAAGAAGGAAACAATATAAACAGAAGTGCACTCAAGAATTTTATTAATTACATATAATCAAATTACATTGAAATGGTAACTCTCATATATTCATAAATTATAGTTCATTAAATATTATGAGAAAGCATAGGTAAACTAATTTTAGCATTATAAATACTTAGTAAGAGTTACAAATGACAAAAAAACATTTCACTTGCATCAAGTATATGAATAAGAACTTATTTATATTTTTTGTAAACACAGAAGTTTAACTGAATAAGCTAATATAAATTCTCTTATTAACCTTAAATTTGCAGTTTAAAATTTACTTAAGTATGAAAATGGTAAATTGAGTCTATGTACACATGTTTCATGTAGTCAATGTACAGGACCAAGTACTCCCAAAAACAATTGCAGCATAACCAAGAAATGTCATCTGATAGAATAGATAGAGCTGCTAATGCAATAGGTCCTGAAAAATAAATAATAAAAATTAGAAATATCAAATAACCCTAAAAAATAAATAAAAAAAGAACTTGTTGAAACCAATCTGAGTTTAACAAGGAATGCATGTTGTAAGATGCACACAAGTCTTTAACCAACAAGCCCATTGAAAAAAACCCCTAATTTTTTTATTATTTATTATATAATTTAAATTGACAACAAAAAATGCAAGCACAACAAAAGAAAGTTACACCTGATTTTTAAGAGTCAAAATTGCAAAAACTTATACAGAAACCCTCAGAACCCTTTTTAATAATGAATGAAACTAATAATAATTTACAAAACAAATGAATTCACTAGTTTATGAATATCTAAAAAGTGGGAGCTGAAATGTAAAAGGCGTATTTCTTTTTAGTTAAATAAATCAGGCATTTATAAATCCTTCTGGGGAGGAATCCCAAATTCCCTACTCATCCCTGTAAACATTCAATCCTATGCTGACAATCTCTTTAAACTATATCAACATTTTTTATAGGTAATTTTACTTTTTAAATAGTGCAGAGGTGATGTGAAATGGTTTTAATGCTAATAATTAAAAACAGATTTGTGGAAAGTTAAGAAAATTAAATTAAGGAGATTGTGTACTCAAATTATATAAATGCAAAAATGTGTTTCTGAAGATAAGAATTTAAAAGTAGTAATATTTTTTCTTTAGACCAGAATAAGAATTTTCAAAATTATTTGTAACCCAGGTAACATTACTTGCCAAACCTTAGTCTCTCTATAGAGATTGTCGCAATATGATACAAGACATAACTGACAATTTGGCCATTTCGAGTTATACATCAATCTATATAGAAATTTTGACCCTGGATCACCTGACACAAACGGTTTTGCGAAAAAAGACTCAAATTGCTGCAATCGTCAATTTTGTCGTTACAGCATAACTGCAATTGTAAGGCAAAATGACAAAATTGCAGGAGGACTATCATTGACATATTAGCCAGGTATAAATTTAGATAATTGGGCTTAGTAAGCTATGATAAATAACATCACCACAGCACAAACAAACAATATTTGAAAAGCTAAATGCAGCCACTGCTAGTCATGATATTTTAATAATTGATTTTCCCCGATTTCAAATACTGCATGGCACTTGTTCCCAGTGAAATTAAGAAATACCAGATAATTTAATGTATTAATTACTCATATTAGCCAGGTACAAGAGCCTAATTTTTTTTAAATAAATCACCAAAAGAACAGCAATATTTGGTTCAATTCCGTTAAAGGTTAAACTATCACCATGTTTTTATGAACACCAAATATTCAAATATCAACAAATTTTTCAGATTATTATATTGATAAACTGAACAGTTATTGATCTAACTAAACATTTTAATCTATAAGTTTGAAATTATTAAGCAATATTTCTACCTAATGGTCAGTGGCGTAGCCAGAAAAAAATTTCGGAGGGGGATGTTGATATTTCGGGAGGGGATATGGGGTATTTTTAGTGGTTTTCTCTGGTCAAAGAGGAAATTTCCTGAGTTTCGGGGGGGATTATATCCCCTAATCCCCCTGCTATTGGTGACCAAAAGAGCATAGTGGTATTTAGCGGGACCTTTAACGGAATTGAAGCCAATATTTAAAAAAATTAATCAAAACACTTAACTGTGTTGCTTTTAACAATATTATTTTGTTATACATGTATGATGTTGGGTGCTTTATGATTAGCCGGCCACTAAACTTGCCAATAGGCCGATATTTTAACTCATTACACAAAGTAAAAATCAATAACACTACAAAATTAGATATTATGTGTTAACATTTTGTTAGTTTTTTATCATCCACCTACCCTTAGCTGGCACTAGGGATTGTTTCCCGGGATCCCGTAGAATTTTCAGGCCGGGACACGTCCCGGGATTTATTAGTCCGTCCCGGGATTCCCTCAAAATTTTAAATTCCTTTAACGCTGTTACAAACGCTGGGAAATCATTCCTGATGGCATGAACAAATATTTATTTTCCTTGGAAGAAACTTAAAAATTAGTGGAAGTGAGGTGGTTTTAGTCAATCATCTGCTGAATTAAATTATCTCCCACTCATAGAACTTCACAGCTAAAAAGCAATAAACAAGGAACTTGCGGATTTGTATAATACATACAATAATGCTCGCATTTCGGCATAAATGGCGAAAAAAAAACTTGGGCTACTCATCAACGAATTTAATTCTTTAGTAGGCTGTTAGTGATAAGAGATTCAAATCGTAATAACTCCCAGCACGAGGTCATTTTCAAACGCAAAGCATTGATAGTATAATCCTAACAGATATGTAAGAAACTCATAATCTTTATTTATGGGATGAATAATTATTTATGAGGATAGTTTGAACATTTGAACCTGATTTCCGAGCAGTACTCGTGATCTCAATAAGTCGTCAGCTTTTAAAGAGATTATACGTTTTAAAGACCAGGCAGAGAATATTCTGATTTTGTATCATGGCAGAAAAAGCCAGTGAATTTGCAGGGGAGCACTTCATAAAAATACTGAACTCTTAAGCAAAATGCGTTAAGTGTTCTTTAATAATTAAGTGCAAAGGTGGTTCCACGAGTGGTTTGCTCCGACATTTAAAAAACATACATTCCATTGAGAAGCCGAGCCTTGCAATTCACATCTATAAAGGGAATTCAAAAGCATTCATAGGGTAAGTCCCCTTTTAACTTGAGTATTTTTAAAACATTTTTAAAATATTAAGTTCCTGTCATTTCATAAGGTTTTATGGGATATACATATGTGTGTACTGTTATAATGAGTGAATATAGAATTGCAAAAAAAATATTTTAATAACGTTTAATAAATTTTAAAGCCTAGAACTGAAAAATTATTGCATTAAAAAAATAATAATTTTTTCCCATAATTTTTTTCTAATTTCATCTTTATGCAAGTTTTGATTTAACAGCCTAAAAATATTTTTTTCCTTGAAATTCTGGCATTAATTAAATTTTCGGGATTTCCGGGATGATGTCGAATTTTGTCCCGAAATCCCGGGATGACCAAAATGCCCTAAAACGACAATCCCTAGCTGGCACCCGGCTAATCATAAAGTACTAAAATGTAGTTGATGGAGTTATATATATAGATTGGCGAGACATGTTCAAAGTCAAGTAATTGAAAAGGTACAATTCTATTATTAACAGGCTGGCTAAATACTGTCAAGCTCTTTTGGCACACACAAATTTAGATTAAGATGTTTGGTTATGCTAATTACTATTCAATTGGTAAATTTTAAGAATCCGGGCCCTGGCGACTTGCAAAATGCTTTCTTGACAATGCTTGCCAAGCACTTCGCGGAACGAACATCGTATTAGAATTCAGGGTTGCATCGTGAAGTTGGAAGAACCATTTCTCATCTAACTTTTGCTAAGGCCCGGATTGTTAAAATTAACCATTCAATTATTTCAAAAATAACCAAAAAAATTGTCGATATTTAAATTTATGGTGTTCAAAAGAGCTTAATGGTATTTAGCTGGATCGTTAACCTAATTGAACCAGTGATTGAGGTTGTATTATACCAATGTGTGTATAGGAATGAAAAAACCATAAGTACTACTTACGTTCATATCAGCTGGTGCAGTGCAATCGTTGTTTACGTCTCAGTGGAGTAACCGACCGGTTTTTGTTTATAACTCGTGAAGTCTTCACCGTCCGCTGCAGATGTCATGTGGCTAACATTCCAGACATCTGCAATGAAAATTTACTTAATATTAGAATAGCACAAAAACATGTAAACCTATAAGAACTCTTAGTTATATCTTAACTCTGTGTGTGTTTATATTAGTTTAGTATGGAAAGATTTGGAGCCTAGCATTAAGTATACTTGATTGCCTTGATACAACTAAAACACTACAAGGAATTAAAATCAACAACTTGAGTCTGAAAAAGAAGTTCCTTAAACCTTACTGAGGACACAAAACTTTAAAGTAATAATGAAACTTTAAACTTTTGTTTTCAACATTAGAAAGTTTATGTTTATATGACTAATCAATAATTTCGAAACGAGAAAAACCATATCAAATCAAAATCTAACAAGAAGTAAAGGCAACAAATATTAAAGTTGTTTTATTTAACAAACCGCGAATTTTAACATAAAATAGCTAACGTAGTAATCAATTTTGAACTCATTTTTACCATCGAAAGTTTACATGCGTAATCAAAAATCTAAGACCAGTATTAAGCATCTTTAAACAAAAACTAATAAAAATAGAAGTAAGAAGGTAAAGATAATATGAATTTTACACTAATTTTATTAAATTTCACTTACTTCAGGTTTGTTTTGATCAGCGAATATCCGTCGGGCCGGCAGCTCGGGAAGATCGTGTCACGTGACCACTTTGCGGCGAGAGCGTCTTTCCGCCGGGAAAGATTCGAGGCTTTTGATTGGTTCTAACGTACAGCACGAAAAATAGGAAAGAAAACCGCAGCTTTTGCCGTATTTGCCTCTCTTGCCGACCGCATGGAAATCCACCATAATGGCAGATTTCCATGCGGTCGGCAAGAGAGGCCAGTGCGTCGGCGGCGGGGGATTTTTTCCTGCGAGTCGCCAACTTCAGTGAACGCGTTTGCCGCGTCTGATTGCGTTCGTCCGTGCGATTCTACTTGGGCGGCGATTCCGGCGCGATTGGTTTTGGTTTTTGTATACAGCTGAAGTGGTCGAAAGTATCGCACGCAATTTAATTAAGTTTTCAAAACCAAATGAGATAGAAATTTAATTTTTTTTGACTAAACAAAATAATATTAAGCTGGAATGTTTTAAATTTTCATTTTCAGCTGATGAGGAAAATACAATGCTTGTTTAGATAAGATAGGATAGTCAATTAAAAACTAAAATATCTGCTAATTTTGTTAATAAACGATTTCATAGTATTTTTCTCTCCAAAATTATTTTTTAAGGAAATAGTTTTACATTGGGCACATAATCATAATCTGGTGTGATTATTAATTTATATGCTGCCTTGCCTTTATACATTTTTTACTTGTTCATTATTAATACTATAATCACTCAAATTCCATATTTTCAAAATTTGGTTATAAAATTGTATAATCTAGGTATCTCACAATCTTCCTAGTTTTTTCTTTCATTATATCCATTCATAAAAATTTCTAATTCCAGAATTGATTTGGGGAGGTTTTGTCTACTAATTTGAGTTGCTGAAAGTTAAAACATTTTGTCTGGATTACTAAGTTTAGCAAAATGATTCATTCACTTACTGTCACTTTTATTAAATTTGGGGATGCTAGGGCTAAAAACTAAGCCTACTCCCCACAATTGAAAGAAATCTCAGCTGAAAAATGTGTAGAGTTTTTAATTTTACTCTTAAATTTAATTGCTAGCTTCAGTTACTTCCTATTTTTTATTAGAATATGAATACCTGAATTATTATATTAACATTTTGAAAAAAAAAGCTGTGAAACGATATTTACTCATTGAGTTAGAACTTTTTTTATTATATACCATGCTAATATTTACAAAGAAAACAATTCAATAGGAACCCTTAAAGCAATTTACTACAAATATTATAAATGATTAAATATGTATTCAGAAAATAAGATTTTTTAAAATTTAATATTTGCCAGTTTATATATACAGTAAAGCACCGTTTATAAGTCTCTCATTTATACGTCATTTTCGCTAAGTCCCAATTCATTCAAATAATCAAAATTGTTTTCAATTATACGTCTTTTCATTTATGCTCCGGTTTACGTTGGTCTCTTGAAAGACGTATAAACGGTGCTTTACTGTATCTGCTTTTTAAAAATCTATACAAAATATTCATTCATTCATTAAAAATATTCATTATTTTATTGTTTAAATAAAAAAGTGTGCTGTGCTAAAAGAAGGAAACAATATAAACAGAAGTGCACTCAAGAATTTTATTAATTACATATAATCAAATTACATTGAAATGGTAACTCTCATATATTCATAAATTATAGTTCATTAAATATTATGAGAAAGCATAGGTAAACTAATTTTAGCATTATAAATACTTAGTAAGAGTTACAAATGACAAAAAAACATTTCACTTGCATCAAGTATATGAATAAGAACTTATTTATATTTTTTTGTAAACACAGAAGTTTAACTGAATAAGCTAATATAAATTCTCTTATTAACCTTAAATTTGCAGTTTAAAATTTACTTAAGTATGAAAATGGTAAATTGAGTCTATGTACACATGTTTCATGTAGTCAATGTACAGGACCAAGTACTCCCAAAAACAATTGCAGCATAACCAAGAAATGTCATCTGATAGAATAGATATAGCTGCTAATGCAATAGGTCCTGAAAAATAAATAATAAAAATTAGAAATATCAAATAACCCTAAAAAATAAATAAAAAAAGAACTTGTTGAAACCAATCTGAGTTTAACAAGGAATGCATGTTGTAAGATGCACACAAGTCTTTAACCAACAAGCCCATTGAAAAAAACCCCTATTTTTTTTATTATTTATTATATAATTTAAATTGACAACAAAAAGTGCAAGCACAACAAAAGAAAGTTACACCTGATTTTTAAGAGTCAAAATTGCAAAAACTTATACAGAAACCCTCAGAACCCTTTTTAATAATGAATGAAACTAATAATAATTTACAAAACAAATGAATTCACTAGTTTATGAATATCTAAAAAGTGGGAGCTGAAATGTAAAAGGCGTATTTCTTTTTAGTTAAATAAATCAGGCATTTATAAATCCTTCTGGGGAGGAATCCCAAATTCCCTACTCATCCCTGTAAACATTCAATCCTATGCTGACAATCTCTTTAAACTATATCAACATTTTTTATAGGTAATTTTACTTTTTAAATAGCGCAGAGGTGATGTGAAATGGTTTTAATGCTAATAATTAAAAACAGATTTGTGGAAAGTTAAGAAAATTAAATTAAGGAGATTGTGTACTCAAATTATATAAATGCAAAAATGTGTTTCTGAAGATAAGAATTTAAAAGCAGTAATATTTTTTCTTTAGACCAGAATAAGAATTTTCAAAATTATTTGTAACCCAGGTAACATTACTTGCCAAACCTTAGTCTCTCTATAGAGATTGTCGCAATATGATACAAGACATAACTGACAATTTGGCCATTTCGAGTTATACATCAATCTATATAGAAATTTTGACCCTGGATCACCTGACACAAACAGTTTTGCGAAAAAAGACTCAAATTGCTGCAATCGTCAATTTTGTCGTTACAGCATAACTGCAATCGTAAGGCAAAATGACAAAATTGCAGGAGGACTATCATTGACATCATAGGCATATTAGCCAGGTATAAATTTAGATAATTGGGCTTAGTAAGCTATGATAAATAACATCACCACAGCCAGTGGTAGAAGTGGGTGAACTAAAAGTGGGGGGATGGCCTATCCCAAGTCCCCCCCCAGAATTTTTTTTTACTCTGTTACCTCCCTTAATATTTTTTGCATGGTATGCATATATTTTTTCAAAGTATTAAACCCTAAATAGTTCAACATATATTATTTTGAGCATTTTTTCTGAATTTTGATTGATTATAATGATGCCTAAGTTTTACTTATGCTGCTCTTACTTCTTTCTAATTATTTTTTAAAGAATAATAAAGAAATTTCGTTTGTGAACCTTTATTTTATTATAGGATTTTAGATTAACCCCTGTTAAACACAAATATATCAAATACCCCCTGAGTGTATAAATATCATGCATATAATTTTCAAAAGCTATCATTATTATACACAAAACATATCAATTATAACTCAGCATAATAAACATAGTTTCCCGTTTCATTAATTCATAAATTTACATTGCCACGCAAAATGTCTCTCCTTCACGTACTTCATGTCAAATGTTTGTTTGTACCCCTCAGCACCAAAAATAGAGGGGGTCTAGGGGTCCTCCCCCATAAATTGTTTGAAATTTTGATCTTAAAAAGTAGTGTTTCAACTCATTTTTGGACATTTTGGACCCTTTTTTTACACACATAGGGACCACTCCTTGTACCCTCCAGAATTTTCAAGAGGGGACAATACACATTTTATAAAAAGCCGAATTTTAGGTGAGATTGAACCCCTAACAACCTCTTTGGATAGAGCCCAAATTAAGTAAGTAATTTAAATTAAAATTTAGTTAGTAGTAGTAGTTTTGAATTCGCATATTTTCATATAAACTTAAAGAAAACTAATTTTCAAAAATGTAGAATGAAATGCTACATTTAATAACAGATATTGAAACTTATTAAAGTTTACCTAGTATAAAAGTAGTTGTAAATAAAGTGCTTTAGATAAAACACTTAAATTCAAGTGCTAATAAGCCCAGTATTTAAAGAATTAAAAACCACACCTGAACACCGTAATCGTTCATTTGATTCTCCACGTAATCCTTTTTAACTTGATGTAAATATTCCACTTCTCTGTCATCGCATCCGTATTCTGTATAGGATGTTTTTATCTTGAAACCAACTACTTAAATTAATTTAGAATTTAGGATCTAAATTAAGTATTAAATAACAGAAGAGAACCATAGGCGAGCGAACAGCAACCACTGAGTATGATAATTGTTTTGAGCCACACACATCATCTCCCCTCTCACAAAATCCCCGCCTTTTTTGTTTTTACATTTTTACTCTTTCTGGAAAGGAGATTATGTGCTCTGGGTAATCTGTGGCATACCTTTTCTGTAACAGGGGGAGATGATTGTTTATACTTTTAGGGGTCGAAGCAGCTCTCTCTGCAATTTGTTTACACGTTTTTGTAATGTGAGGACAGTCTCCCGTGTAAAACGTATTTTCTAAAAAAAAACACCCCGACTCATTCTAATAAACCTGTCAAACAATCCTCGGAAAATGAGAAGAGGGACCTCCACGTTACGTGGGTTGAGAGAAGTTAGGAGGACGGTATCTCAATACGAACACAGTGGGCTACAACGTTGATGAGGGTTTTGTAATTTTTCAAAAAGCGGCGGGAAGAATTTCAGTGGTTTTAGAAGTGGGGTGATGATTTTTAGTGGAATTAAGAAGTGGGGGGATGGATTTCAGTGGAAATAAAAGTGAGGGGACGGATGGGTATTTTTACGAAAAGTGGGGGGACGCGTCACCCCGCGTCCCCCCGCACTTCTAGCACTGACCACAGCACAAACAAACAATATTTGAAAAGCTAAATGCAGCGACTGCTAGTCATGATATTTTAATAATTGATTTTTCCCCGATTTCAAATACTGCATGGCACTTGTTCCCAGTGAAATTAAGAAATACCAGATAATTTAATGTATTAATTACTCATATTAGCCAGGTACAAGAGCCTAATTTTTTTTAAATAAATCACCAAAAGAACAACAGCAATATTTGGTTCAATTCCGTTAAAGGTTAAACTATCACCATGTTTTTATGAACACCAAATATTCAAATATCAACAAATTTTTCAGATTATTATTGATAAACTGAACAGTTATTGATCTAACTAAACATTTTAATCTATAAGTTTGAAATTATTAAGCAATATTTCTACCTAATGGTCAGTGGCGTAGCCAGAAAAAAATTTCGGAGGGGGATGTTGATATTTCGGGAGGGGATATGGGGTATTTTTAGTGGTTTTCTCTGGTCAAAGAGGAAATTTCCTGAGTTTCGGGGGGGATTATATCCCCTAATCCCCCCTGCTATTGGTGACCAAAAGAGCATAGTGGTATTTAGCGGGACCTTTAACGGAATTGAAGCCAATATTTAAAAAAATTAATCAAAACACTTAACTGTGTTGCTTTTAACAATATTATTTTGTTATACATGTATGATGTTGGGTGCTTTATGATTAGCCGGCCACTAAACTTGCCAATAGGCCGATATTTTAACTCATTACACAAAGTAAAAATCAATAACACTACAAAATTAGATATTATGTGTTAACATTTTGATAGTTTTTTATCATCCACCTACCCTTAGCTGGCACCCGGCTAATCATAAAGTACTAAAATGTAGTTGATGGAGTTATATATATAGATTGGCGAGACATGTTCAAAGTCAAGTAATTGAAAAGGTACAATTCTATTATTAACAGGCTGGCTAAATACTGTCAAGCTCTTTTGGCACACACAAATTTAGATTAAGATGTTTGGTTATGCTAATTACTATTCAATTGGTAAATTTTAAGAATCCGGGCCCTGGCGACTTGCAAAATGCTTTCTCGACAATGCTTGCCAAGCACTTCGCGGAACGAACATCGTATTAGAATTCAGGGTTGCATCGTGAAGTTGGAAGAACCATTTATCATCTAACTTTTGCTAAGGCCCGGATTGTTAAAATTAACCATTCAATTATTTCAAAAATAACCAAAAAAATTGTCGATATTTAAATTTATGGTGTTCAAAAGAGCTTAATGGTATTTAGCTGGATCGTTAACCTAATTGAACCAGTGATTGAGGTTGTATAATACCAATGTGTGTATAGGAATGAAAAAACCATAAGTACTACTTACGTTCATATCAGCTGGTGCAGTGCAATCGTTGTTTACGTCTCAGTGGAGTAACCGACCGGTTCTTGTTTATAACTCGTGAAGTCTTCACCGTCCGCTGCAGATGTCATGTGGCTAACATTCCAGACATCTGCAATGAAAATTTACTTAATATTAGAATAGCACAAAAACATGTAAACCTATAAGAACTCTTAGTTATATCTTAACTCTGTGTGTGTTTATATTAGTTTAGTATGGAAAGATTTGGAGCCTAGCATTAAGTATACTTGATTGCCTTGATACAACTAAAACACTACAACGAATTAAAATCAACAACTTGAGTCTGAAAAAGAAGTTCCTTAAACCTTACTGAGGACACAAAACTTTAAAGTAATAATGAAACTTTAAACTTTTGTTTTCAACATTAGAAAGTTTATGTTTATATGACTAATCAATAATTTCGAAACGAGAAAAACCATATCAAATCAAAATCTAACAAGAAGTAAAGGCAACAAATATTAAAGTTGTTTTATTTAACAAACCGCGAATTTTAACATAAAATAGCTAACGTAGTAATCAATTTTGAACTCATTTTTACCATCGAAAGTTTACATGCGTAATCAAAAATCTAAGACCAGTATTAAGCATCTTTAAACAAAAACTAATAAAAATAGAAGTAAGAAGGTAAAGATAATATGAATTTTACACTAATTTTATTAAATTTCACTTACTTCAGGTTTGTTTTGATCAGCGAATATCCGTCGGGCCGGCAGCTCGGGAAGATCGTGTCACGTGACCACTTTGCGGCGAGAGCGTCTTTCCGCCGGGAAAGATTCGAGGCTTTTGATTGGTTCTAACTGGTTCTAACGTACAGCACGAAAAATAGGAAAGAAAACCGCAGCTTTTGCCGTATTTGCCTCTCTTGCCGACCGCATGGAAATCCACCATAAGAATCTCGGGCGGTCTGAAGAGCAAGCAGGTTGCCACATCAGGCGCTACATTTCCGTCTTCTTAGAATCAAATAACACAGTCCTCTGGTCTGATTCGGGAGTATTCGGAATTGCAAGCGGAGAAGCTCATTTCATTAGTTCGTAAGAGTGACATCATCGAGCTGGCAAAGAGCCAAACCAATCAAATGAGCGTCTTCAAAGATCTGAAATAATAATTATTATTATTTGATTTAGTGGTCTTTGATTGGTGGATTGGTTATGGGTAGTAATTTAAATTGGCGTCTGATCGTAAGTCGCCAAGGATCGGAATCCCCGAAGTTTGCCGAACGGAGAGTAGTTTTTGATTCTAAGGTGACGAATTGTCAAGTCTGTCATACTTCTGGTTTTTCATTGAATTCAGGGATGTATATAAGAAGGGACTGAGAGGGCCCTGGTCCCTCCAAAATTGTGATTATGTGTACCAAAACCAAGTTGAAACCCTGTTGTAATTTTCACAAATTTCTGGAATGACCCCTAGGAATTATTACCCTGCAAATTCATGAAACACTTTTGCAACCCTAAGTAAACACAATAACTAAAGTTATACTCAAAAGCGTTTTGATTGTGTTGCAATTGTTTTGTGTGATAAAAAGATAGTGCAATGAAAGAGAACCCTTTCAGATTTTAAACATATTTTATGCAACACATTTCCAACACTTTTCAAACAGTTTAATGGTATAATAAAGTGTTCTACCTAACACCACAATCGAAGTGTTAATTTTGGGACAAAATATCCAGATAGCATTATGAAACCTTACGGCTAATCTTCTCATTTTATTGGTATTGGGTTGCCCCATAACATGATTGGCTATAAAACCATCTTCAAAGGCTAAAGTGTTTTATAGATATGCTATTGAACAATAGAACACTATAGTATTCTTAAATGTGTGTTTTTTAGTGTGGAGCATTTGCAGGTGTACAAGAATTTAGGCTGTTTATGGACTGTACTATAAATTAAATTTTGATTCACCCACCACACGATTATTCTTTCCTGAGGGCTTTACATCTCTCTTTCACATCAAACCATTCTCATCCAGCCACCCCTCCCCGATGCAATGCACCATTCCAAAACTGCGACATTATATACGAAAAGCCCATAAATAAGGCATGGCGAAAATAATAAACTGCTCAAAGCGCCAGTCCCGTCGCTCCAATGGCAAAAATCACCCCCTCCCCTCTCCCTCTAAATCAAACATAATAGCCTCACCCCACCCCTCGAAAAAGAGGGGGGCCAAAAATAAAATCAGTCCAGGTGAGGAGAGGCATTCCACTGCCTCTGTTTATGGCCAAGCAGCGAAAAATCCGGTATTCCCAGGAAATAAATGATCTGTCACCCCATTCAAAGTACAAAGGAAGCCGCTCCGACTCGTTACCTGCTGAATGTACCCCCGGAGGTGAAAGGATTCCCCTGTTCAGAAATGGTCAGGGGTATAAAATATAAAATTCGATTCCAGTTCGAGATCGATTGTTGGACTAGGGAGTGGTTTTGGCCTGAGGTTCAATCCTCGTGAAATTGGGATGGAGCGGGACTGGGGTAAACCCTTGAGGTAGACCTGGATGGGAGGTTGTTCGCTGGGGGAAAGCAATAAACTTTTTTAACAGCAACTATGTTTTTATGATGATTATTTCTGCTCACTAGATTTCATCCATCTGCGGGCCGTAAAAATTTATACAGAGAAATAAAATGCGTGAAATCTCCGGTGTAGCTAAGGGGGAAATATTTCTTGATTTTATTTTAAGCGCGAGTTTCACGAGTTGACCAAAAAAGAATTAGAGGAATGTCATTTGAAAGATTAATAAATGGACTTTGTAAAAATAGCTTCAAGGTATTTGTGTTTCTTTTTAAATAGTATCAAATTTCAATTCAAAAAAATTAGCACCAAATTTTAATTTAGTACTACGAAAAGTAGTTTATAAATAATTAATTTTTGTATGTAATTAGTATTTATAGAATAATAATATGTTTACTAACTCTAAATTATATATTTTATAATCCATTCATGAAATATGATATATCTTATAAATAGATTGTTTAAATTTATTTAATCTGAGAATGTAATACAATACGGTGGTGGTGGTTTAAAATACTCTTTGTAGTAATAAAATCTCTTTGTAGTAATTGTAGTATGAGTAGAAAAATAAAACAGAGTTTGAAGATTCTATCTTTTAATACGTTATTACGTTCATCTTTCTTTTCAAACGTAAGATCCTCCCTACAGTTTAAAGATTGAAAATGTAACTTGTAAACTTTGCGTTTTACATTGTGTTATAATAATAAAGACTCCCCACCTAAGAAATTCGAAGAAAATAATACATAAAAATTATGTAATATATTAAAGCAATAAAATCCTTCTTTCTTATAATTTTAAATGATCTCCTAGTTAAGATTTCTTGATTTTCATACCAATCTTTTTTACCCTGCTTTCTCTAGCTGAAATAACGTTTTGTTTCGCATCAAAAATATTACAGCAGCGAAGTCCAATCTCATCAGATCTATTCTAAGCTCGTTTCACTTGAGTGAAGCGTTGCTGATGAAAACAATAACTCAGACAGGTAAAAGAGGCCCCATCATCTCTTCAAAGAAAATGGATTACGATGCTCGATAAGACTATATCGATAGGAATTTCCTGGCATCGTCGGATTCTTCCGGTGTGACCAAATTCAGATTAGATATAATCTCTAATCATTTTGAGAAAGATCCTTTGTATACCTTATTGTTTTGCTATGAAAGTTAAGAAGGAATGTGTAAGTCGGTGCTTTTCGTAGGGTGAGTGCTGTCAGTCTAAATGTTAAAATGCATGGCAATTAATTGTTTGAAAAAAAAGGCTTGATAAGATTAGTTTTTCTACAGCTTATTAACTTTATTCGCCTGATCAGCTTTTAAAAACATTATAAAAGGGAGTGCTTCTTCACCACTACCTCTGGTTAGAGGAATATGTGAGAAAACTCCAGCTCTCAAGCGTCGCCTCCAACCGTGGACCGGTTTCGCCCTTGTTAGGGCTCATCAGCACTTTATAGGAAGGTAACGCAAGAGAGCGGAGGGAGATCTTTTAGTCTAGTCAGGTATTTTCATACCTGTCCTTTCGGGATTAAATCTGTTCTAGGGAATGCGCAGTAGGGTGGGCCGAAAAAAACTTTTTATTTTATTTTGAAACGCTATACCGCGGAAAACTTGCCTCTGGGGTAGAGAAGTAAAATGCAACAAAAATTTTTAAAATCGGTTAAAAATTGCAATAGCGCATTGCACCTAAAGTTTGAAAAAAAATAGGCTATTTTCATTACTTTTCAAAAAATCAAATTAAATCAAATAACTTTTATAAAAAGTATCTAAAGGTATATAATGGAATAAAATGTGGAGAAAACATGTTTAATTGAAAAAAAGGTGGTATTTTACAATTAATTGGTAGTGTAATAACATCTAAAAATACACGTTTTTACCAGAAATCCACATATTTCGTATGAAACAAAAAAAATTATGAAAAACAATTTTCATTACTTTTCTACCTTTCTAGCTATCACTCAGTAACCCCCTTAACAGTTAAAACATTTTTTACAGTTCGCTTCGCGATCGGAGCTCGCTCGTTGCACAACAAACCGCATCACTATCTCTCACCGAAATAAAAACTTATTTTATATTTTGAAACGCTATACCACGGAAAACTTGTCTCTTGAGTAGAGAAGTAAAATGCACCAAATTTTTTTAAAAGCGGTTAAAAATTGCCTTAGTACATTGGTCCTAAAATTTGAAAAAATATGCTATTTTCATAACTCTTAAAAAATCAAATTAAATCAAATAACTTCAATAAAAAGTATCTAAAGGCATAAATTAGAAGAAAAATGTTAAGAAAAAATATATTTAATGGAAAGAAAGAAATATAATGGAAAGAAAGATGGTATTTTACAACATAAGGTTGCAGTATAAGGTTACACTTGGCATTTGGCCTTTTTTTTCTTCAAAAATCGCATTTTTCGATTGAATTAAAAAGTTATTTTTCTTGATGGTGCATAGTTTGATTTGTAACAAAATGTAGTCCTTTACTGGTTATTAACTTCTTTTGGTATTTTGAAAGAAGACATGATTGAAAAATTTGGCATTGAAGATCTTGAAAGATTAATAGTTCTTATAAACCCATCTCCTGGCATTCATACCGATGACTTTTCGTGATGCCCTCTGTGTTACTAATTTTACACAACGTTCGACTGTTTGAGTGTGACATGGGAATCTGTCAAAGTTCCAGTCATTATCATAGACTATATCTCTTGATCGCTAAATCTTCGTAGTATAGGTTTATAGGTGGGGAGAAAAAGAAGCAGTATTCCAGCTAATCTATATATAGTCTACGTATGTTCTATATATGGTCAATATGGTCTGAAGCTTGGAAATTAGGTTTGGGGGGATGGAAATTCCTAACTGACTTTCTTTTTGAAGCTGAGTTTCTAGCCTTAATTTTTCTTCTAAACCAAACTCCCTCATATATGATCCCTTTTATCTATGATCATGTCCAAAAGCAAGTTTTCAGAATGAGCAAAAAAGGCATTTTGTTTAATCATTGGATCAATGATTTCTAATAACTTTTCTGGCAAAAATCTAGATGTTTCTATCACTTTAAACGCGTGTCCAGGTCAAATTTAGAACCATTTACTTTTCTAAATAAAGAATCATACATTTTGTTACAAATCAAACTATGCACCATAAGGAAAAATAACATTTTAATTCAATCGAAAAATGCGGTTTTTGAAGAAAAAAAAGGCGAAATGCCAAGTGTAACCTTATAGTGCAACCTTATGTTGTAAAATACCATCTTTCTTTCCATTATATTTCTTTCTTTCCATTAAATATATTTTTTCTTAACATTTTTCTTCTAATTTATGCCTTTAGATACTTTTTATTGAAGTTATTTGATTTAATTTGATTTTTTAAGAGTTATGAAAATAGCATATTTTTTCAAATTTTAGGACCAATGTACTAAGGCAATTTTTAACCGCTTTTAAAAAATTTTGTTGCATTTTACTTCTCTACTCAAGAGACAAGTTTTCCGTGGTATAGCGTTTCAAAATATAAAATAAGTTTTTATTTCGGTGAGAGATAGTGATGCGGTTTGTTGTGCAACGAGCGAGCTCCGATCGCGAAGCGAACTGTAAAAAATGTTTTAACTGTTAAGGGGGTTACTGAGTGATAGCTAGAAAGGTAGAAAAGTAATGAAAAATTTTTTTTCATAATTTTTTTTGTTTCATACGAAATATGTGGATTTCTGGTAAAAACGTGTATTTTTAGATGTTATTATACTACCAATTAATTGTAAAATACCACCTTTTTTTCAATTAAACATGTTTTCTCCACATTTTATTCTATTATATGCCTTTAGATACTTTTTATAAAAGTTATTTGATTTAATTTGATTTTTTGAAAAGTAATGAAAATAGCCTATTTTTTTTCAAACTTTAGGTGCAATGCGCTATTGCAATTTTTAACCGATTTTAAAAATTTTTGTTGCATTTTACTTCTCTACCCCAGAGGCAAGTTTTCCGCGGTATAGCGTTTCAAAATAAAATAAAAAGTTTTTTTCGGCCCACCCTAATGCGCAGTTCATTCCGGCAGATAGTGGAGGACTTATCAATGGTCATCACGTTTTCCGTTATAGTCGGCTAAACTAAAAGCTCTCCCTCAGCTCTCTTTCGTTACCTTCCTATACCGTGCTGATGAGCCCTAACAAGGGCGGAACCGGTCCACGGTTGGAGGCGACGCTTGAGAGCTGGAGTTTTCTCACATTATAAAGTATTGTTTTTTTTTATTTTAAAAATAGTAAATTTGTAGCTTCGCCTTAAAAGATGTAAAGTTATCCATGTAAAATTCAGAAGTTATAAACCAGCATATATACCCAGTCCATATACCTTCCTCCCCAAAAAGAAGAAAAATGAAATGACTAGACTTAAAATTTTTATAGTGAAGAAAAATAGTTTAAAATTGCAATTAAAATAATTTTAAAACAGAACTTATATCTAAGCAGGTAGCTTAAGTGCTTAAGCATAAATGGGAGAAACTATCTAAAGAAATAGACTTTCATTTTGTATGTAACCTTGTTTAGTACAAATAAAATCAATAAAGTCTCTTACTAGTTTTTATTTATTATATTTATAATTTTAGGAAAAATATATTACTTCTAATTCAGTGGAGATGAATAAGCAAAAGCATCCATAGCGGAAAGTAAAAAAATGGTTTACAGTTGTTGGAAATCTAATAGTAGACGCAAATTATACAAATTTCATACCATCTGAACCACCCTTGAATAGACATGAGCTTCTCAAGCTATCTTAAATAGAGGTGATCTCGTCAAAAATTTATTTTTTTAATGATTGAGTGTGTGTTTTTATCATTTCTAAATTTTTAAGATATTTCTCTGCATAATTTTCAGACGATCTCTTAGTTATAGGAAAGAGTATACTTCTATCGTTTGCAACTTAATCGAAATACAAAGAAATTATTTGTCAAAGCTATGCTTCCTTCAATGAAAAACTAACATTTAACACAATCTACTTTTTACTTTGTATCTTTAGCACACCATTTCAGAGTGGCTGAAACAAAAAAAAATCCCAATCCTCACAAACCGTAATGAGATATTTTTTTTTATTTCGTATGTGAATTGGCTTTTTTTTCCAGCCAACCTTAGCAAACCTATTGATACAGAAGGCTATAAAGCCTGGAGGGAGGAGGGAAACGAAAATTGGCCACCGAAAACCGACAAAAAAAAAGAAATATTTTACGAAAAGAGCTCCAGGAGGAAGAGAAATCCAATTTATACTTTTTTGCGCCCAGGCTTTATGACTGCAAATTGCAGGTAACACTGAGAATAGGATGAGACAGGGGAAGTCATGCCCTGAAGTTATACTAACCTATCAAAGGAAAGCGAGAGTTGATTGGATGACAAAATGCTGTCGGCCATTCCTGTTAACAAAGATTCGATACAAAATCTTTAGTATCTTACGTCACATTATAGTAGGAGGCCTAGAATGCTTGGTGTTTAAAAATAAGGGGAGGCAGTTAAGTTTTCGTAAAACCTTAATACGTATAAGATTCAAGGAAATAAATAAAGTTTAGAAGCTACACACAATTATAATCCTTATTGACTGATTACTAAGGTAAAAAACATCTGATTAACTTTTTTATCAACGGTATGTAAAACAAAACGGAAGGTTAAGACTTAAATTGAAAGATTATGCGAGTAGAAGTAGGTTCTATCCTTGCAATACGTTAATGAAACAGATGTAAAAATGTTTTTCGTTGAAAAAAATGTGCTTTATGCATTTATAGAAAAATTTGAAAGTGTTTATGTGTCATGTTGCATTATTCTTCGTAATTAAGAAGTAGGTTTATCGAATTAGAAGTAGGTACGATTATCGTACAATTAGATATTAAACATTATCATACGATGCAATATCCCACATCTCTTACAAGGGAGGGCTATTTAATATAGGGGCTTTAAAAGTTAATAAAAGTGTATATCAAATCAAATTTATTACAATAAAAAAAATACAAAACACTATGACAAGAAAATATACAAAAAAGAAAAAAGGGAGGAAATACATTGATCCATAGATTTTTTACCCCAAAGGAGCAACTTGCTCGTCCATGGGTTAACGGAATTACAAAAATAGATGTCTGATCAAAAACAATGGATGAATAATACATAAAATCAATTAGAAATAAAAAAGGAAAAAAGGAAACAAAAAACGAGAATGGCTTAGCTGGCAAATTTGTGTATTAAGATAAGATTAGAAATATACAGATTAAAGTTATACCTGACAAAAAACTTAAAATAGTGTTTCGACATTATTTTGATCTTCATAAAGGTTATACAGAGTTTTTTAAAGTATCCAATATTAGATTCAGTTTGATTTTGACTTGGTATTTTATTAAAAAAGGTAACAGAAAAATATTTAAAGTGCTTTTTAAAAATTTCTTTGCGAGGGGTTGGTACTAGGAAATAATTTTGTCTTCGGAGATTGTATGAATTTTCAGAATTAATCGTCACCCATGAGGGAAACTTCTTTAAAAATATAAGACTATTTAAAATAAATAACTGACGCACATTTAAAATATTATTATCTGGAAAATAACGTAAAAATTTCTTTTGTAGGTTAATTAATGGTTTAACATTGGAAAAGTAGTCTTCACCCCAAACTTATATACCGTATTGTAATCGAGATTGAACCACCAAAAATATAACTTAAGAAGTAAATCCAAATTAATATATTTTTTAAGTGATAGAATTTGAACAAAATATATCTTAATTTGCTACAGATTGAATTTATATGCCCTTTAAACTTCCAGTCTTTATGAAATAAAATGCCCAAATACTTTAATGATGGTGTGTGTTTAACAAGATGATTTTCACATGATTTAATTTTACAGTCACAAAAACTTCAAGGAAAAAAATCAAGGAAAATACAATATAACTTGTTTTGCTTACATTAACCTTTAGCTCATTGCTTGAAAAAACCAGTTATGGATTATATTTAAATCTTGATTTATCATGTTTTCTATTATGTCATAGTTACGAGCTGAATATAAAATTATTATGTCATCTGCAAAAGTAATGACTTTACCCAACAGTTTTAATTTACAGAAATCGTTTATATAAATATTGAATAATAGTGGTCCAAGTCGAGAGCCTTGCGGTACTCCTTTTTTTGAATTAATAAATGGACACATTATTTATTTATAAATTATTATTATTGATAACACAATTCAGAGATAAGTCACACAATTTACCTGAAAATCAACTAACATATGTTACAGTTAATGTCCGAAATTCGGTAATGTTCAGAAAAACTAAGGTAAAATGAGAATTACCTAAGGTAAAGTACAAAATATTTCATACTTTACCTAGGTATTCCGAACATTACCAGATTATGAACATTAACTGTAACATATACAATACATGTAATAGAACTTAACAACTCAAGGCATTATCCAAGGGGGAAGAGAGGGTCAACCCTCCCTCGAAATTTTAACTTAAATTTTTTTCTGTTTTACTCCTTGAAAATTCTGCAACTTACGAGGAGCGGTTTTCTTTGAGTGTAATCTAATAAGGGCAAATTACAAAATTTTTCTTGAGAAGAACTTTTATCTTTAATTGCGGTTCACATTGACATTAAGTGCACCTAGTTTCAATACCTATCTGTAATTAAGAGATATAAAATATAAGTACTCGTGGGAGGTACTTAGAAATAATGTTGAGAAAACCCCTCTCCCCCAAAACAAAGTCCGGTTGTCTGAAACTACTTTTCACAGTCTGTTTTTAAATTATCAAAATTTCAATGAAAATAATTAACCCCTTAACAGTGTCGCCCGAACTGAGCTCGAGCAACTACTAGGTGCAGAATTTGTGATGCCCGAACTGAGTTCGGGTTTGAGAAAAATTAACGTTTCCGTTTTGTGAAGCTCAAATTGAGTTCGTTTCGATGATGATAGCGATTTTCTTCGTTTAGAGATTGGGAGACATGTTTGGATAATCTTCTTCCTAATTGAATAAGTGTGTGTAATCCAATACTTTTTATGTGTATTTTAAAATAATTAATACACTTGTAATTTCATTTAAATTTTGATTTTTTTAAATACAAAACTATTTTCTAACACTTATAATAAAGAACAAAAGAACACTAATAAAGAACAAAATTAAACAGTCAAATAGAAATTTCCATTTTGGTCAATTTTTCTGAATCAAATATCACTGTTAAGGGGTTAAATATTTTTGACTCTAATTGATAACTTAAACCCAATCTGGTGCAACTGTATTTTAAGGACGAGTCCCTAGAAAAGGAATAAAGTGTGTTTTTATACTATGAATGATATGGGTTAGTGAGGAGTGACAACAACTTTCACCCACATCGCTTGAAAACAAACACAAGAGCTTTCTGAAGCGAGAACTTTCCTTTCATTCGTATCAACTCTTCTTATTCCCTCCTTCTGTTTCAAGCTGACAACACAGACTTGATTCTTATTTACCTTTTGATGGAACTGGAAATAAAAAAACGCCCACACTGGCGGTAAACACACCATTTTTTCCGATGCAACAATTGTAATTTGACTGGGTTTTTTTTTCTTAGCTCTCAGGTTAAGAAGCTTTTCCTTAGTTAAAGCGGAAAAACCTTTAAATTTTTACTTTCTCCTGGTATTTGTGCTACTCACTTAACTAATACTAATGTTATAATTCGCAAACATATGTAAAAAAGCTAGTTAAACAAAAATATGAATGTTTAGAATTGTTTTTTACTGTAATAGGAAGCAGATGTTTTTTTAATTGTTCTATTTTCTTGAGTATTAGAACCTGACCTTTTTTTTCAATTAAAAAATAAGCTTTCCATGAAATTTCTAATACTCTTTTACATTACAGTATCGTATTTGATGAAACTTGTTCCGAATGGAATTATATAAGGATAAGGGATTAAGTAAGAAACTTATTAACTTATTTTAATCTTATAAAGAAAAAAACATAGATTTTCTGAAATTTCTATCACGGAAAAAGTTTAGGATGAAAATATTACTTTGAATCCATTTATTGTTTTGTGTTTGTGTAAGGCTGAAATCTTGCCTGAGAATGACAAAAGCTTTTATTCCTCCGTAATTCTTTTTCCATATTAATTAAAGATATTTCCTTGATTAAACGTGCGTAAACTACCTTTCAAAGTCATGGGAAGGCAAAATTGTTATCAAAATCACACATGGTAAACAATTTTACCCCACTTTATCATCCCCCTTCTGAAGTTATTCCGCATTGACCACTGTGTATGTGTATGTACCACTTGGCTTCTAACTCCATCATGAATAGTTTTTTTATTTGTTTATCATGAAATCCAAACCTTCTTTATTGATACTAGACTATTTTCCTTCTCCCCTATCTCCATTGTTCTCATTTTAAGACTTACTCGAGAACTTTATTTTATAACAATCATACTTCATCCAGTGGTGGACCAAGGGGGTGGCACTTTGGAAAATTCCCCCCTTTGGAGACCCAAAAAGGTTCTCAAAATGAGTAAAAACCCAACTTTTACAGGTCTAATTTTAAAATTTTTCTGGGGGAGAACCCCCATACCCCCATTAGTATCAAAATGGGGTATTCAGTGTTTTTTTCAGGAAATCCCCAAAATTTAGACATTTTGCGTCAAAAAGTAAAGGTAATAGTGTTGAAAAGTGCCCCCTTAGACTCAAAACGTATCTAAAAATGAGTTAAATCCCTACTTTTACACGTTAAATTTCATTTTTTTTCTGGAGGAGGACCCCCAATGGTACCACAAGCAGGGCCTGATTTACCATTAGGCCCACTAGGCCCGGGCCTAGGGGCCCCACAGTTTGGGGGCCCCCTAATTTTGGAAAGTAAATTAAAATTTATAATAGAAATAACTTTTTATGCTTCCTAGAATATTTTTTCATTACTTTTTGACCAAATAAAGCCTATTGTAATGCTAACATGTGATTATATTAATACATACATTTAATAACGTAAACTTTTATATATTTACTTGTATTAATACAATCCAAATTTACCAACTCCTTTCACGTGGTTGTGATAACACATAGGTACCGCGTAATGTGGGGGCCCCTTCCTGGATGTCGGGCCTAGTGTTACAAATTTTCTAAATCGGGCCCTGACCACAAGGGGATCTTGTCTGGAAAAGTGCCCCCCCCCCTTTTGAGCCGTGCTGAATCTGTGCCTGATATGACTTCATCAATCGTTGCTCAAAAATCACAAACCATCCAACTACAATAATAATCCAATCCAAACCTCACTTCTCTCCAATCGAATTTCATCTCCCCATGAAAAACAAACAAATTACATCTCAATACACACACTTTCTCCCTTCCAACAACTCTTAAATCCTTCAGTCCTTAACCAGTGAAGCAACCATAGATAGCTCCAAGCCAAGAAGTCAAAAGCACCAGGAAGGCGATGTGGTACGTAATAAATGATCAGAACACCGAAGAAGGTCTTGATCGTGTTTTCGTTCCTTGAAGGGATGAATAACCCCCAGGCATGGGCAAGCGATGCGGAAAAGTTAATTTCCGTTTTGGAGGAAGTGTTAAATGGCTGCATTCAGCTTTTCAGAACGACTGTTGACCGATTGAAACACCTTCAGGTCACTTTCTGGATTTTGTGAGTTTTTTTTTTATTTTGGCAATCCATTTTTTTATTTGTATTGATCGGTGTTGATTTAATGAGGGAATCTGCCGAATCATTTCTAAATTTAGAAGCAAGCCTATAGGCAACATGAAAAGCATTGAGTAGGTATAAAGGGCATATTGAGGTTTTTGACATGGGGATGAAAAAAGTTAATACTTTTAGATGTAATATTTCTCTTTTAAAACTATCATTTAATCAATTCTTATAATAATTTCCATAAAGTACAAAAATCCTAAAATGTTTATAAATAAGGGAGTAATGTTGTATTCTAACAACAACCTCCAAATATTTCTATAACATATTTTAATCAAAATTCAAATTTAAAACTGTTTTTGGAAACCTTTGTAAACGTTTCTCAAAATGTTTGTATATCTTAATTTTTGTGGCTTTTTTAAATAGAACAATACTGTGGGTTTTTTATGAAAAAAACCGAACATACAACTTTAAGGTATCCGCCTACCAATGACGATTTTCGACTTGAAAATTTGGTTCTTACATTTTCATGTAGTTTAGACCCTTATCTTTCCAAAACTGTTTTCATTTTACTTGTAGGTGAATTAGAAAAGAAATTACAGCATTTTTTAAAACAGATAGTCGTGTGCGATCGTATACAAATATAAACTTTAAAGCTAATTTTCTCAGAACTAAATTTTGCATAAAAACCCTCCACTATTTACATGATTACTCAAAAACTATCCAAGATATTCACTCCAAATTTTAAACATTACATTAATCATATTGTTATTAACCAGGTGGACTACAGATTTTTATGTAAGTTTATATTTTTTATTTTTATTGACGTTTTTTTGTTAAATGGTTGTAGAAATTTTGAAATTTTTCACTTACCTTTACATTTTATGCTGTAAAAACTTTTCAAAATATGTCTTAGAAAATAGTCCATATTGAAGATAAGTGTTATACAATACTTATGTCCAAAGGAAATTTATCTAGGGGTAATAGTTTTTGGGCAAGAGTGAGGGGGGTTTTCATAAAAATTCACTTAAATTTTACACTAATTACCCCATATTTTAGAAAATAATATAATTAATTTTGTTTTTTTAGCATTGATCAATGTTTTGATGTACATTTAAACTAAAAATTTAAAAAAAAATTTTGTAAATCAAGTATTTAAAAAAAATGGTCTCAAAGGTAGGCGGATACCTTAAGGCTTTAAGAAAAACGAATTATAGGATAACAAAACAAACTTTGAGATTTTCTCTTTTATATTCTAAAAAAATAAAATTTTAAGGTATGACTCTTAATTCAAAATGGTTTAAAAAATCATTCCATTAAAACATTACAAATCTTCCTACGTCAAAGCAAAGAAAAGTATTTTAACGATCAGGGTTCCTTTTTCTTTGAAGAAACAAGATTTTTTTGTGAGTATATAGTATATTTTTAAAATTTCTCGTTGATTAAATAGTCAAAGAATTTAATAATTACCAATATCAATCTCTATCAATATTAACTTTAACTCTATTGAGAAAATTCAAAATATGTTTTTTTCGTTTTCCTTATTTTAAGACGTATAATACAGCTCATACTTTGCCTTATAGTAAAACCCTTGAACAAAGACGATGTATATCCATTTTTTAATTTTTCTGCAAACTGTTAAATAATAAAATTGATTGCCCTGATTTACTAAAAGAATTTAATTTTCATTTTCCACAATATTCGACTAGAAATAAAAATTGTCTTTAAAAAATCTTCTCTTGTACTAAAAATTATATCTTAAACCAGTCAATATATGTATTTTTTAAATTAGTAAACAATATGTCAATCAATAGTGATCTTTTCTTTGATTCTTATTTTAAGTTAAGCAATGATTTGGCACCTTGTTTTAATTTGTAATTTATATTTTTAACAATAGTTTTCTTTATGTGTTTTTTGTATTTATATGTTGTACTGTAACTCTTGTTGTGTATCTTTTTTTCTCTGCCATGTAATTGGATCTTTTTCTGTTTGGCAAATAAATAAATATTCTCTAATTTTATTCATGAATAATATTGCCCTGTGTTTAAAAATTTTATAATCCCTCTTAATCGAATATTATATGACTTTGATCGCTTTAATGTAAAATAGCATTAATAAAAAATAAGTGGAAAATGGAAAATCATCATCAATGGGCAATACCATCATTTTTTGAAAACAGAACAAATGTATTTTTCCAGTAAAGGAAATACATCTAAATCCAAAAATCCACATGAAAAGTTTCAAAAAAATTTAGCTTATTAAATATTTAAAATTAAAATAGTCAAGCCCTTTGTCTTTGTTTTATTACTATTTATTTATTTAGGGTAAAAGTGCGTCACAACTGACTCATACAGACTTTAACGTGAAACCCAACAATGACTTTGATTTGTTTAAACAATTAAAGCATTGTTTAAAATCAATGTATAGGGTAAAAGTACGTCACATTGGGAAATTGGACGATTTAACGCCCTTTTTTAATGTCGAATTTTGAAATTACATAAAAAAATAAATAACCATCGTAATTAAAAAAATTTTGCGCGTATATTCCGCTCTAGGGTACCTCTATCGAATAAAAAATAAATAGTGGTATTGCCCATTGTAAGTTTTTAATTAAATTTTTGACTCCAACTGGATAATGGAGCCTTCTTTTCCAAATGCACTCCCCAAACTAAGAGAGCAGGAAACTCTCCATCTGTTTCCAAGTCCCAAAAGTATGAAATTATAGCATAAAGTCAAGGTACTTCATATTATTATAGTGTGAAAATTTAGAAACCACAACAAGAGAGGAGTTCATGGAGTCTTTTTTAATATACCTGTAAAATTTAGCCCATTTTTTTATTAATTTAAAATAATCATTTTTGACGTTTAAAGCACACAAAACAGAAGTTTTTTTTAGCAGGGAGGGGGCAATCGAATTGAGGCCCCCCGCCCCCTATGACGCCCCTGTTGACAATAACTAAGTCCCTTCACAGGGTCACACAGTGTGGGGGAGGGAGGCTTCAGAAAAGCAATTCCTGCACCGACGCTAGGAGAGGAATATTGAAAAGGAAGGCAGTATCGATTTTTCTGATGTCATCGACACTTCGTATGCCAGGAGGAGAAACGGTTGACAAGCTTGGGGAATAATATCCTTAGCTCAGGCTGCTATAGGATAAGAATTTGTTCAAAATACACCTTTCTTCCATTGAACTTATTAGGGCAGTAAACTCGAGAGGGACCTCATCTGTTTTGGTAGTATTGATGGTTTTTTTGGTTTGTATTCTGTTAATAGGAAAGCAAGGCGTACGGTTACTTTGAAGATCTAATCAAAGCACGACTAGGGAGTATCTATCGACAATGCGAGCTAATTAAGGTTTGTTTCGTTTGGAGGATATTGAAGATTGATAATGATCGTTGTGGTGAGCAGAATTTAGTCACGGTAGCTTGTTAGTAAATAAAAGGGCAATAATGGTGGAAGGTAAAATATTCTAAAATTAAAACGAGCATCAAACTTTAACAAATTATTTGTTCATTCGTCTCGATAACTTTCTAGGTTAGCACATTCCAGTTAGGTTTCCACATTAGCAGATATTTTTTTTAGAATTTTAAGACAATGCAACCCTGCAAATTGAAGATAGGAAGTATATGTAACGTGGAAATATCAATTGTTTTGATGGAAGAGCATATTGAGGGCATATTTCGGTGCTTAGGGATTAAAATGGGAAAAATTATACTTTGTGCTTTAAAATCTAATAAATATCTATGTTTTTGGGTCATCCTAATAAAATGTCTTTAGGAGTTAGAACATAACAAAATTACAAAGAGACAAGTTAGTAGTGTTTATGATTCCTCTTAAAGTTGCTTTAACGTTAACGCTTAAAAACTTACTGAGACAGTAATGGAGACACAAAAAACAGTGATAACTTCATTCTATAATAAGCTCTATTTACACTGGAACCACTTACTCAGTTCTATTGGCTCACTAGGAGGCAGTAAGAGAAATTAAGCGTATGTAATGGCAGTAATGCAGTACAGACTAACAAAGGAAACGTAACTTAGTGAAGTACTTCGCAGATCTTCAGCTGAAATAAAGTAGTCTACTTGACAACTAATTCGCCAGAATAACAGGCTCCTCTGGTTCTTCAAAATCACCCGAAAGGACCTCCACCTGAGCAACGGCATACTTCTGCTTCTTCTTCAGAAAGTCTCAGCCAGAAGAGTTATTTTTACTGTCTTCTTCGAGGATTCTGAGCCCCAAGAGGGCAATAAACAGCAGGGCGTGCCTTTCGAGAAACAACGCAAATTTATTCAAGAGGGGGAGAGAAATGGAAAAGAGCTGAGGTGTTAGCGTTCTGGCTGCGAGTAGACTGGGCACACTGAAGATTATTATTTTGAGGCGGTCCAGACGGATTTTCAATTTATTTGCTCTTGTGCCAGGTAGTTTTGCATGTTTTAAAAATTAAGTGAAAGCTGTTTGTGTTACTTTTCTTGTAAGTGGCCACTGCAGGTGTTTGAAGTGTCTGGAGAGAGACTTTTGACTCATTTTCCAGGTTTTTTGAATGGTGGTCTTGTTTTTCAGTGTCAATTGAATGTGTCTACCAAAAAGTTCACTTTAAATTTTTTCCTTAAAAATTTAAAAGCCGCTTTTCAAGCCAGCATCTCATTAATTCTTTAAATTTTTCACGGTCACTATCGTCAAACAGGTTGTACTCCTTTACAGAATTCAAACTGTTTTACCCATCAGTGTCTTTAGACTTAACGTAAAGACCATAAACCAAACAATGAAGAGAAAAAAGAAACCTTTGCCCCCCCCTGTACATCATATCTCTCTATAGTTATATTTTTATCTCCTAGTCAAAAGGTGTAGTTGCTACATGGGTAGAACGAAAACACCTGCCTAATATCGTGTCAAAATGCTGTCTCTGAATATCGCCCAATATTGACGATGATTTCATTCAAATAGTGTTACTTAGACCTGGTTGTTACAAGATATAGTTTTTAAAAATTAAAAATATTAAAAAAGTAACCGACTTTTGCTATGATCGCCAATATTTTTACGACACTGATCGATGTTCCTGTTCTACCTGAGTTAAAACTGCTGTACGAAACAGGAAAAGGATTTTTTTCACTGTTTCTCCAAAGTTGATCAACATCAACGCGACTGTCACACCAAACGACATCTAATCAACATCCCCAAAGTCAATCCACGACTCGAGCAGCTGACTCAACAACACGCCTTCCTTCCCTTCTCCGTCACACCTCCCCCAATATTTCCATTGGCACCATCGACAAAAAAATCACGGCACGTTTGTTCGCCACCCTCATCCGAACCCAAACACACCTGGCAAGCGAGAGGGATAAGAAAGAGCAACTTTTCACGGAACTTGATAAAAAAAAATATCGGAAAAAAGGGCAGCAACACAACAACGGAAACATTCGTCAACGTCAAACCTCACTCAGGGTAACCGTAACCGTAGATAGCATGCTGCGGACGTGAATCTTGTCAGCCCCGAAAACTGTGGGACTTGAAGAATTTGTTCGTCATTAGGTAAAGTGAAAGGTCATCCATTATGGAATGGAGGTTCTGGTTTTGCTGCTGCACCCAAGGGAAGTGCACTTCGGAATTAAGGTGTGTTGCGATTGAGGAAGGAATGAAAAAGTAATCGCGAGGGAGATGGGAAGCACAGGTAGTTTTTCAAATATCCGGAATTGTTTCACTGTGATGGAGAGAAATAATTTCAGTTTGGAGAAGAAATCAATTTGAGGTACTACATACAACAAAAAATTTCCAATCGCTTAGACTGCCCCCCTTGCGAATCCAAGAGGTTTGCGGCCTTTTGCCGCTATCAAGAAAATCAGAATTAATGAATCTTTTAACTGAACTCTTGTTTCTCTTCACACATTTTTTATTAAACAAATTCTGACTTTCTGGAGCGTAAACATCTTCTAATATCCTTGCCTAAACCTCTGACTGACCAGATACATTACCGAAACCTTCAGTTACTAAAACCAGCGTTAGAAATCGGGAAAAAAATCCACTGGTCCGCAACAAACATTACTGGTCCGACAAATTATAAAGGAAAAATTTAAATATTATTATAAAGTAACTATTGCACTGAATGAGAGTACCAAATAGTAATGTTAAAAATTATACATATTCAATAAGTTACCAGCTGTAAACATAAAATTTATATAAAATAATTAATACAAATAAGCAAATACAAATAAGATTATACAAATAATATTAAATACAAATAAGCAATAGCACTAAATAATCAAATAATTTTGAAAATATCTTATTTATTAAATATTTTTCTTGATTAAATAATATTTAACTCTAACTGTCATACAAATAAAATACTCTTCTTGATTAAATAAAATTTCTCTAATTGACATACAAAATGGATGCAATTGCACAAATTGACAAAAATAAGAACTTTTCTTGAATAAATGATATAGGACACAAATTAATACATAACTGGTTGAGGGTGGGATATTTTTTACCCGGCGGACCAGTGATTTTCTGCTTTCACTGGTCCGAGCCGTTTTTTAGTTGACCCGGAGCAGCAATCCAGTACAATTTCAAACGCTGCTATAAAAACTAATATAGATAGAATTTTATGGGACAGTATCATAATGCGTGACTATAATGTTTTAATAACATTGCTATGTTAAGACAAGTTCCATTCATCAACATCCTAGATTTCTTTGATCACCTACCCTAGTTTTATTTACGTCTAATAATTTCTAGTCAGCATCAGAAGACAGGTATAAAGCGAAGGTGGAGGCTAATGCTAAAACACAATTTATCTCATTTCTCCTATCTATCCTCAGGGGTTAGATGGTTAAATGAATCTAGCTAGGCCCACGTATCTCACTTTCTTAAGTCAAAATAGAAAAAACCTATGTTGGAAAAAGAACAAAGATATAACTTAGTTATAAATGCAAATTTATCAAAGTATGCAACCACTGAACAACTTCTTCAGGGGTGCAGCATACAGGTAATGCATTCAGGCAGCATTCAGGCTGAATGCTGCACCCCTGAAGAAGTTGTTCAGTGGTTGCATACTTTGATAAATTTGCATTTATAACTAAGTTATATCTTTGTTCTTGATTGATTTCTATTTTGGTATTAAGATGCTTTAAGCGCTAGTAGAGTGGAATTTTCAAATTTTAATAACTGTAATTATAAAAATGATATATATTCTTGTTGGAAAAAATACTACTTGCATGAAGTAAAACACATAGATTGAAATAATTCAAAATGGGCCAGTGGTCTTTTAGGTTAAATTTTTTGTGAAATATACTCCTAATATCTTGATACTGTCCGTCCATGGGATTTCCAGTTGATTTAGCTTGAATTCCATCGTGGGTCTTTGTTTTTTATTCGAAAAGTTTATTGCGTATGATTTCTGCGGTTTTATTTCCAATTTCCAATATTTGCACCATCTATTTATTCTATCTAAGGTGTTTTGTATATTTTCTGTTATTATTATTATTATTATTATTATTATTATTATTATTATTATTATTATTATTATTATTATTATTATTATTATTATTATTATTATTATTATCATTATCATTATCATTATCATTATCATTATCATTATCATTATCATTATTATTATTATTATTATTATTATTATTATTATTATTATTATTATTATTATTATTATTATTATTATTATTATTATTATTATTATTATTACTTCCAAATTTCTACTGGGTAGAAAAATTACTCTAAACCACCGAAATGGAATAATTCGGCACTTAGAAATGAATGCATATCATTTGTACTGTTTGTTTTTAAATTTGGATCCGGTTGAGTTGAGTTCGTATTCCTCTGTGTCCATCTTATCATTCTCATTACCAAGCATCCAATTAATAATTGAATGCTTAATTATGATCCTATCAGTTAATAGTAAATATTCTAAATGTAGAAAACAATAGGCGATTGTCACCTTAGGATCATTGGCATTGTACGAAATGACCATAGCACTATTAAGAACAGAATGACCGTCAGCTAACTAACGGAAAACCAAAGGGAAAGATTTTAAATGACTACTTTAGTGTTTAGTGCCTTTAATTGATTAAGTTGTCAAATGAAACGAATCTATATTAAACGTTAATATGAACTAGCAGTGTTTTAAATATATGTATCATAAACAGATCGCGCGCTGAAAAGTCAGTATCTATCTCTACTTTATATTATTACTAGGGGGCTACCGCCCCCTGCTCGCTATCGCTCGCCAACCCCCGTTAACTGCTGACGCAGTAACTTTTGGACCGCTTCACAATTCCCCACAAAACCCAGCTCACTGCACTTACTCACTTTATAAAACATTCTTAACACAGGGGTAGTACTTCTCCGTGGTATTCTTTCAAAAATGGCGAATATTTATTCAGTGGTGGAATTTTATCATTTCCTTTATGGTAACATGAATTGGCGGATCGCTTTATAATTCCAAGAAAGGTTTATATATAGTTCCCGCTAAATATGAACCTTCCCTTAATGTTTTAGTGTGCTTCCCTTAATGTATCTGTGAAAAACACATTACCTTAGGCCTTAGGGAAATGGGTAAAAAATGTTTACATTGCTCTGTTGTTAATTTTCTTGGGGTTGAATTCCGTTATAGTTCCCGCTAAATATCACTAATCTCTTTTGGACACTATAAAGTATAAATACTGCTAAATTGTTTCAAATTCATAGATTAAAGTGTTTAATTAGATCTATAACTATTCAGTTTATCATTAAAAATTAGAAAAACTGGTTTACATTTGAATATTGAGCGTTGCGAGTGTATATTTTATTGTAAATATAGTAATGATTAGGTTGCCACAACTACAAAGATAAATATAAAAATATTAATTTGTTATTTAAAAAATTAAAAATAAATTAATTATCTATAAGTTTAAAATATAATGAAAACCGTTTGAACAACAATTAAACCCTTTGAACAACAAAAATATAAATATTGTTAAAAATAACACAAAATATATTTTTTAAATTCGTGTTATAAATAGAAAGATGATTATTTAATCTATTTGAATATTAAAAAAAAGTAAAATATGTTTTCAATTGTTTTAAAATTCATAGTATCTTGCTTTGTAACTGCGACCTTATCCGAAATCTAAAAAAATGGAAATATTTTAAAATTGAGATTTTTTTTAGAAATTCTAAAGGCACTTTGCACATCCTCAAAAGAATCCGGACAGTTTGATACCAAATATGTGTTATACGGATCAGTAATTAAAAAGCCTTTCTCTGGAAACCGTTCACCAAAAACTTTTTTTAGAATAGAGAGATACTTGTATATACACGCATTAAGTTAACATTTACATAACCGGATCTGGGTCTGAGTATATAAAGATGTCAAGATAAAAAGGTGTGAAATATTCGACAAGGTCTATATTTCATTCTTATCACATGCTTCCAGTTTATAGAGAAGTCAGAAAACCTCAACAGATCACAAAATGCTTCAAAAATTTACTAAATACAATAAAAATCTATAAATACAGGGTGTCCATAAAATAAGTAACCCGATTTAAGGCCCTCTAGCAACCAAACCGTTCATCAGAATGGCATGAAATTTTGGTGGAAGACGTTTTGAGGGATGGGGAGGAGAATGGTATGGGGTGGGGCAGTTAAACATTATCAGTTACAGTTAAAGTGAAAAAAAAGTTGAAAATTCCCAATGTAACCCCCCTTTTTTATTCGCGCTATGTGATCCCTGATGTATTAAAACACAAATAGCGTTGAAATGGTACCTCTAAGTTGTAAACTCGCTCCTAGAGAGACAAATGAAAACAGCTATGAAACTGTTATTTTTGTGGAAGCTAGACTAGTGAATGGTTAAGAAAAATGACTTCTGAACCAGTAAATAACAATAAAAACTACTATATATATCCCCAATATATACTGATATATCCCCATATGATATACTGATGATATGATATACTGATATATCCCCAAATCACCCCTGGCTACGCCCCTGAGAAAAGAGGGAAACGCCAATTCAATTGGAAGATTCCTCCAAAATGAACAATAAAAGTGTCAGTTGGAATGAGCCTTAAGCAGTGGCGAATCCAGTAGGGGGGGCTGTGGGGCTGCAGCCCCCCCCCAGGAATAAGACATTCTAGTTTTGGTAACAGCAATAAAGCCAAAAAGAAATTTCAACATTTTGCAGACATTCGGTTTGTTACTCAAAGGGTCTCAAAATGAATCGGAACCCTACTTTTAAGGGTAAATATTCCAAAATTTTTCTGGGGGAAGACCCCCAAAACCCCTCGAAATTTGGAATCTAATAAGTACGGTTTTCCTTAAAACTTTAGGGATTTTCAAGGAGTGATCCTCTTAGATGAAACCTTAAGTGTCTCAACATGAGTTATAATGCCACTTTTAGGGGCAAAATTCAAAAAATTTTCTGGAATAGGAACCCCTAAACCCCCTATAAATTTTCCAATTCATAATACTAAACTTTTTTCCTTGAAAATTCTGCCGCTTACAATGAGTGGTGCTCTTTGGGTGGTATTTAAAAGGCTTCAAAATGAGCTAAAACACTATTTTGAGGGGAAATTTTTCAAAAATTTTCTGGGGGAGGACCCCCAGACCCCCCTTTTGCTTAGAGTTGCCTTTTTTTTTTACACAGTTTTGAAACTTAGGGCACCAAAGTAAAAACCTTACGAAGTCATCTCACCTAAAACTTAGTAGGTATTCCTAAGATTAGAACTCAGAAAAGATGTTGAGTAACCCCCTAAACAAAAATCTGGCTACGGCACTGGCAACCCCCTCTCCTTTTCAGTTACTTACATTAATATTTGAACATCCCATAATAGCAATTAAGTTATTTGTGAAACTCAGCCCTCCCCCAGACAAAAATCCTGGATTCGCCACTGGCCTTAAGTCTAAATAATCATAAATTTCAATTAGACGGCTATTACGAACAAATCCTAATGTAGAAAATTTATGAAGCCTAAAAATGGGGGAACATCGACACGAGTACCGATGAATGACCACATTATCTCACGCTTTATGACAAGCTAATCAAGCCAGCCCCATTCACAAAACAAAAGGCCTCTCGTAACAGGTTTTTGGTTCAAAGCGGCTTGTGTTTCAGACACCAAGTCAACGCTCGGTAAGCCACGATAATAATGGCGTCTTTATGAAGCCGACACGCTGACCTTTCATCGCAAAAACGCAGCTCGGCCTTCAAAGAAACCAACAAAACGCTTCTTTAGACGCGGAAGGAGTGGAGCAAAGGCATTAAAACGAGTTCTTCCGAATGGTGGAGAAGAGAGGTAACAGTATAATAACGCTAACGTTTTTAAACGCTTTGTTGTAATTCTCGTTTCCTGATGTAACTTCATGGCTGTGGGAAGTTCGTTTAAAGGCTTCATATTATATCAGAGATGAACGTTATCACGCAGGTTTGTTTTGTTGGCTCGCAACGGGTTTCCACTTCCAGCATTCCATTTGGATTGATTCGTGAACACTGATGGGAACAAAGAACGATTTTCAGAAGATGAAACAGAAAATGGTAGGGATTATATAAACACTTAAGAAAGGATATCCATCAAGACAAGGCTTCATTTGAGAAATCTTGCTAAAAGGTTCTTTTGGGAAATTGGGGTAATAATAATTAAAATTAAGGTAGAGTTAGTCAAATCCCTCCACACCAAAATATTAAATTGTAGAGGGCCATGGCTTGGAGCAGGCATGGCCAACCCGCTGCCCGCGGGCCGCATGCGGCCCTCCGGTAGGGTGGAGCGAAAAACACGAATTTTTGAATTTCAATTTTGGTTAGCTCCAAAAAGTTGCCTTTTAGTGCCAAAAGAACACCTGTAAAATTTTATGAATTTTGAATAACTCCTTCAGGTCTCTACCAGGGCTCATATGTTTAAAAAAAATAGGTTTTTACTATAAATTTCCCATTTACATTGTTTATTGCATACTTTTCTGCCAATTTTGTGTTTTTAATATAAAATGTAACTTTCCAGGCCCCTCAATAGATTTTTTAAATGAAAAAGTTAATGAAAAGGCACTAATAAATGTAAAGTACAGGTTAAATGTGCTACAATACTTGGGTAGAGCAAAAAAATTTTTCTTCGAAATCGGTGTGCGGCTATTGCTCAAAGTTTGTGGTTGGTGGTCCTAATAACCTATAAAAAATTTGAACTTGATCGGATAATATCTTCAGGTCGCACTTTTGAGTTGAAATATGAAAATTTTATGAAAAATGTAAAAAAATTTGAAAATTTTCCTAATAATTTCTAAACGATCCCGATGTTATTTTATCGCCAATAATTACAGGTATTGCTTGTATGTTGCTTAACATTAGCAAATTAGAATCTTTGGATGACGCAAAAATGGTTTAATAATTCTTCAAAATTTGTCAATGGACTATGTAATGCAGTTATGTTAAAGATATTATACTATAATTACACTATGATGGTTAAAAACAATGTTTACGGAACAAATCCGGCTGACTCATTTGTTAAATTACCCCCTGTGTCCGAATATGACCTCCGTTTGCACCACCAACCTTTGCTTTTGGGGGGACGTCCTCAAATTTATTTCAATTCCTTTTCGGTAATTTTATGCCTATAAATTTAGTTTTTTTAGTATTAAGAGATTACTTTACACTTTAAATTTCTCATGAGAGGTCAAAAAGGTTTCATGTACTAAAAAATCAACATTTTTATCTAGGTGATTTATTTAAAACGCAATTTTTCCTTATTAATTGAGAAAAATCTATGTAACTGATTACGAGGGGTTTCGCGTTTTAATGTTATACTTGTATTTTTCGCCTAACCGAATTTAAACAATATCTAATCCACCTCTAAACATTCCCAAATAAAAGAAATGGGAAAAGAACAATCGAAGTAGTATTTAGTGAAAAATATAAGAAAAAGGATAGATAAAAAAATTTTAATGATTTTTTACAAGTAATGTGGAAAATCGCCTTTTAAATATATCACCTAGCTAAAAATGTTGATTTTTTAGTACATTAAAACCTTTTTGACCTCTCATGAGAACACATGGGGTAATTAAACAAAAGAATCAGCCGGATTTGTTCCGTAAACATTGTTTCTAACCATCATAGTGTAATTAACTGCATTACATAGTCCATTGACGAATTTTGAAGAATTATTAAACCATTTTTGCGTCATCCAAAGATTCTAATTTGCTAATGTTAAGCAACATACAAGCAATACCTGTAATTATTGGCGATAAAATAACATCGGGATCGTTTAGAAATTATTAGGAAAATTTTGAAATTTTTTTACATTTTTCATAAAATTTTCATATTTCAACTCAAAAGTGCGACCTGAAGATATTATCCGATCAAGTTCAAATTTTTTATAGGTTATTAGGACCACCAACCACAAACTTTGAGCAATAGCCGCACACCGATTTCGAAGAAAAATTTTTTTGCTCCACCCAAGTATTGTAGCACATTTAACCTGTACTTTACATTTATTAGTGCCTTTTCATTAACTTTTTCATTTAAAAAATATATTGAGGGGCCTGGAAAGTTACATTTTATATTAAAAACACAAAATTGGCAGAAAAGTATGCCAATAAACAATGTAAATGGGAAATTTATAGTAAAAACCTATTTTTTTTAAACATATGAGCCCTGGTAGAGACCTGAAGGAGTTATTCAAAATTCATAAAATTTTACAGGTGTTCTTTTGGCACTAAAAGGCAACTTTTTGGAGCTAACCAAAATTGAAATTCGAAAATTCGTGTTTTTCGCTCCACCCTACCCTCCGGGTCATTTTGTGCAGCCCGCGAAGCTCTCTGAAAACTCTCCAAAAAGTAGCTTCAAAACACTTTTTAACACACAATATTGTGGTTTTCCAAAGTGGCCCTCAACAACATTTGGGTTGGCCACCCCTGGCTTGGAGAATGATGTCTTACGATTTAAAATTCCAAGTTAATATTCACTCCACTCCTATATGATGTCACGTCATAAGAGAGGAACTAGACGATTGCAAAATTCTTTAGTCTCAGTTAAGCAATTGTTACCAATTCTTTTGATTTGTTGCAATTGCAAATTCTTTAGTCTCAGTTATCAGTAATTTTGCAATCGCCTAGTTCCTCTTTTATGAACAAAATAATAAAGAATAATAAAGGTTTCAATACTAAAGGGGGGCCTGGGGGCCCTCCCCCAGAAATTTTTTGAAAATTTGACCCTAAAAAACTGGGTTTTAACTTAATTAAAAGTATATTACTTAGGACTTAGGGGGGGCAGCTGCCCCCCCCTGGCTACGCCCATGCTTGGAGATATGAAATATATATGGGGGGCTGAAGAATAAATAAAGTTCTATATACGCCTCTGGAGTGATTGTAAAATTTATTATAATTTTTACACTAATTTTAACTAATCTAAAACTCAAAACAAAAGACTGGTTACGGCTTTTGGTGTTCAAAATGTTGGGGGTCCGCGATGTCTGGCTGCTACATAAAGGGGGCCGTGACGATAGAAAGTTTAAGAACGGCTGCTATAGAAGCTTTGGCCTTTTTTACATCTAAATTTGTAGGGTAACAACTTCATACATCAATTTTAAAAGTTAAAACCTTGAAAACCAGAAAAACAATAAACTTACTCCATATCATACCTGCTCCTTATCATACTTTACTCCTGGTGAATTGGCGCATTTTTTTATGATTAAAGGTTGGAAAAACAGAAAGATTTTCGTTCTTTCCTCAAAAGTTAAAAATAATTTTTTTATAAACAAAGTTCCTAATAATTGGAGGGGACGCGACCCCCGCCCGTGCTCCATATCACCCTGAAAAGAAATTTTCTGATTATACCACTGTTGTGTATGCTTAATCTAAGCTGCTTAACCCTTTCATTCCCATAGATGCCAATTGGAATCATTTGGAATTTTTTTCGTCTTTCATTAGGAATACCAAATATTCGAAATGGATACTATTAGAATCTTCATCCAACTCTCCTTTAAATATCATTGTTTTTTTTCTTACCAGTAAATTTTCATTTCCCAATAAATGATCAAAATGGAGCTTTTTGAAAAAGGTAAAAATGATTGTAAAACAGTTTTAATTTTGAAGCAATTTAAATAAATTAAAATAAAAAAATACTGTTTCATTTTGTAAGATAATGATTGTAAAGAGTAGGTATATTGATCTTTTAAAATAATATTCTTAAAAAAATTTTGGTTTTATAGATTTTATTGAAAAGTCACGATTCCAAATGGCATCATTGGGAGTTCAGGTCAATCAGCATCTCTTGCTTACTGTAGTAGATAATGTTAAAAAATGCTATAGATCAAATATAAAACTTAAATTCGGATAAATTACTTTAAATATTAATTAAATGTAAACATAGAAATAAAAAATGTTTAAAAAGTCTTATAACAATAGTTTATACTTTATATCAATACTAGCTGATATACCCGGCCTTGCACGGGTGAAGATTATAAATTTATTATTTGAGGCGTTTGCCATCAAAACCAGCTAATTCCATATTTTTCTGAAATCCACTTTTTTGCATATTTTGAAAGTTTAGAGGGTCCTTCATAACCTGGCGAAGGGATATAGCTCAAACCCAGCTCATTCCAACCCAAAATTAGATTAAAAGTGAAAACTGTGATCTCAACTGTGAAATTTCAGATCATTTGAAAAAGTTACTTATTACGTTAAAGTTACGTCATTTACTTAAAACTCGTAAAGACATAAATATTAACTGGTGAACTGGAAAAAACCAATTCACAACTTAATTGAACAAAAAAACTGAAAAAAGCATGAAAAATCGTGTTTTTGCATCAAAATCAGCTCATTCCAACCTAATTAGTGTAATTACGCGCAAGGTAATGCAACTGGAATGAAAATAAAAAACTAATCAAATTCTAAGTGGTTGTACCTACAATTAAAAATTTAAAAAACAAATTTAGCTTTAGAACTGTGGACGTGAGAAGTTTTTTGTCTCTCCTGTAAAATTTCCAAAAATGGAATAAGCTGGTTTTGATAGCAAACGCCTCATTTTTAAGTTTTCCCAAACACATTTCTAATTTTATATAATCAACATTTACCAATCATCCCGGTATCCCAGGCGTCTTTTTCATATTCCGGTGTTCCCGGTAACTTTTCCTATCCCGGTGTTCCTAGTAAGTTTTCTTATCCGGATGGACTAAAATTCCTTCAGTACTCAAGCGCAATAGTATAACTTTTGAATGATTTCCACATTTACAACATGGAAAAAATATTCTAAAAATTATTTAAAATTTCTCAGATTCCTTAATTAATCATTTCTTTAAGAATAAACGTTTTCGGTGAAATTATTCAATAATTAAAGCTTATTCCGTTTTGAAATTTAAGAAAAAAAATCTATATTTTCTAGTTGAAAGGGAGTTTTAATGGTTTTTGGTTTGTTAACCAACTTTCTTAAAAGTTAAAATATTATCACTTTTTGATTTTACATCCTCGTTTCCATGGACACTATTTTAACAACAATGATATTCTATAAAGCTTTTAAAATATAAAAATTAGATAATCTGTCAAATAAAAATATGTTTAACTATACATAACTTTTAAATTTCATTGAAATATATTTTTAAAATATTAATATAATTTTTAAATAGATTTGTACCTAGTGTTTCTATTAAAAATTGTTGTTTAGCATTAAATTTTCTTTGTAACAATGGAGTAAGCAGATCTCTTCTTGAGGGGAAATGAAGCTATTTCAGCAAAATGACCATAAAAAGGGTCGAAAGAGGGTCAAGGGGTCATTAAAAGTTTTCGAAACATAGCCTATGTTTTTTTCTGAGTTTTTTTACGTAGGTATACCAAGTTTGGTGCAGATCGGAAGAAAACTGTGGATTTGTATAAAAGACAAACACATATACCCACACTTTGTTTTATTATATTAGACTAGCGGATATGCCCGGCCTTGCACGGGTGGAGTGTATATATTTTTTTTAAATTAAATTTTCTCAACATACATTTATAATTTTTTAAATCAGCAATTACCAATCATCCCACTATCCCAGGCGCCTCTTTTTCATATCCCGGTGGTCCCGATAATTTTTCATTTCCCGGTATTCCCGGTAATTTTTCTTACCCAGTGTTCCCGGTAATTTTTTCCTATCCCGGTGTCTTTTTTCATCTTAATAAAGTAACGGTAATTTTTCTTATCCCGGTGTTCCCGGTAATTTTTCATGTCCCGATATTCCCGGTTATTTTCCTTATCCCGATGTTCCCGATCATTTACCTTATCCCGATGTTCCCGATAATTTTCCTATCCCGATGTTCCCGATAATTTTCCTTATCCCGATGTTCCCGATAATTTTCCTATCCCGCTGATCGAGGTAATTTTTATGTCCCGGTAATCCCGGTACTTTTTTTCCTATCCCGATGTTCCGGGATAATTTTCCTTTTCCCGGTGTTCTCGGCAATGTTTCCTAGTAAATTAATGAGTCTAGTGAACAAAAATAACAAATTTGAAACAATAATAAAAGATCTAGTAAATTGAAAAGTCTAGTGAACCGCTTCATTTGAAACAATGTTTTATTTTTTAATTCGTTTTCCATGAAGAAAATTTACACTTTTCCATAAATATTTCTATTTTTAAAGAAAAAATCTTAAAATAGAGGAAAATAAAGTCACGAAATTAATTATTTGAATTTATTTTGGCGTTTTCAAAACTTATATCCTTTTTAAATTGACAATTATCGAGTTTTTCCTGTTAAAATATTTGATTTTTGAAGGTTTTCATCTAGTTAACAATAGTGAGTCGAGCAGTCTACTCTAGTAGAGAAATGGAGAAATAAGCGTTTCGGGCTATAAATTCGCTAATTACTCGTAACTATCTTAAGTTACTCCCCGACTCGGAATACGTCTATACGTCGAGTTTGGTTTCGGTCCGTGGCCTATTTCAAGAGATTACCCCGGACATACCCACACACATACCCACATACATACATCGCCCGTTAGCCTTTTATTTATACAGAGACTAGCGGATATGCCCGGCCTTGCACGGGTGGAGTGTATATATTTTTTTCAAAATTAAATTTTTTAAAAATATATTTATAATTTTTAAATCAGTAATTACCAATATTCCGGTATCCCAGACGTATTTTTCCTATCCCGGTGTTCCCGGTAATTTTCCTATCCCGATGTTCCCGGTACTTTTCCTATCCCGATGTTCCCGGTAATTTTTCATATCCCGGTGTTCCCGGTAATTTTCATATCCCGGTGTTCCCGGTAATTTTCATATCCCGGTGTTCCCGGTACTTTTCCTATTCCCGTGTTCCCGGTACTTTTCCTGTCCCGATGTTCCCGATGATTTTCCTATCCCGCTGATCGAGGTAATTTTCATGTCCCGGTAATCCCGGTACTTTTTTTCCTATCCCGATGTTCCCGGTACTTTTCCTATCCCGATGTTCCCGATAACTTTCCTATCCCGCTGATCGAGGTAATTTTCATGTCCCGGTAATCCCGGTACTTTTTTTTCCTATCCCAATGTTCCCGGTAATTTTCCTTTTCCCGGTGTTCTCGGCAATGTTTCCTAGTAAATTAATGAGTCTAGTGAACAAAAATAACTAATTTGAAACAATAATAAAAATTTAAAAGTCTAGTGAACCGCTTCATTGGAAACAATGTTTTATTTTCAAGTCGTTTTCCATGAAGAAAATTTACACTTTTCCATAAATATTTAAATTTTAAAGGAAAATATCTTAAAATAGGGGAAACTAACGTTTCAAAATTAATTATTTGAATTTATTTTGATGTTTTCACAACTTATATCCTTTTTAAATGGACAACTATAGAGTTTTTCCTGTTAAAATATTTAATTTTTGAAGGTTTTCATCTAGTTAACAATAGTGAGTCGAGCAGTCTACTCTAGTAGAGAAATGGAGAAATAAGCGTTTTCGGCTATAAATTTGCTAATTACTCGTAATTATTCGATTTTAAAGCTTTGAAAACTATCTTAAGTTACTCCCCGACTCGGAATACGTCTATACGTCGAGTTTGGTTTCGGTCCGTGGCCTATTTCAAGAGATTACCCCGGACATACCCACACACATACCCACATACATACATCGCCCGTTAGCCTTTTATTTATACAGAGACTAGCTGATATGCCCGGCCTTGCACGGGTGGAGTGTATAAATTTTTTAAATTAAATTTTCTCAAAATATATTTATAATTTTTAAATCAGCAATTACCAATCATCCCGGTATCCCAGACGCCTTTTTCCTATCCCGGTGTTCCCGGTAATTTTTCATATCCCGATGTTCCCGGTTATTTTCCTTATCCCGATGTTCCCGATCATTTTCCTTATCCCGATGTTCCCGATAATTTTCCTATCCCGATATTCCCTGTAATTTTTCATATCCCGATGTCCCCGGTTATTTTCCTTATCCCGATGTTCCCGATCATTTTCCTTATCCCGATGTTCCCGATAATTTTCCTATCCCGCTGATCGAGGTAATTTTTATGTCCCGGTAATCCCGGTACTTTTTTTCCTATTCCGATGTTCCCGGTACTTTTTTTTCCTATCCCGATGTTCCCGGTAATTTTCCTTTTCCCGGTGTTCTCGGCAATGTTTCCTAGTAAATTAAAGAGTCTAGTGAACAAAAATAACAAATTTGAAACAATAATAAAAGATCTAGTAAATTGAAAAGTCTAGTGAACCGCTTCATTTGAAACAATGTTTTATTTTTAAGTCGTTTTCCATGAAGAAAATTTACACTTTTCCCATAAATATTTAAATTTTAAAGGAAAATATCTTAAAATAGGGGAAACTAACGTTTCAAAATTAATTATTTGAATTTATTTTGGTGTTTTTACAACCGATATAGTTTTTAAATGGACAATTATCGAGTTTTTCCTGTTAAAATACTTGATTTTTGGAGGTTTTCATCTCGTTAACAATAGTGAGTCGAGCAGATCTACTCTGGTAGAGAAATGGAGAAATAAGCGTTTCGGGCTATAAATTCGTTAATTACTCGAAAACGTTCGATTTTAAAGCTTTGAAAACTATCCCAAGTTACTCCCCGACTCGGAATACGTCTATACGTCGAGTTTGGTTTCGGTCCGTGGCCTATTTCAAGAGATTACCCCGGACATACCCACATACATACATATATACACACATATATACACACACACATCGCCCGTTAGCCTTTTATTTATACAGAGACTAGCGGATATGCCCGGCCTTGCACGGGTGGAGTGTATATATATTTTTTAAATTAAATTTTTTAAAAATATATTTATAATTTTTAAATCAGCAATTACCAATCATCCCGGTATCCCAGACGTCTTTTTCCTATCCGTGTTCCCGGTAATTTTCCTATCCCGATGTTCCCGGTACTTTTCCTATCCCGATGTTCCCGGTAATTTTTCATATCCCGGTGTTCCCGGTAATTTTCATATCCCGGTGTTCCCGGTACTTTTCCTATTCCGATGTTCCCGGTACTTTTCCTATCCCGATGTTCCCGATAATTTTCCTATCCCGCTGATCGAGGTAATTTTCATGTCCCGGTAATCCCGGTACTTTTTTTTTCCTATCCCGATGTTCCCGGTACTTTTCCTATCCCGATGTTCCCGATAATTTTCTTATCCCGCTGATCGAGGTAATTTTCATGTCCCGGTAATCCCGGTACTTTTTTTTCCTATCCCAATGTTCCCGGTAATTTTCCTTTTCCCGGTGTTCTCGGCAATGTTTCCTAGTAAATTAATGAGCCTAGTGAACAAAAATAACTAATTTGAAACAATAATAAAAATTTAAAAGTCTAGTGAACCGCTTCATTTAAAACAATGTTTTATTTTTAAGTCGTTTTCCATGAAAAAAAAATTACTCTTTTCCATAAATATTTAAATTTTAAAGGAAAATATCTTGAAATAAAGGAAAGTAACGTTTGAAAATAAATTATTTGATTTAATTTTTGTGTTTTTACAACTGATATAGTTTTTAAATGGACAATTATCGAGTTTTTCCTGTTAAAATATTAAATGTTTGAAGGTTTTCATCTAGTTAACAATAGTGAGTCGAGCAGTCTACTCTAGTAGAGAAATGGAGAAATAAGCGTTTTCGGCTATAAATTCGCTAATTACTCGTAATTATTCGATTTTAAAGCTTTGAAAACTATCTTAAGTTACTCCCCGACTCGGAATACGTCTATACGTCGAGTTTGGTTTCGGTCCGTGGCCTATTTCAAGAGATTACCCCGGACATACCCACATACATACATACATACACACATATATACACACACACATCGCCCGTTAGCCTTTTATTTATACAGAGATTTACCTTTACAAATACAAATTAAGTCGACCAACTACAGGCGTAAGCCCAGCAAGGTTGGTCCAGTCTTTTTAACCCAAACTACCGGAATCCCAGTATCTGTCATTTTCCTCTTGAACTCGTTTACCCCACTTGAATTTACAATTGTTTCAGGCAACGCATTCCATTTATCCACTACCCTATTAAAAAAATGCCCTTTCCACAATCCGTCTTAACTTTTACTTTATGATTTACAAATTTTATTTTACTTTATTTATTATCATTTATGAATTATCTGAGGTTAAATTATGTCATTAGATTCAGTACCACTTTTTTACCCCTTAACTCCCAATGATGGCATTTGGACTCATTTAAAATTTTAATTAAAAAATTAAAATATGTTTTTTCTTTTTACCATGTTATTACAAAGGCAAAATCAGTATATTTTACCGATTTTAGAATTTTTGGATGAAAAATAAAAGTTTGGGAATGAAAGGGTTAAATTGAAATGAAAATTCAGGATTTAGGGGAGACAAGGGACCAAAACATAATTGCATTTTGGGGAACATTTTCTGCACCCCTGGCAATCAAATGCAATACACATTTAGAGATTACATTTAAGCTGCCCATTTTGACAATATACCATAAGTGTAGCCAAAAGTCAAAAATAGATTAAAGTTAAAAATAATATAGTCACTTTTCAGTAACAATTTTGACGTTTGTGAGATGGTTGACAGTGAAAATCAGCAAAATCAAAATTTCACCTTCTTGAAAATATTTGGTTCATTAATACATCAATCAATTCATTAATACATTAATCTCAATCCAAAACAAAATATTTAAAATTCTAAATCCTCAACCCTATCCAAATAATTTTAGAACCCTTAGATTACTTCCGATTCGACACAATGCTTATTTCCGTATCATACTTCACCTTTACCGACATAGATCTTTGTGTAACTTACGGAATAGAAATTTTAACACTAGATCAACTGAAAGTTATCAGATTCCAAAATTTTCAAAAGATATATTTACTAAAAGTTTCTATTATCTTGCACCTAAATTATATAACAGTTTACCTCTTAATTTAATTACCATTAACTCCACTTTTAAAAGAAATTTATTCAACTTTATAATTAATATCGACGACCCAGATTCCTATATTTCTCTCAATTGAAGCAAATCATTTTACACTATTAAAATATCTTCTTTCTTTTTGACGCATGCGCATTTAGCACGGCTCGTTACGCTCCCGAGACAACATTTTCTGATCATATTTTTTCCAGCTCATTGCCATTATTTATTTACAATTTCTTTAGTTGTTTTAATTTATTTTTCATTTATTTTGTGTTTTATATGTATAATTAATTTCTGTCACCTGAACAGGACTTGTCTATTTTCCCCTTGGTGGCGAATGCATTTTTCCTTGTGTTTTGTAAATACTATTTGTGCAGTGAATAAAATAAAATTATTATAATTATAATTAATATAAAGGAAAATTAAAACATAATCCTTCTTTTATAAAAGGACTGTTGCAATTTCCGATTTCCTAGTAACCAAAGGCATATTAGATATTTATGTGGTAAAATTTGAAATCAAATCTTAAATTTATAAGACACATAAAATGCCCTACTACTATACTTTTAGCTGATCCTGTAAATATTACTTAATATAAAATTATACTAATACCTTCGTACCAAATCCACATTTGTTTTTACACAGGAGCAAAATAACTTAATGTATGTATTGGCCTATCGACTGTTCAGCAACCAAAATATTCAAGTCAATGATCTAATATTACTCAAAAAATTATATCTTTGGGTTTGTACTCAAAAATTTTATCTTTGGATAAGTTTAAAATTTGGTACTCTATAGGGCCATTCCATGGTGACGGGTGTGACAATCAGAGAAAATTTTCGAGGTTGTATCTAAATTTGGGGGTATATATTAACCATTAAACCTCTAAAAAGTATTTTTAGTATGTTGTCCTATGCTTATACTTAATTTTAGAAGCAAAAGTAAAACTTCAACAACTTAAAATTTTTTTTAAAAATTTTTTAAAACGCTGTGACGGGTGTGACGCTCCCGGGACAAGAGTTTTCACTTACCTACACATTTGTTAAAATTTCTGTGAATTTATGAATGTTAGGTGAATGAAAAATTTTTTTTCTTATAAAGGAGATTCAAATAAAGAATAATACATAAAATTTATTAAAATATTTATGTAATTTAATTTATAATTTTTTTCCTGCTGTGACAGGATTTGTGACGGGTGTGACACAGTGTGAATTATGCTATTTTAAGGCTATTTACTGAATAAACTATGATCAATATAGATAGTTAAGTTGATTAAAGCTACTATACAAACATAAATTTATAAAACTGACCACATTTTATGATGTTTTAAAACTTTTAGGGTTGATTATTTTTTTTGTTGGGTTTGATGAGTTGTCCATCTATTTATATCAGCATAAGTTTATTTTCTAGCATTTAATGTGGTGTAAAAAGCAATGTTTACATTTCCTTTATTTCCTGGGTTTATATAAAACCTTCCATATCAAATTTTAGTGTTGCTTTCCGTAATTTTCCAATATTGCACGTCTAGACTCAGGAATACCTTAATTTCATTAAGTGCTTGGTATGTGTAAAAAAGTGTAAAATTTCATTCTAAATTAAAACCAATGAGAAAGTAGCATGTATGATATTTGTTTTTAAACTGTGATGCTCAACCCATAAATAACAAAGTTATTTTAAAGTTGAGAAAACTTTTCGGACTAGCTGTAAGGATATTTAATATGCAAAATTTGCTCCAATTTATCACTGATTAACTACAGCATATAAAAATGGGAATCATACCTAATGGTTTGAGAATGAGTCTATAGTATTAGTAAGTTACTGAAAATCTAATATTAATAAATTTTGAATAAGTCAACCATAAAACTCTTCACTATAAAATTTGTTTTCAATTAATAGCTATGATTAGTTAAAAAAATGATAAAGTAGTTTATTTTTAATTAATTTTTATTTTTATGTACCTACATTAAATGTCATGTAAACAAATGTATTTTCTTTAAAAATCTACAAAAAGTTTAATCAAAGTTAGAATAACTTGCATTTTAAAAAATAATTAATAAAATTATTTATAATTTCATTTTTTTGCTAGCCATGACTGTCTTAATATATTTAAAAATTATAATGATACAATTTTTTATTTCTTTTAGAAATCATTCAACTATTTTTTTTTTAATTTTTAATGTTGTCACACCCGTCACAGGAATTTCGTCACACCCGTCACACTAAAAATCACACAAAATAAAAATTTTTAAATGTTTTACTACATCACATGTGTTCAGAACTGCAACAATCAGAACATCTGAAAGTTTAAAGGATTTATGATGAAAATTGAATCTTGTAGAATAACTTTTCTATCTTTTTTGTGACGGGTGTGACGGAAGGACAACATAAATTCAAAGGCACCAAAAATCAAGTTTTAAAAATATTTTTTGAAAATTAAAGGTTTTATAAGGTAAACAAGGTCACAAATAATGATATAATGCATCTTTAATGAAAATTTAGCTGCTTTTAGTATTGTTTAGGTCAAGATGAAAATACCCTATTTTACTAACTTAAAAAGTTTTTAAAATTTTCTAACTTTGAGCCCTCAAAACATGCACAAGAAAATTTTTTAAAGCTCTCTGTAATTTCATCTGGTTCATATCTTTACCTTTAATTTGATGTATAATTTATAGTTATAACACCCATTTGAAATTTCAACCCTCATGTCCACTTTTTCATGGAATGGCCCTATACTTAAAATCTACCATTAAATTAAACCAATGCAAATATTTTGTAAGTCAAACATAAAAACTGAAATAAGCAGCAGATAGCAGCCAATCAAACAATTTACCAGATTACTAGAGCCAAAATCCTATGGGAATTTTTCTTTATTTCAAACTTGCGTACACCCCCTCATTTTGTGCACAATTGCAATTAAATATGTTTGAAATTTAAAGTAAAAATTATAAGATTATTAACAGACTGCCCAAGAGCATCAAAAAAATCGCAATTGCATGTTTTCTTAAACATTTTTTAAATTCCTATTACTTTGTGTCCAATAACATTTAAATATGTTCACAAAATTTGAAACAAAGGTCTTAATAACAGACTGCTCAAGAGTACTAACTAATATTATTCACTAAAACTGATGAATATTTATGTCTAAAAACTTAATTTCTAATTAGCATCTAATACAAATTTTTTATTTAAGACACTTTTTTGTAAATTATATGCAAAACGTGGAAAAGAGACGTTTTGATGCCCTTGAGCAGTTTAATATTTTTTCTTCACATTTTAAACACCATAAGTCATTGTCATTAGCCACAAAATAAGGAGGGTATATGCATGTTAAATTTCTAAAATAAATGTTTGAAAAAGTCTATTCCACACCATAGGGGAGAGGAGGGAGGAATGGGACAATTTTCACTAAATATTTTTTTATTCATTATCCCCTGCTTATTCATAGATGCAAATGGTTGGATAATAAACTTACATGTTTTAACTTAATTTTTTAAAAATGTACAGTTCTTAAATGTTGTTTAATTTTATCACTTTTGATCATTCAAATTAACAAGAATTTTGTCCCATTCCTCCCTCATGGGTGGGAGGAGTGGGACATGAGTATGGGAGGAATGGGACACTTTTGAAAAGTAAAGAAAATTAGTAAAATGTAATAATGAGAAAGGGCCTAGTATTTTACCTACTATTCTTTTAACCTTTGCCCACATTTTTCAACAGCTTTCAATTTTATATCTATTATAGAATAATTTTTAAAAAATATTTAGTACACTTGAACTCTTTCCCATGGTGTTAAGAATCAAAAATTGAAATACAATGTAATACTTGGAATTGTTTATTCAAGAAAAGAAAAGCATTTCAATTGAAGCGATAGAAAGCTATCAGAAATTAATATTTTCAAATTTTGTTTACATTTTTGCAGATTTTGTTTACATTTTTCAGAGTGTCCCATTCCTCCCTCCACACATTGTTTTTAAAATATAACTTTTCACATAAACTATGCTGGTGTTAGGCTTTATGAAATTGCAGATTAGCATAAATTATATCTTTTAGATTACAATGGCATTATATAATGTTTGTTCTACAAATTACATGAGAAATGAAATAAAACTCAAGATAGACTGGATATTAACTTTGGAAGTGGGAAAATCAAATTTTTACAACTATAAACAGAAACTTGCTGCTGGATAAACTAAATGAAGGAAATAACAAGAAGCTATAAGAAGGCCATCTAATGGCCAAATTGGAAATAAAATAAACTGATTTATTTTTCCAGAATTTCAGCTGTCCCACTCCTCCCACTGTCCCATTCCTCCCTCCTCTCCCCTAACCCATAATTGCAGTCCATAGCAGGATAAACCAAAATATCATGCTTTTAATAATACATTCAATATATTTATCTTAAAATGTTTATTTTAAAAACAACTCAAGCTACAGCAGTATTCTTATCTTACAACAATATCTACATCATTAAGGGAAATATTTACAAATCAACGAGTTGTTTCTCACAAAAGATTTAGTTATTTTACACCAGTATGACAAGTTTTATCTATATGTTACCAATGTAACTTAACAATATGAAAAAATTAAGAAATTACAAATGTAGAGCTGATATGATTCTATTGTATATTTGAAAATGAATAGTTACCATTAGAAGATATCCCTTACAAAAAACTTTCAGCCTTAGCTTCACATTACAGTATAGGACCCCGCATCCGGCTCGCTCGGGACCGGCATCAGTCCGGTTTACGGGAAAATCCGGTTTTCGGAACAATTCCCGAAAAAAAGCTCAGAAGGACCGCGTCTATTCGTAACACGCGATCGTAACGAAAATACGCGCAATCTGCAGGGTCGCGCGAGAGAGCAAAATAAATAAACAATCTCGCTCGGCCCCTGGCATCCCTTTCGGCGCCGAAATGCGTTTTTTCGGCGTGCGTTTTTGGAGGTCACGTGAGCCCTACGGACCAATGGCTAGGCGTATTCAACCGGCATGCCGAAGCCGGTTTTCGGCCCGGCATAGATGGACTTTTTCTCGGCGCTGGAAAAACGTAAGCGTCACGTGATTAAAATCAATTACTTTAAAGATTTTGTACTAAAATAGTTCTTAAGTATCCATAAAAATAAACTTAAGACTAAAGAAATTAAAAGCTGAACTCACCTGATCGGACTTGTTTGTTTCGGTTTTGATACGATGCCGATTTTCGGCACGGTGACGAGTACGCTGCGTTTTTTCGGTACCGAAGCGCGTTTTTTCCGCGCGACTTTGGTTGCCAAAGTTTATCCCTTTTTGATTGAAAAAAGGGACTACGTCATCCGCGTGCCGATTTTCGGCGCCGAAAATCGGAGTACATCGGTCGGAACTCACTGGATCCTTTCGGAGAACGGATTTGGTACTTGAAAAAAAATTTTTAATTTTGGAAAAACCGCCGGTTTTCGGAACACTCCGGTTATCGGGACGCCGGATACGGGATCCGATACTGTACTATAAAAGCACATTTCTATACCTATCCTACAGCTGAATGAATCTGTCATTAAAACTAAAATGTATAGGTTTAAGTGTTGAATTCCATTATCTGCTCTGTTAAATACCACCAAAATGTTTAGGATGATTAATTGTGTTGGCATTGATACAATGTTAAACAGGTAAGTTTGCAATTTATTGAAACATTTCTTATTTTGGTTTATGAAACATTTTGCAGTATTTAACAGAACTGAACCAGTTTAAGTATGAAAGCAGGGATCTGTCTAGGATTTTTTGCCAACTACCTATTTTGTGAAAATTTAAAAATAATTTGTGAAAAAAAATTTTAATTTGTGAAAATAAAATACACATAATAAAACGAATTGAAAAATATGTTTTTAAAAATCACTTTACATATACATTTTAAGTGGAGTTAAAGTTTTCAAATATTAATATTATTAGTTTAGTAATAATTTGTGAAAATTCAGTTATAAATTGTGAAAATAAGAAATTTTAAATTTGTGAAGCTACCGTTTTAATGATCGGTGAATTTGTGAAGCTACCGTTTTAAAGATCGGCGAATTTGTGAAGCTACCGTAGTAAATTTGTCCTGGACAGATCCCTGGAAAGATTTTAATAGAATAAATTTCATTGATGAAAAAATACTATATGGCTATCAAACTATAAACTCAATGAAGTAAAATATTACATGAAAGATATTTAGATACTGGATTGCTTATATGTAAATTTGATAGATAAAAAATCAAATTCCAACATTTCTAAAAATTAAAATAACAACTATATACATATATTTAAAAATAGCATGTCCAACAATATATTACGCAGGTAGTGCTGATCAGAAATAATTTCAAATTAAAAATACTAATATAAAATCAAAATTTAAAAATTACTGGGAAAAGTAGTAAAAAGCATGTTATCTAGGCAATGCAATAAATCCAGGCATTATTAGTAATGCCAGCATATTTTGGGCAACTAATTGATAAATGTTATTAAATTTATCACATTGCCGGCCTCACTTTGGCCATTATTAATAATGTCTGGTTTATCACTTAGCCCACTTTTGTATCAGTATTTCTTAACAAATTTTTTAAAGTTTAATCAGCTATTAATTTGAAAAGAAAAGAAAAACACCTGCGTTTAATTTTTCAACTGCAATCACCATCAACTGTAAACAACAAAGATGAAGCATTTTAATAACTATACAATATTATAAGTTCTTAATAGTATAGAAATAAAAATGAGATTCATCTATGAAAAATAAGTCAGAATATTAGCTCTTAAGTTCTTATGAAGTATAATTTTTATGAGACAAGCATGATTTAAAAACAAAATGAGGTGAAGGATGACATTTGTGCTGTCAGCCAAGATGAAAAATGAAGGCTTGTAGTACCTACATAGTTTCCACTACACAACTTATGAAGTTTTTAGGTAAAATATTAAAACCTAGAATGTATTTTAAAATACATTATGTCAGCATTTCACACCAACCTAAGACTAGCTATGACTTATAACTTAAAACTTCCCAAGTTCAGGCTATTAATTAAAATCACCTATCAAATAAATCATCTCGAAGCAATGTGGAAAATTAAGACTGCCATTACTATAAAAATTCATATTATGTACAAAACACATTATTTACAATACCTCAAGCTTCAGGATGAAATTCAGGAAAACAGCAATGCTAATATTAAATGTGAAATATTCCATAATGGCACAATCAAAGTGAACACTTTTCTGATGATGAATGAAAAAACATTCACATTTCCTTCAACTGTCACTTTTAATGACTGCGGAGGAGCTAAGCACCTAGGTAGGTCATTGAACAGTTACCCCCACATGAATGAACAACTACATTAATATGGCACTTTTAAAAATCGCTATCACACATATGCTTCATTTCGATGAAGTCTGCGACATAATCCCAGGTACACATTTTTCCACGACGTGAATGTTTTACCGGACCAAATCCACACTCCCGAGGTTATACCCACCATGAGGGTCATGAGATATTTGATCATGAATGTAGGAAAGTCTGGCTTGGGCCAAAAGTTGTAATCAGGGGGAACATCAGGGCACGGTATGCTGTACACTGGACGACTACACTTATCTTTTTGCCATGTTAGCATCCAAGAGTCATAGTAGTGAGTTTCGTACAAATAGCAGGCTATGACTATGATTGCTGGCACAGTGTACAGCAGGGAGAATACTCCGATACGGACCATCAACTTTTCCAGTTTGTCCGTACGGGTACCGTCGTGTTTCATGATTGTCCGGATGTGGCACAGCGACACAAATCCAGCAAGCAGGAAAAAGGTGCCCAAGGCTAAGTACACACTGAGAGGTATCAGTACGAAAGCGTACAGAGAGTTCTTGTTCCAGATACCGACAAAGCACACCCCGCTAAGGACATCTCCTTCGACTCTACGCATGGCGAGAATGGTGATGGTTTTGATGGCCGGCACAGTCCAAGCTGCTAAGTGAAAGTATTGAGAGTTATTCTCAATGGCTTCGTGACCCCACTTCAGGCCAGCGCTGAGGAACCAAGTGAGGGTCAAAATCACCCACCAAATGGAACTGGCCATGCTGAAGAAGTAGAGAATCATGAAGAAAATAGTGCACCACTTTTTGTCATTTCCCTGGTTGATAGTGCGCACCATCTTGATGTTGGTTTGGTTTCTGGGGGGAGCAAAAGGTTCGTTACAAGACACTTCTTCGTCCATAACAAACCCTGCAACGTAGACTGCAGCAACCATGAAGTAACATATGGATAGGAAAATGATGGGACGCTCAGGGTACCTGAAGCGGTGCCTGTCAACCATGAAAGTCAGAACAGTAAACAAAGTGGAGCACAAGCAGAGAATGGCCCAAATGCCAATCCACGTCCTGGCAAATTTCTTCTCTTGGGACGTGAAAAACATCGAATCGCACGGAGCACCGCAGTCTTTTTCCTCCGCTTCCCCTACTTGGAACACATATCCCATACCAGTAGGAACTTTGAACTCTTCGGGGCAGATAAACTTGCGCCCTTTCAAAATGGTACCATTACTTCTAATAGGATTCGTAGGATAGTTACCTGAACCAGGGGGCGGATGAGGTTGACGACTGTCAGTCGTATTCTCTCCAACACACAGAGTTTCCTCCCCTGCCTCAGGGAACATATCACAATCCAGAGTCTTTGGCCACTTAAATCCGAAATTATTCATCAGCTGCTCGCAACCCTGTCTGGCCTTCATGCACAGGGACCGACAAGGGGGAATGGCTTTTTCGATGATGGTACACACGGGGGCGTACATGGTGCACAAAAAGAACTGCAGATCGGGGCTGCACTGCACTTTCACCAAGGGGTAGAACTGGTGCACTTCCAACCCAGCGTCCTCTTGCTTCTGGTGGTTCAGCAGATTCGGCATGATGGTCTCGTTGTAAGGGATATCCTTGCACAAGGGGATGGTGATGGGCTCGCACCGGCCGTGGTGGGGGATCAGACCCTCCCGATCCGATATCCGCGAGCTGCTGACGACTTGCGCGTGCCCTCCATGATCCACGGCGGCCGTCGCGAGGACGAGAAACACCGGTAACCACGAAACAAACAAGATGACGGCCATGTTTGTCGCGGCGGCTTCGGTCGTGTCGGGGAGGAATCCGGCGGTTTTAGGAGACGGAAAGGTCCAGGTATGTGCTCCCCATGTCAATAGGGCAGATGGAAGGTGATGATTTCGTCGTGGGATGTCGCATTCGTGCTTTTGAGATGAGGGCGTTTAGAAATGTGCCGGCCGTACGTCCGTTCGCTAGCTAAGCGCACAACGCTTCTCCTCTGTGATTGGGCGACGGCGGCGCCGCCAAGGCTGAGAGCATCTTTCGCCTTTTCGCCTCTAGGGGGGCATTCCCATATTGCGGAATATATGATTCGGATGGTGATGGGGGAAATGGGGTCGTTTTTTGTGGAGATAAGTTGGAGAAAGGGCAGTTGTTTGTTTAAATTTTGCGCTTTATTGACATTGTGTTTCACCAGTCACTGCACTCGTTTTTTTGTTTTTAAACACATTATAAATTTTGTTGTGAGATCAATGAGAAAATTTTGCGGTGTGCGGTCAGTTATGTTATTTTTTTATGTATTTAGTAGTAAAAAATATTTTTAAGAGCAAAAATATTTTTCTTTTAAATATTATTCATCTCCGGAGTAAATAGGAAAAAAAATAAATAGGAAAAATAAATCTATGAAGATATTGTCGGGGGTTGAATTTAAATATTCAAGTTAAGATTTCAAAAAGTATTGATTTTAAATATTAATTAGAAAATTTAGTGCCTTAAATTTAGTTATCCTCTACAACATTCTTCTCAAAACATTATTATATTATTACTGTACATTTTTTCGATAAAACATTTCAGGACATTTGTTGGATTGTAATTTAAAATTGAATCGTTTATTTCAGAAACAAGTTAAACTCCATTGGATTAGCACAGCGTTTAACTTGTTTCTGAAATAAACGATTCAATTACGTTTCTCTTTGCTAAACACATTCATTCATAGTCTTCAAGTATTGATGATATTAAGTTCCCCCCCCCCCAATAAAATCATTGAAACATATTTAGGATTATAAATTGATGAAACAAAAAAATATTTAGGATTGTTTCTTTTTATCACTTGAATTTCTGGGGGGGGAGAAAACAGGTGTAATTGGAAATTTTAATCAGCTGTTAGTAATTTATTAAATTTCTAAAATTCAAATACATTATGCCAACGTATTGCATCTTGGATGAGAACACTCTCATGTTGATGTCAGAAAATACATTACACTGCTCAATTAGTCATGTTAATTTGATTTTATTGTTCATTCCTTGTGCGCTTTTATTTGTAATCATAATTTATTTTTCATGTAAGATCATTATTTTTAAAAAAGCACAAGAGTTATAGAACAGTATAATGAATAATAGCTAAAAATGTCCTAACAAAAATCTTCAGGACTAAAAATTTGCAATGAAATCCGTGTAGTTTTTTAAAAATGAAGTAACATCATCTTGTGGTTAAAAAACCCGTTTCATGTATACCCTTAACCGCAAAATTTTTCTCTGCACAACCTTACCACCTGATAAAATCAATACATGTAGTACACCTAAATTTTGTGGTTTAGCAAATACTAGCGTCAAGTAGCCTCAAGAAAAGTAGCCGATTTTAAATGCATCAGTGTAGAAAACAAACCCCCAGCCAGTTACTTTTTAAACCCGCCTTTTACTTTTTCAAAGATCTAGTTTAAAAGTTCATTTAAAATATTTGATTAAATTGAAGAACAAATTTGATTTGATAATTAAGGAACTATTACGCTATGGAAAATTATTAAAACTATTAAAATAATCATTATAATAGGTAATCCGACTTTTTGGGATCGAATTTTAAGAACATCAACGGTGTTACCTACTAATTGACGTTACCTCAGAATCAAAACATATAGCTATTCCTTTTCAGTAATCTTAAAATGATTTTAATCCTGTATTTTATTGTCTGTCATCATATAAAAGAGATCCTGAGCTGTAGGGCCTCAAAAGATTTTCATTAATTACAATTAGTGAAACAAATTATGATTAACCATAACGTAAACCTTTCTGAACTTGCCCGGTTCTTTCCTCGAATGTTTAATATTCATGACCATTTTTAGTCTCTGAATTAATTTTTTACATTCTCATCGTCTTCATTTATAATTTCTCTCACGTCAGGTATGCAGTAGAAAGCAATCCTCAAGACAATGAGTTCACAAACCTCATTTTTTACGCTCACTAGAACACTAAATACAACTCCGCCTATCCGAAATAAAACTTGAAAGTGTGGGTGTTTTCCAATATTTGGCGTCTTTATAAGATCTCGCAAATTTTTTAATTTCTTCACTTTTACAGGAATTTTTAATTCATTTTTGAAGGGAGACAAGTTTCAGAATCATTTATAAATTGTAAAAGAAACATTACTTTTATATCACTGTGATAAGGGGCTATTCATTAATTACGTAAGGATGATTTTGGCAATTTTTGACCCCCCTCCGGCCATGTAAGGGTACGTAAGATTTTTCAAACCCCTCCCCCCCTATTCTTACGTAAGATTCCATTATGTTTTTCAAAATAATAAAATGTTAGAAAACTCTCCGTTTGACGTGTAAATCAAAGATTTTTATTTTTCAACAGATAAGTAATATTCTTGCTGTCAACTATAGTCTGTTCACTTTGAACTGGCGCTTGAAAATATTTCCTTCCCCCACTACCGATCGGTAACCATAGCAATTATCTTCGTCAAAGTGACGAAGAAGGCTTACTATTGGCTGCTCGAAGATAGTAACTATGGTTACGCTTCTAGCGTGGGGGAAAGCACTATTTCTCAAGCGCCAATTCTAAATGAATAGAGTATACATATTACTATTATATTATTTTCTCTTGATTATAATAATTGGAATTTGTTTATATTAACTAGGAAAATCTTACGTAAGAATTGGTTTGACCCCCCACCCCCCAAGTAAGGGTATGTAGAGATTTTTCCAACCCCCCCTCGGGACCCTTACGTAATTAATGAATGACCCCTAAGGCAATATACAGGGTGTTTCAAAAGTCAGATTACCGGCTTTTGTGAAATGACGTCTACTAGGGCCATGGTTCATGGAAGTAAGGTTACTCCTTAAAATGACCGTGGAGAATGGACCATATCCGTCTGACGTCACATTTTCCCCAACATGTGACCTACTGAGCTTGCAATTGGTTAACACAGAGATGGCTTGTAGTGAGATATGATGATAGTGAGATATGATTTGATAGTGAGTTTGTTTTCCCCTTTCACGTGATTAAATGGGCGTGACACGAATATCGTCCATTCCAATTCATTGAGATGACTAACATCGCCCCACAACGGAAAAAAAAAGAAATTTAAAAATTTATTAAAAAACTAAAGGAGAGAGGGATATAAACCTACCACGGGAAAATTGTTGACGACAGTAAAAAAATGCACAGAAAACATTGCAAGAAAATATCCTTTATATTCGAGGAGATATAAGCCAGTGAAAATAGCACTTTTTTAAATATGCAAAAATATATTTTGCAATTATGAAAAATTTTTCTTTCTGGAGGCCTGTTAAAGTGGTTTCCTCAAATAATGTAGATATTTTCATGAAACTTTTTTTGTTGGTTTGTCATGACATTGCTAACAATTTTCTATTTTCTCACAATGAAGTTCTTGTTCTGTCCCCTAGTTTTAAACCTATTTTTTTTTAATTTCTCATTTCGCCAGTGAAAGAGAAAGGGGAGGGTGATATAAATTAACCTTTCGTAAGACGAGAGAAAGAAAGACAGATTATAAAATTTTAATGTGAAGTAAAGCTTTAAAAGCAGGACGAGCAATATTTATCTAAAATTATACTTAAAACCTTACCAATTAAAGTAAATGTGTGCATTTGTTTTGAAATAATAATATTAATTATGCACGATACTTTTTTTTGTATTTTCAATAGAACAATGCTATAAAAATGGAAAGTATTTCAGTGAGAGTGAAAAGGTTGATAGAAATTCTGCCCCTGTCGAATATTGGTCACTTCGAGAATCCTTCAATTCCATCCTTGGTTCAATTCCGTCAGAGTTCCCTTTAAATATCGCCAATCTCTGTTCGACACCAAAAAGTATAACATTGCTAAAAAATTTCAAACTCATAGATTAAAATGTTTAATTAGATCTATAGCTGTTCAGTTTATCATTAAAAATTTTTTAAAAAATTGTTTAGATTTGAAGATTAAGTGTTCAAAAGAGATTGGTGATATTTAGCGGGAACTCTAACGGAATTGAACCCCGTTCTTTGATATTTTTTACTTACTCAAGAATAAAAATAGATAAGCTGTATGTCTGGATTATTCGAAACTAATCACTGCCCTTCTTCATTAGCTATCAAAAACTTTTCCTTACCCCGAGTATCAGTTTTTTCAATATTCAATTTTTACGCGATCCCTGCTTCTCCCTCTTTGACCTCATGCTGTGCAGAGCTACACAATAGCCTCAACAATACTCCTCGGGGGAAGAAGTTCCGATACGATTCCCCGGTGTCGTGTGAGCACTTTCGCTCCTCTGTCCATCGCCCATTATCTGGAACAATGAAGTGTTAAGTGCAAAATCAACATTATTTGCGGTCAGTTTGCACCCAATGCAAACACACTGACCGCGGGGCATCGTCCTCTTCATTTCATTTTAGTATTTCCTGTTAATTTGCGTATTGCAAGTCGTTTGGCTAACCTATGAAGCAAAATGTTGTTAACGAAAAATTCTTAATGAAAATTTAGAACATTCGTGGCATTTTGATGGAACTGAACACAAAAATGTGTGCAAACGGAATTTAATTTTTTGTAGTGTAATAGTATTTTGCTAATAACATTGTTATAAAAATATCTCTGTTCTAAAAAAAGGCTTTGGTGAAGGGTTTCCAGAGAAAAACTTATTTACTGATCTATGTGTATAACGCATTTTTTTGGGATCAAAGTGTCCGGATTGGATTTTTTAAGGAAAATATTTTGATTAAATTATTGATAAGTTAGAATTAATAAGCATACTGACTTTTAAGAGTGTGTTAATCACTGAGAATAGATCTCTCTCTGGGTGGTGTCATGGAGATCATCTAAAAACTAAAACTAAACCATCGGCGCAACAGCCCTAATGGGCCAAGGCAGACTTTTGACAAACTAGGAGGTTATGTAAATCAAGATTATCTTATCTCTGAACACGTTTAACTAACTATAAGGTAAGATAAGATGTCATACAATTGTCCGGTTTAAAATTTAAAATTGTCAGGACCGAAGATGACGAAAAAAATATCTTCAATTAAAAAAATTTATGAATAATTTAAAAAATGGGTAATTGTAGTGAGCTAGGTTTCCGTCCTTTCAAAATGACCATTTTGGCTTGTGGCTCTTTTAAAAACCGGTCACAACCCGAACTTCCCGCTGTGGTCATTTCGCAAATGACACGGTAGTTTATTTCGCACAATGATGAGATATTTCGGTCTTTGAGCCTAACCTAACATATCTTACCTAACATGCTATCCATCGCTATCTGATTCCAACCAAGAGAATAGCCATAACCAATTCAAACACGTTAGAATGAAATGATATTTTCGTACCCACTTTTCCCACGGTTCCACAAAGAGAGAATACATATTTCATATATTTCTACTCCCTCAAACCTCCCTCTCAAGGGACCAAAATACAATACATCTCTCCAAAATACAAAACACTTATTTGTCAACAATGACGATCAGAGGTCAAGCCAAGAACCCCAAGAGGTGGACCTTGAAACATCTGTTAAGGCCATCACAGACGAGGCTCCGTTCACGCTCACTTCGTAGGGGTCCGTATACTAAGTAATTCCAGTATTTCTCCATAGAAACCAATGTTAAAATTATCTATATCTCCCATCAGCAAGGGTTGACCCCGGTCGACCTCGGGTACACAGCTCCAACCAAGCCATCGCGTTTATCATGGACTTGACATTTACGACCGTTTTATGGCTTTTCCCCTCGACTTCTCAGTGTGGGGAGGGGTTTCGGGGGGTTCTGGTTGGCGGACCGGGGGTGGAAAAGGGGAAGAAGGTGAGAGCAGAGGGACGATGGCAGAAGGAAGATAGCCCTTCGTGTACTGCGATAGCTTTTGCCTATTTCTTAAAAATTTAATTGGTTTTATATATTTTAAGTACTGAAAATAAATTCAAGAGTATCTACTTAAAATACAGTAAAGCACCGTTTATACGTCTCTGATTTATACGTCTTTTACATTTATTCGTCGTTTTCGCCAAGTCCCAATTAATTCCAATAATCAAAATTGTTTTCAATTATACGTCTTTTCATTTATACGCCGTTTTACGTCGGTCCCTTGAAAGACGTATGAACGGTGCTTTACTGTAATTTCAGTTGCTAATTACTTTGTCGGGTTCAATAAAATTGAGGGAAAATGCGAACTAAAATATCTTAATTAAACTGCATTTTCCTTGTTTTTAAGTGGACAGAAGATGAACAATTCTTCCGAATTGATTTAAAAAAAGAGAATTTATTGATTTAAGAAAAAATTGAATTATCAGTTTAAAGAAGGGAAAAAGTCCAAAAAATGACAAATTGACTTTTTGCTTAAAAACATCTCCAAACTTTGCTCTAACACATGAGTGAAAAGAGGTTGGAAATATCTACCCCCTACAGGGGACATAGCCCCTTGAATTGGCAAAATCGATGTCCATTCATTGTATTTTTTAATTTAATTTGGAATTAAAGTTAATTTGTCTAACTTTTATTATTCTTTGTGCTGTAAACTAAGCCAAAATAAAATTTGCTTTTAATTTAAAAGTACTTTTCAAACTTTTTTATGTAAGGAATGTTTAAATACATTCATATTCAATTACTGCTTTAACTACTCAGTTTCATTAAAATTTTGAATTTTATATATCTTAATCTTCGTAGTTCTCCCTTTTATGGTGTGAATTTGGCATGCATATCATTTAAATGTCATTTTAACAGTTTTTAAGATTTTCTTCAGATAAAATTTCATAAAGTTAAAGAAGGGAATAAGTTCATCAAATTTTTTTAACCGTAAAATAGTTTTTAATGTAATACTTATAGTATTTGTTTTGGTGATTGCTCTGTTTTGTAAATAGGGTTCTGAATTTCCAGTAAAAATTTGGTGGTTAAGCTATAAAAATTCTATTACTGAAAAGTTTTCTTTTCGATTTTCTCAAAACTTGGTTTTTGGACTTATTCCCTTCTTCAAACTGACGATTCGATTTAATCTACGAGTGAAAATTTTCAGAGAAATTTTGAGTGATTCTTTGAGGTTTTGGATAGAAATTTATATACTACAGTCATTTTAAAAGTTAATATTAATCAATACCAAAAAGCGTGCCATATTTCTAAAAATATCCAATGAAAAGTAAACTAGTCAGGTGATTTTGAAACAGTTTTGATCACGGCCGCCAAGAGCCACCACATGTAACGTAAAGAGAAGATCACAGTTTAATTCTGTAAGAAGGAAAACAGAATTTTAATAGTGAAATTTTTCACAAATTCAGCATACCTTATAATAAGGAAGTTGCATGTGTCAGATTTTCAAAAACAAACAAGTGTTCCGTATGGTTTTTTGTATGGTAAAATGAAATATCTAGTCAGTTTTTCAAAAAAATGTACAGGTAATTAAATATTTTAATTTAAAAGTCGATAAAAAAACACGTGACTGAAAACGTTTATTGTTTAAACTATAAGATGACGTCAACAATAATACCATCAACTCCATTGCTTTACAACAATGTTTAATATAAGATGACGTCTCATCCAAACTCTTGGTGTTTTCGCGGGCTTTTAAAAAGGGGATTTTTGTTAATTTTTTTGGCAATCAAAAAATTTCTCGATCGGCCTCAAAATTTGGGTAGTTGCTTATTTTTGCAAGAGGAATCGATTAAAAAAATAAAAAAAATCATGCAACTTCCTCATTCCCGATGTGATCAGATTCTTGAAAAAATGGGTTATTTTTCATCCTTTTTATCCCTATTAATCACAAGCCTACTGAAATATTTCCCTCTTAATTTATATTCCATTCTAACGACATTTTTAGTAAATGGTTCTTATTATATGTACCAAAACTAGATGAAAACTTGTCATGTCTTCCCAAATAGCACCGTCAGGTTTTCAGAACCCCGTCGTAAGCTTGACGCGTAAACCGGTTTAACGCTGTCGTAACCTTGAGCCGACTTGTCGCGAAAACCCGGCGTACCTTACGGTAGGGCAAAACCGACCCGCGCTAGTCAACGTATCCTAAGGTTACCGCGGGGGGTTCTCGCAGGGTTTGGAAAATACCCGGTGACAAGGTAGCCGCGCATGGGTTGCTTTTGGGTCGGCTAAAATGCCTTACAAAGGGTTTTAGATGTTGGGTTGCGGAAATGTTGACCTAACAACCTTAATACAGTGTTTTTAATTTAGGTTATTCTAGATTTAATTTTTTATATTTTAAAGTATTTATTTAGTATCGCATTTCATATTTTTTTCGAAGTTTCTTGGTTTAATTATAAGAGGCCACAAAATTATTCCTCAAATAATGCACTTTTAGGAAAAATATTTGTGACACAAAATACTACAAAGAAACTTAGAAAAATACAAAATGCAATACTAAACCTAGAACTCTAGATAAAATAATTATCTGCTTTTTAACTGGGGTCAACACACCCCCAACTTATGTTATTATGTTTAATTTTATATTCTAAGATTATAGAAAAAGTGTGTATGTAATTACTAAGATTTATAAAGTAAGTTGAAGTAATACAAGTTAAAACAGAAAGTTTATATATTTTATAAGTAAAAATAAATACATAAATATTTTTTTAAATTTCTACGTCAGTAATGATAAAAAACCCTTACCTTTGAAGTACTTCTCTAAATGGGATATTAGCAATTTTTATTTCTAAAATTTATATCAACACATCAAATGCAAGAAAAATCAAAAAGCAGGGCTCCCCTCAATTTTGGAAACAAAATTCCCTGACTTCTTTCTAAGTGTCTTGGTTAAATTATAAGAGTTCACAAAATTATTCCTCAAATAAGGCACTTTTAGGAAAAATATTTGTGACATATAAACCTACAAAGAAACTTCGAAAAAACACAAAATGCATAAGCCTATACTCTATAGAAAATACATATACTTTTTAACTTGGTCAACACACCCAACTTTTTTCAAAAGTTTAATTTAATTACATAATTACTAAGCATTAAAATGTAAATTATAGTAATAAATTTAAGTTAAAATTGAAAAAAGTTTTTATATTTCATAATAAAAATGTATACATAAATGGTTTTTTTATTTTCGATACACACCAGCAGTGATAAAACACTTACCTTTGAAAAAACTACTTCTTACATCTAAAAAGATACTTGAAAACCTATTTTTTCTAAAAATTAATTCAGCACATCAAATGCAAGACAACTCATGTAATTAGACACTGTGAAAATTTGTGTTATAATTCATTTTAAAACAAAATGCAAAAAAATAAATAAAATAAAAAAGTAATGTTTTTTAATTATAATTTATTTTACAAAATATTTATCCAAAGTACAATATATATATCCCAAATACAAAACCTAAATATTCTAAAATCATTTTTAATATTTTCTCTTTCGTTAAAACATAAATTGCAAAAAGTCCATCAAAACAGTCATAACTTTAAAAATTTGAATTTTGAGTCGGAAAGTTGGGAAAACTAGAACAATGGCTAACGATCATAGTTTGAGATGTATCATTCTTCGTATTGACTAATTCAAAAATACTAGTCAGCCAGGGAACAGTTTTTTGCAATTTCTGGAAAACGTAGTTTTTTGAGTTGTGGCACTTTTGTAGCAAGCGTGCGATATTTTAGCCTGTTTATGTGGAATAGGTGCCTGAAACAGGATCAAAAACGCTCTTTACTTTTGCCCGTACCATATATATTAAAACATAAGCACAAATAATTATACTCCCACAATTACACTTCTGTGTGAAGTAGTTCAAATATACACAAAGTACTCGAACACAGCCCAAAATATATTTTAAAAAAGAAACAAAAGATTAAAAAGTTAAGACTATAAAAGAAAAATTGCACTAAACATTTAGATTTTTGGTATAATACATTACCAACAATAACTTAGTCTTCAATAATAATAATACTTCGGTTAGTAAATAAGCAGTTAACAATAATGTTAGCTTCAATACAAAATTCAAGAAATATTGCACTGATGACAATTACACTTACTAGACTAATTTTTCTTCTAAAATACACATCAAATGTAAGAAAAATTGGTACAGCTGGGATAAGCGTCGACCAGCCGCCATGTTTACTCACAGCTCAAATTAGATCTATATTGTTGTGTGTCATCATTTGAGCTGTGAGTAAACATGGAGGCTGGTCGACGCTTATCCCAGCTGTACCGAAAAATTATTTGACTGATTTACAAACTGGAAAAATTTAGTGCATCGAGGTAGATTATTTCAAAATAAAAAAGTACGATCTGGATAAAAAATTAATTCTTTAAAATTTCAACATTACTTTAAATCAGGGGTTCCATAGCTTGGCACTGCTTTAGAATAAGTCCGCTTTTGGCAACTCTGTTTTTAGCCGGCGCTGACCCGGCTACCATGTTTACCCAGGCTCAAAGCTCAAATAAAATACTACATACACTAAGTATGATTTTTGCGAAGCACATAAAGAACAAGCAAAAGTGCGACGTAACGTAAATCAAATAGTATCTTTAACATGAATAAATTGAAAATTAGGTAGTTACGTACTAAGTCGTTGACCATGCCGCTAAATTTAAAAACATTGCCAAAGAGAACACTAGACATATTGCCAACATCGGAATACCAAACTTACTTCATTGATTAGACCAGGGGTTCCCAATAAAATTTTGCCGAGGACCCCCTATACAATTAATTTACTGACGAGGAACCCTTGAACTTAAAGGCTTAAATTTGCAATCGATTTCAGGCAACAATCGATTTTAAAACCGAAACTATCGTATTTTAGTCAATAAAAAAATTACAAAAAACAAAACATGGATTATCTTTGGTGGTAAACAGAGGCTGCGCCACCCGGACCTGGAAAATGTGCCTGAACCTACAAACCTGGTTCGGGGGAAGCCCCTGCCAGCTCCATAGTAGCAATACATAAGGTTTGGGGAAATTCTATTAGGTTCAGGGGAAGGTTACAATTTTTTCCAGGTCCGGCGCCACTTACATTAGCTATTTGTACTGCTTATTTGACAATTAACTAACAAAACTAACGAATGAACTGCTGAGTAGGATAATGGTTACTTCAAATTAAGGAAAATAAAAAAATACTTAATTTCTCGGACCCCTTGGACACAGCCCCCAGGGGTCCACGGACCACCTTTTGGAAACCCCTGGATTAAACAATCAAATTCAAAATTAAACTTTACAAAGCCACAGAGAAATGCTACAATTAAATATTATAATAATTATTTGGTTGGACTTCCCTTTTTGTAATTAACATTGATATAAAAATAGCTTCTCTAACGTCTTATTTTCTATTCATCCTGTTTTCAAGTTTAATATTTAGCTATTTTAAATAAAACTATAAAACATCGTTTATTTGGTTGAGCTTTGTTTTGGGGAAACTGGATCAGGCAATTCTAAAGGCTTATACTAAAGCTGTACCCCTAACTTTTTTGGCCCGTGAACCCCATGACAACATTTTTAAACACCGTGGACCCCGTTATACGTTATAGGGACCGTTCAAATGGTTACCCAACATTTTTCATGATTACTCCCATGCGGTTGCCCGCTAATCCTCCAGGGATGCTACTTCAAACCTCATTTCCTATAAAAAAACAGCTAGCTCTAATTTCCCCAAAAAATATCAGGGCCCCTTATCAGGTTCTTAAATACATAGGAGTATAGGAGTAACAAGAAAATGCCCAACAGCAAAGATTAAAAGCAACTATGAAAAGCAAAATATGAATTCAAAATCCAAAAACAAAATATATCAGAAAACTAAATTTATATAGAGTGACATATTTATATCATTAGAAATTTAAAAGGATCAGTGTATGAAAATATTAGGTAATTATTGATATGTGATTAAAGGATTAATTGCATCATAGGTTGCACAGTTAAAAATTGCAGATTTACAGCACTAGCAATATTTTCGAAAGAAAAAAAGGCACTTATCAAGTCCTGGGTTCAGTTCTTGAGACCAAAAAAATACATCTTCGAGCAAAAAATGCCCCACAACACAGACGCGCACTAAAAGAGTTCTTCGGGCAATGCCCCACTACACATACACGCGCTAGACAAAGTCTTCGGGCAATGCCCCACCAAAAATGTATAAGGGTTTGGGCAGGTGCCCCACTTAAAATTAAAAAATCTTCAGGCGGATGCCCCACAGATACGATGAGTGGACGTCGCCCCATCTGGTGAGGATTAGGCCAGAATCTGCACCGTCCCTGGATTTGGCTGGCAAAACATGCTGCTTCTTGTAGTCTGACACCCTAGGGCAGGAGATCCAAAATTTTCTTCCTCACTGCTAGTTGCAGAGGGTGTTTGTGGGTTACTCAGACTATCAGTCTGCTGCCTGAAAAAAAAAGATGGTTTAAAGCACGAGGCTTCTCAGTCTTCAGATTTTCAGTTCTGCAGATGAATGAAAAGTTTTAATTTTTTGTTGTATTAATAAAAAAACAAGGGGCACTGGATTCTTAATCTTTTTTCTGATAATCCGGTGAAAGTACATTTACCTTTCTAATCCCAATTTCCTTTTTACGCCAGGGGCGCAGCGACGGGGGGGGGGACCAAGGGGACGAAACCCCCCCCAGAGACATTCGATGGATCTCCTCATACCCTTGCTAGCGCTTCTCTTTTCTTCTTCAAGAGCACGACAGCCCCGGGTAGGCCCTGGGCTTCTCCAAAAAATTATCTTATAGTCATAGGGGAGGGGCAGTTGCCCCCCCCCAAGTCCCGAGTAATTAACTTTTACTTAACTTTCAGTTAAGTTATAACCCAGTATTTTAGGGTCAAATTTTAAAATTTTTTCTGGGGGAGAGCCCCCAGACCCCCCCAGTATTTAAACCTTTATTATTCACACTTTTAATAATAAGTTCATTAATTTTACCTAACAATATATATGTCCAAATTTGGGTTTATGTGTGCCAAAGAAACAGTTTAAACCCTGTTTTCAGGGGCGAATTTACGAAAATTTTCTGGGGGAGGACCCCCAGACCCCCCTTTAAAACTGAACGGCCCCCTAGGCTTTACTTTCTCCACAATCATAAAAAAAGTCAACCCTGCTTGCCCCCCCCCCCTAATTTGAACCATGCCCTATCATAGATAAACAAAATTAAAACAGGTAGAACTGTGTGTGCGCTTTTAATAAATTCTTACTTAAGTTTTGTACTAATTAATTTTATTAATTAATAAAAGTTAAGTTACAAAGAAATTTTTCGCGTTCATCATATAAATTCTACATAAAGCTTCTCACATTTTTGAAAAAAAACTAAGAAACCCAAATTATTTTTGACTGGTCCCCCCCCAGAAGGAATTTCTGGCTGCGCCACTGTTTTACGCAATATTAATTGCAAATTTAAAATGGAGATTTAAAGGGAAAATTGGAGTAAAGATATCTCTTGCAGTAACTTTGAAAAAATGAGAATACTTGACAGCTATGTGACTATCGAATGAATAATGAAAAAAAGAAACTTACTGGAAAAGATTGGATTTTTTAAAGTTGAAGAGCTCTGGGGCCGTTGTTCTTGAAGGCTGGGCTCTGGAATACTGACTGGCATTGGAGCTACAGGATTATCACTGCAACTGCTGCTGCCTGGTAAAAAAACAATACTTTAAACGCAATACAACTAATTTTTCAAATTTTAGGTCTCTCTCGCCAATTAAGGAAAAGTTTTCATATCAACGCGTTAATTCAATTCCGTTCAAAATTATTTTCCATTATACCAGAGCAATAAAGTCGCCAATAATAATGCAACCAACGCCAAACGGAATATTGTCGCTGGTACCCTTTTGCATCTACATTTTCAAAGCAATGCTGATACTGAGAGCTTTGACCTCGATGTTGAGCTTTCAGCGGTTGCCAATCCTTCCATTCGGGCAGATGTTTGCTGGATGATTCATTTCTACCAACCTAATAAAGTAAAGGAATCGGAAATGCAGATTTGTTTCATTCTGGATGATATTCCAAAGGTTATGCTGGGTCTTGTGGCCAATAAGGTCTGCTTCGTGATTTGTTCCGGTAACTGTGTGCTGTCGCAAAACAGTCTGCTTGGCGAGATTTGCGCCGGCAAAATGGAAAAGTAAAAAATTGAAAATTAGGTAGATACGTACTAAGTCGTTGACCATGCCGCTAAATTTAAAAACATCGCCAAAGAGAACACTTGACATATTGCCAACATCGGAATACCAAACTTACTTCATTGATTAAACCAGGGGTTCCCAATAAAATTTTGTCGAGGACCCCCTTTACAATTAGGCGTTTCTCATCTTTTCACTGATTAACAGTATACCACTTAGGCTTCCAAACACAAGACAAGAGTTGTAGACTTATTATCTACAACAGATGTGAAACGGGAATCTACAGCGAATATAGGGATAGTTGTAGAGCAGTCAGTCAAATGTGCACTGCTGTAAAGTAGTCAAAGTTAGGCGACTTTTAAAGGTGATAGTTGCTGTATGCCGTGGAGGACCAGTTTTGAATCTGTTGCAAAAAACTTTTTAGATACTTAAAAAAAGTAAACAAGGAGTGGCCAATGAATCATCTCACCATTTGTCGACCTAGATAACTACAGTTAAAGGGAAAGGGATGTTAAAATTTATTCAAGACGAAAAGTTTATACTAAACTCATACAAATCAAAGCTTCAAATTGTTGATGGAGATATATTTACATTATGCTTTAATGTGTCAAAAGATATCAAGAGTTGAGTTAGCTAATGTTATCATGTACAGAAACTAATCAGTTAAACACATAGGACATTAGTATAACTATAGAAAGTACAATAAGTGTGTATATAATGCTAATTCCTAACTTTAATACTGAAATAAGTCATTTTAAAAGTAAGAATAAAATTGAAACGTTACAATTAACTACGTAACCCAATTCTACCTTTCACCACTTTCATAACTCAGTTTAAAAATAAATTGATCCAGAGAGGAAATGTGATCGAGGAAAAAATTTTTTGCTCAAAATGTTGTCTGAAAAACTTCTTCTGAAGAGGAGGAATTTAACAAAAAAGACAGCGTAAACAAATGGATGCACCTATCAATCTAACCCTAACAACCCGGTGAGCTCAACATCCAACACTGGAATCGAGCACCCACTGGTTGGATATACATCGTAGTTGTGATTATAAATAAGTAAAAAGTTAAATAGTAATCACTTGATCATTGGAAGTGTTAATTAAATCAAAAAAATAAACTTTTGGTCACACTCACTCATCGGCACAGGCATCCATGTTTTTCTGCTGGCGTTGGGCTTTGGGCGAGGAGATCGTGGATTGGTCGAAGAAGCGCATGCGCGTTAAATGTCACATCCTTTTCCTAAGCTTGCTACGGCAAGCTAGAGATGACAGCCTTTTTCTTGCATTGCGTCAAACCTTACTGTATGGATTTTCGGAAAAGCCTACTTGCGTAACCCAACGACAAGGGGGGAAAAAACCTTGTCAATAGGTTCTGTTGTAAGCTTTTTTTTAAAATCCAATGACAGTGAAAAAAAAAAGGTTGACCGTAAGGTTACGTGCTATCTGGGTTAGTGTTACATTGGTGTTGAAATTACAATCTAACAAATTCAACTTTATCAAAAAACTCCAGTCTCGAGATACAATTTTTTTTCGATATAATGCACAATTTTGTGTCCTTCATATCATGTATAAATGTCATGATTAAAGCAGTGGTAGAAGTGGGTGAACTAAAAGTGGGGGGATGGCCTAGCCCAAGCCCCCCCCAGAATTTTCTTTTTACTCTGTTACCTCCATCTATATTTTTTGCATGGTATGCGTATATTTTTTAAAAGAATTAAACCCTAAATAGTTAAATAAATATTTTGAGCATTTTTTGTGAATTTGATTGATTTTAATAATGCCTAAGTTTTACTTATGCTGCTGTTACTTGCTTTCTAATTATTTTTTTAAAGAAGAATAAAGAAATTTCGTTTGTGAACCATTATTTAATTATTGGATTTTAGATTAACCCCTGTCAAACACAAATATATCAATTGCCCCCTAAGTGAATAAATATCAGGCATATAATCTTCAAATGCTATCATTATTACTATCAAATGCTATCTTCAAATGCTATCATTACACAAAACACATAAATTATAATTCAGCATAATAAACATAGTTTCCCGTTTCATTACTTCATAAATTTACATTATCACACAAAATGTCTCTCCTTCGCGTACTTCATGACAAATGTTTGTCTATACGCCTCAGCAAGAAAAAGTAGAGGGGGTCTGGGGGTCCTCCCCCAGAAAATTTTTGAAATTTTGATCCTTAAAAGTAGTATTTTAACTCATTTTTGGACATTTTGGACCCATTTTTTATACACAAAGGGTTCAATTACTCCTTGTACCCTCCAGAATTTTCAAGAGGGAGCAATACATATTTTATAAAAAGCCAAATTTTAGGGGAGGTTGAACCCCTAACAACATCTTTGGATAGAGCCCAAATTAAGTAAACTTAAATAAATAATTTAAATAAAATTAAGGTAGTAGTAGTTTTGAATTAGCATATTTTCATATAAATTTAAAGAAAACTAATTTTTTAAAATGTAGAATGAAGTGCTACATTTAATAACAGATGTTGAAAATTTTTAAAAGTTTTAGTATAAAAGTAGTTGTAAATGAAGTGCTTTTATGACATACACTTAAATTCAAGTGCTAATTTTAAATATTTAAAGAAATAAAAACCACACCTGAACACAGTTATCGTTCATTTGATTCTCCACATGATCCTTTTTTACTTGATGTAAATATTCGTCTCCTCTGTCCTCGCATCCGTATTCCGTAATCTTGAAACCAACTACTCAAATTAATTTAGAATTTAGGATCTAAATTAAGTATTGAATAACAGAAGAGATCTATAAGCGCGCGAACAGCAACCGCGGAGAATGATAATTGTTTTGAGCCACTCACATCATCTCCCCTCACACAAAATATTCCCGCCTTTTTTGTTTTTACGTTTTTACTTTTTCTGCAAAAGAGATATTATGTGCTCTGTTAATCTCTGTGGCATACCTTTTTTGTAACAAGGGGAGACGTTGTTTATACTTTGAGGGGGGTCGAAAAGCAGCTCTCTCTGCAATTTGTTTACACGTTTTTGTAATGCGAGAACAGTGTCCCGTTACGTATTTTCTAAAAAAATCCACCCCGACTCATTCTAATAAACCCGTCAAACATTCCTCGGAAGATGAGAACAGAGACCTCCACGTTACGTGTGTGAGAAGTTTGTAGGACGGTTTCTCAATATCAACACAATGATGGGCTACAACGTTGACGAGGGTTTTGTAATTTTTTAAAAAGCGGTGCGAAGAATTTCATTGGTTTTAGAAGTGGGGTGGTGATGATTTTTAGTAATTAAGAAGTGGGGGGATGGATTTTAGTGGAAATAAAAGTGGGGGGACGGATGGGTATTTTTACGAAAAGTGGGGGGACACGTCCCCCCGCGTCCCCCCGCACTTCTAGCACTGGATTAAAGAGAAATAACGTTACTATATTGCAAAGTTCCCCTATACGAAGTTGTTTCAAAGCGGAGTCAAGGTCACCCTACACCCTAAAGATAACCGTTTTCACTCTGTATCCGATCCCCCGATGCTCCTCCCCAAATCGCCGGAGCTACGCTGATGTGGAGCCTCGTCTGTGGAGACCCTTAAGAAATTGCACGCTGTGCATCCGACAGACCAGCAATTCCAGCTGTCATACTTTGTATATGACATTGTAAGATTTCTATCTCTGCTAGGGAGGGGAACAAAACTTTAACTTGTCGAAAATTCTTTGAAGAATATCTAACGAGGGAAGGCAGGGGTAAATATCCGCCCAGTTCAACCCCTTAAAGTCAAACTGAGGATGGATGGTTTCTGGGATTTATAAACCAACTGGAAAAATGGGACACTATATGTGCTGATATTGTGTATTTTGATTGGTAAAATGATTTTTTTGTCAATAGGTGGAGACCACTTACTCGCTTGACCACTTACCGAGTCACCCATATGTTTGGAGTTTAGAAAGTTGAAATAGATAGCATGATAGATGATGTGACATTTCAAGCAGGAATTTTTATTTAAGAACTCGTGATGAATCCACAATTTTCAAAATTTCGTCCTTCTTTTCACATTAAAATATTTCAGTTTTCATTTCAAGAATTGTTTAATCATTTGTTTTCAATCCTTTCTAAATATAATTTCTTTGGGATACCTATGTGTTAATGAGCAATAGATAGTAAGATGTAAGAGAGATGAAATGTTATAATTGATTACACACCAATGAATCCTTATATGCCTGGAGAGAGGCGATGATTCATAATTTAGCCTTCAAGATTATTATATCCATCTCTAGGGTAGTGTTGGGGGAAAAACGGAGTAGTAAGTAAGGATGTTTTAGCACGACCACCCAAATCTGCTACTCCAAATAACTGTCCACATCTCTATACTATATTAGCAGTTCTTAAACTGTGGTCCGCGGACGCTGTGTGTGGGACCCCCCAAATATTTTCAAAATTATATAAAACCTTAGTTTAAAGGGACAAATTTCAAAAAAAATTTAGGGAGATGACTCTCAGCCCCCTCTTTATTTTGACTTCTATATTTACAATTTGTTTCCTTGAAAATTATGTGTTTACAAGGAATTCTTCTCTTTGGGTGCAACTATAAAAATGTCTCAAAATGAACTAAAACACTACTTTTTGATGTAAATTTTCAAAAAATTTCCTGGAGAGACCCCCAGAACCCACATTATAACTTGAAGTACCTAATTGTAAATTTTTTACATTATGTGGATCATTAGGACAAAGTTGAATCAACCCCCTACCTTTGAAAGAAGTCTGTTTACTTCCCAGGGTGTTCACAAAATCTTGGGAGCCGCGATGTCTGGTTGTTTCATAAAGGGGGACCGCAGCTAGAACCGCTCCTCTATTATAACAAATCTATAGCATTGGAGAGAAATGAAACAAAAAATAATTTTCGTCTTATCTCCGGTGTACTCATAAAAGCAGTTTCTGTGCAGCCGAAGATGAGAAAATACTCACCGTGCATATACAGGGTGTCCCATAAATAATGGGTCACACTTCTAGGGGGGATAGTAGACACCTAGACGAGTCAGAATCACATAGGATTTGGGGGTCCCAGACCAAATCCCAGGGAGTTAAAAATGGAGCGACACCCCCAAAAAATTATTGAAAAATTCAATTTGTAGAAGAACTACTATTGGTAAAAATTTAATTATGGTCTCAAAAATTGTGCTTTAACATGATCTTTAAAATTATATCAAAAGTCTTCACCTAAAAATTTGTTTTATTACAAAATAAGTTTAAAAACCACAAAAAAATGTGAAAATTCTGCCAAAACCTCATTTTGTATTTCGAAATCCTTTCTTTTGATTTTATAATCTGAAACATCATAGTTGTAAACCCGAATGTCCAAAGTGTCACGTAAAAACCATCAATATTAAATGCTTGAGTTCCTGTTAAAGCATGGTTTAAGTCCGTTTTATGCGTTCGCAAACTGCCGTTTTGGAAACGGCTATAGGAAACCAGTGTTGAATATTGTGGGGGCGCTGCGCTTCCGGTGTGTTATTTGGCACTAGGTGGCGTGGCGCTTCCGCTCTATTCGGCACTCCGCCACTGCATAAATAGAACTGTTCCAATTGTTAACTCGGATGTGGATTTCTGATTCGATTGATTGAGGATTCTTGAACTATGATTGATTGATGTTTGATCTTGATTTGATTCTGATGTGATGAATCCTGGAGAATTGCAGTTGTACTGCCCTTTGAAATAACTTCCTATTTTAAGCTATACAATAAACAGATTTACTTTTATAAGTCGTTGAGTTGAATTTGAGCAATAAACCACTGAACCGCATGCACAACAACCAGTTCGCGCACGCAAAAAATGAACTTAAACAGTCAGTGGCGAATCCAGGATTTTTGTCTGGGGGGGGCTGAGTTTCACAAATAACTTAATTGCTATTATGGGATGTGTAAATATTAATGTAAGAAACTGAAAGGGGGAGGGGGGTTGCCAGTGCGGTAGCCAGATTTTTTTAGGGGGTACTCAACATCTTTTCTGAGGTCTGATCTGAAGAATACTAAGTTTTAGGTGAGATGACTTTGTAAGGTTTTAATTTTGGTGCACTCAAAATTGTGTAAAAAGTTCAACTACAAGTAAAAGGGGGGTCTGGGGGTCCTCCCCCAGAAAATTTTTGAAAATTTGCCCTTCAAATTAGTGTTTTAGCTCATTTTGAAGCCTTTTAGATTCCACCCAAAGAGCACCACTCATATTGTCAGCGACAGAATTTTCAAGGAAAAAAGTTTATAGTATTATGAATTGGAAAATTTCTAGGGGGTTTAGGGGTTCCTATTCCAGAAAAAGTTTTGAATTTCGCTCCTAAAAGTGGCATTTAACTCATGTTGAGACACTTTAGGTTACATCAAAGAGGATCACTCCTTGTAATTCCCTTATGTTTCAAGGGAAAACCGTACTTATTATGTTCCGAAATTTCGAGGGGGATTGGGGGTCTTCCCCCAGAAAAATTTTGGAATTTTTACCCTAAAAATTAGGGTTCTGATTGATTTTGAGACCCTTTGGGTAACACCACCGATTGTTCGTTTCCTTTTTTGGTTTTATTGCTACTACCAAAACCTGAATGTCTTATTCCTGGGGGGGCTGCAGCCCCACAGCCCCCCCTCTGGATTCGCCACTGTAAACAGTATCTAAAGTGTTTAATATTGATGGTTTTTACGTCAAACTTTGGACGTAAGGGTTTTACAACTATGATCTTTCAGATTATAAAATCAAAAGAAAGGATTTCGAAATACAAAATGAGGTTTTAGCAGAATTTTCACATTTTTTTGTGGTTTTTTAACTTTTTTCATAATAAAACAAATTTTAAAGTGAAGACTTTTGAGATAATTTTAAAGATCATATTAAACCACAATTTTTGAGACCATATTTAAATTTTTACCAATAGTAGTTCTACAAATTGAATTTTTCAATAATTTTTTTGGGGTGTCGCTCCATTTTAAACTCCCTGGGATTTGGTCTGGGACCCCCAAATCCTATGTGTTTCTGACTCGTATAGGTGTCTACTATCCCCCCTAGAAGTGTGACCCATTATTTATGGGACACCCTGTATATCGAGGAATGCATGGAAAGGAAATAATGAAATATTTATTTCATACAACATTTTTATCATCATATTTTCCTTCCTAACTTAAAAGTTGTAGAGGTACAGTTTTTAGGGCATTGTTTATACAGGGTGTTTCAAAATTGCGTTGCACTGCTTTTATTCGGAACCAACGCCTCCTAGGGTCATGGAAGTAAGGTCTACCCCTAGGTAAGTGACCCTGGAGAAACCATTGAAATGACTTACAGCGCCCCTAGCGGCGAAATTAAAAAGTTAAAAAATTAATTTAAAAACAAAAGGAGATAGAGCAAAAACCTCAGTGAGAGTATTGTTGCCAAGGTCATGAAAAACTCACTGAAAAAAATTTGATCAAAATATCTTGAATATTCGCAGAGATATTAGCATGTGAAAATAGCACTTTTTCGGGGGTCAAAAAGTAAAAAGTTCGCATATTTGCAAATTTTTTTGAATTTTTGATAAAATTTTGTGTTCTTTCAACTAAAAAAACACAAAACTACACAATAACACTGAAAAATTTGCAAATATGCGAAATTTTTCCTTCCAAATTTTTCAATGTTATTGTGTATCTCGGCGAATATTCAAGATATTTTCATGAATTTTTTTTCAGTGAGTTCTTTATGACGTTGGCAACAATACTCTCACTGAGGTTTTTGCTCTATCTCTTTTAGTTTTTAAAGTAATTTTTTAAACTTTTTAATTTCGCCGCTAGGGGATCTGTAAGTCATTCCAGTGCATTCTCCAGGCTCACTTACCTAGGGGTAGACCTTACTTCCATGACCCTAGGAGGTGTTGGTTCCGAATAAAAGCCGTGCGACGCAATTTTGAAACACCCTGTATACTTCACGCCGTGCAGTAAGAAATCTGCGTCGGTGCAGAGTTAGGATAACCTTGCTGAAACACCCCAACCGTTTTAGATGAAAATGTAAATGTGTAATAGATCTATAATCTGCTTCCAGAAAAGATTCCCTCGTACAAGCACAAAGTCACCAAATACCTCCTTGCTTCAGATTTCAGCGAAAACGCATGAAAAGCAAACGAAAAGAGCCGCCATAAATATATTTTACGATGCATATAAAAATTCCCCATTGTTTCCCAGCGAACTGAACCGTTTCCCTTTTCCCATCGTCCGAAGGTTAAGAGCGGATGGAACGAAAAACTGGATAGATTCCGGAACCAATTCTCAGAAAAACGCCATTTAATAACTTGGGAGTTCTTGAGCAGAGAAAAAAAAACAAAATGTGCACCCACAACCGATGAACTGTGGTTGAGAAAATTGGAATTCCGTGACGGTGACACTTATTCCTGAACTGTGTCCTTTAAGGTGGGTTTACATAGTTCGATAAAGTTGAAGAGTAGCGAATTGGAAAATCGATAGAGAAAAATTAAGATAGTGAAAGTTGCGGTTTATTTCACAGGAAAAATCTTACAAGTACGAGTTAAATCGAAACAACGTGTTACTTTGACCAGGAATCCCTTGAAGACTTCCAGTGTATCAATCTCATTAACCCTGATGTAACGTTCTACAGAAAAGGAATTGCACTTCAAGGGACTTCCATAATTTACTTGAGGACAAAAAGGGGGGAGGCCGTCTAGCAAAACCTCACCAAATCTTACCAGGGTAGGGGCAAGGGGTTTAAATCTCACGTCAACTTTTGTTTAGAAAATATACATTTTTTCTTTTATCTTTTTAACACAAGTTTAAGAAAGTTAGTTAACAAGTTAGTCGAAAGAGAGAATCAATAACCATTCAGTAGTGATAAATTACAAGTTAAGACCACTATTTCATATATTTACATTGAAACTTTTGCTTAAATTGTTGAATGTCATGCTGACAAGACGAAACAAACATGACTAGAACATATAAAAGAAATTAATTTATTTAAGTGATAGAGAAAATCTCCCGTGAAGGGAAGGGAGGCCCCCAAAATCTCACTAAATCTCAACAGGGGGGAAGGAGGGGTCCAAAATTTGGGAAAAAATACCTATGGACGTTCTCAGTGGAAGTGCTATAGGAATTCATGACGTCACAAAGTAGAACTCATCTATAAAATATAACTAAAGAATACTGTTAATAAATAAATCTTTCTTTAAGTTAGTTCATTATTCCCAGAAATGTTTTGACTTTCTTAGGTGTCCTTCTGTAAAGTGACCCTATGGTAAAATGAGACCTAAATTATCTGCATAGATTGATAATTTAAAAATTGTTGAAATAGTAAACCTATCACGTCAGTACCATCTTGTCTGCTTAGTGAATATCTACATTTTACGGATTTGTTTCAAACCTCAAAATGGGCCCAGTGATCTTTTAATTTTGATTTTAAAATGCTATGGGGTACCTTGGGAAAAATTTGTATAGGGCTTAGAATATTCAGAACTGAGCCTGAAACTAATATAACTGCTATATTATGTTTTTTATAACCCTATCGAAAATACTAATAGCGATTTTCGTGAAAATTGGTTGAAGCCTATCTAGTGTACCAAAATGAAAACTAGTAAACAGTGCTTTATGATTTGTTTCCTCGAGGTATTATATTTTTGTAATAAAATAAGAACTGAGTTGAAGATGTTAGTATACACAAGTATAAATTCACTGATAGTTACAGCAATAAAATCACAAGTTAACCAAATCACATAGCAATCACATTAAATTATATATTTACACAAGAAAACCTAAATATGTTCAAGTTTTATGAATCCACACGTACAAAACATTCGGGTCGTACCACGACAAATATATATTTGCAGTTAAAATGGGATCTGATGAATTATGAAAATCACAAGTTCAACGTAGAGCATGGTAAGTAAATGAGCACATATTTTTAAAATTATTCGTAGATTGGGGAAATTCAAGGATTACTGTCTAATTACATTTCTTTAAGGTTTATCGAAGTATTCCAAGTATCTAGAAAAATATGCGTTTTATTCTTCAAATTTATAAACAAATTAAAATTAAACCACGGTGTCAGGATCCGAAGCTCTCAAAAAAATAACAATATCAGGCAGCTCTTGGTTCTTTTAAATACAAAACTTCTATCGTTTTGCATTTTAAGCATTTTTTAAATGGTTCTTATTCAATAAGTTTTTAGAAAGACATGGTGGTCATTTGTCTTCACTGAGAGGACGACCCCATAACTTCGGATGTATCTTATTGGACTCACTAGACACTAGATCACTTGACTTGACTATTGTTTTGAGGACTGAGCTGATCATTATTTTATAAGGCCCCCTCACGCATACATTATAGCATTATAGGTCAACTGTGTCTTATCAGAACACTTACAGGTAGGAAATTAATCTTGGTGCACTTAATGAATAATGTTCAAATTTTAGTGTTATCAAAAGTAGCGTTTTTATTAATTTTGAGACGCATAGCACCTGAAGAGGACTTTACATTGTACTAACAACGACTCCAGAGGGTCACTGCTGTAACTCTTCTTCATCTTTTGGTAATAAATGTAGCTTATGTGTGATCGTTTCTTATCCTCCCTTGTCTGACATATCGACTTGATCATTGTATATCACACCCACAAGAATTACATCATTACTAATTTAATTTTCCTTTGATTTCAGCTAAACCGCAACTTGATAACCAAGCACCTCGCACGTTTTCTCATCTGTATTACAGGCCCAAAAAGCTCCAAGTAAGTTCTCATGAGTGTAAAAAGACCTAGTCTTACTAAACGCTGCGAAATTTAGATAAGATTTCCTTTATTACGATATAGAAGGTACAAGATGCATCTGAAATCACGCAACAAACTTAGTGAGATAATAGAATTCATCAAAACGTAAAAAATTATCTTAGAACAAGGGTGTTGAGAAACACTCAAAGGAAAACAACAGAAAAAGAACAAATATCGCAAAGAACAGGTGCAAAAAAGCTTCTGAAGTGTTTCTTTCTTGCCTAACTTCATATATTTACTTTTACAGGCGCATTTTCGGGACTTATATTCCCTTATGGGACTAAAGTACTAAAATTTGATCAAAATTTCGAATTTGAGATTTTGCAATAAAAATGAATAATATAATAAAACCTTAAAACTATTTTTAACAAGTTTCATAATGATATGGGGATCTATGTTTGAAAATAAATTTTGAGGTTTCTGAAGCATAAATAGACTATGTATCATTGTATGTTCATACTATGTACTCATTAGCTATTAATAGTATATAAGAATAAAACAAAGTAAAATATTGTAAAATATCAGAAACAAATTCTGTGACTCATTTTTAATGTCTAACTAAGCAATAATGCAATTGATTTTCAGCTGGAATTGGAACGATTTGCCAAAATCCAAAGAGGAAACAAAAGTCTCATGAGAAGGATAGCGACTATTCACAGGGAAGGAGCTTGGATTGACAATAAAAACTTTTATGAAATCAAAAGGTTCGATAAACTTACACTGTACAATATTCATGCAAAAAATTAATTTATATACCGAAAAATTTTAACTTTTTCCGATTGTTTTTCGTGCTCATGTAGCATTATTAAATTATTAACTCTTAAAAAACATAAAGACCATACTTACGTGATTTAATTCAAGTTCCATTTCAGTTTGAATACGTGGAAACGTCAGCAAGAAATGACTGATCTCTGTCATGATAACCAGGTTATGGTAACAAGAATTCTGGACGTTCGAGCTGTACATAATGCCAGCAAATACGAAGATGAGTTTCTTGTAAGTATAGGAAAACAAATGTAGTTAATTAATTAATTAATTATTAATTATCCCAATCCGCCACCCCAACCACTCGGTTTGTGGGGTGATAGGGGGATCGGGATTAGGGTCTGAGCTTTATTAAAAACATAAAAATATTTACAGGCGATTGTACAATAAAATATGGTTAAAATACAGTTAAAATAGGGTACAATAAATGTTTAATATTTTAAGCTATATAAAATTTGTAATACATGTTACATTAAAAGCTAAAACTATTAAAAGTTTTTAAAAGTTTTAAAATTAAAAGTCTTAAAGACAAATGCACGAGTATTCTGCTATTAATAGCATCCCTGTTGTTCAAGATTCCAGATGTTTCCGAAGGCTCATAGTTTTCCCATCGGCTTCGCCGGCTGCAAAAAATTGGGGGGACGACCCAAAGATTTGGGATTCCTCCACACTGAGGGATTTTACAAAACCATGATTATCTACCCTTAAAAAATATTTTATTGCGCTAAAGCCCCGCCAAGTGATTTTAGGGTGGCTTTGTGAATCAATTAATAAACTTTCACTTCAAGTTTTTGGAAATGGCTTTTAACTTTCAACTGAAAAGGAGGGGTCTGGGTTCCTCCCTACAAACTTTTTTGAAATTTGACCTTTTAAAACAGGATCCAACTCATTTTTAGTGATATATGATTAGACAATTTCAAAATCAAATTTCCATGCTTCAATCAGTGCTGAAGCAGTATTTTTTTCTTGGAAATGGGCTCGCCTTATTTTACGTACTTTTTTTGCTCGCATTTTTTTGTTGAAATCATGTCCCCCAAACTCAGCACTGGCTTTAACCTATTCTAAAAGAAAAAGTGTTCGAAATCATCCCCCTCTTATGTTAGGTGCCATTCTTAAATTGGCAATTGGCCCCTTTATAATTGAAGGTTTGAAAAACTCATTAAGAAAAATTTTAGGTCTTTCCTCAAAAGTTAAAAATAAAGTTTTTCTGAACAATGTTTCTTGTTATTGGGGGAACGCTCCCCCCAACGGGAACGACGCCCATGAGTTTTTCTACAAGTACATCCTTTCAGTACTTAATTTTGTAGAATATTGGAATGTATTAATCTTCTTATTATAATTCTGAATTTAAACGCAGGAGTTCCAGAAACACAAAGTTAATGTGCAAAGGTATTCAAAAGACTGGAGACATGGAGTGCTGCAAATGAAGCTCATGCAAAAGCACATTAGAGCTATGGTAAAAGCTTACCGATCCGGAAAAGTAAGTCCACTTATCCTTTTAACTGTGTGTTTAATTTTTAGGTAGTTTAGCTTAGGGAACGTACCCATACTACGTGACCCGTTTTTTGCCATTTTTGACCCCCCTCCCCCCCTTGGTGACCATCCGTAGTATATGCCAAGACCCCCCCTCCCCTCTAAATGTCACGTAGTAATTCATAAATACGGTTTGCCATCATTTTTTGCAAACAGAAAGTTTAAAAAAATAATTTTGCTTAATTTGTCTAATTTTAATAATTAATTTGGCTTAATTAGTCTTAATTTGGCAAATTTCAATAATTAATTTGGCTTAATTTTGTCGTATTGACTAGAAGAAATTGACTACGTGACGAAACCCTAACCCCCCCCTCCCCCCTGTGACCGAGCGTGGTATTTTGAAGACCCCCTCCCTCCCCTGAATGGGTCACGTAGTATGGGTACGTTCCCTTAGCGGCAAAATAGATTTACACCAATATCTTTCTGTGAATATTTTCCTGTCACAATTAATTTTTTTTCAGTAAGCAGGTTCAGGTTTCTGTATCTGATTTCATTAAAACGTAGAATGGGATTTTTCTAAATTTAATACTATTTAGATTAAAGGAAAACGGGCAATTTGATACAAGGGGCACTTTGATACACCTTCAATATCTCAAGAACTATCAAGGTTATTTAGGTCGTGTTTTAACGAAAAATTGCCTTTATATGTCCAAGCATTAAATATTAAACCGTAAAGCTCCGTAATAAGTCTGTAAATTTTCGTGAAGGAAACTAAATTTTTGCGTTAAAATTTTCCAGATGTAAATTTCTAAGTTAAATGCAAAATCCTCCTGAAGCTATTCTACTTGGAATTTGGAATACAGAGATTTGTAAATCTGTAACTAAGCATCAGTTAATTATTGTCAAATTTTTTAATTTTCTGGATAATTTTTGACAAAGATACCTTTAAAATTTTATTCAACTAATTCAGGAGCAACTATACGTATCAAAATTAGTACCTTATTTCCTTAATTAGAGATTTATTAAAAATGACCATTTTTTAAATTCTTTAATTATTTTTATTTCTAAATGTTTAATGGAAAAATTATTTTTCATGCTTGAAAAAGAGCTAAAAAAATGTACTTGAGATACAACTTAATAAAAGAACATTTTTTTTTTGTTTTTCAGAACTTTTGTTATTAATTACTATTTGTGCTTAAAAATGACTTCAAATCGATGTTGTGTTGCAGTACAAACCCGAGATGAGGAATCGCATTGAAAAGTTGGCGCTGAAAAAAGAAGCCACCGAGCAGATGCGCAGGGAAAAGGAAGCCGAAGCGCAAAAGGAGGCTGAAGAGCAACGGCGAGCGAAACACCTAGCGGACGCCAAACTCGCCAAAGAGCAGAAACGGGAGGAGGAGCAACGGAAAACCCACACCAAGGATTGGAGGGAGGCCCGTGCGGAGAGACTGCACCGCATAGAGGAGCAGAGAGAGGAGAAGGAGAAACAGCTGACAGCCGAGAAGAAACGCCAAGAAGAGGCCAGAAAGCAGCGAACCACCGTCGCCAAAGAGAAGGTGAAGCAATGGAAGACTCTGCACGAAGAGGAGGAGCAGAGGGAGCTCGAGAAGAAACGCTCCGAAGAAAGGAGGAAGAAAGCAGAGGAGCAGGCCAAGGCCAGAGCTGCCCAGGAGAAGAAAAAGAAGAGACTGGCCCAGTGGAAAGAGAGGAAAATGAGGAAGAGCGGTGGGAGCTCTTCGGGAACCGATTCGTTAAAAGCGGAGTCGTCGGCTGAGTCTGTTGTTTCCTCTATTTTGGACTATTTAGAGGAACAGGAAGAAGGTATACCGAGAGAACAGCAAGAAGAAGACATCCTACAGGAACAGGGTGAAGATGTACCAAGAGATCAAGGAGTAGATGTCTTCCCAGAAGACATACGAAGGGAACAGAAGGAAAATATCCCTGAAGAAATAGAAGAAGACATACCGAGGGAACAGGAGGAAGATATCCCTGAAGAACGGGGAGGAGACATCCCCAGAGATCAGGAGGTAGTTATCCCTGAAGAACAGGGAGAAGACACACCAAGGGAACAGGATGAACCTGAAGAAGATATCCCAGAGGAACGTGGCTGGGAGACAACAGATGAGGAGGATGCGAGGCTAGGGGAAGGAAGATCCGGTGAGCATCCGGAGGAGTCCGAAGACGAGAGACGATAGAAGGGAGAAGTGCGTGAAGGAAAAGGTACGGGAGAAAGCGGTGCTAAATGAACTCATCTTTAAATAAAATTCTGTTTTACATCCGATTTTTTTCTGGATGATTGATTATATTGAATTTTATATCTAAATCTCCATGGAACGCAACCACTTGTATAATTTGTCTACCATCGGAAGGCAGACGAAAACCGGTTTTCTCTGCCTTCCACAATGCTGAAATGCCGGTTTTTCTCCGCCAAACGACAGTAGACAAATAATAGTGTAGGAGCTTAAACAAAAGGCGAGTTACGTTTAGGGAAGAGGAATGGGGAAGAAATTTAGGAATTTTATGGTACCTATCAAAATTTGAAATACTATTTCAAGGTAATTTTTTTTGCTTTAACAAGTAGAATAATTCCAGTTCAGACTTATTTACAAAAGACATTTTGCAGGTGTATAACAAACGAAAACATTAATTTAATTTTAATTTTTAATCATCATTATGAGAAACATTATTGAAGTAAGAATCTCCAATGTCAATGAAGTTTTTACGCATAACGAAATATTGCCTCTGAATCGAGATCTCTTTCGAGATGAAAGTATCCCCATTACTTTACTGTCTTAATCTGCTGCGATATACATTTACTAGGATTGTAATGTTCAAATAGTGTCTTAAGTAATTAATTTTTAATTAAAAGCTTTGAAAATGTATGTTACAGGAGACACTGCTTGTAGTATGCTTTATCTATTCTAATTGTTTTATCTCGAACTCTTTGAATATCACTTGTGTGCTTTGTGATAATATCATACAAATATTAAACAAAATAGAAGAATTGGAATATGGACCCCCTCTTAAACCTCATGTGACTCATAAATTTTATCTACATTCCTGTAATATCTCGTAATATGTATAAGTGGATTCATATTTGCTTGAGTGATGTTGCTGAGGAAATGAGATAATTCTTGTAACCGTTTAGTAGGAATGGTAGTTCATTTACATGAAATAATTTTTACACGGTTTGGGAATTAGAATATCATTCAAATGATAACGTAAGAGCTGAGATTACATTTTTCTATGATAGATCTGTTAACTAATAATTCATTAGTAAGAAATTATAAAATCTATCTTCTACTTAAATATAATTTAAATACCATATAGAACACATATTCAAAATTCGAAATACAAGGTAGTTTGGGGAACTCTACCAAAATTGAAATCGAAAAATTATTTGAACATAATTCTTGTGAACCTAATTACCGAGTTAACAATGATAAAATTTCTAGTTTGTGGGAGTGTTTGCTAGGTTGAATCCACACACAGGGTTCTTCTAGCGAATAAAACCTTTAAAACTAATAAATCTTCTGTAAATTTTTGTGATCAGAATATACTTGTTTGACTATAGTCTGTTCATTTTGAATAGGGGGATGAGACATAATTTTTTAGAAGCAGTTACTATTATAATTATCATCGAAACAATTTTCTTGTGCAATTACTAGGCAGCCTAAACCGAAGTAGTTAAAATACTGTAAAATAATCGGTAACTGAGGTTGCGTGATGAGCGTTATTACGCGTTTTTGAGCGTTTTTTCTCCTGATTCACCCGCCTATTCTAAATGAACATACTATAGCATAAGTGCCTGGAAAGTCCCCAAATTTCCCACAATATCTGTAATCTATTTAAAAATCCTCAAGTAGAAAAACATATTAACTCACATAGTTTAAAGAAAGTACTCGTAAATCGGTGTCTTCAAATACTGATTTTCCAAAACTGGCGATAAGGTTTTAGTAAACTCAAATACTCTTAAAATCGGTAGATAATTTTGAATAGGCGGTATGTTATTTGAAGTCATGGTCAGGTATTCGATCTAGATTTCACGTAATTAAATTGAAGTAAAAAATATGACTTTATCTCTCTTTCTTTAATGGTCGTAGTTTCTCGAAACGTCAAGTGTTCGTCTTTTGGAGACGTATTAATTCAATCTGTGTTTAAAGTAGTTATCTTCTGTTTTGAAGTTTGAAGAAATCTTTCATATCTTATTTTATTTGTTTTGCATAACATTCCAAATAAACTTGACGTTTTATTATTTACTAGGTAGTACAAGAAATTTGTGTGGATAGATCATAAATTCTTCGTTCCTAAAATTAGCGGGGTTTTTATTATTATCGGAGAGAACACACTTTCAATTTAACAATACTTACCTTACATTCGGTTTTGTAGAATGATAAGTTTTGATTGAAATTCATTAAATTAATTCACTTGTTTATAAAACATTTGTACATTGAATTAGTTCCAAATGAAGTGGATTTTATTTCTTCTTGCCTATAATTCCTGTACGCCTTTGCGGATGGAACTGAGTTATGGAAGGGAGGTTATGGTTAGTTACAACTACAGGGCAGTATATAATTGCCTAATAAGAGAAACTATGAGGATGGGCCATTAATTTATAGGGGCAGAACGTTATAGAAACTATTGGAGAGGGAGTCGTTTGATATCATGGGTCTACCATAAAAAAGTTTTCGCTCCAAAACAGAAAGAATTTTGATTTCTAATTTAAGTGTGGGTGGTAGATGACCAACCCAAGAATCATCCTACAGTTTTTAATAAATATCACTACCACACCTTCAACTGATTCAGCATCATTGCCGAAGTATGCCCCATCTGAAACAATAATTATTCTAGTTTCCCGAAAGCCAAAATGTGATATCTCGCAATGAGAGAGATTGGGGGGCCTACACTGGGTGCAACAACCATTGGATGTCGAAAAGACCACCTCCAGCCCTGTTCACAGCTATCATAAAAAAAGCTGGAACATCGTAGTTCCCGAACTACTTGCGAAATCTTCCAACATAGGAATGACGAGTTGAATGGCAATTAAAGTCAGCCGGTTCTTAGAGACAGGTGGCGGGCGGAGTCATTTGGCACTCGTAACGGGCACAAATTGAATTCTGTTGCCGCCTTGCTAGCACTTGGGTCCCGGTCAACTCCCCTGAAATTACGGGCCCCTCTCTTGGCATGGCGAAATAGCACTAAAACCGTTCTCAGAGGTTGTTAAAGTTGAAGCGGGAACATGTCACTTGTACGTCAGGCGTTCTAATTGGGAACGGTTTGCTTTGTTATGCGAGGGCTTTGTGTGGAGTAAATGTTGCAATCTTGGGGGGTTTATGGGGCCAGCTAATTGAGGGTTCAACATTCGATTTAAGCTGGAATGATGAATTGGAGAGCTTTTGGGCAGCAGAAATATTGTAGTGAAGTTGGAGGTCAAATTATTGTTGAAATTGGTTAGGCATTCTTTTATAAGGACTCTTTTCGAATATGTTTATATCGGTACTCAATGCTTTTAATCTTAATATTCTAACTTCATTCATGTAGATTAAAATCGAAGTACTACAGAACTGGATGAACCGATTAAGGTGAATTTTTTTATCAAATACATTACAGAACCCTTGCCTTACAGAACCGTGCCTTATTTTTCTGTACCGAAATAAAAAGTTGTTTCATGAATCAGCTTCTCATCTACAAGCCCCTTCTTACTGTGAAACAATATTCACAACCTTTTTTCCACTTTTTCCTCAAAACTCTTTTTATCATTAAACTTCTTACCGAAAAAATTGATACTTAATACTTGTTTTTGACGTTTAAAGTTATCATAATTCTTCCAACAGTTTTTATGATAAGACTTTTTTTTAAATATTTGTTTTCTGTTCTCATGTTATCTCTACTAAGAGTTTGATCTTGATCTTAGTTTCTTTGAATTATTTTATTGTAGAACACGATTATAATATATACAACTTTCAGAAAATATATCGAAATTGAGCATTGTGATGAAATTTACCAAGCACTCATTAAAAATATATTGAACAATGGCATTTCTAATCGTATGCTTTTTTTCACACGCTTGCATTCTTGACATATTTTCCCATTAGTTTGGAATAAAGGCAATTGAACTCGAGTACTCTCTTCACCTTAAAATTATTTTATTTTAAGTTTTTCCTTTAAACAAATTCAATAAACAATTAAATATGCATTTTGCTTATCAAAATGAGTTTGATGTTTTTAAGTTCCCTAGTGAAAATTTCTATTATTATTGTTATTCCATTACTTCACGTTTTCCTCGGGATAGACAGGAACCGATCCTGGTTTTAGTTTTAAAACACCGGAATTCTGAAAATTATCTTTGGAGGGAGTGGATCATTTTTTACTCACTTATTTCCTTCATTTTGTTGCATCCATTCTTTTTTCTCTCTCATTAAGCTTCTTATTCATCATCTTCCCGTTGTATCCCATTATCTCTTTCTTTAAACACCCCCTTTCTTTTCTCTCCTTTTCAAAGTAAGAAACGAGGAGGTTTTACAGAGATGCTTAAGTTTCTGGATTTTTTCGGAATCTTTTCTCAAAAACTAGAAAAATTGCAAAAACTGAAAAAATTGCTTTACCGACGTACCAGAAAAACTTAAAATCATTAGAAAATGTTGAAAACTTTAGAATTTTTCTTTGTTTAATTTAGAGTAGCTTTTCCATTCACCTGGTGCTCTACATAGTCTACATCATTAAAAAAATTATGTTTTCTCTAAAATTTTCTTAACACTCTTATTGCTTTTCAAAAATTGACTTTTTTCTCACAGCGGGCGTCTTGTTGTAAAGTAGGCTTTTCCTTGCTTCGAATGTTTTTGTGGCAGGAGGAGTTTTTTTTGGGGGGGAGAGCATTACCCAAGTTTGGCGACTGTGGGTTACGTAAAAACAAGAGCAAATAAAAGTAAGACGAGAAAGATATCAAAGTAATGCAATTAAGACATTCCTTTATCATTTCATTAATTCTATTTTTCTGCTTTAAATTAGTCGTGACCCCTATAACAATAATAAATAGTATAATGTAAAAAAGGGAGCATTTCACCACCACCTCTGGTTTAGAGGAGAATAAGTGTAAACTCCAACTCTCAAGCGTCGCCTCCAACCATGGACCGGTTTCGTCCTTGTTAGGACTCATCAGCACGGCACATGAAGGCAACGCAAGAGAGCGGAGGGAGAGCTGGTCAATGGTCACCACTTTTTCCGTTGTGGTCGGCTAGAGCTAGACTAAAAGCTCTTCTTCCGCTCTCTTGAGTTGCCTTCTTGTGCTGTGCTTATTAGTCCTAACAAGGTTGAAACCGGTCTATGGCTGGAGGCGAAGCTTGAGAGTTGGAGTTTACACATAAAGTAAATAGTTTAAGGCAGGGGTTCTCAAACTTTTTAACATCACGACCCACTTTTGAGAAACAAAATCTAACGCGACCCACCGACTTCAGTTAGTTATAATTAACTGAACTGAGATAATTATCTTATGCCCTACCCCCACATAACTTTAAATTCTCTGACTTTGGGGTGTTCACCAACTATTTAGTTACAATAAATTATTACATGCACGTATTAGAAGAGAAATTAACTTTTTGAAAATTAAAAGTAAATATTTGAATTTTAACGTATGAAATAGTTTAATTGTAGGCTAACAATGATCCCTACAATAAAAAGGGGGTTTGGGGGTCCTCCCCCAGAGAAAATTTTAAAATTTGACCCTTAAAAACATGGTTTTAACTTGTTTTTTAGCAATATGGGATAAATTGCAGTTGCATCATTTCCTAAGAAAATTCTTAAAATTTGCATTGCTCCCCCCGGTGTGGATGGGAAGAAACACTGAATATTATTATCAAATCTTTTTTATTTGAATAACCGACTAGATTTGCATTATCGGCACATTAAAGTGGCACATAGTACGTATTTACATTAATTGTTCCGTTCGTTTACCTTTTCCATTCGATACCAAGTAGTGTAGTTTTTCCTCAAATTTTCAATTCAAAAATTTGATAAATTTCAAAAGTTCAAATAATAGTTTGATAATTCAAAAGTCAATAACCACTTTTTTAAAAATTATAAAAAGATACTTCATATTCAGAAAAATTTATAATCTTCTCGCGACCCACCAAAAACTGACTGGCGACCCACGACCAGTGGGTCGCGACCCACAGTTTGAGAAACTCTGGTTTAAGGTATAAAAATGCTGTGCTTCGGTCGTTGTATATATATATATATATATATATATATATATATATATATATATATATATATATATATATATATATATATATATATATATATATATATATATATATATATATATATATATATTTTAATTAATATTGATTTTCACGTCAAAATTCTGGAATGGGAATTTCGAATGCTAACCTCCCCTGGTGTTTGGTGTTATTTAAATATCAGAAACTCTCCTCTACCGACTTTTGTGTACACTTCCTTCTGTTACTAAGCACACCAAAAGTCCCTGAAAACCGTTGTATCCTCAGACCAAAATATTTACACAACATCCCGACCATGTGTATCAAGCACTCGACGCAAAAGCAAGGCAGAAACCTCGGCATCACAAGAACTTATCTCAGGGGTGCTCCAAACACCGCGAGCCTCCGCGCGGCGGGTCCTTATCGAAGAAAGACGTTACAGATATTGACGCGAGAGGCTTTTACATGGGATTCACAAAGGTCCTTGTTCAACGGACAAAGCAGGGACTGTTGGACCGCCGTGGCTGGCTAAATGGAGCGATGAACAACCACGACGTTGTACGATATGCTGCGAAAGTGCGCAGGGATTTTGTTTCGTTTTCGAAATGCAAACAGTTTTTCTTTTTGGGAGGGGTGTGAGTATGGGAAAAAGAAAACCTGCGGCTTTTACCCAGGACGGGCGTATCTGGTCGAGCGCATCTTATCGGCTGTAGTTATCTACCCCACTCAATTAGTGGACAAAGGGGTCATCGGCGGGATCAGCTCTCGCTCGCCGCAGGGGTCCCCCTTTTGGGGGACCCCTTTGTCCACTAATTGAGTGGGGTAGATAACTAAAGCCGATAAGATGCGCTCGACCAGATACGCCCGTCCATGATTCCAGGCTGACGTTACCCTAAGTTGTTTTCGCTCTGGGTTGGACGAGGGATGAGAGCAACGCACCTTGCTCTGATGCGATCTCTTTGAATTATTTGTTAAAGGCGCGTTTTCTTTTTGTTTTAAAACCCTTTCAGTCCGAGACCGCCCGATATTGCCATTGAATCCTATGGAAAACTTCAGGCGTCTAGGACTGAAAGGGCAAACTTGGTTGGAATCTTCCTTTCGTAAGATTGTAGGAAGACGTAAGACGCAGCGCAAGCTAGCGAAGCCATTCCACTGGTATCGGAATAAAATAAGTAAAAAAAAGATTTTTTAAAAAACGCTTTTATTGAAGTGTTCTAAAAGGTCAAAAATAATTTATTCGGTTTGAAAAATAATTTATTGGGAAGTAGAAAATAACTTTTTGGTAAGTAAAGAAAACTGATTTTCTAATCACTAAAAATAAAAGCCTGGGCGCTAGTAATTTTTAATATTTTTTAAATGAAATTTTTTGTACAGGACAGTGACACTAACATCCCTGCCAAAAGGGGATTTGAACCCCAGACGTACGGCTTTGCATCAGTCAGATGCTCTAACCACTAGGCCATTACGTCGGCATTTATGTATCATTTTACATAAATAAAAATACCTAATAGAGAATTTAAAGTGAATCCATCCCACTCTAACCTCATGAATGAGAAAATTGTAAATTTAACATCATAGAACATAGATTAAAGAAGTTAGAATAAATAGTGAATTAAGGAATTATTAGCGCCCACGCTTTTATTTTTAGTGATAAGAAAATCAGTTTTTTTTACTTACCAAAAAGTTATTTTCTACTTCCCAATAAATTATTTGTCAAACCGAATAAATTATTTTTGACCTTTTAGAACACTTCAATAAAAGCGTTTTTTAAAAAATCTTTTTTTTTTACTTATTTTATTTTCTACTTTTTAGTGATGGTATTTTTTAACAAAAACTCAAAAGAAAAAATGTATTTATTTCAACTATATTTAATCTTATGATAGGAAGGAATTTTATTTCATGCATAAAAAATTTTTTTCACTTTTCTGACTAAGTAGAAAAATCCTCTGACGGCTCAGCAGGACAATCAACTCCAAAGTTAATTAAAATCTATTTAATATTGCTTGGTACGATAAAATAACAGAGCTGAGCGGGAAAAATACCTCCCACAAAGAATATTCCTCGCATCCGCTCACTCGCCGATGAAATCCATCGATATCAAAAAGATTCACAAGAAAAAGAAAAGCATTCAATAAAATTAAAAAAATAACCAATCGTAAAAAATTCAGAATTAGTGTGTGTGTGTATCAAGGAGCAAACAGTAACAGTACTATCCAGTCTTTTCAGTAGTCAATAAATTATAAAAGTAACATATTATCTTCTCTTGCAATTCCTCGGGATGGGCACCAATTCTCGTCGATTTCTCGCTCTTCTGGCGATTTCTTTCTCGTGGTTATTATCTTAAATCGCTAATTATCTTAATTGTTAATTGGAAGGTAAAAAATCACGTTTTGAAGATTAAATATTGTAGTTGTATACCTAATATATTATCTTACAGGTTTTGGGAGCCATTGGCTTCACCGAAGTGTCTCAAATTTGAATTAAAATTATAACTAAAAACACTCGTTAATTACCTAAATTACGGAGGTTTTGACTAGTTGATGATTGAACATTGCATTGTCATCGAGTTTCCACCAAGGTGCAAAGTTTCAGAACTTTATATCGTTTGGAAGTGCCTGAAATTTTATGTACAAGAATACGGAAAGAAAAAAGTGATTAATCGTCTATAATTATCGTAATTACTGGGCAATTCTCGTTTTGACTTTTGAATATGATGAAGTTATGCCTTATACAACATTGTGCACGGTTTAGGTAGAATAGCCCCTTGGGAAAGGTCTCAAAATCTGGTTTTTCTGTTAATTAAAAATACTCGTTAATTAACTTAATCCTTTGGTTGTTTGACTAGATCAGGTATGGGCAACCTTTTCGAATCCGTGGGCCGGATTCAATGATTATAATGACGTGGAGGGCCATAGAGTAGATAATAGGTAATATTTTTTAAGTAAAAATGAGTAGTTTTATTATTGTATACTTACGAAGTTTAATACTAAGTTAAAATTTTATCTGGACGTATACAATATATTGATTGCATACAATAATTATAATGAAGTTATATTAATCTGGACTAGAATAATATTGTATACAATAATTATAAAATTAGTTACATTAATCTGGACTAAAATAATATCTTGATTACATACAATAATTATAATGTTTAAGTTACATTAATGAGCTAAAAATAATATTCAGAGCTCATATAGTAATAAAAACTATTTCAGGACAGATTTTAACAATTGTCATTAAGGATGCAGGAGAATGAGGTATTCTCACGTTTTGAGATTAAATTTTATTAAAATAGTAGATAAAAAACCATGAAGAATGACGTTTACATCAAGTATTTTCGTAACCTAGTTTCTGAGATATACATTTTTTAAATTTCGTTTTTTGTTTTGGCGTGAAAACACTTTCGAATCACAAATCATGCGCTGTGACGTCACATCCAATAGAAGCCCGTTTTCTGATCACATGAAAACAGTAATCACAATGGTTTTCATGCGCTGTGATGTCACATCCAATAGGTTTTCTGATAACGTGAATTTTCTGGCGTTTTGGCAAAAATAAACAAAAATAAATTATTTAAACACATTTTTGAACTTAAAAATCAGAAATTTGGGAGTTTTAAACCAAAATGTATAGGAAAAGTATAAAATCAAGCAAATCTCTCACTCATGCAAATACCTCATTAATGGAGGAGGAATTAATGTCCAGGAGGACAAATTAACTGTAGAAGCATTGTGAAAGGCAGAGAATGAATATAGTCCGTATGGTAGAGCCAGAAACAGCCGGATTTTTTTGGGTGAGAACCGGCTTCTGAACCCGAATTGCTATGATGACAACGGCTGGGATTCGGTTACAAGCCTTTTCTCTACTGCCAAGACAGGGTGAAATGGGAGAGGAATATAAACCGTCGTGAAGTAACAACTCTCTCACGCTTATTGACGCCTCCCAAGAACGAAATATAGTTGTACAGCAAGTTTTAACTGCTTGGTCATTCCACGCCAAATCATCCAGGGTGGTACACCCACCTACCGCAGATTTTTATGAAATTTTGTATGCTTAATGTATGAATAAAGATTAGAAAAAATATCAATTTTTATCCAATTCTGTCAAGTAGTTTCGGAGTTTCGGCCGTTTTAAGTTAAGCCCATCTTGATTTTGAGCCGGCGATTCGGGCTTGTGTTATTTTGCGTTTAACGCTACCAAATTTTTATTTATTTAGGTAAAAGCTTCAAATTTCATTTATTTACAGCCATCAGTCTACAAAATAAAATGGCGGGGTAAAATTTAAAATTGAATAACTTGATAGTGGTTAAAAAGTCGTCTAAACACGAAAAAGGTGTTTTTCATAGTGTCTTACAAAAACGCATGAAGCACAAATCTCTATGAATACTTTCTTATAAACTATGCATTAATAGAAAGAAGAGGAAATTTGCTTTCAAACAGTGAAAAAAAATTAATGGGGTTTGGGGTTTAAAGGGTCTTTTTGGATAGTTGAAAATTAGAAAGTGGTTCTGATAAAAAACACCTTAATTTAAGTGCCAATAAAGAAAAAACTGCTGGTCCAAATATCACTTAACTTGATAATAGTTTGAAGAAGGATTGGGATTTCACGTTTTTTCAAAAAAAAATTGGTTTGAAAACACACAACTAAGAGGTAAGGGGACTTAGTCATCCGTAAGGCTGTTACAGATAAGCATACTTGCCGCGAGCTTTTCGCCTTCCTCAATAGATGGAACCACGATGTGATATCAAATTTCCCACAGACTAGTACTGGATCTTATTAGATAAACAAATTAGATTGACTTCTACAGAAATGACCATAAAACAAAAAATTCTCTACCAAACATTATCAAACTTGACAGAAGGAGTATTGATAAGATAATTTTGTTATTCCTATAAAATAGAACGTCTATATCCAGTAGTTTTTTCTTCATTGGCACTTAACTTAAGGTGGTTTTAAATCAGAACCACTTTCTAATTTTCAACGATCCAAAAATACCCTTTAAACCCCAAACCCCACTAATTTTTTTCACTGTTTGAAAGCAAATTTCCTCATCTTTCTATTAATGCATAGTTTATAAGAAAGTATTCATAGAGATTTGTGCTTCATGCGTTTTAGTAAGGCACTATGAAAAACACTTTTTTCGTGTTTAGACGACTTTTTAGCCACTATAAAGTTATTCAATTTTTAATTTTATTCCACCATTTTATTTTGTAGACTATTGGCTGTAAATAAATGAAATTTGAAGCTTTTACCTACATAAATAAAAATTTGGGAGCGTTAAACGCAAAATAACACGAGCCCGAATTGCCCGCTCGAAATCGAGATGGGCTTAACTTTAAACGGCCGAAACTCCGAAACTACTTGACAGAATTGGATAAAAATTGATATTTTTTCTAATCTTTATTCATACATTAAGCATGTAAAATTTCATGAAAGTCTGAGAACCTAGGGTATCAAAATGGGTTTTTGCTGGATGATTTGGCATGGAATGACCCTGCTAAAATTTAGTTATTTTTTGGGAAAGTTCTGTATCCCCTCTTTCGCTCTTGTTGACGAAAACCAGAGTGATTTTTGGTACAATTCTTGAAATGTTTCGCGGGCCGGATAAAATGACGAGGCGGGCCGGATCCGGCCCGCAGGCCGTAGGTTGCCCATCGTTGGACTAGATAATGGTTGGATATTGGAGTGTCATGAGGGTTACACCTATGTTCAAAGTTTCGGGCCCTAACATATCGGGAAGTGCTCGAAAATCGAGTTTTAAAATTCCACCCGTAAAACGCCGCCAAAAGCAAGTAGAATAAAAGCGTTTAAAAAAAGGCCATAAATGACAGTGATTAAAAATGAAGATATCCTCGTGTCCATATCCATGGTTTTTTAATAGAAAGGGAACCGATCCTTTAACGGCCACCTCACCCAACCAAACATAGTAAATGTGTCAGAAATTTTTGTTGAAAGGAATGTAATATTTTGATTACATGAAAGATGAGCAATATTCTGGGGATTGGAGAGCGTTCCCGTGCTGAGGCTGACTTTGCTTTAGAGTGATATTTATCATTCTATATTTATCTCAAACCCTACAAAATCTTTCTTTTAATCAAAAGTTCTTTTAACCTGATTAGAAATAAATGAAATTTTAAACACCATTCTTCCTCACAAACATTACATGATCTCAGTCCATCCTTCTGTACCGATACATGCCAATTTTTACGTTGGCATTCTTACATGAAAATTCTTCCTCCTCCAAACACTACACAATCATAGTCTTATTATCCTTATTTTATGGCAAACCACACGATGCTTGTTATTCTTACAATGCTAGTATAGCTCAAACTCTAACTGCTTGTGATAACTAACTCTGCCTGCTGAAACCTCTCTAGAGAACTACCAAAATTTCGCTTTTTTTTCAAACTTGGTGAGTGCTGAAAGTCAAGTGCCTTTGAAAAATTTGAGGTCAGTCACCCTGAGAAAGCAGAGAGAGAAAAAACAAAAGGAAATGAATCAAAGCGCTGTGGGAATGTAAAACAGCCGGTGGTGGCCTTGCATATGCTGGGGTGATTGGGAGCTTTAGACTGTAGGAGGAGGACGGGAATTTATTTGGATTTCAGAAGTACTTTTATTGGTCGTAAAAGTTTTAATGATAGTAGGATAAGAACTGTCCCTGACTATACTTTCCGCGATATGGAATACTCTGAGTTGACTAAATTTTATTTTCTTTCTTTCTAATAAGTGAAACAATTCGTTCGGTTGGAACAATTAAACCAATACCAACTTCTATGAAAAGAGTTAAGAGATTAAAGGTAATCTTTTAGACAATGGGCACACGTCTTTTCACATAAGTTTAGATATTCAATAAGGGATCATTCATTATTTACGTAATGGTCCCGAGGGGGAGGAGGGTTGGAAAAATCTCTACATACCCTTACTTGAGGGGGTGGGGGTCAAACCAATTCTTACGTAAGATTTTCCAAGTTAATGTAAACAAATTTCAATCAAATAACTATTGAATAACCCCAGAAAAACTTAAAAATGCTGTTGATCTCGGTATATTATCGAAGCTTTAATTTTAAAAAGATGAAGGTATATCAGATGTATCTTTTTTATTGGAGTTTAAACTGATTTTAAATTAAATGAAATCTTACGTAAGAATAAGGGGGAGGGGTTTGAAAAATCTTACTTACCCTTACATGGGGGTAGGGGGGTCAAAAATTGCCAAAATCATCCTTACGTAATTAATGAAAATCCCCTAAATAAAATACCAAAAATCAACAACTTTTAAAACTTTTGCTTGTGACTTTGTATATCTTTATCTTCTAGTATCTTCTGATATTTTTGCCATTATTGTGACACCCGAAACAATCCTCCGGGATTTTAATTAAAATTTATCATATACCTATAAATTATACGGAGAACTTCGGGGGAGGGTTGAAGGAACCAAATCTTTCATGGAAACATTGTCAAAAAAATATTTAGAAGGTTCATAATATCATAATTTTCAAAAGATTTAAACTCATTTTGAAAATGGTATAAGATATTACTCAGATTCAGAAGAAATCTAAGTTTTCTAGTGTATGTGTAACTCTATTTTTAACTAAATTTTAAAAAAATACCTTCAATGAAATGATTAAACTGTTCAACAATGAAAAAATTTCCTTGATGAAAATAGTCATTTCTTATAAACTTTGGGTCGCTGAATATGAAAATCACCATTAAAATTCTCAATTGACTCAGGATTTTCGGGGAACAGCCCCTCCCCCTTTTTACGTTTTTCGACGACTTTATAACTTTAAACTCGATTTTCAGGGTCAAAAAGCATTGATTTAGTCTTTAAATTGCCCCCCAGGGAACAAGAAAGGTTCAAATTAATAAAATAAGATAAATTTATAACAAATGGGTAGGTTTAAGGGGTAATTACCCCCCTAAAAATGCAAAAAATAGCTAAAAATTATAGAGGTTTTAATACGCTATTTTTTCCTCTTATTTTTAAGCAATTCAAGTTTGAAGAATCCTAACCCTTCCCCAAGGACCCAAATTTGAGGGAAATATGCAGCAATGATTTTTACTAAAAGTGGTTTACTAACTGTAGTGTAAAATGATCTGCTGGATTCAAATATGACAACCATTTTCATCCATCACCCTCGGTTTTTGAGGGGATGCCCCCTAATTGTTATCCACAGCCGTGCATCTATTAACATCTTGAAAAACGGAACCCTCACTCCCTAAAACCAGTCAGTTTTTAAAGAACTGAAGAGTTTCTACTTAGGATAGACCCAAAATATAAGAAAAACGTCATTTGTAATCTTTTCAAAATCATCGATATTGATTCCTGAGCTCGCGAACGCCTTCGCGACTCCGTTCCGAAGTCTTCCGAACTCTTCCGCGGGGGCTTCTGGGAAGCCAACACCTCAACCGCTTTTAGTAAAATTTATTGCTGCATATTGTCATCAAATTTGGGTCCTTGGGGAAGGGTTAGGACCCTTCAAACGGGAATTGCGTAAAAATAAGAGGAAAAAATAACGTATAGAAACCTCTTTCATTTTTATTTATTTTTTTGAATTTTTAGGGGGGTAATTGCCCCTTAAACCTATCCATTTGTTATAAATTTATCATATTTTATTAATTTGAACCTTTTTTGACCCGGGCAATTTGAAGACTAAAACAATGCTTTTTGACCCTGAAAATCGAGTTTAAAGTTATAAAGTCCTCGAAAAACGTAAAAAGGGGGAGGGGCTGTTCCTCGAAAATCCTAAGTCAATTGAGAATTTTAATGGTGATTTTCGTATTCAGCGACCCAAAATCCATAAGAAATGACTATTTTTATCAAGGAAAAAATTTTGAAGGTCAAATTTGTTGAACAGTGGAGTGAAACGAGCCAAAAATGACCAACTTTGGAAATTGAAAACGCCTGAGGTGGGAATAGGTGCCATTTACGATAAAACTGAAAAATTCAAAACTTGAGTTTGATCAATTAATATCTTCAGGTTCTACATTCACGTTAAAGTTTCGAATATACATCAAATTTTACGTAAAAATGGTTATAAATGATTCCCACACGATTTTAGCTCCATTTTCAAACCATAGCTATTCTTAAGATGTCAAACAACATTTTAAGACCTTTCGTGGACTGAAATGGGAGGGAATTTCCAATTTTTCAACCCTGAAAAAAGGGCGCATGCCTAGAAATAGGCTAGCGACCGAAAAACAAATTTTTGAATATCGGTGCCAAATAGAGCTCAAAAGTTGCGTTTTACCCACCTTATTCATGGAAAAATATTAAAAAAATTGTAAAAAATAATTTAGGTGTGTTTTGGTACAAGAATTTGAAAATATGGATGTTTTGCATAGCGTATAAGGGGCCATTCATTAATTACGTAAGGGTCCAGAGGGGGAGGGGGTTGGAAACATCTCTACATACCCTTACTTGGGGGTGGGGGGTCAAACCCATTCTTACGTAAGATTTTCCAAGTTAATGTAAACAAATTCCAATTATTCTAATCAAATTACTATTGAATAACCCCAGAAAAACTTAAAAATGCTGACGATCTTGGTATATTATCGAAGCTTTAATTTTAAAAAAATGAAGGTATATCAGATGTATCTTTTTTATTGGAGTAGCATTAAGTTAAGATAAAAATAAAACTGTTAAATCCATCTTCCAGTGGTGAAAAGTCGAAACAAAGCAAAAGAAAAAAGAGATAGAAATCTTTATTAATTTTGGTTTTAACTTTGGAATCTTACGTAAGAATAGGGGGGAGGGGTTTGAAAAATCTTACGTACCCTTACATGGGGGTGGGGGGGGTCAAAAATTGCAAAAATCATCCTTACGTAATTAATGAATGGCCCCTAATGGGAAAAGTCTTAATTAATCAAATTCAAGTTTTGAATGTTCTAAAATCTTATAGTTACCTTACTTTGAGGTCTTAATAGTGAATAATACTTTTGAGTTCATTATTAAATTTTTAAAAATCAAGTTAACAGCCTAAAAATGCAAATTTGAATGAAAAAACTTAAAAATACAAAATTTAAAAACTTTTAAGTTCAAATATTTTATTTAGTCTGTAATACACATTCTTGTTTACATAAAATGCTTTTAAAACACTCGGGTTGATGTTTTTGCAGAAACCAGACGAAAAAACGTTATATTGCAGCAATAGGAGTTTTATTCCAAACTTTAACCTGGACTATCACTTTTTATAACAAGCCTTCAAATTTAAAGCGACGGAATGTTAAATAAAAGGTTATGGTTTTTGTTAGATATAATTAGGGAAAATTTAGGATATATTATAAGTATTTTTAATACTCTTATCTGAAAAAGTATAAAAATTAATTTTATATGAATGAATAAGTATAAAAATGAATTTTTCTCTCATTTGGCGATTCTAAGCTGTGTGCCTTAACTTCTTAGCTCAAATCACAGTGCAAAACCCTTGTAAATACTTTTTTTGACCATTAAGACACCAAATCAAGGCAACTATAAGTTTTTATAACATTTAAAACTTGAATTTGATTGATTAAGACTTTCCCATTCATTATACGCTGTGCAAAAGATCAATTTTTTTCAAATTATAGGCCCAAAACACACCTAAATCATTTTTTACAAATTTTTTTATTATTTTTCCATGAATAATCAGGGTAAAACGCAACTTTTGAGCTCTATTTTGCACCGATATTCAAAATTTTGTTTTTCGGTCGCTAGCCTATTTTAATGGCATGCGCCCTTATTTCGGGCTTGAAAAATAGGAAATTCCCTCCATTTCAGGTCCTTAGAAGGTCTTAAAATGTTGTTTGACATTCAAAGAATATAAACTCAACCAGCTGTGGTTTGAAAATCTAGCTAAAATTGTGTGGGAATCATTTATAACCATTTTCACGTAAAAATTTATGAAACATCGAAACTTTAACGAATCGAATTTATCGAAACTTTAACCTGAAGATATTAATTGATCGAACTCAAGTTTTGAATTTATAAGTTTTATCGTAAATGGCACCTATTCCCACATCAGGCGTTTTAAATTTCAAAAAAAAGTATTTTCGCTCCACCCTATTGAACAGTGTTATTAGCGATTGAATTTTACATTTTGAAATTAGTTGAATATTAGGTACCATTTTTGAATTCTTCTATGTAATTATACTCTTCTATGTAATTTCAAGTAGTATGTTTATTGTGATAAACAATTAAAAAAAAGGTTTCTTCTATAGAAAAATTTTAGAGTTCTTTTCTGAATTTCTGTTATTTTCCTTACAATTTAAAATGTTTAACTATTAAAACTTTCATAAAATAATGGATGTTTTTCACAACTTTTTAAAGATTTCTATAAATTTTCTAGCATATTTTTCGGCGTTAATATACTTTTCTGCATTAATAAATTTTTTAAAGACAAAAAGGAGAAATGAAATATTTGGTGCTGACATCTACCTCTCAAAGAGAGCACAATCGAATTCATTTCTTAAAAAGTTTTTAAAAGTTCTCAATCACTCCTGTAGATGACGCTCCGAAAAAAAAATTTTGTTTGTAAAATGAATTTCATTGGATTTTATTAGAGATATGATAAAACTGGAAAAAGTAGAATAGGTCCAGGATCTTTTCTAAAATTTATACCGAATTAGGTTAAATTCAAAATAATGTCATTAATAAAATTTAGATTCAGTTAATTAATGCGGTTAATTTTAGTAAATATTTACAAGGGGGTCAGATGGGTCAGATATTTTTCCCCTTGCACTAGGTAGCAATAATTTTGTACTTATTGTTTTCTTGTTTTTAAATGACAAATCATAGTGATATTTATCTTTCAATGCAGTTTTGAAGTTTTCATCTTCGTTCTTCAAAAAGGAAATTATTTTCATTGTTCTTTAGAATCCCTACAGAGGACGCCATGAGAGGACTGGGGTGACATCAAAATTAATAAATTATTTAATTTAGTATTTCCTTTAAATAAATGTTACCCTTAATTATTAAACTTAAGATCCAAAATAAAAAATTTCAAGAACTTAAAAAAAATTATGCAATATACAAAGGAATTCGAATGGAAGGTATTCTAATAACATACAATATTTATATTTTTCCCCATATATAGATTGGTGATCTATTAATGAAGGGACATTTTAAATTTATGAAACATTTTTTTGAATATTTCACAAGTAATTTTTTGTGTCCTTTCTTATATTTTTCACATGCATTTCAAATTTACAAATAATAATGAAAATTAAAATACATAATTCTTAACTGTATTTCTATCTTTTGTAATTTTAATAATTGTAATTTTTTGTTTTCAAGAAGAAGAAAAGCATTTATTTGAAAAAAAAACAATTCATACAAAATTACACATAAAAAACAAGAAATTAATGACAATAATTACAGAAAATTTGATGTATGAGTTGCCCAGGAGTCAGAGACCCATATGGGCAGCCTAAAGAAAATTATAATGTAAAAATAAAAAAATATATATATATAAATTGAAATAAAGAATTGAAAGTGATATCGCAGGGCAAGCTTCAGATTTACTACTATAAAATTAAGATCCAAATGAGCGTTTGATTACATTTTAAAAAGTCTTCGATATTTCCACACCACGCGAACCCCAATTGAAGATAACTTGTCAAGTAAAATACTATGATTGACACTATCAAAGGCTTAGAAAGAAAAAAAGATTTTTGGAAGTTTCGTGACATTCAACTCTATTTTAAACAGACAGAGGTGTTGTACAAATTTTGATTAGGAAAATCTAAATAAGTTATTGCTCATAAATCATGATATTTTCAGTGGCTGCTCGTCCATAGGGGCTGCGGGGCTGCAGCACCCCCGACCAAAATTTCCCGAAATTCCAATTTTTATTTGCTTTAAAAAATTATCTTATTTCCCCCTTTTAATCTTTGTTCTTCATAATCCTTTTTCAATTAATAATTCTCTGCCATGCCGTCTCGCCAACAGATTTCTTTCCGGGTCCATCAGCCCCCACAGATATACCAATCGTGGTATAAAACACTATCTCTATCATATCCCGCTTTGATCATATCAAATCAAAATATAAAGAATATAGGGCGCAAGTTTAGAACTGCTGATGCGCCAAGTTTTTAGTGATAGAAATCAATATATAGCAACCCCAACTAATGTTAAATGAATTATGTGGCTCCTAAATATGACGCCAAATAGCCAAAACTCGCCAACCATCAGCAGTTCTAAACTTGCGCCGAAATGAGCATGCGGATCTGTTAGGAGAAAAGGGGCTGCTTTTCAGCAGCCCCGACCAAAAGAATGATAGCTTTTTCTCTTGAGAGAGCTGTGAGGAAGAAGAAAAATAAACGATTTCTACTACTAATAAATCACATTGGCTACCAGTTTTAATTTTTTATTAATAGCTTTTTTCTTTTCAAAAGAAAGAAACATATCCCTTCCGCCTGTTTCGGCTTAAAGATTTTTGTTTACTTTTTTGTAGTCACGTTTTATTTCTTTTTATGCCGAACAATTTAAATTCGCATTGTAGATATTAGTTACATTTTCTAGGAGATAGTACTATATATGAAATCTTTGCAAGATGTAATAATCAGCTAAATATAGGTAAGTGACAGGTTTTTGAATATTAATTGTGAAATCGAAATTTTATATTGTTCCCCATCTCTTCTATTTGATTTTTTCGACGTTTTTGCTTTGTAAATGTGATTTTGTTTTTCTACCATAATGCTATTTACTTGTCTTATTTCAATTTTAAATTAATACAGTGATATTTTAGTGTAAAAATACGAATTGAGTAAATGTATGAGTTTGCTCTATTATCTTTTTATTTTCTTGTTAGTATTCTTTCACTGAATTTTAAAATTTAAAGACAGAATCAGATTTATTAATACTTTGTACTCAAATCTGATTAAGGCTATACTTAAACACGTTCCAAGTTTTTTTTAGAGATTTATTTGGCATTATAACGCTTAAAATACGTTGCCAACTTGGTACCGCCGGAGCAGCACCCCTTATAGTTTTAGCTTTGAGCCGCCACTGGATATTTTACATCAAGTACGATTTAATTTGATTCAAATTTTCAACATTTCTCCTCTCTCATAAAAATACAATAGTTTTTACCAATAAAAATTTAGTTTTGTTTTACCTTTAAGACTTATATTCGTTAATTTCCTATTATTATTTATTCGTTATTTCCTATTATTAATTTCCTATCTAGAAATTTATTTCGGGAGGGGTCCAAAATTGTTTCTCGGCCCCTCCCATGTATATTTCACAGGTCCAAAGTAGCTTTTTAGTACAGTAAAGTAGAATTTAATTCTTAAAGAAGTTAATAAAAAAAAAGTTATTAGTAATTAAGTTCTAACTACAAAAGGGGGTCTGGGGGTCCTCCTCAGAAAATATTTGGAAATGCGACTCTAGAAAACAGGTTTTAACTAGTTTTGGTACTCCTAGTTAGAATTTTTGGATAAATTTTGGGTAAGATTTGCATTTTGATGAACTTAATAAAAAAAATTCGAATTTGACCCAAAAAACAGGGTTATAACTTTTTTTTGGCATTCTGAATTTCGGGGGGGGGGGGAGGGCCCCTTCGCCCCATCCCTTATATATGCGACTGCAATAATTGTGCTTTTTTCCTTTTTATTAGTATATGCACAGAAATAAAAAAATAATAATGCCTCTGGTTTTACCTTGGATACAAACAAAGTGATAAATTAGATAATAACATTAATATTATCTTGTTTATTTCAAACATCAAAAAAGATTATTACCAGAGTTTATCATAACATTTTCTATCAGTTGCTTTTTATACCATCTTCCCAATAGATCCAATGGAAACAACTGACTAGTGATTAATTACATGCCATTACATACCCTTGAAAAACAATTTAAATTCAGATAAAGGTGACCTAAAAGATAAAAAAAATAACACTGTTGTCATTACCTCAAAGAAGAATTTTTGCTATTAGCAAATCCGAAAAAGTAATTAAAGGGTACCATTAGTACAACGTGCCATAATAGAAAAATAAATCTGTCTTCAAGGATTAGGAACTCCAAGTTTTCATATATTATATGAATCAGGAGCCTGATGTCTCCTAGTTCTAAAGAAACGATCCCCAAACAAAAGAATAACCTCTTAGTCTTTATTTTATTGTCCTGTTAATTTAGTTTGTTTAGTTTTAGCGATTATTTTAGTTATAGAACTTTAAGCAAACATAAGTAAATTTTTAAAACTCTATTGAGTTAAAATTTCCCGAGCTGTAGGAAAATTTATATATTTTCTTTCATCCCATATTAATTTATATGTTTTCCTCTTCAGTGCCCTTAAGGTTTGCGAAACTGGTCTCTCTACTCTCAGCATAATTTTCCTCATGCTCTGAAATTCTTCTTTGCTTTCAAAATGGTAATCTCGATGTTTATATACTATATTCAAGCCCTTTGGCAACACCTGTCGATAGTTGCTTCAGTCTCATATCAAAACTTCCTTTTCTTATCAGTTACCTTTCTTTCAAACCTGCAAATGAAGCACTCGACTTTTGTACCTGTTCGATAAATGAATGTAGATGCAGCTCTTGGGCACTGATACAGAGTACAAATAACTTATTTTCTTCTTCAATATATTTATCCCTTTCATTATAAAATACAGAGGTACAGAACAATGAAATCGTTTCTCATTAATTAATCTTTAATCCCTATTAGGACAGCTCATACCAAATATGTCAAATTTACGTAACTGCCAAAACCGTACATGACAAAAATTTGACTAATCTTCAACCTTTGTGCTGTTTGAGAAATAATTCTCTAATATTATTTTAGGGGGTCACATATAGTTAATAGTTGACCGTAACTGATGCATCCCTCTCTAAAATAAAATATGCATGCATTTAATTTTTGTATTTTTCTCTATATCTATCCAGTTAAAATTTACGATTTTTTGACACTATATATTAGAAATATTGGGAAAATTGCAACCCAGCCGATTGAAGTGTGCATAAGAAATGTACAATTATTTTATTGAAAACAATAAACGTTTGTTCATATTTCTTGGAATTTAAAATATTTTGTGATTTTTAATTGAAACAAAATTATTCATGTAGGTGCTATGTTACTGTTACCTTCTTTTAAAATAATTTATGCCTAGATAGTTTAGTTTCAAGTACAGGTACTTTTCAGAAATATTTTTTTGAATTCTTCATTAAAAATTCAGTATAGAAAACTTGAAATTTCTTTACAAATTTTTTTTAAATGTTCAATATTTGTGTGACCTTTTTATTTTATCCAGACTTTTTAACTGATAAAAAGTATTAAATTGTTATAAGTTTACTAAAAATATTGTTGACTAAAATATTAGTTTTAGAATTTAATCCACGAAGTGTATTTATGCTTGTGAACATAACTTCAAATAAAATACCTAATTCAGTTTTTATCGGATATGACGTCACAGGTTTCTAAAAATAAAAGTCGTATAGTTTGTGTGGACGTGTTGAAACTTCCTGGTATATTGCTCACGGTACGACTTCATAAGATCATTTTTACTCAAGAAATCCTCTATGTAAACAGTTTTCTCTCTGATATTTAAATCTCGTTTCCGTGGGATGCCCTTTTACGTATTCATGAACAACATATCATATAACCTTCAGTCTGACCTTGCTTCCTTTCTGATGTTGATATTCTTCCCTATCAGTCCACACTTCATTTTCTTTTGAAGAGTTTTATTTCTATTGAGTCCACTATCATAACAATTATGTTCTTAGCTTCAGTTGTCCATTTTCAATATGCGTTCACGTTTACTTAGATAACACATCAAAACCTGGATATACTTCAGAATCATACAAACAATTAGTTGAGGAATTAATAATTCTATTAAGTCTCAATTTTACTCAATTTTTACTCAATCAACAAGGGGTCACAATTTCAAATTGAATAAAGTAAAATTTAAGACGGATTGTAGAAAGGCATTATTTTTTTAATAGGGTAGTGGATAGATGGGATGCGTTGCCTGAAACAATTGTAAATTCAAGTGGGGTAAACGAGTTCAAGAGGAAAATTTACAGATACTGGGATTCCGGTAGTTTGGGTTAAAAAGACTGGACCAACCTTGCTGGGCTTACGCCTGTAGTTGGTCGACTTTATTTGTATTTGTATTTGTACTCTTGTAGCATATAAGTTAAATACAATATATTATCAAATGGTTGATTTAAGAAAGGCGGTAGGGATGAGAAAAATCTTAGTATGGTATTGAATTCACCAGATATAAACTAAATTACATTTTTTATCCTTCAATAAAAAAATAAACCCTTATAAAAAGTATTATGAGTTTTAGATAAAGTAAAAACTTTTTTTTTAAGAATTTTAAAATTGTATACTATCATTTTCACTTTACAGCTCTATATGTAATCTTAAAGTTTATCACACCCTGTTTCGAATTTTGACTGATAATGTGAATGAGCTATTTTAAAAGATAAGGCAGTTGTCAAAAAAATATTGTTTTTAAGTCACTTCATTATTTAAACAGAAAGCATTTCTTCAATCTCGTTCTCTTCAACTATTTTTTATCAAACGTGACGAAATCTGGGATTACTTGACTCATTCTTGCAACAAAATCCAATTGAATTGGAAATAAAAATGCTATCAGCTGAGGCATGAGCGTTGAAAGTAATTACAGAAATATTTATTATTTCAAAACTTAGATGGAAAACATTTATAAAATTTTCAAAACTTCAAGGAAAATATTTTTATTTTTTATTTTAGAGAAGCAGAAATAAATGCTCTATGAGCAAAGCTATAAATTGTTACACATAACTCAGGAATTAAATTAGGAAACGTTTATAATCCTCTTCTCTGCTTTACCTAGTCTTAAACTGAAGACTCATAATATGTTAGAATTTAAAAATAAGGTAAGTTCTCATAAAAAAATAATTAAGCGTATTATTCATTCAAAAGGAAGTTATTTTGCCCCCCCCCACTTAGTGTTATTGTAAAAATGTTTCGTTTTAAAGAAAACAATTCTTGTTCATCCTATGCTTCGATATAATCTTTTAAAAGTATTCAATATGTTTCTGATATTAATAAAATATAATTTCAATAAGTTTTCTTCAATGATTTTGAAACCCTAAACTTAATAAAAACTAAATTAATATGCTTAAAATAAAAACAAATTAGTATATGGAAAGGTTTTCTCAATTGCAATCTGTCATTTGTTTCTACATATAACAGTTTTGAAATAACTCGATAAAAGCCGTTTTTAGTCTAATTCTATTATTTGTTTTTATATTATTCAATGTTAAATTAAATTATGAGGTACCATAGTTTGGGCTAGAGCAGGGGTTCTCAAACTTTTTAACATCGCGACCCACTTTTGAGAAACAAATCTAACGCGACCCACCGACTTCAGTTATTTATAATTAACTGAACTGAGATAATTATCTCATGCCCCCTCCCCACAGAATTTTAACTTCTCTGACTGGGGGGTGTTCACCAACTATTTAGTTACAAGGGTATGAAATAATTTAATTGTGGTCTAACAATTATCCCTACAGTAAAAAGGGGGGTCTGGGGGTACTCCCCCAGGGAAAATTTTAAAATTAGACCCTTAAAAACATGGTTTTAACTTGTTTTTTAGCAATATGGGATAAATTACATCAGGTTGCATCATTTCCCAAGAAAATTCTTAAAATTTGCATTGACCCCCCCAGTGGGGATGGGGAGACCCACTAAATATTTTTTTCAAATCTTATTTGAATAACCGACTAGATTTGCATTATCGGCACATTAAAGTGACACACATAGTACGTATTTACATTGATTGCCTTTTCCGTTCCACTCCAAGTAGTGTAGTTTTTGCTCAAATTTTTATTCTTTTTACTATGGTATGGTAATTTGATAATTTCAAAATGTTCAACTAATAGTTTGATAATTCAAAAGTCAATAACACCGTTTGTGAAAAATTAAAAATCTTCTCGCGACCCACCAAAAACTGACTGGCGACCCACAGTTTGAGAAACTCTGGGCTAGAGGATATAAAATTAATTAATCTTTTATTTCAAGTCTTAAACATACATTTTTTTATTGTTCTACGGGCTTTGATTTCAATAATTTAAATCTTCTACCTATTCGATACTTACTTTGTATTTTTATAGACTCTTTTTGTACTTAACAAAATAAAATTGTAACATCAAAACCTGATTTATGAAAAGAGTAGATATTATACAGCTCACAGCTTTTACAGAGATCTTTCAAAAACATATTATTTTCCCCCGCCGATGCAAATTTTTATTATTTTCATCTTACTCTATCTACTTTAAGCGTCAATTGTTTAATTTTACAATAATATCTTCATAAATAATTTCAATTTCCTTTTCCACTTAGAGAATCTAATATTAAATACAATGTCAAAGCTCTTTTACATTAATTTATTCTATAACTGATGTGCTAGCAGAAACAAGGAGCAAATTACAATAAAAATGTGTAAGTTAGATCATTGTTTATGTAAGCACCTCAATTGGGTTATTTGTTGATATATACTTCTATCAGAATAAAATATATGCATATGCAATGCATTAAAGGTACGTATGTATTGTATATTGTATATGCAAAATATTTACTAAGGTTTTTTTATATTATTATTATTGTTTTCTTGTTATTAATTACCTACCTCATCAAATATTTTTTCTGTAACCTACCTAAACGGGTGAGATTTCCTCCTTGATCAAAGGTAAATGATTCCCCTTAAATTTGATACAACATACATTGCATGGTTAAAAAAATGATTGATTGGAGATTGGATTAATTGCGTATTTTTTACAGAGATATATTCATTCCGATATATTTTATCATTCCTGAATTGATTTGTGCATTTGTCATGCATTTCTTTGTTAAGCTAAATGTCATTTTTGGTAACCGATATCTCAATGAGAAAGAACAATGAGAATTACTCCCATTCTCCGAAACAATACACGCAAGCATTTATATCATACCTGGAATCATAATGATAAATTTATCGTTTATATATTAGTCCTTAAAATTAACATTATCTAATAAATGGTGTTTGATATCTAAGTTTAAAGAGATTTAGTTGAAAGTAAATTTAGTAATCATGTCAAAATAGCATCTAAACTAGTAAAGGCACTATAATATTCATATCATTCATAGTGCAGACAATAATTAAAAGTGAATAATCTTGTAAGGAATTTTAAGAGGTTTTTTTCCAAAATACGTATAGATCAATTCCTTTTATGGAAGGGGTATAAATGGAAATACATAAAAGACCACTATGAATTTAATGAATTATTTAAATCAGTTAGATTAGAACACTTTTTGAGTTAATACATTATATCAATTATGGCTTTAGCTTTTTAGTTAGTTTAGTTTACTTCAATTAAACAAAAATAATAATATTTGGAGTGGGAAAAGCGTAAAACTAATAATATTTTAGTGGAATGAAAATTGAAACTAATGGAGGTTAAAAAAATTAAAATAAATTTTAATAAACATTTCTTAATAGAGTAGATGCATAAATTTCAGAGGTATTAAAATATTATCTACTGATTTGTTGTATCATTAAACTATTCATCAGTTGATATCACTTTTTAAAATATCCAATTATTACTTACGTTAAGAATTTTAAATTTAGAAAAATAATATTAGTTTTTATATTTTAAAATATATTTTATATCTAATTTAATAAAATAGTAATCTACACAAAGGCAGCCTTTAATAAGATATGTAAAGCGCATGATAGGTAAACATTACGGTAGGTAAACATAATATGCTGATAATTAAACCTTTTTGTTAATGACAAAACTTTATAATACATCAATAAAATATATTGGTCTCGTAAAGAGTTTTGATCATTTTAAGAAATATTACTATGATGGTAAAAATCTTGAGATTCTGCCAAATAATTAAAATTTAAGTGCGCAGGGTATAATTGAAAGGTTGGAGGACCGGATTTAGTTCGTGCGGGCCATAGATCAATTACTAGTGATAGTGGGAAATATGACTTTATAATTTTATAACCTAGATTATTTTGAAGGATAAAGTAGTGGAGCTTAACGTGTGAAACAATAATTAACAAATCTAAATTCTACCTTGAGGTAAAATCAGGTCAAGCGTTGACCTATTATTGACTAAAGATAAAGGAAGAGATTATGATGATGATGACATAAATATCAATTTGTCCTTTTCCATAACAGTTGTAAGGATTTCGTTACAACTGTCATGTATTGAAAGCTTTTTAAACGATTGTAAGAAGCTGAGTTGACAAGAGTATAATGTGAGCGATCCGATGAAAAAAATGTCAACTGGTACATTTCCACTCAGTATAGAATATTTATCATTTGAAAGAGCTTTTTATTCCGTTTGACAATTTTGGACTACATGAAAAAGGGAAATTATTGTAAAATACTTTTTTAATTGCCCTGAACCATAAGAAGTGTCAGTTATCTATCAGAATAGTTTTGGAAAGTAAAGGGACTCATGGTCATACAATACGAAACAAAAATGGCAAATCTTTTTTTTTTTCGAGTCATAAATTCGAGTTCTAAAGTACTGAAATTAAGTGTTGTTAAGTGCTGTTCTGTTCAGAACTGAAATGTAATTTTGAAGAAACAAACTTTAAGGCAATGATATTATAAATCTAATATGAGTCTGGAAGTATCTGAATAGATTCTAGTTTCTAGTTCTATCTCCCTATGTATTCTAAATTTATGAAATTCGCCTATTTTCTGATGCAGATGTATCGAATTGTCAAGTTTTAAAAAAATAACATAACAAACCGTGATTTTTTCAGAAATATACTTTATAATTAATAAAGAAAACTCTAGTCTTTAAATTAAGATACTTTAAGTAGGTATACATACATCTTTTAAAAAAAACTTAAAATTAAACTTCGTGATATCTAGAAAATAGAAAGAACTATCAGTCGTGAATTTCAAAACAGCTAAAAGAACTATATTTTTCTTTATCTGTTAGTTTTCAATAAAAGTAATCGTTAGAGCAGAAAAGATACACTTTTAAACCTCAAAACTATGCCATTCTTAAAAAACATAAGTGTTTCCATTTTCAGGTCCGAGTGAAACAATTTCCTACAAATCGAAAACACCCGATAAGTGCAAGTGTAATACCAATTCTCTTGGAGAGTGTTATCGTTAAACAATTTATAATCACCAAACAATTTCAATGGAGAAGAGTTACAACTTTGAAATACAAGTATGAAAGATTGTTCCCCAAATTTTATAATCAGAGAACCGTTATGCATTAAGAAAGATGGTGGACTGGGGGGGATTTAAGAACATCTTTTTAATAATTATTAACTTTTCAAACTTTTAATTACAAAGAAACTCTACATTGCATATAGTAACAATTCAAACCAAAAGAAATCTAAAATATTTCAAAGTATATTTTTTTAGGCAATTTTGAATGATAATTTTTAAGGCCAAATTTGTTTCCTTGATTTAGTACTTTGTTTATAAAATCAAAGGAATAAATTACTTTCAGAATCCGTAAAAGAGGAAAATATCACAAACAGGAAGAAGAAGACGAAGCGACTAACATATAGTCGGCAAAAGTATCATAATGATTTGTAACTTGTACTTTCAGAAAGTTTGGGTGGAAAAAATATATCTTTTTTAAAAATATACCCATCATTCAGAGAAAAAACTAAAATAACCTTATACAGCAACACCTATTCAACACTTTTAGTTTCTATTAAAAGCTATAAAAGAACTGTTTGTTATGATATCAGGTTCATTCTCTTTACTTAAGTACGGACTTGTTGCTTCAAAAGTAAATTGTGGGAATTAACACAAAGTTTTGACGAGAGCTGATTTTATAAAAGAAGTGGGAAAATTTGTTCAACGTATTATCAAGAGAGTTCGAAGGGATCTTTTTTCCTCAAAATAATTCCCAGGGTTCTACTACTTGCGTTTTGAGTTAGGTGGCGGATTTGCCCTTCGGACATCTCGCATATCCAAAATGGCAACGAACCCGGTTTTCCCTTTTCTTTCTGTTTCGCTCAAAATATTCATGACCTAAAAAAGAGAGAAAAGCTTTCTCCTTTTTCCGTTTCAATCTTGACACAGAAACGGAATGCGGGGACTACACCTACTCTCGAATGTGGTTATTGAGCGGAAACAGATAGCGATAGTGCTTGTTCTCCTGCTTATACAAAAGAGAACCGGTTCACGGAGCTGAAAAACTTGAAGGGCAGCTAACTTAATTTGTGTGCCGATAATATCATATTCTGCTATTATAAAAGCTGGATGGAGGAGTAGAGCTACTAAATCTCTGCAGACGCCGATCAGTTCTACTATCTTAAAATATTACTTTATCCTTAGCGTGGTACTGTTACATCGGCATCGTAATTTCAGACATCCGGCACGATTCCTGTATCCTTCCTGAATTATGAAGAAATAGGTAAAAAATTACTAGGATTCAACTAGGTATACATAGCACAAAAAAACTACACTTACTGCTAACTCATACTCCCCTTTTAGAAAAGGGTTGATTTTAATTTAATTTAATTTAATTTTTGGGTTTGAAAACACACAAATTAAATTAACTAACATAGAATTTTATGGAGGGAAGATTCATCGACTAAAATATAAATTGTAAGTTATTGATGCAAACTTCTGAACTTAAAGAAGAGATAATCTGCGAAAATTTGAAATAAATGTTCCTCAAAATTTTAATAAAGTAATTTTAAAATTAAATTTATTAATAGTGACTTTATCAGTACTTGGTCGTATAAAATTAATATTTTTTTAAAGTTAGTGTATAATTATAAGGCTTTATAGAATAGTGAAACAGAAACAAATTATACTTATGTTGAATAACGTCACATTTTTTAAAAATGCATGGATTATATTGATGTATAACTCAGGTCTGGGTATATAGAAAGAATTCTTCACCAGTAAAAACAAAGATAACTAAACTGCCCTAATAGATAAAAACATATTAAGAAATCTTTTCAGACTTTAGGAATGTTTGTTGGACTAAAACACATTAAATAAAAACCTTATAATTTTGATTCACCTAAAATGATGGCATCGCTCAATTTTCTCTTTCGAGACAAACATTTACTGCATCCTTCCAAAACGAGTAGATGAGATCCATTTTTCCATCACATCTGTTGACATCTTACAAATTCTCACATCTGCCACCTGTTCAGTGTCAAACTCAGGGACAAATATAACCCGGCAAGCTATCCAAGTGTAAACAGTACAATCAGTGTTATTAGATACATCAGGTTTAAATTTATACAAGAACATGAGCAAATTTCTTTAATGTCTATCTAGTGTTTCGTTTAATTTATTCTCTTTATGAAAAGATATTTAAATGCAAACATACTTTTTATTGTAAAGAGAGACATCATTGGGTAGGGGTTACATAACAATTGGATGAACATCTTAGCTATTTTTAAAATGGACAAAGAAGAAAAAGTTCAATTTTAATTTTTCTTAATTTTTTTCTTTTTCTTAATGCCAGGGCATTTCATTCGTGTTATTTAAGTTTATTAGGATGCCATTTAAAAATTCTTTAAAACCTGTTTACCGGTTTTAAAAACAATATCAATATTAATTTAATGTAAATTTATTAGTATTTAATGTTGTTTTAATTACAGAACATAAATGTCCGAAAAAAATGTATTTAATAGGTACCATGGACGAGCTACGAGCTCTTTTGGTACTTCAAAACTACTATTTTCTTTTTGTATGTATGTGTTCGTCTTTTTTTTTGTCTCTTCAATGTTGTGTGCGTATTATTCCATTGTTTTTCTCTCTTTTGTGTAATTTTTAATTATATTTTGTTGAAATAAATCCTCCTTGAATCCTTGAATCCTTAAATATTTCATTTCTTCAACCTTGAAAGGATGACAAGGTGTTTAGAATAAAATAAACTAAAAATATAACTTAACAAAGTAGAGTTGCTTAACTTTGAAAATAAGCAGATTTCTTAGCATAACTACAGGGTTTACTTTTACTCGTTATCCCCTGAAATACGTAAACTTTCGTTTCTTATTACACTTGAAGTATAGAAATGGTCTAACTATTGGATTAATTTGCCAAAGCTCACTTCTTTTGAGGTATACATCATAAAAAACTAAATATTTTAGTAAATTAACAGTATTGTGAATGATGATATAATTCCCCCCTACGCCTACAATACAATATAAATACATTTTTTCGATATTATATGAAACTCAAGCAACAAATTTCAAGCAAATTCATGAGTAATCAGATATTTAACAGCTGTATTATTGCAATCAAAGATATTTATTCTCAAAAAAGCATTTGGATCCTTACACGTTTATAACTCCTATGTATATCTCTTAAACAAAATTTTAAGTGTCTGATGCAGTACTGATAAAAGTGTCCATGACGTGACCTAGTAATTACTGCAGAAAACCTCGAATGCCCTCCACTCCTGCCACTTTCAAGTGTAGAAATAAAACTTTTAAATATCATTCCATCTCCTAATGAGGTTCAAAAAGAATTGAAGAAAGCTACCTCTGTGGGAGAATCCACCCACTAGTAAATTACTTTGTTGGGACATTCCACACGCCAATTTTCTCATTAAGGGCAGAGAAAAATAATTTAATTAATTATGAATGAATGCGACCTCAATGCCATTTCTGTTTAATCCTAAAAGAACTGTTTTAAAGATTGGGAAACTTGAAACTCCTTTTAATGAGTAGAGGAACCATCAGAAACAGTCAATGACATACTACTTTTTAAATCTGTTCTGGCATGTCGTTATTGATTTCGAAATGAAGAAAAGAATGCTAAGGACATTCTGTTTTAAGGATATGTTTAAGTGCTGAGTTAAATGCTGTTAAACAATAGATAGAACATTGAAATATGTAAAATATTATTGCATTATGACTTTTCTGAGGAAATGTTGACAAGAAATTGATATACTTATAAAAAAGGCCAATAATAGTTTTTTCGATTTCTTTGAAATTTATTTACTTTGAAGATGAATCGCTAAATATATTCACAAGTTTATCATTTAAAAACGGGTAAAGTTTAAAACTTCATTTACTTTGTAAAATTTTAATCTAATAGAGAAAGTTTTTAGCTTTTTAGATACGTCAAATGTTTATTTCTATTGATGATAACACAAATTCTTTAGGTGAGGTTTTGGTGACAGTCTCCTAAATTGTTTTACAAAATGTAAATTCATTCCTCGAAAAATATCTTCTTAACTGTGTTTAACTGTAAAACATAAATGTTCAGATTAAAAATTAACTTTATTTTATGTCAATTATGCCAATAATATTATTACTTCAAGTCGTACAGAACTGCCTATTAAAGTTGTAAAACTTTCGCCCCAATTAAAAAAATCTTGAAAACAATTTATCAGATTATAATGATATATTTTAGACAAGAAAAAACTCTAAAAGAAATATTTTATGATGAATATTTATTTTCAAATTAAATTCATCACCTGAAAGGGGGAAAAAAGCTAGCCTCTGAAATTATCTATGAAGATAAATGAAACAACATCCAAGTTATGTGTGAGAACGAGTTATAAGATTTTTATCACGCAAACTGGAAAATAAGGGAATGTCTTTCACAAGTTGAGAGGTAAACCTCATGACCTCAGCAGAAACACGAAGTTATTAGCAATGGCTATGACGCTGTAACGGATGAAGTGGACAGCATATTTTAATCATGACTCAGTTCAACTCGGCAATTCCCAGCAATTTCTCATGAATGTGAAAAGCTAAGCAACCAGGATCTAAGTGGAGAACGCCTTGCGCATGAGTCATTAATATTATCATCAGAGACAATTCGACTTGAAGGGCAATAAGTGGTTTTCTGCTACGCCTTCAAGGTTGGGTAAAAAACACCGGCAATGACCTCAGAGGCTATTGTGAAACTATTAATATCGCTGAATGGATTTACAATAGCAAACAATCGCTCTTTTCTCATAAAGTGAGTCCCATTAACTTAAACACAACTGTAGGCGTACTCGTAAAAGTTGATTCTTAAAGACCTTAGCATGACGTATACCCGTGAAGAAATAACTTGATTTGAGACTGATTTTTTGAATCAGGTTCTATGTAGATCTACAGGTTTGAAAGTTATATTAGTGTGAGTTAATATTAGTTTCCATAAAATAAATAATAATACTTTTGGTGAGAAACATTCATTGTATGATCTTTGTGTTTTTTTGTTAATAAATTATTCTTAATACGTCATTTGTATTATACCTTCTTTCACTCTATACATGGAATCTAATAAAATCAAATCATATAAAAGTTGAAAATCCCTCTATCCTCAACAAAATAGAACAAACCATTCAAAAAAGAAAACTTTACTGACTATGTGAGAAAACTCCAGCTCTCGAGCTGGAGTTTTCTCACATATTCCTCTAACCAGAGGTAGTGGTAAAATACTCCCTTTTCATACCTGTGTCCTTTCGGGAATTAAATATGTTCTATGGAATGCACAGTTCATTCCGGCAGATAGTGGAGGACTAGTCAATAGTCACCACTTTTTCCATTATAGTCGGCTAGACTAAAAGCTCTCCCTCCGCTCTCTTGCGTTACCTTCCTATACCGTGCTGATGAGCAACAAGGGCGAAACCGGTCCACGGTTGGAGGCGACGCTTGAGAGCTGGAGTTTTCTCACATATTCCTCTAACCAGAGGTAGTGGTAAGATACTCCCTTTTCATTTACTGACTATGTTCTGTGTGAGTGAACCAGATCCCTAATCACAACCATATTAAAAGATTATTTCTCCTAAAATATTTTAAGTCTATTTGGAACAAAGTCATATCACATTCATTTTGTATTACATTTTCAATAAACTTCCCCATTAGGGTTCTATTCCATATCGTTAAAATAATGCTAAATATACTTTTAAAAAGAGTTAACCTGATTGACAAGGGAGTCGTAAAAAATTCTGAAATTAAAATGTACAGACCTAAAGAATAAAATGTCGAATTTTCTTTTTGTATATTTTAGTAAGTACTTTTGAACTTATACATATATTTTTCCAAAAATATACAGGTAAATGAAATTACATCTACAACACATACACACTGCATATATAAGGTTAAATAATTGTCATTTATTTGCTTTGAGAAGGTTTATCTCCTGAACAAACATTAACAAAATGATATCTCAGCGGTTTTCTTTGAAACCAGTCATGTCAATAACCATGGAAAGGAAAGTGTATGCAGCCGGTTTTACTCAGAGAGTGCAACACGTTGTACTGTCTTAAAAAAGAAGTTATACTTTGATATCTCAAAAATTAGCTTTTAAAAGGTTTCTTTTATTTAAAAAAAATTAACTAATTCATAAACATGGATTGATAAAAATTTTTAATTCCTTCTTTGTAAAATCTCTTACATTCGCAGACACAGTTTTACATGTAAAATATCGTAATTAAAGTATTTCTCAAGTTATACGAAAGGATTTTCAAGATTATATTGGATTTTGAGTTGCGTTATTGGGTTTGTTCATTTTGTAATTATTTTCCCTTACCTATGTAAGTAAAATCGTTGAAATATAAACACTATAAACTGTTTTTTTTTGTTAAGTGAGTATAAAAATTAAGTATACCTTCTTTTACTTTTTGATTCTTTTGATGTTTCTATTACATCGTTTTGAAAGAAGAAATTGCGCACCTAAACATTCCTTTCTAACCACACATAAATTGACAAACTTTGCGAAAAAAAAAAGGGGGAGAGGGAATTGTCACACAGAATACAACAAACAGTTCATTTTTGTTACATTTTGTTCTTTTGTAAACTTTTATTCAACTAGATGTAAAAAAATTTAGAAAATAACTTAGTGGTGGTTTTGCTGCAGTAATTCCTCTTTGAGGCGTTCCGAAAATGGGAGTCGCGTTGCTTTTCTGCAATAAATGAATGCTCGTAGTGAAACGGGTTTTACAGGGTAACATTTTAGCCGAGAAGACAGGCTGTACCCGGTGATGACCTGTAGCTCTAATCGAGAATAAAGTTTAAAGAATCAAAATTTCAAATATTAATTTGTACAACTGAGTTTTTTTTTCCTTATGTTTTTATAAATTAAATTTTAATTGAAATAGCTAAATGAATTACGCAATTTCTCTTTTAAAAAAACTGATTTCAAAATATTTTTCGTGACAAAAGAAAGAGCAGAATACATTTTTAGATGTTTTTAAAAGTTTGAAATAAAATTCTTAAAACAAATTCATAAATCTGATATGATAATATTATTTTTAAGTATTAACAGCATTCACATCAAAGTAAAAATAAAGTATTTTTTACTTTTTTTTCAAACAATAAAAATATTTTCTTCTCTGTCTTATGTACTAATAAGAAGGGATTCTTGAAATATTCTAACCAAAGAAATCTTTCAATAAGACTCTTAATTAAGTTGACATAATTTTATATTCTTTATAATTCCGCTTTTAAAAAATAATTCTAAAATTCGAAGTGTTTTAATAAACTAACAAATTCCGTGTATTGTTAAATTTAAACTATTTATCCTCCATTGACCCTTCTCCTTTACAAACGCAGATAAGTATAATACCACCCTTACTTATACCCATTAATTTAATGAGATGAAAATATTGTTACACTGTATAACTTATACAGTAGTCAAAGTTCACACCCCTGTAAGAGGAGAGAGAGAAATAATTTATAACTAACTTAAAAAATTTAGTGAAGACTTTTCGATGGTGAAACCGGAAATAACATATACAGCGACCTGTGAGATAATGAATAATGGTAACAATTCCCTTCACTCAAATGGTTTTCTGTTTGTGTTTCAAGGACACGGTATATGTTGAATGTCAGTATTCAGTTTCAACTTTTTTTTTACCTTTTGTTGGCTATTATTCACAGATCTGGACAAGAAACCTTCACGGGGTGATACACGTGAAAGCCTTTTGTTCATTCCTAAATAACCATTGCTCGGGAAACTATTTCATTAGCAAAGGATATGTTTGTTGCATGTACGTGTAATTTTCTAATTTAAATTAATTCTAATTTTAAAAATTTGATAAAAATCATATGAATATTTTTTCTACAGAAGATCCCTGAATTTAAATTACCAAATAAACTTCAACACTGTAATTAAAAATCTATGAAACCACCAAACCAGAAAGGTAGATGATTGAACTGTAGGTGTGACCGGGATTAGTTGGCATTCTGCCTTTATTTTTTTTCCACAAAGGAGCAAAAACTCTGAAATATCGATCTTAGATAGAAATTCAATATTAGTTAAATTAAAAGTGTATTATCATAAATCAATTAAAAAAATTTTACGATTTCATTTGATCTTTAATAATAAAAAAAGAAGAAACTCAAATGATAAAAAAACTGCGCAATTCAGGGAAAAACACAAACACACACAATCGAAAAATCCATCGATACGGATTTCACCTTTTTTTCTTTAATAGGTTTAAAATAATATCAACAATCCTGATAATGATCTGACAGGATTATTTTTGCAATGGACTGAAGTACAGCGTTTCCGATCATGGGGATCGAGTTCATCTAACGCTCCATATGAGCAAAGTATGACACCTATGAGTCAGCAGAACATCCAGTTGTAAATGCTTGTGCTGACATATGACGCTGTCGTCATCTGTTTGTTCACCATAACTCGTCTAGAAACTTCTTTATGTTTCGAACTGAACCTGTATTTTTTAAGAGAGGAAGTTTTTACCTCACTTCTTAAATGAATATTTTGGGAATGAGAGTACGGAAGCGTAGTATTTTTGTTTTTTAATGTAATGAATTAATTAATTCCAGATTCCTATTAACAGAAGTACCTATAGTTGTTATTAAAACTAGAAAAATAGTAGTTTTGAATTGTAAATTACAAAGTTTTAAAGGATGGTATCTCAAGTATCTGTGATTTGTGAAGACTCTTCTTTGAAGAAGCGTCTTTAATATTTTTGTTATTCCTGATTGTATTTATCCGTTTGTAATCTGCAATTTTTTTACTAAAAATGGAAGAGTAAAATTATTTAAGGGGACATCCATAAATTACGTGAGGTCAAAAAGGGGGAGGTTTGGAAAAATCTCACCAAATCTCACCAAGGGTAGAGGGGGGGGGGCGATTAAAATCTCACGTCAACTTTTTAAGTTAGAAATTAAACGATTTTTTTTAAGTTTGTGATAGGAATAATACCCACAGATAAGATACTGTGGTGATTTTTAGGCGGAATATTGTCCTTTTCCCCCACATCATTAATAATGGAAAAGTTTTAGGTCCTGTGAAGCACAAAATGCAAACGAATTGGATAGAAAATTATTTTTAAAGGTTGTAGGTAAATCTCACTTTGGGGGAGGGGGGGGTCCAGCAAAATCTCACTAAATCTCACCAAGGGGGGAGGGGGGGTCCAGATTTTGGAAAAAACACCTCACGTAATTTATGGATGTCCCCTAAACAGCAACCTCTGTTTTGGATCTCTTAAAATGTTTCTGAGTAATTTTATCAAGAATAGTGTAAAAAGTTTAATCTAATATAAAAGTTTGAGAAGAATTCTTCAAAATGTTTTATCCCTTTTTCTGTTATCCACGTTTATGCGTTGATTTATAAGCAATAAATACTACTTTACTTTATGTGAAGAAAAATTTCCTCATCTAGAAAGAATAAAAGATTTGCTTGTCATAAAGCGATAAAAATTAATGAGTGTTTCTTGTCCTAAAAGTACTATAATCTGAATAAAATAATCACTTTTTAAAATCAAATAAAGTTTTAATTCATAACTTATCTTCAAAAAATCTTAAATTATTATCATATTAATGTCATAATTTTTATTGAAATGAAGAAAAATTTATGTGAAAAATCTCTTGTGAAAATTAGGTTTGATTAGATATTAATCCTTTTTAGATCAATTTCAAATTGTTTTTCTTCATTTCATACATCAATTTTATAGTCCTCTAATATGAAATTTCAATATTATCCTATTAAATTCACAACTTAACCCCCGAAATATAACGTACGTAACGTGACGTACGTAAATGGGTAAAATATAAGTTCGGAAACAACTCTTTGATACCCGATGGCAGAGGATGTCAAATGTTGACCCTCTTGGGAAAATTGGTATATTAACTATGGGCGTGTTCCCGATTCGTAGATAAGTTATACCCTGTTATGAACATTTATTTGTGAAGATGTTGTGTGTGACATTAACTCTTTTGTTTCCCTGCTTCAATGAATCTCTTGAATTAGTCCCATGGAAAAACTCAATTTTCCTCCAACTAAAGAAGAAAGAAATGCATGTAAATTCAAAAAGCACACGCGAATGCTTCGGAAATAATAGGCGAAACCATGGAAGAAGCACGCAAGCAAGAATGTATGCGGCAGTGCCTCAAAAATTATAGAGGTTGCGTTTCTCTGACCTCATTTAAAACATTCTTTTAAGTTTAATTCTACTTAACTATCAGTTGCGTTTTAGAAATTTATGCCTATAGGAGCGCAAATACTCTCGAAAAAAATTAGACATTATCAGGTCTAAAACTAGATTTTTGCTTATTCCTTCAGCCCCTCCCAAACAAATTAGTATGTCTAATATAATAGTTCTTGAATGGAGAGAGATAATACGTAACTAAAATATACAAATTTTTTCTTCTGTTAAACATGGTTGGGCAATATTATTTCAATATGCTCAGTTGTAATGTGTGCAATTCGCATTCTTCACTTAATGACAATCAAATGCTTTGAATAATAAATTTGTTGCATCAAATACTTTGGGGGGGCCAGGCCAGACACTGAGTTAATTTAATTGGAGATCCCCTGGGAACCCCCAGAATTTTTTTTATTTTTACCCTAAAAAGTTGGGTTCTGTTGTGACTCATTCTGAGACCCTTTGGGTTTCACTCACCCGAACAAGTTGCACTTTGCAAGTCACAAATTTTCAAGGAAAAAAACAGCATAGAAACCAGAGGCGGATCTATGGGGGGGGCTATAGGGGCCATAGCCCCCCCCAGGTGACTCAAGTTCACACTAGATAAAATTGAAGTTTTTCGAAAATAAAAATTTAAATTCAAAAGCTTTTCAAAAAAATTTTGTAGCTGCTTTACATTTCAAATGGCCCAAAGAGCTTTATTTCATAATCATTAGCCCCTTCTAAAATCTTTAGCCTCTGAAAATTTGTAGAATCAATGCACAATGGAGAATTACAGCATCTCTTAAAATTCTAAATATTCAATTTTAATTTATTAAAAATTCTCTCCTGATTCCGAAAATACGCTTGTCTTTTGTTAATTATGACATATTTTAATACAGAAAGCTCCTAACAATGTGACGTCACATGTGCTTCTTGGAAATGTGGGAAACACTGGGAAACACCGTTTTCATCGAAACACTGGGCTGTAAAAAAACTAGAGCTCAGCTTTCCAGTCTTTCAAAGCGGGATGATAACAACAAGCGGGAGCAAGGCACATTTAACGTCACAAGCTGTTTCAGCTCAGACAGAAAAGAAGCTATTTTTAATTGAAAGTAACATAAAATTAATGGCTTTGAAAGGTAAATAAAATTTTTTTTTGGAAGTTTTAAGCCAATCTGAACGCATAAATATTTTTAAAAAAATTTGACTACAATTATCCATTAGTGGAAAGTGGGTTTTTGCTCTTTTCATTTTTGTAGACTGTTAATTCACTAATATTTAAGGAGTTCAAGACTTAATTTCTTGATAAAGTTAATTAATAATAATTAGTAAAGTTAATTTTTTTTAAGTAAATAGGTACAGGGTGCAAATTTTGAAATTTTTTTTAAAGAATTAATCTTAACTGAGCTAAAAAAAATCCAGAGTGCTTCAAAGTCAAAAATTCGCAAGATGAAAGATAACTTACTAGTTAGGAAGCAATACCCTAGTAGTACAGTGGTTCCCAAAGTGGGTTCCGTAGAACCCTGGGGTTTCACGAAAAAATTTAGGGGTTCCCCAAGACAAATTTTATTTCATTAAAAACAAGAATGGTTTTTAAATATACACATTTTCCTCGACTACCATTCACATTTTCCAGTTGACTACCAAAATAAATTTCAAATTTTTATATAAGGTGACTGAAAACACAAGCATCGATGGCATTCTATGCATTCAACTAATATCCAAATTTAGCAAAACGGGCTATTCGAATTCTAATCCCTTTGCAACTAGTACTTATTTGTGTGAAGCTGGGTTTCAAAATATGTTACGACAAAAACTAAATATCGTAACAAACTTGATGCTGCACCAGATATGCGAGTTCAGTCATCAAACATAACGCCCATGGACGTCATTTATTGGAGGCAGGGGGGGCAACCGCCCCCCCCAAGGTTTCCACTGTTAAGTGAAAAATAGCTGCCCCTTAAAAATTCTGTAACTTCCACAAGGAGATGGTGGGAGCTTTTTGGATATAACCCAAAAAATATGAAAAGGAGTTAAAATACTACCTGTGAGGGTTAAATTTCAAAAACTTTTCGGGAGGAGGTCCCCCAGCTCCCCTCTAAAATTTTAGTGTCTGTTATTCAGTGTTTTCCCCTTGAAAATTGAGCAGCTTGCAGTAAGCTTCTCCTTTTTAGTGCTCCCCAAAGAGTTTGAAGAAGAGATAAAACACTAGTTTAAAGGGGAAATTTCAAAAATATTTCTAAGAGAGAACCTCTAGCCCCCTTGAAACTTAGACGTTTATTTACAACTTTTATTCCTAAGAAAATTTTGTGGTTTACAAGAAACTGTTCTCTTTGGATGTAGCCCTAAGGGTCTCAAAATGAGACGAAACACTAATTTAAGAGGCAAATTTTCAAAATTTTCCAGGGGGTGAACTCCAGACCCCCCATTTTCCCTTGGAGTTCAGGTTGTCAAATTTTGACATTATAGTTTATATCATTCAAATTCAAATACCTACTACTTTTCAGTGCTCGTTAGGGGGTACCCTTAAAATGAAGTTGAGGCAACCCCCCCCCCAAAAAATAGTCTAGTTACGGCGGCGTGGCCAAAACCTACTTTAAAAAAATCCTCCCCCAACCAAAAACTGAAATGAAGCCCCTGATAACGCCCAATTTTAAGAGAATCATGGAATCAAAGAAGCAGGTGCATTCTTCACATTAAAGTTTTTTTCATTTATTTTTGTATTTTTATTTATTATTTCTATTATGATTTTTTTTTTCTTTCTTTTTCAATAAAATCTGAAATACCAAAATAATACTTGTTTCCTTTAATATCAGATATTAAGTTTTGAAAAGTCGTTGATTAACAAATATTCAGGGTTCTGCGATCATTGGAAACAAATTTGGGGGTTCCACGACCAAAATAGTTTGGGAACCACTGCCCTAGTAGCACAGATCATACAAAATACGTCAAGTTTACGTAACTGCAACTAGAAGTAAACGAAATTCGGCCATACTTGTCAAAAAATTGGACAACATTTGTGTTGCTTGAGTATATTGCTGTTAAAAACATTTTTGGGATTGAAAAAAATTTTGAGAAAAGTAATCGTTCTCTCTGCTCTTTTTTAACGGAAAAGCGTTGCGAGTTTTTGAGGCAACGAGATAAAAAAAAGAGAACTGAAGCTGAAGCACGAGGTACATGACGTCAGGAGGTCATGTGATCATTTCATTAGTTCTTCGTAGACAACAGAAATTGCCTGCCTGCGTACGTATCTTTCTTTCACCTGCTGCTAGGATTTAAACAGGTTCTATCCTTCCGATTTCCTCAGTGCTAAATTTTATAATTTTTACTTTGACAAGTGTTAAGTGACCCCCCTAATCTGTCAAAATGGTGCAAGGAGGAATGAGCTGCATCAAATACTTGATGTTTGTGTTTAACTTCATCTTTGTGGTAAGTTTTCTTCTCGCTTTTTAATGTTAAATTGATCAATCTAACTTAATTATCCAATAATTAAAGCGGTTTTTTGAGTACTTGTATTGGTTATTGAATTTGTTTTGATATTTTGAATCGTGGATGCTTTTCTAAGTAGTTAATTGTAAACGAATGCACGTTTATTAAAACGCTGCCTTTTATTCATTAAATAGTTCTTGTCTAAGTGGCTAGTAGATTTGGCTAATAAGACATTTATTTTCAATGTTTTTGTTATTTAGTATTGGTTGTCAATGTCTCGTTTGTTTTGGTTTCGACGGGAAAACATGACAAAAATGGCGTCTTGCGAAAATCCTACGAGCGCCTCCTGTCAGAGATGACGTTGATGTTTTTTCTTAGTGCACGCTGGCCAACTTGCAATCTATTGTGGAAATAAACTAATGCAATTCGTATTTCCTTCTCGGTTGCTGAAAAGATTTTTTTACTTTTGGGGGTCCAAACTGATTAAATGTTTCAGAGTTAACTTTGGTTTAAAATTTTGAGATTCTTAGTTTTTTTTATATTAGTATATTTATGACTAAAAAATCCTTCAATATGGATGCTTGCATTAGTCTCGTGCCTTTTAACAGGGGGTCCTTTAGTTTACATCTAATTACTGGTAGTAGGGGATGAATGGGGCAGCTCAATTTTTTATACCTTAACTTTACTAAGTTTTTGTTATTTCAGTTATAAGATAGTAGTAGGGGAGACCGGATAGGGATGGGGGCTAACTTTTTCCAAGAATTTTTTTTAAAAATTTAGTTTTCATTGTAAAAAATTTGAAACTTTCAAACTAACATCTTGGAACATTTTAACATGTTTAAAACCAAAATGATAGCAAACAAAACTTAGGATTTATGAACGAATTAAAGTAACCTCTAAAAGTGTCCCATCCCACCCCAGGGTGGGATGGGACATATCTTTTTAAATTAAAATTTACGATTACTTTTTAAATTAAAATTTACGATTACTTTTTAAATTAAAATTTACGATTACTTTTTAAATTAAAATTTATGATTACTTTTTAAATATATGATTAAAAAGACCACAAAGACATAAATATATGATTATCCACAAAGATGGAAGTATTTTACACATTCTAAAGATTTATTACAAAAACATCAGTTATTTTACTCTATATTTACTTCGAAAAATCTAACTTAAGTGAAAAATACAAAATAGTTAAAATTCTTCTTTAATCTAAAAAAATATGTTTTCAACTGCAACACAAATCAGTTTCAAAACAATGGTATCTAAAGAATTGTATGCAATAGCTTTGTATTTAGGAAAGTATTGAGAGGAATTGGGCATGTCCCATCCCACCCCAAGTCATAGTTAAGTGAACTATATATCAGGGGTAGAAGTCGTCCTATAAATCCTATATTCTCAAAAAACATGAAAAAAGCGTCCTATAAATCCTATATTTCAAAAAATAATCCTATATTCCATCAAATGGCCCTACTTTTGAGATCAAGTATTCAAAATTTAAGCTTGATATCTTGAATATCCTTGAAAATATTTTTAATACTTACTAAATGGCCCAAAATTTTAAATTTTAGATGGCTTTATAGTTTATAATTATTACAGGATGTTTTTGTTGATCATGTAGTAGTCCTAAAATCATATAACAGTCTGGATTTCTTCTATAAGTTAATGAGTTTTCAATTATTTTATGGGTTTTTTCCTATAAAGTTTTTTTTAGAATCAATGAGGGCAGAAAAACAAGTTTATATTATCTCACGATTGCGATTTTCGTGTCTGATGTCGATATTCTTGACTTCAAAACTTAATTTTGGAGAAGTGTTTACATGTGTCCCAAATATGGACAGGTTTAGCAGGCATATTAAAAGATCAACCACTTAAATTGCGTCCTATTATGTAAGAAAGCAAAGTAGTTTGATTTTATTGTTCAAAATTTTTTTTCATCAGGAAAACAATCTTTCTCTTGGTGTTTTTTTTGTTTTAAAATTACTGGGAATTTTTAAAAACAAAAATGTAAGAATTTTTTTAGATTTACCATTCATGCATTTTTGCTTGTCGTGTTATATAGATTTAATTGACTACAAATCACTAAAAGTATTTTTAAATTAAATACCTTTGGTTTTGTTTCGAAAGTTCATGAAAGTATTTAGTTGCAATGAATAGCGTGACTCTTATTCTAGCCAATTTTTGTAGCTAAGTACAAGTAAATTTGTAGTTGTAAGCCTAAATACCAAACACTTAAAACTGATACAAAAATGTTATTAGCCCTGTTACCAAACTATTAAAAATATATTTTTTTCCTATATTTTTTTGAAAAATCCTATATTTTTTCATTTGGTCACTTCTACCCCTGATATATTCATGAAAAATACATTATTCTGTTTAGAAAACAATATAAACCCTTAAGAAAGCAACCAAGAATCAGTATGAAAATTCACTTTGAAAAGTGTAAATCTTAGTTACTTTTGTAGTGAAACCATCTTTTTCATTTAGAAACTTGTAGGAGCTTGCAACTAAAATAGTAAACAGCAACAAGTATGAAGCCATGGTGGCTTTACCTAGTGGAACACTCAAAAACTAATTTTATTTATAATTTTAAGATTTATTGAAAGTGTCCCATCCATCCCTGGACATCCTGGAATCCCCTACCTAGCCCATTCAAAATTCCCAAAAGCTTTTTCAAACTTGTGGTTCAATTCCGTTATATTTACTCCAGGGATGAGATTTTTTGGACTTTTGAAGGATTTTCAGGCTTCTTAAAACTTATCAACAAAAATTTCAGACTTATAGTGAAAAAAAATCAGCTTATAAACTGGAATTTTCAACTAAAAACTACATATTTTTTCATTTTTTGTGAATGTTCTTGTTAGATCTTTCCGGTAAATTTTCTTATCTGAGGGCTGCTAAATTTTATTTGGTTTGTTTTACGATCTTCTTATCAATTCTTGCAGTTTTCAGACTTTGCTTTTTTGTCAATCTGCTTGTTACTTAATTAAAGTTTTTTTGGGAAGAGACATTAAATTTTGCAATTTATTTTTACTGATGCCCAACTTCATTGTTGTATAAAATTCAGCAAACATGAAATACATGCCAAATCATAAAAATTGAATTGGGGGAAATAATTGTTTTTTAATTGATAAAATTCTGTTGAAATATGAAATTTTAACCACTTTTGCAATTCCTTGCTCCATACTTCATTCTGAACTCATTCTACTTGTGACCTACAAAATTGTTTTATATTAGAGGCAGGGTTGGCCGGTTTAAACCATTTGGTTTAAACCATTGGTTTAAACCATGGTTTTTTTACCATGGTTTTTTTACCAAAAAAACCACTTGGTTTTTTTGGTTTTTTTAGAAATTATAAAACATTTTCAGGATTTTTTAAAGAAAGTGTTATTAAGTATATAATCTTTTGCACAAAATTAAAAGGTCAGATTTATAAAAAAATTGACATTTTAAGGTGATTAAAAATCAGAAATCTTTTAATTTAATGGTTTTAATTATTGAATTCTCTCTAAACTTAACCTTAAATGCTTAAGTTAAACTTATTATATTTTGCAAGAGATAGTTCATTTATTAATTTCCTTTAAAATGAAGCATTATTTCAAAGAGTAACTAAACATACACAAAAGTTATCTGTTTTTCACTGATAAAATATGGCTTGGATTTTAATTAATTAATAAAACCAATTTGTCTTATTTGTCAGTCATAAAAACCAGTTGTTTTTTTTAGTAAATTAATAAAAACCGTTGATTTCTTTAATGATAAAAACTAAAAACCAGTTGGTTTGTTTATAAACAGATAAAAACCAGTTGGGTTTTTTACTAAATTAATAAAAACCGTTAATTTCCTTAATCGGATTAATTATCTCAATCATTTATCCAATTTCAATTAACATTAGTTGCTTACATTTCCCTTTTACTTCTCATTTAAAAAATAAAATTTTCTCTTTCTAAAGAAATTTCTGAAGTTCATAAATTAATCCATATATAATTAAGATAAATAATTTGATTATTTCAACCATTTATCCAAGATAAATTAACAATGATTTTTATTCACTACAATAATATTAGATATTCAAATTGGAATATTTTAGAAACAAAAATTATTTTTAAAACTAATTAATTTAATTTTAATTAATTAAGGCAATATAGTACCCAAAAAATCATCAAAATATCAAAAAACATTTTATTGGCTTAATCCATACCATGGATCTTTCTGAATGTGTCTTCAAAATTTCAGAGCTCTATCTTAATAATTTATGAAGTTATTTACATTTTTCTGATGCGATGATGAGGGTTTTCTATGAAGAAACGAAATTTTAAGTTGGGTTTTCTCCACGTTGAATTTTTGTGTATTTACAATATTTTGAAAGCCTAAGGCTTTTTATGTACATTAAATATAACTCTGAAAATTTTTATATATATTCTGAAATATATGTATTATAGAACTGTGCATGGGTTTAGCTCTAATAAGGTTAGATTTTTTTAAAAAAAATATTAAAGTCAAAAATGATGAATTTTTTCGGTTTTTTGGGGAGTTTTTACTACAAAAAATTCTAGAAAATAAAGTAATATTGATAGAAAGAAACCCATGCACATTTTTATGAAGTATAATATAATGAACCAATAAATGAAAAAAAAAATTAAAAATATGCATAATTAAAAAAGCCTTAGGGATTTAAAAAATGGTCAAAAATAGTGAAAAATTTAAATTTTTTAAATTCTGATTATTAAAATCCAACTTTTTTTTAACGGAATGGGTATACCATATTACCCCACTAAATATGCAATTAAAATCATAATATTAAAAACTAAAAAAAAATATATTTGGGTACTATATCGCCTTAATTGAAATATACAAATCATTTATCAATTATAAACAACCCCTGAAATAAATGTCTCATTTACAACTCAATTTCAAACATCAATGCTAAAATAACTTATTCTGATAAAAAAAATTCTAAAAAAACTTGGTTTAAACCAAAAAAAACCTGGTTTAAACCAAAAAAAACCAAATAAACCCGTTTTTTTTGGTTTTTTTAAAAAAACCCGGTTTTTTGCCAACCCTGATTAGAGGTAACTAATTTTTCACATTACCTCCCGATTTTTTAGTAACTTACTCCTTAGACTCCTAAATTTTATTTTGTTTAGAGCAGGGTTGGCAAAAAACCGGGTTTTTTTAAAAAAACCAAAAAAAACCGGGTTTATTTGGTTTTTTTTGGTTTAAACCAGGTTTTTTTGGTTTAAACCAAGTTTTTTTAGAATTTTTTTTATCAGAATAAGTTATTTTAGCATTGATGTTTGAAATTGAGTTGTAAATGAGACATTTATTTCAGGGGTTGTTTATAATTGATAAATGATTTGTATATTTCAATTAATTAATTAAAATTAAATTAATTTGTTTTAAAAATAATTTTTGTTTCTAAAATATTCCAATTTGAATATCTAATATTATTGTAGTGAATAAAAATCAGTGTTAATTTATCTTGGATAAATGGTTGAAATAATCAAATTATTTATCTTAATTATATATGGATTAATTTATGAACTTAAGAAATTTCTTTAGAAAGAGAAAATTTTATTTTTTAAATGAGAAGTAAAAGTGAAATGTAAACAACTAATGTTAATTGAAATTGGATAATTGATAAAGATAAATAATTAATTTGATTAATTATTAAATGGTAAAATAATCAAATTAATTATATGGATTATTTATGAACTTAAGAAATTTCTTTAGAAAGAGAAAATTTAACTTTTTTAATAAATAAAAGGGAAATGTAAGCAACTAATGTTAATTGAAATTGGATAAATGATTGAGATAATTAATCCGATTAAGGAAATTAACGGTTTTTATTTATTTAGTAAAAAACCCAACTGGTTTTTATCTGTTTATAAACAAACCAACTGGTTTTTAGTTTTTATCATTAAAGAAATCAACGGTTTTTATTAATTTACTAAAAAAACCAACTGGTTTTTATGACTGACAAATAAGACAAATTGGCCAAGCCATATTTTATCAGTGAAAAACAGATAACTTTTGTGTATGTTTAGTTACTCTTTGAAATAATGCTTCATTTTAAAGGAAATTAATAAATGAACTATCTCTTGCAAAATATAATAAGTTTAACTTAAGCATTTAAGGTTAAGTTTAGAGAGAATTCAATAATTAAAACCATTAAATTAAAAGATTTCTGATTTTTAATCACCTTAAAATGTCAATTTTTTTTATAAATCTGACCTTTTAATTTTGTGCAAAAGATTATACTTAATAACACTTTCTTTAAAAAATCCTGAAAATATTTTATAATTTCTAAAAAAACCAAAAAAACCAAGTGGTTTTTTTGGTAAAAAAACCATGGTAAAAAAACCATGGTTTAAACCAATGGTTTAAACCAAATGGTTTAAACCGGCCAACCCTGGTTTAGAGTATGAACCCTTTTCATGGCATGTGTCATCATATTTTTGTCTTACAAACTAAAAGGGCTTTCAGTTTTCCCTCAAACAAATTTAATTGCTACTTCCAAAGATTGTACACGTGTAGGGGAGAGGAGGGAGGAATGGGACAATTTTCACTAAATATTTTTTTATTCATTATCCCCTGCTTATTCATAGATGCAAATGGTTGGATAATAAACTTTAATGTTTTAACTTAATTTTTTAAAAATGTACAGTTCTTAAATGTTGTTTAATTTTATCACTTTTGATCATTCAAATTAACAAGAATTTTGTCCCATTCCTCCCTCATGGGTGGGAGGAGTGGGACATGAGTATGGGAGGAATGGGACACTTTTGAAAAGTAAAGAAAATTAGTAAAATGTAATAATGAGAAAGGGCCTAGTATTTTACCTACTATTCTTTTAACCTTTGCCCACATTTTTAAACAGCTTTCAATTTTATATCTATTATAGAATAATTTTTAAAAAATATTTAGTACACTTGAACTCTTTCCCATGGTGTTAAGAATCAAAAATTGAAATACAATGTAATACTTGGAATTGTTTATTCAAGAAATGAAAAGTATTTCAATTGAAGCAATAGAAAGCTATCAGAAATTAATATTTTCAAATTTTGTTTACATTTTTGCAGATTTTGTTTACATTTTTCAGAGTGTCCCATTCCTCCCTCCACACATTGTTTTTAAAATATAACTTGTCACATAAACTATGCTGGTGTTAGGCTTTATGAAATTGCAGATTAGCATAAATTATATCTTTTAGATTACAATGGCATTATATAATGTTTGTTCTACAAATTACATGAGAAGTGAAATAAAACTCAAGATAGACTGGATATTAACTTTGGAAGTGGGAAAATCAAATTTTTACAACTATAAACAGAAACTTGCTGCTGGATAAACTAAATGAAGGAAATAACAAGAAGCTATAAGAAGGCCATCTAATGACCAAATTGGAAATAAAATAAACTGATTTATTTTTCCAGAATTTCAGCTGTCCCACTCCTCCCACTGTCCCATTCCTCCCTCCTCTCCCCTACCGGCACACCTAAAAAGTGAGGTATAGAACCTATAGATACCTACTTATTGGAAGAAGAAAAGTTTTTAGTAGTTATATCAGGGGTTTCCAACTGGTGGCCCACGAAGCTTCCTGAAAACTCACCAAAATGTAGCTTTATAACACTTTTTAGCTTACTAAAATTTCTCGTGGGAGAACCCCCGAACCCCTCTATTTATCTCTTAGATTATTGAGAATGTTTGGTCGTTTTCTATGGTGAAAAATTAAAAGTTTGAGGATTTGAGAGAAAGGTTGAAAACCCTGAAATTCCCCTGTGTAGCAAGGGATTATGAAGCCTTAAGGGACGGAAAATGAAGTACCGGAAGAAATGAGTTCAAACATTACTTGTAGGGTTATTTACAAAAATATTATTTTGCGGCCCGCCAATTGTCTTGTGATTTCAATTGCGGCCCTCGAGTACTTGGAAGTTGGAAACCCCTGAGTTATATCTTAGATTCCAATCTATCTTTTAAAAATGAATACTTTAGTATTAGCTGTGTAATTTGAATAATGTTGTCAATTAAATTAGATCACATTTATTTGAACCTGGCTAATCCTTTGGTACCAGGAACTCTAATTAGTTAATTCAACTTATTTAATCTAATAATTGGGTGAGTAAGAACTGTAGTTTAATTCCATTAACAGCTCGGTACATTCGTGTTAGCCCCTCCTTTCGCCAACAGGGGCGATAAGTCGCCAAGTCTGGTAAACCCCGCAAAACTACCGTTGATTCTGGTAACCCTGGGAAACGTAACGAAATCGCGCTAGTTCCGATCACTGGCGCATGCGTGCGCAATTTAAATCGGTAAGCCCATGGGTGAAATAATGTGTGCACACCGCGCAGGTTGTTTTGAACGTAAATTCAACAGTGTTTACAAGGTAAGAACGAAGACTGCATCTGAAAGGTAGGAGTCTAAATGCTTTTGTGTCGTTCCACGGTGAACTTTGTTGCGCCATTTTGCCAAGCCCCAGAGTCTTTCAATGTTTTGCATATGCACGCCGGTGGTAGAATCGACAAAGAATCGTCGGCGGTAGGATCGACCATTTTGCAAGTAAGTTAGTGCTAAAAAAGTTATTTTTATGCTCTTACCGAGTGATATCCGTAGTTTTGGTTCATCCAAGAATACCGATTCCCCTTTTTCTGAATCCTTACTGTGTCTGATTACCCCCACAACGAGTTTGGTTATAGATAGGGCAGGGGGGGTTTGGGGGGGGGGCAGCCCCCCCAACCACATGAAACTTTTATTTTTTATTTTCTGATGGTTTAAAGATGTTTCTGATGTTAAAAAATGTGTTTTTTGGCAATTCTGATGAAATCCCGTATTTTGGCACGTTTTGGAGAAGTTGGCGAAAACGATAGACGGGCTAATACGAAAGTACCAACAGCTCTGTTTAAATATCATCAAACTGTTTGAGTGCCAAATATTTGGATTGCCACCAAAAATGACAAACCAACAATTGAAATGGCTCTATTATAATAAAAATTTTCAGTATTTCTCTTATTCAGCACTCTAAACAGCTTAGTGTAGATGTTTAAAGAAAACATTCCACATTCTTTTTCACCAGAAAATGTTAATTGATTTATGTAAATTTATCTCAAACTTACACTTCTTCCTTCCCTCACAGATATGTGGTATTATTCTCATCATTATCGGAGCTATCGTTCAAAGGAGTGACCTAACAGTGTTTTTGGATACTAAGTTTGTGACTGGACCTATTATTCTGATCATTGTTGGATGTGTTGTCTTTTTCATTGCATTTTTGGGTTGCACTGGTGCAGTCAAGGAGAACAGATGCATGGTTACATTGGTAAGTGAGCTTAATCTTTAAAAACACGATTTATTTAGAATTGGGAATAAATATTGTTTAATGTAATGGGAAAAATAAAGAGCTTGCAACGAGGAACGGATTCTAATAGCTTGGAATTTCCCAAGGAAGAGTCGAATAAGGATTAAAAAGTACAAATTGACTAATTACTCATGTCATATATTGAAAGCAATTAAAAAATAGTTATAAAAAATCATTAAGATAACGGATTAAAAAACTAGAGGATTAAAAGATCTAAAAACAATTTAAAAGAAAAGCATTAAGATACAGGGTATAAATTAAAATCTCGTATAAAAAAAGATCGCTGGTCAAGGTTGTATACGGCTTGGCCAGCCTGAGCAACAGCAGGCCGTGAAGACACAGACAGAAAATTCAAATTAAATTCATTAGAGTCAGTCAAGACTTTTTGTGTAGGGTCCTGGTTTTGTAAAATTTTGTATTTGAAGTTGGTGTTAAATTATTTTTTTTTCAACCAGGAGCCTGTTTTTGTGAAAATAGGGTTTAGTTTTTTGTAGTGTTCTGATAAATTACAAAAATATTTTTCAAAGATCTAGTTTTTAACTCGCACATGACTGACACTACAAAAAATGCAAAAATAAAGAATAATGTAAACTAGTAGGGTAAGGTGTCTTTTAAAATTGAAGGGCAGGTAAACTTACACTCCCTTATTCATTTTCCTTTTGGTCATGGGTTAGGTCACTATGAAGGTCTGCATTTTGCCACAGTTATTGGAATTTTTAAGCTAATGCTTGTTTAACCTGATGTTAACTGAGGCTGGGTGCATTTTGTTTCTCTATTGGTCTGAAAAGGCCCTGTTATTTCCACATTTCCCCTAAACCAGTGTTTCCCAACATGGGGCGCACGCCCCACCGGGGGGCAATATCATTTTCTAGGGGGGCAATTCGAAAATTTTCAACCAAATTGCCCCCCAGGGGTAATTAAAAATCCAGGGTAAAAAAAGTGAATCCAGGGGGAAAATTAAAAATAAAAACTTCTTAAAAAGAAGTTAATCAAAATATGATCCTATTATTCTCTGAGAATGTATGTCTGTAATCTGGACCAGTATGTATCAAAACCAAGTTGAAACCCTGTTTTTAGAGTCTAGTTTCCAAACCTTTTCTGGGGGATGACTCAAGATCTCTTTGTTTTTAAAACGCTTATATTTGAAACTTTTTTTACATTAGGTTCATCCAAAATGCAAATCTTACCTAAAAATTTATATCCAAAATTTTCCAACTAGAGGTACCAAACTAGTTAAAAACGTGCTTCTTAGAGTTAAATTTCCAAAAATTTGCTGGGGGAGGACCCCCAGACCCCCCTTGGTACTTAGAACTTAAATACTTATAACTTGATTTAGTTCTTTAGCATGCAAATTCTACCTAAAAACGTTCTGAAAAGCTTCATTAGACTTATTAAATATACATAGGAGGGAGGGCTAAGAAATAACTTTAGCTCCCTCTCAAAATATATTTCTATATATGCCACTGAGACTGGGGGGCATGGAAAATTTAAAAAGGCTTTGTTGGGGCATGGACCGAAAAAGGTTGGGAAACACTGCCCTAAACTTCCCCTTCTAGGTAACTTACAGATGATTCATGTTATAAGTTACAAGTTTGATTTATGATTTTGAGTTATTTTATAAGAGTTTGATGCAGGGTTGGCCGGTTTAAACCATGGTTTTTTTACCAAAAAAACACTTGGTTTTTTTAGAAATTATAAAATATTTTCCAGATTATAATCCAATATTATTATATCCAGATATTACCAATTATTTTTCCAGATTATTAAGTATAATCTTTTGCACAAAATTAAAAGGTCAGATTTATCAAAAAATTGACATTTTAAGGCGATTAAAAATCGGAAATCTTTTAATTTAATGGTTTTAGTTATTGAATTCTCTCTAATCTTAATCTTAAATGCTTAAGTTAAACTTATTATATGTTGCAAGAGATAGTTCACTTATTAATTTCCTTTAAAATGAAGCATTATTTCAAAGAGTAACTAACTAAAGATACACAAGTTATCTGTTTTTCACTGATAAAATATGGCTTGGATTTTAATTAATTGATAAAACCAATTTGTCTTATTTGTCAGTCATAAAAACCCAGTTGGTTTTTTTACTAAATTAATAAAAACCGTTGATTTCTTTAATTATAAAAACTAAAAACCAGTTGGTTTGTTTAAACAGATAAAAACCAGTTGGTTTTTTTTACTAAATTAATAAAAAACTGTTAATTTCCCTAATCGGATTAATTATCTCAATCATTTATCAAATTTCAATTAACATTAGTTGCTTACAGTTCCCTTTTATTTATTTAAAAAATAAAATTTTCTCTTTCTAAAGAAATTTCTTAAGTTCATAAATTAATCCATACATAATTAAGATAAATAATTTGATTATTTCAGTCATTTATCCAAGATAAATTAACACTGATTTTTATTCACTACAATAATATTAGATATTCAAATTGGAATATTTTAAAAACAAATTATTTTTAAAACAAATTAATTTAATTTTAATTAATTAATTGAAATATACAAATCATTTATCAATTATAAACAACCCCTGAAATAAATGTCTCATTTACAACTCAATTTCAAACATCACTGCTAAAATAACTTATTCTGAAAAAAAATTCTAAAACAACTTGGTTTAAACCAAATAAACCCTGTTTTTTTTTTTAAAAAAAAAAGAACCCGGTTTTTTGCCAACCCTGGTTTGATGTTTACCTATTTATAAGAGTTTTTGTATTATTAATTCTCCCAGAATGCACCTTACTGGAAATTTGATTCTCGTCATCTCCATTCTGACCAAACATACATGGAAAACCAGCATGAAGTGTATTTAATCAAACATATTTATTTGCAAGAAACATTCCACAAAATTTGTTTCGTCAAAACATTGAAAGAGCCAAAATAAATATACTTGGATATTTTTTATTTTAACCAAGTATTATATTATAAATAAATGCCATCTTTTATTTATAGTTACTAATTGTCATTGTGTTCAGGGTTCTGTCTAGGTTTTTGAAGAGGTACCTATTTTGTGAAAATTTAAGTTCAATATCAACAAAAAACATGTAAATAATTTTTTAAACATTATAAAACAGGTTTAGAATGGCTAAAAATTGAACTATTAAGAGAGTATAGCTTCTTAGAGAAATTTCTTTCAAAAATGTATTTTGAAAGAAGGTACCTTTTTTTACCTAAACTGAATGTGTGAAAGTATATACACCTATAGGGTGGTCCTAATTTTTCAAACTCGGAATTTCTTCGGTCGACACCCCCAACTTTTTTCCTTTAGGTATGAAATGAAAGTGTACCAAATATTTTTTTAAATATTTTAATATTAACACGTGCCGCAAAGCGATTGAAGTTATACTACGGTAAAAGCGCAGGACTCCGTCACCACTCGGGAAGAAAAGCCGGCTCCGGCGCATTTTCTACCGCATGGCAGAAGACGCTGGCGGGCGTTCTCAAAAACAAGACTTTCAAAGGCAGTATCTTCATGTATTTTGATATAAACTTGAAAACCTCCTACACTATGGTTATTGCATATATTTTAGGGTGTAATTCATTATCAGAGGTGCATCTAGAAAGAAATTGGGGCCGAAAACGGCCCCTTCACAAAATTCCGACCCTCAAAAACGGCCCCTTCACAAAATTCCGACCCTCAAAAACGGCCCCTTCACAAAATTCACAAAATTCCGACCCTCAAAAACGGCCCCTTCACAAAATTCCGATCCTCAAAAACGGGCCCTTCACAAAATTCCGGTTCCCAATAACGGACTTTAATCAAGCTATATGCACTCTCTAAGTGCAATTTTACTAAGGAAAATAATATATTTACAGAAATGGGACCTTATTTTAGAATGAAAAATTATTTTTCACAAAATTCAATTCCATTTTTCACAAAATTCCCAAAAACAGCCCCTGGCAAAAAATTCTGGATGAACCCCTGATTATTATAAGTAAATTCCAATGGAGGATTTAAGGTAAAGTGGATTAGGGTTGGGTCCAACGAGAGTTTCCCAAAGAGGGTTGGGACAAAAAACAAAACTTAAATGTCCTGTTCAAAGCAATGAAAATTAGATTTTAAATGTAACTCATCATAATTAAAAGCCTTATATAGAAATTTACTCTGAATTTTATAAGCTTAATTTCAAATAAAAAATGCATTTTAATTTTCTGAAATCAGTGTTAATTTATGAATTTGTGTTAAAAAAGACCTTTGAAGCTCGTGTTACTGTATCCCTTGGACCTTATGTACTTTTATTTAAATTTTTTCAAAAATCTTGGGAAAAACACAATCGGAAGAGACAAAGAAGAAATTCTTAAGTTTGAACTTTGAGTGCTCTTGAACACTGACAGAGGTATGGCTATAAAGATTTCTACAGTTAACTGTAGCACTTTTAGAAAATCGGGAAGCAAAAACGATTAAATTTAGACAATGTTGGTGCTTTCCGTCCTACCATAGGTGGATGACTAAAGCAATTTATTGCTTAAAAAGGTTTATTTTTAGAAATGAGGTTAATTTGGATAATCGAGAACTACAAGGATTAAAATGTACGAGTATATTTATTGGATCTGGTTTGATGTGTAAATGGCTCACAAAGCCACATTTAAATATTTGAAATTTATGAGGGCCTGTTTTTCTACAGAGGAATTAATGAATATATGTCTAAGGCAGCATTGAAAATGATTAGTCATGGAGGGTTTCTTGATGGAGGAGACAGCAGGGGTGCAGAATATGTCCGAACGCCCGAACGAGGTTCGGGGGAAATTCAAGAAGCTCTGGGGAAATTTTTGCCCAAGATAGAAAGAAAAACTAAAAAAATCCAATCATCATTAACTGACAAACAAATATTTTGGGTAGTGACTGCATCATAACCTCTAATTTCAACGGAAATTAGGTTAAAACTGCGGAGTTACGGATGTTGAATCGGAAAATTACGGATCTGCGCTAAAAATCTTAGTTTTCTAGGTGAATACCCGAAAGTTGGCTTTTCCTTGCTTTCCGATTGGTGTGCAGAAAAAACAACGTTTTGTTGCAGGATGGGTAATTTTCACGATAATTACATTCCTGTTTAATCACACCGATGTTATTTCCTAAAAAGTTAATTGATGAGAAGTTTACATTTAGCTTAAATTTGAGAAAAATAGACAGTTTTTCATATTTAAAAAAAAGGCACTTCTGAGCTATAAGATTATAAGTGTGCAAGAAAGACTAAAAAGGAGGGTATAAATAACATTAAAATTTAAATCTTTGGATTACTAAAAATTATTGAATCTGAAAGAAGTTTAATAATGGAAAAAACTACATTATTTTTAATGAAACCTCATTTTGGGGGAAATTTTGTAGAAAAAAATGTGTTCTGGGGAAATTTTGCACCCTGAAACATTTTCTGCACCCCTGGGAGACAGTTGCCTTAGCCTTTTTCGATGCGATTGTCGCCACACATTTCCCCACACAACAATGAGCTGCAAAGAGTTTAAAGTGAAAGAATCCACCCATGTATCAGAGTGGTCGCAAATTAGTTATGAAAAACTGGCAGAACTCTGAGATAAATCTAGTTGATTTTGTGGCAAAATGTAAGGTTTTTAAGTTATTTTCAGACTTTATTTTTAGAAATACTTTAACATGAAACTTGTGATGATATTATCTGGAAGGATTTAAAGTCGTCAGTAATAGTCTGTTGTAAATGATTCTGCAGAAAGGGGAATCAAGCTCATTGAGGAGTAAAACGATATTTTAACGCATAATGAGGAGCAAATACAACACCTTTAAAAAATGGTCAAAGGCTGTCAAATATTCTTCATGTGTAAGCATTTTCTGTTAAAAAAGTATTGAAATAAATCGAATAATATATTTTAAATGAATTTTATGATTTTTCTAAGTTTTGAGAATTGTGATGATTTTTCAGATTTTCATCCCTTTTGCGGCACGTGTTAATATTTACCGATTCGAATAAAATTTTTACCAGTTACTTACTACCCCATAAGTAAAAAAATTAGGGGGTGCGACTTCAAAAATTCCGAAAAAAAATTTTTACCATTATACTTAGGACCACCCTAATATACCCATTTATCAAATAGTGGATTTGTGAAGGTACCGCAAAACGGTAGTGAAATTGTCAATTCCAATTTTGGGCAATATCACCATTTATTGTTTTTATTCGATAGAGGTACCCTAGAGCGTAATATACGCACAAAATTTTTTTAATTGCAATGATTATTTTTTTATGTAATTTCAAAGTTTGACTTTAAAAAGGGCTTTAAATCGTCCAATTTTCCAATGTGACATACGTCTATCCTATACATTGATTTTAAACAATGCTTTAATTGTTTAAAATCAATGTATAGGATTATAAATATTAAACAACAATACAATCTAAACAAAGACCAAGGGCTTGGCGACTTTAATTTTAATAATTTAATTAACTACATTTTTTTGAAACTTTTCATGTGGATTTTTGGATTTAGATCCATTTCATTTACTGGAAAAATGCATTTTTTCTGTTTTCAAAAAATGATGGTATTGCCTATTGTTGGTATTTGACTTAAATTAATCTTGTAATGTTCATATTCACCAGTAACTTGACCGGCGGTTAAACGGCAGTCAAACTTCTGATTGGCAGTTAAAGAAACCTAGTTTTCCGTTAATCAGAGGATTGACTCCCGGTTAACTACTAGTCAAGTTACCAGTGACTGGATGTAAAAATTTTAAGGGTTTTGAATAAGTGAACAAAATGCACAGCACAGAATATTTCTGTGGGTATTGTTGTCTAGGGTTTATCTGGATTGTACACCAGTAAATAACTTTTTACTAACCAAAGAAGCAAGTAAAAAATAAAAAAGCTGAAAATTATTATTTAATGCTACTTTGTTTCCATTTAAAATTGTAATAACATTATTTATTAAGAAATCATTTCTAAATTAGTGAGTTGTTGACGACTTCTATTATTTTTTTTGTGATGCATACATCTGTCTTAAATTTCCTTCATTTGTTTAGTTTGGGCTTCTCTTGTTCGTCATCTTCATTGTTGAAATTGCTGGTGGAATTTCTGCATATGTACACAAGGATGAAGTGAGTACTAGTCTTGTTTTCTCATAATGCTTGTTTTGTCAAATTTTGACAAGAAAAGGCTTTACATGGCAAATTACAATTTGTGTAGGACTTAGAAAGTGCTTACTTATAGTTTATGTAATACCAGGAAGGTGCACAATAGGTAAGACAGCAATAACTGATTAAATTGCATTGCTTGAAATGATTGACAGCAATAACTGATTAAATTGCTGAAGTTGCATTTTGAAGCTGATTTTCTCTTTTTGGAACCTGACAATTTCAATTCCCTTGAACATCCACGTGCGATTCCTCCACCAATCGGTGGAAATATGCCAATTTGCTTTGCTGAACTAAAATTGGTAGATTCACTTGACAAAATTTAAATTCCGCTTTAAAATTTCTTTCTGAAATCCAGGCTGCAAGTGTTAATGGCAGTTAATATTTAAACTAAAAAATCTGACTCAAACTTTTGTCTTGTGATTAGATCTAGAGAAGTAGTAGAATGGATCTCCCAGGGATGCAGAAAATGTTTTTACCTTCAAGATTTCCCCCAATCCATACAAAAATTTTAAAAAATGATACAGACCTTCAAAAATTCTGAATTATCGTCGGTATCAAAAATCTATTAAAAAGTATAATGACACGAATCGCCACGCAAATTTTTATTACTGTACTGAAATTCAATTCAACAGTATACTTTTCCACAAAATTTCCCCACATGGCTAAAATTTCCCCCGATCCTAGATCGCCGGATCGGACATATTCTGCATCCCTGGGATCTCCTATACTTGAAATAAAGGAAAATTAAGATACCCTCAGAAAATCTTAAAATATTTTCTGCCAATTTTTTGTCAGAGTAATAATCACATGTCGCTCACTCCTTTCAAAAACGTCATATCTCAAAAAACCTTATTTTTCAGGAGTGATTTGAAAGTTTAAAATTATAATGAAGTACATTAAAAATAAATATTAAACAACAATATTAAAAATGTTTACTATGCAGCCTAAATATATAGCGATTTTGCAGGACTATATTAAATTTTCAGGGCTTTTTGAATTGAAAACAGTCAGCTAAAAATGGTTGATATTTGAAATATGACGTTCTTGAAAGGAGTGAGCAATGTAGAGGCTTGAACATATTGTTGCTTTTGTAAAACAATTGGTCTTGTAACTTATTTAACATACTAAGTTGAAATATTTTACTTTGAATTTGTGAAATTAATTGGTATTTTTAAAAACAGTGTTCCCGGTAACTTTTCCTATCCCGGTGTTCCTTAGTAATTTTTCTTATCCCGGTGTTCCCGGATGGACTAAAATTCCTTCATTTCTCAAGCAATATAACTTTTGAAGGATTTCCACATTCACAACATGGAAAAAAATTCTAAAAATTGCTCAGATCCTTTTATTAATCATATCTTCAGGAATTAACGTTTTCGGTGATATTATTCAATAATTAAAGCTTATTCCATTTTGCAATTTAAGAAAAAAATCAATCTTTTCTAGTAGAAAGAGAGTTTTAATAGTTTTTTGTTTGTTAACCAACTTTCTTAAAAGCTAAAATATTATCACCTTTTGATTTTACATCTTCGTTTCCATGGAGACAACAATGATACAACAGTTTAATGGAGACAACAATGATATTCCATAAAGCTTTTTAAAATATAAAAATTAGATAAACTCTCAGACAAAAATGTATTAAACTGTACTTATCACTTTTAAATATCATTGAAATAGATTTTTAAATTATTGATATAATTTTTAAATAGACTTGCACCTAGTCGTCGCTTAAGGCGCAAAATGACATAACTGCATTTTCCCTATTTTGCAGGAGATGAAAAAAAACAGTTCGGCTATTAATTAAAGAAAATAATTTTATTATAGTTTTAAACCTTCATTTTAGGCCTTTTTGACTGGGGATTGAGATGAAACGCTTCTCTGTGGCAACGTCCCTAACAATATCAATGAAAGGCGTGCAATTATGTCATTTTGCCTTACGAATGCAGTTATGTTAAAATGACAAAATTGATGATTGCAGCGATTTGAGTCATTTTTTCACAAAATCTTTGGTGCCAGGTGATCCGGGGCCGGGATTTGCATAAAGATTGATGCATAACTCAAAATGGCCAAAATATCAGTTATGTCATATTGCGCCTTAAGCGACGTAGTGTTACTATTAAAAACTTGTTGTTTAGCATTAATTTTTCTTTGTAACAATGGAGTAAGCAGATCTCTTCTTGAGGAGAAATAAAGCTATTTCAGCAAAATGACCATAAAAGGGGTCGAAAGAAGGTCAAGGGGTCATTAAAAGTTTTCGAAACATAGCCTATGTTTTTTCTGGAGTTTTTTTACGTATGTATACCTACCAAGTTTGGTGCAGATCGAAAGAAAACTGTGGATTTGTATAAAGACAAACAAACACACATTCAATTTTATTATATTAGATTATATTTATATGAAATTATATTTTTTCCTTATATTATAGCAGATATGCTGAAAGATACTTATTAATTAAAAAATCTTAAGCTTAAATGTGTTCTTGATGTTAATATTGAGCTTAATTTGTTATTTTTTCTCTTTGCTTATAGTTGCAAGACATTCTTAAGAAGGGTATGAATGATAGCATTGTACAAGGAAAACCTGATGCCATGACTGCCTGGGATGAGATGCAAAAGGAGGTAATTAAACCATTTTTTATTTTAATTACATTACTAATAACTAGGGGATAACTCTTTTTCCAATCCCCTGGTACTGCTTTGATTGCTTTGCTTCTTTGTTAGACACTAAAATACTTGTCTAACTTTAAAATATGTATTAAACATCTTTGTCACAATGTGCAACAGAAATTTTTTAATCTCATCTCAAATATTTTATGTAGAACCAACACTTGTTCTTTTAATTTTAAAGCACGCCTAATGCAGGGGCAATATTTACCCAGAACATTAATTTTGTCCAAAATTATAGAACTTTTGTTTTAGGTCATTGTTATTTTTTTTTGCTTTATGTACTAATTTTCTTGAAAACTAAAATAATTTGATATTTTTACTTATAAAGTATTCCATTATCATAGCTGCCAACTCTTCTGTTTTAGCTGGAAGATTTCCGTTTTTAAGAAAATCTTCTGTCGTCTGTTTTTCAATCAATTTCTTCCTCTTTTTGTCCAAATAATTTAAGCAGCCTATTTTTGCAAAGGACAGAAAGTTTGTGCATATGCTAAAAAAATTAAGAATAATATTTTAAAAGAAATAAATTTGTATTGATCTTAATTTTTTTAAATGTGTGTGTTAAGTAAATTAGTGTGCTTATTTGATGTTTTTCTTTGATTTTTGAACTGAAAGATATCCATTCATGTTACTTATTAACTTATGTGCGCAGTAACTATGGTAGATAGTCTTGACTTAGATTAAGAAAAAAATGCCATTGGTACCTTGATTTTTAAAATCTTCCTTTTTTATAATCCTAATTAGGCAGGTATGCATTATATTTTTTAATAAATTGGGGAAAAATTTTAAAATTGTGTTGGTTTAGATGGAATTCATTAAAATTTTACCATATAGATCCCTAAGAAATGCTAATCTAATGTTAGTAGAACCAGGGATGCAGAAAATGTTTTTACTTCAGAGATTTCCCCCAATCAATACAAAATTTCCCCAAAATTTTAAAGTGATAAAAGATTTTTTTTTAAATCTGATTCATGTTAATGTAACGATTGGAAACGCAAAACAATAGAGAACCTTAGATCTGTGGTGAAAGTGAAAATCACCTCTTAAATTTTGATTTCTGAACTGAAATTGAAGTCAATGATATACTTTTCCACAAAATTTCCCCCGATCCTATATCGCCAGATCAGACATATTCTACATCCGTGAGTAGAACAATTTTGATGCTATTTCTTCACTTGAAAGGAGGCTTTTCATTGTAGAAGTTTTTAAAACCTCTATTAAATTTCTGTATTTTTTTGTTTAGTTGAAGTGCTGTGGTGTTGATAGTCCTCTGGATTGGCTTACTGCCAAGGATCAAATTCCTGCTAGCTGTTGCAGTCCCCAAGAAACTGTCTGCTCTGCCGATAAAGCTTTCCAAGCAGTAAGATTCAATTATATTTAACTATTTTGTTATTTACAATACTTTGTGCAATAAATGCACAATTTAAATACTTAACTCCACTTTTTAGTATCCCCATAGTTTATGTTAAAAAGGTGTATGTGTGTGTCAGATTTAGCAGGAAGTAGTTGAATTTTTAAGGTTTGAGTAGTGCAGCACCCTGGGGTTACTTAAGCCCGGTAGAAGATGTAATGGGAATTTAGATAGAGCTGAAAAAATAGCTAAAACATTAAAAAAGCAATATGAAATCTTGTGAAGAGTTTGTCAACATCTCAAATGTTTTCATTTTCAAGCATTTTGGAGACCCTTGATTTTGTACCTTACTCCTTAAAAACTACTTGAATTTCTTCTAACAAAGAAACTTTAAATTCTTGTTACAGAGTAAAATCTTAGCCGATTTGTAAATATTAAGTTTAAAATTTTGTGAAGCTAACAGAAAAAATATTTGTAAATTATCTGGGACTTGGTTCTAACTCTCCAGCTTATTTTAAACAAATCAAGAATCAGTTGGCAACCCTTATAAAGTTGGTTGTGTTGGATTCTTGCATTGAAAATGCTTCAAGTAGATGTTAATATCCTCTTAATTTTCATATTTAACTGCATTTTTTGAGTAACGTAGTAATCTAACATCTAATGGGAATTTCTCCCAACATTGTCCCAAAAGAGTGTTGAAATTTTATTCCATTGTTTAGCAAATTTATAAAACGAAACCAGTTTGGGAAAACATTGGCGTGGTATGAACTGGAGTAAATTAAGATTTTTCTTTTACACAAGTAGGTTGTTTTGTACCTTGTTTCAAGATATAAAGTAGACTTTTTTCTAGGGCTGCTATCCTAAAATGCTTGATACTCTGAAGGGTAAACTGACTTTGGTTGGAGGTGTTGGAATTGGTATCGGTATCATTGAGGTAAGTAGAAGTTTTTGGTTATTTTCAATGAGGTTTCCGATAATAAAGTATTTTTTAAAGTGGGTAATGCTTGAATACAATAGTTTATTCTGCAGCACTTGACACATTATGTTATCCGATGCATAAGTTGATTGCCAGAAGTTAATCTGTGAAAAAACCAATACATGTAGTTCGGTGGTATAGTCCAAGGGTTGGCAACCTGCGGCTCGCGAGCCGCATGCGGCTGTTTCGATGTAAAGTTGCGGCTCTCCAGTTCCATACGAAAAAATTAATAATTTATTATCAAAACCCTTAAAAAATCAGTAATGTATTCTTAAGTACCTCTAATCAAATCAAAATTTCTAACAATTTTGGAGGAGAACTCACAAACACTCCTCAAAATTTTGGAATAAGTGCTGTTTTCCCTTGAAAATTCTGTGACTTATAAGGAAAGGAGTTAAGGAGTGATCCTCATTTGGTCATAATAGAAGTTCTAAAAAACGAATTAAAAAACTATTTTTAGGGGAGATTTTCCAAATTTTTTTGAAGTTGGACCCCCACCCTCTCTCTAAAGTTTGCTGCTTATTATAATTATACTATTTTTCCTTGAAAATTCTGCCACTTAAAAAATGAGAGGTGCTCTTTGGGTGCAATCCAAAAAGGCCTAAAAATGCGCTACAACGCTATTTTGATGAAGATCCCTAGATCCTCCAATTTTTCTAGGAATGAACTTTGTTTACAAAATTTTGAAATTAATTTAAAATGTGTATGTAAGTCACCTAAAACTTTATGTAAAAAAAAGTACCCGAACCCGAAAGGAGGTGGTACCCCAGAGAAAATATTGTTTAAAAAAATGCTCCCCAACTTAAATCAAATATAATAAGCATATACTATAACATACCATTAAAGTAAAACAATTTAGTGGCTCTTTAAAAACTGGGAAATTATGAAAATTGTAACTTTTAGCTCTTCCGTTTCAAAAGGTTGCCGACCCCTGGTATAGTCTGTTCATTTAGAATAGGCGGCTGAAACAGGATCACAAACTCCTAATATCACGCAACCTTATTGACTGATTCTTTTACAGTATTTTAACTACTGTTTAGGCCACCTTATCATTGTAAAAGAAAAAGTTTTCGATGATAATTACATTAGTAACTGCTTCTATATACTCTGTTCATTTAGAATAGGTGCCTGAGGCTCAATGTATTAGAAGCAGTTACTATTGTAATTATCATCGAAAAATTTTTCTTGTGCAATGACAAGGCTGCCTAAACAGAAGTAATTAAAACACTGAACTAGAATCGGTTACTGAAGTTGCATGAGGAGCGTTTTTGATCCTGTTTCAGGCACCTATTCTAAATGAAGACTACTACATTACATCTCAGCCGCCTATTCTAAATGAACAGAGTATAATAAATACATTATTAATGTGGTAAGGTTTTTAAAGCGTTTTGTTCTAGCAATTTCTAACTTTTACTCGTGTCTACCCCCGATTGTGAAGGGTTTGTTTTATTTGTAATACCTACTCATTCAAAGATGGCAAATTTTGGAATGTTATGTTTTTGCATAACTTATAATGAAACTCCTTTCTATTTTTAGCTGTTGGGCTGCATGATGGCTTGGTGCTTAGCTTCTGCAATCAGAAAAGAATATGAAGGAGTCTAAATATTTTGCAACAAGATTTTTTTGTGAAAAGTGGTATTAAATTCGTCCTACATTTAAGCTTGCATTACTTATGATTGTTTTCATTCATTTCAATTTCATTTACTTTGTACTTCTGCATTAAGTGCATTTTTATTTCCTAAATTTTAACCCCTTTTCACATTGGGAATATCTTTGGTCTTTTAAATATTTTTTCTGTAGAAATGGATCAGGACTTTTTGTTTATTTGATAAATCTCGAACCGAAATTTACTTAAACCATTGAAGTTTTTTTTTTCTGATAAGGTTATATGGGGAATTCCACAAAGATGTGCCTTAGAAGTCAATTTCTTTTTACATTTTGTTAGCCTTTTAAAGCCATTGTGATGTTTATTTTTATGCTTTTTGTAATTTTTTAATTGAGATGAACACAGGTTTTTCAAATTTTCAGCTGCTTATAAAAATTGGCCAAATTTTAATTGTGATTTAGGAATTTTTATAAGTGTACAAGTTTTCAAAATATGTGCCAATGTTTTTCCAATCGCATAATTTTATTTAATATGGAAATGCACATCTGATCTGTATTCATCTTTAAGTTAGTATTTTTTAGAACTGAAAAATTATTAGTTTTGATCTTAGCTTTAAGTTACTTGGGTGTGTAAGATACCCTGAGAGAACTAAAATGTAAGTAATGTTTAATGGGTTATTTAACAACATCCTCAAGAGTAAGAAACTATATGAACTCTGTAAAATGTAGATGACATTCCAATTGCGCACAGTCTCAGCTGTATTTTAACTAGATTACCCCTCGTTGAATTGGATTCATTTTAAACCAATTGTTTGTGGGCTCCATCAAGTCCTTTAAGCACGTGTTGTGCTGTGTATATATTGAAAGCTTTCAAGCGTACTTATATGTAAAATGTGGTAATCTATTATTGTGAATAAAGATTAATGTTTGATTATTTTTGTTATGTTTATTTTTAATTTAAATTTAACATTATTTTAATGTAATAAATACCACCACTAACAGGTTATTGGAGGTATTTTTCAAATTTAAAAAAATGTGGAAATGATACAGTAGTACTCTGAATAAAAGTGGCGTATGTCCAAATTAAAGTACAGGGTTCTTACCGTCCTTGAATGTTTTAAGGCTAAATTTAGGTACTTGAAAAACATTCTATGTCCTGGAAAAATGACTTGGGTCCTTGTGAATTTTCTCTCACCCACTAATGCAACTTAAATTTAACGGGTCTTTCCTCGTTTTTTTATTTTAAAAACTACTGGCATGAAAATAACCCACGGCCAGGTTTACAAACTGACGGTTAAGTTGACTTCTCTTATTCAGATTGAAAACGACTTGTCAAGAGCCAGTGGTAAAAAGGTCAGAGAAGAGATTTTTTTTGCAATATTCGTCAGCATTTTTTAAGGGAATATGTTAATCGATTCCTCATCATTGAAGCTATATACTTACTAAGATCTAATCATCTCACTGCAAGCTTTTATTTGAATTGTAGATTCCAAATTTTTTTTACATCAACTTAAAATTATTCATAAAAGCATTTCATTACAGCTGTAAATTAAAAATTGTTAATTTTATCGTTTTCAAATACGAGACAGATTTGTCAATTTAAGTGCATTATTATTATAAAAAATATCTTGACGCTTATTTATTAGAAATGTTAAAAATTTTAAACTGGATTGTCCAAAACATTACTATTTCAGGGGTAGAAGTCGTCTTATAAATCCTATATTTTCAAAAAAACATGGAAAAAGCGTCCTACATTTCATCCAATGACCCTACTTTCGAGTTCAATTATTCAAAATTTAAATTTGATGTCTTGAATATCCTTGAAAAATATTTTTGATACTTACTAAATGCCTAAAATTTTAAATGGCTTTATAATAAGGAAGTTGCATGTGTCAAATTTTCAAAAACAAGCATGTGTTCCGTATAGTTTTTTGTATGGTAAAATGAAATATCTAGTCAGTTTTTCAAAAAAATGTACAGTTAATTAAATATTTTAATTTAAAAAACGAGAAAAAAACACGTGACTGAAAACGTTTATTTTTAAACTATAAGATGACGTCAACAATAATGCCATCAACTCCATTGCTTTACAACAATGTTTAGTATAAGATGACGTCACATCCAAACTCTTGGCGTTTTCGTGCGCTTTTAAAAAGGGGATTTTTGTTAATTTTTTTGACAATCAAAAAATTTCTCGATCGGCCTCAAATTTTGGGTAGTTGCTTATAAATATAAAGAGGAATCGATTAAAAAAATAAAAAAAAATCATGCAACTTCCTCATTATTACAGGGTGTTTATTGATCATTCAGAAGTCCTGAAATTGTATCAGTCCCGATTTCTTCTGAAAGTTAATGAGTTTTCACTTATTCTTTGGGCTTTTGCTTTAAAAGTTGGTAGATTCAATTAGGGCAGAAAAAATAACTTTTTATCTACCACGATCGAGATTTTCGTGTCCTCATGTCGATATTCTTGACTTTAAAACTTCGTTTCGGAAGAAGTGTTTATAAAAAAAAAAATTTACATGTCTGAAATTGGACATTTTAGTAGGCATATTAAAAGATCTACCACTTAAATTACTTGCTATTGTGTAAGAAAGCAAAGTAGCTTGATATTATTAAGTATTATTAAATAGTTTTTTTAATCAGGAAAACAATCTTAAGCATCTTTTCTGGGTATTTTTTTAGATTTTAAAAGTTTTTGGAAAGAACCCTTGTTCACACCTGTAGGATGTTGCAAATGGTATTAAATTACAAAGTCCTAAAAAAGACTGACACATTTTAAAAATCAATAACTCGAAAACTAAAAAAGATAAAAATATGCGGTCTTTTGCATCCTTCTTAAGGGGACTAAGAATTTTTGCTCCCAAAATTTCGAAATTTTAGTTCATAAATGCATTAGTAGATGGCAGCACGAGAACTTTTTCTGAATTTTAGGTATAAACTACACTGTTCAACAATGAAAAAATTTCCTTGATGAAAATAGTCATTTCTTATAGATTTTGGGTCGCTGAATACGAAAATCGCCATTAAAATTCTCAATTGACTCAGGATTTTCGGGGAACAGCCCCTCCCCCTTTTTAAGTTTTTCGACAACTTTATAATTTTAAACTCGATTTTCAGGGTCAAAAAGCATTGCTTTAATCTTCAAATTGTCCCCCAGGGGACAAGAAAGGTTCAAATTATAAAATATGATAAATTTATAACAAATATATGGGTTTAAGGGGTAATTACCCCCCTAAAAAATGCAAAAAATTAGCTAAAAATTACAGAGGTTTTAATACGCTATTTTTTCCTTTTATTTTTTACGCAATTCACGTTTGCAGGATCCTAACCCTTCCCCAAGGACACAAATTTGATGGCAATATGCAGCAATGGTTTTTACTAAAAGCGGTTGAGGTGAGAGCGTCCCCAAAGCACCCACGGAAGGGGTCAATGTCGCACATAGAGTTAAACTGCGCTGTACAAAAAAAAATTTGAAGCCACTAACTGAGTTTCAGCTGATTCTTGTGTAAAATGATCTGCTGAATTCAAATATGACACCCATTTTCCTCCATCACCCTCAGTTTTTAAGGGGATGCTCCCTAATTGTCATCCACAGCCGTGCATCTATTAACATCTTGAAACATGGAATCCTCACTCCCTAAAACCGGTCAGTTTTTAAAGAACTGAAGAGTTTCTACTTAGGATATACCCAAAATATAAGAAAAACGTCATTTGTAATCTTTTCAAAATCAGCAATATTAATTCCTGAACTCGCGAGCGCCCGCGCGATTCTGGGAGTCTTCCGGAACTCTTCCGCGGGGGCTTCTGGGAGGCTAACACCTCAGCCGCTTTTAGTAAAAATAATTGCTGCATATTGTCATCAAATTTGGGTCCTTTGGGAAGGGTTAGGACCCTTCAAACGGGAATTGCGTTAAAAATAAGAGGAAAAAATAGCGTATAGAGACCTCTATAATTTTAGCTATAATTTTGTATTTTTAGGGGGTAATTACCCCTTAAACCTATCCATTTTTTATAAATTTATCATATTTTATTAATTTGAACATTTCTTGTTACCTGGGGGGAAATTTGAAGACTAAAACAATGCTTTTTGACCCTGAAAATCGAGTTTAAAGTTATAAAGTCGTCGAAAACGTAAAAAGGGGGAGTGGCTGTTCCCAAAAAATCCTGAGTCACTTGAAAATTTTAATGGTGATTTTCGTATTCAGCGACCCAAAATCTATAAGAAATGACTATTTTCATCAAGGAAAAAATTTTGAAGGTCAAATTTGTTGAACAGTGCTATCAGCGGAATCCCTATTGCCTCGTAATAGGAAAATTGAAATTGACAGATAGAATCGATTTCAGAATCGAATTAGATTGAAATGCTTTAGCTGGTTGGTTGTTTGATTGATCTTTTATGGCACAGAGGAGATATTGTTAGGAATTATTACTAAATAATCAGATCATCGGGAAATCGAACCTTTAGTGCCAAATGGAAATTATTTTTAAGAAATGTCATGAAAATGATTATATCGTAATCGTAGACATGATTTCTGGCCAAGACTGCGCCGTTAATGTTTTAATTAAACTAGGGGATTTTACACATTTTAAGTGAACGGAAACTTTTTATTGAAAATTTCTTTGTGAAACGGGGGTTTTTTGCTTTTTTGTCAGAGGATGTAAAAAAATATTTTTAAGTTTTTAAGGAAAATCGAAATTTTAGAATCTCTCAGATAACATGCGATAGAGGGAATATTCAAACATTTCTTTAGCTTTTATTTTAGCTTTCAGCCTCAGCCTATAAAATTATTTCTCAGAGTTTTTAAAATACTTAAACGTTCAAAAAGTATTTTAATAAATAAGAAATAAACTTTTATTAAGAAATTAGGACATTTTTTACATAAGTAAAACCCTGAACAAAACACAATCTCTTTCAACAAACGTAACGTCCCCCCGGGTGTCGTTCCCGGGGGCGGACGCATCCCCCCCGATAATTAGGAACATTGTTTAGAAAAACTTCATTTTTAACTTTTGAGGAAAGACATAAAGTTTTATGATATGTTTTTCCAACATTCAATCATAAAGGATGGTGCCAATTTACCATGGCACCAAACATAAGAGGGGCGCATATTATAAGAGGGGGACGGACTGCCCATGAACCCATGATTTAGGACACTTTTTCTTTTAGAATTGGTTAAAGCCAGTGGTGAGTTTTGGGGACATTATTTCAATAAAAAAATTAAAGAAAAAATTGCGTAATAATACGGCGAGCCCTTATCCCAGAAAAAATCCTGTTACAGCACTGATTGAAGCATAGTAATTTGATTTTGAAATTATCTAACCATGAAGCACTAAAATGAGTTTGACCCTGTTTTAAAAGGTCAAATTTCAAAAAAACTTCTGGGGCAGGATCCCCCCCAGAACCCCCTTTTTAGTTGAAAGTTAAAAGCAATTCCCAAAAACTTGAAGTGAAAGTTTATTAATTGATTCACAACGCCACCTTAAAATCACTAGGCATTATAAAATCTTTTTTAAGCGAAATGAAAGATTTTTTTAAGGGTAGATAATCATGATTTTGTAAAATCCCTCTGTTGAGGAATCCCAAATCTTTGAGTCCCCCCATTTTCAGTAGCCGGCGACTCATCATCTTTCTTACAGCCCCGACACCCCCTTATCTTCAGGTCCTAAAAACACTTGAACACTCCTAAAATAAATGTATACAAGGAGTGATCGCCGTGACTAAGAGTAAAAAAATTACCCTCGATATCGGTAAAATCCGATAAATTACAAGTGATACACAACGGATTCAGAATGGAGATGCACATAATCTAAATGATTTCCAAAGCACAAAATCTAAACTTTTTATTCCCGCAATAAAAACGTTTTAAGGATAGATTTGGATTTCCACTTATTAGAAGAACTTAATGCGTATATTAAACAAAATCAATTAGTTGTTAGGAGTTTTATGGCGCATGATCCACATCAGGATAAAACAAAATCAAATTCAGTAATTTGAAAAATATTCGCTGAAATGCGAGATCTATCTTAGGGGAGGATTTCAGTTAGGTTTAGTTGTCAAACTAATTCAAAGCGTAATCCAAATCTGGTTGCTTTCCTTCGATCAATTCTTTAATCTTCCCAGAATCGAACAACATTCGATTCAATGAATCGATCTTTTACCCTAACTTTGGTTTTCCTATCGCAAGTTAACTAACAGGGATTATTCCAATACTTTTTCCCTTTAATCCCTCAAAAATTCTCGTGCTGCCATCTAGTGAAAAATTTAGAACTAAAATCAAAAATTCTGGGATGAAAATTCTTTTTGGTCTGAGAAGAAGGGGGCAAGAAACCGCACATTTTTATCTTTTTTAGTTTTTGAGTTATTGATTTTTAAAATGTGTCAGTCTTTTTTGGGACACCCTGTATTTAAGATGGTAAACAATTTCAATTTCAAATTGAATAAAGTAAAATTTAAGACGGATTGTAGAAAGGGGGGGGCATTATTTTTTTAATAGGGTAGTGGATAGATGGAATGCGTTGCCTGAAACAATTGTAAAATCAAGTGGGGTAAACGAGTTCAAGAAGAAAATTGACAGATACTGGGATTCCGGTAGTTAGGGTTAAAAAGACTGGACCAATCTTGCTGGGCTTACGCCTGTAGTTGGTAGATTTAAATTGTATTTATATCCCTTATCTCTGCTTTGAATATTTCTGGATATTCTTTTTAACACCTATCCAGAATTTGTCAACACAACACAAGCATTGTTAAAGTTCAACTTCATACTCTGATCACAAGATAATTCTATTAAATCATCATACAGATGAATACTTAATTCAGCCTTTTGAACGGCTTGCTCATTAAACGGATTGACTACCCATAAATATCCATCCATATTCTTTGCTGGAATATAATCTTTGAATGTTCACTCAAGGCTTCAAGATAAGATGAGATGATATGGGTAGGGAGAGAAACAAAATTGTCTTACAGATCGACCACGAAGTTTTGTCGCTTGGGCAACCCCAAAAATACATAAAATCTTTTTTTTCGGGTGGGGAAAAATTGCTCTTAGCTTGCCAAGCCATTTCCTCCTCGCCAAAACCACACCAAGGAGTGGTGGCGATTAACAGTGTTGCTGATGTTTCGCGCATTTCTCTTACTCCGAAGTCCGAAATGGATTTTAGTTTAAAGATGGAATATTTATTATTTATCACCATAGAGCAGGGATCTTTGACTGGAGGACCGGATGCGTATTTCCAAACCCGCACGTGTAGGAATCCCACCAGAGGCAGCACTAGCGCGGAAGTGTGACGTTTGGTGGAGAAGCCAATAAGAATTGAAGACTGTAGGTTTGCATTGTTTATGTTCCTAGCCGATTTGGCGCTCAATACGAATTTGCGTTCTTACGAATCTTACGTTTTCATGACTAGAAAAATGGGTCGGATTAAAAAAAAAAGTTTTCATTTAAATTTAATAAAATATTATAAAAGCTCCTTTTGAATGAAAATTTGTTTTTGGTCGGAAATTAAATTATGAGATAATTTATTATATTGGACCCTGACAAAAAAAACTGTTAGGAAATATATTTCTTTTTGAGGTTTTGGAATATTCGCGATTCAAAGTACCTATAGGTGGCGCTTTGGAAGCGAACCACAAACTTTAGCACGTGCTTTGCCGCTCAACACGTGCTTGTGTTGTTATTTCGTTTTACGTTCAGGTAGGTTAGTAGTCAGCGTAAAGATGGAGGAAATGGACATTTTAGGACTTGTGGATATTTTAAATTACACTGAGGTAGAGATGTAAAATTCCCACATTTTTTGGGAGGCGGGAAAAAACCCGGGATTTTTGGGAATAAACCAGGAATTTTAGGGGAATATTGGGAATTTTGACCGCAAACAAACACAACGATATTTCACTATCAGTTTTCATTTTCTAGGACTTTTGAGGAGGGCACTGTATATTTGGACGGCTTTTTTCAACTAAACTCTACTCTAATTTCCACGGCTAGGCTACAGCTCGGCGTTTCATTGGTTCAATCACTAAGCACCGAGACTGCTACGTCATCACGAGACCTACAGCGCATGCGCCACTAGCCGTTTTGGCCGTCCAAATATACACTTCGTTTGAGGAGCAGGGTTGGGTTTCTTCCGGAAGAAACTAGTTTCTTCCTGGACAGTGGAAGAAACTGGAAAAAACCGGAAGAAACTGGAAGGAACTAACAAAAAGCTTTACAGAAGCACCCAATTTTTAAATCTGTTAAATGAATAAATCAAACCATAATTTAAAAAACTCTTAAATGTAATTTAATTATAATTAGTTAAATTTATTTATAGTAATTAAATTTAAAAAATTTTATATTTGACTTTTAATTCCGGTTAGTTAAATTAAATTTTAAATCTGTTGTGTTAACTGAATAAATTAAACCACAGTTTAAAAAACTCATAAATGTAATTTAATTACAATTAATTAAATTTAATTAGAGTAATTAATTTTCTAAAAATAACATATTTAACATTTAATTCCAGTTAGTTTTTTATTAGTATTTTAAATCTGTTAACTGAATAAATCAGACCATAATTTAAAGAACTCATAAATATAATTTAGTTAAATAATTAGAGTAATTAATTTTTGAAAATTATATATATATTTAAATTTTAATTCCTCTCAGTTAAATTTAAGTTTAAATCTGTTGACTGAATAAATCAAACCATAATTTTAAAAAACTCAAGTCCAGTGATATACCAGAAGAACTCTAGACCAGAGGTTCTCAAACAGTGTGCCGCGGCACCCTGGGGTGCCGCGAGGGGATGCCAGGGGTGCCGCGACTATAACTAAGAAAAGTTGCAAAAAATTACGATATTTTAAATATGGAACAAATCTTAACTCTTTATGGGGGGTGAAAACAGTGAATATTATCCAACTTTTTCACTCTTTTTCTCTATATTCTTTTCGCCAAATATCTTTTTTATACCTTACACAAAATAAACGATTAAAAACACTGCTTTTCACAGAAAAAGGGACAAATACATACCTCTTTTCTTTTTCATTTGGTGAAACTGCAGTTGTGCAGAAGTAACAAAAAAATCTGTTGGAAATGAAAAATAGTACGGAAAGGCGTAATAGGGGGCCGAGATTGCCCTGTCCCACCGAAACTAGGACTTGGTCTACCAAAACAAGTAAAAATCATGATTTTTAGCATCAATTTCTGGGGAGACCCCTAACCCTCTTTCGTGATCAAAACTTTATTGTTCAAAATATTTTCTAAGTTCATCAAAATCCTATCCAAAAATATATACCCGAAATTCGGAGTATGTGTACACCAAAACCAAGGTAAGCCCTGTTTTTAGGATTAAATTTCCAAAAAATTTTTAGGGGATGACCTCCACATCCCCTTTTTTACTTGGAAATTTATTATTCAAAACTTTTTTATTATATTAAGTTCATCAAAATGCAAATCTTGCCAAAAATGTTAATCTAAAATTTGGAATAGGTGTGCTAAAACTACTTAAAAACTTGTCTTTTACGGTCAACTTTCCAAAAATTTTCTGGGGGAGGACCCCCAGACCCCCCTTTGATACTTCGAGCTTCATTACAACCTTTCTTATATAAAATTCCTTTATAACACAAATTCTACCTAAACAAAAACAGAATGAAACTACATTGGATCTATTTCATATACATGGAAGTGTTAAGGGCTAATTTTGGGCCCTCCTGAAATAAATTTCATAATACACTTCTTTCCTGCAGACTTCTTATGTGGACACCTTTTTTCCCCAAACATTTTAACCTTTTTTTTGGGGGGGGGGTGCCTCAAATTTTTTTAGCTTGCTAGGGGTGCCGCGGCTGAGAAAGTTTGAGAACCCCTGCTCTAGACTGTTGTAGAAATGCTTTTCAACTCCCCGTCAAGTTCTGCTGGACTGAAAAGAATATTTTCATCCTTTGCTTTTATTCATTCTAAGTTAAGAAACAGATTGCAACCTGGTACTGCAAAAACTACTCTTTTGTTACACTATGTTGCACAAAAATAAGGTAGGGGATGACCTTTTTTGATGCTGTATCAGTTCCCTTCATAAATGGATCACATTTAAAATATTTTTTTAATTTCAATCTGAGATTAAGTTTATTTTTTCAGTCTAAGTGATCCATACAAGTAGTATTTAATTATTTTAGTGAAGAATTTCAAAGGGTTTATATTCAGGTTTAAAGTTAAAATGAAATGGATAACTTTTTAAATAGATTTTGTTTGTCAAATTTTAAAAAGCTTTAGTCATTTCAGCTGTGTGTTATGTAGTAAAAAATGTGTGTATAACCTGAAACATATTTGACTGGAAATAACACCAGACAAATATTTGTCAGAATTATTCAAGTTTAATACTTTGTTTTAAATTTTGTGTCGGGTTTATATTGTTTTATTACTATATGGAAGATTGTGTATTCTAGAAAAATTCAGATTATTAAAACATGTCTTTTCTGTTTAACTTTTATACTTTCTTGTAGAGTCTAAGATTTTTGTCTCGATTTGCCTTCGCCATTGTATCGGTAACGCGGGGAAAACGATGGAAATGTAGATTTGGATATTTGGATTCTTTTCAGCAGATCCATTGCACTGTGGAACGCAACAATATGCATTCGAGGCACTTAATAACCTTTTTGTACCGTTCATTTCAAATTATTACGCCAGAAATAATGAAAAAATTAGTACTCATACAAGCCTCACAATGTTAACTCTACGCAGTAGCAAATTTTCTTACCCGTACCCGTTGATTTCAGGAGCTACCACCAGAGGGCGAGCTTCGGGCTGGAATCGCGAATTTAAAAAAGGAGGTTTTCTTAAATGGTAATAGGAATTTGAAGTTTTGAAGGAAGTTGTTATTATGAATAAGAAAAGTAACATTCTATAATAGAAGTTTCTTTAGAGATAAATTTTTTTTATAATTTACATATTTCATGTTATTTTTTGTAGATTTATGAGAGGTAACAAATTTCGCATATAATTTCCATCCAAAAAATTTATTCCTTATTGTAAAATAGATTGTATCGTTGAGTAATGTAAGATTTTGTATGGTAATTTTTTTTTGCATAAATCATTATAGTCTAAAAGTTATTTCATATTTAAATGCTCAGCGATCTTAGTTTATATGATATATTTTTTCACATCACTTTGTATATTGATTTGATACAGTGGTGAAGATTCTTTTTCATCATTTCAAATAAATTGACAGTCGGTGATATAAAATTTTCATTCATTCAAACAAAAAGTATGTAAAAAAATTAAAACTTTCAGAGCTGAGTACACATTTAATTTTATTGTTTTATTCCATTTAGGCACCAAAATAGCTTTACGCAATTTTGATAGCTTTTAAGCATGTGGTGTTAAAAGAAGTTTTGAAGAATAAAGCCTGTTCAAGCAGGCCGTTTTTTGAGCCGCTGCGCCGACAGCTAAAACAGTTTTTCAAGACCAACAAATTTTAGAAAACTATTCTCCCCTCTCGAGCCTAGGAAAATCATTCCTACATGATCCCCATCATAAAAAATTAAGTACTTTTCCATCTGAGACTTAAAATGCCTGGGCATGGACCAAAATTTCTTCCCAGCCTACTATAGAAGAACGCGTGAAAGGGAAAATAAACAAAATGATGCTCAGAACAAATGAAATAGAACAGGAAGCCACTTTTTTTATTCTCAGTTCCAACTGCATACATTAATTCCTTGAAAATGTTTCGTCTTCATAGAATTTAACTTAAAGAGGCATATAATTTATTAAAACGTTTAAATAATGGGGATTTATCAAATCTCAAAATATTTTTCAGCTCTTTGAGCTGGAAGGTAAATTTTTACAAATGTTATTACATCTTTACCTGAATTTTAAAATACTATAAACTGTAAAATTTAATATATATTTAAAAGGTTGTTACATTTTAAAATAAGTATTATACATAAAATATTTATTATAGATAAATCGTGCTATAAATTTTCACAAGTTTTTATTACTCGGAAACTATACTTAAAAAAAAAGATTTTAAAAATTGACGCTTGAAAGACAATTAACATCCAGCTAAAATGTATTACTTGAAAGTTCAAGACAATTAAAGACATATTAGATTAGGAAGGCAATTAGATTAATTACAGCAAAATATAACACACAAACTGAATGTTACAAATTTTCTTATTTAAATAATTACAGCTTCAGATGAAAATTGAACGTATATTACTATTTATTACTTAAGTTAACAAATAACACTTGCATTTAATCGCCTTTATTACCCTTTTCAATCCTTGTTTAATATTTTTTGTTCGCCCTCTTACAAAAAGAATACCGTAAAACCTCTTTCCAAGACCCCACATAACACACACTCGTCGAAAAGACGTCGATAAAACGTCATACTCGTCCAGCGACTCTTCCAGAACTCGTCGATAAGTGGTCGAAATTACATCGATCCCGCGTCGAAATGTCCGGTTGTTTACCGTTTATAAAACGTCGAAAAGACGTCACGATGGAAGAGAAATCGACAGGTTTTGGAGCATATATCTGGGCCTTATACTAGACCATTATTTGGACCTAGGAAACGTTATATCGACTAGTTATGGATTACCCATTGCATTAAAATTGTTATAGAGGTATTAATATATACATTTAATTAAATTTAATAATATAACCATGGCAATTATATTAAATTCAATGTAAATAATTTTGAAATTATAATTACTTTAAATTGAATAAAACCATCATGATATTTTTATTCAATTTAATGTAAATATAACTTTAAAATTATTTACATTGAATTTAATATAATTTTTCCATGGTTATATTATTAAATTTATTTAAATGTATATATTAATACCTAGCTACAATAATTTCAGAGCATTAAAAAACCCAGAAATCCAATAAGATTTAAACTGTACAGCATTATTTATTATATCTTAATTAAAAATAAACTTTTTTTAATCTTAATTACTCCCTTTCATTTTCTTTGTTTTTTTTTACTAACATAAGTTCTGCACAATGACTCCAACAAAAACTATTATTTAAACAATTCAATTAATATTAAGATTCATTTTATTAAATAAAATTTTTCATTTTTAAGTAGTGATCATAAAAAGCTAAAAGTCCTACAACTGCAAAAATGATATCTGAACCATAACTTAGGGATTTCAAGCTGTACAAATATTAAAAAATATTTACAAACCTTTTGAAAACAAACTTCATTTTCTTGATACTTACATTGATAGCAGTGATGAGCTAAAAGAAAATGTAGGATTTCCTCTTACATAAAAAAATTTGTTGAACAGATTAAGAAATTTTTTATTTAAAAACAAAACACACTACTGAAAAATCAAATTACAGTGGTGGAAGAAAAAAAGGACTGGGCAATAAAACACTTTCCCATAATTTTTTTAAAAACATCATGTTAAAAATGTCAAGATCCTTACAATAAAAATTTTAAATCTGTACAAAGGTAATCAGATGATTGTATTTGCAGAATGGAATTACAAATAGATTATTAATACACAAATTATAAGTTTTAACAGAAAACAGGATCATCATAACCAAAATATCTGAACAATCAATCCAATTATTTAGAACTTCATAAAAAAAATAATAATAAACAAAAACAAGACAAATATCTCAGGGACTTAAAGATGGAATGTCAAATACTATATTACCTACAGAATAGTACTAACAGAAATATCACAAGGATAATATTTTTTAATAGAGAAAACATGAAAAAATATTTTAAATTATTTCATTATTATGAACATTAATTAATTTTATTAGCATTAAAAATTACAAACAGCAGTTAACATCAGAGAAAACATGAAGTTCAAAGAAATTTGTGTTTTTGTTATCATATCTAAATATACCTGGAATTAATCACTACTAATACAAACTAATGCAAATTAAATTACTAATACAAATATAAAAATAATATTTCAAAATATAAATATGACAGGAATAAATAAAAATTCAAAGCAAAAAGTAAGATTTGAAGAGAGATTTACACATAAATAGATTTCAAAAAAAGAAAAAAGTAATCAAAAGAGAATCAAGTTAGATTTCACAAAAATAAAGACACAAAAAAGTACTTTTTGATTTTCCTGTCTCAAATATGGATTAAACTAACTTGGAGTCCAATAAAAATTGTAATAAGAAACTTATTCCAGTGTAAACTGATTTCCATGAAATGAGAAGTAGAAAAATTATTTCTTCATAGTGTTTTTAAAATAAAATGTAAAAATATTTTCAAAAATAAATGTTCACTCTTAACTTTGATCAATTTTTACTTCTCATTCAACTCAAAACACTTGAAAAGCAATGATTGAGTAAAAATAATTAATACCAATATAGATAATAATTTGAAGTACATAATATTTAAAACCACACAGCAACAAGGGATAAATGCTTTTGAATTCACACTTCCCAATGCGTCTTGACAAATCCATGAGCTAAAAGAATGTTTAGTTATCAAAATGTAAAAATAAAAAAAATATGATTAAAAACACAAATTTAAAGCAGTCCTTACAAAAAGAGCTTTTGTGATTATCAAAGCAAAGTTAAAATTATTTATAATTATAACATAAGTTTAAAACGGTCCTTACCAATCAAGTCCAAAATTGTGGAAATCTGTAAAAAATGAAATTATTAAACACTTCCCTTACCTTAAAACAAAAAGTTTAGAAAGCACAAATTAATATTGCATTTTATGGGTGTTTAATATACCTTAAAGTAAGTATTGCTTTTCTTAACTAAACTATTTAAAATTCTTCAAATATAAGGAAGATTTAAATTAATTAAAATTTTTTTAATACCAAAACACTGATTTGCACAATAGATTATACAGTATCGGATCCCGTATCCGGCGTCCCGATAACCGGAGTGTTCCGAAAACCGGCGGTTTTTCCAAAATTAAAATTTTTTTTTAAGTTCCAAATCCGTGCTCCGAAAGGATCCAGTGAGTTCCGACCGATGTACTCCGATTTTCGGCGCCGAAAATCGGCACGCGGATGACGTAGTCCCTTTTTTCAATCAAAAAGGGATAAATTTTGGCAACCAAAGTCGCGCGGAAAAAACGCGCTTCGGTACCGAAAAACGCAGCGTACTCGTCACCGTGCCGAAAATCGGCATCGTACCAAAACCGAAACAAACAAGTCCGATCAGGTGAGTTCAGCTTTTAATTTCTTTAGTCTTAAGTTTATTTTTATGGATACTTAAGAACTATTTTAGTACAAAATCTTTAAAGTAATTGATTTTAATCACGTGACGCTTACGTTTTTCCAGCGCCGAGAAAAAGTCCATCTATGCCGGGCCGAAAACCGGCTTCGGCATGCCGGTTGAATACGCCTAGCCATTGGTCCGTAGGACTCACGTGACCTCCAAAAACGCACGCCGAAAAAACGCATTTCGGCGCCGAAAGGGATGCCAGGGGCCGCGCGAGATTGTTTATTTATTTTACTCTCTCGCGCGACCCTGCAGATTGCGCGTCATTGCGCGTATTTTCGTTACGATCGCGTGTTACGAATAGACGCGGTCTTTCTGAGCTTTTTTCGGGAATTGTTCCGAAAACCGGATTTTCCCGTAAACCGGACTGATGCCGGTCCCGAGCGAGCCGGATACGGGGTCCTATACTGTATATAAACTATGTCAATTTTATTATATTTATGAAATTGATACAATATTAAATATTGAGTCTTACAGCAGTGGAGGATTTAGCTTTTAGCACAAAACACTTGAACTCATCAGCAATAGAACAAGATGTATTTCTACAACAGAAAAACTATATTATATCTGATATCAAACAGAAAGTATTAATCCAGAAATAAATCAAGAAAACACAATCACAAGTGATATGTTTACATATTTTTATGTAGAAATTTTTGGCTTAATTTTTAACATTTTTTTTTAAATTAAGCGTCTTGCCAAACAGACACTAATTTTTTTATGTAGTAAGGATGATACACTAATTATGACAACTTTTCTTGTTAGTGACATCACAGACGCATATAGCCATACTGTACTTTGATTTGATAAAGCCTAAAAAAAAAAAGAATAATTTTTTTCTTCTGCCATAAAAGAGAATGACTGACAGCTGGTTATCCTAACCAGAACGCTAAAAAATTAACGTGGGCTTTATCAAAAGACAGTATGGCTATATGCGTCACGGACCGCGTTGATGAAAACTGAGTTAAAAGATTGTCTGTTGGGAAGCAGAGCGTAGTTTCCATAATGCAAAATAAAATAATAAGAGAAAATACAAAATAATAGCTAGGAAAAAACAACTTCATGCAAAAAAACACCTCAAAGAAAGTATAAAAAATAAAACAACCAGTTGATTTGTAGCATTTGCGTGCACTTGAAAATAAAAAATATAATCAAAATCAACAAAAGAGAAAAGAAAGATTGAATAACTTGCTAAATGGCGCCAACTTCAAATATCTTCACAAACTGCTTGGGGGCTCTTATTGGCTGGCGCTCTCGATTTAGATGTACTACTCAATGCTCTCGGAGCTCCTCACATAATTCAAAATGATGCACTTTTTAGGAAAATCATCACCAAAAACCACTACGTATGTGTGGGATTCACAAACTAATTTTATTTCTAAAGAAGAGTGCCTAAACTCACTCAAAATTTGGACATAACGCTAGGAACTACTTTGTTTGCTCTCAGCATATTTCTCCACAGCCAAGAAACGTTGTCATTTAGGATGGATAAGTAGAATTTTTCTCACCCAAATATGAATGCAAAAACTTCAGGGAAAACTTTTTTTCTTCCACAGGCTGAAATTTCTGAGAAGTGTTTGTTGATAAGAACCTAACAAAAAGGCATGTTACAAACAATCAATAAAAAATCATTTTAAAATATAAAAAACTAAAACAGTTTATGTGAGTTTTTACAAACTTAAAATTTTAAATTAAAATTAATTTAAATAATAATTAATTAATAATAATTATTATAAAAATAATAATATAATTTATTAATAATAATAATAATTAATTTAAAAAGATTGTACATTTAATAATTCATAAAAATAGAAAAAAATACTGTACAAAATGAATAACACAAACGTTGTTATTTAAAAGTTGAGAATAGTTCAATGTTTTTACCAAGTCTTTAAAAATTTCTTTAAACACCTTCAATTCTAGATTGCCAGAGATTTTTGTAAAATCCCATAGAAATTTTGAGCTGTCACCCTTGATCTTTATAGAATTATCCTTTTACCCATTTGTTTGAGTAAATTTATAAAACTTAATTTAAATTTTATTTTGTAAATGGTTATTACTTCAACAGGACTGTGTTTTGAACATAAAAGCTCAACCTTTATCAAATCATAAGTGTTTTAAAAATTGATATTTGTAAAAGCAATCACTGTAAAAGCACTTTGAAGTGCAAATAAAAAATGCTGTGTTTATATAATATTTTCAACTAATATATCAAGGGATTGATAAATTGGATACAAGTCTTTTTAAAAGCAAACAATACATTAACAACAATAATAAATAACATTAAATAATGTATAATAACCCATAGCTACCTCATTTGTTTCTGCATCACAAATTTTAAGATTTCTTTCAGTAAAATACATATCAACTTCCTGAAAATGTAAATATTAAAAACATTTTATCAATAAATGAAACAATTTAAAACTATGAATTAATTTATTTCTTTTATTCACTTTTTTAAATATATCAAGTAAATCAAATCAGTAATATAATATTTATATTAATGATAATCTCAATTGCAGATTTATTTCAGATTAACTTTTCAGATTTTTTTCAGAACATCAAAAACATAGGAAATAGTTTACCTGAGGATCTAATTTCATCTCTATTGCTTTGTTGATAACTCTGTCATTGCATTGAGCCTTTTCTTCCTTTAAAAAATTAAATTATTTGACTTCTTTCTAATAAGGTATTGATGGTATATAACTGGTGTATACTTTTTGTAGTATGAGTTTTTATTTTTCCACTTTTACTAGTTTTAAGTTTTAAAACTGTAGGCGGTACTTAAAAAAACCATAGCCTAAGTATAAAATAAATTCAATGTCTAAATAATGATGATAAATCTATCTGAATAAATATTAATTTTTAATTTAATATAAACATTTTAAATTATAAATATGAACTTTTAACCCATTGTTTACAACAAAACAAACAGGTTTAAGTACACAAAATAAAAATGTTTTTATCAAACAACAAAGTTTAAGAACATATTACTATTTTTTTAAAAAGATATATTGTCGCTATTTACTTTGAAAATATGAAAGCACAGTAAATATGTTTTAATGGAACAGAGCAACAAAATTTTCAAATACATATCTTAATATATTTGTGAAAAAATATGAGTGAGTTTTTTAACATATAAAGCTCAAAATACAACTTACAACATCAACTTGAAACTTTCCTATTAGTTCCAAGTTAAATTTCAAACTGTAAATAGAACAAAAATAAAATATGATAATAATGAATCAGAACTTTTTGTCACATTTCTAAATAAATTTTAATAATTTCTGAGTTTTTATGGTCCTAAGATAGTATCTAAATTATAAGCTTATAAAAACTAAAAAGAACTTCTAGCTAACAGATTCATTTTCATGCCATTATAGTTTTCATAAACTACTTACATTTAACTAGTTATGTATGGCTATATTTATGTTACTAAATTTTTTGTACTTTCTGAGATTTTTGTGATCTCTGTTTACAATTTTCTAAAATTAAATTGAATAAAAATATTCAAGCATGAATTGAAAATAATTAACAAATTATCAATGGACCAAATTTAAGTAACCAGAAAAAAATCATGCTCTTCTAAATGATTATCATTGTGCTTTGTAAGTCTGTAATACATAATTATAAGTCAAGTTTTTAAAATTAAGTTTGAAATTCAAAGCTAGTTAATTGCGCCTTTTGAGAAATTTAAAACATACATTTATCACCGAAACTTACTACCAAGAAGTATCAGAGTTACAACAGAACAGCGATAAAAATACCAACCAGAACTTGAATCAGATGATAACTCTTGAACAAAGTCACTCTTTTTCTTTCTCTTCTTTTATGCATGACTTTTGTATATGAAGTTTCTCAAATATTGGCTTTAAAGGAGAATATATACTGCCAACGTAAGATCCCTAAAGTATATAAACTAATACAATACACGCTAATGATTGTATACACGCTAATGATTGTACAAATATAATGCCGAAAAAAAATGAGCATTATAAATTTCATAATTCCCAAATGATATATATTTATGAAGAAAATATAAAAGTTTAATCATAGTAACTTAGAGAATTTTTACCCTTTCATTATATTATCCTTTAATCGTTTCCCTCCTTGTGTTAAATTTTTTTCAGAGAAATTCATTTAGACAAAGTAGTGGAACAATTTAAAATATAAAAACAAAAATATGGAAACATATGAAAATTTACATTAACAACTGAAAGGTAAATAGGAAGTCCTCTATATTTTCTAGCAAGATATGATATTAAACCTCTATTGCACCTGTATAAACTCTGGCCATACAGTTCATCCAATACATCTCCAGGTTCAATTTGATTCTACAAAAAATAAAGTAGCCAATAAATGAATGCAGAATAATAGGAAGTTATAAAAAAAGTTTTTTTAAACATAAAAAACTAATTTTTAACTATTAAAATTTGGGAATAAAATCATCACACCACATACTTACATCCTCAGCAGCAACACTTCCTTCATCCACTTTCACTACAACAAAACTCTTCCTTGAATGTAACTAAAATTATGAAATTATGAATCAAATTAAATGTTTCGAATAACCTTAAATATCCAATTAAAAATGCTTCAAGAAAATTTTAACCATGGAAAATATTGTTTAAACTATTCGAATATATTAATACTTAGTATTTAATAGAGCCAATGAAAATAACTAAAATCTCCACAAATTAAAATATTTTTCCCAGAAAGAAAATTTTCAAAATAATTAAAAAAATAACATAAGTATCAGTACTTGCTTGAGATTGGGATATAGATGACACAAACAAGTAAACTTTGCCTACATTTCAAATTAATTTTGCACATGCAAAATAAAATAACATCTTAATTTTTAAAATTGCTCACTTTCTTTTACTAAATATGGATGTACAAAATGAGGAATACAGCAACTACAGTTCAGCAGTTTTAGATTAACAGAAGTAAAATGTTGGCACCATAATTGAATATAAATAAGAATTCAATAATAATAAATCAAAATATAAATATAACATTAATAAATGAAAATTCAAAACCAAGGACTTCGAGAAAAGGCATTCGGAACAAAAGAAATCAGAACCATGTTAGATTTATATTTCAATTTAGATTGATTTACGGTAAATACAATCCAGCAACCAAACCTTACTGCAAGTAAAGCAATAAAAAGCTTAACAACATAAAATAAATTAAGATTTAAATAATTACTAACTTTATATCACAGCGGCTCCTATCATCCAAAACCAAAACGAATTTGACGAAAAACATGGAGACGAAACAGTGTTTGAAAGTTTCGGATTCAGAATCCACAGAGTTGCCAACGGAAAAATATAAACTTCCTAAAAAACAAAAGACGTTTATTCGACGTGCTTTGGACCAGTTTTGGAAATAGCGAGTTCAGATCCATTCAGCTGTTCCATTTCACGTCAGTAATAGACGTTTATTCGACGTCGAATTAAAGACGAGTTATGGATGATCCAAACATGACGTTGAATAAACGTGCAATAGACGTCATTTATGGACGTGAACGAGTTTTGGAACATCGCCCCGAGTTTTCGACGAGAATTTGACGAAATATGGATGAGTGTGCTGTGTGGGACTTATCGCCAAAACCGCAAAAAGAGCGATAAAGAGCCTAAAGCATCAAATCGTATTTGCGCCAAATACTCCAGATCCTCTTTGAGCGCTAGTCAAAGCGTTATATAGTTAAGCGAAGACAATCCAATGGGACGACCAGTCGCTTTTTTTCTAGTGGCGTCCTCTAGCGGACGGGCGGGGAACTACAGAAATCTCAGAGTTCAAAATTTGCCGCCATTTTTTCCCCATGTCACTCAATCAATTGAATCGACGGTGGGCATTTTCGCCGATCCCAACCGTTTCGTCCAACGAAGACTCAGGCGCATGCGTCGAAGTCTGAGGTTGTTCTAGTTATTACATTTTGCTTGGCGGTTAAATTGGGCTTGTTCTGATTGGCGATAAAATTACTTGGATACATTCTGTGTTTTTTTTTCTACAAGTTTATACATTTTTTGCGGGATTGGGTGATGGGATATTTTAGATCTCAGCTAATTTTTGCAAAGTCATAGTACTTATCTTACTTGTTAAAGTAAAATATCATTTAAAAGTTTTAAATAATAATTTAAAAGTTTTAATCTACCTTTGTTCGTAATTGACAGTTAGGTACATAATAAATTTTTTGATCTGGTCCACTTATCTAACCTTTGGTATGTAATAAAAATATATTCTAATGAGACTGTATTAAATACACAGTAATAAAGTCATTTTTACTTGAAAATATCCTTAAGGATATTTTCAAGTAAAAAATCAAGTAAAAGGATATTTTCTAATATTATTGATTCATTATATTATGTTAAGTAAGCATCTTTACTAATATGATGTAATTATGTTTTAATTATGCTTATGTAATATAATGTTTTAAAAGTATGTTAATCCAAAGTTCAAAGGAATTAGGGGAGAGTGTTGTACCTACGGACGGTTGTACCTTCAGCCACCTCATTTTAAAATTCGGGAAAAAATGTAAATTTGAATTTGTGGTCGATTTTGAATGTAAACAGATGCTATCTATTTGCTAACGTGAAATCAGCTGTTTAAAATATCATTTTAATTTTCTATAATAAAAATACTGTTTTTAGGTGCTCAAAGTTTTTTTTAGTGCATCACTACATTAATTATTTTCTTCCTCTATGATTATGATATGATAAAATGGGATATATGGGGGAATCCCCGAGATTTTGACTTTTTAGTTTTGATATTAGAAATCGTCAGATCTCAATTCTTTTATCTTTTATAGAACTTTGAATGCCAAAACACCTGATGCTGTACCTTCGGACACCATGAGTGTTGTACCTACGGACACGTTCTTGTGGGTGTCTGTAGCTAATCGGCGTTTTAGAATCAGGTTTCATTTAACTGAATACATTTTAATAAATGTTAAATTAATTCTAAACGGTAATCTATTTGTCAGCGATTATTTTCAAGTGAATTTTAGATGAAAAATCAAATATTTTGTGATATAAACTACTTTTTTAAAATTTATGATTCTACTTGGAATTTAATGTAAAATATGGTGTAAAACCCTAAGCACCCTATCGCATTTAAGTATGATGATTAAAAAAACTTAAAATTTCCACTGAAGAAGATTTACCACCAAATTATTATTGTTATTACCACCAAATGCTTGCACAACTAAGTGTCGATCGAATTGTTTTTTTTGGATCAGTGAAGTTGTCAGATCAATCAGCATGATTGATGAAACTATTACCTTAAATTCTGATCTGAAAATACCATGTGATTTTTGTGTTTTTGGTAAAAAATCAAGACTTTTATCATTCAACTTCGTTTTAATGATCATTTACGATCTAAAACTATACATTACTTTAAAAAATCTATTTTCAATTTTAAAAAGTCTTGAAATAGGTTATTAAAAGGTAATTCATCAATAAAAATGTTCATTCTTAGTTTTTTTCAACTAAAACTTCCCTTTTTAAGGGTGTCCACAGGTATAACTGGGTCTGTCCATAGGTACAACAGGTTGTTGTACCTTTGGACACAAATTTTTCCAAGTTATTATAAATGATTAAAAATCCAATTTTCAAGATTTTGATTAATAAAAAATATATCTCTACTCACAAAGGTTAGGACTATAAGTTGGGCACTTTAAATGGTCAAAATGTGATTTTACCTGTCTTAGAAAAATCCAAACGTGATTTTTGTCCATAGGTACAACACTCTCCCCTATAACTGAAGGGTTTTTTTGTGAACAGAAATTTAACTTTTACAGAAATGAATTCTGTGAATAAATGAATTCTCTGAAATCAGACTTACTCCACACAAATGTGTGTAGGTTTTATTATGAAACGAAATCAGATTATAATATAGACCAAAAATTTATAAGGGTTAAGTAAATATATACTGGTGTTTCAAAAGTCAGTTTCACTGCTTTTATTTGGAACCAATGCTTCCTAGGCTCATGGAAATATGGTCTACCCCTATGTAAGTGACCCAAAAAAATCCACTGAGAAGACTTACACTTTCATCAGTGGCTCTAAAGGCAAAATAAAAAAGTTTAAAAAATTAACTAAAAATGAAGGAGATGGACCCAAAACCATAATGAGAGTATTTTTGTCATTGGAATTAAAAACGCACTGAAAAAATTCATGAAAATGTCGTGATTATTCGTGGAGATAAATATGTGGCATGTAAAAAGAGCACTTTTCAGTTTTTTTAAATGTTTGATTAAATTGTGTCTTTATTTAACTAAAAAACCCAAAACTACATAATGACACTGGAAACTTGTGAAGTTGCTAACTTTTTCATTTTTGAGGCCTGAAAAAGTGCTATTTTCACATGCTAATATATCCAAGTATATTTTGGGTAACATTTGAAACCCCCCTTGTCACTGTCAGCAAAGATAAGCAAACCACAAACCTCCCTCATTATTACAAAAGAAAACTGCCCGATCCCCTATTTTGTGTGAACAAATTTTAAAGTAAAATTTATTTTGGTTGAATTTTGAATTTATGCAATAAACTAGAGATTTTCAAAAATGCAGTGTTAGTAAGATCTTATGTAAGCGTCACTGACTTCCCATGTTGTCTGGAAAAATAAGCAAAGAGCAAACACGTCCCCCCCTTAGGTGCTTACATAATATTTGAACGGCCCCTGTAGAAATAATTTTCTATTAAAAAAATCCACATATTTTGTAAATCCAAATAAAAATAAACTGAATGTTGCAAACCAAGGATAAGAAATACCGCCAAATTTGAGCAACATGTAAGAGAAATATTGATGATTAAAAGAAAGGTTTAAAAAACTTTTGCTTAAACTTTGCCAAACTGTGAAAAAAATGCATACGTTAGGTATAATTCATGAAAGTAAAAATTGTAAAACAGAACATTCTGAACTCTTAAATATTCCTAAACATATTCTCAAAACTCTCCAAAAACGCGAATTTTGCCAAAATTTGGCAACCCCATTCAAGACCACGGAGTATTGTGGAAATATCAAAGTCCAAACGCATGCGCCTGAGTCTTCATTGGACGAAACGGTTGGGATCGGCGAAAATGCCGACGGTGGCGAGTATTGTTTTGATTGATCATTAATCAACATTAACAATTATAGACTAGCTCAGGCCATATCAAGATTGGAATTACGAAGGTAAATATTTAATATTTTTTAGATCCCAGTGAAAGTTATCTTAGTCGACAAATTATATATTTATTAGCTATTGTTTACTTTGTTTAAATGGAGCTTTTTATTGTTTTTTCAGTTGTAAGAAAAAAAAGAAGATATTTTTTTTATTATTTTGTATAAGATATTTTTTTGCTATAGTTATAAATTACGTATTATACTTGTTATTGTTAATTGAAACAGGGAGAAAAATATTTGTTATTTTTATTGCTTTTCTCGTTCTTACTTAGCTAAATTACTCATTTTTCTAGAATAAGGAAATCCCATATTTTAAGAATTCTTATTCGCTTGTGTTCTATTAAACTAGAAGTACTGTATTATTTTCTTTCGCATGAAAGTTTTATCTCAGGAGATTAAATTTATAAATTTACACCAAGATAAAATAAATATCATTGAATGCAAATAAGTTAACATTTCAAATTTCAATGCTTTACTTAATACTATATCAATAATTAATAGTATACTGTTAAATTTTTACCTGTAATTACTATTTTGATATTGTGATCGCTTGCTATTAATTTTTTTTATTTCATATAAAATGCTGTTCTTTGTAAATCCATGAAACAAATATTGAAAAGGGCAGATTGTGAAGAATTTCAAAATGATGTAATTTAATAAATGTCATGTATTTCAAAAATTAGTGTTGAGTAATGTAGTCAAATAAACATTTTTTTCTAGTGATAAATTCTCTTCATTTCTGAGTTATCTTTTGATGACAATAACATTACCATTCTGATAGTGAAAAACAGATTACTGTATTTAGTAATTTAAAAAAATATTTCTCCTAAGAATTGTGACCATCAAATAGTGACAATCCAACTATATTTAAGTCATTGAATAAACATTGAATAATTGATAAATTTTTGTAGTGCTAACTTTTTTACAGTTCAGAACCTTCTTGTAATTTGAGGGTTCTTTTCAAGATTTAGTTCATATTATAAAATATAATTTTAAAGTTTTACAAGCTACTCCAAGTGTCTGTTCAAGGAAAATTTACTACCTTTTATTGGTACCATCACAAAATAAATTTCTAAGGAAAGTTCTCTGATATAAGCTGTTTTATCCTATATTTAAAATTAATAAGTAATTCTAAACAAAATTCTGATTATTTTTTGATGTTTTGAAGATTATGTATATGTTTATGTTAATTTATACACGATAAATTTAATTTTTATAATTAAAATTCTGATGATTTTTTGATGTTTTGAAGATTATGTATATGTTCATGTTCATTTATTCACTAGAATTTTATTTTTTTTCAAGTTGATTTAAATTTTCCCAAAATAGGTTGTTTTAAAAAAATCCTAGACAGACTCACTCTTTTCTTATTTCAAAACTGGAGTGTTAAAAATGTGTTTGTAAAATCTGCCCCATTATCCTACATATTGTAAATAACTTTCCAGTTTTCTTTAAAGGGACATTTTTAAATTTTTTTGCAAGGATTTAGGTATTGATTATAGAATAAAGTATGTTTTTACTAGAAGTTAGAGATGGCATATTTTGATATTGTCGACTGACCAAACATTTGCATATGCAACACCGTCAATCTTGCTTTAAGCTAGCTAAATTCGAGAAAAAAATACCTGTATCTAATTAATAATTGAAGAAAATATTCACTTAAAAGATAAGCTTTTGGTACGAAAGGAAGACTAAATTAGGGTATAATTTTATTAAAATTTTAATCAATGAATTATGTGAAAATTGTTGAATCTTAAAGAATTTCAATAATTGAATCAACTTGGTATTATTTTACTATAAAATCTCATTTTGGAGGAAACAATTGTGTTCTTGGGAAATTTTTGGGCCTGAAATATTTCCTGCACCCCTGAAATACCCTATTAAGAATATTTGGATACATAAAAATGTACAATAAGAATCCTAATTTTTTAATTTTAAATATCATTAACGGTTTTATGTATTCTGTGAAAACAAAATAAAGTTGCTAAACAAAACCATAATATACTATTGCAGTTTTAGTTTTTTTTAATAATTAAAAAAAATTAATGTTTTATGTCTTAATATTTTATTCTTTTAATGATTTAATGTGATGAAATTAAAATAAAATGATTTCAAATTAAAATGTTTTTTTCTTACACAAATAACACCAGATTTTATAAATGTTTCAATGTTTATTATATTTTATAATCAGCAATGATACTTTAAAAATAAAAAATTATCAAATTTATGGGAAGCCCTTTTTATTTTATTTTTCTTCAACAAGACTAAACAAAATAAATTTTAAGGAATGGTAAACAATGCTAAGGAAGGTATTAACACGCATGCGCGGGCGGCCGCCCTCCGTCATCGGCTCACTCCCCGCCCGATCGCTGCAAAAAATTGGCGCTGCGATCGCTCAGAAAGTTGCGACCGCTGTTACCATGGGAGCGTCGTTGCTTAAGTGTTGATAGCTTTGGCGCTAGTGCTGCCTCTGGTGGGATTCCTACACGTGCGGGTTTGGAAATACGCGGACCGGATCAATGCATGAAAATGAAAATCTTCTGCTTGCTAGATAGTATATGAAAAAAGCCCAGCGTTATGTGTTAATGCAAATTATTTTAATACCTTTTATGATGTCTTTGGAACAGTGTTGGAAAAATTGAGACTGTAGAAGGGAAAAATCCGAAAAAATGTTTTAAGAAAGTTTTGGTGCGTGTAGAGCTGCAACCTTTTTTCAATTAAATTAATAAATTTGTTCATTCGACTCGGTCATTTTAAGTACATATCAGAAAAATATGTTAGGAAAGTTAGGTAGGGTAATAGGATATAATACATTTATTTTTTACATTATAATCTTTACTATGCAAAGAAGTTAATAGGTATTGGGTGTCTTCGGAAAGTTGGGGAGTGGTTTTTCTATAAACTATGGGTAATATTGAACAATTTGAAAAACTTTTTTATTATTATTAATTTTCAATTTTGCAATTAAAGTATTGTGTGTAAGTTGTCAAATAAATGTTGTTATATCAGGTTCCTCAGTATGAGGGAAATTAATCTTCTCTTAAATAAAATATAACGAATTAACCCCTTAACTGCCACGGAAATCAGCAGCAAGTGGCTCCCCAGTGCCAGCGTTTTTCTCCCGCGCGCGCGTACTTACACTTTTGCAGAGCGCGCGTTTCTTTTTCAACTCGTTAACTACTCAAAAGACTGTTTATTTCGTTCATATAAAGAAATTGCACCCTCTCAATGTATGGAGTACCAGTTAAAACCAGAATCATGACCTAATAGAGATAAAATAGTAGAAAATAAGAAGTAAATCAAATCGATCCGTTATAAGCATTTTTCTTATTTCCTTGCAGACAAACAAATTTTAAAAAATAAAAATCCATTTTCTATGCAAAGGGAACTAAAACGGAAGTGTTCGACACAAAATATAGCATAAAAAAGATTAAAAAACTCAAAAAGAAACACAGGCCATAACTTAACGGCTTTTATTTTTATCGCTAAAGAAAAAACACAGTTCAAATTCATCCCCCCTACTTCAGAGAAATAAGAAATTCTTTTGGAAACACTGTCAAGGTTATTCCTGGTATTATTTTTGGTAAAAACACAATGCAACACATCGTACTTTTACAAAGCGTAAATATACGCCATTGGCACTTAACACTCGGGATTTACAAACCGTACATTTACGTCGACGGCAGTTAAGGGGTTAAACGTAATAAACCTTATTTTATTAGAAATTGAGATGCGAACAAAAATCTTAAATTTTTCCTTAATGGAAAATGGCGCTTCAGAGAAATCCTATTACAGAAAAATTTAACACAATGTAACTAGATTTTTCATCAAAATTTTTTCAGAGGTTCAATCCGATACCTAAAAAAATTAATATGCGACACCTTTTTTTCTCCTGTAACACACATATTTTGAAATTGCTGCAAATAATTTTTGACAGTTAGCACCAACAATTTCTTGCTTGGTGGAACTCTAAATGAAAAAAAAACAAGATTTAGGTAAACATGATCGAAACCAGCAGTAGATCGAATATTGGAGATTAAAGTAATTTTTTTGTATGTTAATTACAAAAAGTTATTTCCTTATCGCGCCAAAAAATAAAGTTTCTTCATTTCCCACGAAACAAGTGTATAATCTTATTCTACGGAAAACGAAAAGCCCGAATTCGCGCGATGATCTGCTTTTCACAAGAAAAGCGCAAAAGGAGAAATCTAGCAACCCGGGAGCGGCGCGCTCTCCCCGGGTCATGAAAGGTCAAGCGACAAAACTTCGTGGTTGATCTGTAACATTTTAGGTCTGAGGGGGTTGCCAAAATATTTTCCCTGAAAAGGGGGTCGCGGAGTCAAAAAGGTTGAGAACCCCTGTAATAGACTATTGCAGTCAATTTTTTGAAAAATCTTAAAGAATTCAGATTGGCTTAAAACCTCCAAAAAACATTTTAATTTAAGCCATGAAGTTTGTCATTTTCAATTAAAAATAGCTTCTTTTCTGTCTGAGTTGAAACATTGTGATGTCACACGTGCCTTGTTGTTTACTATCATTCTGCTTTGAAAGACTGAGCTCTAGGTTTTGTTACAGTCTAGTGTTTCCATGAAAAAGGAAAAAGGTATTAGGTCATCCCGAAAGTTTTGTCGCTCTTGGGAGAATCTGTATATAAGATATTTTTGACACTCTTCCATTATGTGATACCAATATAAACTGTAACCTTATCTACCGTCAGCTTGGCATCTTGGCTTGATTTTGGCGACTGATCGACAGGTGGGCTTTCCTTAAATCTATGATAACATGTTACTTCATTTCTTTTCTGCTTAAAATTTAGCATTTTTCCTAAAGTTAAGATTTTTAAATTTAAATTAACTGGCTACTTCCCTAAAACAATTAAAGTTTTAAGTATTTTAACAAGTATGAAAAATTTAACTTAGATTTAAATTTGTTCTGAGGCATCCGGAGAGTTTGATCACAATCATCCATATTAAATTGCTGGATTGCTACTCCTAACCCTCTATTATTAAAGATCCGGATGATCATTTACAGCAGCGGTTCCCAAAGTGGTCCATATGGACCCCCAGGGGTCCACAGCGACTTCCAGGGGGTCCACGGGCATGAAAATGAAAATTGGGGGTCCACAGAGACTTCTAGGGGGTCCACTGGAAAATTTCATCAAAATGAAAAATTTTGACCAGTTTCAAAACTTTTGTCTTTGTTACAATCAAATATTAGTAATATGAAAAGTTGGTTATCACGGAGTCCTTATAGCTAAACAGTGGCGAATCCAGAAGGGGGGCCGTGGGGCTACAGCCTGCAGCTCCCCCCAGGAAGAAGACATTCAAGTTTTGGTAATAGCAATAAAGTCAAAAAAGAAATTTCACACAAATTGCGGACATTCGGTGATGTTACCCAAAAGGTCTCAAATTGAGTCGGAACAGTACTTTTAAGGGTAAAAATTACAAAAATTTTCTGGGGGAAGACCCCCAAACCCCCTGGAAGTTTTGGAATATAATAAGTACGGTTTTTCCTTGAAACTTTAGGGATTTACAAAGAGGGATCCTCTTGGATGTAACCTTAAGTGTCTCAACATGAGTTAAAGTGCCACTTTTAAGGGCAAAATTAAAAAATTTTTCTGGAATAGTAACCCCTAAACCACATAGAAATTTTCCAATTCATAATACCATAAACTTTTTCCTTGAAAATTCTGCCGCTTACAATGAGTGGTGCTCTTTGGGTGGAATAAGGCTTCAAAATGAGCTAAAACACTATTTTGAGGGGCAAATTTTCAAAATTTTTCTGGGGGAGGACCCACAGACCCCCCTTATACTTGGAGTTGTTGAGTAACCCCCCTAAACAAAAATCTGGCTACGGCACCTGGCAACCCCCTCTCCCTTTCAGTTACTTATAATAACCCTGAACAGCCCATAATAGCAATTAAGTTATTTGTGAAACTCAGCCCCCCAGACAAAAATCCTGGATTCGCCCCTGTAGCTAAAAGTTTTTGTGTCGTGAAATGGTAGTGATATTAATATAATTTTAGATTTGTTTTTATTTCAAACTTTTTAAATGTTTGATTATTATAATTTCCTTAAAAATATCAAGTAACCATATGAATGGCAAATTTTTTTTAAATATGTAAAAAGGAAAGCAAATGATTATTATTACAAAATTTATGCGTGGTTTAGAAATATAAATATCATAAACATAAGATTTTAGCTACTTTTTGAACGGTCCCTAAGACAAGAGGTCCACGGGGTACGAAAAATGTTGTCAGGGGGTCCACGGGCCTAAAAAGTTTGGGAACCCCTGATTTACAGGAATCTAGATCGCTGTAAATTCTACCACCGCTCTACAAAAGTAGTATAAAATGAGTTTCAATTTGTTGCAATCTTAATATGACTTAAAATTAAAGTTAAATTACTTTGAATTTTAATTTTTAATGTTTTCAATTAATGGCAACTTGAAGTAAACAAAATGTTATTAATCGTAGATACTAGGAAAGCTGGAAAAGTGAGCCAACAAAAAAAGAGCCAAAATTCGCCAAATTGGCTTGAGATAGAAGTAGAAGTACTCTACTGGTTTACCGTAATGGAAAAGTACCAAAAAATACATTGTATACAGATGCTCCCAAGAGCGACAAAACTTTCGGGATGACCTAATATTTCCCACATTTCCAAGAGGCACGCTTGACGTCACCTTGTTAGTGGAGCTTTCTGTAATAAAATACCTCATAATTAACTGAAAAAAATTTCGTGGGAAAATACAAACGTATTTTTGGATCAGGAGAAAAATTTTAATAAATTAAATTGAATATTTAAGAATTTTAAGAGATGCTGCAGTTGTCATTGGCGGGTCCAGGGAGGGCCCCCGTACCCCCCCGAAAAACCCTCACAAATAGCTCAAAAACCACTTTTTTATGCTAAAATTTAAAAAATTTGTTGCAACAAATTTACGTTGCCAACTTGTTACCGCCGGAGCAGCACCCTTTATAATTTTACCTTCGAGCCGCCACTGACAGTTTGTCAAAACGCAAAAAATCTATATCCGAAATTCGGAAGAGGCGTACCAAAACTAGTTGAAAAAGTAGGGTTTTTGACTTAAATTTCCAAAAATTTTCTGGGGGGACCTCCAGACACCCCTTTTAGTGGTTTGAGTAGGATAATTCACTACCTTTTACGTATTACCATTAACAAGAAGATTCAATTGAATTATGAAAATGCTTTAGCCAGGGTCGGACTGGGAAGAAATTTCGGCCCGGGCATTGTAAGTCTGAATCGGCCCACCGCATAATTTTCATGAAAAATATAACTTCATAGAATTAAAAATTTCGGGGGGGGGATCATGGTACCTCCCCAAGAAATTCTTTTGAAAATTGACCGTTTAAGAATAGTCTAAAATCCACCTTGAAAGTCTAATTGGATACGTAATAAACTCAATATAGACTTCTAATTCTTTGTTGGTAAATTCAGTGGGTAGATAGAATTTCCATCTTGACGAACTTAATATTAAAAAGAAATTGTGACCAATGTAATTAAAAATAGAAAGGGGGGTCTGGGGGTCCTCCCCCAGAAAAATGTTGGAAATTTTACTCTTAAAAGTACTGTTTTAACTCATTTGGAATTTTTGAAGATGAAATCAGGAAAATTCGTTAATAAAAGTATTTTAAATAATATAATATGTTTTTGAATTTAGTAATTTATGCCATCATTAATGAATTTAATTGCTGATAAATTAATGGTTTGGTGGCCGCACAAAAATAATTCGTGGGTCGCAAGTTGGAAATTCCTGCGGAGTGCGGATTCATTTTACAGGATCTTTTTCATTCATACCACTGTAAAATATTTTGGTTGTAGGCGGCCCACAAACGGCCCTCGATGAGTAGCGGCCCACCGGGCATTTGCCCAAATGCCCGCAGGGTCAGTCCGAGCCTGGCTTTAGCCCCCCAAAACCAAATCCTGGATCCGCCACCAGTGGAGCCTGCAAAGGCAAACCTGATAATCTCCCTTTAAGATATGATTCCATTGCAGAAATCCATCAGTTCCATCATGAGTTCTCGAGTTGTACGCATAGGTCGTAGGTCGTACGCCATTTGGGCGCAACCATCAGGCCATCAGGGGCGTCATTTCAGTTTTTAGTTGGGGGCAATGATTTTTTTATCACGCTGTAAACTAGTCTGAGTAGTCCTGTCTAGTAGTAACGGTCTGAATCACGCTGTAACTAGACTTTTTTTTGGGGGGAGGTGTCAAATTTTGACAACGTGGACTCCAAGGAAAAATGGGAGGTTCACCCCCAGGAAAATTTTGAAAATTTGTCTTTTAAAGTAGTGTTTTAGCCCATTTTGAGACCCTTTGGGCTGCATCCAAAGAGAACAGTTTCTTGTAAACCACAGAATTTTCTAGGGAAAAGAATTGTAAATAAACGTCAAAGTTTCAAGAGGGCCTCCCACTGAATTTTTTTTAAAATTCCCCTTTAAACTAGTGTTTCGTCTCTTTTTCAAACTCTTTGGGGAGCTCCTAGGGAAAAGCTTCTAGTGTAAAATTTTAGAGGGGGACTGGGGGTCCTCCCCCAAATTTTTTTTGAGAAATTACCACTTATTTAAACTCGTTTTTTATTTCTTTTTCAAACTTTTTGGGGGAGCACTAAAAAGGGAAAGTTGTTAGCGGCAGAATTTTCAAAGGGAAAAACACTGTTTAACAGAAGTCAAAATTATAAAGGGGGCTGGGGGGGGTATGCCCTAGAAAAGTTTTTGAAATTTCCCTTTTAAACTAGTGCTTTATATATCTATTTCAAACTCTTTGGGGAGCTCGTAAAGGGAAAAAAGCTTCTTGTAAATGGCAGAATTCTAAGGAGGAAAAATCTGTATAACCACTACCGTCATAAAAATTTTAGAGGGGGGCTGGGGATCCTCCCCCAGAAATTTTTTTGAAATTTAACCCTCAAACGTAGTGTTTCAATTCCTTGACTTTTTGAGTTGCACACAAAGCTCCTGGTGGAAGTTACAAAATTTTCAAGGGACTTGCAGCTATTTTTCACATAAAGTTATGTGAAAAATAGCTGAAAAATGCTGAAAATGAATGAAATGAAATAAAAATAGCAACCGCCCTCCACAAGGTAAAGTGGAAACCTTGGGGAGGGCGGTTGCCCACCCGGCCCCCCTAAATGACGCCCCTGGGCGCAACCCCCGATTGCCCCGATATTTATCCCATTTAAGGCGCTATCTGTCGTTACTTTGAATCGCGGCACTGAGGTTTTAATCTCTATGGTTATAACCACATTAGCATTAATTAATGCTATAAAACAAGTTTAAAACAGTAAAAGGGTCAAGAATTTAAACTCCATCACGATCAAGACTATGTTGATTCACCCTACTTTTCTGTAAAATGACGAGCACAACGGATGGGCTTGGAATTTTTAATGTCATATGACATTTATATGAATCATCTTTCTTTTATTGCACAATAAATGGTGGCATCGCATTAATTTAGTATTTATTTTCTGCACGATTCCCATTAGAAACTACCGGAACTCGATAATTGGAGAAAGGTATGGCAACATTGATTCCCCTTTCAATAGCCAATCAGACCCTGGTTTTTCAGTCTATTTATTTTTATACAAGGTTGCCACAAATCCAGCCAAGAGCCAAACGATTGACAAAGACATGCTATGTTTCGAAAACAAGGGGATGAGATGAGTTCGTGTGTTGATCCATCTAAAAAAAAAAGAAGTGAATTTTATTAATTTTCCAGACAGTGGAATATTGGCCGGCTATTAAGTGGTGTTTGCTGTTGGGATGTGTACTTTTCATTTATATTGTAAATCTTTTTTTTTGTGATCAGTAAACTCTTGTATAGCACATTGTGAAATTTGTATTCAATTTATGTTGAATATACTTTCAAGGTATGATGCATGTACTTAACTTGTATATGTTACCGCTAAAGTTGATAATTAGTTATTCTGAAGAATACCTAGGTAAACTTCAGATTAACTGATTTCTGTCGTTAATGTGCGGATTTTTGAGTTTTTCGCATTTTGCCATCTAAAAAAAAAGAAGTGAATTTTATTAATTTTCCAGACAGTGGAATATTGGCCGGCTATTAAGTGGTGTTTGCTGTTGGGATGTGTACTTTTCATTTATATTGTAAATCTTTTTTTTTGTGATCAGTAAACTCTTGTATAGCACATTGTGAAATTTGTATTCAATTTATGTTGAATATACTTTCAAGGTATGATGCATGTACTTAACTTGTATATGTTACCGCTAAAGTTGATAATTAGTTATTCTGAAGAATACCTAGGTAAACTTCAGATTAACTGATTTCTGTCGTTAATGTGCGGATTTTTGAGTTTTTCGCATTTTACCTAGGGAATCTACACTATAACGGCCTCTTGATAGTTAAAGTTCAAAATAGTTTGTTTCGTTCAATACTTTCTGTTAAAATGATGAGGTGCTTACTGTGCCATGCGCTTACCCCTGCGCAGTTGGGTTTCACTACGTAGTTTGTTGTCATATTTGGTGTTTTGATTTAAAATTTAGTGCGTAGCACTGGTAGTTGTCATGTTGAATGTTAAAACAAAATAATACAAGCAAGTAAGTACTGTAAATTTACATGATTAAGTACAGTATATTACTACTAAAACGGGTATTTTGAAACAATTGTGTTGAAGCTCCGACTTCAGAGTGACAGAGATTTCTTTTAACGAAAGCAAATGTCCCAGCTGTTGAAATATCTTTTCAACAAACGTTAATTCAACAATCGCTGGAACCTGGGCAAGGGTTTAACATATGTAATCGATCGCGAATCCTAGCAATAGTTCAGGGCAGGCTGCCAGCCGATTACACCGCGCTTTCATTAAGATTTGCTAGTTTAAGTGCTCATTGAAATACGCTGACAAATCGAGATCGAAAACCACAATTGATACAAATCTCAGTTGGTACTTTAATATTCTATTATTATTGTTTTTATATTCTAGTTTTAAAATTGCTATTTCATTACTATTTTTGTGGGATTTGCGTGTTTTGTGTAATATAAAAAAAGTACCGATCCCCCTTTTTTGATTCGTCATTGTTACTGTTTACCCCCAAAACGAGTTTGGTTATAGTTAGGGCAGGGGGGTTTGGGGGGGCGGCAGCCCCCCCAACCTCCTTAAACTTTTTATAAAATAAAATAAAATTTTGTACTTTAACGGATCACCCTCGTTAATATGTAAAATAACTGATTACAGGTAGTATGCAGATTAACGAGTGTCTAGTCGGTAGGGTGCAGAATACCTAGGTAATTTCAAGATTACCTAGGTAATCTTAGAAATTGAAAAAAAATTCGCTCTTTAACGGATCACCCTCGTTAATCTGCAAATTACCTAGGTTATCTGTAAATTAACTGATTTCCGGACTTTAACTGTAACATATACACGATATGCAAGAGTGGAACAGCTTTAGAATAAGTCCACTTTTGGCGACCTTGGCGCCGGCCGCCGTATTTGAAACCCGGCCGCCATGTTTACATACGATTTCACAGCCTTTCGGCCATGAAATACCGCTAACTTGGCGACCGTTCAAAAAGTGGACTTATTCTAAAGCTGTACCGCAAGGGTATACTGATGTCATAGTCATAAGGGAACGTACCCATACTACGTGACCCATTTTTTTGTCATTTTTAACCCCCCTCCCCCCTTGGTGACCACAAACAGAATGTTTAAAATAACTAATTTTGCTTAATTTGTCTAATTTAAATAATTAACTTGGCTTAATTTGGAAAATTTCAATAACTAATTTGGCTTAATTTTGTCGTATTGACTAGAAGAAATTGACTACGTGATGAAACCCTAAGCCCCCCTGTGACCGAATGTGGTATTTTGATGACCCCCTCCCTCCCCTGAATGGGTCACGTAGTATGGGTACGTTCCCTTAGGGTAGGCGCACACGAACAACTTTTGTCACCATGACAGTAGGCATCATTGTCACGTCGCTGTCACCGAGAAAAAGTGAGTGGGCAAACGAGAACGTGACATTCTCCAAAATTACAGCATTGTGCGCATGGCCATACCGTGTGCGCATGGCCGTAGAATCTATAAGGCAGATAAATCCTTTCGCCTAGGCCCTATCTTGTTAGCCACTGACAGAATGGTCATGAATGTGTCGCGTCGCACCATGTGCGGTCCTTACCTTTCACTCATAGCCAGAACCAGTGGCGTATATAAGGGGGGGGGCCGAAGGGGCCCTGGCCCCCCCCGAAATTCTGACTTGGTGTACCAAAACAAGTTAAAACCCTGTTTTTAGGGTCAAATTTAGAAAAATTTTCTGGGGGAGAACCCCCAAGCCCCCCTTTAGAGTGCTTGGAATTAAATTATTCAAAACGTTTTACAATAAGTTCAAAATCCTACCTGAGAATGTATGTCTGAAATTCGGAAAGTGTATCAAAACCAAGTTGAAATCCTGATTTTAGGTTCTAATCTCCAAAATTTTTCTGGGGAAGACCCCCTTCTGTACTTAAAACTATATTATTAACTTTTTCATTTAATTCATCAAATTTTACCTGAAAATTTATATCCAAAATTCTAACTAGGGGTACCAAAACTAGTTCAAAACCTGGTTTTTAAAGTATATAATTTCCAAACATTTTCTGGGGGAGGACCCCCAGACCCCCTTTTGTAATTGCAACTGAATACATCATAACTTTTTAATGTTAAGTTCTTTAAGTTGCAAATTCTGCCTAAGAATATACTGAAAAAAATCAATATACATGAGAGGGGCTGGGAAACAATTTTGGGCCCCTCCCGAAATAAATTTCTATATACGCCAGTGGCCAGAACAATTGTGACAAAACAGTTACGGTGACAGAAGTTCACCGTGTGTGCCTACTCTAAGTGGTTAAAGAATTTTGATAGGACAATGTGCTTTTATCGTTCAGTTCAATGTGGCCACTGGACTTAATGCATTACTAAAATGTGGCCCATGAACTTGAAGACGCATTTTAAGATGAGTTAAAAATTTTAAATCTGGTGAACGGTAAACTAATCTGGTGAAAAAGTTTAAATCTGGTCACTTTGAAATTAGTTTTATTATGAAAAAGTTAAAAACCACAAAAAATGTGTTTAAGAATGGAAATTTATTTCTGTATTCCAGAATTTCTCATATCATCTGATAATAGTTTCTTGAGGATACATTCTGAAGATCCAAAACTTCTATTCTCGCCTTACTTGAAGACATTCTGATATTTATGTTGCGATTTCATTTCTAGAATTTTATTGGATAGTCGAAAACTGAAATATTTTATCCTTGGGCAGAAGCAGCGGGCGCACCTACACCAATCGACGGGCGCCATGGTGCCCGCGGGCATAGGGTTGGGGACCCCTGCTCTAGAGAAAGACCAACTGTTTTTTGAGCAAAGAGTATAAGTGTGTAAGAAAGACTAAAAAAGAGTAAATGTAGGCTGTTTTTTGCCCTTTAAATGCCTTTTTAATTTTTTTTCTTTGGAAAATAGAAGTGTGTTGTTCCTTTAATAAAATAAGTAAAAAAAAGATTTTTTAAAAAACGCTTTTATTGAAGTGTTCTAAAAGGTCAAAAATAATTTTTTCGGTTTGACAAATAATTTATTGGGAAGTAGAAAATAACTTTTTGGTAAGTAAAAAAAACTGATTTTCTAATCACTAAAAATAAAAGCGTGGAGGCTAGTAATTTTTAATATTTTTTAAATTTAATTTTTTTTACAGGACAGTGACACTAACATCCTTGCCAAACGGGGATTCGAACCCCAGACGTACGGCTTTGCATCAGTCAGATGCTTTAACGACCAGGCCATTACGTCGGCATTTATGTATAATTTTATATAAATAAAAATACCTAACAGAGAATTTAAAGTGAATCCATCCCACTCAAAACTCATGAATGAGAAATTTGTAAATCTAACGTCATAGAACATAGAATAAAGAAGTTAGAATATATAGTGAATTAAGAATGACTAGCGCCCACGCTTTTATTTTTAGTGATTAAAAAATCAGTTTTTTTACTTACCAAAAAGTTTTTTTCTACTTCCCAATAAATTATTTGTCAAACCGAAAAAATTATTTTTGACCTTTTAGAACACTTCAATAAAAGCGTTTTTTAAAAAATCTTTTTTTTACTTATTTTATTTTCTACTTTTTAGTCATGGTACTTTTTAACAAAAACTCACAAGAAAAAATGTATTTATTTCAACCATATTTAATGTTATGTTAGGATGGAATTTTAGTTTCATGTATAACAAAAAATTTTCACATATCTGACAAAGTAGAACAATCCTCTGACGACTCAGCAGGACAATCAACTCCAAAGTTAATTTTAAAATCTATTTAATTTTGCTGGGTACGTTATAATAACAGCTGAGCAAGAAAAATACCTCGCACAAAGAATATATTCCTCGCATCCGCTCAATCACCGATGAAATCCATCGATATCAAAAAGATTCACAATAAAAAGAAAGCATTCAATAAAATAAAAAAAACAATCGTAAGAAACTCAGAATTAGTGTGTGTGTATCAAGGAGCAAACAGTACCATCCAGTCTTTTCAGTAGTCAATAAATTATAAAAGAACATATTTTTTCTTCTCGGCGATTTTCGGCGATTTCTCGCTCTTCTGGCGATTTCTTTCTCGCGGTTATTATCTTAAATCGCTAATTATCTTAATTGTTAATTGGAAGGTAAAAAATCACGTTTTGAAGATTAAATATTGTAGTTATATACTTAGTATATTATCTTACAGGTTTTGGGAGCCATTGGCTTCACGGAATGTCTCAAATATGAATTAAAAGGATAACTAAAAACACTCGTTAATTACCTAAATTACGGAGGTTTTGACTAGTTGATGATTGAATATTGCATTGTCATCGAGTTTCCACCACGGTGCATAGTTTCAGAACTTTATATCGTTTGGAAGTGCCTGAAATATTATGTACAAGCATCCAGAAAGAAAAAAGTGATTATTCGTCTATAATTATCGTAATTACTGGGCAATTCTCATTTTGACTTTTGAATATGATGAAGTAATGCCTTATAAACAATTGTGCACGGTTTAGGGAGAATAGCCCCTTGGGAAAGGTATCAAATTCTGGTTTTTCTGTTAATTAAAAATACTCGTTAATTAACTTAATCCTTTGGTTGTTGACTAGATAATGGTTGGATATTGGAGTGTCATGAGGGTTACACCGATGTGTAAAGTTTCGGGGCCCTGACATATCGGGAAGTGCCCGAAAATCGAGTTTTAAAATTCCACGCGTAAAACGCCGCCAAAAGCAAGTAGAATAAAAGCGTTTAAAAAGCTAAGCGTTGTGCAATATTTAAAATAACTTTGTTATTTTGTAAAATTTTTAACTTTTTTTAACTGTCCCATTCATCCCCACTCAGTGTCCCATCCATCCCCACCACGGGGATGAATGGGACAAAATACATGCGTTCATAAAAACTTTTCTTGGAGTTTAAATAATGGACAATTGATTGAATACACGCATTTATAATGTAACCAAGAGTTCAATTATTGGTTTTAAACTTGTTACAGGATTGAAAAATGTATATTTTTTTCAATTTTAGCAAAAATTTGAAATTTGTCCCATTCATCCCCGCTCTCCCCTAAAGATCATTAAAATTTAAATTTATGGATCATTTGAAAATTATTGAATCTGAAAGAAGTTTAAGAACTGAATAAAAATTTTTTTTAATGAAATTTCATTTTGGGGGAAATTTTGGAGAAAAAAAGTGTTCTGGGGAAATTTTGGATCCTGGAGTATTTTCTGCACCCCTGTATCCAAGGGGTCGCCTTTGGAGACTTTTAAAAATCATCATAACCGTAGAAGAAAGCTGTTCCCCTAATTTTTATTAGTATCTAAAAATTAGTTATTATGCACATTATAGATTAAAAATAATACCTAAACAATCAATTAGTTACCTTATATTTTCTAATATTAAATTGAACTGTCCTGTTAAATATCACCAAGCTGTTTGGATCTTCAAAAAATAGAATTATTTCTGAAAACAACTTGGCAATATCATAGGGACTGTTAACAGAATTGATCTTAGTAATATTGGTTCTTGCGTATTATGTGGCAACCGTGCCACTGAATTTGAAACGTTAAAAATCCTATTGACTGTTCTATAGCTGTATACGGCTGAATTTAACAGCTGCTGAACGGTATTATACATAATTACGGTAATATTTTACTTTATAGTAAAAACGGTTCTTAGGGGCCGTCCATAAATGACGTCATGCTCAGAGGGGGGGAGGGGGTTAATCAATTTGTGACAGTTTGTGACAAGGGGGAGGGAGGGGGTTTGAAAGTTGTGACATCACATCCTGCAGCTGAAAATCAATGAAAAAAACCTTGGTTCCGGGCACTTTCAAATTAGCGTATTAGACATATTGTTGGTTTAAGAGCATGACATGTGACAGGGGGGGGAGGGGGTATGGGAAAGTGTGACAGTTTGTGACAAAGGGGGGGAAGGGGGTCAAAAATGGTCAAGAAAAAGTGTGACATCATTTATGGATGGCCCCTTACTTAATATTCTGTCGACCGTGCTGCTGAATACAATAACATTATCAAAGCCCATTGACTGTTCTATTGCTGTAAAACGGCCACAGAAGGATCAATGGGATAGGGATATAGTACATAAGTACAGTAAAATCTTTCTAATTTTCCATTTCTCACAGAAAGAAAATTATTGAATCAAGACAATGTTAAATATGGTAGCTGGAAGAATCTTTTAAAGATGCATCATTCAATTATGTAGACTAAGCCTCTTTGCTTCACCCTCTTGTCCATCTTGTTTGAAAAATCAACATAAAAAAGGGAGTGTGGTCTTATGGTGAGATAGTTATTTTTATATTTGAATGATTTAGTTTTGTTATATATGTTTGGTTTCACTGGTGATACCGTAATTTCGCATTTATAGTCCGCACCATCGTATAGTCCACAGACACGATTTTATGTAAATTTTTTTTCAAAAATCGTCAGATAGTCCGCAGGCTATCAGTGGTGAAAATGAATCACGCTTTTCCCCCTCCCGGCAGTTGCGCTAAGTGAGTGCTCATATCCTGGCACCGCTTGATGTGCCAGCCTGGATTTTAGGAGCTCTACTTGCTACTAGTACTATGCTCTATGGTTTACTATCGATACAATACGATACATACGAATGTTTTCTTGGAATCTCGCGCTTTATCTGATCATCGGCAGTTCACGACAGCATGTTTTTTAAATTTCAACGATTTTAACAGTGAAAAACCAGCGTATTATCCGCACTGGTGGATAGTCCGCAGCTTCAAAAATTCGCATTTTAAACACAAATAGTCTGCGGACCATACGCGCGAAATTACGGTACTTTTTCAAGGGCAATCAGTATGGTATTTAAAATTAATTTACCCATAGGACAAATGGCACTGAGAAGACTTTCACACCACTACAGGTTGTATTATTTTATCAACTGTCGAATGTTATTATTGACCACCAGTACAAGTGCAGATCCAGGAGGGACAACTAGTCTTACAGAAAAAGCTTACTTAACATAGGTCTGTCCAGGGCAGTTTACCACCTTTTGTGGTAGCTACTAGTGACATGAATTGTGCTGGGGGAGCAAAAGAGGAGCCCAAGCACTGCAGCCAATGGTCTTTTGTACTATCCCTCTATTTGACCCCTATAGCAGAAATGGATTTTAGCAATTGCCTAGCTGATATGGCTGGTTTAGAGACCTTCCAGGTTACCTTCACAAATTCGCCATTTGATAAATGGGTTACTTTCATAAATTCAGTTTTGATTAAAAGGTGGACATAAATTAGAGCCGAGCAGCGTAAGCAAACAGCCGCGAATAGTTGTAAACCGCTTTTGGTGCTTAAAGCGGGCTGCGCAAAGAATTGTTGCTTCCCGTAACATTTCAAGGAAGACGCCATCGCCATGAATGCTTGCGAACTCAGCCGAGTACGCTGAAGGGAGCATTTGAGGCTGTCAGCTTACGCTGCTTGGCTCTAATTTATGTCCACCTAAAAAGGTACCTTTAACAAAATACATTTTAAAAAGAAAGTTCTCAGACAACCTGTATTATGTGCATGTTTTTTATGTAGCTAGGGGAAAATGAAAAATTATTAATATCGATGGCATTTGGAGAAAACCTCGTACAATCTGGTAAAATCGCAGTCGGGATGAATACTGTATTCAAGATTGGCGAGTGTGTGTTTGGGCCAAATATGCCAATAAGGTATTACTTACAATCAAATTTATTTACGAGTGTCAAGTCATTAACGCCAAAACAAGGGTTAAATCAATTCCACTGGGAACACCAGTATCATCCTGTAACCCTAAGAGCAGTGATGCTTTTTGCTTCGATTTCACACCTGCATTTAACTAAAACTTTTCTTTGCATCTAAAAAATTAAAACAGTTTTTTTCACAGTTTTTCTCTCTTGCTTGTGGTTTGGTCAAGCCAGCTGGAACAAAAAATTAGTATCTTTGTGAGAGATAAGACCTGTTTTTTTTTCTTTCAGCTCATTAAAATTCACTTTCCTCTGTTGACTGGGAAAAATGGTCTTTGGCAAGAAAACGAATCTCGCTCACTTATATACTGTATCTATTGGTAGGCAGCTGGATTTTAATTATACGAGGTTTTCTCCTGACGCCATCGATTTGAAAAATTATCAGGGTATTTGTACATAACTCAGAAATTTCTGTTCTATGTTCTAGAAAGGGGACATCCATAAATTACGTGAGGTGTTTTTTCCAAAATCTGGACCCCCCTCCCCCTTTGGTGAGATTAAGTGAGATTTTGCTGGACCCCCTTCCCCCAAGGGAGATTTACCCACAACCTTTAAAATAAATTTCTGTCCTATTCATTTGCATTTTATGCATCACAGCACCTAAAAATTTTCCACTATGAATGATGTGGGGACTACTATTACACTGGTCAACACTCGTTTTGATGGCGGGAATATAACAGCTGTTTTTGTATATATTTGACCTCCTGATTCCGAATATGGCATCCGTTTTTGCTCATCAGCTCTAGTTTTTAAGATATTCGAAAATTAAGTTTTTTTGACTTTTGACCTACCTTTTTTACATTATGGTGCTATAAAAATTACTTAAAAATAATAAACCTAACTACCCAAAGCTTTTCCTATTCCTTAGGGTCCCAATTGATAGTGTATAAAGTTTCAACCTCCTAAGTTAATTTTAAGGGGTACCTATAGGATCCTAAAGTTGAAAAAAAGTCGAAAAATTGGTCTTTTTTTTTCAGAATTTTAAAAAAAATATTTTTGAGTTTTCTAATTTGATAAAACTGGCTAATATATGTTTTTTAGAACTTATTTAGACCGCTAAAAATATTTTTACTTGAAAACTGCACCTCTTTAGAGCGATTTTTTAGTTTAAAGGCGAGAAAAAGGGTCATTTCGCTAAAAACGCTTGGTACCAATAATGGTGGTTGAAACGAATAAATTTCGAATTTTTCAGAAGTAAGTCATCAAAAAAGATGTCCTTTGATGGAAAACTGAAATTTCATATGATACAGATCAGTGAAAAAAAGGCATTTTTTCCAATTTTTTCAAATTTTAGGGCTTGAAAGCTCGAGAGGAGCTTCTACTGTTGTACTGATCTTTATCATGTGAAATTCAGTTTTCCATCAAAGGACATCGTTTTTGATGACTTACTTCTGAAAAATTCGAAATTTATTCGTTTCAACCACCATTATTGGTACCAAGCGTTTATGAGCGAAATGACCCTTATTCAAATCAAATCAAATCAATTTATTATTATATATACACATATAGTACACAAAGAATGAGAAAAACAAATTATGATTCGCCTGAAGGAAACAAAGACCTGTATAGGCAAAAGAAAAATTACAATTTTTACAGAAAAAATAAAAAGTAACATAATATGAAGATAAATAATTAAGTTTAGTAGGAAAAAAACATTATGTATAATAACAGAAGTAGAATAACTACAATATATACACTTCAATTGAATTAAGTAAAGAAAATAAAGGCACAGCAAGGCTTAAAAATTTTATGCTTCTGGATTTAGATGGAAAAAACATCCAAATTATCAATGTTACAAATAAAATTAAATAATGATCGCTTGAAAATATTAGGAGATGGAAAACTCTGAAATTCTACAGGCAAAAAATTATATAATTTAGGAGCAAGATAAAAAAAATGTTTTTTGAAAATTTCTTTATGAAAACGAGGAATATTAAATATTATTGTTGGTCTTCTATTTGAGGCATGAATTTTTAAGTCGCAAATATTTTTATGGTGATGTAAAAAAAGTAACATTCGATAAAATGCAAAATGGTGAATAGGTAAAATTTTTAAATTTATTATTAAGTTACAGGGATGATCAAATTTATAGTTTATTAATTTGAAAATTTTGTTTTGAATTGATATTAAAGGAGACAAATTAGATTTATATTCTCCTCCCCAAACTATAATGCCATAATTTATTAACGATTGAGCCCAAGAATGATACAAAGTAATTAAAAATTACTTATGAACTTTATTTTTAAGAAAATGCAATTTGATTAAAACGAAGCGTAGTTTTTTAGATAATTCAGTGATGTGAGTTTTCCATTTAAGGTTTGAATCAATAAAAAGACCTAAATATTTTATGCTATTTACTAGTTGCAGAAAATGACAGTTGCAATGAACAAGAAGACCATTAAATGATGAAGAGTGAAATTTAATATTAAGGGTAGAACTTGATTGAATTAAATTGAAATGAATTAGTTTAGTCTTATTTAAATTTAAAGAAAGGTCATTAAAAGCAAACCATTTCCCGATCTCAATCATATCAGGTTCAATTTGAGATTTTAGGTCATAACTATTAGAACAGGAATATAACAAAACAGAATCATCAGCATATGTTATTATTTTACCATAAAGATTCAATTTGCAAAAATCATTAATGTAAATTATAAATAACAAAGGACCCAAAATAGAGCCCTGAGGAACACCACGGTTTGAAAAATAAAAATCACTAAATGAGTTGCGAACTTTAATGCATTGTTTCCTATTAGAAAGATAAGAGATAAACCAACTTAATAAGTACCCACGGAAACCAGCATTTTCTAATTTTTTGATTAATATTGAGTGGTTAACAGTATCAAAATCCTTTGAAATGTCAAGAAAAACTGCAGCAGTCTTTTTATTTTTGTCAATACTGTTGTAAATGAATTTAGAAAAATTTAAAAGGGCTAATTCAGTATTTCGACCTTTTATTTTCGAATTTAGTATGAGTTAAATAATGGTACATTTTAATTGATAATGCTTTTTCTATGATTTTTGAGAAAGTAGGGAGAATAGAAATGGGGCAATAATTTGAAGGATTATCTTTATCCCCAGATTTAAAAACTGGAGTAATAGTGGCTTTTTAAGTGAGGTAGGAAAATCAGACATACTCAAAGAACGGTTTATGAAATTTTTAATGAAACCTATATTGTTAACAGCAAAAATTTTTAAAGTCTTAATACTTATACCATCTGAATCGATAGAGTCAATTTTTGAAAAAGAGTTCAGAACATCAATTACATCAAGATCAAACATTGTATTGAAAACAAATGAGTTTAAAGAAGGTGACATATAGAGGTTTGAGAAGCTTTGAGAGACATTAGTATCAGGGATTTGAATATCAAATTGAGTTTTAAACTTAAAAGCAGTATATGAATCATTTTCGAATTGGGGTAGAGTGGAAGGTTTTTTAAAATGACAAATGTCATCTACCAGATTCCATTTTTGTTTGATTGTTGTACAGTTGTTAAATTTATTTTGATAAAAATTGGACTTAGTGGTTTTTATTGTACGTTTTAATTTGGAGACAGTAGTCTTGTAGGCTAAATTGTAAATAATATCCCAAGGGTATTTTTTTACTTTTTTGAAGAGTTTGTCTTTTCTTCGAATTAACAACAGTATTTCATCTGTTATCCAAGGCTTTTTTTCTTACGGGATTTAATAGGGGATTTAAAGTTATTACGCATATTAAGTAATGAAAAAATTAAAGATTGATACTTTTTATCAAGACTATCAAGATTATTCCAATTGAAATTATAACTATGAAGATATGAATAAAGTTTATTATAATTTATAAACATAGGAATCAGAAAAGAACTGTGGACTTTAGATAAATCAGGACTACTCAATTTACAGAGTGTTAAATAATGATCACTTATATCATTAGTATATAAACCAGAGGAGACACTGAATGAGCCAGACTTTACAAATATATGATCTAGACAAGTTGATGATGTATTAACTCTAGTGGGAATATTAATAAAACTATGAAATCCATATTGAAACAAGCAGTTTAGATATTCAGCAGATTCATTATTAATACTTAAAATATCAATGTTTAAATCGCCCATTATTATTACATTTGAGTGATTCAAAGTAGATAATATATTATTAAGTTCATTTGTAAAAAATTCAATAGAAAATGAATGAGAACGTTAAATAGAAAGAACAGTGAAATTAAACATAGGACTGTGTAAAAGAATAGATTCTGAAGAAATAGAACTTAAGTTCAATTCATTAAAACCCAAATTTTTTTTTAGCAAACACAGCCACACCACCGGAAGGATTAGAATCTCGACAATAAAAAAAGGAATCATAACCATCAATTACATAAAAAGAAGTTTCATGACTGTAAATCCATGTAGTTTACCTAGTGAAACACTAAAAAAACTAATTCTGTTTTTAATTATAAGATTTATTGAATGTGTCTCATCCCACCCAGTGTCCCATTCCTTCCCAGTCTCCCCTACATCATAGAGAATTTTGCCAAAGACCTTTTAGGATATCAAACAACCCAAATAACTTTACATATTGAAAACTAACTTTTGGGTTTCTCTATTTTGAGCAAACAGAAGTAATGCCATAAAACCAGCAAGAAATAGAATCCATGAGATAAATTACATATATTTTCATTATTAATGCAATAGTAATAATAGAATTTTAATAATAATTTGTCTTCATCCATTCTTTTTGCATTGTGCTTGGATTATGCCTTGATCTTCAGCAGTTTTTTTGTAGACTGCTTTTGGCTTAGGGACATTGTTTTCCTACTTCATAATTTGTTGGTAATCATTGAAAACCAGGGTTTGAAATTATTATTTCCTAAATATCTGATACTTAAAGAATCAACTGTCACCAGTCATTAAATTCAACATGTTTTTTGCAGGTCTTTTTAAAGACTGGAGTTTCCTGAGTTAAATATCCTTTTAAAAGAAGAGGGGAATTTTTTTACTATAACCCAGTAGTTCCAAACTCAAAGAAGACTATAGACCACTTTGCCTCAAATAACATTATTTGCAGACCCCTTTACCATACCTAGTATCACTTGAAACAATTATTTTACCATGACTTCATTTACACACAAAAAGTTTTCAAGTTCTACTACACTCAAACTATATCACCTTAAAAAACAGTGATAACTTCTGATAATATTTAAAGTATTCATTCTAACGGGATTTTGCTGTTTAGTTCAGACAATCTAGAATTGCACTCTATCCATGTATACTTCCAGATTAACAATGTAGTGGTAGGGTGTCTCAAAAAAAACTTTTTTTCGAAAAACCTCGCTCCCCAGGGCTTTTCCCATTCCTTTTGGTCCCAAATGATTGTGTGTGAAGTTTCAGCCCCATAAGTTAACTGTAGGGTTTGCCTGTAGAGCCCCAAAGTTTGAAAAAAGTGGAAAAAATGACCAATATTCAGAATTTTTAAAAATTATTTTTAAGACTGATAATACAAATAAAACTAGTTCAAATGCGTCATTTAGGACTTATTTAGATGGTATATACTTATTTATGTATATTAACTATACCCTATTTCCTCTATAATTTAAGATTAAAACGTACTACTTCCGGACGTTGCACGCGCCAAAACTTATAATGCACTACCGGTGGACGAAATAAATTAAATCCGAATTTCTTAGAAGGAACTCCCTCAAATGATGCCATTTGGAGCTAAAATGATATTATAAATTATAAAAACCATTGAAATAACAGTTTTGGGCCCTTCCACTGAGCTTTTAATGTAAAAAGTATTTTCTTCAAAATTTCTCGTTTCCAGCTGATAAAACCAAAAAATTATACTAAAAAAAGGGGGTGTTGTACTTTTTAGATACCAAACTTTGAAATATTTACACGGGTTTCAGTTTTAATAAGTAGAATTAAATTTTAAAGCGCACAGATGGGAAATGACATGGATATTTCCTATACCAGACTTGAAAATCTATTTTCTTTTTTTAAGTTTGGAAAATTACTTCCATTTAACGTATTAGTGTGGAATTTTCATTAAAAAATTCTTTCTTTAACATTTCAACCAAGATTCACAAGTATTAAACTATTTTCCTAACTTTGAAAAAAGAAAATAGATTTTCACGTCTGGTATAGGAAATATCCATGTCATTTCCGATCTGTGCTGTTTAAAATTTAATTCTACTTAAAGAAATGAAACCCCTATAAAGGTTCCAATGTTTGGTATCTAAAAAAGTTCAACAAATCCCTTCTTTAGTATAAGTTTTGGGTTTCATCAGCTGGAAACGAGAAATTTTGAAGAAAAGCACTTTTTACATTAAAAGCTCAGTGGAAGGGCTCAAAACTGTGTTTTCACTGGTTTTATAACTTATAATATCATTTTCGATCCAAATGGCATCATTTGAGGGAGTTCATTCGAAGAAATTCGGAATTAATTCATTTCGTCCACCGGTAGCACATTATAAGCTTTGGCGCGTGCAACGTCCGGAAGTAGTACGTTTTAATCTTAAATTATAGAGGAAATAGGGTATAGTTAATATACATAAATAAGTATATACCATCTAAATAAGTCCTAAATGACGCATTTGAACTAGTTTTATTTGTATTATCAGTCTTAAAAATAATTTTTAAAAATTCTGAAAATTGGTCATTTTTCCCACTTTTTTCAAACTTTGGGGCTCTACAGGCAAACCCTAGAGTTAACTTAGGGGGCTGAAACTTCACACACTATCTTTTGGGACAAAAAGGAATGGGAAAAACCCTGGGGAGCAAGGGTTTTCGAAAAAAGGTTTTTTTTGAGACACCCTAATGTAGTGGTGAATGTTATACCTGCATTGTTAGCTTATGTCCTTTGAATGGATTGTATACACCTCCTCTCATTCAATGTACACTGCTTTAAAAACATTTTATTGCAACCTTTGGAGGACCATTTCGAATGTTCTCACAGAGCATTGAAGGACTAACAGTTAGAAACCACTGCTATAACAAAACTTTCAGTTCATAAAAGTTAATTATAAGCCTATAACGATGCATTGGTTGTATAGGATTTCAATTGGGCCCAGTAAAAATGTCCACTATAGGTGAAAGAAGATATTTTCATGGCACTCAGCCATAAAGTTAAAGCTTATTCAAAGCACATATAATATGATCCAATTTTTATTACAGAAAGCGGCTAAACCCCCTTTTTCGGATCTAATTTTCAAGAACTTTATTTTAGGGGAGAACCCCTGAACCCCCTTAAAAGAGTCTGACTTAAAATTCAAAAGAGTCATTTAAATAATATCAATAGAAAATCCAGTTGTAAACAATAGTTTTATGTAATTTAAATTTTATTACCACTTATGGCTTAATTGTTTCAGCATAACTTATTAGTTTGTCTTAAAAAGTACATAAAAGATCAAAATGAAAGAGCTATCAAATAATAGTAGATGCTGTGAATTGTAATTACCTTTTTATCTACAAGTATTATTTTAGAACTGGTCAGTATAGGACCGCAATAGTATATTTATGTATTTAGAACTAGGTTTTGTAGCTTTTTTCTTAACTCTTGAGAAACCCCCAACCTCTTCTAACACTTTTGACATTAACCTTCTTGTCTTGCTCTTTCATTTTCAAAATGTTGTGAATTTAATAATTTTTATGAAAGTTTTTTCTCTTAACTTTGGAATAAGTATTATTTTAACAAAATATCTTCAATTTGATTAAACAAGAAAATTAGTGTTAAATTATGTTTAATAAATATGAACATCGAGAAGAAATATTAAATGTGGTAGAAACTATCAACCAATATTTTTGCATTGCCTTTTCAAAAAGAAAAATCCTCAAGTGAATTGCATCTAACCATATTTAAAATGAATGTTCCAGTGTTGAAATAAGCTTGACTTGTGCTTGTATTTAAATTTATTAATTTAAAATTATTTTTACTGTCTTTGGCACTTGCCTACCTTTAAAAAATTTAATTAGCCCTCGGGTGACTGAAGTTTGGACCACACTGATGTAAGACCTAAAAAGCATTGTAATTTCAAAAACATCTTGTAATGTAAAAAATGGCATCATTTTATGTTCAATATAAAAATTAATTTGTTAAGCATACATGTTTTACTTTCAAGCCAAGTTTTTTTAAAAATCAAATTAAGTTTTAAAATCAGATCATTTCTGAAAGTTTTATACAAAAAATAGTAAGAGGTTGGGCAGTTGCTTTGCTTACATAATTTAGGGTGGTCAATGGTTTGCTTAATTTAGCTGACAGGATGAGGAGTTAAAAATAATCAAAACCCTGCTTACATAACATTTAGCATAGCATTGCAATAGGTAAGGATTTTTACAAGGATGATTACAATTATTTTTCAATCGGAATAATCACTACTACTGATGTACTTAAAATCCTTGAATTGTGTGAATAAACTATTTCTAGATTTCAAAAACAAAAGAGTGGTAAGTGACCTTGTAATGGTACTTTTTGTGCACAACAATTGAATCGTCAGTTTGAAGAAGGGAATAAGTCCAAAAACCAAGTTTTGAGAAAATCGAAAAAAACTGTATAAGTAATGGAATTTTCATTGTATGACCCAAATTTTTACTGAAAGTTCAGAACCCTATTTAGAAAACCGAGCCATCATCAAAACAAATATAAGTATATTCAAAAATATTTTATAGTCAAAATAAATTGATGGACTTACTCCCTTCTTCCACCTTATGAAATTTTTCTGATGAAAAAACCTTTAAAAACCCTTAAATTCACATTTAAATTATATTTCTCCTTAGGTTACACCACAAAAAGGTGAAATAAAAAGAATAAGACAAATAAAATTCAAAATTATAGTGAAACTGAGTTATTAAAGCAGTATCAATGGAGTGAGTGAATACAAATGGAGTCAAACATTCCCTGCATAAAAAAAGTTTGAAAAACATTGAAAATTAAGAGAAATTTTATTTTAACTTAGTTTACAGCACAAAGAATATGAAAAGAAAGACAAATTAACTTTAATTCCATATTAACTTAAAAAATAAAATGAATGGACATCGATTTCACAACTTCAAGGGGCGATATCTTCCTATAGGGGTTAGTAATTTTTCCCCTCTTTTCACCCATGTGTAAAACAAAGCTTGGAGATCCTTTTAAGCACAAAAAGTCAATTTGTCATTTTTTTAGTGATGGGCAAAATCGATAATTTTAGGTATCGAATACTTATAGGTATCGAGTACTTTTTTTCAATGTCGGGAAATGAACCTGAAGGGACAATTTTTTTAGGGCCTATCCATAATCAGACTAATATTCAAAAAACTGAAAGCGATCCATCAAAAAGCCCCGTAGCTACGGGCCTGGAGGTGGATAGAGGCGAAGGATTTGACGGGGGAAAAACCTAGCCGCGTCAAATTTCTCTCGCGGATGATAACGACTTGGGTTTGAGCGTTGCAAAATGAAAACGGAAACAGGCTGCGTTTGATCTACAGTAGGTATTATAAAGATTACTTCATTGAAAAATTTAAAACGAAATATGTCAATAAAGTATCGATACTTTTGTGGGTATCGAATACACTCGATACCTATAGGTATCGATTACTTAAGTATTTGGTATCGATACCTGCCCATCACTACATTTTTTGGACTTATTCCCTTCTTCAAACTGACGATTCAATTGTGATAGTACACTTCTTAACAAATCCAGGTTCCCCTGGCTATAAATATACTAAACCATTTTATCCTAATAAATATTATAAGTGGTGACTTATCATTATAAGACATAAAGGTTAAAAAAGGTTATTCCCTATATATAATGTGATGCAAAACAAAATAACTTTATTTTTACCTGATGAAAAATATTTAGTAAGCATTTTAAGCAAGAAATATCCAAAACTGCATTAGATAGCTTCTTAGCTATAGTGTTTTGATCTTATATTCCAACAGTACTTAGTAGATTCTAACAAATATTTTGTCTTTTAGAAAATATATTCTCAAATTTATGGCAAGATGAGAGCTTTAGTTGGTTAGTGTTATAAACCTTTTCAACTAGGGTTTCTTTTCTTGTTCTTTTTTCTTCTTTGAAGCTGTTCGGTTGGTTTACAGAGCAATAAAGGACTGGAAGAAATATTTTCTATTACCATTCCATTATGTATGCTGTCAAAAATATTTTAGAATATTAAATATTCAAATATTGCCAAATTATTGTTGTTATACCATCAATATAGTTGTATATTTGTATAAATCAGCTTTATTGGAATTTTCAAAAATATCTGCAATTCTTGGTGTTCTAAAAAGCTTGTTGATGTTTAAAGATATTAGCTAAAAAGTACCAGCTACTTTTTAAAAATGTATATACGTAATAAAAGTTATTTTCGTACATAAGCATGTGATCAAATGTAAACTGATAAGTTATTAAGACTATTGTAGTTAACATTTAAAATGCTTTGTAAAATTTTACTTGAATAAAGATATTTTCTATTTTATTTTATGGCTAATTTAATTACCATACAGAAAATGTGAATAATATTTGATAGCAATTTAAAAAGTTATCTATTTATAAAAAGTCTATAAGTACATTTTGAATTTAACACTTCTTTCTACTGTCAAAAATGTGATCTCATCACTAAGAAATTAATTCCTGGCATCTTGAAAAATTGCCAAACTCATGATTTATTAATAATTCCTTTCTATGCCAGTAAAATGCATTTTCTTTATCAAAACTAAATGATATTTTGGAATGTGAAATAAACTCTTAGCTAGTTTAGTGCTCTCCAATAGAATAAAAATATTTGTGAGAACATGTCATGTTTTTTTCCACTTTTTCACATTTGTTTGAACTTCAAGCTTATAGGTGCTTGCTAGATATTTTTAGAAATGGATTAAATACTTCTGTAAATATTTTCCCCTCCATTCTTGGCAATGATATAGCTACAAGTTATATACAATGTGGTAAAAAATGTCTAGCCTTGTGCTGCGAGAAAGAAATTTTTTAAAGCATGCATACTCACCAAAGCAAATAAATTTTAAATAATAAATTTTGGTTACAAGAAAAATTTCATGAGATTTGCCCTCACTCCTACTAAGTAGGTATTTTTTATTCTGCCCCAGTCCCCGAAAATATATAATTTTTCATTGAAATAGTCTTTCCAACAAAAAACACAATTGAACATTTCTAAAGAATATAAATTTTAAGTACACTAATTTTTTTATTTTTAGCTGTAACACTACTGAAAGTTCATGCACTAGGTTTTATCACAAATGCATACTTTATTATCTACAAATTCCTTTGGAACTATCCCACAGTCAATCATTGATGTTTCATACTTGATAAGAAAGCTGAGTCATTTGAACGAAACACGAAATTTTATTAACCTTTGCACGTTAAGTTTCAATATCCCTTGTTAATAAAATTACGGGCGGTGGTATTGTAATTGAATTTGGATGTTAAGGTTTCGGTTTCGGCTTTTCTCTGTGGGTTTCGGTTTTGTCAATTTAAAGCGAATCTAGCCAAATGTGGCAACCCGGAAGGATCTTGATGCCATGTGACAACTCAACCCTAACTTCCTGCTAATCTACGCAGCTTATCTGTCGCTAAATTTTCCCTTCTACTTGTTGCTGTTTGTTTAGTGAACGTCTGCTGAGTTAGTTCTGAAGGAGAGAACGTCATAAAAGTTAAAAACCTCCAAATTTGACATTTCTTATTGTTTCCTGAATCTCCTGCTTTCACTACCGAAGCCAAAATGCTTGCCTTAATCAACAGGTTTCTGGACTGGCTCAAAAGTTTGTTCTGGAAAGAGGAGATGGAATTGACTCTCGTCGGTCTCCAATATTCAGGGAAAACAACCTTCCTAAATGTGATATCTTCGGGTCAGTTTTGCGAGGATATGATTCCCACAGTTGGATTCAACCTGAAGAAAGTGACCAGAGGAAACGTGACCATCAAAGTATGGGATCTTGGAGGTCAGCCCAGATTTCGCAGTATGTGGGAGCGATACTGCCGAGGTGTGAATGCCATTGTTTACATGGTCGATGCGGCTGATCTGGAAAAAATTGAAGCTTCCCGCAACGAATTGCACAACCTGCTCGACAAACCTCAACTTATGGGCATTCCAGTTCTAGTTTTGGGCAACAAGCGAGATCTGCCCAACGCTCTGGATGTGAAGGAGATCATAGAGCAGATGAATCTGTCTGCTATCCAAGACAGGGAAATCTGCTGCTACTCTATATCCTGTAAGGAGAAGGACAATATAGACATTACTTTGCAGTGGCTTATTTCTCATTCGAAATCCAGCGGTAACCACTGAGCATTTGTAAAAGTACTTTTTCTAATGTTTTAAATATTATTCTCATTGTGTGGATAAACTGGAGCAAAATGTATACTGGAGTTTGTATGCAGAAAGTATAGTCTAGCTATCACATCTACTACCAGACTGCTGTATAATTTTGTTTTCCTGAGTAGTGAACCGTGAATTCCTGGATTTTGATGTTTTTGTTTTAAATCATCTGCAAAAAGTAAGGCTTTAATTATAAGTTTGATACTATATCCTAAGTATTAAACGTTCGTTTAAGTTTCAGCTGCTATTATAGTTTGATTGTAATTATAAATATTTTTTGTACCTATCAGATTAAATTGGATCAAAGTTTAAATGCATTTGTTTTTAGTGTTGTGTATTTAGAATGTTGAATTGGAACTTAAAAATGTGCCAATATGCATACATTTAAAATTAAATTAAAATTTTATAAAAATACCTTAAGAATCCTTATTAAGTGTTTATTAAATAGCTTTAAGTGAAATTAAAAGATTTCATGTTTCTAAAATTAAACTTCGTACTTCGTAAAAATATATTTTTTTTGGTAATATAAAGATGATGCCAAAAAGAATACAATTTAAAGGAAAAATTCACTTAACTAAATATTTTGCTTTTGATTTGAACTTATTTGTAGAAAAAATAGTTTTATATGAAGTTATTTCTTCTTATATGGCACATAGATTTCTTATTAAAATCGATGACTTTATTGTGTCATAGATTGACAACTTAACTATCTAACTTTCCCAAGCTTGCCTTTTTTTTTATTAAAAATGTATATATATATTATTTTTGCCAAGAATTATGTGTAGGCACAGTTTATTTTATTTTGTTTTAAACCCAAGTCAAAGCCTGATATTCGGATAAATACTTTGGTTTATTAAATCATAAGATAAGCTTTATTTTGAAGGAATTTAGTGCTTTATTGCAAAGTAATGTTTATGTCCAATTTTATTATATAACTTTGCATAAATTGGAACAGAAAGCAACGTAACTTATTGCATTCAATTAACTTGTCTTTATCTAATTATTGACCAAGTTTTTACTGCTTCAAATATCAGAAATGGTAATAATGAAAAGGTGAATTAGAAACTCAAACTACTTGATTTTTATTTAAAATCTGTTTTAAAAGTTTGTCTGTTTTAGGTAACATGTTGTACATTTCAGTTTATGGAAACTTTGTTTAATATTTTACCCTTTTCTATGTAACTTTCGGTTTGTATAAATGCATGATTCATTTTTGAGTTTATTTTATTTTCTCTTTTGTTGTGTTACTTGGTGAACTCACTTAATAGATATTTTTACCCAAGATATTTTAATCAGGGCTTGGGATTTGTGGTAGCATTATTTATATATTCCTGCCACAGGTTTTTAAGTTAGCAATTATTGATAGCTTTTTTATGGAGGTTATTAATTTTAATGGCTTAGTGTCGCATCCTATCAAGAAAAATGGAACTTGGAGAAAAGTATTTTACTTAACATGCAGTTTTACTACCTTTTTGCAGTATATTCACCAATTACCTAAATAAATGGGTACCTACTTTCATAAATTCAGTTTTTATAGAAAAGGCACCTTCTACATTTTTAAAACAAATTTAGGCACAGCTGGGATATGAGTCTATAACTTGGCGACCGATTCACGCGGTCGCCAACTAGTTGGCGCTTATCGCGGCCGATCGCCCGTTCCGGCTAGAACGGGCGATCGGCCGCTCGGGCTAGAACGGGCATGGCGGCCGTCCGCCATGTTTTACCACGACTAAAACGATAACACTTCAATGCATTACGATGGCTCCGATTTAAAGAAGAAATACACTAAGCTTGTAAATAAGACTTTCGCAAATTGTATAAAGCATGGTACTAAAAAATAAACTTGCAACTTAACATTGTATCATGCATTGTCATATTATATCGTTATTAAAATGACTCTTAAGTAAAATATCATGGGATAACAAAGGCTCAATATGCATGCAATAACAAAAGCACATTAAATGTTATTCTTAATCAAATTATGGCTAGATATAAGTACAGTAGAGCCCCGATTATCCGCGCAATTGGGTGGCAAGGGTACCGCGGATAACGAAAATCGCGGATAACCCGAAAAAAGACTAAAAATGAGGTGAAAACACGAAAAAAATTTTTCAGCATAAAAACTATGTTTTATTGTGCAAAAAACATGATATGTAAAACTTTTAAAATCTGTACAGTACAGCAGAAACCTTTGCTCTACATCTAGAATGTCTCTAATCTCATCTAAAATTTGCACTCATCGTTAAAAAATGTTCTTCGTGGCACTCACGGATAACCCGCACCGCGGATAATCCGCTCGCGGATAATCGGGGTTCTACTGTAGTTATTAATAAAATTCAGAGAAATAACGTTTCGCTTACCGATTTCCCCTACGCTGCATACTTATTCATACTAGCATTACCACAATAAACAAGATCTATTGACGAGACTGCGGGACTGCGCAGAACGTCGTCACTATTCCGGGATGATTAAAATAAAAAGACAAAACCTGGATTGATTAATTAATTTTTTAAATTATTAAATCAATTAAATTATGTTATTAATAATATTTATGATATTGATCTTCCTTTACTTTGAATATCAGATCTAGAAAACCCTCGGGCTCGGAATGTGCATGCGTTATATCTTCATATCCAAAATGTAATTATGTTCTTATTTTATTATCTTAATAATCATAACAAGAAATAAGAAGCGATTAGTAAAATTTAGAGAATTCAAAGAAATAACGTTACTCTCACCGATTTCTATGCTGCTTACTTCCGCATTATCACAACAAACAAGATCTTTTAACAACGTGACTGCTCCGAACGTTGTCACCGTCACTATTTCCGGATGATTAAATTAAAATAAATAAAAACTAGTTTGATTTATTTTATTTAATTATTAAATCAACTAAATTTTATGATTTTTATGATATTATTTATAATCTTTCTCTTCCATTATTTCGGATCCTGAAAACCTTCGGAAATACGCATGCGTCAAATCTTCACGTCCAAAATATAAGTTTGTTCTTATTTTTAAATTACATGATTACCGGGGATCGAAATATGTATCTCCCAGATACAGAGCGTGCATCAAAATACTGAAATCGTAATAACTTGTTATAACATCCTTTTTCTTGGGTTGATCTTCATTTGAGTGAGTCGTGGTGAAACATGGTGGCCGGAACGGGCGATCGGCATTTCGGCCGTGATACAACGCCAACTAGTCTTCCATTTGGCGACCTCAGCTCCCATTTGGCATATAGACCTATATCCCAGCTGTGCCCAAATTTATCTAAGAACATGTATATTATATTCTCTTGATTTTTAAATTTTTAGCCATTCCAGACTAAATTTGTTTTTGTGTTATTTTATTTTTTAATGTTAAAAAAATTATGTGGTTTTTATGCTGATTTAGCTCTTAAATTTCCACAAATTTACAGAAAATTTTTCACAAAATAAGCACATATAAGAAAAACCTAGACAGACCCCCTGTTTAAAACATACATGCCTATCTTGTATTATAGTAATTCCCTCGGCTTGAGATACGAGGTTAATTTATCTGAAGAAGTCAGCAATACATTCAAGCTTGATTAGCTCTTAACATACTAAATGCTGTTTCCATTTGCAGTCGTCACTTTTCTTGCTTGGGTGTGAACATGGTGAAGAGATATCTATTCTAAAAAAAGTTTTTAGTGAACGGTTGCCAAAGAAAAACTTTTTAATTACTGATCTGTATAACACATTTATGGTCCTAAACTGTTCAGATTCTCTTGAGGATATGCAAAATGCCCTTTAAATTTCATAAAAAATTCTCAATTTTAAAATATTTCTTTTTTTGTATTGCAGATTAGGTCGCAGTTACAAAGCAAGAACTGTCAAAACAATTTATACTACATCCAATCACAATGACCAATTGACATATTTTATGATGAAACAAGTTTTCTTCACGTTTTAAAAAGTATTTTCTAAACATTAAATTTATGATAAAAGTATTCTAAAAACTTAGATATATTGCGTGCTACTAAAATTTCACACATTTTGTCTGAAATTTATAATTTTCAGTCTGATAAATCGAAATATGCTTGAAAACATTAAATGTCATGTAGGTTATGGCTCCTTTTAATTTCAATGGCTGGAAAGGTATTGGTTAAGAAGTCTGGGTTTAAACAAAATTATGAATGATAAAACACTAGGTACACTGATGAGTTAACTAGGTACAATATTGAATTTAAAAGATTCATTAGTCAGGGATGAGATTTTTCAGACTTTTAGCAGGATTTTTGGGATTTCAAAACTTTTAGACAAAAATTTCTGACTTTTAATGAAAAAAAATCAGCTTATATAAACTGGAATTTTCAACTAAAAACTTAATATTTTTCTTATTTTTGTGAATGTTCTTGGTGTAAGAGGATCTTTCTTGTTTGGTGTGATTTATGATCTTATCAATTCTTGCAGTTTTCAGACTTATTGCTTTTTTGTCAATCTGATCCCTGATTAGTGCAAATTTTTTAAGAATGTCGATAAACAATATAATTTTTAACAGACATGCTTGGGAATATTAAGGGAAACATTTTGATTGAATGATTGATAAGTTAAATAAATATTTAAACTTTTAAAAAAGTGTTATTCATGGAGATGACTTGTAACGTATTGATCGAATTTTGTTTGACGTTTCTTCTGCTAATGGTTTGCACGAATATTTTATAAATATATAATTTAAGTGAGTAGGGTTTTGTAAGGATTACAAAGCAATCCCAATCCAGTGTAAGCAGTTTATGGGAATTGTTGTGCAGTAGCAGTGGCGGATCCAGGATTTGGTTTTGGGGGGGGCTAAGAATTTTCATAATCCAATTGAATGTTCTTTTTAATGGTAGTACGGAAAAGGTAGTGAATTATCCTACTCAAAACACTAAAAGGGGGGTTTTGGGGGTCCTCCCCCAGAAAATTTTTGGAAATTTATGTCAAAAACACCACTTTTTCAACTCGTTTTGGTACGCCTCATCCGAATTTCGGATATAGATTTTTTGCGTTTTGACAAACTTGGTAAAATATTAGACGTTTTTGGGGGGGGCTTCAGCCCGAAAGCCCCCCCCGTAGATCCGCCACTGTGCAGTAGCGAGCAGGAGGCAATAGCTCCCTAGTTTTTTAAAAAGGTATTGCTAAAACACCTTGTCAGTTGTATTTTGGGCAGGGTTGGCTGGATTGGACCCAATGGGTTTTTTCAAAAAAACCATGTGAAAAACCCACTTTTTGGACCCATTTTTGGGTTTTTTCAAGAAAAATCAAGATTTTGGCAGTTTTAGCAAGATATTGAAAATGGGGTTTTTCAAAATTTAGGATGTTTAAAATTCAATGTTTAAACATAATAAAAATTAAGGAGGATTTTTTAAATTTCAGTGGTTTTTTTCAAAGTTAAATAGATTTCTTTCAAAATTTAATGGGTTTTTTCAAAGTTTAGGATATTTTTTATATTTTAATGGGTTTTTTTTTCAAAATTTAAACTAGGTTTTATAAAATTACATGGTGTTTTTTCATTTTCAGGGAGTTTTTTAAAAGTTAAATAGGTTATTTCATTAATTAGTGGTTTTTTCATTATTGAATGGGTCTTTTTTTCAAAATTTAGGATGTTTAAAGTTCAAACGAGATAAAAAAATAAGGGAGATTTTTAAAATTTCAGTGGGTTTTTTCAACGTACTATATAGATTTCTTTCAATATTGAATGGGTTTTTCAAAGTTTGGGATATTTTTTAATTTTAATGGGTTTTTCAAATTTTAAACCAGGTTTCAATAGTAAGGGGTGTTTTCACAATTTCAGTGGGTTTTTTCAAAGTATAAAAAATTTCAACTTTGAAAAAGCCCACTTAACTATGGAAAAACTGACATTATTTTAATAGAACACATTTAACATAGAAAGTACTCATTAAAATTTGAAAAAAACCACTTGCTATACAGGAGACAACCACTCAATTTTGAAAAAACCCACACTCTTTCCAAAAAAACCCAGTTTTATATGTTTTTTAAAAAAATACCTGGGTTTTTGCCAACCCTGATTTTGGGACTATACCTTCTACTAAACTAATTTTTTAAAACCATTGAAAAGGTAATAAATCTAGTCCAGTTGCAACAATTATCAGGGTAGGGTTTTTCCTGTCTTGGGAATCTGTGTTGTGTTTAATATTGAAATGAATTTACTACATTTCTCTTATCTTTTAAGCTATTATTTACTTAGCTCAATTTTTAAAGGTTGTTATGAATTTATATTTGTTTTTGATGATTAATTTTTTCCATGTGGAGAAAAACATAGTATTTCCCACTTGAAAAAAAAACAGTATTTCCCACTTGAAAAAAAACAGTATTTCCCACTTGGAGAAAAACACGGCATTTCCCTTGTGTGTAAAATGCAGTTTTTCACAGGACGGTATGAACCGTTTTTTACTATATTTACTGGGGGTGGGAAAAATGATAATTATACAATTTTAGTTTTGTGAATCTTAATAAATTAATCAAGCCAAGACATTGACTTAAATATGTTTAGTTAAATACCTATTAAAATTAATTAGTTTTCTAACTTTATTTTAACCTTAAATTAGCAAATTAAACAGCAATTTCCAGTCTTCTCAATATTTTGCATTCTCAACGCTACTATTTTAGTCTTTCTCTGTTTCTACATATACCTTAGATAACACTTAACCAAATTTCCCATGTAGCACACATTTAACTGAGAATCAAAGCCAATTTAAAAGGATTAAGCTTAAAATTGAATGTACGAGTACTTATAGTGTTTTTGAAAATTTTATTTTTGAACATTTTGAACTCTCACTATGCAAACATTATTTGAAGCAATGTTATGAAATTTCGACCATTGGTATACAAATGCATGATGGTCATTTTCGTTCCAAAACCTAATTAATTAGATAATTTGTTCTGGAGTTATTTAATGTCAAAGTGGAAAAATATTTTTTTCTGCTGCGGGTTCGCCCCCAGCAATATCTATTGACAGCAGAAACGTGATTTTTTGCAGACACATTTTCTTAGGTATGAATTTTTGCACCTCGTCGCCCTTTTTTCGAATTTCGAATTAGTTTTGGAGTAATTCAATTTTAAAGTTTCGAAATTTTCTACATTTTTTCGATTTTTTCGTTATAAAAGAAAAACTTATCTTAGTAGAAATACGATATTTTAAAGACTTGTACAGTTATTTTTTATAAAAATATTGGCTTTTTGTTTTTTGGAAAATTCTAATTAGTTTTGGAATTATTAAGATTCAAAGTTCCAATTTTTTCTTTTCTTTTCGGCCGTTCACTAGGGAAACAGACTAGTTTTGTGTGTTTGATTTCTTTTATTTTCAACGATTCACTAGATACACACGTCAATATCATAAATTTAAAAGTTTCCTTTGTTTTTTTCTCTAAGATGGTTAATGATAATTAGTAGACTTGTTGATAATTAAAAAAACATTTAAGTAATTGATTAAATTAATTGATAGGCCAGAAAAGATTTTAGCAGCAGTTTTATTTCGATATTTTGCAGGGAATGATCTGGTATAAACTACTTACAGGCAGGAGAGATAAGTAGTTTTAATATTAAAATATCATTAGTTGAGCCGACGAGTGGGTTGTGCTGGATTGTTGAGATGAAACAAGCGAGCTCTGCTCGCTAAGATCGCGAAGCGATCTACAAAGAACTGCGAAGCAGTTCCGGGGGTTGTTGAGCGATAGCGAGCAGGGGGCAGAGCCCCCGAGTTTATTTGAAAGAAATTGTTTTTCCCTTTCAGTTTGACTCCTCGAGGAAATAATTCCAACAATATTATCATTTATTTTTCAAGTGTCAGTTCTTTTTCATCTAAGAATCTACAAATTAATATCTGAATACCTTTGACTTACACTTTATTTGAAATTGAAAAAAATCCCTACCAAATGGCCTCTTGGATAAGGTGGCTTACCTTGAATGCATTTAAAACTTAAGACTACTCTTCCATTTAATTATGTTAGTATTTAAATATTTTATATCAATCCAATTCAACTGGTAAAAATTTTTATTTTCCATTTCTTTAATTTTCTTGCTGGACTGTTAAGGCATCTATTTATTTTAAAATATGTTCTATTTGAAAGTAATATGTTTTTAAATTGTATGCATGCTTTGTACAAAATTAGTTTAAAAAGTTTCCATCACTAAGTGTCAAAAGCTTTAAGAATGAAAATATGCTTCTATGTATTATTTAGTTAAACCATCAGTTCTAAGATGATTTAAGATAAAAATGGAAGAATGACATTTTGGGCTAAGGGTATCGAAGCATTTTGTTCTTTTTTGAGTGTGTGTGGTAAGACCCTTCCCCTGAATTAAATACTTTCTTATTGCTTTATCTGGTAAAAAATTATTTTTTTACTGAAAATATCATTGTCAAATTTAAATTATAAAATGTTATGCTCTGACAGTATTTGGCTATGTTTATATTTTTCACTGAAACTTTAACTAAAGCCCTAGATCCTCTACCTTAAGTAGCGACATCACGCTCAATCGGCCGCCATTTTGGGGAAAACTCACTACTAATCCTGGATAGTCTAGCTCAGGGGTCGGCAAGTAATTTTACTCGGGGTCCAAATAATTTTGAAAATTTTTCATCCGGGTCCGGAGAAAAAATAGGCCACTATTACTAGTTTAAATTGTTATATTCAGTTGCACATAAATTTTTACAAAGATGTAATTTGAGTATGCTACCTGCTAAATAAAATTGTTAAATTTAATATGATTAGAAGTTTTAACATTAAAATGGGTGTCTGGGGGCTTCCCCCAGGAAATTTTTTCAAATTAGACCCTTAAAAAGCATGTCAAAGCTAATATTTTTTCCGTTAAAGTACAAATAAATTATTTTCAAAATGGCATGGCGGTCCAGGAAATAACTTCACGCGGTCCGGATGCGGACCGCGGTCCGCCAGTTGCTGACCCCTGGTCTAGCTTATCGTCACTAGTAGTGAGTTCTCCCCAAAATGGCGGCCGATTGAGCGTGATGTCGCTACTTAAGGTAGAGGATCTAGGGCTTTAACTTCAACAAGGTTCCCATAGTTCTTAAGCAAATATATTCTATATTAACAATTGAATAAAAATATTTACATTTTGAACCTTTGCGTAAGGGGAAAACAATAGCTGTAATTTATGACCACTCCACTGTTTAAAATTTTAAGAACTTAATTTCACTTTTAATAAGTTTAAGAGACACTTTATCACTACATCACAATGGGCTGAAAAATGGGGTATGTCCTTTAACATAAGTAAATGTCAGGTACTTCATTTGGGTCGGGGGAATGGTAGGGTAGAATTTTATCTGCAAGGGGACAAAGTTAAAGAAGGTAATATTATCAAAGATTTAGGGGTGATAGTAAATGAGGACTTTAAATGGGTTCATCAGTGTTCATCTGCTAGTAAAAAGGCTAATAGGATATTGGGATACATTAAAAAACTGTTTCTTCAAGGTCCGAGGATATTATTTTGCCACTATACAGAGGCTTGGTGAGACCTCATCTAGAGTATGCTGTTCAGTTTTGGTCTCCATACTTAAAAAAAAGATATTGATTCAATTGAAAGGGTTCAGCATAGGGCTTCTAAAATGGTCAAGGGTCTATCCAGTATAAGTTATGAGGGAAGATTACAGAAGCTAAATATGTTCACTCTAGAGAAAAGAAAGATTAGAGGGGATTTGATTCAACTTTTTAAAATGGTTAAGCAAGGGGACACAGAGGGACTAGATTTCAATACGGGTAATAGAACAAGGGGTCACAATTTCAAATTGAATAAAGTTAAATTTAAGACGGATTGTAGGAAGGGGGGGCATTATTTTTTTAATAGGGTAGTGGATAGATGGAATGCGTTGCCTGAAACAATTGTAAATTCAAGTGGGGTAAACGAGTTCAAGAGGAAAATTGACAGTTACTGGGATTCCGGTAGTTTGGGTTAAAAAGACTGGACCAACCTTGCTGGGCTTACGCCTGTAGTTGGTCGACTTAATTTGTATTTGTATTTAGAACTATGGGAACCTTGTTAAAGTTTCAGTGAAAAATATAAACATAGCCAAATACAATCAGAGCATAACATTTTATAATTTAAATTTGACAATGATATTTTCAGTAAAAAATAATTGTTTTTTTACCAGAATATTCAATTCAAATTCAATTCAAATTTATTCAACAACAACACACAAACGACAGTACACAACAGGAAAGAAAAATGATAAAGGAAAAAAAACACTGAAATATTTTTTTATATCCCAAACGAGCCAGCAAGGCTCTTCCATGGGGTTGCGGATTTCCTAATGTTATTAATCATAGAAAAATAACATAAAATAAAATAAATTTAATGAACATATAAAATACAATAATAAAACTTATATGGAATAACAAAAAAATATGTCATTCTCGACCATATCATTTTTACAACTTTAAAACGAAAAATCATAATTAAAACTAAAAAAAGGGGTTGGTGGGACTGGCTAGATGTTTTCTTTTCTGATATTTTATAATTCAGATGCAAGTTATCACCTGACAAAATTTAATAGGTTTTCTATACTATTTTGATTTAAAATAAATAAGGTACAAAGTTTTTTAAAACGTCTAAAGTTTGGTTCTATTTGAGTTTCATACGGCAATTTATTAAATAGAATAACAGATAAATAATCAAAATGCTTTTTAAATATATCTTTATAAGGGGTTGGTACTAGATAAAAATTTTTTCTTCTAAAATTATAATTATTATTAAGATTAATTTTTGCTACTGCAGGAAATTTCTTTAAAAAGATAAGACTATTTAATACAAACAACTGTCGCGAACATTTAAAAGAATAGTATTTGGAAAATATCGTATGAATTTTTCATGCAAATTTAATAAGGGTTTTATGTTTGTAATATAATCACCTCCCCAAACCAAAATTCCATACTGAACACGAGATTGCATCTATGCAAAATATAATTTCAAAAGTAACTCAAATTTGATATATTTTTTCAAATGATAAAATTTAAATAAAATAAATCTTAATTTGCTACAAATTAAATTTATATGATCTTTGAATTTCCAATTTTGGTTAAAAAGAATGCCTAAGTATTTTAAAGAGGGAGTGTATTTAATGAGATGATCGTTACATGATTCTTGTTTGCAATCACAAAATTTTAAATCAAGATGTATTTCAGATGTAGCCTTTAAATTAAAAATTATGTAGCATGTTTTTTCCACATTTACCTGCAATTCATTTGATGTAAACCAATCATAAATAATTTTTAAATCCCGATTTATTATATTTTCAAGAGCTTCGTATGTAGAAGCGGAATATAAAATAATAGTATCATCTGCAAAAGTAATAATTTTTCCAGAAGTTTTCATTTTACAGAAATCATTAATATAAATATTAAAAAGTAATGGTCCAATACGAGAACCCTGAGGTACTCCTTTTTTCGCCAGAACAAAATTACTTACTTAACAATTTATCAATTTTCACCCTATGTTTACGCAATAGAATAAATGATTTAACACGTTCACTGCCAGCACCCTAAACAAAAATTGGTGGCAGTACCAGCGAAAGGTTCACAGACGGTTTGCAGCGTCTGTGTGCATCATGCATTTCTTCCTACTCTTCTATTACACAAAACTAACAAATACTACCGCCAATTTGGCGTGTTTTTACGATGTGCCCCGTATGAGATTTCCTGTCATAGCCATCACTGATTACTTCATTTCTTTTCAGGTACAATCTAGTTATATTTTCCGGAATTTTATTTCTGAGATCGAAATGTCTATATCCACGAAAGTTGACCCATGCTAAAGTATTAGTGAAATTCGTTAGAGTTGCGTTGTTACTTTCGTGGATCTAGACAGTGCATCTTGGATATCAACCCAGGCAGCACATACGTTCAAGATTCGTCCAATTTTTGTCATGTTGGCGGGATTTCGTTTACTTGTAGTAGCAGTTATATAAACTTGACATGCTTGGTATGAGCTGTGCAGCTAGGGAAACTGTTCTTTGAAATAATTAAAAGTTTTGGTGTGTGTGTGTGTGTGTGTGTGTTACTCATAAAAAAATTAGTAAGCATACTAAAAGAGAATATTTATCTTTAAATTTTATTCTGAGACAGCCAGATAGTTTCATTTTCCGAGAAAAAAATCCCTACGTAATTCCGGTCAATGCGCTTTTTAATTATCTCGTGTTAAGTATGACATGGAACACCTAACCTAACTGTTCTTCGATTTCAATACCCTTGTCTCTACGAATGTAAAAATTCTCCCAGGGCGAACCCGAGATCTAAAGTCTTTAGTCCTCCTCTCCAGTCTAACATTTACATGATTTTTTAAGATAAGTTTATTTTTAGGACTCCATAAAAATACTCCAGTTAATGAAATACCCTCAAAATAAAATATTGTGTGTATTAGATGCTTCCCTAGTAGCACAGCTCATACCAAATATGTCGAGCTTATGTAACTTCAACTAGAAGTAAACGAAATTCGACCATACATGACAAAATTTGGACGAATCTTGAAAGTTTGTGCTGCTTGGGTTAAATCAATATTAAGAATTTGAAGAAAAAAACACAATTGCGCAAATTAGATGCAGAATCTAAATATTTTATTTTAGTTTGAAGAAACTTTCTAGGTCCATGTGTGGCAACAAGAAAAACACGAAATCTAATCGCAGAAATATGAGGAAAGCGGTTTTATGATTCTTCGCCAAAAGACCCCAAATTGGCTGTAGATCGAAGTGTAACGCAAAAGTATGATAAATGCGTTATATACAGATGCTCCCAAAAAGTGATAACATTTTAAAGTAGACATCAGCGCTCGTTTCTCCAGGACGCGCCAGCGCGTCCTTGGCAGTGAACGTGTTAAGCCAATCCAAACATGTTCCCCGAATACCTGCTGCATAAAGTTTGTAAAGAAGAATTTCATGATTAACGCTATCAAATGCCTTACTAATATCAATAGATATTGCTACCGTTTTTAAGTTGTTATTAAGATTATTTGTTACAAAAGATGAAAATTCAATTAATGCATTTGTGGTACTAATATTATCACGAAAACCAAATTGATTTGCAGCAAAGTAGTCATTAAAATTTAAAAACCTTTTTACTCTTCTTAGAACAACTTCTTCCATTACTTTAGAAAATACAGGCAGTAGAGATATAGGGCGGTAGTTGGAGAAAATTTTTGGATCTCCGGATTTGAAAATAGGCACTATTGTTGAATATTTTAAAGCTTTTAGAAATTTACCTTCTCTGATGGATTGATTTAACAGCCTTTGAATAAAAAGGCTGTGATATTTACCAACCAGTAATGTTCGGCACTAGTTAACTAAAAGTAGTTGAAAAGTAGTTAACTACTAGTTGCAACTACTAGTTAACTAGTAGTTGAACTACTTTTGGTTTATAGTAGTTGAACTAGTAGTTTAACTACTTTTTTCACCAACTTCTAGTTCCAACTACTTTCAAAAAGTTCAACTACTTCAAAAAAAATTGAAAGATCAAAATTTAAAAAAAAATATGTTATCTACTAACAATGCCATTTTTCGTGATTCATTTTCATATTTAGCAACCTTGAAATATATTTAATCCCAGCAATTGACATATAAATGCAACCCTTTTTTGAAATCCTCTTTAGAAATTAGGGAGTTCAGGGTTTTCTCTCCTGGAAATTCCAGCACTTTGAAAAGCGATTTTAGCCTAGGTTTACGAGGATTCTAGATGTTTTTCCTGCATTAAAAATTAGTAAGGCAATACTTAAAGTTAACGGCCCAATTTTGTGCTTAAAATATTGTTGTTCAAGCTAAGGGGGTTTAGAACCCTTAACCCCCTTATATACGACACTGTACGGACTAATATAAATACAACTTAGAAAACTTTAAGACACCAAAAACCTGTATATTAGGGTGGTCCTTATTTGTATGGTAAAATTTTTTTTGGGGGAATTCCATTGGTGACTAGTTAGACTAAATAGACTAGTTAACTAGTAGTTAACTACTTTGGGAAATAATCAACTACTAGTTACAACTACTTCCAAGAAAAAGTAGTTAACTAGTAGTTACAACTACTTTTGCCCAGACTAGTTGGTAGTTGGTAGTTAACTACTTTTTGACCAGTAGTTGCCGTACACTACCAACCAGTTTTACAACTTTAGAATTCAAGTTGTCATAACCACAAGAATTTGAGTTTTTCAGATTTCGTATAATATTAACCGTTTCAGTGATTGTGATATATCATCCATAAAAACAATAGATTTGACAGAGTGTGTCAAGAACTCTCTGTACCTATCATTCTGTTTTACAATATTACATCCAACATTTGAAAAAAAGTCATTTAAAGAATTAACATTTGTTTCCGAAAGTTTATTGGGTGAAGCATTTTTAGAATTGCATCCAAGAATATTATTTATTACCTTCCATTCTTTTCTTGCATTACCAGAGCAATTTTCAAATTCTTTATTTGGTATTTTGTACGTGCTTCTTTTATTAATTTCTTTATACCAATCTGTTTGCGTTTGAATAATTATAATGGGCAGTTTGGTCATTGGGGTTATTTTTTTTTAATTTTATAAAGTTTTTCTTTTCTATTTATCTCTTTTATAATTTCAGGTGTTATCCATTTATTTTTATGTTTTCGATTTTTAACTATTTTGGTGCAAGATATTACAAGACTTTGAAGCTTGTCTATAAAACTATCATACCTAGCATCAATATCATAGATCATATTTTCAAAATTGGTTGATTTGATAGCACTCTCAAGTTTTAAATAGTTTATAACATTAAAAAGGGCATTTTCATCAGCTTTAAAAGTTTGTGATCGATTGCAAGTTGTAGAAAAACATGAAACTAGATAAATAGGGTAATGATCAGTTATAGAGCTTTCAAAAATACAACTGTTTACAGTAAAATCTCCAGAGCCTTTAACATAAAAATGGTCAATAGAGGTGGATGAACCCTCAGTTATCCTAGTTGGTTTATCTGTTATGCTTTCATATCCATTACTATAAATAAGGTCTAAATAATCGGCCGATACTTTTTCGTCAATTAAGTTAATATTTAGATCACCACCGATTATTGTAGTATTTTTCAAAAATGAAAACAAAGAACTAAATTCATTTAAGAAGAAATCAATCGCATATGAATGAAAACGGTATATTCCAACAATATTAAGATTCGTTTCTGAATTATGTATTGCTATTATATTTGCAGAATCAAGATCAGGTAAAGGTAAAAGACTGAAATTTAAATTTTCTCTGATAAAAATGAGTATTCCCCTAGATCTATTGTTTTTACGAGTTTGAGTAAAAATCTTATACCCTGCAATATTGTAAAACTGGATTTCATTTTGATATAACCAAGTTTCGCTTAAAATTAGGCAGTCAATTAAAGGTAGGTACTGATAAACTTGAGCTATTAGTTCATTAAAGTATGCTCTCATGCTTCTTATATTAAGATGCAATATAGAAATATAATACATATTTTAGTTTTATCAATTTTAGAACTATTAAAAAAATTAGGCAATTATTATTCAAAGACTCAACATTTATACATTTTTAGAATCATTTGGAAAAAATAACTTACTGTTAAACATTAAATAAGATCAGACATTTTTCTAATTCTTATTGCTTTAGAACTGTCATCTTCACATAAAAATATTTTGGAGTCTTTGATCCAGCAGAATTTATAATTGTTTTTCTTTTTATACTGCCTTGCTTCATAGTAGAGCTTTTTCATAGCAGGACAAAGATGTTCATTGACAAAAATTGGAGTATTACTGAAATTCATATATCGTTGGCATTTAATTTTTTTACTTTAGCTGCTTTGATTATTTTGTCTCTTTCAGTCTTTGAATGAAGTTGGGCAATAATCGGTTTCGGCTTGTTGGGATTCCTTGTGGGTAAACGATGCGCAACTGCAATATGGAAGTTATCTGGAATATCCAACGCCTTTATTATCTGTTTAGTAATTTCTTCGGTATTTTCGTTTTCAAGTTCCGGAACTTCGGCTATTTCAATATTTGATCTTCTCGAATACTGTTGCAAATCTATTACTTCCAGAGTGAGTTTCTCGATCTGTGCTTTGAGTTGATTATTTTCAGCTAGTGTTGTTTTCAGGGTGGAATTTAAAATTGCAATTTCTTTCTCCAATTTACTATTTTTGTCAACTAAGTCTTTCAAAGAACCCGAATTGAATTCTATGGATTGCACAATGCACATTGCACAACGCCTAAAAGTTTATTCTTGATGTAGGTTTTCAAATTTGCGTTCATATCGTCCATGAGTTTTTTCATAGTTTTCATCATATTGTTTTCACTTTGATTACTCGGGATCAATAACATATCTATTTCAGATGCAGACAGACTTCTCGATGATAAAGAATCAAACACTTTAGATTTTTGATTCACTGTTGGGGAAATGCATTTTTATATATTCTATTCTATTCGAAAATATTCTATTTAATATGATAACTGCTAAACTTTTTTTAAATTTAACAATTTATCTGGACTTATTTTTTTCCATTGAGATTGTTTTAGATAGTAAATTAAGAGGGCACCTTGAGTGTTTGGGGAGGGATCTAAGAATTTCTCTTTTGAAATTTTTCTTAACTTTAAGAAAAATATCTGTGTAAAAAAAATTCTTAATCATTAAGTTTTAGAAATTCTGAATCATATTGGAAGTTGAATAGGATTTGTGTAGAAACATACCTTTTATATATCCAATTTGTCGCTCAATATTATTAAATGTACTAAAATTTCAATATGTACTGTAAGAAAATTGTTTCATATTGGTTAATTCTGGTTAGACTTAGAAGCAAGGAGAAAAATTCTTCAAACAGGTTTAACTAAGTGTCTTGTTGAATGTTAATTTAATAATTGACACCACTAGTTCCACTCACCAAGAAAGTCATGCCACTGATCATGTTAATAAACGTACTCTTTCAACTGAAGAAGTATAACACTTTTGATAAAATTTCCTTTTGAAAAGAGTAGTTCTCATGAAAATAACCTGTCTAAAATATTCTTTAGAGGTGGATTGGAACTCGATTGATAGAGTTGGTTGCAACAAGATTTCCAATTAATGTCAGAATTTGTTACATTTTTCTTAATTTTTCCAGATATGTTATGTTGGTTTGGTTGTGGTTTTAAGGCTCAAGAACCAAGTTAGGCCATAAATAAATCATCAGTTTGAAAAAGGGAATAAGTCCAAAAACCACGTTTTGAGAAAATCGAAAAAAAAACCCTTATAAGTACTAGTAATTTCGTGGTATAACCACCAAATTTTTACTGAAAATTCAGGATCCTATTTAAAAAACAGAGCAATCATCGAAAAAAAAATATAAGTTGATTTAAAAATATTTTGCAGTCGAAAAAAGCTGTTGGACTTATTCCCTTTTTCAACCTTATGGAATTTTAACTGAAGGAAAAACTATAATAATCACTTAAATTGACATTTAAATTTTATTTTTGCATAGTTAACAGCACAAAAGAGAAAAATAAAAAGACCAAAAAATATTTTCCAAGATTTCCAAAATTTATATTTCCAAAAGATTTTCCAAGTTAATGTAAACAAATTCCAATTATTCTAATCAAATTACTATGGAATAACCCCAGAAAACTCAAAAATGATGACGATCTCGGTATATTATCGAAGCTTTAATTTAAAAAAATGAAGGTATATCAGATGTATCTATTGGAGTAGCATTAAGCTAAGATAAAAAATAAAACTGTTGGATCCATCTTCCAGGTGTCAAAAGTCGAAACAAAAGCAAAGAGAGAGAGAGAGAGAGAGAGAGAGAGAGAGAGAGAGAGAGAGAGAGAGAGAGAGAGAGAGAGAGAGAGAGAGAGAGAGAGAGAGGGAGAGAGAGGGAGAGAGAGGGAGAGAGAGGGAGAGAGAGAGAGAGAGAGAGAGAGAGAGAGAGAGAGAGAGAGAGAAATCTGTATTACTTTTGGTTTCTTACGTAAGAATAGAGGGGGAGGGATTTGAAAAATCTTACGTACCCTTACATGGGGGTAGGGGGGTCAAAAATTGCCAAGATCATCCTTACTTAATTAATGAATGGCCCCTTACCCGATTAATTGACGTCAGACAATGCTTAGGCTGAAGAAGTTCTGAGCTATTAATTTTTTTAAATTCTTCAGTTGGGACGGTTAATTTTGGTAATTGTATAATTAGTGTATTTTGCTTTTTTGTACAAAATATTTTATTTTTGCTATATTCCATACAATGACATACAAGTATAAATCCACGAAGTTATACATTTTGTAGTTTTTTTCGTAATATAGTCTTTAAAATGTTATTTTGCAAAAAAAGAAAAGGTTTTTAAAAATGGACTCAAAATGTTTTACATCATTATTCCTTTTTTGTTTTTACGATACCATAGATGTTCTAAAGTTTGGGAACCTCTGCTCTGTTGGTATAGTAACCAAGGAGTCGTAGCTTATGTTTTAGTTAAAGGTGAACACAATTGTGAGTAAAAAGCAACTACTAAAAATAGTTTAGTAAGTAAACATGCTTTATAATGAATATACTGCTGAACCAACGATAGGAAAAGGGTCTCGTGATTTTGACAACGCTGTAAATAGTATTTCAGAGGGGAGACAGGTGGAAGTTGAGGGGTAGTTGATCGAAAGAGGAAGAGACATTTGCTTGTACATATACAAAAGCAAGACCCCAACTACACACCCAACTATCGGCCGTGCAAAGTCTGTAGAAATCACGTGACCCTTTAACTATCGTTGGCTGATCAGTATTTACTGATTTAAAATTTATAAAGGATTTTTAGTAAGTAGTATTACTTTTTCCTCATACTTTTTTAATCAAAAAATTTCGTCTTCTAAAAGAACATTGCAAGGTAAGTAAATAAAGCACTTGCTTAAAAGCTTTCAAATCCATTTAGGACTTAATGCCTCTGGGACACCTTTTATCGTTGGCGGAGTATCTATTTTTAACAATCTTTTGCTTTATTTCCTAGCTTATGCTTCACCAACGTCCTTTTTACGTAATTCTTATCAAATCGTATCTAACAATGGATAACTGCAGTCAAATTTTTTTTAATCTTAATGTGTTCAGAATGGCCTAAAACCTCCAAAAAATGTTTTCATTTGCTTTTCAAAGCCCTAAATTTTAAGTTATTTTCAATTAAAAACAGCCTCTTTTGTGTCTGAGCTGAAACAGTTTGTGACGTGAAATGTGCTTTGTTCCCGCTTGTTGCTATAATCCCGCTTTGAAACAATGAGCACTAGTTTTTACAGACTAGTGTATCGATGAAAACGGTGTTTCCCGCATTTCCACTGACACATGTGTCGTCACATTGTTAGGAGCTTTCTATATTAAAATATGTCATAATTACCTTAAAAAAATTTTGTTGGGAAAGACAAGCGTATTTTTGGAATCAGGAGATAATTCTTAATAAATTAAAATTGAATATTTAAAATTTTAAAATTTGCTGCAGTTCTCCATTTTCATTTCATTTACTCTCACTCATCGCTTTTCTTTTTAAACGATTAACATTATTTCAAGTTTAAAATTGAACGGAAGTAAAATAAAGGCAAATGAAGTGAATACAAATAGGAATAAATATAAAAAAATCTGGAACAAAATGGAAACATTCTAATAAAAATAATATTTATTACCCAAGTTTCAGGGGCGTCATTTCAGTTTTTGGTTGGGGGGGGGGGGGCAAGGATTTTTTAAATGGGTCTGGTCTGGAACACGCTGTAGCTAGACGTTTTTGGGAGGGTTGCCTCAACTACATTTTTAAGGTATCCCCAAACGAGCACATTTATAGTAGGTTAGGGAACGTACCCATTAGGGTGGGTCTTTTTCCTATGGCGAAAAAAAAATTTTACAAATTCTATCGGGCACAGCAAGAAAAGGGTGCCAAATGGTCTCAAACTAACATGTGTAAAATATTATTCCATTATAATAACTCTTTTTGCCTCCGGATTGGCCTCAAATGGAACAAAAATATGTAATTTTTCACATTTTTTTAAAAAATATCTCTATTCTAAAAAAAAGTTTTTGTAAATGGTTTCCAGAGAAAGGCTTTTTAATTACTGATCCGTATAACATGTTTTTGGTATCAAACTGTTCGGATTCTTTTGAGGATGTGCAAAGTGCCTTTAGAATTTCTAAAAAAATTCTCAATTCTAAGATATTTCCATTTTTCTGGATTACGAATAAGGTTGCAGTTAACAACAAGAAACTGTCGTACAATTTATTATACCTCCAATTACAATGACCAACCGACGCTATTCATTAATGATGAAAATAATTCCTTTCACGCTTTATAAAAAAGCGCTTCAAAATATGTACTTTCTAAATAAAATATTTTTAAAAGACTGATAAGAGTTTTCCAGAAACTCACAGATATACTATTTAAGTATAGAATTTCACACACCAAAATAAATTGTTTATAAACATTGAGTGTAATGTAGGTTTTCTTTCTTAATATTTTTAATAGCTTAAATCGTATTGTTTAAAAAGTCTGTTTTAAAACTAAAACTTGAATGATAAAACACTAGATATTTTGACCAGTTACTAGGTACTATATTAAATTTAACAGATTCATTGCTGAACGTTTTTGTAAATATTGAATAACAATAGCACGAGCAGACTTGATGGATATTTTCAAGGAAAACGTATTGATTAAATTATTGATAATTTAACCAATAAATATTCTAACTTTTAAGAGAGTGTGCTTCTGGAAAGTTAGTAGACGTTTTTTCTACTAATTGTTATAACGAATGTTTTATAAATAAATAATTTTAGTGAGCAGGGTTTTGTGGAGATCGCGAAGCGATCCGAAAGGCCCTGCGTCAGCAGTTAACGGGGGTTGGCGAGCGATAGCGAGCAGGGGGCGGTAGCTCCCTAGTTATATAAATAAAATTTTTTTGTCGATAACTTTTTAAAGCTCACAAATAAGGGTCTTTAAAAGCAATTTTAATCACATTAGTCACATTTATGCAATTTTAATACAAAAACAACTGCCAAAGTGGCAATGTAATATTCTATCATATTAACAATAGCCGTAGAATAGGAGATTCTTTTTTGCCAACAAACAGTGGATTGTCAGTGGTACATATTTTAAATATTGGTAGTTAAGATACATTTTCCCTCAAGTTTGGTCAGTACAAAACGGTATTTTTAATTTTTAAAAGTAGAAATAGTTATATTTTTCATAAATATGTCGCGCTTTCAAAATTCAGCTGAAAGTTATTTCACTGGTTGGTCTTGGGATCCAAATATTATCGCAAAAATTTGTTGAAACAATTGTCGAATAGATAGTTCGTTCATTAGGCAATATATCAGTTATGATTCGCCTCAGTTATGATTTACCTATTTTTTTGCTATAACAATAAACTGAAACCCAGGCCCATGAAATTATACTTCTTTGGAGGAAGGATTGACTCAAAATAGCTCCTTAGCATTCCCTTATGCGTTCATAAATGTTCAAATATAGCAAATTTAACTGTTTAAGATAATTATAACTAAGTTTTGAAAAGTAATATAGCTTATTTAAAAACTTAGGGAATAATACTGAGCTTTGAACTGAAAACGCTGATCTACGGCTCTTCTTAAGAAAATGTTTCAAAATTTAACTCTCAAATGTGGTTTTAATTTATTTTTGGACATTAGGGACTCATATAGGAACACTTGGGAAGGACTATTCCTAACATGCCAATGAAGTTTCAAGGAAAACCCCAACTTTTATAAACTATTACCCAAATGTTTTCCTTGGGGTTGTAACCTATAACCCCAAAAAGGTACCAACCTTCTGACATATTAATTTTTATCAAAAATTTAGTGTTTTTAACATCCTACTCAACCGGCAATACGAGTTTCGCACATTTTTTTGATTCCAGCAAGAAATTTTTGATTGCCAGTTCTAACCATTGAGATATTTCAAAATATGTTGTATTACAACTCAAGTATTTCAACTCTGGTTTCATTTATAATTGTTTTATAGTCTTCGATGATGATTTTTATACCATTGTGCACATTTACATTCATAATGGATTCGTGAAATCGAGGTAAAAGCTTGATTTTCGTTTGTCCATTTTACATGAAATTACTATATTAATCAAAACTTCGAGGCCAATCCGGAGGCAAAAAGAGTTATTATAATCGAATAATATTTTACACACGTCAGTTTGAGACCATTTGGCACCCTTTTGTCGCTGTGCCCCTGGGAAAATGTGAAAATTTTTTTTTGACCCACCCTACTGCACACACAGTGTCTGTCTACGACTTTGTATGTTGTTTTTTCTGCCTACTGCATACTATCAAGGAAAGACTAGTTTTACAGGACTGAACACCACAATGGTTCCCAAAGTGGGTGCTGCCGTGAAGAGATGATACGAGCAGCTCAGGAGCATGGGGGGGATTTCAGTAGGGTATCCAGTGTTGGGCACACTAGAAACCCTGGGGAGGGAAGCTGTCTTTGATCGATCTGGAAACATGATTTAGCAATAAGGAAATATAATTTCTTAAGCAATTTTTTTTCGGGGGTATTGCTCTTTTATAGATCCATTCATGTTTTTTTGAGGGAGAGGGTTATTCCACTGTCCTTTTTTATGAGAATTAGCATCGGGGGCAGTGATTCTCAACGTGGGCGCTACCGCCCCTGGGGGCGGTGAGAGGATGCTTAGGGGTGGTGAACCTTTTTTGGGCAGTAGGGGAAGCATGGACCTGTTTTGGTCGGTAAGGCGGCGATGAGCACGGAGCAGTAGATCCACAGGGGGGATTTTAAGAAATAGTCTAAATTCAGCTATTTCAAGTTAAAAATCTAAAATTTTCTGGGAAGAAAATTTGCTCTTTCTTTGTATGTTCCTGATAAATATGTTAGGAAGATAAGAAATACATTAGGAAAATATGGCAGAGTATTGGGAAAAGATTTTGTTAAGTTTATTTACTTATTTTATTATTCATATTACTTTTAATAATTTAAATCAAATGGTAACTCTTGTTTACTTTATCAATATATATATATTTTATACTATTAGTAAAAATACGTTAGACTTTATGTGAAAAAATTATATGCCCAACTTTGTAATCCTGTCAACTTATTTTTGAGTAAAAATGTTCGTGTTTTTCCTATTAATATTTATAATGTTGGACATAAGGAAATTTTAATTTAAAAGCCCTGATGTAGTAATGTTTGAAAATAGATTTTAAAAATATAGTGGAAAAAATCAAACCATTTCAGAAACAATAATAAACTTTATATTTGAATCTAATATCCTACAGTACATACAACAACATTAAATATATTTTAACTGACTAGGGAGCACAAAGCCCTTAGAACGACAAACATTTTAGTTAAGCAAAAATATGACATCTCTGGGATTCAACAGATTAGATAAACATTTGGTTTTGCATTGCACAAAAACTTGCATGTTTAAATACATATCACTCGATTCTAAAGAAAACCTGCCGCAACCCTTCGTAATACAAATAACATATTAATTTCATGTTGTAGTAGTAGTATAAATCTTACACCGTTTCATACACGTATTTAAATGCGGTTTACTAAGGCAGTTGGAATGAAACTTTCTTTGCGGTATTTTAGAAAATACTTTAAAACTGTTTTTAGAAAGAAGTTTTCGATAAAATTTATACCAATATACTTTCTTATTTTTTTAATACTATACATTTGATAGATAGCCTTTAAATTATACTAAAGCATTGTCCTATAAGGAATTCATAAGAAACAGCCGTCCTTTTTAGTCTTTAGTTCTCTAATTTTACAGGTATTAAAATTATTGCGAAGACAGATTATCCCTCACTAGTGGTATTTTTACATGGCACCGAATGTGATAGCAATTGTCTTACGATTCTTCATTATGAACTTTTCGTATTTGCAAACGCAAATATGCGTTTAGAAAACAAATTCAAAATAAAATGTTTTAACACAAATGTACGTAATTAATACTGACAGTGTAAAATGCTTTTGGCATGCATTCGTTAAATTTGAAGATTTCTTTAACTTTTATGAATAAACTAATTAAAAATGATATGAGGATGCATAACAAATGGCGTACAATTATAATTCAAAAGAAAATTTATAAAAAGCACTTTTTACAGGAAATCATATAGACTGTAAATATATGTTATAAAAAGTAATGACGCAATTCAATTTCAGACATTAAAATATTTTAAAGAATAGAAACACTTAATCCTGCTTCAAAAATATCTCATAATGCCATGTAAAAATCGAACAATGTCAGAATCTCAATCATCATAATAAGATAATTATATTTACAAATATTATATATATTTACAAAATTTAGGGAAAAAATTCCTTAATTTTTTTATTCTTCTGAAATTGTTTTGGAAAAGAATTGAAAAAGAACCAATATTAATGTAATTATAGTTAACCAACTGCTCACAAAATATTAATTAAATATTAATGATAAATAAGCTGTTTCAGCCGCATTACAATTAATGAAACGGTCAAAGAAAAAATTAATAAAACTAACGAAACTTGTATTAAATTATAACATTGTATTCACTTTTAAAGGAAAGGTTCACATAACAGAGCAAAGATCACGTAGCATTTCAAAGGTCTTAAAATGCAAAACTATATTAAATCAAAGTAAAATTCTTGATTCAATGAATAAAAAAAGACTATCGCATATCTTTTTGCATTACCAAAGCTTCTTTCTATAAACTCATATTGGTGAAATAATACTTTACATAAAGTTGGAAAAGAACACTCATCATAATTTACACATTGAACAGTCATTCTTAAAATACTCTGGTTCTCTTATGAAATAACAATGGTAATTTTTACATGAAAAATGGGTGACGCAACTATGTACAAAATGTATTTATCTACATTTTCAGCGTTTCGTTATCGTTTAATAAGAGAGTAAAATTGGTTAGTTTACTTTCTCGAAGGAAAAATCAGAAACCAGAGCATTTCATTTCACTAGCAAAAGTAAGTTATTTACAAATGTATTTATCTTAACAGAATTCAAGTCAATGAGCAACAATGAAATATATATGCCTGAATAACTTTTAGCTTTAACGGAAAATCACATAAGCTTTTCAGATATAACAAGATAGTAAAACAACACCATATAACGTGAATGAGAGAAAGTATAAATAATGAATTCATAAGTGTTGCATAAAAACGAAATGGTGCAGATTGTTTTAAAACATCAACGCATTTGTGCAGATGAATGTGTTATGAGAGAGAGAAATTCATCCTTAAAAAAAACTAATTTAAAGAAGGGAAAGATTTTATAAAGCAATTTTGTGAACGGCTCAAGCGATGACTATCAACATCAGGTAAGAAAAAACTTATCACCCCATTATTCTTTAACCGAGAATATTCTTTGCGTTTTACGTTAAAATATCTCAGACACACGTGATTTTATATCCAAATTAATTCCTCACCTTTTCGGTGCACTTTATAAATAAAAGAAGTAAATACCCTAGGAACTTTCTATAAAGCGTTTATCGTCTAACCAAAAGTGTATTTTACTTTAGCAAACATTTATAATTTAGGCGGTGTCATTCGAGATTAATTACACGCGGTTTATATTTGTGCTAGAACGTTTTCCTCCACACCCATTTGTGAAAACACATTTTCTTTAAAAAAATTACATCACAAGAGTTTGAGTTTTTTTTCTTCTAAGTACATACAAATAGTGAAGTAAATGCGTATTTGCTTGAAACAGAGTCATTAAGTGAAACTTCTGAGAGAGAAATTAACAAGTATTAGTTTCACGAGCAGTCGGTGCTGGAACAGGAATACTTGGACCATGCTTTTTTTCTCTGTTCTACACAGTACTACGTGTTAGATGCTATGTGTTATGTCTAACAGGTCGATGTATTGTTATTATATTAAGAAAGGTTAAGGTGCGCAAGCCGAGTGGTTGCGTTAAGCCGGCGACAGTGTGAATGAGGGTTTACTGAGTTGAAGGTGATGATAGTCCCACGCGGCTAGACTGTTGAGTAGTGAAATAAATCATTCCCAGAATGGGAAGGAAAGTTTGGTGTAGAGAGCACACACTGGACGCTGTTAGTCTGTGATTGTTATGTCTACGCATCTACATCATTTCATTCATTGCATTCTTCTCTTGATATAGGTGTAATAAAGGAGTTAATATATCTACGGCTTTTAAAAGATATTAAATGCTATATGCCTCTCATTAAAAGAACTATTTATATAATAGATATTAATCTTGATATGGATAGATTAGTATCACACAGGGGAGAGATTATATATGTTTTACTTCAATAATTAGGAATTTAGCCTTTTACATAGCTGCCAACTTTTCAGAAACAGAAATCGGAACACTATCCACGACCCATTTTGAATAAAGGTTTTTAAAGGGGTATAATTATAAAAAGGCTTGTAATTCACAAAACGTTTAACTTCATTTTTTAACCAAAGAGTAACTCACAATTTCAATAATCAATTAAAAATAAGTATGCATATATGAATGAGGATAAAGTACCCATATGCTGTATGCAAAGACGATTCTCGCTCGCTGAGCAATTAGAATAGGTCGACAAGGAAAGATTCACCAAGAAAGGAGTAAAATAATGAAAAATCGGAACTTTTAGGGCTAAAATCGTATTATCGGAACAACAGCGGAAATTCGGAACAAATACGATTTAATCGGAACGGTTGGCAGCTATGCTTTTATAAATCTAGTTTAAATTCATTGAATTTTGTGAATTCCTATTGTTATTAATAAATTAAGCTTGTTTATCGCCTTGAAATGATACTCAAAGTAATAGTATATTTATCTGTTCACTAACTGTGAGAATAAAGAACTTAGAAGAGAGAAAATTTCAGACGTGAAAGAAGAAACCAGCAAAGATAGAATAAGCATCCTAAATGCAGCAGATTAAATATTCTTTAATGAAGACATCTAAACTGATATCTAGCTTATACAATATACTTAATATAGTTCAATAAAATATAAATATATTATTTAATGGTAACAACAGTTAAATATGCATAATACTTTAACAACGTTAATGATACGTTTTAAATACTCTGAGGGAAACAGCATATTGCACATGCCTTTTTTTAGAGTGAGATTTCGATCTCCACTTTCCTGTACGATCATGTACAGATAATATAAGGAAAGGAAAGACTGAGTTAGCCATCCTTACTGTTATCACATGCAGACCTTATATTCAGTCTCAAATATAAGGGATCAGACCCATTATACTGACTAGAAATATATAGTTAACAAGAGTAATAAATAATGGCATATTACATTTTGTGGTGGAAATGCTTTTGCATGCTATTTTTAACATTCAACTACAAGTAAGATACCAAAGATGTGCACACTAAACTATTTTAGAATAGGACGAACTAAATTATTTATTGTGTGCTTTAATTCCTTAAAAATAGAATAGAGTTAATGTTTCATAACTAAAATAATGCCCTTATCAGTTCTTCCCTTTTAGCTTTATATGTACAACAGAGCTCGAAAAGGAAAAATATTGTCAAAAAATCGGGGAGGGAAAAAGTAATATTTTAGAAGTATGTAGTGTAAAAAGACCCCTTTAAAGTATGTCTAATAATCAAAAGAGGTAGAGGTTTTATAAAGAACAAAACGTGTTAGGAAGGAAACGTTGAACTTGTGCATTCTTAAAAAGTTAACAAAAACTCAACATCGAATAAAAGCAAAAACATGTGCGCATTTAACTTTAAATTTTCTGTTAAAATTTAACAAACAAAAAAAATGAAGCATGAATTCACAGAAAAAGTTTTGAGGTATCAAAAAATAACCTGAAATCATATCACGTTTTTACGATACAGATGAACAAATAAATACCTGCATCGTGAAAAAAATAATACCACACGCGCGCGAAAAATGAAATTAAGTTGGAATCTTTCGCGAGGAGTCTAAATGTAACTCTACATCGAGCTCTGTTTCACCGTAACATGAGATCACAGGAAAGACTTAATATCACAATGTCGATATCGTCCAAAACAATCATTCTTTGGCAGTCATCAATCACTAAAAAAGAACAAGCTTTTTTTGCGCATGCTTAACAATAGTCTCTAGAAACCCCCGAGAGATTTCCAAAGAAGGCTGGACGCTTTTCAGTGAAGACATCGTCGTCGTTTGTAATCCATTTGATGGGCAAAGTTCGTCTGTTCATTTGGTCTGTTTGGTCAGGTTGACGAAGTTCACTGCCCTCAGGATGAGCCATGAAGGCCAGACAGTACGATGGCGCTCCATCAGAATCCGTCATTCCAACCGGTCCATACAAATCAGAAAACCCACCTTTGGGTCTTAAATCGCAATAATCCCAGTCAATAGTCAATGAAACAGCATTCCAGATGGCAACTCTGTTCAGGAGAGATGGCACAGTCTTAACGACAGTATCCCATGAGAGGTTCAACACAACTTTACTCACCGGTAGAAGTTCGGATTCTCGACATTCCCGATCTTAAATCACTGAAGAAGAGAGACGTTGTAAAATCCAACTACCTGCGTTGTTGGCAAAGTTCATCTTTTTTTTTTTAAATGCATTGGTGAGACTAGTGCTCTAAGGTGTTTTCTATATAAGGTGTTCTAACAGTCTCGGTGAGCACTAAAAATAATGGTAATTACAGAAAGCTCTCGCGAAGTTCAACCTCTGATTGAACCGCCAGACGACGATGCTTGTAGTAAATGCACTGGCCGAGTCCATGAAATGCAGCTAGGCCCCGCCCTCTCTGAGGGGGCGTGGCCAGTCCTAAAGCACACACACAATTCTACTGGATAGAAGAGATGGAGAAACAGACAGTCGGGCGGATCGCTCCGCCCGAAAGGGTGGACTATTCGCAGGGTGCGAAAGTTTCTTGAGGTCGAGGAGGGGTCATGCCCTCGCGTCGGGTGCCGGGGGCGGCCCCCGCGCGGGGCGCCGCGTTTCGCACCCTGCTCGCCACCCTGAGCTTAGGGCAAACAAGAGAGAGGCCGGTCAGGGCGGCCCGGAGCTCAAAAGGGTAGGCTGGAGGTGTAGACGCGCTCGACGAGGGGCGGCGCCGGGACCAGCTCCTCCAGCCGTAGGTAGAAGATGCGCTGCAGTCCTTGCACGCTGAGGGTTCGCAGCTCGGGCAGCTGGGTGAGGATGCGGCTGAAGTAGTGCCGCTTCTTCTGCGCTTCGTTGTTGTAGGTGACGTGGTCGCGCAGAGAGCTGATGATCTTCATCTGCAGCTGCTCAACTCGGCTAGGCTCCTTCAGCCCGTGCCGCTCTGAGGGAGACAAAGAGGGGCGGTTAGGAAGCACTGAACACAACTTGGTTGTTGAGAGACCAACTAGTTAGTAGATTCAACAATCAAGTGAGCTGATAGCGCAGAAAAGCTGTAGAAACTGGCCAGTTTGCACTGTAAAAAATACGGCACAAAAAGTGGTGGGTAGAAAATTCCTCCGTACATGGAGGGATGTAACACCACGATAAGGGACCCCCAACCAAGACAGGGAGGAAAGTCCGGGGAGGGAGGTTCCACTACCGAGGGACCTTCCTTCGAGTCTAGGTGGGGGTCTCTCCGTATCGTGGTGTAACATCTCCATGTATGGATGCAATTTCTATCCACCACTTTCTGTGTAAAGTGCGGTATTTTTTTATAGTGAGTAAACGAACCAGCTTGTCAAATGTTGTTCACATACATTCTTGTCAATTGTTGAAACCAACTAGTCAGTAGATTCAACAGAGCAGACAAGCAAAGCAAGAACTGGCTACTAGATAGATAGTTGATTTATCGAACCCCAGCTAGCTACAACAACTATGCTTATTAATCCAGCTAGCAAATAGTATTAGCTAAACTGATGGAGCAGATTGGCCTGATTGGAAATCTGATTGGCAGCTGAATTAAAGGAAAGTAGTTTTATGCCAATCAGAGATGGCAAAAACGACTCCCTGTCATATCCCAGCAAAAAACATATCCAAAATTCCTCAAAAAAGCGTCATAAGTGCAGTTTTCTCAAAGAAGTCTAGTTAGTTAGTAGCAATAGGACTTCAGCACGTAAGTCTGCAGTTTTTTACAGCAGTTTTGAATACATTCTAAAGGCATTTCGCCGGTCTAATAAAAAACTGCAGACTTTCTAAAAAAAAACTGCCGATTTCCTAAAGAAAACTGCAGACAAAGTTATTCCTTTCACCTTTTTGAAAAAAATTTTGCTGATTTTTTTAGCAGCTGGGGTTAGCGGTAAATATGACTGTAAATCATAAAGTTTTAAGAAGTTATCGATGGAGATGTCGAAAGATTCTCACCTGTGACAAGAGCTAACGCACACAGGCAAGCAAAGGCTGAGATGTCGATGTCCATGCTGTGCAAACTGGTGGAGAAGTCCAGGATAGTGTTCAACCAATCCCCGAAGATTTGGTGACATTGCTCCTTGTTTAGAACAGTCCCGTTGCAGAAAGTCAGCTTTTCATCATCGGAATGGATTCTTAAAGAAAAGACAGTATTGTAAACAAAAGATGAACCTGGATACAACACAAATAACATAAAACAAGAAACCATCTTTTAAATTATTAAGCTTTCCAATGTTTCGGCTTATTCCATGAAAACCAAGTTCACACATGAAATGTTATTTTTAAAAAATAGGTAAGAGCTTAGAATGACGATAGCAGGGATGCCAACCTGAGACAACGCTCATCCGTAATCGCCCCCCCCCGCCCGCAAAAAAAGGCGTGAAAAAAAGGCGTGGCGGGCGTGCGGCTTGCCGACCCTACGCCGCGTTTTCTGCACGTAGAAAAATGACCCAATCTTTTGATGTTTCAGAAAAGTCCTGAAAACGCAAATATTTGTGAACAGAAGTCCTTTTTTCCCATGAATCAATCATCCATGCAGATTAGAATATTCCGAATTCTAATTGATTCCCCCTTCTTATTGATTGCCCATCTCATCAGTTACTAGCGACTAGCGTTATCGTTTTTATTCGCAATTCTATGTAAAAAATATGTAAGGATTGAAGCTAAAAACAGATAATTGAGAAGAAAAACTTAATACATTGTCGTTAAAATATAATTAGCGTAGTTTCCGTAATTTTCTAGCTTTATCCGTAATTGCGGAATTCCGGGCCGAAATGCGGAATGATTCCGCAAAATCCGGAATGGTTGGCATCTCTGCGATAGGGGATAGTTACAATTCATAAATAAAAATTGTGACTTCGAATCGATATTTCCAAAGGAAATTTTTTTAAATGTTGAAATATGTGAAAACAGAAGGAAGGACTGGGGTTTCGTCTTCTTGGGAAGAAGCCAGTGTCCAACCAGGACTGTTGAGCCATTGATGATGAAATATGTTGAAAAATTATTTTTTTGTTGTTTCTATTGTTAATTATTCTCTCTCCCCCTAAAAATATTTATAAAATTATTCTCAAGAGGATTCATATGTAAGTATTAACTTATAATACATATCACCATCCTTCTCAGAAAGGTTCTACCCTCTGTAATCATGAGATAGGTGGAAGCAAGATACTTCATTCCTTTTTATCTTATATTAGGCGGTAATTGAAAATAATTGCATTTCAAAGTGATACAACATTTTGAACCATGCTCAATATTTTAAATTTCTAGTCAGAAAACTAATTTCGAGTTTTAGAGAAAGCCAGAAATAAATATCCATAGCGAAATCGATAACAACTATGTTTGAGGTAGTCAGGTGGTTGGGATTTTGATTGTATCCGTTGAGTAACGTTTGATCACGTTGGCGAACAAAGAACGATGCTGAAGATAAGTCAATTTCGATTACATTCCCTCGTGAGTGCACTCCGTGGTCCAGATAAGTTCATTCGGCATTTCACTTTCTTTCGTGATGGAAGTAACAATATTGAGGAAGTATTATCTAAAAGGGTTTTGGTTTTCTTTTACAGCAGATAACATTTCTCAAGCTGTGTTACCATAGGAAATTATTTTGTCATAATCCCGACAATAAGAATTCGTTTTAGGGTGATTTTGTTACGATAGAGGTAGATATAAACTATCTTCAAGCGAAATTATTTGAGATTAATTGTTATCCCTTTGATAATTTTAACAGCCTTTCTTCATTTGTCGCATGAAAATTCATTCTTGGCAACCGTTAGAGATATACTGATAAAGGAATTATAGATAGTTTCAGGAAAACTAATCAAGTGTATGCTGATTTTGATTATTGATTAGATTTTTGATTATTTTAAACGAAACTATCTTCAATTTAAGAGTTGTTCACTTCCATTATTAGATAAGTTAGTTTTATTAATTGTAGCTATATATTTCAAATTTTAAATTTATTTCGCAAAAATATTTGATTCTATCGGGGCAGAATCATTGTAATTCAAGCCTTCCCAAACGCACTAAGCGATTTAGTAACTACCATAGAAGCCAAACAAAGGATCAGAACACTGAAAATGTCAACACTAAAAACGGAGTAAACGTAAAATCAAAGCTGAAACTTAAAAAAAATAACAAAAAAACCCTAAATAATAGACCTACCTGTAGGCTAATCTCAGTGAGAAGAGTTCTAGGCTCGCAGAGTGAAAGAGCAGTTCTTGGTCATCTTTGTTGAGTTCCGTGAATCCTGGAACCTTGTCGGCGAACTGTCGAATCACTTCAATGGATGAAACTAAGAGGTCATAAAACTGCTGGACTTGCTCGGCCGCACCTGTCACTTCTTGCTTTTGACCACTAGGGTCTTGATACTGAAAAGGAAAGAAAAATCGGTTCATATACTTTTGCAAATTCAAGAGGGAATAAAAATAAACAAGTTTGTGTTACAGCTTTAGAAAGAGTCCTCCAGCCTCCATGTTTACTACAACTCAACTTATGACTGACAGGGATCTAGTTGTTAACAATAGTATTTAGTAGATTATTGTTAGATATCTAAAATAGTAATATTATATCTCTATACATACAACACTTAATCTTGTTAATGGGGATAAAAATGGGGACTGGATGACTCTTTCTAAAGCTGTTCCAAGTTTTTTAAGTATAAAATTAAAAATTAAATGAGTAAGCTTTTAAGGATTAAAAATTGCACCGTCTAATAAAATTATTTTCCTGCACAACTGAGATGACGTAGTTTGTATATTATTGACATTTGATTCTGACTTTCAAATTTTTAACGTTAAAATGTTTAATTGATAAATATAATTTCAAAACCAATTGATAAAAATTAGTTTCATTCAAAAAAAGTTCCGAAAATTAATTAGTAGAATCTGAGTTATAGTTTTGGAGATTTTATTAAATACATTCTAAGTAAATTAATGAAAATATAAATAAAATGGAACATATTACATTTTAGCAAATAATTACTTATAAATTATGTCTTTTTATTTCTTAACAAATTGAAATTAGGATAATTTTAATTTATTTTCATCCCGTTTAAACAATGACGCACTATCTACGCAATAGCTCCTGACAGGACCTATGTAGTACCCAAAGGTCAGGAAGACATCCTCAATGAAAATAACAAGGTAAAAAATATCCCAAATCCCTCCTCTTTTACATACCGAGTTTTGGAATATTTTTCTCAATTTACGTGTTAGCTTTAAATGCGAATTTAGAACATTTGTGTAACGAATACAACGAACGCACCTGAGGAAGTGCGCAGAACTTAATATTGAAGAAAAGAAAACAAACTGGTTGAATATAAATAGAAAATCGGTCAAAATTTACTACTTTAAAGACAGGATTCTTTCATATTATTCTTAGCTCACGACTTAGAATATAAATATTTTAAAAGAATCTATCAAATATATAAGGAAGTGCGTGGTTCTATGAATTATTACACGGAATAAGAAGGAAAAATCCGAATTTGTGTGTTCGTAATCCTCAAAAAACAATAATGTATTCAAATACATTTAGAAAATCTTTCAAAAAAAAATCCCGGCGGGACTTTCAAACCAACAACGATAGACACTACGTACCCCACATCTACGCATCAATACCCGGCAATCTACAATAACTCGAATTTTCTCGCCGTTTTTTTAAACAAACGATGGTCATTCCCTTACCTGAGAGTAATCGAGGTTGGCAAGGTCCGGCGTGGTGTCCACATGGGCTCGGACGAGGGCAGTGATGGTGCTGACCGGCGGCGACGGAGGAGACTCTTGGGGGGATTTGGGTTTGGAGGGCAGCCGGCCCCTTCTTCCTTTGAGGCTATCCGTCCTCACCACTGGAAAAAGAACAATTTCAAGTTTTATTGACAGTTGTTTGCTTATTAAGAGTTGTTTTTTTTAGAGAAAAGCGGCTTATGGGAGGAGGTAAGGCGGCTGTCACTTGTGGAGTGCTTCTCCGTGTTTGTTGAAGTGCGTAGTTCTTCTCTTCGCGGAAGGAAGAGGAAGATCAGCTGTTCGCGTCTCTTGAAAAGCGTTAGGTGGCGCTCTCTGTGAAGGGTTAGCGGAGGTATTTGTTGACCTGAGGGGGTTTTGTTGTTGGAGTTAGGATTTTTTTTTGCTTCGGGTCTGGGAATTCGATGTCGAAGGGCAGGTATTTTAAATTTAATGGTGGAGTTTCGAAGATATTTTCATGTGAGGAAACAGATAAGAAAAGAGAACTTAATGAAAGATAAAAGGAAAGAGCACAAATTAAGTCCTTATTAAAACAATTTGAAACATTGATAGGGGACCTAATGTTTAATCTATTGGTTTCTCCAATAAAATTTTATTCCATAAATATACAATAAATTTTCCTAGTACCAAACTTTATTGAATTTTACTAGTAGTGTATTCATCAGGTGAGTTCTGATAAATTCAAATCAGAGGTCTATAGAATTAATTAAACTTTGAAGGAGATATAGTTTTAATAGAAATAGAATTTCAAATACCTTTTTTTGAAATTTTAGGGATTGAATTTTAAGTCTTTCCCTTAAAATATCCCTTCCAATGTCAGATTTAGAATTCATTAATTTACTGTTGACGTTGGTATTAATTAGAGTATATCTGTACCTTAACTTATATAAACTAAAGTTTTTTTTGTTATTTTAATTCGTATTATTTTCCAACAAGCGTAAAGCTTTCACCTCTTTATATTTCCCCCGAACAGTAGAACTTCCTCTTCCAATTCCACTATTTTCCGCACAGTCAAATGTATTCAAAAGATGCTTACCTTCCTTGACCATGCCAACAGCAAGACATTTCTGGAATCTACAGAACTGGCATCGGTTTCTTCTCCTCTTGTCCACAGGACAGTCCTTGTTTCCAAGGCAAACATACTTGGCATTTTTCTGAACCGTCCTCTGTAAAATAACATAACAATCTTATATTTTTCCACACTCGATAAATAACGATTCTAACAGCCGAGTACCTTAATCGAGGTAAATGTTACACTCACCTCCAAAAATTAAGGATAATTTCATGTCATAGGATCATCTAAGGTTGGGAATATTATGCAATTCGGAATCTCTCAAATTACCCTAACAATATTTTAATAGGGGACAGAATCCCTCCATTAATAATGAGTTACACATTCGGTAAAGTAACAGAAACGTCCGTGTGACAGTAATTTAGAAAACAATTCCCAGTTATTTGTAAGGGTATATTTTTTAACTTCATAGTTGCGTGGACCTTAAAAGTTAAGTGTGTTAACACACATAGTTAAAGTGTGTTACATAGTTACATAGTGTATAACATATAGTTAAAGTGTGTTACACACACTTATAGCAAATAATTCCCAGTTAAGCTACTTTTACCTGGGTTTTTAAATGTTTTATTTTTATACCCATAAAAATGATATTACGCAATATTTTAAAAGTAATCAACACTCCCAATTTCTTTTAAACTTATCAAAGCCGCCTTTGGGAACCACTGTCTTAGATGATGACCCGAATTTCATTGACAATGGGCTATGATTTGTGTGATTATTCCAAAAACCATCCTTAAATTTTTGGACACGAGAATATTATAGTCATAAGTCGAAGTGTCAGAATTCCTTACCTTGAAGAATCCTTTGCATCCTTCGCAGGTTCTGACTCCGTAGTGCTGGCAAGCGGCGTTGTCTCCGCAGACGGCGCAGAGCATGGATGGAGGGGGTGTGCTGTCGGGGATCCCGGGGGAGGATCGACTCGATCCCGACGTCCCACTGGGGGTGGTGGGGGTCGTTGGCGTGGGGTGACGGATGCTGAGGAAGAAAGAATGGTCGCGGTTAGAAGAATATAGGGTAAATTTTCGATTGAAGTATGAAGGAATTGAAGGTTATTGTTGTAGAGGCTATGATCAGAAGGGGATGAGAGTTAGATTTTGTTTAAGGGCTTAAGTTTCGTGGCAAATCTGAGAGACTATGATTTAGATTTGAACATCTTTTAAATGCTTCTCTATCAAAGTTTTTCTCGAGGCTGTTGGGGACTATACCGCACTTCAATTTTACTAAACATTTAAGTTCCGAGTGTATTCGCCGTAATTTAGTGGCACTGTCTATCTCCATGAAAGTAACAACTGAACTCTAACGAATTTCGCTAATAATTCAGCATGGGCCAACTTTCTTGGATATAGACACTTCATAATTTATCATAATTATATCATTTACCTTTCAAATATCCCTAATATCACAGCTCATACCAAATATCTCAAGTTTAAGTAACTACTACTAGAAGTAAACAAAATTCGGCTCTTCCAGGGTTCATACAATTTTTTACAAATCAAAATCAAGGAGTATTCAATGAGTTTTCAAGGATTGTTTTTAAAAATTTCAAGGAAGATTTGAGAGAAAAATTTTTACACAGCTTAAAACGCACGCTTTGCCAATTGCATTCTTGAATCAGGTTTTAAAATCACTTTCACGAAAAGTCGAGATTTTTCCGCGATAACCCATTATTTTTCTCGAAAATAATGCGGATTGAAACTATTTTTATAGACAAGATAAATTATTTTTAAAAAATTTCATGATGAAAATAAAGGAGTTTTTAAGGAGCTTCACTCAAGGGGGGAGTTTCCATAGTGCTTAAAAATGAAAATAATTTTCAAGGAGTATTTAAGGAGTTTTCAAGGAGCGTATGAACCCTGTCTTCATAACGAAAATTGGACGAATCTTGAACGTTTGCGGCTGCTTGGGATGTTAAATTATTCCTCGTAAGGTATTTATCATGAAAAATTCCTCACCTTTCAGTGGCAGCTGAACTGGCGATGGTCAGCGATGGCTTCCTTCCCCGGGTGGGCTTAGGGCTGGGCGCAGGAGAGGCGAGCTCGTGCAGCGAAGGGGGCTGCCCGAAGGCCGAGGGCTCCCCGGAGAGCCCCGAAAAGGAGGTGGGGAAGGGCGCCACCAGTTGGTGGAAGGAGGGCTTCGATGAGGGCTCCGAGAAGGACGGCGGCAGGAAAGAGGAGGGCCCCGGACTGTCCAGCGCTGGGGGGGCGGTCAGTGCCGTGATGGACGTCGCCTCTTCGGACTGAGGGAAGGTTGCCATGGAGATCGAGAAGCGGTCGCCTTCTGAAAGAAGAGAAAGGGTATTGTAAGGTTGGAGGTCAAAAACCTTGTGTATCCTTATCTATGCTATGAATCCCTTCAATTTTTTTTAAATTGCTTTGGGAGCAAGTGTAATTAGAATAAGGAGGTGATTAAGAAAGATATTAAGAAGTATTTATGGAGGAATACAGGAAAATGGTGTCTGGCGTAGAAGATTCAACATTGAATTGTATCGAATGTTCAAAGAACCGGATGTTGTCCATTACATAAAAATAAGCCGTCTGTCTGAATTGGGCAGGACATATCATTCGCATGAACAACAACAGCGTTTTAAAGGAAATTTTTACAGCAAGGCCAGTAACCACACGAAGAGGAAGACCTAAGCTTCGTTGGGTGGATGCTGTTGAGGGGGGACTGTTTGACCCTCAAAACTAAAAATTGGAGAAGTTTGGCTGCTAGTAGGGGCGGCTGGAGTCGTCTAGTTCAGAAGGCCTTGGCCCACCCTGGGCTGTCGCGCCAAGAATGATGATGATGAGGTGATTAAGAAGCAGAGTCTAACCGGTGTAAGAGATTTTAAAGAGGCTGTCTCTTTTGGGTGGTTTGTCTGTTGATGACTAACTGATCATCAGTAGTATCAGATTTGGCTGATGTAGAGTTACATATTGATGATAATGTTTTTCGAAAAATGAATGTGATTATGTTTCATCTTACGGAGTATAAAGGTATGAGGTTATAGAAAAAATATCCACTTTCTTTAGCTTAGATTTTACTTTATTCTTAAAATTATTCTAGAATTTTAATTATATAATATTTGAATGTTTACCTAAATTACTAACCCTGGTGGATAGTTCTTCGATTTCTTTGAGAAGCAAGAATGCTAAAAAGATAAAAAAAACTTAAATAAGAGCATATTTTCGGAGATATATTAAACTTAAGCTCTTTATGACTATTTGGGACTGTAGATTTATTCTTGACAATGTGAATGTGGGATACATTTTCTTAAGCTACATGAAGATCCTAGTGCCGGTAGGTTCTTTATACATTAGAATTAAAGGTTTCACAAAAACAAAGTTTCAACGATTAGCTTATACAAGATTCAAGTATTTCTTAAACGTCATATTTGTTTCTGATCATAATCTTCATTCCCAAGTCACACACAATACTAACCGATATAGTTTGACGATACAAGGTCTGATTATATCTGAGAAATAATATCAGTAAATCCTCTTCCATAAACTTAGCTTAATGTATAAAGATTAGGTTCAGTCCCTAGTTACAAATTTGTTTTTAGTTTTGCAACAAAAATTAAAAAAAGGAAAACTTTTTTGGAATTTCATTACATTTGGCCCCAAACTAAGACTGTAGTATAAGACTACTAACTAAACTTTTAACTCTACATAGAACATAAGAAGAATTTGAAATTCAATTTTACAAATATTTTTGCAGACACATTAAGTTCTTGAAGCATGTCATGTTGAGAGTTTTTTAATAGGTATTCATTCATAAATAAGAAATAAGTTTTAATATCTTATACTTCAAAGAAAGATCATATAAGTGAGTTTTCAATATTCTAAAGAATTGAATTTCGATTAGTTATCAGTAAAATTTTTTTTCCACGGTTAATTCTTTTAGTGGTTTTTAGAGGGTTAGCATAGCGTGCTACTAGGATAACAGGTAGCGACCTGTCTGCAGATTAAAGACATATGCACTCACCAATATCCTCCTCCATGGGGACTTCGTCACCAGTGGGGATGTCCTCGAACTTGAAAGAGAACACTCCGCACACGTCGGACCTCCTGTACCTGGGCGAGTAGGTCTCCTGGAAGGACGGCAGGGATGCTGGAGCGAGCTCCTCGGCGCTGAACGAGGAGGTTCCAGGCTGGAACATCTCCTGGAACGTGCTGCTGCTGTGGCTGTCGCCCCCCAGGAACGATTTGGAGGGGGCGAGCTGCTCCAGGGTGGGCAGGTCGAAGTCGTCCCCTATGAAGGCGACTTCTTCTGGGAAGGGGATGCTGAGGTCCTGGCTCAGGATGCTGCTACTGAATTGTGAGCTCTGCGGGGAGAATGGAAAGGGTTAGGATATTTTTCGTTGGGAAGATGGTTTTTTAAGCATATTCACAGAGCCCGCAAGGTACTTTGATAACAATGCGCATGCGTATGGACTTAATTTTTGCTGTTTTTTGGAAATTTTAATAAAATATTATCTGGGGACAGAACCCATGAACTTCCCCATGCTACGCTGGCATCTTACCACTGCTCCAGCGGGGATTAAATAACTTTAAACTTATTATATGTTACTTCTTTACGTTCCGCAAGCGCATTTTATCAAAGTATAAAAACCTCGCTGGCTTTGTGAATAAGCGTTGTTGCGTTAGTTAATTTGAAGTGTGTGTGTGACATTTTCTTATTTTTAGTTGAATATTTTCTTTTTGATAGAGTTTAATCTGAAGTGCTTACGAAGTCATCTTATTTGTAGTTGAATGTTCTTCATCATCTTTACTTCTTCACTTTTCTATGTAATTTCGTACTGAGGAAATCACATCAGTGAATAACTCAGGATGAACAGTGAAAGTGAATGAGCCTTTGAAGTGAATTAATGAAGTGAATGAGATCTCACTCATGAAGTGAATGATCCTTTTGTCATCAAATGAATTAAATAAAATTGAACGCGCTTTACCAAAACTCATTGGGGAGTTTCTTTATCTCGTTTGAAGGGAGATGAAATAAAAAACCCACCTGAGGCTGCTGGAGGAGAAGCATGGTGACTGGTGTGTCTGTAGCTGAGGTGGTGGTGGTCGAGGTTCCACTGTTGCTGCTGGTGACAAGGCTCTGCTGTGTCACGGCCTGCTGTTCGCTCGGGCTCCCACTTGTCCTGCTGCAGCCAGTGGCCGACTCTCGACTCGTCAGCTCGGGAGCTGCAATGACAAACACTTCAAGCATCTGACACCATCACACCTTCGCATCTCCACTCAGCCCGTATATTGTATACAGGACACTAAACAGCTTCGAATTTACTATTATATTTGCGATAGTCACTATTAATCCTTTCAATCCTAAGCCGGCCGAGGTTGTCTTTGAATCCAATGAGAGAAATTTAGGGCGTCTAGGTATGAAAGGGTTAAAAAAGGATTGTAATAATTACAGAGCCTCTACGTCTCTGGTTGTTTTTTTCTTCCAGTCGTCGTATTGTCAAAACTTTCTACCTAACTAGACTCAATCCTATAGTAAATATTAAACTAGCTAATTAGGTTTTCGCTGACTCTGATCGATGGAATTGACCAAGGATTTAATACCAACGATGATGACTAGGAATTTGGCAGTTAGTTTAAACTAAATTAGTTACCCTTTACAACGTGACAGACATTTAATGAGATTTTTGGGGTAATAGGGCAAATTTAATACCTTAAACAATTTTGAGAGGTTGAGATAGATAATATCTTCTCTGCTTTGCACTTGCGTCATAAGGAACAAGATGCTGAGTTGCAACTTCCTTTTTCGCATAAAGCGCTTTAAAGTTTTTTAACATGCTTCGATAGGTTTCCTGAATACACACTTGCTGAGTAGAGGGACGCTGGGATACATATATCTTAAGAAAACACTCTTTAATGAATAAGCAGTATATCGCTTTCAGAAGCCAAAGAAGTCCGCCATTGAATTTATGAATGATATAGAGGGCATATTAATGCCCTCAATGGAAAAAGTTATCTTAAATTAATAAGTAGAACAGTTTTAGGTTCTGATAGCGATGTTTATACTCATTAAATACATCAAACATGAAATAAAATACAAACCATGACCAAAGGGGGCTCTGGAAGAAAAGTGCAACTAAAGCTAATATTCCCTAACAAAAATGTAGTTATGCTTATATACAATCATATTAGGCATTTCTAACCGCGTATATTTGAATAAATTGGCATGAAACATGAAAATACAATCAATTTTGTATTGCCCAAACTAGAAACCTATCGACAAACGGTATCTCCACTACTGACAGTTGAGGAAAAGGACTGTGATCATGAGCTCCCCTAGGAGAAACGTCTACATATGTTTTCACATAAAACACAACAGTCACAAATCACATTTGAAATTAAGATATGCATACATACACATCGGAGTTTCATCAGAAGGTGCACACTTACTGCGGTATGCAGCCAGTAGCAGTTCCGCCAGCCACTGGTAAAGCTTTTCATGCGAAGAGCAATACATAAAGGATCCTCCGAATTGGAGTGAGGATTTCTGAGAAAATAACGACCCGTGTCAGAATCAAGAGCGAGCCACACTACTCATTTCATTTCACTCAGGAAAAGCAGTTATGCTAACATTCAGGCGATCTTTTTTTTTGGACATATAACTTTAAAGTTACAACTATCTCTCTCAAAATAAGGAAACGTAGGGAATCATGGTAATAATGACATTCATCATAAAATGAAAACTGGCACTTCAGAGGAATGATATGTGACATGCAAAAGTCATAAGTATAAACTAAAGAACATCTTGAGTATGCATATTACTTATTATGAAACAATCAAGAACTTCTAAGTAGTAAATTAACGCATTCGATTGTTGCTGCATCGATCTACCTTCAAATGAGGAGGGATTGCTTTAATATAAATAAAATTTAATAAAATAAATTTTAAAAAAATAAATTAATTTTAAAAAATCTTGCTTTAAAAATAATTATTAGGGTGAAATCAAAAAAGTACCATTTAAGAAAAAAAGTGTCCTCTTATCTCACAAGGCGGTTTCTCTACATTCTTTTGTGCCCGCAACTTTATTTATAAAACTTGTTGGCCTTGGAGTGACAACTTGAAGTAAAAGACCTTGTCAAGGTCTCGACCTGTCCAGTCCGAAAGAGAACATTCTGGTGGTTTATTTACAAAAGAACTTTCACTCTTGAGATCCTCGTTTAGATTGATATAGAGCTTCAAAACAATATCTTCTCGCGATTTTCCTGTTTTGAAATTCGATTTTGGGGTTTGCCATTGCCATAAACAACTAGTTTTTTTTCCTAATAATAACAATCCCGACAGCAGATATTTCGGCTCCTCCTATCGAGTTATTTCTTTGACGCTGTTTTATCGGATTTCCCACCAGGTATTTTCTGTACATACCTCACATACCTAATTGCCTATTCCATTTACGTTGTTATTTCGACGTTCCTTTCCTTCTGCAGCCTACGTCATGCAATTTTCGATTGCAAATTCCGTCATTAACCGTGTGATCGACCGATCCAATACCTCTCCATCGCATGACGTAAATTCTCCTAACCCTTTCCTCTTCTTTTTTTGCCGCCCCTCTCCGAAATTATCTAAGAGCATCCTTGAAGCGCCCCTCTCAGCCAAAACAAGCCGTGCCGCCCTTGACGAGAAATAGCCGGGGCTCCAAAATGGGGCTAAAAATAGCGCCCCGGCCCAACATCGATTCCGAGTGACGTAACACTTGGAGGAAGAGTTACTATTTCGGGATCTTTGACGTCAGAGACGTCGTGCGTAAGTTTCGATTCCTTTTAATAAGGCACCATGACGTCAGGGAGAGCAGGGGCTGATGCCCAATTCCAGGACGTCTTTTGTAGGTTGGGTGTACTAGAGTTATCCTGTACTGTGTTGTTGGGGGGGGAAGTGTTTGTTATGGTTTCTGTTTTGACGTGCTCTATATTACGGATAAGGACTTGTAGAGGTTTAATTTAGTGTTAGTTTGAATTTGAACTTTACATTGTTTAGCAGTTTTTAGTACATGTAATTTTATACTTCACATGTTCAATGAGCATATGTGGGAAATTATAAAGTTAATTACACAACAAATTTATTTTTTTATATTTTTTCCAGCTACTAAAAGTAAAGTTTTAAAATCATTGCGTTGTTGTTGTTGTTGTCGTGTGCCACTTGGTACTACCCAAGCTCCACAAGGATTCAAGGCAAAGGGGGTGCGGCTCCTGAGAAAGTGAGGCCCATAAATGGCAGGAGTCCGACTTCTGCCTCATGAGATGATAGATGCTGCCACTATCTATCGCCACCTCCACAATTTTGCCATGTATCTGAAGGGGAGGGAAATAGTCTCCAGACACCTGGACCCATGGTAAACTGCGCCATGACGGACCACAGGACTTTCGGACCCACAGATTTAACGAGCACGTACTCCGCATATACTCGGTGGGTCTTAAGCGGTGTCGGGAATCGAACCCGGGACCCTCCGATCCCGAAGCCGATGCCTTAACCACTAGGCTCCCCACAGCCCAATCATTGCGTTAGGGTTAATAATAAGGACTTGCATAAGGTCTTATTAAAAGTTCGTTTAAATTTGAATTTTACATTGTTTAGCAATTTTTAGAACAGGTTGTGTTTATACTTTTCATATTAAATAAGGATAAGCGAGTAATTATGGTGTTAATTACACAATAAATTGATTTAGTTATTTTAAAAGCAATTATGAGTGAATTTAAAAACTATGCTTTTCAAAAGTGTATTTGAATCTAAATTTATTTCTGAATCAAATTTCCCCCCAAAAAACTTATAAAATCAAGTAAAATGCTATCAATCGTTATTTTTCAATATTAGCAGTTATGAAATATTAATTTAACACGCTTCACATGATAATTGTTTATTCTTGTCAATTATTGTTTAATAAAAGTATAAAAGTACAAAATACTTACAAACAATAGTATTTATTTTTTATTAGTTTAAACTCGGCACTCCTTTCTTAAGAATTTAAAACAATGACATAGAAGCCCTATAATCTAATATTTAACAACTTGTTAGAATATTTCCTCTAATAGCTCTAATTTTCATTAAGTAGCAATTCTCATCAAATCATTCGACTCAAAGTATTCATGTACTAAATGGGATTTAAAACTAAAAAGACTCCAATGAATAATGCCATGCACCCCGAAACCCTGGTAAAGGTAAACAAACTCTGCGCCTTAACATTCTTGGCGCGTTTTTGTAATGTGACCACACTCCCCCACATTCAGATAGCAGTATCTGTTGTCGTACATGAGTGACGTCACGAGCGCCCGCCCGATCGATCCCGAGAGAGGACCAATCCTGAATCGGAGTGGCGGATGACAGCACGCCTTTGACGTCACCGCCCACGTCACAGATCTCGGAGCTAGCGCACAGCTGAGGTTGCGTTTTGCGGAATGCATTATCCCGAATACTACAGCAGCAGGAAAAATTAGCAAAAAATAACTTCGCGATCGGGAGATTTTTTTTTCAGACAGACTAATTACAAATACACCTAATTTAACGATAAATACGCTAATACCAAGTCTAATTCAGGAAATGCATGGATAAAACTGTTTTTATCAATTGCATGATTTAAAATAAGATTATATGAATTTAAAAGAAGATAAATTTTAAAATACAATAATTTGTAACCGAAAATTTAAATTTAGTTTGTAAAAAATTGTAAACAAAGGCTATACATTTAAAACATTGTGGTATTGATATATTTTAAAGAGCTAAACTATGTATTACACAAAGTAGTATATTTGAAATTTTAAGAAATGTAAACAAATAATATTCTTTCAAGCATTACAGCAAAATATTTTCAAAATTCACTTATTATTTATTTATTAGTATTAGGAAATAGATGAAAAGAAAATATGTTATTATTTATAAATAATTATCCGTGATTATGATAATAAAACTAAATTAATTAAATAATAAAAGACAGTTAACGTTTTGTTTGCTAAATAAATTAAAAATAGTTCTCTTAAATTCATAAGATTTTAGTTAACAAATATAAAAAGGAGGGTTAATCCTTTAAACAAAAAACAAAAATCAATTCACCTTAAAACCTGAACCAAACAGCAAGAAAAGGGATAATATAGCGATGGAATGTATCACTCAATAAGTGATGAAATAGGAAATAATACAGTATTAAATAGAAAGTGAAAAGAAAATACTTCTGGTTGCTTAAAAGTTCATTGATAAATAGTTAGTTTAAAAAGAATGAGGATATAACTAGTATAAAATAGGTAATGCGATATAAACACTTCAAGTTAGAATGGAAACATGTTCAAGGGATGGGGGACACATCATTAAATAATATCAGCATAAGTTTCTATCAGTAACCAATAAGAGCCCACATTAAAGATAAAAAGTGCCAGTGATAACTCATGTACCATATCATACACTTATGAATATGAATGAGATGCATGACCGGTACTTACATTTGACTAACAGTTCAACTCGTATTCCACTGCAAGGAGTGAAAAGGACATTCCCAGTGGTAAAGCACTGATTCAAATAGTCCACCTTGTGATTATCTATCATCAAGCACGAGTAAAATCCGTAGTGGCTAGTCCGCACCAACACGTGTGGAATCGTAGTACCGCTCCAAAGAGGCTCGGTCAGTCCTGGGATCTCTCGCACTACTACTCTCTTCCGACTCGTTTGGCTGAAGACTCCCTGTCAGAGTCGTGGGCTTCACTATATAGTTCCCATTCCCCGACTTACGGAACAGCGATTCCCGGGCCGGTGACGTCGACGCACCTCTGACGTCACAACGACGTCGCGCCCAATGGAAGTCTACCCGAGCGATGGTACGGGCGGAGTTGTAGCGGCACTACGCTACGTCACGCGTGACGTCAACGCCTCCACCGACCAATCGATCTGCAGAGCGTCACGGGAGTTTGGTGTACAGCTGGTTGCCAGGCAACTTCGGCGGGTTTTGCTGTAGTGTTTGGAATGAAGAAAATGCGTTTTGAGAAAGCAGTTACATACCAATATTGTACGTTTTTCCCCCGGGGAATTTTTTCCACGCCGGTGTTTGCACATGTGAGGGAGGACTTCTTTTTGTTTGGGACACGGTTCCGCCGGAAGCTAGAGCGTGATCCGAGGATCGAATGAAAGCGAAACGTACTATTGTTTGTTCCGATCGTGAAGGAGGATGAGTTTGACGTAGGGACATGTGCTTCAAGCTGCAATAGGATTGGGATTTCATAATTGGTTCCGGCGGAAGCACTATACTGTTATTGCTACTCAGCTGTGGAGTGATCGTAGCGTGTTTGTTCTTGGAAAAACAGCTTTCATTCATAAATGCGTATGCATCCTAATAAGGAGAATTGACTATAATACACGATTTGCATACGCATGTTTTGAAAACTTAACTTTTATGTGGTGCATGTATGCATTGATTGGCGTGAAAACTTTCAACTCTTCATTTGATATCCAAAATGTGGGGAAGAACATGAGAAAAATTTTAAATTCAATTAAATATTTTTGCAGACACATTATGTTCTTGAAGCATGTCATATTGAGAGGGTACATTTTTAAAAATAGTTAGTCATTCGTGAATAAGAAATAAGTTTTAATGTGTTATATTTCGAACAAAGATCATATAAGTGAGTCTTTAATATTCTAAAGAACTGAATTTCGATTAGTTTTCAGTAAACAAATGTTTTTTTAACCAAATTTGAAAAAGAAAGTATCGGAATTTATGTATGCAAAGGGTATTAACCAAAAGAAGTTAAAATTTCTGTATTTAATTTTTGATTTCAAACAATTTTTTCCGCGTGTGAAGCTATTGTTTTAAAACCTTATCGTTAATTAAAGCAATTTAATTATTTGTTGGAAATTAAAATAATTGAATAAACTTGAGTTTCTTTAAAATTTACCACAATTTTCATTCGGAATTAGACAAATTTTTCAAAAATAAACTATAACGTATAAAACAATTTTTTACATTTGTTTAACATTTGGAGGATAGAGATGACCAGCTAATAACAGCTCCGAGTTATTCAGATGTTCCGACACTTCTTATAACATCTGTAAACAGGTTCCAAGGAGGAAGGTAACAGTTTTCTATGGAAGTTGGTTCGTGCCTGTAAAACTGTCTTTACTGCGATAGGACTTAGTATGCAGTGAAGCAATTACTTTAACAGATATACTCCGCTTGAGAAAAGAATGTCTGCTCTGAATTTCTTGAGATAACTCGATGAATTTTTTCTTTTCTTTTCTTCAGGAATAAAATTAAATTCATTTTAGAACTTAAAAATTCATTAAGTAAATTTTCTGTTTAAGATAACAAACAGATTCAATCATAAATTTGTAAGTATTTTTATGTTATGTGGACTTAATTATTTAAATGCAGAGTAATATTTGAACAGCCGGGGTGTCAAAACTGTATAAGTATATATATATATATTTTAGTAAATTTTATTTCATAAGTTTATATAAAGATGAAAATAACTCTTCCATGCAATATTTTTGCGATAAATTTATAGAATATAATAAGGACTTTTTTTACTTTTCTCAGAATGTAAGCTCCTTATGCAATTTAAAAGAAGTCGGCCCAAGAAAGTGTTTTGTTCAAAACAAATCATTATTCATTCGCTTAGTTTTAAACATTTAATGTATCAATAAAATTAAAAAAAACTAGAATGTAGGCAAGGTGGAAGGAGAAAGTTAAATAAAATATATGTATGGTTATATAATATGATGGATTATATGTTCATAGGTAAACTTTATAAATGTTTTAATAGGGAAAATACCTTTTTAAAATTTACAGCAAAAAGTATTTCGGGGCAATCAATTAAAACTCATCCATCAAAGATTTGAATATAAAATAAATTATATTCTGCTTTAAATTAAATTAAATAGGCCGGTTTACCAAAACATTAACACGAATTTTCAACTATAAATTATTAGTAGTACCTATATTACAGCAAATAATTAGTGTATTATTAGTGTATTTAATTTAACGGGACGGAATTTATAGGAATCGAGAAATGGTACACATATTTAATTATACTAGATTTCAGTATCAATCTTGTATGGAAAAATATGTGTAAACTTAATTAAAATTTTCGTGGGAATTTCAAAAAATTGTAAATGCCAATGCACTGTTCCTTTCTAATGTATTGACTTTAAAAATAAATTGCAAAGTGGAATAAAGTTCGTAAAATCTACAAATCTAGTGAGGAATTTCTCCTTCAATATCGCTAAAGTACAAATTGAGTATCGGAAGTGGGTCGTAAATTCCATGGTTTGTGTACCGATATCACATTTCGGGCAATAAATATAGTATTAGACGCTGAGCAATAAAAAACATATTTTTACACAAGAGTTGCCAACTTCACTACAGGAATTTTACACGGAAGATGACTCATTTTAGATAGTATGAAGTTTTACAACCGCATTACGTCTAACATTCCTGCAATTCCTAAATACCGTAGAATTCAGTTTCAAGAAATGTATTGTTTTAAGAAGAGTTGTTAATATGAGGTTTATTTTTTTAAGAGACATAAAGTATATGTTAGAATGGTTTCCAATAAATATTAAAACTTTAATAAAATATAATTTCTAAATTTATATTTTTTAATTTGTCAATGGAAGATAAAGATTAATTTCAATAAATAAATTAATAGTAGAGACACAAAAAAGTGATTTTGTGTGCAGCCCTTTTTCAACCTCTTGTCAGAACACATGTAAAACTATCGAACTTTAAATACAGAAAATTATAATTTAGGGGTTTCGCTGTATTTGAATAATAATAATAAAAAAAGGCATTGTATACTCAGATTAATAATTTTTAAATCGAATTATCTATGGATATTTCAGAAGAAGAATTATCTTCAATAAATGGCTATTAATAACAAAATAAAGTAAATATATATTATTTATAAGGCGTGGAACAAACATAAAAACCTTTTACCCATTCCATTAGAAATTTGATACTTTTATAGTTCTTAACTGGATCCTTTTAATTAGTAGCTAATAGCAAATATTTTGGTAAAAGTGAAATAGGTTGGACATCTATGTAGATAAAAAATTATTTATTAATTTCATATTTTTGAATTTTAAATTAAACTTAGTAATTTAATGAAATGTAAAATTCATAAAATTAGAAGGTGTTAGAAATTTATAAAGACGAGAAAATATAGAAGGAAAATACATAAATTTTATATAATCATATTTTCTATTAAGTATTTATTAATCTTTTGAATAAAAATTAAGTTAAAATATTTTGAAAGATAAATGTTTAAAATGAATCTAAGAAAAAACCCGATTTAAACTTATAGCACCAAGTGGAATAAGTTAACATTCTAAAACAGCCAACAATGGAAATTGCGTATTTTGTTCCATTAAAAAAGGGAGAAATTAAACTTTATTTAAGGATGAAAATAAAAGGAAAAAAGAACATTATAATTTAGATATTCTAAACCCATAATGGGCATTCAAACTTCTTAATACTTGAAATTTTATAAAAATTAATCAAATTCATTAACTGAAGTAAAGTTATTAATGTAAAAAAGTATAATTACGTTAAAAACATTATTTTACGATATTAACACATCATACTAAGAATGTTAATATATTAAGAATTAATGATACGTTATTAGTATCTGCAACAACGTTTATCCTCCCATTGTTTTTCTTAATGTTCACAGCATAGATGCCAGGGATGAACATTTCTATCTTTAAAAACTTTTAGTCGGATTTAGACAAACGAAGTTAAAAATTAAAGGTAAAATAGTCCACAATTCGAGCCTTCCCCACTACATTCCTACTAGATAAAATTAATATCCTTTCTACATTTAATCCCGATTTTTTATTTTTTGAATTTTTTCATACTTTTTTACATTCATTAATTTGAAATAATGCAATATTAAAAGTTTTCAATATCTGAAAGCGGGTTTCTTTTATTAAAGAAAAAAAGGGGATACTCTTTATTATTTGAAAAATCTCCGTATATGGATTCAGAGATATCATACATGGTGTTACCAAACGAAAAAATAGCGCCCTTAACTATTCTATAGGTTTCATTATAGTTAAATTGATCCCTTTTTTGAATTGAAAAATTTTTTAGTTATTATTTTGAGTTTAGATAAACTTATTTCTAGTTATTCGTTGTTAATTCAACAAGGCAAAGTATATAAGATACGTGTCCTTGGAAAAAGTCAGTGCAAGTAGATTTATGAAATGAGACAATTTTAACTTGCGTTAGAATGTTAAATTGATATATGGGCGTTTCTAGGAAGAACTTTAATCACCACCTCATTTAGTACAAGGAAATATGTTATGTTACTGAAAAAAAGTGAAGAAAGAATAATTAAAGCGGAAGATAAAGGTTAAGGGGAAAGAATAAAATTATCTAATATGAGAAAAATTCAACTTAAACGATATAGATCAAAATATCAAATCTTAAATAAGATGGGGGAAATATTTTAGTTAAGTCAAATTGATTTAAGATTGGGTTGAATGTAAGTAGGTTCAAAAAACTACAAATTACAGTACCTTCTCGATTAATTGTGAGTATCAGTTATTAACTTAAACTTCAGGCTCCCAAACTTCCAACTTAATTTATTCACTTAAGATGTATGAAGACTATCGAAATATAACAGTACTTAAAATCGTTAATTTTTGTTAGTTAACTTATGGTGCATGTACTAAAATGCTCCAAATTTTCCATATTATAATAGGAAGAACCACCCCAAGTGAATGGTCACTTTACTATTGGACTTGCACATTTAAACTATCATTTTCAAAGCTTTTTTCCCCACAAATTCTTTAAAATATGTTATATTTACAATCAAGCATTTTCTCCGCATTATAGTTACGATAGTTTAAGATTTCTGAAATCGGTATATCCGAAGTTATTTATTTTACTAAAAACACCGACATGCACACAGTGAATAAACATATCCTCTAATATTCAAAAAGTAGCTTTTTTATTATGAATACCCTTGAAAAAAATAATTTATAAAAACAAGTATGTGTATAACAGATAATAATTAAGCATAAAACATTACTGAATGAAGTCATATCTTGTCCTAAAGTTATTTTAGTTTCCACGGAACTGGGTTATTTATTAATAAAGAAATTTACACAGTTAAAAATAAAAAAGCTTAAATAAACGATTCCTTCCATTTATGATATCTTCCTGAAACTACTGAATTTTAGTGAAAAATTTTTTTTCAGAACGATATTTTTCTTCTTATTTGAATATAAGGTCAGCTGTTCATTCACTAGGCAGTTCACCTTATCCTAAACCATGATTACTTATATTATTTAGAAAATTGAGGTTTACAAGGTCTATTAATTTTCAAATGATAGTAGTTTTGATAATCAAAATAACATTATCATAAAATAGAATACAGGTAGTACAAATTATGAATTGTTAAACGAATTGAGAGTTATCGTTTTATTCTTTGCAAAGATAAATTCAACGTCTTTGACTTCATAACTGATAAAACCTCGCCAAACTAAATATAAGATGTGCCAAACATTAAAAAACTCCCATTTTACCCGAGATGATCCCAGATTTTCCGTGACGTCACTCGGATCGATCTCAGGTATGCGATAAAGAAATCGAATCTCGCGCAGTTATAAATATAGAAATCCCTGCGAATTAAAGGCGCTGCTCTCATCAGGTAGACGTATGAAAGCCGTTGCCATCCCCTTCAATTAATATATGAGTTTAAAGTGGACGCGCCGTGACGTCACAAGGTGGAGAGAAGACGTGACGTCAGGAAAGTGAAAGAATCCTCGAAGTTTTCTATTATTAGCACTTTTCCGGATTTATCCCGGGCTATTCACGTCACTGATTCTGCTCGGTGGTTTTTGTGAATAAAAGTAACTTTTTGAGAAAGGAGGAGTATCTCTTCCACAATTAAAACAGGGCATTGAAATGAACATTTTATGACGTCATGAAGTGGTATGATGTGTTTCTGAAGAATATTACGCACGAGTAGTACTCGTGTGTCTGGTTGTTTCATAGCTACTATGTGTACATTGTAGTACACATCATGTTAGCTTACAAGTAGAAGGCTATTTTTGTAGCTTTACTATAAGCTGTTTTTATATGCTTTGTAATACATTGAAGCAGAACAATAGCAATAGACAGAGCTAGATGGTTCAGGCTAAGTGAAGCAGCTTTGGAATGGAAATCGGCTGTAACACATAATGGTAATAGATATAAGGTTTATCTGATATTCTAATAAAATATCTTGTTCTTTAAAACACGTGTTAGTGAGCGGGCCCATTCATGCACACTACCTAAAGTAAAACTAACAAGGATGTGGACGAGAAAATATGTCTATAACAACTGTGTGCAACCTCAATTTTCTGTAAATATTGTGGATGCCGTATGAGAGTGTTATACTTAGTATAATAACCCAATGATAGAGTGTTATACCCAATGTAACATAGTCATATATTTTCCAAACATTTTGCCGTATTTAAAGTTATTACTAATATTTTTAGCAATGGAGTTAAGAAATACAGTCAAAGTAAAGAGTAAATTGTAGTTTAAATTTTAAAAAATGTGCCAAATGCACTAATAATGATGTTTTAATTGGTAACAATTGCTTAATCGTTCTAAAATCGAAAAGTTGGGTAAAATAAATTAACTGTAATTCCTCTAAAACTATTTTAAGTGGTTATGAGCCTTTTTAGAAGTTTCATATTATAATTGTTTCCTCAATTTAGTAAATCTAGTTTGTACGTTGCTCATTAGTTGTTTTGAAAACATTAAGAACTAATATAAGAAAATATGAAGTAATAGCTTCATCAAAATCCGTTTAGCTGCAAATAGTAACAAGGCAGTGATAAATTTAAATTAAGTTAAAATTTTATGAATTGGAATAGAAATCTGTTAAAAATTAGTTATATATAAGTAAAATATAATTCCCAAACCTTTTGATTCTTTTTTGTATTCCTTAAGATGCATTTAAAATTTCAGAACAACTTTGTAAAACAGCACCATAATATATGGATATACTAAGTATACTTCTTTTCCTTGATTTACTCTAATACTGCTTAAATGTATTGAAAGTTAAATTCTAGATTTAAATATCGAAAATTGTTTTTTTAATGCGCAAGAAATGCAAAGTATTTGGCAAACCTAAGGAACATAATTATTATTATTTCTATTATCAATTATCATAATCATTATAACAACTTGTCATCGTTATTGTTGTTGTAAAGCTATCAAAAAACTTATAATACTTATAATGTGAACGCATAGATCTTCTTGCAGCATTACCCCATTACCATCGATTGAAATTTATAAAACAAAATCTTAACAACCAATTCACAGCTTCCCCATTTACCAAAGCTCTAAAAAGCTTAATTTAACAGGGAAAACCTCAAATAGGAATCTATCTGAACCTAAATTTCATATTAAACGCATCGCACAACGATAAGCTGCCGGACGATAAAAATCCCCCAAAGTGGGTCAACAGAACAGACGTCCGAGCATCGATCCAGATTGATTGATTATTCCACGAGCACACTCAACTGACCTCAGCAGAACATCTCTGCTCTTGAACGGTTTTAATTAATTTGGGAGAGTACTTTCTGTTGGGTTTTTTTGGAAGAAATTACCCTCTTTTCGCTGGGAGATTAGAGACATATGTTAAAGGCTAATAAAGTGTTATCCCTAATATTGATTGAGATGATTGATTACTAAACTGTAGGCACTTATTTTTTTTTTCAGAATTTTATTTCAATAAGTTTTAGATGAGATAAACATAGCATTTTAACTCCTTAACCCTACAATGCATGATTTTTTAAATTCACTTGAAAATCAAATATGTGACTTCTATTATGGTGTAAATTAGTGAAAAAATACTAAAAAAATTAATTTAATTTTTTTCTACTTTTTATTGGCAAAAAACGTTGTCCTTGTGAAATTAATTTGTGTCTCTTGTGAAATAAATTGTGAAGTGAAATAAAACCAAATACTCTAAAAATATAAAAAAACAACTTATCTTTTCAAAACATTTTTTGTTCAAGCTGAAAAAATTTTTAATTTTAATTTATATGGTCCTTTTATTTTGGCGTTTTCTGTGTCTTGACTTTCGTCTCACTAGCTACTAACAAATGTCTCAAAATAGTACCCCTGCTGTGATCTACTGGCAGTCTAAAGTGCTAATACAATGAAAGGTTATATCTATTGTACTTATTGAATGGTGTTGTCGTTTGAAAATGGAAATTCGAGTAGGAAATGGGGAAAAATGTCGTGGTGCCAAATGGCAACAGTATGCACTGTAGGGTTAAAGTTAAATTAAACAGCTTTTTAAATCTATGTTAGGTCCTTTATTTTTCCTAGGTTATATATAAATATAATTGAAATATGTTTTTAGCGTGAAATGTTTTGTATAAAAATTAAAGTATTGAAATACGTTTCATCCTTATTTTCAAGATTTGGTAACAAGAATGAAAAGAAGCTTTTTACAGATAGGTTAAATTAACCAATACAAATTATTAGCTGATTAATTAGAAAATTAGGAGTTGGTGTGTGGACGACAATCAACACCTCGAATAATTCTGATAGTTAAATGCGGAATAAAGAGATTCTTGAAGTATGTATGTTTTACATTACAACACACCTTAAAATTGGTTCAGTAAAATTGAAAAATAAAAGTGCGTTTATACGGCGGAGAAGTAAAATACTTTTAAATTCTTATTTTCAAATATTATGGATTAAATTATTTTAAATTATAAGTCCAAATAAAAAAGAGACGACAGATGTTCAATCTAAATGTGTCGAATATTTATTGTTTTTGCGTGTATTACTGTTTTTGATTAGACATTTATTTTTGAAATTCCTGTAACCCATGGACGAGCAAGTTGCTCTTTTGGGATAAAAAAATTTATGGATCAATGTATTTCCCCCCTTTTTTTCTTTTTTGTATACTTTTTTATCATAGTGTTTTGCATTTTATTTATTGTAATAGATTAATTGGTTATAAGTTAAAAAGAAAAAACAGCTATTTGAGGCTAGTGTGGCTAAATTGCGATGGGGCTACAGTGAAAACATCAACTAATAGTCTCATTAAGCTTTCAAAGAAAAGAAAGGAAGTATTTAGAGTACTTATTAGATCACATGTTATGTCATTTGCAAAATAAGATTGATTTTGTTACGTATGCGTTTCTCGTAAGCGTAAAGAGGAAGGATTCCCTGCCCCGAACTTTATGGTTTAAAGTGGTACAATCAAGTTAAAGTTACAATTTTTTTAAAAAAACTTTTAAATCACACCCTGAAATAAAATCTTATCGGCAATTATAATAGGGAAAATCTTAATAGGGAAAATTTAGTTATTCTCTACGGTGGAAGATTTAATGCATTTATATTACCTAAAAAGTTTGGATAAAAATTATTAAGAAAAAATATCGATAAAGATACTTTTTAAAGCACGTGTAATATTTTTTCCTCGTGTGTGAAGGGTACATTAAAAATATTGTGAATTGAAATTTTATCAAATACTGTTGGTAGAACACTTTATACTATTTTTAAAAAGCAATTTTAGATAATATTTAATGTTGATACAAATTAAATTATGCTGTTAAGTTGAAGGTAGCGGTCAAAATATCTTTTAGACAAATTAATATTTAAAATATAGATGGCAAACTGTGCAAATTATTAGGATAAAATCGAAAAACGACGTTTGATTAATATTTCTTCGAAATAGTTTACATATTAAAGTATGAGCTGTAGTTTATAGTGTTTCTCTATACTTTTATATTTTACATAGTTAAAAAAAACATTCTAGCGCTTCTCTTTCCTAGCACGAAAATTAAAAAGGTGGTCAAAAATCAATTATTTTTTTTAATATTTTAAAAGCACAGGCTACCAAATGTTTTTAAAGCAACCAAAATAATACTATTAAAAATATCAAAACATTAAATTTGTATAAAAATAGCTTTTTAGCAAAAATGTAAAAAATGTCTACACTATCCTTCTACTGCCCAACAAAATATTTGTACAATCTGGTTTTTGTTATGAAAGATGCTATTATTTGAGAAAGAAATGTATATAAATTGAATATGTTTGTTTAGTTTTTAAGGGTTATATCATTTCACTTTTAAAGTATCATGATCAATTTGGATATGCACGTTAAAAATTAAAAAAACAATCAATAGATAATATTATTTATATGGTTTAGCTATTTGTGTAAAAATGTTTAGTAATTACACAATACCCATCTATAGGTATGAATATAAAATTTAATAGTATTTTAAAACTTAAGCGTTGAAAAATAGCTATTTGTAAGTTAATTATGTTAACGAAAGCGTATCTCAGAATCCCAGAAATCATAAAAAAAAGGTTTTGCTGAAAAAGTTATCGAAGGTCCACAGGATTTAAAGGTTAACATATTACTACGCTCTTTAAAATAATAAAGCAAGAAATAAAAAAAAACATCAGATAGAAAACGTCATTGATGAGTTATGACGTAATTGGTTAAGGGCTTCGAGGAAGTCACATGGAGAAAAAAGGTAAACAAACAGAATGAGTTTTTTTTTAACACTGTAAGAGAACTCTTAAGACGGAATTTGTTTATGATTATACCTGATACATGGATATCCAACGATGGTGGGAACCAACTGTCCCTTGGAACATCTTTTCGGTGAGGATTCTTATCCTCCATCCAATACATTACATTAGGTTTATAATGGTTCTCCAGCTGGCTGAGGGCTGTTCTTGCATACATTAAATACTGATGTGGAAGTAGGTTCTTCTGCACAAAGATTATATGATTTGCTTCGTCAAAAATGGCAATACCAAAAGAATTCACTCGTTATCCGTTAGAATGTCAACACGCACATCTTAACTAAAATCGAAGTGTGATGATTTCGAAAAAAATTCCTGGGTCCTCCTAGGTCTATTTCTTATGGAATGGACGATTCATATCAACACAAGATATTTGGAGTATCCAAACGCAACAGACGTTGAAAGTCAATGGCACAAAGTAGCGGGATGTGTCAAGGGGAGTCACTAATCACATCGAGGAATTAATTACCGTATTCAGCATTCCAACCACGTGTAGGCACGCGCAGCGTGTCGGGACTCCAAAAACACAGTTGGATTGTAGATCCTAAACACAGGACGTGTTGGCGTTAGACGAGTCCGTAAAGAAACTGAAACTTAACTAAACCAGTTCTTTATACAACTCTCGGTGTTCGGTAAATCCAGTTAAAAAACTCCGACGCAGCCATGCCGCTGTTACCGCTACGTCCAGTTCCACACGAATGGTTTTCCCTTCAATTTTTACTCAATGAAGATTGCAATTTCTCGTAAGGTAGGCTCCTCCCACTACTTCCGATCACAAGGTGCCCATAATCGACATCTGATTGGCAGTGACGTCGGATTTCATTGCTACGGCTTTCCAACTGCTACAAATCGTAACGCTTTCGCCGTGACGTCACGGAAGTCGTGACGTTGGGAGATGTTTGACTCGCTGACATAACTGCGACTTTTTCCTCCCTGCATAGTGTTCGGCTCTGTTCGGGAGTTTTCGGATTTTAGGGGTCGAAGAGAGCGACTTTCAAGTTCATTGGCAAATTGAAAAGGTTGTCTGGATGCAGTCTCGGTCACGGACTATTGTTTGAAAGATTTACGAACGGGCAAAAAAGGAGAAAGTACTCTGTTCGTCGTTACTTCGGAACCTTCGAGATGCAAAAATAAAAAGTCATTTAAAACATTTATTATCCGTATGAATTTGAGTAAATTATTATAAAACAAAAATACGAGCCTCTTTGCAGGAGTATAAAAATTGATTTCCAATTCTTTTTATCTTAATATTTACATAGTATTAGGTATTGCAATTTACTTAAAGGGGATTTTACTTTTACATGATTATATCTCAAAGTGTACTATCCTTTGAATCCAATATCGAATTCAAGTTAAAATGATACAAGACGAACTCGTAAACCATTGGTCAATATAATCTCGATTAATAGAAGTGATTTTAATAACATGACTATGACACACAAGGCCCTTATCAAGTAATAACAAGTGTTATTTAAACTCATCAGTTGAGATGCTCAGAATGTCTCCGAGTCTCTAAGTCCAGCGCATGTAGTTTAAAAAGTTTCCTGTAACGGCGCTTGTGTTATTTCTATTGAAAAAGCGTTTTTGAAAGACTTGTAAATCCATTATTTAAATTTTGATTTGGAGAACTACCACCCTAAGTCAACCAAAAAGGAACCCAAATCACGATAGCCATAGTCATTCTGAAGTACCTTTATTGACACCTCATACCCTTCTTATAAACATATCTAACGAATCTTAATGTGCAAATTAGTGTAAAATATAACTGAATCCTTTACAAGATAACCTTATTCAATGCCATCACTCATGGAGATAAAATTCCTTTGCCCAACAGAACCTACTCCCACTCAAATTCCCTTCTGTCGTCAGGGTGATCCCTGACCTTGGCAGTGACAAAACCATCTCCATCACGTGATTCAAATACCGAAACCTAATCACAACTTTTACTATTCCACCCACTCGTTAGCAAAGTCGTCCCGAGCATGATGGCTCGGGGCTCCAACCCAGCGACAGAAGCGTAGGTGTTCTCAAGGCCACACGCTCGTCTGCCAGAGAAAAACCCTCGCGGGGCCACGTGACTCGTCGTATGCAAATCCTGACGTCACGCGAGTTTTTAACATGGTTTTGGAGGGTTTTTAAAAATGAATGTATAAAGAGTAAAAATGAGCGTTGTTCTTCGAAGGTGAGGTATTCCCCGTTGTTGGCTTTGTTCTTTTTTGGGTGGAGCGGTCCTGGAGGTGTTCTTGGGGATTTTCGCCTCTTGCTCTGAGAGGGAGAAGTGGTTTGCTGGATGAGATACGTATCTTGGGAAGAACCTTTGCAAGATTTTCGAGTGTGGTGATCATTTAAGATGAAATTTTATATCTATATATTTAGATCTACCAGGGATGTGTTTCAAAAGGTCATTTCACGGCTTTTATTTGGAACCAACGTCTCCTGATCATGGAAGTAAGGTCTACCCCTAGATAAGTGACCCTTGAGAATCCATTAAGATGACTTACAGCGCCCCTAAAGGCGATATAAAAAATTTAAAAAAATTATCTAAAAAACTAAAGGACATAGAGAAAAAACTTCAATAAAAGGGAGGGTATTGCCAATTTTAAGAGAAACTCACTGAAAAAAATTTCATGAAATGAACAAAAATTTCATGATATTAGAATGTGAAAATTGCACTTTTTCAGGCCTCAAAAAAGAAAAAGTTCGCAAATCTGCAAGTTTTTTTATTCAATTTTGTCTCTATATAACTAAAAACACAAAACAACAATATAACTTGCAAATTTACGAATTTTTTCGTTTTTGAGGCCTGAAAAAGTGTTATTTTCACATGCTAATATCTCCGCGAATGTTCAAGATAATTTCATGAACTTTTTTCCCAGTGCGTTTCTCATAATATGGGCAACAATATCCTCAATGATATTTTTGCTCTATCTCCTTTAGTTTTTAATGAATTTTTTAAACTTTTTTTTATTTCGCCGCTAGGGGTGGTGTAAGTCATCTCAAGGGTTCTCCAGGACACTTACCTAGGAGTAGACCTTACTTTCATGGCCCTAAAAGACGCTAGTTCCAAATAAAAGCCATGAAACGGATTTTTGAAACAACCTGAATAGCTGGATGAAGGAACATTTTTGGTGGAGGATTTATTAATTAAGTTCGTGAAAAATGCAATCGCTCTTCAGCAGCTCTAGACTAGGTGAAATATACTGCTATATCTTAAGAAAGTTTCGTCCTTTCCCCTTTAATACTACCATTAGCAAAATCATCGATATCACTTTTAAGCTTTTAATTAAAAGCTTTATTAAAATGAACCCGGCTATTTACCTTGGCGTAATTTCTTTAAAGATTCTCGTACCCGTGCATTAATTAACTTCAAAGATTCTTTCAGAAATTCAATGCCATCAAGGATAGAATATAAATATTACTTATCTGTTACTCTTATTGTAAGCTTTTTTTATTAAGCTATAATGTAGGAACTTGGTATATTTGATGCAAGTGGGATTAAATTAATTCATATAATAATTATCTGAAAAATTAATTACTTCAGTCAAAATAATATCAGCTGGAAATTTGCTGCTAAAATGTACTTTTAGCTAATGCACACAATGTTTTAATGCAGAAAAGTAAAACATAAATTACACATATAAAATCAAATTCATTTTGTTTTTAAATTTATTTAATTTGTCGTTTAATTTAATGCATGTGATGTATCAAAATTTATCAAGTTGTAACTTATAATAACCAACAAAAAAGTTTTATTCGCGTTCCATGCTATTTGTAGGCCTTAAAGAAACCTCTATCATTATAGGATAGTATGAAATTTTCTTCCTGAAAAGAAGTTAATCTGGTATAAACTTTCTTATTTTTAAACAAAAATTTTCCCGCTAAATTTTTGCCATATTTTATTAAACATGGTTAAAACGGCAAAAAAAGCATGCTAAAGTGAATAAGCATTTGTTTAAAATGTTTGTTTCCATTCCTTTAACAGAATTACTATTATAGGACATAATAAATAGATGGACAAATTATTTTATTGATAGTTAAAATATAAAACTTAGGTTAAAACTTTTACAATTCTCATAACATGTTGATAGTACATATTTTTAATCTTTGTAGTTTTGTCACTAATAAATTAAACATGAATTACAAAATAAAACTACTTTTAATTTTTCATGAAACTCGTTGGGGGCAAGCGTTCTTGTCTACAGTTTAGTATTTTTAAAGATATATTTTTTATATAAATTTTCAAAGCTTTTTTTTTATTTTTTAGAGGTTAAAAGTATTTTATAGCCTAAAGGTAGTCTATAAGCAACTCCAAAATTATGAAACATTTTTCGCAGCAGCACTTATAATGCATTAAGGGATCTGCAAAATGAAACTTTTTTCATTGATATAGTACAATCCAACTAGGTTGTAAAATGGTACTTTATCACGCAGATGTCGCTAAAATGTGAAGAAACGAAGATAAAGATTGATGGTAGGTTTACAGAGTAATGTATATTTAAAATGGAAAGATACCTTAGAGAAAAACTAGTTTTATTACTACTCGAAGAGTTAAAGCCCACGCTCTTTCTTAAGGGTGAAAATACTGTATTCAATTCGGTTTAGAATGTGTAATTGAGGTTTTATTTTCCACACAAAGTTTCTCTTTTCAGTTTATAGCCGAAACTGGAATGTTATTTAAGGGCTACGATAGAATGCTGTTGTACCTGTGTATTAAGCTGAAAAACAAAGTCTTAAATTAGAGAATAACATTCTTCTACGCATTCCTATTTTTAAACGTTAAAAAATAGTGAAAAATATTTTCCTTTTACTCTGTACTTATTCTATTTTCTATATACCTCTACTGTATTTATTCTAACTAGCGTTTTGTACAAAAACCTCTATATTAAACTTCCTTATCTCATTGAATGAGGAAGTTGCATGATTTTTTTAAATTTTTTAATCGATTCCTCTTGCAAAAATAAGCAACTACCCAAAATTTGAGGATGATCGAGAAATTTTTTAATTGTCAAAAAAATTAACAAAAATCCCCTTTCTAAAAGCGCGCGAAAACGCCAAGAGTTTGGATGTGACGTCATCTTATACTAAACATTGTTGTAAAGCAATGGAGTTGATGGTATTATTGTTGACGTCATCTTATAGTTTAAACAATAAACGTTTTCAGTCACGTGTTTTTTTCTCGACTTTTAAATTAAAATATTTAATTATCTGTACATTTTTTTTGAAAAACTGACTAGATATTTCATTTTACCATACAAAAAACCATACGGAAAATTTGTTTGTTTTTGAAAATCTGACACATGCAACTTCCTTATTCTGGCTTAAATAGTGTTGATAATTTTGTATTTGTAATGTTAAGCAAATACCGTTCACCAAGCAAATATAATCGTCAGAAATATTTTTTTTTATCTTTTTTACAGTTATTATAATAAGATGATTTACACTTTTTGCTATAAATAAAAACAAATGGAAAAGATGTGGGGATGAATTTAAAAGATCAAACGTCTATATCTAAATTTAAAATACTAAAAAGTTTAAACTATAATCAAATAAAAAGATTTTAGATTTTTTTGGTGAAATTTTAATTTCAGTGAGATTAGTTTGAATTTTAAATACACATTGATTATGATAATATAATTGCGAGTAAAAGTTGCTTTTAGATGAGGGAAAATTACAAATGAAACTGTTAAGCTTTGCTGTAAGTCTACAAATTTGAATATGATAAACTGCTACTTTTTCATTTACTTTTTTATTTCTAAAAATAAATTTTGAATAAAAGCGCGAAATTGTTTTGACATTATTAACTTTGAATATATAGATATCTGCAAATATAAAAAGCAAGTTTATTCATGTTAGCATTTTAGTGGAAATATTTAAATTTTTAAAAACCCTTGTCTGTTTTCTAAATAAGTTTTAAAGATAGCCGAGGGGGAAACTTTTAAACAATTTGACGTAGGGTATTTCGATACCTTTAGTGGCACATTTGATACATAGTAAAGCCCTCTAATTCTATATTGCTGGATAATATTTCACTACCGCTTTTTAGAAAATTAATAGTAGTTAAGTTAGGGCTACAAACAAAGCTATTTCTGTTGTGATTGAAATTTTAATTTTGGGTCTTATCAAACGTTTGAGAATGGAAACTGCTTGTACTGCAGCTATAAATATTCACAATTTTTAAAATAAGAGTGTCAGAAGTGAATCTTTCAGCTGCAATTGTTCTAAACTTTGACAAAATGAGTATTCATAAAATATAAATTATGTCAATATGATTAATTATTATGAAGACGGTTATAAATACTTGATCGAATCAGGATCATTGAAACATCGCCTCTTGATGTTCAACTTTTACGTATGTAGGTAACCATGAACTAACTTTATTTACAAAAATATTTGTTAAAACCAGTGTCAAAAGTACAATAAATGGATCAAAATCAACATTTTATTTTTTGAATGATCTGAATGATTTTGGACTTAGCAACTTTTGAATTTTATCAAAATATGAGGGTAATTATCTCTTTAAAATTGGATCTTTTTTCCTTAATTAGAGATTTGATAAAAATAATGCTCAGTTAAATTCTTTGATTATTTATATATTTTCAGTCCAAATATGGGATACATTGATACAAAATTGAATTTTTTCCAAAAGTCGTTATAACCTCATACTTTAAGCCAATTTTAGATATATTTTTAAAGTACATATCTTATGTGGTACAACTTATATATGGTACAACTTCGGGTGCTACCCAGGATGTCCTTTGTACCGCCTATAAAACTTACGTAAGACCTGCAGTCGAATACGGTAATGAGGCTCTCATAACAATGTCAGAGACAAATGCCAAGAAATTGGATATTTTCCAAAACCGTATCCTTAGATTTTTAACTGGTGGTACAAGATCTACACCGATTACTTCTATGGAATTACAAACCGGTTTGGAACCTCTGAGAGATAGGCGTTGTCGATCGGCATTGAACCTTGTCGAAACAATTTTGAGAAGAAGGGACAATTTTCTTGCCCACTACTGGCCGGCTGATGAGAGGTTAAAGACACAGAGAACCTTTTTGTCCTTTATAAAAGATCTTCATGACACACTTGATTTTCCTTCTTCTGACCGCTTCCCCTTCCCGGATCCTTGGTGTCCACTGGCGAACTATAAGCTTGCTACTGGTCATTTGGAGTTAGTATACGAAGTCGGTAAGAAATATTCCCCTGACTTTGAGTTAAAACATGTAGCGTTTGCTACCATACACGAACGGTTCCCAGAGGACTATTGGTTTCACATCTATACTGATGGTTCGGCTGAGGGGGCTATCAGGAATGCCGGAGCCGGTGCTTACTCTGCAGACTTTGCTTTGTCCTCCCCCGTTGGTAAGTTTGCTGACAACTTTGATGGTGAAATGGCCGCTGTTTCCTTGGCCCTCGACGAAATAGGACACTTTGAGGGGAGGACACCAATGACTGGAGCCCACCTCTACACTTGCCCTGCTGTTTTTAATTGTCTTTCTTTTTCTGTTGGTGAAGGTGGTTTTGGTGTCTATTTTAATCGTTCTTTGCTGTATTGGGCTGCTCGTCGACTAATGACCGAAAGGTAGGAGACGGGCATAGGTTAAAAAAAATATCTTATGTCATTTTTTCCAAAAATAATTTGTTTGAATTTGGGTGTATCAAATAGCCGCGCTTTCTCCTCCATTTTCTCTGAAAATTTCAGTTGGGCGGTGTATCTAAATGTTTTCTTGGTTTTCCTTTTTTAAATTAATATAAATTAGTAATAGTTTTATTACTTTATTCAAAGATAAAGCGCTATAATAGAGTAGTATCCCTCAAAATACGCCCCTTTTATTGATTTTCTTTACTAAAAATGCATTTTTCTTTCAAGAAATAAAAATATAAAACAAAATTATAATCTTATTTCAATACCCCTAAAAACTTTAAAAAAATTAAGAAGAACGCCTGTCTTTGAACTCTCGAATAAAACAGAACAATAGAGGAAAAGAACACAAGACTCCCACGCTAGGATTCACCTAACACAAAAGGGAAAAAAGTTCATTAACCAACCAGAATTTTCGATTCGCTAATTTCCCCCACATCTGCATTCGCGTGATTTTCCTCTTGTAGCAAAATCTCCACGTAACTTGACGTCACGACTGACGCCATGACGATATTTTCTTTGCCCGGAAATAGAAAATGTAATAGCGGCGCTCATCAGAAATGCACACTTGATGCCTTGCATCCAAGTAAATCGCCGGCGCTATTTCGGTTGGGACGGAGAATCCAGATCTCTTAATGGCGGTGTGTAAACAACTGTGTGTACGAGAAGCTATTTTTGAACTTCCGTTGCTAAGATTGAATAATTTTATTACCTATTTGTGATCGGATGGACAAGTTAGATTTGGAACTTGACTTCGGGACACGTGATTTTCCTAATGAGTTTTTGTGTGACGTTTTACATGAGGATATATTTTTTTTGTTTCTGAAAAAAAAGTACCAGGAATAAAAATGTTTAGCTAACCTTAACAGGGTTAAACGCGTTTTGGTGCACCGTCCAAATTATGGGGGGGGGGGCTTAACTTACCCTAAAACTTTAACTTTTCACTTAAAAAAATTCTTCTCGCTGGCCGCAAAGTTATTTCAAACGGGCCGCATGCGGCTAGATCTAGATGATTTACATGAAGAGGAAAGAAAACTAGTTGAACGGGTTCAGATGAAGTTTTTTAGATTTCTTAATTTTAAGTTTCACAATATCCAATCTGTTTCATTTAATTATTATGAATTATGTACAACTTATAGGTGTAATTCATTGCAACAACGACGAGTTTACTTTGATATTTTGTTTGTTTACAATTTAGTTAATTTTAATATTGATTGTGCTCAAATTTTGTCTTTATTTAATTTTCACATACCGTGTATTTATAACACCAGAAACCATGTAACCTTTAAATTACCTATTGTTAAAACAGAAAAAGCTAAATGTGCTATCATGTATAGAATATGCAATAGTTTCAATTCCTGCAATATGGATCTCAGTATGTCAAAGAGTTCTTTTGTTAAATTACTGACGAGTTTTATTTCTTCCAATTGATTTTATCTTTTTTCTTTCCTTTTTCCATCACTTGGATTTTATCTGTAATTGTGTTGGAATAAATAAATAAATAAATATGAGGTAATCGCTTAGATTTTCAGAGGATCTCTCAAAGCTTCAAATATCAGACAAATGTTTTGAGAATACATTTAATTGGGTGAATTTTTACCCATTTGATGAAGGCACACGAAGTCTTATGCCAACAGCATATCGTCGCTTAAGGTGCAACATAGTGACATAACTGCATTTTCCCAACTTTACAGGAGACGAAAAAACTGTTTCCCTCTTAATAAAAGTAATAATAATTATAATAGTTCGTAAACCTTTATCATAAGCCTTTTTGATCGTGGTTTGAGATGAAACGCTTCGCTATGCCGGCGTCCCTAACGAAGTCATTAATAAGGCCTGTAAATATGTTATTTGCCTTACGATTGCAGTTATTTTAAAAATGACAAATAGACCATTGCAGTCATTTGAGTCGTTTTTTCGCAAAACCGTTTGCATAAAGATTGATGTATAACTCAAAATGTCAGTTATGCCATGTTGCGCCTTAAGCGACAATATTATTTATGACGATTCCTTATTCTTCCTAACGAAATCTAACAAACTTACCAACATCCCTCCCAATCCAGCTAAATTTCTGACTGAAAATCAATCTAAGTGATTCTCCTCGCCCACAGCCTTTTGAATAAAGTAGCGGTAAGATCGGTGGTCCCTTATAAAAGGAATCGATTGTTGACTAGTGAATAGCCTAGAGAAAAGTTTGGGTAATCACTGATGGGCGTTAGCCGATGCTTGGGTGGAGCTAGAATACTATTTTCGGACACGTGCCCGGGGGTTTCCACTTCTACTCCCAAATAAAACCAAGTACTCGATTTAGGAATGATGATGATGTCAGAGGAATAAATATCCTGGTTTTATTATTAGCTTGGTACTTTATTTTTAAGTGAAGAAAAATTGTATAGCGTCTATTTTCAAACCAGAAACTGTCAATTTTCTTGATTTTTTGTGCTTATATAAAATTATGAAGGATTTCTTTAAGCAAAAGTACTTTATACATAATATTTTGGGACTTGGTGGGGCTCAGGGGAAAATAGCAGTTACCTCGCTTTCTAGTGATATCTGACAGGTATTGCATAAAATATTTTCCGCACTGTGTTGCTTTATCTCTCAAGTGTTCCAATGTTTATCTATAGGTAACGTTTTAGATTCAAGAATGATAAACGCAACCTATAGTATCACAGAAGAACCTCAGGGGAGAGATAAAGAGACGAAAGTTTAAGTAGGGAGATGTAAGAGGCTGTTCAAATATTACGTAAGCACCTAAGGGGGAGGGGGTTTGCTCTTTGTTTATTTTTCCTGACAAGGGAGGAGGGGTATAAGTGATGCTTACGTAAGATGTCGCAAACTCTGCATTTTCGAAAACATCTTGTTTCTTGGATAAATGTTTTCAAAGTTCAACCAAAATAAATTTTACAAAAAAATTAACTAGGAAAAAAGTATCAAGCCTTTTTAATGAAAATTTCAACGATAGGTAGGTTTATGGAGCCACAATTTACTTCAATGAAGTCTTATATTTTTATATTATACTATTAGGCACTGCTAAACATTTTGACAAAAAACAAAGGAGGCTGGACGGTTTTTTACGTAATTATGAAGGGGGGGGTGCGGTTTGCTTATCTTTGCTGACAAGGAGGGAGATAGTTCAAATATGACCAAGAACATTCTAACGTAATATTTGAACTGCCTTTAATGAAGTCTTAAAAAACCGGCTTTTTGAAAATTTCATGAAAATTCTTTTGTATTTGTCCTGTATATCTAGTATTACTCATTTTAAAAACTTTCTTATTTTTCACGGTTGTTATGCAAAAACATTCATGGGGTTTGAAAATATCTCTCGGTCATTGTGAAACAGTATGGACCTGCCGAAATCGATTTAGAACCAGGTACCAGCTGTAAAGTGACGTCATATCCGACGTCATCCTAAGATCTACCTGTGTTGGCAACACAAAATCCAGGTGAATCAGGTGACGGAGGAAGGGACCAAGAAAACGATGACGTGATACATTCTATCGATTAATCAAGCTGAACACGGGATCATTTTATCTGCAGGTACCGGCAGGGTATCGGATATTTTTGAAGTTCTTATTTTAGGTGTTTTCTAGTGACTGGAGAAAAATATTGAGATGGTCAAAATAAGGGCAATCAAGCGTAATTTACGTATTTTTCTACATGGTTGTTTGAGTATATTTTTAGAAAACCATAGAGCTCTTGAGTTTGCGCTTTGCAAAGAAACATGTAGCCATTTGTTGTAAATAGCGTGCAGAGAAGAAATAAAGGAATATATCTGCTAATATATAGAAAGGGTAAGGTAATATTTTGCAGTGACTTTATTTAAATGTCCAAAAATAGTTCGTCTAGAAAGAGGAGTATAATAAAAGAAATGTGAAAATAAAACAGTTTATATGGAATAAATAACTCTCATTTATTAAAAACATTCTTTTCGTCATGATTAAGGGAAATGTATGATTATTAAATCGTTAGACACAGTGTTATTCCTAGGATTTTTTGGGGGGAGTAAAAATACTCCTTGTCTTTTTTTTGGAGGATTGAAATACGGAAATAAACTACAAATACAGATAAAAATTTTCAAAAAAAATTATTTTTTTAATGGACAAAAAATAATAGAAAAAAATGAGTATGCTAGGTTTAGTTTTTAATAATTAAAGAATATTTTAAGTATTTGTAGAAAATGTTAAACAAATTTTAAAAAATTAAAACAAATCTCTCTATATTAAAAAAAGTAACAGTGACCGCCGCCGCCGCCGCTGTCGCCGCCGCTGATTTTGAAAATTTTATTTTTGAACATTTTGAACTCTAACTACGCAAAAACTATTCAAAGGAATATTATGAAATTTTGACCATTGGTAGACAAATGCATGATAATCATTTTCGTTCCAAAACATAATTAATTAGATAATTAGTTCTGGAGTTAATTAATGTCAAAGTCGAAAATTATTTTTTTCTGCTGCGAGTTCGCCTCCAGCAAAATCTATTTACAGCAGAAACGTGATTTTTTGCATACACATACTCTTAAGCATGAAGTTTTGCACCTCATCGCTCTTTTTTCGAATTTTGAATTAGTTTTTGAGTAATTCAATTTTAAAGTTTCGAAATTTTTGACAATTTTTCGATTTTTTCGTTATAAAATAAAAACTAATCATGATAGAGGTACAATATTTTAGACACATATACAGTTATTTTTTATAAAAATATTGGCGTTTCGTTTTTTAAAAAATTCGAATCAGTTTTAGAATTATTGAGATTCAAAGTTTCAATTTTTTCTTCTCTTTCACTAGGGAAACAGCTTATTTTTATGAGTCTTATTTCTTTAATTTCCGACGATTCACTAGATCAGGGGTTCCCAATAGGTGGTCCGCGGACCCCTGGGGGTCCGCGGGCTGTATCCAAGGGGTCCGCGAAATGTCACCGAAAAATAAGGTATTTTTTTGTTTTCCTTAATTTGAAGTAACCATTATCCTACTCAGCAGTTCATTCGTTAGTTTTGTTAGTTAATTGTCACAGTAGTACAAATAGATTAAAGTAGGTGGCACATCCTCTGTTTACCACCAAAGATAATCCATGTTTTGTTTTTTTACAATTTTTTATTGACTAAAATACGATAGTTTCGGTTTTGAATACATCAAGTTTCGGTTTTGAAATCGACTGTTGCCTGAAATCGATTGAAAATTTAAGCCTTTAAGTTCAAGGGGTCCTCGTCAATAAATTAATTGTAAAGGGGGTCCTCGGCAAAATTTTATTGGGAACCCCTGCACTAGATGTTTACGTGCATATTAAAAATTTATTAAAGGCTTGTTTTTACTCTAAGTTGGTTGATGATAATTGGTAGACTTGCTTGATATTTTTTTAAAAACATTTTTATTCAATAATTGAAGAAAGAAGAATTGAAGTTAAGAGATGAATATTTTAGAAACAGTTTTATTTTGATATTTTCGAGGGAATGAATGATTCGAATTAAATCATTGATAAACTAGAGAGATAAGTAGCTTCGGTATCAAAGGAGCATTAACTAAGCCGACGAGCCTGGATTGTTGAGATGAAACAAGCGAGCTCTGCTCGCTAAGATCGCGAAGCGATCTTCATAGAACTGCGAAGCAGTTCCGGGGGTTGGTGAGCGATAGCGAGCAGGGGGCAGAGCCCCCTAGTGAAAAACAAAACAATCCAAACAAACAATTATTAGAAAATATAAAAGTTGGTGTTTTGAGTAGACAACAAATATTAGGTGTTTTCGGTAGGGCTCCATGCATTTTTTAAGCTAAACCTTTGTTGAAAATTCAAAGCTTGAAAATACTCCTGGCAAGTTTTTTTAAAGCGTATTTCCGATTTTCAATGCGTTTTAAACTTTGATTTTTGATTAATTAGGTTGGTAAAAACAGAACATAATACCTACATTAATGGAATAAAGGTATTAGATAACCGAAATTCACCTTTAATTTGGTAACAAACAAAATTTTAAAACAAAAACTAACAACCCCCAATTCATGTAATAAAGAAGAAATAAGGATATTGTGAAACACGCAAACTAATATCGACTAATTTCAAAACTAAAAAAGAGGTAATAAAATTAATTACCAACTTAAATATATCACTGCAAATACGTGAAACACTATTGTAAAGTTAAATAAACACACATTAAAGATACACAATAATAAGGAGCTTTTCTAATCAAAAGTGTTTTGTGCGTTTTATTTGTTGTGCAGTTGTATAAGGATTATGTTCTGTGAAAATAAATAGTGTTGTAAAAGTGTTTCTAAGCTGTTACCGAGACTAAAATGTGTTCTTATAATATTTCGATTCAAGTTTAAGGATCCTTTCAGATCCTAAACATACTTTACAACACATTTCGAAATAGAACATATTTTAATGGCGCAATATGGCGTTGGAGTGTTTCACATCTGACAACTCAACCAATGTATTGTAAATTTGTGGATGAAAAAGTATTATTTATTGTGTTTATTTTTGTGTTTGATCATTTGTAGTGAATCTTCAAAAGAGACTCCGATTTGTAAAACTGCAATGCTACGCATTTAAAACAGATTAATCAATAATAAGTACTAGGTATTAATTAGGTATGAAGTAAACGTGCCTTTTGAAAATTATTTACTCCACGTTTGATGTGCGATCTTAAATTTTAAGAGAAATGGAACTTGAAATTGATCTAAGTACAAAATAAATAAAAGTTTCCAATATTTTGCCAAATCATTGGATCGTTGTAAATGTACCTGAGCAAATTGCTCCTTTTTTTTTAGAAATTTACTTATATTTATTCTTCTAGAAAGAAAGGCATAAGGAATCCTTTAGAAAAATCTTGTTTTATATAGAAAAGCTGTAAATACATACATATTTATAGAAAATATGCATTAAAAAGATAAATAAAAGCTTTTTTTAAATATTTCGAAAAAAGAATATGATTAATATATGTCCAAATACTAATGAACTTTTATTTTAAACGTTACACCTTTAAAAAAATTCAAACCCTAATTAACTGCGCACTTCATTATTTAAATTATTAAATAAGGTGTTAATTATTAAAATATTGTGTTCATTAGCTAAATATATACATTTTAGCAGCAAATTTCGAGACGATGTCCTTTTTGCTGTAAAGATTAATTTTTCTAATAATTTTTTACAAATTAATCATAATACCTAGTTCAATCAAATATACGTAGTTCCTACCTAATAGCTTACATAATAAAAATGCTTAAGGGGACACATGACATAAAATGCATCAAATTTTCGATTTTCCAATTTTGCTTTTAAAAAAAGTATGTAATCTTACCTTTTCTAAAATATGTAATATGTGTAGTTTTGAAATATGAAAAGCCGTCAAAAAACGCGTTTACTTTTGTATTTGTAACATTTTTTATAAGCCTTTAAAACTTTAATTCCATTTTTCTCAGTTTCAATTTTTTTGATGTTTTGGTACACTTTTAAAAAAATCTCTTACAGTTAGAGATTCCAAATTTTCCCTACATATAAACCTTACTAATTTCTAAAATAATACCCTCTGAATAACCGATCATAGTTATATTTCAATAGAAAAAAGGTTTTTTTGTCTTAAATTTGATAGATTTTTGAAACCTAAATTTAAAATTTTTTAAAATTAATTGTTGTGTAGCTAAAACAAAAAGGATGCTTATTATTATCTATCAACTTATAATCTGTAGCGGGTCCAAATTTTAAAGTAAAATGTGCAGTAGTTTTTTTAAAAATGTACCTTAACAGCACTTAGTCAATATGTATCGTAGAAACTAAGTCCATTTAACAATAAATTTAAATATTAAAATATTTAATTTTTTAATTTTTCTTGTGTTATATATAAACTACAGTATCTTGACTGATTTCTGTAAAAATTTTAAAGATGGGAATGCATTTTTAATTATATTTCTGAAAGAAATTGGTGAAGCTAAATTTCACGTATTTTGGCTGTCGAGATGTCTTGTGTCCCCTTAATAAGTAACAGATAAGTAATACTTATATGCTATCAAGTATCAGAGTGCTTGATGGCATTGGATTTCTGAAAGTGTAGGTACAGGCTCAACTTTCTGCCTGCAATAGGGATGTTTAGCATATTTGATTTCTTTCAAAAATTAAAACCTTTTGCTTACCGTAAAAAGGTTAAGTGCTATAATTTCCGGTATTTAAGTCGGAAATTGGTAATAGTCGAATATTTGTGCATTAGTACCCTAATATCTGCGAAAGCTTCAAGAACGCAAAAAACTAACTGAAAAACTAACACTTCACGTTCACATAACGTTTCAAAAACCTCTATCATATCGTTTTTTTCCTCAAAACGACTTAATTTAAAGCGTTATAATGAAAGAGAACAAAAATTTCCCAAGAAGATACCCAAAATAAGCCATTATACCCAGCACAATGGATTCAGTCCCGAAATTTCAGCAGGTTTAGAGTGCGAAAGACCCCCATCATGTTCTTAGGGCTATTTCCATACGCCTTGGTTCTGCAAGGGCCCTTTCAAGATGTGACCCAGGACAGATTGCATTGATTTTCCCATTCATTCCTGGGCCCTACGTGACGTCATGGACCCGGGAGCATCTTCAGCTACGTCATCTTGACGTCACGAACCTTCCCTTCGGTAGGTGTGTTGCCCGGTGCAGCAGGTTATGGATGTGCATTATTCTGGGATTCGTTTTTCACAACGTGCAAAGTACAGGTGCAAATGAGCATATAAAGAAGTGTTTTGGAGTTAATTGTTTACTTGAGTTATGGAAAATCTCGCACTGAAGAAATATATTTTATTTTGCATTGTTATGTATAGGATATATGCAGTTATAAGTTATAGTCGACATGGTACGGGAAAAACTGCAGGTGAAGAATTATGCAAAATAGGGTATTATTCCCCTTAACCCTTTATTTACCGACGGTACTTACAAGTACCGCCAACTTTAAAATTACATAGAATAACCGTCCTTGCGAATATATTGACGATAATTTGCAGGAACACTCTTTCAGTTATCCTCTTCCAGGATAAAAAGCAGCGAAGGTTCTATGATGAGTATTTTAGCGAATAGATTTAACTGAAGTTGTAAGTTTAGTTGCCATTCGATCGGATTCACATGATTGCCATTTTTGTTCCCGCAAAAAAAGTAGTTAAAGTCAAAAGTTAAGTGTATTATTTTTTAAGAGTTATTACTGTGATAAAAAAAAGCTATGTTTTTCTTGTATTGTGAGAATATTTTAGCACTCCGTGTACTGACAGCACCCAAAAGTATCAATTTAAGTAATTGGCTCTAGCGGAAACAATTTTCCAAAGATGATTACTTTATTTATGTATATCCCTTAATTTTCAATTTAGTGACTCAAAAAAAGTATTTGCACGAAAAAAATTGCAGCGAATCATAATGCGGTAAATAAAGGGTTAAGGATTCCGTGTTTTAAGGGATTTAAAGGAGATTCGGTTAACCTGAGTGAACTTCAGAAATAAACTTTTGGGCAATATAATGTTTTTAGATTTACCTAAAAGTGAGTTTAAATATTTACTTAATCCATTACTTAAACAATTTTTGAATATGTCTAAAACATTTTCTTTACAATTAACTAAATTAAAGAAACCATTCTATGTTTAGTTTTTTTGTATTACACTCTGTTAATATTTCTAAATATAAAGCAGTGGTCAAGTAAAATTAAATAGTAAGTCTAATGTGTTTTTAATTCTAATATTACGAAATCTTAAAAGGCGGAAGAAAATGCCCTAAGAAGGGATGCGTATACTATTTAGCGCTACCCTGCATTCTACATTCTATCCAAATAGAATGAAAATGAGCCAATTTAATGTAAGTAAAATATTATTTTTAATAGTACACGCAAAAAGATACTTTTTTTGTTCATAAATTATAGAAACACTACCTCCATTTTTAAAAAGAATAAACACTAATTTAACAAATTTTACTGTTCTTATTTAAATTTACATTCATAAAAATCTTCCTAACATTTTTTAAGTATTTAACTATAAAGTTTATCATTCCTTTCGATCATAATTTCCTAATTTAATTTAATGTTAGCCATTTCTGAGATATTAATAAATACATTATGGGGATAAATATATTTTAATACACACGAATTAATTGCCAGAATACATTTCCTATACAAATAACGCAACTTTCTTAAACAAATTGCAATGTTAAACTATTTCAATGAATATTCAGTATTTAGGCATGATTCGTGTTGTGGGATAATTTTTTTATTGTGATTGTTTATTTTTGTGAAGGAAAAGATTAAAATATTCTCTTAAAATCTTTTTTCTAGGTCTATATAATGACGAGAAGCTATACGTTATACAGCTAGTACATTTTAGTAATTATTGTTCTTATAGCTTGAACATTATAAAATCAGGAGCTATTTCAATTTAATAGATGTTACATGGATGTTAAATTTGGAGAATTTTTTTTTAAAAGGAAAGCTAACTTCAAATTTATTTACGTATTTTCATTTCTATTTTTAAAATATCACACAATGGATATGAATATAACGTTTTAAAGAAAGCTTTATAAAGGACTTTTATCACCTTTAAAGCAATACGATATTTTAATATAAATTCATATTTAAAAATATTAGGATATAACTATTTGTAGAGTTACTATATTTGTTTGCACATTTATATGGGGTAATCTGAGTACATTTTTAAACTATAACCTTCTCCTCTCTAATAGACAATTCTATAAAGTTTCATCCTATTTATGGTTCTTTTATGAATTACCAATAACTAAAACTCTCTCTTAGGTCACTCTAGTAACTATTTGTGGCCCTATACGCAAACGACATTCAACACGCTTCGGAGCATGCAAAAAACACGTTCCCCGACCCTACTTTCTTCAACCCCCACCCACTTTTCCACACGTGGAATGACAAAACGGCCACATCCCTCATTACCAGCAACAATGCGAAACTTCCGCCCCCCACCACCAAAATAAACCCTGCAAAGAATTGACTCAACAAGCATATTATTCGAAGGGACAACGTGACGTCACCCCCAGTGACGTCACGCCAAGAATTTTCAGCGTCTCTCCCGGGCATTATCGATCCGGCTCCGGTAGAGGTCGCCCGGACATCCCGGACTCTCAGTTGCTAGGGAAGCTTGAAGGAGACAACCGCCACCTGTTAGAAGAGAGATCACTTCGATGGAAAGATACGCACGTCTCTTGGGATGGAGACTTGGCATGTACTAAATTGTGTTGTGTGTGTGTCCCGGGGGTTGTTGTTTAAAAGGGGATGGGGTGTTTGGGGTTTTAGAGGAATTTTTTCTTAAGGGGTTGTTTTCAAAAACTGTTTGAATGTTTATTTTGTGTAACATAGATTGAAGGTTGCGTGTGTTGCCATCTTGGTTGAAATAAATTTAATTCGGGCTTTTGCAACTTGAATTACGGAAAATATATTACAACTTAACTTAATAACAGTTTGGGTTTCGCGACATATGAACTTAAATGAAACGAGCCAAACCATGAATTTGAGGAAATGATTGTTGTGAGCCTGCTAGAAGTACTAGTTATTCTTGACAACTGTATATTATGACAACTTATATCTTGATGCGGGCCTAAAGATTCATTGAAAGTTAATTTTTTATCGCTTATGACGTTGTTAGAAACTTTGATAGAAGAAAAAGAGTAGGATCATATTATCTATATCTAAAACGTACTGACACAGTTTGTGTACTATGATTTCAATAAACCATTTATAAGTTTTGTTTTAATTATTTGTATTTGTAAATCGCTAAAATAACGTTTACACATTTTATTGGCAAATTCCTCTGAAAATTCTTATGTTTTTTTTTAAAATGCATCTTTAAACTAATTTTACTTTTTACTTTCTTTTTTTAGAATTATTCGAAGTTTTGAGAGTTTTTAAAGAGGGCTACCTCCGGGGATAGTAAGTTGTGAATTGATGACATCTTTCATTCAATTTAAACATAATTTGAATTGATTACATCAATTAATTGATTTGATTACTTCTTTCGATACATACTTTACTTCCTTCGATTGTTTGGGTGATGTGGTGAATCATAAGTTAGCAAAACTATAATCTTTAGTTAAACCAGCTGATGCATGTTAGATGAGATAGAACTTAATACCTAAGTAATCAAAATAAGATTTTATATTTATTTTTGTCATAGTTTTATTGAGAACTTTTGTTAAGAAGAAAAACATTGAACAGTTATTTGGATGTTATAAAAATGCACAATTTCACATTAAATCTTTCAATAAGACCCATTTGATTCGCTTTACAAAAAGATGTTTTAATGTGCTATTTTACAACAAGCCAGGTGCATTAAGAGAGGAAATATTTAAAAAGTAGTCAATAACTTTATATTCGTCTTTAAAAATTGCAAAAAAGAAACCAAATTTATTTTTCGTCCCACTCCCAAAATTTATGAAACACTATTTGCCGTAAGCTTGTGGAACAAAAGTTTTTAAAAGATGAAATCTAAACAGTGGAACTCAAAATCAGAACATCATAGAGAAATTATTTCAAAATTTTCTGGGTTTTTGTGTGTGAATTTTCTTGATTTAGAGTGGATAAGTAAATAAAACAAAAGAAAAGTAACATGACATATTTAAAACGTAAAATATATAAGAAACGTAGGATAAGATTAAATTAAATACAGTAAAACTAAGAAAATATAGTTTGAAAACTCATTCTAGATTTCTAAAATTTCAATTAATTTATGAAATTGCATTTACACCATTGAAAAAATTTCAAGAAGCATCCATCTGAAATAACTAAAGGTGCATTGATAAAAGTTGTTTGTAGAAATGTTATTTTTTGTGTTTCTCATAAAAACTATTTTGAATAATGCTCAAATCAACATTTTATCACAAATGAATACACCACTTAATATTTTAATAATTTTTATTTTTATTTGACTCGGAATAAATTTATTTAAGCTAATGTTTTACATTATTTTCCAACCATTAAAATATTATAACTCATAATTCTATTTCTTGAGCAAAGTGATGAACTGAATATTTCTTGCGTGTTTAAAGTTTGTCTTTTTATACACTGTAAAAAAAGTATGTTGAGTTTACAGAAAAAAACTGTCAGCCAGGACTCCAGTTTATTTCCATTTATTTCACCGATAAATTGTATGATATTTCACAAATTTTCCATTTTTAACGGTGTATTTCTGTCAATGTTACAGAATTTTAACGTTTATTTAGCTGTTTAATTTCAGGAATTAACACAAAACCTGTTCACCTTAAGCTTGTATTTTTTAATTTTACCTTTTTTGACAATAAAATACCGTTAAATCCAGGGTTTCGATCGAAAGGAAGGAGCATCACTATTATGCTGATTAACCATTGTAGGAAACACCCATTGTAGGATATCATTTGCTTTACTATGCAGAAAACGTTATTATTTGACTGGTGAGTTTGGGAGCTACCAACTATATCGCAAATAAAATAAATAGAAAAAAAACGTTTTTCTTAAGTACAGATTTTTTCTGCAAAAAACAGGGGTAGTTTCTGAAAGATTTACAAGTATTTTTTACAGGGTACTATTCCTATATTTCTACTTCATATATGAAAATTTATTTAATGCGATATTTTTTTCTTTAAAGTAGTTAAAATATTTAAAAACTGAAATCAGTATTTCTTATAAAGTTGAATACGTAAACACTACTTATTTAGATTTGTATGATTCTAGAAATTGTAAATGAGATCATGATGTAATCTTAAATTCTTAAAATATTACTTTAAAATGTCAATATTTTATTTAAAATATAATAAGTTATTACTAATTTTTATCAGTTTAATTTATTACAAATCTTTTAAAATACAAGAACTAAAAATATTTTTTTCACGTATTAGGATGTTTTAATAAGATACGATTGCATTGGTAAGTGCTTGTAAGGTAGTTTTAAAAGTTTTTTGATGATTACAATCATTTTAAAAAGTTTAAATGAGTGCATTTGCATAAAACTAGACACTGATAAAGTACAAGCAATTTATTTTTATTTTAGAATATTCTAAATTTCTTTCACGTATCAGCAAAACTGTAATTGTGGTAATATTGGCCTTATTATAGTGACATAAAATTTTACGTGTAAGAACTTGATACCCTACGAATGAAATTAATTGGAATATAGTTAAGTATTCAATGTAGGATGACCATTTACCACCCAATATTTCATAGTTCCTTTTTTGTCAGAGCATAATAATAAAATAGGCAATGTATAATTGTTAAATTATGTAGATTTTTTTCTTATGGTCTGAGATTTTACTTAAAGTAGAATTTAAAATATTCCTTATTCTAAGAGCACGGACGTGGCTTTGTAAATTTTAAAATTTTTCCTCAAAATAATGGCTGCATTTTTAATAAAGTGCAGTTTGAAAAACATAGGCATTCTATGTATTGTTTATTTTCTTAAATATGAAATACCACTGAAGTTATCGTATATTGTGCCAGTTACACTATACTTATTATCTAAAAACTTAAATTGTATGTGTTCATTTCTTTATAGTATTTGTTTATATTTGTGTTTTTCCTAAATATCTTTGAAAGATTTATACGTTTAAGAAAAATTTATAACAAAGGAAGAATAAAAAATTACAAAACTCCAAGCGGGACCTGAACTTAAAAATTTTCAGTTCTGGAAAACGCCAGTTAAACTCGCAAATACAGGACCCAATGACGTCTTATCTGACGTCAGGTCGCATAGCAACGGATATCCGGGTCGGTTACTGGAGCTAATATTGACCGTGAATCTACTTCAGAACCTAACTTAAGATTTTCCAAACGGTTCTAAGAAAGATATCTCCCTAAAATATACCTTAAAGCCACATTTCTGTTGAAATTTTTCATGACAGTATCTTAGTCTGTAAGAAAATTGAACATTTTACTTTTTCGAAAAGTTGTCATGTGTCTAATATGTTTTCCTTTATTTAGTTGAAGAAAATTACAAAAAAAATCGAAATTCATTAAATGAAGTAAAGCTGCAGTGCTTTTTAAATGCAAGATGGACACAGTTCTGTAAGTTTTCTTTTCTTTTTAGGCATTTGAAAATTAAGTCCTGTAAAGTAATTTTGTGTATTTTAACATATTTTTGTGCAATACATAATACAAAAAAAGTATCTTTAAAATACATTTGTGATCAAAGTCATGAAATTAATGAGTACTTTTGTATTTGCCGGGCGTAAGTGTCAAGTTCAATGAAAAATCGCCACAAATAATCAAACATCAAAAAAATAAACCATTAAAATATTTCAACTAGCAATGTTAGCTTCAATTTTTGTTATATTTTTATGTTTTTTTTCTCAAAACATTGACAATAAAGTCCTATTGGTGAGATTTGCGCCCGGCTAATCCTTAAGTTCCAATTAATGATATAAGAATTCCACTGATAATTTTTGTATAAAGTGTGCATTGAAAAATACAAATATTTCCATTAGTAAAAATGTAAACTATTACAAAAATTATTATGGTTTACATTTTGAAAAACACTGATAGTTAACCAAATAATTTACTGGCCAAACAAGTTTTAATTGGATTCTTTGTAATAGTGTTTTTCGTTAAAAGTAACCAAATATGATATATTAAGACCTAAAGAATTAGTTTAAGAATGTGTTTTAAGAACCTTAAGTTTGGGCTCTATCCAAAATTATGTAGCGAAATTTTTCCGCTATGTTTTTCTGATAAAAAGGAACTCCAAAACAGCTCAATCCTTATCCTTTATAAAAATACCTTACAATTTCTAATAATACCTTCAAAATTTTCCATACATAAAAGAATTATTTTTCAGGAACTTGGTGAAAAAGTTGGTAAAAATACAAAACAATCTCTGCACGACCCTTTTACAAATCAAATTTTGTTCCGACAAAATCAAGGTCTGTATTTGTACAAAAAGAAAATGAACGGTTTGTTACAAAAACATTTGTTACGTAAAGTGTCAATTTATAAAAAACAGGATGGTAGTTGAGTTAGAAATTTATTAAAATTAAAAAGTTGAAAGCAGCAAACAAATTATGTGTATTAATATTTCCAGCAAACAAATCTAAATCGTTCGTTATGAAAACTATTTGTCAAGTAATGCATCAACTAATTACTGACAAAAAGTAAAGATAAAATTCGATGGTTGTTAATATTTGAAAGGAACATTAAAACAGAAACTAACATTATAGTTTTTGATGGATTAAAGGAAATAAAATCTCCATGAAAGTTTATTTGGTGAACTAATCCAAGCAAATTTTAAATACGTTGGAGCCGCAATTTAAGATTTCCAACGACTTCCTGAGTGTGTTTTCATTTGTTATATACTATAATTTTGAAAAACCTTTCTTTTCTTTCATTAAACGTAACGTCATTCACTCAATAACGAACAGCTAAAAATACCATTATCTACACAGTAAAATTTTTTATCATCAGTAAAATTTTTTATCATCAGAAAACGGAAATTGCGCTGCAGAATTATTTCCATCATTTAATGAGACGTCCGTTTTTTCTTTTCCTGTTATTTTCAACAACATTATTATTAGTTTATAAACTAATAATAATAATATTGCGCTTGGTTGGACCCGATCGCGCAACCTTTGGATTTGAAGTCCCGTCTTGACCACCAGTCTAGATTACTTGATATAACTTCTCGTGCTAAATATTAAAACTTGGTCAAGTAAGCAAAGAAAAGTAGGAAGTTTAGATTACTTTTATGGTTGGAAAGAACACCTGACGCTGTTGCCTTAGTACTCTATATGGATTTCAAAAACATTAAAAAATAATTTTTGGCGAATGTATTTTTAATGATCTTTATTCTTTAATAGTTTTCTATCTTGGCGGACGGGCACGTTAGAAGAAAGCTGTTCCGTGGATTTTAATTGCTGTGATTTAAGAATATTTAAAATGTTTATTCACTTTTAAACGATTGTAAGACGTTTTTATCTTAAGTAATCATAATAAAACTCTAAAAAAATACTTCCGTAGTCTCAATAGGAAAAGTTAACATTTTGTGTTAGGCGTAAGAATACACTGGATAAGTCCGTGAAAATTTTCAAGGTTAAAATTCCGTTTTCTAGCTTACGGAATCAATCCGTGAAAAAAATCACAGAAAAGAATACGAAGAAAGAGACGAATTTTTCTACTGTGTATGTACAAGAGGAAGAAGTTTAAGAAAATAATTGTAAAGGTAGAAATGGGGGGGGGACAAATCAAGATAAATTTCGTTCAGTGTTTTCTTTCTTTGGTAGTCCATTTAGTTTGTTATTTCAAATTGGTTTATAGTTTAAATACAAACAGGGAAAACATTTGAAACTTTATAAAAATGATTTAAGATAAGGTAACATAAGAGTATTTTTTTAAAGAACTAAATTCAAATTTCACTTAGGAATAGATTAAATATTTGAACTGATATGTCATTTTAAAATAAACAATACTTATTTTTCAACATGATTTTTTTGTCTTAAAATACAGTTTTATTGTGGTATTTTTCAATAAATTTTTTATTAGGATGGAGCGAAAAAGCAAAAAATTGAATAATCAAAACGTAATAGTGCGGAAAAGTTGGAATTTGGGGTCAGAAACAAAGTCCTTAAATTTTAGACCGATAAATTAATATCTTTCATCGTCACTAGAGGATTAAAGTTTCGTAAACACGTTTTTTTACACAAAAAATAATATCAAAGTGTCATAAAAGAACTTAATTTTGGGGGAATATCTTTAACCACAGCAAAGGGTTCAAAATATAATAAAAATGCAAAAAAAAATTGTTTTTTTTTCTTTACTACATTACTTATATGATGCTTTATAATACATTCATTATTATAAATTACATAAAATATATTTATAATTTATTTATACTCTATTACTCTATCTAAAGAACTAGATTAGTTTTCCCAGAAATTTGTAATTGTAACTTACATAAAAATCTAATAGAGTAAATACAAACGATAATAACGAGAGTAATACAACGATTGTAAATTACAAATATTCCTTTAAAGATGTTGAAAAATGTATAATCCACTTTTGTTAAACGATAATTTTTGTCATCTTTAAGTGTAGGGGTTTTACATAAAAATTTAACTTAAATATTAAGAAAGTTATGCATTACATATTATTTTTAGTGCAGTTTTTAAACTGAATTCTTTGAATAAAAACTTACTAAATCTTATACTAAACCATATGAATACCGTTTTTATATTTCAACTTGACAAAAACACATGGATAGTAAAAGAAATATGAATTATCAATACAAAATATTTTTAGTAGATACATTTTGATTCTAAAAAGTTATATTTTTAATTTAAAAATACCTATTAAATTTAGCGATTTATAACAAAATGTTAATTGAAACTTGAATTTATCTACTACTTGTTCAGTTTTCACGATTTTAGAAAGATAGTAATTTTATCTTTAATTTCCTCAACTACTAACTTTTTGTATAAAAGATTAAAATATTTGTAAGGATACAGCGATTTTAGAAAGGGAATAATTTTTCTTTTATTTATTTACTTAATTATTAATTTTTTCTATAAAATATTAAAATTTTTATAAGGACTTATAGTATATTTTACAAATTCAAAAGTATCAAATAAATGAATTACAAATATAAATGTAAGTAATTTACAAAAATTTATTCATATTAAAAAATTTTTGTATTTATTTGTTAGATTAATAAGTTGAATTGAATGAATTAAATTAAATACGTCCTTGCAGAATTCAAATATTGAAGAATTCATATTTGTATTAACAGAAAAAATATAATTGTATAAACAGTATATAAGAATATTGTATAAGCAGAATTTCAAATATTGAAGGAAAATGTAACTTAATACAAAACCAAATTTAAAAACTTATTACCTTAGAATGAAATGAAATTTGAAAGCATAAAAATGTTTTTTTTCAGATCATAACTAGGATGTAATGTGAAATTAATTTAAAATATTTTAATTGTAGTTTCATTTAATTTTTAGTAAAATATCCTGATGTTTAGATAAGATAAAGAATTTTATCGAGTAGAAATGAGAATTTTCAAACAAAACCACTATATTGAAATTATATTAGCGTTGCCCCAACAGCAGTAATGAAAATAATTAAAATTCATAATTCGAAAACAGTACGAGGAATAAAAATAGTTTTTTAAACAAACAAAATGTTCTCTAATAAAATTAAATTTGTTAGAATATTTTCACTAAATCTTTAAAAGAAATAAAAAGCAAAGCAATTATAAACAAAGTTGATCGAAATAATGTTATATCTTTTTATCTCAGCAGCTCTATTCTTAGTTTTAAAAATTAAGTTATGGGTAATTCCACGGTAATGTAACATCAGTCACGCAAATATTCTCCCTTATTTCATACAAGATAACCTCCTCCTGCCTAAAAATTACTTTTTATAAAGAAATTCATTTAACATTTTAAAAGCTGATAGTGAATTCCAAGTACATTTTGTATAAAAGATGCGTCCTTTGGAACAGTTAATAATATAAGTGTTAAATAAAGAATTATCTCTCAGATTCCATAAACTAAGGAAACGATTTTTTACCATGTAATTATGATAGAGATACTAAATTAAAACAAAGCTTTTATTGCATAAAAGAATTTTTCCATCTAAATTTTTTACACTAATTTTTTGATTATTTTAGAAATATCAAGTGCCTACTAAAATGTGAAGGGATGAGAAAAGTGTGGAATTAAAGAAATTTAAGTTCTTTGAGTGTAAGTACATGATACCTGATGTGTTTTTGTAAAAAAAATGGAACAATTAAAATTGGATCAATATTTAAATTAAATGATTTTGTTTGTTTTTTGTTAAAGTATTTTTAAATACATTTCATTTCAAAAACATCTTATTATAGTACATCAACTGGTATGAGTGCTTATTTTAAAAAATGTTTAAAAATTATACTAATATACTTCTTAACATTGAACCCTATAAAATAAAGACATTCAATATATGTTGTAGTTTTCATTTATTTTTCCTGATCATTCCCAGATTGTATTGTTTTTCCATTTTAATTACTGATGAGAATCATATAAGTAAACCTAACTGTTCAAAAAGGAAATATCTTTAAACTAAGAAACTTTAAACAAAATTTTCTATGTACAAACAATTGAAGTTAAGACCGAAGTAAAATTTATTAGCATTAAAATTACTTTTATAACAACCAAAAATCCTTTTAAATGTTAACTTAATATTCTGTAGAAGAAATATTTCCTCCTTTTTGTTATAATTTGGTTGTTTTGATAATTTGATTGCTCCTATTGTTTTGTTTATAATTTGATTTAACGAGCCTTCGAATTAGGAAAATAAATAAGTAAAATATTATATAGATTATTTAAATAATAAATAACTAAAATTTGCGTGACATTTTGTTTAATAATTAAAGTATGCATGTGGTTAAGAGTTTGATAAATTTTTACCTTACAATTTTAAAAAGAGAAGAAAATTTAACTGTGAAATTTTATTCAGAAAATTTATAAACAATTAAAATAATAAACAGTTAAAAATAAACTAAATACTTGAAAATGAAATCTTCCTTCATGTTATTCTTGATACATTTTTATCAACATGGGATGAAAATGGGAATTCATTTCTAATGGCATTGTTTGTCAATAGTCTAATGAAATATTTTAAGAAATTACAACTTCCTTAATTTTCTTTTAGTGTTTTTTAACGACTTCACTATAAAGACTTTATACTATAAGGCTAAGACTAGAAAAATTCGCGCTACTTTTATTTATTGGACCTAATTTACCCTACTTTCCTCAAAACAGAAACCACTTAAAAAAAATCCCGCGCCATCTAAATCCGTTCAAGTGTACTCACTCATCTCCAAACAAACATAATGACGTGCATAGTGACGTTGTAAAGCGACCCACCACCACCGAAAAATCGAACCACAGTGCGTATTAGCTGAATATCGACAGGAAACAACCCAAAAACAACGTCGCACCTCACTTGAAAATAGAAAGAGCATCTCATAAACAACCCCTTGTTGCTTTGGATACAGACGTCTGTTACGTAGCATTCAGGCCTCCGTGTCCAGGGTCCGTGATTGGCCAGTTTTGTTTGACGACATTGTGACGTGCGAGGATTCTTGGAAACGTTCCCGAGTTAACGGAGGATCAGAGACACATTTGTTCTGAGGGTAGAGAAGATATTTCGATTTTTTCTCTGCCAGACCTTGGGGAAGTTAAATTTGTCGAGCGACTTATCTGAAGATCGCTTTTCAGGCTGACTGTTTAAATGGTGGGAGGGATCGCGAGGTGCTGCCAAAAAGGTGTGCGGAATTTGTTATCTGAGCAGACGATTTGATTTTTTTGTTTGAAGATGCTTCATTAGAGAGGGGAAGGAAATACTGATGTGAGATACTGATATAAGACTATTGAAAAGAACTACAAACAAAATCAAATTAGAAGAATGTATTAATTAAACTACGTAGAATTTGAAACATATCAATTGAAAACATATCTACAAATAAATAATCATTTAAGAATACACTTGTGTTTATAGGTGTGAGGTTAATTCAAATTTGAAAAATAAAGTTAAATTACATTTATTAGTAAATAAAAAAGAACATTGAAGTTCATTGTTCTGGTTATAATGAGATTGAATTAGTCATTTCAACTTAATTAATTGAAAGGTGTTATAATAGCGCATAGTATGTTGCCATAGAAGGAATTTATGTCTTTTTACAGGTTAATTTATTGCAAAATTACCACACGAAAAAGGAATCTAAATCCTCTGAATCCAACTCAAATTATTTATTTATTTTATAATTCTTATTATTTCTAAGTTACATATTGCTAAGAAGTAGTTTATACTTAATTTATTACCTTAACTGAATTCAATAAATTAAAGATAAGTTTAAATCGCAATCAGGGGTGTATTAGGGTGTATTAAGGATGTATCTGGGGTACTTATGTTATAATGTTAAATATCACATTGAATCTTTTTAAAATCTTTGAAAATACATTATATACATTTAAATTTTATAGTTATGATAAGATATTTCTAGTTATACAAGTTAACCAGGGGGTATATATGTAATAATAAACTTTTGAAAATATGAAAAAAATAAAATATAGTTCAAAATATTTTAACTTTTCAAGTATGAACTTAAAAATGCGATTTTTTTTTTCACAATTAGGAAAAAATTTAATGAATTTATTAATTAGATTTTATCAAAAAATACTTTATGATGACTTTAATTTACTATTTGATTTTTATCTAGAGAAATTTCAATCATGATACATTAAATATCCAATAGACAAGTTTTTAAAAAAAGGTCTACAGTTTGGAAAATTAGGCTGGTAACTAATATAAGAACGGTTATATACGGGTAATAGAACAAGGGGTCACAAATTCAAATTGAATAAAGGAAAATTTAAGACGGATTGTAGGAAGCATTATTTTTTAAATAGGGTAGTGGATAGATGGAATGCGATGCCTGAAACAATTGTAAATTCAAGTGGGGTAAACGAGTTCAAGAGGAAAATTGACAGATACTGGGATCCCGGTAGTGTGGGTTAAAAAGACTGGACCAACCTTGCTGTGCTTACGCCTGTAGTTGGTCGACTTAATCTGTATTTGTATTTGTATAAATTTTGACTCAAAAATACTCTATAATATAAATTGACCTAATTTCAATAAATAATAATAATAATAATAATAATAATAATAATAATAATAATAATAATAATAATAATAATAATAATAATAATAATAATAATAATAATAATAATAATAATAATAATAATAATAATAATAATAATAAAATCAATAAAATACAAATTACGTATGTAACAAAATTTACCAGACATACTTTTTCTAATTTTAAATTTAAGAGTATTAGTTAGAAAGCAATATATAATAATTGATTAGAAAAGTTAATGAACAATTTAATACGCATAAGTAAAAATTTTATATTTGTGTTTTGCAATATGGGTTTTAAAAACATTAGTTTTACGCATTTAGGGGAATAGTATTAAGTACAAACTGATAAGTAGACAAAAATTCAAAGAACTTGATATTGTAGCATTGGTGGCGATGACATTAAAAATTCTGTCGGAAAAATTTTTGGTAGTAAAAATGTAGCATTACCAAGGGAGATCTGATTCTAAAACATGAAATCAAGTCTTTCATGCACAAAAGTTTTAAGAGTCAAATTTTATCCTCATTTAAAACTTTTTAAACATTTTTAAATAAATCACGCATTAAATACATATCTACAACAAAGTATTCTTTGTCATTTAAGTAAAGTAAAAATAACCGCATAGCTGTTAAATTAAAATCCAATAAAAGTTTTTTAATGTATCTGAAACCATACAAAAACGTGTATAGGTGACTTAATTACACCATCAGGATTCAGCTTTGCCAGCAAATGCAGTTTAAAACGGAGCTTAGCAAGTATCCTCTATTTTCAGCCTACCGAATGTTTTATTTGCACATAACACTTCTTTTGTAACTTGCGCAAATGCTACGTCAATCCCTTGACGTCATTTACTTTAAAATCCTCTTTTAGAACGACCGTGCTAGGTGCTAGTGTCTGCACGTTGCTGCCGCTTCTAGAAACTGTCCATATCCCCCATTGGTTCAATGTCTTTGTGGAATAAAAAAAACTACAAAAGCAATACCGACAGCTGCGGTGGATTTTAAAAGCCGATAAACAGGATCGCTTTGAAATGGATTGCGTACTGGACTCTACGTACGTAGATAAGGCGTAGTGAGAGAACTGTGAATGAAACGTGATTTTATGAATGAAATGATACGTAGATGACCAGGCAGAATCCGGTTACTAGTTGGAGTTAACGAAATAGGATGGGTTTTTAACACAAGGAGAAGGAAACAAATTTCCTTTCTATCTGCAGAGTAAATAAGGATGTAGGTTAGATCAAAACTAATTTTTGATTACTTGCGAGTATTTATGTATAACATATTTGGTTGTCGCACTTAGGAAAACTTGGAAATATTCAATACAGATATACATATATTTTTCAAAATGTGACAGGTTTAAAAGATAGATCAGTCTTTTAATTCTTGGAAATAAACGACACCAACCCTTTTTTTAATGTGAAGATGATTCTCCCTGAATTCATTATAAAATATCTTTATGGTAACTTTGTTCAATGTAAAGTAATAAACGTTATTTGACGTTATTAAGTGAATTACCAATTCAAATTTCCACCTTAATGAATTAGACTTCATTTTCCAGTTTCCTGTTGTGACATAGATAGTATCTTTTTTCGGAGAAACTATCTTTTCCCAGGCTATCCAGTTTTAAATCTTTTTTTAAACTTTCTATTAAAATAAAACATAAATCAATGGGGAAAATAATTTCTTTCAAAACTTGATAATCACAAAATTTTTATCCCCTTTTCTATAAAAAATGTTTAGGTTTAAAAACAAAGCTCTCTTTGTTAAGTTGATTAAATATAATATTAATTAAAAGTTCAAACAGTCTAATAAGTAGTGAATCAAAACAGCTTGGCATATTAAAACAATATTGTAAAATTTTTTAGTTGTTATACAAAATTAATTTCACGAAATGTTTTAACAAGTCGGGGCCTCGGCTTTTAAAGTTTAACCAAAGTTTTAAAGGAATAGTTTCATTATTTTTATTTGATTCATTATTTCTTTATTTATATTTATATTTGACTTGTAAGATAGTTTCCCCTTTTACTTTTTCCTTAAAGGAGTTCTCTAAATGCTCTTCGATGGAAGCGCCATCTAGATTCAACCACATAAACCGGAATTTAAAAATACATTAGCATTTTTGGTTTCGGTTTTCTTTATGAGGGAAAATATTTTCCTCGAAGAAAAATTATAATAAGCAGTCTTTTTTTAAAATCTGAATGAATAGTTTGGAAATGGAAACCTTTGCGATTCAAATTTGATATAAAGAACAATACAAATTGAATTTAAATACAAACATTTTTATAAAAAAAGAGTTATTATTCAACTATTATTAATGCTGAAATTTCATATCATTATTAAATTGTTTTGTCTCCAAAAATAAAATTGTAGTTTATGTAGTAGTTAATGTAATTGTGTTAGTAACAAAGAAGCTCATGCTTTATAAATTACGAACTATACATAACTTTATAAAGTAAAACTATAAGTTTTTTTAACAATTTCAAACTAATTTTAGTTTTAATACCATAACCTATATAAAAATAACATTACTTAAAAAAATTAAAATTTAAATTATACTTCATAATTAACTAAAGATGTATCCATGACATTTTTACATCATGATAAAAAAAATTTCGTTTTAAAAATAACCTACATAAAATTAACATTTTATTTTTAAAAAAAGTCTTGAAATTTAAACGATATAGCATAATTAACTAAAGACGTATAAATAACACCATCTTTAAATCATAATAAAAAGAAATTTCGTTTTATAAACAACCTACATAAAAATAATATTATTTAATAAGTCTTAAAATTTAAATGATGAGAACTGCATAATTAACTAAAAAAGTATCCATAACAATATCTTTTAATCACAACAGGAAGCAATTTCGTTTTGAAAATAATTTGTGGATTAAAAGGCTAATATTACTTTATAATTAAGAGTTTTAACAAATTTAAACTTCTTTGTTATTAAATTAACCTAATAACTTGATAGCTAACACTATAATGAAAATAAAATAATAATAAAAAAGCGACTGTTGTAACTAGTTGTAACTGACCCTTACAATAGGTGAAAAATATCAGAATTTAAAAAATTTCATCATTCATTGAGATTATGCATTCTTAAAACAACTTGACATCAAGTTGTAATCAGAGGAAACATTCATAGAGACAGCATTAAAAAAGATTTAAAAACATGTAAAAAGTAATAAAAATTTTAACAATAATCTTTTCTTTTTTTTTTTTGTTCTGCCTGTACAAATTAAATAAAGTAAGGAAAAATACTGAATAAAAAGTTTAAAATGAAGTGTACTAGAATTCGATTTAAAAGTATAAAAATTGGTTTTAAAACAAATTTTAATTCCGGTAAAAGTGTAAAGCTGAAAGAAATAAAATTTCAAGATAAATTTATCTTTATAAATTTTTATTGACATTTCTTCTAACCAACATCGTCATTTTGATCAAAAAAATTAACTTTTTCTCATGATCCATTATTGTTCACTTAATGTTTATATCTTGATTTAGCCAATATAAACCGAATGTTCAAATTCTTCTTTTTTTCACTTTACATTTATTTTAATTAAACATCTCACACACATTTTACTTCTTTTTAACTAATATAATGTTTGGATACATCCATTTAAGTATATTTCTAGAATGAACAAACTTCATAATTTTAATTTCGCAAACTTAATATGAAATGTTTTGATGTTAATTCATTACTTATATTTTACGTTTATTACCATCAAACCTCAGCATCATTTCTCAAAGTAATGAAATATTTCGATGTTTCATTGTTATCATATAGTTCACTTAAAGTTCATTTTTATTAACTACATAACTCTTTTTATGTTTTCCACTCTAAAGTTCTACCAGCTTTCCCCTTACATAGTTCACTACCCCTTTCGGTTGGAAATGCGCAACAAGTTCAGTGACGTCATTCGAACTAATCCAGAAATTACCCCACGAGCGCGTAACCGAAATAACACTTGGATTTCACTTGCTTGCTCAGAGCTGTGTGTTTTCGAGGCTAATTTATATTTAACATTATCCCTCCCCGAAGAAGCTACGTCATTAAAAGACAAAGACATCAAAGTCAAGGGACGAAAGAATCAGAATTTCGTCCTCTGAAGGTAGAAAAGGGCGAACGGTTATTTCGAGATAGAAGCCCCGGGGCTCTAAAATTATTTCATTTTCAATGCGCAGTAAGAAGTTGCTAGAAGATTAATTTGGGAAATGATTTGTTTTAGCCGAAGAGAATGTGTTCTTTTACAAAAACGATTTTAATCAGAAAATAAACTAATCATTCGTAAAAAGTTCATATTTTTTATATGTATTGCAAAATAAAAGCTTACTGGACTTTATAAAATTTCATGCTTTAATTTTCCAAAAGTTTATATTTTTGTATAAAATTCTTAATATTTTACAGTTTTAAATTTTATTGCATAGCTTAAGAATGTGTATTGCAATATCTGCTTTATTATTATTAAACATAATTTGTGATTAAAATAATTTTCGAGTTATCTTATTATGAATTTATAATTAAAATTTTTTTACAGGTATCTTAGAGTTCTAGATTTTAGCTATATAAGTCATGTATAATAAATTATATAACAAGTATATGACAATGAAAATGTATACAAAATACTTTGCGTTTATTTTTTTGTTTATAATTTTTAACATTTTATGTTATTAGAGGTAAAAAAAATATTATATTTCATGTTACTTTGTAGGGAAACGAACAATCCGTTGAAGATATTTTTAAACATACTAAAAAGCATGATTTTCATCAGGCTATTCAAAATTAAGGAAGACAAAATCTGTGAAAATTTCTTTTGTAACAAATTTAGTATTATTACTTTGATTTTTTCAATAACTTTATACACCCATTAAACTTTCTTTAAAAAATAAAAGTTTCAAATCAATTAAGTTTATTTTAGCTTAGTTAAAACTGCCTCTTAATAGCAATAAAATAAATTGCACCTTAAAATAACCTTCAACATATGCAACGGTAATAAGTTATTTATTTTAATGTTATAATCTATTTTATTTTTTAAACTTTCATTTTAAGAAATAATTTTATACGTAAAAAACTGAAAAACATGTTTTAAAATATTTTGCAGAGGTGAATATATTTTAGTACAAAAGATGAGTAAAAATTTTAAATATGCTTTAATTTATATCTATGTATTTAAAATATGTTGTAAAATATATTGTTTCAATAAATGAAACACAACCTTTACATCGCAACAGAATGAAATAAAAAAGTAATGATTTTTAAAAACATTAATTTAATATTTTATGGTATATTAATAGACTTATTCCTTTAAATAAGAAAATCCTTAAAACAAACCATAATAAAAATTTAAAAATCTATTTAGTTTTTTATCAAGATACCTTTTAAAAGAATCATTTATTCTTTAGCTTAATAATTTAATTTTTATGAACATTGTATTGTTCGTAAAAGTATTAAATAGTTGTTCATAAAGTATGTTAATTAAATACAGAAAACATCAAACAAATGTAGAAAAATTATGATTTCGAAACCATGCCAAAACTATAAAAATAATACAATCACATCAGTTCGGCTTGTTCGCTTCATAAAAAATGAATTTACTACAAACGGATATCTATTCCATATCAACGAAAAACACCTTAACCTAACTCTCTAAATTGGAACAAACTATCAAACAGGAAATAAAACGACATTTAGGTCATCCATCTATCACGATCCAATTAATAAAGTCAAAGATAAAACAACGTTATAGGTGCATGATACGCCTACACACAAAGAATTATGTATTGGAAGACCCGTAACCTATTTAAAGTTACCTTTAACATTTATACTACACTCAAAGAGGCGAAGGAAAGATCTAATATCCTTCCACTACGACGGAAGAAAGGCAGGTGCATCAATATTATCTTTTACACGGTATGAAAACCAAACAGAAGAGATTGGTTTTGTACTACAATCTGTTTTATGATATACATTATAAAAATGAGTGGAAACAGTATTTAATGGCTTTCTCAAATTCATCCTGTACAGTGATTTCCTTTGTACTTCACAAAGCCCAAAATGGAATGGTTGAAATAAATAGCGAGATTATTTCAATATTCAAACTGTTAGATATTGTAAAAACGACAAGGGGGCATAGGATGATAAATTTTTAATTTTAGTTTATAAATAATGTTTTAAACAAATTATTTCCTATTAATTTATTATTTATATTGAAATAAATGAACTGATGTAAATTTTATAATTTGACATAAAATACCAAAATATTTAAAAAACCTAATTAAAACCCCCTAAAAACATAAGGATTCTTAAATAGTCAGAATATGATGGATGAAATTAATTGTTTTTAACCCTTCCTACAATAATAAATCCAATTTAAATACAAAACGCGTATTAACAAAAAAACCCATCACCAAATTTCTTTCAAGGACAATGGACTATGAAGATATATACAAAAAAAAGTTAGAAAAAACATAAGAATCACGAAAGAAATGTACTTTTTAAAATCTCCGTTCTTTTAAACTAACATAATATCCTAAATATTTGTTACAAAGATTTAGTAATGTATCATAAAGTCAATTATATAAAAGATCAGGTTGTTACAAAACAATTAGAAATGATTCAATATGTATTTTAAAACTTGACGTGTTGGTACAAAAAATTGATGCATTGGACCTAAAATAATAACCACTGACATTTATGTATACCGTACGTATTTTAGCTCTAAAATACAGTTTTAATGTATTTAATAATGGAACCCTCTATAATCTGTTCATTTAGAATTGGAACCTGAGACGTAATGTATTAGAAGCAGTTACTACTGTAATTATCACCGAAAAATTTTTCTTGTGCAATACCAAGGCAGCCGAAACAGAAGTAGTTAAAATACTGTAAAAAAATCGGTCCCTGAAGTTGTGTGATGAGTATTATTAGGCGTTTTTGATCCTGTTTCAGGCGCCAATTCTAAATGAACAGACTATAACAAAAGGCTGTTCAATTTTCCCCCTTAACAAAACTGCTCTAAATTTAATTAATGTTGTATTAACGTTTGAAATTTCTAAAACATTTTCATTTTTAATTTATGTACAAATAGACTCTAATTAATTGATGATCCCCATTGTTTAACACTTTCAGATTTATAATATTATTGTGTAAATAGTAAATGTACCTATTGGTTACGATGTTAGCTTTATTTGAAGAACATTCAATACATATGGTTGGAACAGCTCTAGGGGTGCTGCATTGTATTGTTTTCCAAACTTTAAGTAAAATACCGTTAAATTAAGTTTCCAATTAAATGAAAGAAAAATACTGTAATTTAAATAAAAGAAAAAGATAACGCGAAATCAAAAATGCAGATAATGGGATATCAGACATCCTAAATATATCTGTTTGATTATAAATGTAAAACTACCTTAGATAAAATCATAGTAGTGATAAGAAAATAACACTTTTAAACTTTCTAAAATGATAATAAAAATCAAACAAAAAATAGATAAGATAATTTGATTTATCTTAAATAAATTTAATAAAACAAATTTTCTAATTTAATCAAACAATTTATTTTTCTTAATTTTACTTTGTTAAACAAGATACAAAAACTGAAGAAAATATTTTATGAACTGAAAATATTACTAAAAACATCATGATTGGTTAAAACGGTATTTTACTCATGGTTTTAAAAATCCTCTCTATACTTTAAAGAAATAAATTATTCGAATTACCTTTCGTGGTTCGAAGAGCGCATCCTATATTCCATTGTTAATCCAATCTGCGGGCACACATGCATTTTTTTATAACCACCGAATTTCTGATTTAAATTTTCATAATTGGTATCACCGCAAAATTTCTAATGAAAATTTCACGCAACTCCACAAACCGCAGGTAAACGAACAAGGCAGCACAATCACAATCGCTTTTCCAACCCATTTCTCCTAAAAATGGTTCTCGATTTAATGGAAAATATTTTCTCCCGTATTCTGTAAATATATTCATTTCACAACTCATCAATGCTCAAAGAAGCGGCCCAACTACAACAACCGTTCCAACTGGAGGCTGAGGACGATAGGAGAGTTTACATGTCCCGAATTCTGTATTTATACTTTGGCATGATTTTGGAGTGAACTCTCGGCCAAAAACACACCGCGAAAAATAGTAGTAGCTCGCAGAGGACGAGAGTAGTGGCGTGACGTCATGCCCAAGACCGTTACCTCAGCAACTGTAGCGAGATTGACGTCAGCGCTGCCGTGACGTCACTTCATCAGGTCTTGGTTCTAAAAAGGGACCACCGAGGACCGAGGAGATGTGAAAGTACACGTGGACAGCTGATGCAACAGAAATGAGTTATTTTTAACCGGCTGTCATAACAGCTTGGGGTGAAGGTGGACCTTATTTTGTGATCGGATAACACGGTTCGGAAGTTGTGACCGAACGGCCGGAAGCTCAAATATCCGATTCAATTTCCAGACGGAGATTGGGTAATAAAAAATGCATAGGGCGGGATTTATATTCCATTTATCTCGTTTGTAGTAGGAAAGCTGTGTGTGTAGAAGGTAGTGGTACGCAGCACACGCCTCTACAAACCTCTACTGCATCGTTGCAGCTTTCGGTTGGAGTAATAAACTCTGTTTTTTTTACTTAGTCGCAAAGAAAATGCGCAACATTGATTTTGAAACATCTTAACATGGAGACGAGAGAAAAGAAAGGAAATATTACCAGCACCGAGTCAGTAACATCTAAGTGTATGGTAGCAGGTAGCTTCATTCAGCGATAAATGTTTTTGAGATCTTTAGACAATGCACACCAGTTCAAAATAACTAAATTCGATCGTAAAGAAAGGGAAAGATGAAGTTTTCTCAATGAGCATCTACAAACAAAATAGTCACTAAAAATAACCAAATCAGGCACGACCCCAACTAGGTTATAACTTAAACAGATCGCCTGATATCTATTGTGTTCGCAAAAAAACCATTTGAAGAATAAAATATATTTTTTTAATTATGTGATTTACTATTCGACTTTTTTAGAGGATAAAAAGGGGAAATATTTAGGTGATTTAGGATTTGGCAAGTTTTGGTGACTTTACCAATTCAGGTTGTGTGACCGGAAATTGGTCAGATCCCCCAAAGGTACAATATCTTAACACTCTTAAAACGATTGTATCAAAACTGAGTAAAAAAGTACTCAAAAAGGCTCCGATCCAAAAATACTCAAATTTGAATACATGAATATACTCATTTCTGAAAATGTGCATACTCAAATGAAACATCTTGAGCTTGAAATCAAAAATGAGCCCATAATGTTTCATTTTTGAGTATGCACATTTTCAGAATGAGTATATTCATCTATTCAAATTTGAGTATTTTTGGATCGGAGCCTTTTTGAGTACTTTTTTACTCAGTTTTGATACAATCGTTTTAACCTTTTACCTGCCGATGTTCCCAAATGGGAACATCATTTAAAGGAATTTTTTCACCACTTAATTTTTCATGCAGAAATTTGATACTTGGTAGAAAGCAACTCAAACATATGAAGTTATTTTACATGCAAAAGTTTTTCATGTGCAATTCAATTCTTTTTGTAGAATTTACATCAAAATTAGAGATTTTTGGCTCTTCCAAAAGTTCCATAAGTTTCAACTTGTGAAAATTTTAAATAAATTTAGTTTTAAATAATTTTGCTGTGTTTAGGTAGCTTAAGTACACATCTTCCCATTTGGCTTGACAGAATAGCTTCATATTCTAATTTTGGAGAGTAATTACCAATGCAACGTATATGTTCCCAAATGGGAACATCGGCGTTTGGGGTATAGTATTTGAGGGGATTTTTATAACATGCAAAAATTCAAGTTATTTCCTATTTTCTTTAATTTTTTTAACCTTTTTTGTCTCAAAAGATCTAAACAGGTTCAGAATGATGTTTTAAATTCAAAATATATGTAATTTTTATTTTTTCAACTGATTTATGGAGAAATAAATTCCAAATCTTTATAGCAGATTCTTACAATTGTATATATTTCTAACTCCCTGATCGATTAATTTTCAGTAATTATCAAAAGGGGTTATGAAAAGAGCATATTTGGAGTGATTCTGAGGATTTGCGTACATATTTTTGTTCAAGTACTTTTTTACATAAAAATTTTAGGAATAAAATTGAAGAATTTTGAAAATAAGGAAAAGTGCTTACATCTAAAAACACTCTTCTAAAGTAAGATGGATGTAAGATATATATGGTTCAGTTCGGAATATTCCATGAGAAACACAGCGTCAATAAATCAATGGAGATAATTATGATTATCAATTTTGAAAGCTAATTAGATTTGAATGCAATTAGTGGATTTTATGCTAGATATCCGAATAGAACCGTAATTAAAACTAATTTTTCTCACAGAACCGTAAATTTTTAGCTTTAAAGAGCATGGGAACACTCTTATGTATTTTTTACACCAAAATATTACTAATAGTGCAAGAATAATTTACGGAAAAGCTTCGCGTACGTAATAAACATGTTAATTTTTTCTTATGAAAATCTATAAAATGTTGCTCAATCGTCCAAGTATGGATAATAAATTCGAAAAAACCGTCCACAATCATAAAAATGTTCATAATTATTGAGTAGAAACTGATTTCAATAATTTTATTTGAATTAATTGTAAAATATGTGCCTTTTGGAAATCCCCCTGAAAACTTCACCCCAAACGCCAATGTTCCCATTTGGGAACATCCTCAAAATCATACTTATGATTTTTTTTCCGACAAAAACTGACTAGAATGGTTTTAGTAATGATGAAACAAGCCATTTAAGCCAAAAATCAAAACCTTTAATTCGAAATTTGAATTGCGGCGTTTAAAAGGTTAAGAGTGAAAGTACCGATTCTTCAGCCGAACTTTTCAACTTGCATTTCTACTGAAGATGAGTTATCAAAACAGGGAATAACAGCGGTTCTTGAGCATTTGTCACAAAGCGCTTTATCCCGACGATCATGTGTAAAATTTGAATAAGTTGACTCGGAATTCCCATAAATTGAATTATGTCATGATCTGCCATGAAAAGTAATTCCTATAGTAAATATAGTAGTTTTCCTATATTTTTAAGTGCAAAATGAAACCCTATTACAAAATAAGAACTAAGAAAATTAACCACAAAACTAAAATGTAAATGTCGTGTAACCTAAGAAAAAAAAGAAATTTAATGAACAAAACTTTACAAAGCTACAATTATCTTTTTAATAACATTTATTAAATGGTGTTTGTTTTAGTTTCTGCGAATACTGGAAAATAATAAAAAATACCATTATGTACAGTTTATCACAAATCTCAATTTATATTCAAATTTAGTACATTTCATGCAAAAAAATCATGTTTAAGACTGTGATATAGAATTGTTGAAAAGGCATTCACAATAGTTGGGTACATGCGACATTATTCTCTATTACACAGAAAATTTAAGCTGAAGCAGTTTTTATACACATCTTCAAGACGGATAATATTCATTCTTGATTCAGTGGAGACAGTTTTGTATTTATGTAACATCTCTTTTATACCTATGAATTACAAGTTTGATCATAACAGCAGTCTATGATTCAGCGGTCAAGAATCAAAAGCAGTCTATGATTTTCCAAATTTTTAAAGATATTTCCTTAGTATAAATTCAATATCATTATAAAAAATAACACTTTTGACAGATTATCTTCAGCAAGTTCTTTTTCGGGGGGTTAATTTCAGTGTTAGAGCAATTTAAGTTTTTAAATGAATTACACAAGACCCACAGTGAATTTAAAAGTGTCATTATTTGCATCCTGTATTTAAATAAAACAACTAAAATCTTGATTGTCCTTTTAAACTTTTAAAAGTGAAGTAAGAAATATTTTGCTTCCCACTGTTTTTAGTTTCTTAGTTGTATTTGATAAAAGATTTCTGTTTATATTTTCTTCTCTAAAATTAAATTTTGAAAATAATTAAAAAAATTCAATTGTCGTAATAATGAATTGCATTTATGTTCTGAGTTTTTAAATATTAATTCTAATGGATTTAGTTTTTTTAACGAATATATTTTGAAAGTATATTAGACAGGAGCAATATAGGGGAGACTTGTACCTTCGGACGAAAATCCCCTTTTAACTTTTCTAAGACAGGTAAAATCACATTTCGACCATTTAAAGTGCCCAACCTATAGTCCTGACCTTAGTAAATCTTCTTCGGTAGAAATATTAAGATTTATTTATTGTCGTACCTGAATGTAATAGTGATGCTAAGGATTTTATATCATATTTTACATTAAATTCTAAATAGAATCAAAAATTAATTAGGTCACAAAATGTTTGATTTTTCATCTAAAAACTTCAGTAATATAATCACCGACAAATACATAGCCATTCCGAAGTAATTAAACATGCATTAAAATGTAATAGCTTAAACTAAACCCGATCTAAAAACGCCGATTAGCTACAGATATATCAAGAACGTGTCCATAGGTACATCAGTTATGGTGTCCGAAGGTAAAACTTAAGGTGCTTTTGCATTCAAATTCAAAAAAGATTGAGATCTGACGACTTCCATTATCAAAATTAAACAGTCAAAATTTCGGCTACTCGCCTCGTATATTCCATATAATCATATCATATTTAAATGGAATGAAAATTAATATTGTAGGGATGCACTAAAAGTAACTTTGAACATCTAAAAACAGTAAATTCGTTATATTCACTTGAAATTTAAGAGCTGATTTCACGTTAGCAATTAGATAAGCATCTCTTTACATTCAATATCAATCACCTATTCAAATTTTAGATTTTTTCCTTCGATTTTTTTTAAACGCGATGGCCGAAGGTACAACTGCCCTTAGGTACAACAGTTCTCTTTATGTACTTGGCTAAAAAAACTCAATTTCGATATTAAATGCATGGCATTATGATATTTCTTAATGAATTTTAAAACATTTTAAACCAATCTCAGATGAGGGTAATTATCTGAAATACTAATCAATAATGTCTGTAATTTATCTCTCAAGGAACAATAATTTTAAGTCCCTGTTTTTGTTTTGATGACTTTTTTAAACGTTGTTTATAATATTCGGTTATATTTCTTTCTAATGCGCATTTAAAGTTAAATCACTTGAAAATCTGTCAAATCATTTTATTTAATAGTAGAACTTACCTGAGTATCTTTATTTTAAAATAATGAATGTTTGTTTACTTTCATGAGTGATAGCTGTTAATGAGTGTTTACTTAGAGACTCTGTGTACAAACCCGAGATCATTATGAAAACTGCTTTGTAAGTTCAACTCCACTTTAAAAAAGCATTACTTTCACAAAAATTTTGAAAGCAAGAAAAAAGCTGTAATGTAGTATAAGGTCTATTTCATCATACGCTTACATTTCGAGTTAATTTTTCATACTTTTTTAAAGAAATGAACATTAAGTGTTTATACATGTTTTTTAAAGTAAATAGGAAAATAATCAGTCTTGCACATTTCCTATAAGTTTAAAAATAAGCTACTCCATCATAAAATACCATGTCTTCGTTCCCAAGCAAAACTAAAATAATTGTGTAACTTAAACTAAAAAATTTTCAATAAATTTTTTATGAAACATTTATCTTTCTATAAAATAAACTCCCTATATCAACTTTAGTTAATCAAATGATTAATAAATAATAAGATAATGACGAAGATAACTTGAATGCCTCAAAACACTGCGAATTAATATCACTTTTTTAAATAAATGGATCAGAAACGTCATCTCTTTTGACAGTTGAATGATAGCGGAAGTGCGTACGATTACGGTCTGGTCATTTTAATGAAATAATAAAATAAAAAAAGAAACTTAAATGAAGCTGCCTATTTTATTGGTGCTGTTTTCTTGTCCATAAATAATACATAATACAAGGAGGACAAAGGCAGTAAAATGACAGATAGAAATAATTTTTTTTCTTATGGGCGGGTCCTACCGGACATTATCCTTGACCACTGGACAGTGGCGTAACTAGACCTTCAGGGGCCCCGGGGCAGGTAGAAAAAAGGGGCCCCCAAATTTCATACATTTTTTATTCACTAAACTATTTTAATTTTTATTATTTAATTAGTGTAATAAATATTAATTATAATTAATTTACAAATTTAATCAACATTACTACTTTAATTACAAATAATATTTTTCTTCTAAATAAATAAAAGGGAGGAGTTATTGCAAAAGGTTGCAAAAAAACCCTTCAGGCTATCAAAAACAGACCACTACTAAAAACAATTAAAAATTTATACTAAGGGGGTTTCTTTTACCAATTTTATGTTTTAAAGCTTTAGCTAAAAAGTAGTTAAATATAGTAGTTAAAGATACCCTTAAATAGTAAATGCAAAACCGAAAAAACAAACTAAAAAAGTACTTTTAAGGTAATAAAAAACAGAAACTTCTATTTTAAGTATTTTTTTACCAAGTTCACTAAAAAATTTAATTTAAAAACAGAGTGGAGATTTTTTTGAAGTAAAGGAATTTTACAAGTATTTTGCTGAGTTATAATTACAATTTTAAAAATTTTTAAGAGGTAAAACTATTTCAACATGAATTTTAACTGAAATAATTATTATGGAGCTGATTTTACTGTGATTAAAAAGTAAGTACTATTTTTTCCCTTTATGCATAAAGCACAGTTTATACGACTTTTTTATTTATACGTCGTTTTCACCAAGTCCCAATTCATTCTTATTAATTTTATTGCAAAAGTTCTTCGCTTATGCGACGCGACACCCAATATCGAATATACGTCGTTTCCCACTGTCTTAATTATGGATTTTCCAAAAAAAGTGTAATAAATTGAAGATTTGATATTCATATATAATGCAATCCATTCGGATGCGATGTTTAGGATGTGCAATATAGTGCAAATAAATAATTAGGATAAACTATAAAGGTATGGTTTATGATAAAAGTTTTAATAGTATTTTAAAATTTAATTAATATTTTCAGTTTAAAAACTATTTTGAAGTAATTTTTCCTTTAGAAAACCTTAAATGTATTGTATTTACGTAAATCTGCATTAAGAGCATTAGAAACCTAATAATCAAAGATGTTTTCAATTATACGACTTTTCATTTATACGTCGGCCCTTGGAAGATGTATAAACCAGGGTTGGCTGTATTGGATAGTTTCAACTTTGAAAAAACCCACCTAAAACTGACATAATTTTGACAGAACACATTTACCATAGAAAGAACTCACTAAAATTTGAAAAAAACCACTTCTTATATTGGAGAAAACCACTTTCTTAATTTTGAAAAAACCCACACTTTTTCCGAAAAAAAACTCCAGTTTTAAATGGTATTTTTCAGGGTTTTATTGAATTATTGGAAATTTATTGGATTTTTCAGGGTTTTTTCGCCAACCCTGGTATAAACGGTGTTTTACTCATATGATCGTAGGCCTTACCTTCACTTTCTGAAGTTAGAGGATGTAACCATAATGATGATATAGACAGGGATCCACTTCCTTTCATTTTTTTCTCTTTTCTCTGCACCACTTTTGTAAGAGCGCTTCATTTTTTTCACTAGCTTAAGTATCCGCCATTAGTTGATCGGAAGCAGATTTATCATCCAAAAGGTTTTTTCCAAGCATTTTCTTTTTCAAATCAAATTTGTTACAATAAACAAAATACAAAACACTATGACAAAAAAGTTTATAAAAAAAGAAAAAAGAGAGAAAAAAGGCGGAAAAATACATTGATCCATAAATTTTCATCCCAAAGGAGCAACTGCTCGTCCATGGGTTGCAGGAACTCTTTAGTAATATCACATGTGTAACACATTGTTAACTGTGCCTTTGTTAGTTACTTGAATTTCAATTATCGTGCTTTCTCTAGGAACGTAGAAAGTAATAAGGTATAGGTCTCCTACTTTATTGTTTTTAATTTATTTTGGTTTTACCTCGGAAAAGCTGGTTTTGAAAATGGAAGAAAGCATTTTGTAATAATATAATCTCGAGTAGATGAGAAAATTCCAAAATATCATTCCAAAGCAATGAATGAATTTTTCACAGAAAATCTGTCAAATGCCAAGAACATCGACGAATTAATTATAACGAGTCAAGGGAAATTATTAACAGTAACAAAGGACAAAACGGCAAAAGAACTAATTACAAAAGGGTCGATCTTAGGAATAAGAGTAAACATATCCATTAGGGTGGGTCAAAAACGGTGTTGCGAAAAATGCTTTCAATTGAAAAACCGTTCAGACAAAAAAGTTTAAAAAAACAAAAAAACTTATAGCTTTACATGTGTAATAAATTTGTTTTTTATTGAACGGTTTTCGCTGACCAATTTTGGCATTGAAGTGTTTTTTCATACATCCGTAGAAAACACACTTTATTTTTTTTTTATTTCTGTTCTAAAAGCGCGGAAAGGGTGCCTTGGGTGTAAAAATTTTTTTCGATTGGATAATATCTTCTGTTCCCGCATCGCACTTAAAGTTTGAAACAATGGATGACCTTTTTACAAAACAACTAAAAAACCAAAGTACCTATATTGGACTCTCCACGCTATTAGAACGGAAATAAAAAATAAAATGTGTTTTCGACCCATTCTAATATCCATCCAACGAGAAAGTAACACAAAGAAGACCATACTAAAAGACATCCCACCTGAACTTAGCCTTGAAGAAATAAAAGATGATTTTGAATCAGAAAATGGCCTAAAAATAAAAAATAGACAAAAAATAGTGAAAACAAAAACAATCTTGTTTCAAACCATAAAAATTATTTTAATATAAAAATTGTACCAACTTGGGATTTGAAATTAAATAAACATATCTATTTTAGAAGACAAATTATTATTCTTCTGTTGTTGTTGTTGTTGTCGTGTCCATGATGTACACTGCTGTGCAAAAATTAAGGACGGAACTGTTTTTTCAACGTAACACGTAGTAGAATTATATTTCATTCATGAAAATCATACCAAAAGACGTTTATTGGGTGAGAATACAGGACCTGAGAAAAAAATTTCCCTATCCATATTTTAAGGGGGTAAATGGACCCTCCATTGATAATGGAGTTTCATTACACATTTGTAGCAGTGGCCGAAACGTCTATTTAAGAGGTATTTAACCGAGAAATTTAAGTTTTTTGCTATGAATATGATTATTCCTGAACTCAATGCCTATTTTTAAACGTTTGTGCTGCCTTTAAATAGTATTTTTTAGGTTTTATTGAGAGATATTGGTCTAATCATCATTTTTGGTAAAATTTAGCTTCTGGGTCATTTTTGGTAAGTTGTATCTTAACGTTAACCATGTTTTTAGTAGGTCTCACATGTGCCTAATTGCGTTTGGGTCTGGGGACCTGAAAAGTAGCTTCATTCTTTCAATATCGTTACTTATGAACAACTTTGAGAAAGTGAAATTGTGATTTTCAGCAGCTTTTTAACTAATAAAGAGAAATATTTGATCCGAGAGGTCATCTAAAAGATGTAAAAGGAACATGAAAACACAGGAACGCAATTGCAGATATCAGTGAAAACTTCTGTGCTGTCTAAGGGATGCTGAAACGTCACAGAGAATTGCATAATTTCACAGAAATGACATCTGTTATTAAAGTTTAAAAAATAAGTATTTTTAGTGTTTATGGACTTAATCATGTCTGAAAAGAAAGATATATCTATAAAAATATCTCCATTATCTTTAAAATGAAGTTTAAAGAGATCGAATTTCTCCTTTAAGTCTGTACTATCGTTACAGACATTTCAACATCCCCTATACTCAAAAGAGATTTCCCTAATGTCTGCAATTGCATACTCGTATTCTCATGGCCCATTTGCTTCTTTTAGAATACATTTTGGGTCAAGGATTTCTCTTTATTAGTGAAAAAGCTGCAGAAAATCGCAATTTGACTATCTCAAAGTTTTTCATAAGAAACAATATTGAAAGAATAAAGTTACTTTTCAGGTCCCCAGACCTAAACGAAATCAGGCATATGTGAAACCTACTTAAAACATGGTTAACGGTAAGATACCACTTACCAAAAATGACCCAGAAGCTAAAACTTGCCAAAAATGATAATTAGACCGATATCTCTCAATAAAACCTAAAAAATACCATTTAAAAGCCACACAAACGTTTAAAAATATGCATTGAGTTCAGAAATAATCATATTCATTGCAAAAAACTTAAATTTCTCGGTTAAATACCTCTTACATAGACGTTTCTGTCACTGCTCTAAATGTGTAATGGAACTCCATTATCAATGGAGGGTCCATTTGACCCCCTTAAAATATTGATAGGGGAAATTTGTTATCGGGCCCTGTATTCTCACCCAATAAACATCTTTTGGTATGATTTTCATGGATGAACAATAATTCTACTAGGTGTTATGTTGAAAAAACAGTTCTGTCCTTAATTTTTGCATAGCAGTGTACAATCTAAATCGCGCCGAAGCAGTCGAAGACTGCCTCGGTGACCTCTACAGCCTTTTCGGAAAATATCAAAACTTCTGGGTCTTCAAGGCCGATCTTGAAATTATTCTTCTACATATTTAATATGTGTAACTTAAAAAACAGTAAAAGTAGATTCCAAAATATTAAATAAGCAATGCTATTTTTGAATGTTTCTTATCCTTTTAAAGAAGACTTATGAGCATATTTTTAAACAAAATAATGTGACATTTGACAAAAAGGGAGAGGCACAAAATGTACCAATTTGTGTAAACATAAAATTTGAGAATTAAAAGGATATCAATAACATTAATTATATGGTTATTTTTATTCATGTTTCCTTTAAATATAAATTACAAAAATCTACCTATAATTTCATAAAACTCTTTTAAGCCAGAAGTTTTTGCTTAGTTTTATATTTAAAAAAAATCTTTTGAAAAATTAGAGCTTTTGTATTTATTAAAGGTTAAAAGCATTTACTGGTCTTTTCAACTTAAATCACTGCTTAAACGAATATTATATTAAAAATTTATTATTTGATTTTCATATTTTTCTTTCGAAACAGATGTAAACCAATTTTGAAAGTGACCCAATAAACCTGTTTGAAGACATACTAGGAGAAATCCTAGTATGATATCTGATTATTAATGATTTTTATTCTCTTTATTTTTATTTCGGAGGGACGTATTGATAAAAGTCTAATATTATAGATATTTTAATGGTTATATGTTCAGTTCCTAAAGTTTACCCTTACTTCGAATTTAAAGCAAATTATTCCAATTTTTCAATTTAATCCATATTAGAGTCTCAATTAAGCTGAAAACTTAATGTGTCACAATTTTCTTTTTAATACTTTTTACTGAAATCAAAATTATGTTTTTAAAGATAAAAACAAAATAGGTCGATAGTGGTGGTCAAGGTTTACAAACAAGGTACAAACAAAAAGATAATTGTTTTCAGGTGAAAGCTGATTTTACTCAGAGATTCGATATGAGTGATACATTTAAAATTTTAGGTCATTATTTATAGGTGTTATTGATTATTCTACAGTTTCTTTTGGAACAGAGTGACATGATTAAAATTTCAGATAAGAGGAATGTGGAGTAAAACACAGATTAATTGTTTGTAGAGATAGACCACACAACGCTGTTTGTAAAACCCAAAACATGTGATTAAAAATCATTAATATCTTTTGCTGAATGCGAAATTGCTGATCCTGAATTTGTGAATTAACATCACATAAAGAAAAAAACCATGCTTCAAATAAAATTATGAAAATATTTTCATTTCAAAGAAAACGTATTATTAAGATCTTGATTATTATACGTTCAGTTTTGGCTGCACGAGGAAGGGGCAAAATTTTTTGTTTTGACACTACAGTTTGATTCTATGACACTACCACTGCCTTATTTTAAACTGACATTCACAAGAAAAATAAATTGAAGATAATAGAGTTCTCTCAAAAAGAAATATTTATGACATCAATAGAACTTTCAGGTTGGTTGAATGCAGAGATACATAAAAACAATACTATGTACAATGCACAGCTTCCAAATGCAAGAATTGCAACGATCATAATCGCAGCTGTGGATGATTTTTTTGTGCAGTTTTAAGCTAGGGAGTTAGATTTGGAGGCTATAGAGACAGAAATGGAAATACCGTTCATTTCCATCACTAAGCAATAGTTTGAAAAATTTATCTTTATTTCTTCTCTGTAGTATAAACGCACCAGTATCCAGTAGCAGTGGTGGATCTATGGGGGGGATATAGGGGCTATAGCCCCCCCCTTAGGACTTAAGTTCACACTAGATAAAATGGAAATTTTTCAAAAATTAAAAAAAATTTAGTTTTTTTACATTTCAAACTGTCCAAAGAGCCTTCTTTATATCCTAAACATTAGCTCCTTCTAAGATTTTTCTTGTGACATTTTTATAGCACCTACGTTTTTGTAGAATCAATGCATATATTAGGGGAAAGTGGGTTTTTGCTCCTTGCATTTTTATAGAATCAATTCACTAAAATTTAAGGAGTTCAAGAGTTTTTAGCCCCTGCAAAGCATTTAGCCCCCTGCATGTTTGTAGATTTGAGTTGCAATTTAAAGTATTCAATGATCTTTATCCCCCTACGAAATATTAGCCCATTTCATGATATTTAGCCCCCTACGAAATATTAGCCCCTGCAAAACTTTCAGCACCTGCGTTTTTGTACATTAAATTAAGAATTTAGAGATGCCAATGAGCTTTAGTCCCTACAAAGCATTAGTTCCCTTAATTTTTTTTATTTTTGGTTCACAACTTGATGAACTTGATTTAGCCCCCTCCAAGATAGATGAGATTTAGCCCCTTCTGCTCTTTTATAAAAATGGAATTCATGGCTTCAAAAAAAAGGTTCCACTGAGCTTTAACTACAAAATCTTTTGCCTCCCTACATTTTTATTGACTTGATTCACTATTTTATGGGGCCCAATGAGCTTTAGCCTTCTTGCTTTTTTATGTATTTTAATTTAAAAATCTTCAGCCCGTTAATGATTTATAACCTCTACTTATATTTTGCATATTCAATTCACAATTTAAAGAGGCCTCTGAGACCCCTTACAAAGAATTAGCCCGTTCACAATTTAATGAGTTTTAGCCCTAACACCAGCGCCCCTCAAACATTTTTAGCCTCTGCGCTTTTTATATAAAGATGCTTTTCACAACATAAAGATTCCAATGAGCTTTAACCACTATAGAGCATAAGCCCCTCCAAAATCTTTAGCCCTTTACATTTTTATAGATTCGATTCAAAATTTAAAGAGGCCAATGAGATTTAGTCCATCTCCAAGATCTTTATCATCTTCCACCTGGTTTTTACAAAACTTATTTTTTAAATGTTCCGATGGGGCCTCTCTAGGATCTTTAAGGTCGTTTTCATAATTAGAATGATCCATTTCGCTTGATAATAAATAGTTTTAGCTACTTGTTTGCGGTAATGTATGAATCTATTTTAAGAAATTATAAAGTAGAGAGTAAAGTAAAAAAATAACAAAGTAAGTCAGGGGTTCAAACCGCCCCGCTTGAAATTATCATAACCATATTTACGCATATCCAATTTTTCTCTTCGAACAGAAAGCATTGTAATGACTTTAGCAGCCGCCACTGGTGGCGCTCCAAAATAGACTCGAGACCCGCCACTGCGGTGCTCTGAACGTTTGTCTGAAGTTTCGGTTCTCTTTTTGTAAGATGCTTCGGCGTTTTTATGTTGTGTCATGTAATTGTGTTCGTCTTTCGTCTTAACTAAAACAAGTTAGTTTAACGGCGCAAGTTCAGAGTTGCGTATGCTTGGCAAATTTTGGCTGTTTAGCGGCACATTTAGAAGCCAAATAATTTTTTTAACATGAGTTCATGAGTAACATGAGTTTTGGTCATCTTTACCGCTAAAATCTTGGCGCATACGCAAGTCTGAACTTGCGCCAGTTTAACCACTCGGCGTATTTTTTGAAGATGACTTTAGACTCTGATTAACTTTCGATCAAAGGTTTTACAGCATTCTTTTCGAGTGTCATTTAGAAGTTGCCAAATGACCAAAATTGAATCAAAAAGCTACTTTTTCAGGTCAAATGCTGGGGGCTAGATATTAATCGCTATACTTTGAAATTAAATGCATGATAGTTACCTAAAATATAATTTAGAAAGATGGTTTGTAAAAATGTATGGCAGAAACTCTACAAAACAAGGTTCGCGTTAAGGCCGTGTAAAGGCGTAGTTAGTACGTATCTCTATTTCACCTTTCGATTAGGAGGGAATGAATAAAGGTACAATAAAAATCTTATAATTTTTTACCATCTGGCTCCATTCTTCGTAAAACGTTTGGTTGACACACCATTAATATTAATTTTGATACAAATTTTAACTACTCATTAATTTAATTACTAATAAATTAATTAGTTATATTTGATTAAAATAGTAAATATTAATAACTACCTTTATAATTAAAGAAAATTTCTTAAATGGCAAAAATGCATGGGAAGTAACTTCAATCTGATTATATGTTAGCCCCCCCCTTGCCCACGTTCTAGATCCGCCACTGTCCAGTAGCCGAACAGTCATCAGCTTTCGTCTAGATCCCCTTTATTAAATCATATTAGAAAACAAAAAGACTAAAACTCTCTGTCAATGCTACTCTTTCCGATTTTCCGGATCCAAGTTATTTCAAATTGAATGTTATTCACTGTCTTATTACAATATTCGAAATAATATTCATCACTAAGATAATTACTAGTAAAAAGTCTAATAGCATATTGGGATAACATATTAAAAAACTGTTTCTTCAAGGTCCGAGAATATTATTTTGCTCCTGATGGTTAGGCCTCATCTAGAATATGCTGTTCAGTTTTGGTCTCCATACTTGAAAAAATATATTGATTCAATTGAAAGGGTTCAGCACAAGGTTACTAAAATAGTCAAGGTTATATCCAGTTTCAGCTATGAGGGACGATTAAAGAAGTTAAATATATGTTTACTGTAGAGAAAATAAGGATTAGAGGGGATTTGATTCAACTTTTTAAAATGGTAAAACAAGGGGACACAGAGGGACTAGATTTCAATACGGGTAATAGAACGGTGTCGCGAAAAAACCGTTCAAAACAAAAACCGTTCATACAAAAACCGTTCAAAAAACAAAAAAACTCATAGCTTTACACATGTAATAAATTTATTTGTTTTTTATTGAATAGAATAGAACAAGGGGTCGCAGATTCAAATTGAATAAAGCAAATTTTAATCGGGATTGTAGAAAGCATTTTTTAATAGGGTAGTGGATAGATGGAATGCGTTACCTTGAGGCGACACCGCCAAAAGAGCGCTCAAGCGCCAGAAGAAAGACTTTTGGCGAGCGCAACACCAGCGCCGCGAAGCAACCTTGCCCGGGCAGCTCTCGCCGGGCAGAACGACATTCCTCAACGAACGACGGACACTCTGCGCGCTCTGTTATTTCTCTCGTCCTCGTATCGCGGCTAAGCCTAAACGCCACGCGCGTCATTGTTATGTTTTTAATAAATAGTTCATAAAAAGCAATCAGCCTTAGTTTCATTTATCAAGTAGATGGTGTAGCACTAAAATCTTATAAGCAGTAATCCAGAGCACCATCTCAGTGGTGACCAAGACGTTCAGTGGTGATACGGACGTTCCAGGACTTTGGATTTTTCTTCTTCTAATGGAGTCAAGCAACGACATGCCATGTTCTAAGTAAGTGCGTGATTTTTTTTTCGTCTCGTTTGGTCAGCCCTCTTTCTTTCCCTTACTTATCTTGTAATTTATAAGAATTAAAACTAAATATGGGTAATACTGAAGAATCTAATGAAAATGAACAAGGGGTAACTCCTCCCGCAGCACAGATAGCTAGGGTAGCGTTAAAACTTCCCCCCATCTGGAAAGCCAACATGCGTTTGTGGTTTATCCAAGTAGAACAGGGATTCGAACTTTCGGGAATTACTGCAGACACAACAAAATATCAGAACATCGTAGCATCCCTAGATCAAGAAACGTTAACTCACGTTTCAGATATATTATTCAATAGGGTGTATCGAAAAAAACTTTTTTTCGATTTTGATGATGCCTTAGTGCGGAAAAGTTGTCTAAGGTGACAGAGAGTACCTGTGAATTTTTTCAGAATTTTCGGATAATATCTTTAGGTGCCGCCAAGGCCCTGAAGGTCCCCATGTTAATCCAATGGAGCGCGCAAGCCAAGAAGGCCGAAAATTGGTTTTTCGCCCCTCATTTCTACCCTAATCACACGACGAATGTCTTCACTCGAGTTATGGACCCTATATGATCTAGGCTATCCGAAAAAACTTGAATAATAGCCTAAATCTCTATATTACGTTTCTTTGTATGCTCCAATTTCGTCGAAAATCGCTTATTTCCTCGTTCAAATCAGAGCCCACAATCAACATAATATTGAGATTTAGGCTATTATTCAAGTTTTGTCGGATAGCCTAGATCATATAGGGTCCATTACTCGAGTGAAGACATTCGTCGTGTGATTAGGGTAGAAATGAGGGGCGAAAAACCAATTTTCGGCCTTCTTGGCTTGCGCGCTCCATTGGATTAACATGGGGTCCTTCAGGGCCTTGGCGGCACCTAAAGATATGATCCGAAAATTCTGAAAAAATTCACAGGTACTCTCTGCCACCTTAGACAACTTTTCCGCACTAAGGCATCATCAAAATCGAAAAAAAGTTTTTTTCGATACACCCTATTATTCAACCCCCCAGCTCAGGACAAATACTTAGCCCTAAAAAAAAGGCTTATTAACGAATACACTGATTCGGAAGCGAAGCAGTTCCGGAAACTCGTCTCCGAAATGCAGCTAGGCGATGACAAGCCGTCCCATCTCTTGAGAAGGATGAGAGGTTTGGCGGGCTCATCAGGAGTGAAGGAGGAATTCCTAAAAACGCTTTGGATGGAGCGCCTTCCCCCTGATGTGCAAACGGTTCTCTCCATTAGTTCCGAGGGATTGGACTGCCTGGCCACGATTGCCGATACTGTGTGTGAAATCAGTATGAGGACCCAACAGAACCAAATTTGCACCATGCAGCGAGGCGAACCCAATATTGCTCCTAAAGAGGACCAGCTGACCCTAGAAGTAGCCACGCTGCGAAAGGAAATAGCCGCTTTAACCCAACAGGTTGCCAAAATGGGCAGGGAGCGAAGTAATTCTCGCTCCCGGTACTCGCGGTCCCCCCGTAGGAGACGGCATAGGTCCCCGGTGCACACAAACGGCGAGCTATGTTTTTACCATGACCGTTTCGGGGACGAGGCCCGTAAATGTAAACCTGGCTGCCCCCGGTTCGTAACAATCCAGGAAAACTAAATTCGGCTGTCGGGGTAAACATATCGGCAGCAAATCTGCCGACAGCCGCTAAATCTAGCCGCCTGCATGTTTACGATAGAAAAACCCATTTTAAATTCCTAATTGACTCTGGCTCCGACGTTTCGTGTATTCCGGTCCCTAAAAACAGCAAATCCTTAAAACCTGATTCTTTAGAGCTATATGCAGCAAATAACTCAAAAATTTTCACCTACGGTACCAAATTACTCAGCTTAGATTTAGGTTTCAGGAGAAATTTTGAATTCAAATTTTTAATTGCCTCCGTACCAACCCCTATTATTGGTGCAGATTTTCTTCAGCATTTTGGCTTACTCATAGACTTAAAAAATAAACGTATAATCGATAGCACCACAAAATTCAAACGACAGGGGATAATAGCATCAGTAGATAACTTTTCGGTCAAGGTAATCTCTGGAGATTCCCCGTTCCATAAAATGCTCGGAGAATTTCCAGATTTGTTGAAAGTTAACCCTAATGTAACAAACATAAAGCACAACACGGTGCATTATATTGAAACGTCCGGACCCCCAGTCTATAGCAAACCCAGACGACTAAATCCTAAATTGCACAACGAAGTAAAAAACGAATTCCAACACATGATGCAGCAAGGGATATGTCGACCCTCTAAATCTCCTTGGTCGTCCCCTCTCCATGTTGTCACTAAAAGTTCAGGTAGCATTAGGCCGGTAGGAGATTACCGAAAATTAAACTCCTCTACCATTCCAGACCGCTATCCCATTCCTCACATACCGGATTTCTCCAATGCTCTCTTTGGCAAAAGTATCTTCTCAAAAATCGATATCGTCCGCGCATATTTTCACATCCCTGTACACCCAGACCACGTACAAAAAACAGCCGTGTGTACACCATTCGGACTTTTCGAATTTCCTTTTCTAAATTTTGGCCTTTGTGGAGCTGCTCAAACTTTCCAAAGGTTCATGAACGAGGTACTTGGAGAATTCTCTTTTTGTTACGTCTACTTAGACGACATTTTGATTTTTAGTGATAACGAGACGGAGCACGAGAATCATGTGCGCAGTGTTTTGAAAAAATTAAACGAATACGGACTCACTATAAACGCTTCGAAATGCGTGTTTAATGTCAAAGAAATCTCATTTTTAGGACACCTAATTTCTAAAGACGGTACAAAACCCTTACCGGAAAAAGTGCAACCTATACTAGATTTCCCCCGACCTACCACCATTAAGGAACTACGACGGTTTCTGGGATTTATTAATTTTTTTCGGAGGTTTTTGCCAAAAATTGCTAGCAATCAAACCACATTAAATGGGTACCTCAAGGGTGTTAGGCAAAATAAAAATACTAAAATCGACTGGACCTAACAGGCAGAAAAAGAATTCCAAATTTGTAAAGAGCTCCTTTGTAATGCTACACTATTATCCCACCCTAAACCGGATGCAAAATTAGTGCTGCAAGTAGACGCCTCTGATTTGGCTATAGGAGGTGCCTTGTTCCAATCAATTGATATCGAGTTGCAACCTCTCTCGTTTTTCTCTAGAAAGTTATCAGAAACTGAGCAGAAATATAGCGCGTACGATAGAGAACTGCTGGCCGCGTACGCAGCAATCAAACATTTCCGACATATGCTCGAGGGCAGAAATTTCACCCTAGTCACGGACCACAAACCCCTTACTTACGCTTTTTGACAAAAAGCGGATAAAGGATCACCGCGTCAGAGTAGACAACTTGACTTCATTTCCCAATTCACAACAGATATACAGCATATTAAAGGAGCCGAAAACATAACTGCTGACACATTGTCCAGGATAGCCACGATAACCATACCAAGCGCGATCGACTTTAATGAAATTGCACAGGCTCAGCTAAGGGACACAGAGCTAGGGGAGCTACTAAGAAATCCTCGGGGTTTGCAGTTAAAAACAGTTACCCTCTCAGAATCCCAAACCCCAGTTTACTGCGATATCTCAACGGGAGCAGCCAGACCATTCATTCCCGAACAATTTCGCAAACAGGTTTTCTTAAACTTGCATAACTTGTCCCACCCCGGCACTAGAGCCTCAACTAAACTGGTCAAATCTAGATTCGTTTGGCCCTCAATTAATAAGGATTGCACCACTTGGGCGAGGGAATGTTTAGCATGCCAAAAATGTAAAGTGTATAGACACACTAAGACCCCCCTCGGTTCCTTTCCTGACCAAACGAGGCGATTTGACCACGTACACATAGACTTGGTTGGACCCCTGCCGCCATCCAGAGGATATAGCTACGTCCTCACCATGATCGACCGCTTTACCCGATGGCCGGAAGCCGTGCCTATCCAGGATATCACTGCCGAGACAGTGGCACAAGCGTTCTACACCACCTGGGTGTCAAGATTCGGCGTTCCAGCGTACCTGACGACGGACCAGGGCAGGCAGTTCGAAAGCCAGCTGTTCCGATCCCTCTGCAGTCTTCTGGGCGTCAAGAGGATCCGTTCCTCTCCTTACCATCCGCAAGCCAATGGACTCGTGGAGCAGTTCCACCGTCCCTTCTGTAGTGTCGTGCAATACTTCATATAAAATAAGAGTTCACCTTTCTGGACTAAAATACTTTATTCATTTTTACTCTAACGCCGACGCACGGCACAGGCAATTTCAATGTCAACACTTCATTCCGTTCTATCTGTTGCCAGATCCGGAATCCTTTTCATAACACAAAATTAGATCACAGATACACCACACCTTCAAGGCGGCATTGAAGGCCCACAGCACGGAGCAGTGGACCTCTGCCCTCCCGACCATCCTGTTGGGCTTCCGTTCCGTCTTCCGGGAAGACCTACAAGCGACCACCGCAGACCTCGTGTATGGGCAGAGCTTGCGTCTACCAGGCGAGTTCTTTTGCCCGTCAACTGACGAGACCACGTCGTCGCCCAAGCAGTTCCTGGAGGACCTGAGGAGCTCCTTCGCCGACGTCCGCCCAACCCCCACTTCCAGCCACGGCCAACGCAGTGTTTTCGTGCACCCACACTTGGAAAAGTGCACACATGTCCTGCTACGACATGACGGTGTACGCACACCGTTACAACCGCCTTACGACGGCCCGTTCGAGGTAGTTTCTCGCCGAGAGAAAAACTTCGACATCGTTGTGAACGGACGCCGAACAACGGTGTCCCTCGACCGTCTTAAACCAGTGTTCCAAACTGTAGACAAGGACTATTTGGTTACTCAGCGCGTATCTACGCCACCTCCAAGCAAGTGTGATAGTGACAATTCAAAGACTGTACAAGATACGTCGCCGACTGAGCGACCGGTGACAACACGCTCGGGTCGAAAGATTACCCTTCCCAGAAGATATGTCACATTCCGTTGACACTGGGGAGGGAGTGTGAGGCGACACCGCCAAAAGAGCGCTCAAGCGCCAGAAGAAAGACTTTTGGCGAGCGCAACACCAGCGCCGCGAAGCAACCTTGCCCGGACAGCTCTCGCCGGGCAGAACGACATTCCTCAACGAACGACGGACACTCTGCGCGCTCTGTTATTTCTCTCGTCCTCGTATCGCGGCTAAGCCTAAACGCCACGCGCGTCATTGTTATGTTTTTAATAAATAGTTCATAAAAAGCAATCAGCCTTAGTTTCATTTATCAAGTAGATGGTGTAGCACTAAAATCTTATAAGCAGTAATCCAGAGCACCATCTCAACCTGAAACGATTGACAATTCAAATGGGGTAAACGAGTTCAAGAAAAAATTGGTAGATACTGAAAATCCGGCAGTTTGGGTTAAATAGTAGACCGGACCAACCTTGCTGGGCTTAAGCCTGTAGTTGGTCGACTTTATTTGTATTTGTATAAAAATAATAATTAACAGATTTATAAAAAACAAAATAATAATTACAGATTATTTTCCCAAAAATAGTTTTCACTTTATAACGCATTGAAAAACAGATAATTGTAACATAGGATAATTTAAACAAACCATCCTCTGTTGTGTAAAAATCATGGTTTTCCGTGTGTTATAAAGGCAAAACTATTCTTTTGAAAATAAAAATTGAATATAGTGCTTTTTGTAGGAAATTTTGATTACTCCAATTTTATTACTCAAATAATTTTCGAGAAACTAATATTTTTTAAAATATAGGCGAAAATCCGAAGATAGAGTAAAAACATTGCGAGTTTTTGCGGTTTTTTTTGTATAAAGCCGAGCTTCTCTCTCTCTCTCTCTCTCTCTCTCTCTCTCTCTCTCTCTCTCTCTCTCTCTCTCTCCACGTGGATGTGATTTAGACATTCGGAATCAGCACCCCAAAAACATGTAAAACTGTCGAAACAATTAACTGCTCCTTTTGTCATCAGAATCATGTTTTTTTGACCCTTAAAACATACACTAGCGGAAATAAAAATCCCAACACCAAGAAGGAAAGGAGATATCAAAGTCAAATTTATTTCTATGATTGCACATAGTATCAATGTGAATTGCTTAAAAAATCAGCCTTCCTGGATATTAGGGGGCCGAGATAACCACGGAGGAGTGTTGTCTCCATAGGTGTCCATTACCGCCGTCACATGTCATGGTATGAGTGACACGGGCTCTAAATGACTTTTGAGGGATTGGAGGACCATGTTGCCTCCTCGGGTAGTCCAAATTCATATGGTGCACCAGCGGACGATGCATATCAGGCTAGGTGATTTCTCCTCTTTCTCCGGACATGTTTTGTGAGTGTTGGTTCTTACGAACGGATAAGCCAGGGTAAAAATGCAACATAGGGAGTTAAAGAAGAAAGCTTGGACATTGCATAAAACATGTGTTTGTGCATTTTTCTCTTGAAATTTGTCCCCAGGACAGGTCTGAAGGTAAGAACGGACAACCGGCTAAAAAACCTCAATGAAGCAGCTCTGGTTGGCCAAAGTACCGGTAGATCATACTGAGGACAAGCGGCAGTGGGATGGATGTCGTTTGCAGTACTGCGGATTGTCCGTTTGGTCTGCATAGCTTCTTACATCTTTGTCTGCAAACAAGGAGCTGAAAATGGGCCTTTCTGTTTCCAATAGTGCACGAAGTAAGGAAATGAAAATCCCCATTTCATGACATTGTGTTTATGAGAGAATCCTGCTTCGGTTTGGAGCACCACGACGGTTGGGTATGAGTTTGAAGACACAATGGAGAGAGCGCACTTAGCTGATGATTTTCTAATCGTACCACGGAGTGGTGATGCAGGTTAAAGGAGTGGGGATGCATTGGATTCCCTTTCTGCAACTCCTGAGTATGATTCACCAGTACTTTTTCCAACCAGAGCTGCGTCATTGAGGTTTTTTAGCCGGTTGTCCGCCCATACCTTCAGACCTGTCCTGGGGACAAATTTTAAGAGAAACATGCACAACCACATGTTGTATGCAATGTCCAAGCTTTCTTCTTAACCCCCTAGGTTGCATTTTTACCCCGTCTTACCCGTTCTCTAGAACCAACACCCACAAATCAAGTCCGGTTAATGAGGAGAAATAACCTAGCCCGGTATGCAACGTCCGCTGGTGCACCATATGAATTTGGATTATCTGAGGAGGCAACATGGTGCTCTAATCCCTCAAAAGTCATTTAGAGCCCGTCACTCAATACCATGACGTGTGACAGCGGTAATGGACACCTATGGAGACAACGCTCCTCCCTGGTTTTCTCGGCCCCCTAACATCCAGGAAAGCTGATTTTTTAATCAATTCACATTGATACTATGTGCAATAATAGAAATAAATTTGACTTTGATATCTCCTTTCCTTCTTGGTGTTGGGATTTTTATTTCCGCTAGTGTATTATTTGAACCCAAAATGTCTTTCTATCATTAAAGAACCGATTATAAGCCCACGGTGCCATCGTCTTGTAATGACGTTATAGCGGTCAAACTACGGGCAAAAATTTTGGGATCCCATCGATTTTTTAGTTCTTATATGATTATCTAACATCCCTGAAAGTTTTGTGAAAGTATTACAATTTGCAGTTTTCGGGCATTTTTGTGTAATAAGCCACCCAATATGGATGGATAGCTCCCTCCGAGAAAGATCCTCCCATTGCTCCAGAAGAGCAAAGAGTGTAGTGGTGTGAGTGTAGTGTAGTGTAGTGTAGTGGAAGTGCTCAGTGTTTGGAAGCGTGTCCATCATCCCACGAATGAAATGATGTAACGAATGAAATTTTCGTTTTAAAGGTCATCTAATATAATAAAAATCAATGTGTGTATACGTGTATGTGTGTGTCTTCTATACAAATCCAGTTTTCTTCTGATCTGCACCAAACTTGGTATACCTACGTAAAAAAACTCAAGAAAAACGGCTATGTTTCGAATCGAAAACTTTAATTGACCCCTACCCCTTGACCCTCTTTATGGTCATTTTGCTGAAATAGCTTTATTTCTCCTCCAGAAGAGATCTGCTCACACCATTGTTAAAAAAAAACCATAATGCCAAATAACAAGTTTTTAAAAGAAAAACTAGATTTAAAAACAAGTATTTAAACAAGTATTTAAAAATTATAACAATAATCTAAAAATATAATTAAATAACATTTAAAATTTTAAAACTGGTAATTAGGTATATTTTTAAATATTCTTGTTTCAAAGTTCATCTATGATTTAAATAAAAAGTGTCATGGAATAGCATTGTTGTTAAAATAGTCTCCAAGGAAACCAAAATGTAAATAAAAAGATGATATTATATTATTGTAGCTTTAAGAAAGTTTTTTTATAGAAAAAAACCACCTATTGAAAAAATGTTAAAGCCCTTTCAACTAGAAAAATTATTTTTTTCTTAATTTGCAAATGGAATATACTTTCATTATTGAATAATTTCACAGAAAAGTTAATTAAAATCCTGTATAATTAATCACAGGATCTAAATAGACCTATTTTAAGTAATTCTAGGATATTTTTTTTCCGATTTTTTCTGTTTTTTTATGGGGATCATGCGGTTAAATGTAGAAATCATTCAGAAATTTTAATGCTTGACAAGTGGATGGATTTTAATACCTTTCATCCAGTAAAAAAAGTAACGAAATGTATTGAAAATTATCTATTTAAGTAAGGTATTGTGACATAGATAACACCAGTAGAATGGTGGAAAACCCCTCTAAATTCCAACATTTGTGCAATAGTTATTGCAAATAATGCAGCAGTTAGCAGTGGCTTATTTTTGAGTGAAGAATAGATTTAGAAAATAAAACAAAATCCTGCAAGTTCCTTGACAAGTGGATGGATTTTAAGGCGCAAGTTCAGAGTTGCGTATGCTTGGCGAAATTTGGTTGTTTAGCGGCACAATTAGAAGCCAACTAATTCATTTAACATGAGTTAGGGTTACCATATTAGTCATCTTTAACGCTAAAAACTTGGCGCATACGCAAGTCTGAACTTGCGCCGATTTGGCGCAAGTTCAGAGGTGCGGATCTAAGGTGCGGATGTTTTAGCGGTAAAGTTTTTAGCGGTAAAGATGACTAATATGGTAACCCTAACTAATGTTAAGTGAATGATTTGGCTTCTAAATGTGCCGCTAAACAGCCAAAATTCGCCAAGCATCCGCACGTCTGAACTTGCGCCAGAAAACGTTCTTGGAAGATGAGCTGTTCCTCATTTCTGCTGTGGTTGGTAAAAGTTCTCATGTAAAAAGCAGGGCCGCCCATAGGGGGCAGCAACCCCGACAAATGTCGGAGGGCCCGGAGCTTTAGGGGCCCGGGCCTACGAGTTCCACTTTGTTTTTTTAGTCAAAGTCTGTACTAGATGTTTTTTTATTTTCCTAATAAAAATTGAACTCTCTGAATCATTTAGCATATTCAGTTCCCGAAACGGACGGGCCCGTCAAAAGTGGTGGGTCTCTTTTTCAGAAGTTTCATCTCCAATCAAATTCTGAAACATGAGATAACACAACCCCTTCCCCACGTGACCACTTCCCGCACACTGGAAAAAGCTACCAATATTTCTTGCTATGGCATTTTATGCACCAAATTGAGTTAAAACCCTGTTATTTTAAGGTGAAATTTTGAAAAAATTTCTGGGGGAGAACCCCCAGACCCCCTTGGTACTTGTAACTCTATTATTACAACCTTATTTTATATTAAGTTCGTCAAAACGCGGAAATTCTACCATAAAACCTATATCCGAAATTCGGATGAGGCGTATCAAAACGAGTTGAAAAATAGGGGTTTTTTTACTTTAATTTTCAAAAATTTTCTGGGGGAGGACCCCCAGTCTCCCCTTTTAGTAGTTGGAGCAGGATAACTCCACTACCCTTTGCATATTAAAATAAAAAAGAAGATTCAATTGGACTTGGGAAATTCTTAGCCCTCCCCCAACACCAAATCCTGGATCCGCCCCTGCAGGCAGAATTTAATGAAATTCGGTTTACAGGGGTTTTCGAGGGAGCTCTCTCCGAATCTGTAATAATAAATGAAGTTTTCAGTAGAATAAAGTAGTTCTAAATGCTACTCCTTCGTCCTTCGCCGGCAAACATTGTCCTCTAGCGAACTTGGGTTCCTATGAAAATCTTGTTGGTCATGGCATGACAGACATGCATGCTAATTTTCTACTCGACCTTTTGAGATACCCTAAGGGATACTTGTGAAATGTAAATACTTCAAAAAAAGTTAAGGGGGCCCGTGAAAAAATTTTGTCGGGGGGCCCGGTAGAGTTATGGGCGGCCCTGGTAAAAAGAGAAAAGTATATTCGAATCTTTTCTGTTCCAGTTCCAAAAAACTAATCAACAGGAATACTTTCATTAATTCACAATTTAGTCAACTGTGTCAAAGCGATAACTAACTAGCAACTGATAAAAAGATGAGTAACCAGAAACAGAAATGAGCTTCTAGATTTGCCAATCACTGAAAGCGAAATTGGCGAAATGTCACTTATTAAAAAAAAGAACTACAACTACAACTTATTGTTGTGAAATTAATTTTGTCGTCGACGTCCTGGTCGTGTGAAATAAAACAAATGTTTTGGAGAATCATGACTTAAACAACATCCCTATTTTATATGATGAAGGAAATGGACAGATGGTGCTCATCGGAAATATTTTTAATCATACACTGAGAGAATCATTTATTTGAAATCATGATTCGTGATCAATCACCTATTATACAGTCATTTTTGGGCACTTTGTTTACATGGGCCCTTACCGGTGCTGGAGCTGCTTTAGTATTTTGTTTTTCATCTACTCAGGTATTTATGATTTTGTCTGAAAATTTGAGTGTTAGTTTTTACGAATTTTGGAAATTGGGCTATCATTGAGGGCCTACTAAAACAATCCTGACATTCTTTTAAAATGCTGCTGATTTCTTTAAAAACATATATACTTCGTTGGAAAAAATTGTAAAAGAGAATTCAATTAACTTTTTTTCTCATTCATGTTGTATGTTCTATTTTGAAACTAATTCACTATGTAGATCTTTGGTATATTACTTAAAATTTTTTTTTCATTTCTAACGTGGTGAATTCCAACGAAATGGATGTTACACTCTTACAAAAATTTGATGTTTAAACAATTTTTAAGGGCATAAAAATGTCTAATAATAATGTTGTTATATTTTTTCCTAGTAAAACTAGTTCTAAAAAAAGGATGCACATGTTAGAAATTTTATTTCTGGAGGTTTGAAGTGGGGGAGAAATTATTGTTTTTTGTAACAGATGTTACATCAAATGGCAGCCCATTTTCACTTAAGGCTAAGCGCGCACTAAGAGACTTCTGTCTCGGCGACTTAAAACACTAGTCACTCGAGAGCAATGCATTTCTATGAGGAAATTCTTGGCCTAGTGATCTTGGTCTCGTCGCCATGTGCGCGCACTCTAGCTTCTTGCAATAGCCAGGGAAGCAATTTTGTCTTTGTCTCCGAGAGCAATTTTGTCTTTGTCTCCTAGTGCGCGCTTAGCCTAAGTGTCATCAGTTTAAAAAGTCTGTGAATCTATTAAGCATTTTAGTTCAAAAAAAATTAAATAACATTACAAGACATGTATGCAATATATCACAGCATTTACTAAAAAATTCAGTCATTTTTTTTGTATTTAAAAAAAATTCCAAACTTTCGTAACGGACGTATGTCGTAGAAATGACATTGGCCAGAAAACTTAAAGTAGGCTACATTGACTGATATTTCAGAGGTTCATTTCGATGATGGCAAATATTGACTTATAATATATTGGTCCTTGTTTTTGTGCTACTACTTGGGAATAGGGATACTTTTTTAAATAATTTTACACAATTTTTCCTAATATAGTACGTATTAAGAGTTTAGAAGACTTGTTGCAGTCTATACTCAAAGTAGTAAAATCTAGGTGTTCACATCATTAGTGAAACTGTGTGTGGAATTTGTCCATAACATGCTGAGGTCCAAAGCATGCCTTGACTTTTCTAACTTCAAAAAAATTCTTAATAAAATGAAATTTAAATTTTTCTTTTATTAGTGTCATAAAGGAAAAAAATATTATTAATATCTTTATTTCTGAAAAAAAAAAGGCTAAATTAAAATTGCTGAGAAAAACTTTTTAGGTACTTTGACTCTCAGGATACCTTTACTGAAATTTAGCAGATGAATTCAAATTTGCAGAAATTTTTTTTGAAATTAATTAAATTCAGTTTTTGTCACCAAGTCAAATGGGGGGGCAATTTCCCCCCTCTCCATGGTGGTTGATCTGGCTCCCTAGATGCCTCTGGCTTGCAAAATATAGATTGAAAATTCTTGGTTGACATATAACAAGATAAAATGAAATTTATGACATAATTAATTTTTAATTAAAATTTATGACTTTTAATTAATTAAATATATAATCAAGGTAATTAATTAACTTTCAATAAATTAATTTTTCCAGTATGCTCCCTTAATAAGCTTTTTTAGGCAAAGTTATATGTGTAACATACGTTACATTGACATTGTAACATCTGTTACAACAGGTGTATGTAACGTCCGTTACACCTGTATTTACAGGTAATTTACTTTATTCTTAAAAATTTTGGTGTGTTTAGTTCTGTTACCTTAAAATTAAAGTAGAAAGTGGGAAGAAAAGTTTAAAAAATTATTTTTCTCAATGTGAGAAAAACTTTGGTAAATTTTGTAACAGACATTACATGCTCAACCCGGTATAACAAATGGACCCCCAACTAGGCAGGCTCTATTTAAATCAGAAGTAAACACAAATTTATTTTACATTTAGAGATCCAACATCAATAATAAACTACTCTAGAAAAATTTTGATGACATAATTTACAGATATAATAAGGTAAAAATGAACAATTTCATCTGCGACAAAAATTTAAGAATGTATGTTTTTTGATGACTTCCTCTACAAAATAGAGCTAATATTTATAAAATCTAATGTTTGTTTCTAATTTTATAGACTTCAAGCTTTCAAATGATGTATAACACTTGGGGTTTTGATAAAGTTTATTTTTTTCCACACGGGTGACTAGTTAGCTGGAATTCACCCATGTGTTAAAAAATTTGGTTCTTGCGTATTATGCCGTCGACTAGCCGCTGAATCCGAAAACATTATCAAATCCCATTGACTGGTCTATAGTTGTTCCGCTGAATTTAACAGCTGCTGAAAGGTCGATGGTATAATATAGAAGTACCAAAACTTTTAATTAAATTTTTGGTTTCGAAAATTGCAAACTAACCTATTAAAACACTCATAGTTATATCATGACAACCATTAAAATTTTGATACATTATTTGGTGATCAAAAAGCTTGCTGATATTTAATTCAACAGAACAAATTATAGAATTGAAACAAAGAAATACATTTTTAGTATGAATACTCATAAGTCATTTTTTTTTAGAGAAAACTACTTGACAGCAGTTTGGGATTTGCAGCAGGTGTAAGTGAATTTTCTTTGTCATTTTTTGCATCTAGTTATTTTCTCTTTATCAAATTTTCCATTTTAACTTTATATACCCAAAATATTTCTCTCAGACTGGGTTCATGCATTAAGATCTGATTTTGAAATAATTTGTAGCCAAAACAAGGGTGGGTCCAGACCAGATTTTCTGGGGGAGGGGGCATATCGGAACAAAAGGGGGGTCTGGGAGTTCTCCCCCATTTGGCTTAAAATAGCCTTTGATAATCACTAGGACCGTAACCTATTTTCAGTGTTGGAGGTTGACTTTACATTATATACGGTACCCCAAGTACATTTATACAAAAAGTTTTAGTTTAATTCAAAGAAGAAATTAGCTTAAATGAATTTTAAATGACTCTTCAGTTTAAAATTTAAATTTTTTAAATGAAACATTAACGTAAACGAAACTTTAAGCACTAAAAAAATTTTATGCCCAAGTAAAAATATCCCATAAACCTATACAAATCTAAGGGGGAGCAGACTTCAGCATTCAATTAACCATTAAATTAAGTTCAAATTAATTACATAGTCTATATTCTACTATTTGAGCTCCAAGTAAGAATGAAGGTTAGGGAAATTCAAGAAAATTCCCCCCTAGAAAATTTTGCCTCTAAAAAGCAAAGTTTTAGCTCATTTCAACACCTTGTAAACTACAGAATTTTTAAGAGAAAATTATGAACATGTGCCTTATTTTCGAGGGGGCTGGAGGTCCTCATTCAGAAAACTATTAAACTATGCCTCTTTAAAATATATAGTGTTTTACATGTTTTAAAACTATTTGTTGAACACCCTAAAGAAGACCGCTTCTTCTAAGATGCAGAATTTCCAAGGGAAGACGCACTAGAAAACGACAGGGGGGTTTAGTGGTTCTCCCCCAAGAAAATGTGTTGAATTTTAGCATAAAAAAGTAGTTTTTGAGCTATTTGTGAGGGTTTCTCGGGGGGGGGCATGGCCCCGCCAATGAGCCAAAATATTTTCAAAAAGAAATCTATGTATGGTTAATATTTTCACTCTTAAGAATGTCGTTTGCAGTTACACACAAGATGTTTAGATAAAATCATGAAAAAAATCTGTGATTCTGATATGTATTTTATATTTTTAATGTTAAATACTTTATTGAAATACAAACTTATTATTTCTTGTAAGGACACTTGTCATTCCTTTCTCATTTCAAGGCATTTATTTGTATTATATCTTGATCATTTCATAACTAGAATTTTATTTTTCAGGTTATGTTAGCTGCCTCATACTGGTCACTTTTAGAACCTGCAATTGAAATAGCTGAAGAATCTGGACAATATGGTTCAAATGGAGAACTGGTTTTTATTCCTGTTAGTGTTGGCTTCTTTTTAGGGGCATTGTTTGTGTTTTTGACTGACTTCTTCTTACCATGCTGTGTAAGTATATGCCATCAATCATTTTACAGTACATGATATTTACTGATAATCTTAATAATTTAAGTTACAAACACTAGAACTGGGTGATGTTTAAGGTAACTTGAATGAGAAAAATGTGATTGCTGTTGTAAGGGGAAATGCTCTTAACAGCACTTAGGGTCTTGCAGAAAATAGCGTATTAATCAACATTGTGTCATGAAAAATCTAATTTTAGCATAAACAAAATTATGTCCGTTTCCAAACTTAGATAATATAGAAGCACACCAAGAGCAGAAAAATTTAGAATTTTGCAAAAAATCTTTTTAAATAGTTTAAATTTTTGATAAATAAATTGATTTTTCTTACTGTTTTTGCTTATGAAGTATTATTACAGTATACGTGAACAATGTCACTGTCCTTATGTTTTAAGTCAAAATTCAAACTACTGGGACACTCAATTAGTTTGCAGAAAATATTTGAAAAAAAATTTTGCGAAGAAAGTTCTTTGTTTTATCCAACTATATGTTTGTCAATGAAATTGCATTGCCCAGTTTTACCAAACACAGAATGAATGCGACTTAATAAATTTCTTAAATAATAATTATTCTTTCATACTTTTAAATTGCAATCAAAGGGTGAGTTTTCATCCATTGATGGTTTCTTTGTTACTGGGGTGAGGTATTATCAACTGTAATAAAAATAATAAGTTAGTAACCTAACAAAGGTACTTTACCTTACCTTTATCTTTTTTTCTAGGATAATTTTACAAAAGCAACTTTGAGTCCCGAGGTTTCTCAGGAATTGGGAAAAAATGGTTTACGCATTAGTCATAAGAAAAATGATTATCAGCCATATGATAATTTACTATTCAGTAAGTTTAATTTTTAAAAATTATGCTTCAAAGCAATTACTTTGAATGAACTTAACATTCATTCATTTACTGTGACAAATCTACTTGTTAATACATCATTGGTAGCTGGTATTGTGTTTAATCTTTTTTATTTGTATTTGATTTTTAGAATAACTATACTAAATATATTTTGATTGTCTTAACTTACTATAGAAAAGTACTTATTTGTGTTTTTCATGATAATTCAGTGATGAAAAATTCCTAGAAACCACTGTGAAATTTTCTGTGTCTTAAAATACTAGTTTTTGTTTCAGATTAGTTAAGCCCCATAATTTTTTACTTTTTTCCTCTCTAGATAATTTTTGTGGTCTGAGTAATTTACTGAAATAAGATTATATAATAGTTGTTAAAACTTTTGTACTGTTATTAATTATTTCCTTCTTTAAATAACAAATATTCTTATTAACAAAATATTTTCAATGATAAACTATGGAAAAAGTTTCAAATTTATCTGGGAGATCGGTGTCTAAGTAATATAAATTTTTTATATAATATAAACATAAAGATTTAGGTAACATGCTCTATAAAATTTAAAAAAGTATTTATAAATTTACTAAAAAGAACTGAAAGATGAATTAGCAGATTTTTTAAAAACTTATTGACTATTATGTATTACTATTTCAGAAGAATATGGTGGTTCTAAACTACATCGAAGGTACAACAAGTCAAGCAATGAAAATAGTGACAGTGAAACTGAAATGACTTCGCCAAATTTACTAGATGTACGATGGAGAAGAATATTGTTGTTAATCATTGCTATTACAGTTCATAATATTCCTGGTATGGAAAAAAACTTGTGAATATAGTTAAATTATTTTGAATCAAAATTTTATTCAGATCTATTTCCATTGGTTTCCTATAACACATTACTATAAATATTTTAGAGGGTCTTGCTGTTGGTGTTGGATTTGGAGCTATTGGCAAAACTAAGTCAACTACCTTTGAAAGCGCTAGGTAAAATTCCTCAGAAATTCCAATACTTATTTATACTGTTGTATAGGTTTTACAGTTGCTATATATTCTTATAATTGTTTTAGAAACCTTGCCCTTGGAATAGGAATTCAAAATTTTCCTGAAGGACTAGCAGTGAGCTTACCATTACATGCTGCTGGAATGTCAAAATGGAGAAGTTTCTGGTGTGTGAATTTTTATTCATAAAATTCTCTCTGAATTCATAATTTTCAAAAACAGCTTTAATACAAACTGTCTTCAGTGTAATATTAGTCAAAGAATACTTTCATAAAAATATATTGTCCATCTTTTAAGTTATTAACTTAATTAAGTTTACCTATTGTGTATTTTTTTATCATTAAATGCAAATGCTTTCTTTTAAAGGTAAAAAATAATTTTCAAATAATAAGTTTTATTTGTTGAAGTCGATTTCTAGTGACACAGCAATGTGTAACTTCATAATGTTTTTTTATTTATAAAATAATAAGATGTACAGAATGATACTATTGTGTGTAATGTTATTAAAAAATACACATTTGACATTTTTAATTTATAATTAATTTTATGGAACAATCTTTTCTAAATATAAGAGTTACCTGTTTTATTACTTCTGAACTATATTTACTTATTGCATTGTTATTTCCTAAGTGTAAATTTGTATTTTATTAGGTTTGGACAGTTGAGTGGACTTGTAGAACCTATATTTGGTGTGTTAGGTTGTGCTGCAGTCACTTTAGTTGAACCTATTTTACCTTATGCCTTAAGCTTTGCTGCTGGAGCAATGATTTATGTTGTTGTTGAGGACATTATACCTGAGTCTAGGACACAGTAAGTATAAGTACAGTTTTGAGACATAAGTTTATTGAAAGTGCAAACAATAAATTGATCTCTAAATCTTTTGTCGGCTGTTTTTTTTCTTGAAAATGTGATAAAATAACTATAAAAAATTTAGGAAAGTTTAAATAAATAATAATAATGCTCTAATTTATATTTGAAAAAGTTTATAATGTTAAAAGTATCCAGATTGCAATGCAATAATTAAATGACTTAAAAAGTAATTAAATTACTATAAAACTTGGTTTTCCTTTCTAAGATTTGAATGTATAGTATCATTTTCTTGCTTTACTTAAAACCTTCTCTTACCATTTTTAGTAAACAAATTCCAATTTAAAAATTGGATAATAAGTAAAATAGTTGACTAATTATTTTATTTATTTTCATACTCAATATTAATCATTAGTCTCTGTTCTTCAAAAAATAACTACTAGAATTTACAATCCATCCTTTACCATTACAAATTTCTTATTTTCAGTTCCAATGGAAAACTTGCATCTTGGTTTGCCATGTTAGGATTTATAGTGATGATGTCATTAGATGTTGGTTTGGGATGAAGACACTGCAAAAACTGTTTTATTATCTGCACTCCTTTGTATATATTTGTTGTGTACTTAGTTGGACTTTTATCAATGGATTGGGGAAACATTTACATATTTGTAAGAGGAAAATGTTGAGAGTACGACAATTCCTTGTACTTTTATATCTATTTGCATTTTACAGGGATGAGATTCTTACTACATTTGAAAAAAATCCAATTGTTTTCATTTTTTGTTTCTTTTTAAGTTTTTAAAGAATTGTTTTGATTTTTAATAGCTAATTTAAAAATTACAAAATACATCAATAGCATTCACAGTAAAATTTATTATAATTGTTAAAAATGTCATTTACAGTTTTTAGGTTTTTTGCTTTCTTGAATGGTTATCTAATCCCTGATTGTTTGTTGTGTTCATCTTTTCTTTTAAGTTATATCTGTATGTTTTTATGTGTAAAATTAGTTCTGTGTGATAGTACAACATGTGTGTAAATTTGGAAGGCACCAAAAATATTTTAATCTAGTATAGAAAAGAAGTTAATTCTGTAAGAATTAGTTCATTTGCAGAAAGAATTTCATGTTCTTTCAACTATTTTTAAAAAATTGATTATACAGTCAAAACCAAATATAATGGGACCAAGTAAATAGTTCGTTATAACTGACTTATTTTTGGTTGTATATTGGGGTTTAAGGAAAAGGTCCATTATCACAGGGGTTTCTATGAGGGTAGTTTGAAAAGTTCTCGGCCTGACCATGAAAATATTAACTTATGGTTTCAAAAACTATTTATTTTTCAACATTGACTCCTTTTAGGCTGCCTCACTTCTTGGAACGACAGTCCTGTCTTATTTTACACTCTTATGGGGGTGTTCTAGAATTTCGTCATAAACACCTACTTATCTCACAGTTACTTCTTAATTCGAAGTAAAACGTTGACCAGAGGGGGAAATTTTCACTTTGGGGATAGAAGGAAGTTTGAAGATACCAAATCTGGGTAATAGGATGGGTAATTTTAAAATTTTTATTCGATATCCCTCAATTTTTCCAACGCCAAAACACATTTGTTAACATTAGCAATATTCCGATCAGAAATGCCATTTTAATCTGCTTAATTAATTTTTTTCTCGGATATTCTCATCAACACTTTAAATTAGTATTCTCAAATTATATTCATACCCTTTTCCCGATAATTTATTGATAAAATTTCCTTGAAATCCCCAGAATTCTTACGCCATGAATTTGCCAGCCGATAGAACCTTTTGGTGCTTAAAAATTGACTTTTATCCATTGCATTGATTATTATTTCACTTTCAGGTTCTAAGGTATGTCCATTTGTGCCTATAGACGTAAAAAATCGCTTTTATTTTGTGTAATTCGCATCAAAGTCGTCATGCCAATGCATTTTTGGGCCGCAGTTTGCTTTCGCGGCACACATCTTGCGCTAAGTGTTTTCACGTGCAAAAAATAATTTACGCATTCCTGATATCCCTAGACTGTTAGAAATGTCCCCCACCATTCTTTGTCAATCTTCAAAATCATAGGGGGTACTTTTCTATGATTTCCGGTAGGGTGGCTCTTTTTTAAGGTTTTTCACATGGTTCTTTAGGAACGCTCTCACAGCCAACTTAAAGTTTCAACGCTAATTTTTTCACAGGGAAAACAAAGGTTAAGAGTCCCTTTACACATTTATGAGCTTAGAATTTTCATTTGGTTATATCCCTTCTTTTTAAAAGAATTTTATCACAGCTCGATACTTGTTTTTCCCATTGTTTAAAATATGCTCACCTTAACCCATTCAAAAAATTGCCAAAAGCAGAATTCTGATCAGAACAACCCCAAAAATTAATTTGGTTCATTTGAAGAGTTATTCTCAAAGGAGAAAAAAATTCGCGCGAATTCGAGCGCGTGTTCTGGGTGAGGCCAAGAACTTTTCAAACTACCCTCGTATAACAGGGTTTATTTCTATTGTATATTTATACATTATATAAGATTTATAAAATCGTTTTAATGCTTTGCTATTTAGTTTCCTACTATCAATAAACTTTTGAGTAATTAGTATTCCGAAGTATAGATTTAAAATAACCCTGTGAAAATGGCTAATTCATAGTTATGGAGACGAAAAGATGAGTTTGCTATGTAATAGTTAAATTTTTCTTTTGCCAAGTGTGATGGTACTTTTTTCTCTCACATTCTTTTAAACAACTTAAGTGTGCAAAATCAATAAAAATTAAACAAAATTATAATCTTTTGAAAAACAAATATAAAATTGCTTAGATCAGAGTTTCTCAAACTGTGGGTCGCGACCCACTGGTGGGTCGCCAGTCAGTTTTTGGTGGGTCGCGAGATTTTTAATTTTTCACAAACGGTGTTATTGACTTTTGAATTATCAAACTATTAGTTGAACTTTTGAAATTATCAAACTACCATACTATAGTAAAAAGAATAAAAATTTGAGGAAAAACTACACTACTTGGAGTGGAACGGAAAAGGCAATTAATGTAAATACGTACTATGTGTGTCACTTTAATGTGCCGATAATGCAAATCTAGTCGGTTATTCAAATAAGATTTGAAAAAAATATTTACTCCCCATCCACACTGGGAAGTCGATGCAAATTTTAAGAATTTTCTTGGGAAATGATGCAACTGATGTACAATTTATCCCATATTGCTAAAAAACAAGTTAAAACCATGTTTTTAAGGGTCAAATTTTAAAATTTTCTCTGGGGGAGTACCTCCAGACCCCCCCTTTTACTGTAGGGATCATTGCTAGATCACAATTAAACTATTTCATGCCCTTGTAACTAAATAGTTGGTGAACACTCCCCAGTCAGAGAAGTTAAAATTCTGAGGGGAGGGGGCATGAGATAATTATCTCAGTTCAGTTAATTATAAATAACTGAAGTCGGTGGGTCGCGTTAGATTTTGTTTCTCAAAAGTGGGTCGCGATGTTAAAAAGTTTGAGAACCCCTGGCTTAGATTATTATGAAGTGCGTGATATCACATGAGTGTATGATAAGTACATGAGTGTATTATATTAGATTTCAAGAAAAGTTATGACATCTATGTCTGTGATAATGATAATTTTTAATAAATTTAATCTTCAATACTTATTTCATGACAAATTATGTTGATCTTTTTATTTTTGTATCATTGAAGCTCAGTTTTAAGGAGATTTTAATTTTTTTAAATTGAATCGACTTCAATTTGTTTTACAAAGCTGATTGATCTTTTTTGAGAAAATAATTTGTTTATTATCTTATCACTTTATTAATAGTAAAACAATTTTAAAAATTTAAGAAAATAAGCAATTGTGAAAAAGTAATTTAGACTTGAGGAATCTTAATCTGTTATGCATTCACAAAGATTTAAAAACATAAATGATTTAATCACTAGTTTTATTGTATAGTATAAGAAAATGCAATGCATTTGGTGAATTAGTTCTTTTAAATCAGTTGAAAGGATTCCTGAAAGTCAGCAATATATATTGAAAATATTCCATACTTTAAAATTGAGCTTCAATAATGTTGTTATACGATGGTTTTGTATCCAATGATTTTCAATTTAGTTTTTGTATTTTCAAAACTACTTGATATTTACAAATATTGATCTCAATCATAATGTAGAAAATTAACCCTTATGGAAAAACTTGAATCTGTAACTTATTAAAATGGAGATTCATAAAAATCATTAATTGAATACTATGTATGTACCTAATTCTAAGGGATTCTAACCTCCTTAAAGATGTAAAACATACAATAATGTTGACATTAATTAGAGGCATGGTTATATCTTCTAGACAGTCTTCAACTTTTTAATTGTGCCTCCATTAAAAGAATGTTTGTCCTTAGTATAGTCTGTTGATAAAATGGCAATTTTGGAAAATATTCCTAGTTACTACTAAATGGTGGTAGTGATTGGCTAAAATGTGTTCCTGTGACAACCTTCTAACACATTTTTGCCTTGCAAAACAGTCTCTTGGACTTTTCCACCTAACTGCAATTCTAGAGGACTAAAACTAATCCCCTTATATTCATCATGTTGTACCAAAGAATAAATATTTGTAAGCTAGTTAATTTTATTGGGTGGAGTTTCAGTTTATTTAATGATATTTATTTAAAGCAAATGCATAACGATTTTGAAATCCACTCAACTTTTGTACCTATTGTAACAGTTTTTTAAGAGAACTATTGTAATAAATATTTTATTATTGTTACTTGTGAAGAAATTTAATTATGAGTATTTTAAACACCCCATTAATCAGAATTGGAATATTTTGTTTATGATGAAGATTAGTGATTATAATGACTGCTTGGGGTAGATTAACAGAGGGTTCACAATGAGGAAGTTGCATGATTTTTTTTTATTTTTTTAATCGATTCCTCTTGCAAAAATAAGCAACTACCCAAAATTTGAGGCCGATCGAGATATTTTTTGATTGCCAAAAAAATTAACAAAAATCCCCTTTTTAAAAGCGCGCGAAAACGCCAAGAGTTTGGATGTGACGTCATCTTATACTAAACATTGTTGTAAAGCAATGGAGTTGATGGTATTATTGTTGACATCATCTTATAGTTTAAACAATAAACGTTTTCAGTCACGTGTTTTTTTCTCGACTTTTAAATTAAAATATTTAATTACCTATACATTTTATTGAAAAACTGACTAGATATTTCATTTTACCATACAAAAAACCATACGGAACACTTGTTTGTTTTTGAAAATCTAACACATGCAACTTCCTTATTACATCTATTTTGTAAGTTGCAAATCTTAACCTTAAGCATTTAGGAAAGTTATGTATGCTCTTTTCCATCCCCTGATCTACAAAATTTATTTCCTAAGTATTTAGTCCTGTAAGTGTAAACTACAATAAATTTTATAATAATGCCAAAATTTTCATAAACAAGACTAGCCTCTTTGACTATTAGGCATCTATACCAAAATTTAAACAAGAATCACAAGTTATGAGGAAAACAAAAAGAAACATAACCTTTTTCTTATCACAATCAACCTATTCAAGGAATGCGAGTGCCACTTGGGCAAAACAGTGGATAAACATGCACTTTAGGTAAGCGAAGAAAAGACAAAAAAAATTACTTTTAAACAGTTTATTGCTAAAAAATACAAAGAAAAAAGGAAATAGGATGTAGCATTTATACGCTTGATAAATACTAAATATGTTAAAAAGGATTTTCAAAACTGGAAAATATCATACTTGTTAAAATAGAAAAAATACACAAATATTACTATATATTTCTGAATATAAACTGACAGGTTTCTCTGGTAGAAAGTTAACCATCAATTCAATGAAGTTCATCCATCTTTACACGCATGAAAATACATTATCACAATTTATTTCAAATCAATATTAAAAAATCTGAAGAATCAATTCGCTAATGTTAAGCAAGTATTTTTCAAAAGTACAAGGGAGCGCTTTCAAACTTGTTTGTACCCAGTCAAGTTTTAAAAAAACTACCTCAAACCTTAATCCTATTAATAAACTACCTTAAAACTATAGCAGCTCACTGTAGAAACAACCCAAACTCTGCAAACTAGGTTTTCCCCATAAGGGTAATGATAATTGATGTTTGTAAAGATAGTTTGGTTTTTATAACCATTTGCAATTGTTTTGTGCAGTGATAGTTAAAAGTAATATTACTGTAAGAAAGGAGTTAGCCTGATTAATACTTAACACATGGATAGTACACCTATTTGCGCAATGATGGGTCAATCTGATAATAAACTAGTCACCAAATTAAAATTAGAAAATACATCTAAAATTATCTGCTTTACTCAGAAATATTTATGCTAAGCAAACAATTAAAAATTTTTATCATAACCAATATCAACCTCAAAATATTTCATAATGCAATGAATAAATATACATTGTGCTATTCCACTTGAACAGTACAGCAGATTCTGGACATAGCTAATTATTTTTAACAGAATCTGCCTCAACAGGTTGAAACTTCTGGTTTATTCTAGCCTATGTTTTGGAAATAAGAGTAAATGATTGTCTGCTTAATTTTCAAATTCTAAAAAAAATGATTTGATTTTTCTATTATAAATAGCACTTATCAAATTACTGAGCAAATTTCTATTGGGTGATACTGGAATTTGAACAAAGGAACTATCACTTGAGTTGTGGTATGTCTTGATGTCTTAACCACTGAGCTAACTGCAACGTAAATATTTAATGTAAAATATTCTTCTCCGATACAGCTTTATAGTCCTGAACTGGATTTCATTGTGTTTATATTTTTCAAACAATCCCAACAGTTTTGGTTAAGAGTGTCATACTTATTATACAATCGTGTATACAAGAATATATTCAATTGTAAAATTTTCTCAGATAATGAAAGGATTTAAACTAGGATGAAGGGAACTGAGTTTACTAGGTAATGATCTTCATTTACAAAGTTTAAGTGCAATGATAGTTTTAAGGTTTCCTCATAGCCAGCATTGTGTTGATGTCCCAGATAAAAGTTCTGAGGTTGTCAATAATTTCTTTGAGATGTCTGTTTCTTAACATAGTACGCTGCAAGAAGGAAGGGAAATTTACTATGGGGTAATAAAATTTACATTAAGTGAATTTAAATCCTTTATAAAAAAGAATTGGAAATTTTACCTCCACTAAATGAGTGTATTCAACACTGTAGCTTCTAACAGCTTCAGTTGGCTTTCTGTCATCTTGAGGCCTAGTATCAGGTTCATCTTTCAAAGGCACCAGGCTCTAAATGTAAAATATTTGTTATAAAAATGGCTGGAATTATAATAAATGATTCTTTATAATTTTCTTTATGTAAAGTAACTGACTATTTTAGTTAGATTACCTTATCCCTCTAATGAAACTCACCTTCTATTATTAGCAAATATTCTGGTTATTCAAAACATTCTCTGGTCTTACAATATTATTTTTAATCTTCAAAAACATGCTATGTAACTAGATTTTTGAAAAATGAAATTAAACAATTCATAACAAGATGATGCTTGTTTGGTGTTTTTCTATGTATCAGCCATTGCATTCTTATTTAACCACAATGTGTGCTCCATAATGCATAAGACCAATGTCTTATGTAGTATGTCTGCAAGCATCATGGAGAGTATTGCCCCCATGCTTTAACACACAATGACATATTTCCCTTTGTTTTATCTAAAACCCATAAAGCAGAAATATACTACATTAAAAAGTGATACTTATCTAGTGAGTGGTAACACAAAGAAGTCAGTTTGACTATGAATTAAAACTCATGAATAAATTCATGAATACAAATGCAAAATGCTTCATCCTCACTATATGCAAATGTCTTAATTGATCAATCAACCCCTCAAAAGAGTAGAGTGCAATATTAGGCAACAGTAAGTACCCAATATCTACAGGAAGAAATATCTGAATTTATTGAAATATAATAACGTTAGGGTGGAAATGCTTTGAACTTTGCAGAGTCCTATTTAATACTTGTATTCAGCAAGCTTGTATGTGCTTGTTGAGTCCTTATAACACTTGTAATAGTCACAATTCCCAATGATCTGATAAAACTGAAGTTCAAGGTTATGTTTTTAAAAATATAATATAGGTCATCTAACTTCCCTACTGTCACTTTTATATGATATTCAGAAGTTTGAGTTTTTAGTTTAAGATGAGGTGCTCTAAGCTGCTATTTAATAGTAAATCATGAAAGATTAGTTTTTGAATTAAAGCAATCCGTTCAAAAGATATCTTAACTACCATAAGCTAATTTAGTAATAATTTACTTACATCTACTTCAACATGAGTATATTCCATAGTAGCTGAGCTATAATTACACCTCTCACAGATGCGGCGTAGTTTGGCGAAACAAATTGAAATGGCTCGCAGATATTCTTGCAGCTTTAGTTTTCTTTCTTCTTGGGTATTCAGGCTGTTTGCAGTACCATTTGGAGGCTTCAATGGAAAAACAGATTTTTTGTAACAATTTCTGAAGAAAATTTTAAAGATTAATTTTATTTTAACCCCCACATTATTTTTGAGAAAATGGTCTCTCATAAAAGTGCTTTTCATTTGAAAAAATTGTACAAAATAAGTGTACAAACATTACATAGCTTAATTAAAATTTTTTTGTACTTACGTGTTATCCCGTCGACCGTTCAGTTGTGTTCAGTAGCATTCTATTTCAGCAACACATCAATAGAAAATTCAATGGGATTTGATAAAGTTTTTGATTAAGCGGTATGGTTCACGGTATAATACGTAAGAACCAATATTTTGAACTCTTAAGGAACATTTACTATTGAATACCCTCAGCACGGCTCTCACACGTGAGCGAGAAATGCGAGTAGAAAGTTAACATTCAGCACATGTGTTCTAAGCCATGTCCTGCTTATTTTTTCAGGTTAAAGTAAGATATGAATGGTCTTATTTGAAATATATATAAATGAATGTTTGTTTGTATGTCTGCTTTTTATCGTTTTCCCACCTACATTAACTTTTAAACTTTACCACCTTGCTCTACTCGCTCACGGGAAGGTTTCTGAAAAACAAATTTAAAATCGATGCATTCTAATAGTTTTGGTCAATTTTATGCTTTAAAACTCATATTTCATACCTAACTTCATGGCAAAACCACATTGTTGTAAATATAATAAGAGAAGATGTAACATTAATTATTGTAGGCATGATATCGACTGTTGCAGATTGAAATCAATTGTTGTAGTTAAAAATCAGTTGTAGCAAGAACATAAAAATAGATCCATTTAATTAATTCTCACTCTGCCGTGCATATTGTCCGGGTAACACCAGACCTAGCACGCAAAGCTACACATTTGGACTGGTGAAGCCCCTCTGTGACACACCAGATGATATTTGTTGAAAAACTGAAACCCGGGTGAAGCACAGGTCTAGTGTGTCAGCGCAAGTAATTTATAAAATAATTGGTACTTTCGTATTATACTGTTGATCGTTCAGCCGCCATAAAATTCAGCGTCACAGCCATACAACAGTCAATAGACTCGAATAACGTTTTCGAATTCAGCGGCACGGTTGACGGGATAATACGTAAGAATCAATTATCCAAATAAATAGGTTACATACCTGTAAGTTTTTCAGCAGGGAAAAAAGTTCAGATGTTTTGGTAATGATTTCTTGAACAATTTCCTGACCCATACGACAAATAATGGATATGCTAATGTCTTTCTGTGGTGGATTGCTTAACCCAGTTGGAGCCATTCCTGAAGACGTTTCCATTTCAGTTTGACCTTCTTGAATCTCTGTGGGCATCATCGCAGTATTTGATGGCATGATTAGACCTTGGCTACCAGCATAAGGAGATTGATGCTGCATATGAGGCTGACCACCTGATCCTTGGTAAGGCGATTCCATCCTAAAATGTAATTATTTGCATTTTCTTTAGCAAATGACTATTCGGTACTTTACATAAGTAAAAGTTAAACTAAAACTAAACTCATTGGCGCAACAGCCCTAGTGGGCCAAGGCCTACGATGCCCATCTTCGTTTTCGTGGGGACCTGGGGTGCAAGTTGTTAGGCATGTGTCCCGGTTAGGTGGTCATTCTAACGCGAGACCCCCGGTGTTTAGTTCCCAAGCAAGCTTGGTCCTCATTTTATCGACCCACTGAAGGGATGAAAGGCTGAGTGGACCTTGCCCAGCCCGGGATTTGAACCCCGGGCCTGTGGTGTGGAAGCACGAAGCACTACCACTGAGCCACTGGGCTTTAAGTAAAAGTTAAGTTTTAACAATAACATGTAACTAAAAATTAGGGTGCTTCATTTGTCTATGGAGAAATTTTTTTTTTCAAAAGTTGAATTCACCCTCCAGTTTGGTGACATTAAGTGAGTTAATACTTCTGTCAAAATATTAGATCATTTAAAGGTGATTTAGGGGCAGCTCAAAGGCTTTGAAGTTTTAGCTATTAGCGTGCATGGAAAAACACATGTTTTCAGTAAAGGAATTCAATTGATATAATGTGTTTATAAAATGTATATTTGGTTTAGTCATAACAAGGTAAGTATAATTTATGTTTTTGACAAATATTATTCCATTTCTGGAACTCGCACATAACAACTCCTCGAACTCTAAATAACAACTTTTCATCCAACTCTATATACTAATGTGTACTTCCACTCAAAAACATTAACATCAACTAGCTGAACTGCTAGAGGAGGTAAAAAATGCTATTTACTTTGCCTTTGACAACTGAGGAGCAATCACACTAAAACTCAAGATAATTTCTCGAATAAGCATTGATCTTTTTGAGCGAAACTCCTTCTAAAGGTTCTTCCTAACACATAGTATGTTATCCTTTTTTATAATGTACCACAAAAAGAACAAAAAAATCAGAACAGTAAGAAAAAAATTATTTAAAGAAATGAAACAATTGTAAAGCCCAAATCAAATCCTTCCATTGGGTTCAATGGTAGGATTATGAAGATTGGAGAAAGAATTGTGTGGATGCACTGGTCTGCTGCTTTTTTGATGGTATCTACACCTTTTTGATGCCATTATAGACCCCAAGAAAAAAACTGCATTCATGTGCTGTTAAAATAAGGATTAGGAACGAAATAAGCTTTTAAGTCTATGGAAAAAGTTTATCATGTTTTCAAAGTTAGTCTATTGACTAACGAATACTTACATGTTTGGGCTTTAAAATTGCTTCACTTAAAAGATTTTTTTTAACTGTTCAGTCATTTTTTGGTATAGAAAAACATTCTATGTAATTTTTGTTTGAATTTTGCACGTGCAATTTAGCCATAATAGGTATGCTAGTTGTTAGGTGTTTGAATACTCTCTGGGCTGACTGTATAAAGTTTGTACTCGCTTGGCGGTGGGAAGCGGGGTATTCTAAGTTTGAGTGGGGGAGCAGGAAATCAGGGTAGCTGGCTTGGCTACTTAATCACCCCATTGGCAAAGGAGAGGGAAGGAAGGAGAAGTTGATGGCGAGAAGTAACCAGTTCGGCGCTCTCTCCCCTGGGAGAGAATGGCCTTCCCAAATAGGGTTTACCATTACCGCCAAGCAAGCACAGACAGTGGCGGCTCGTCCATAGGAGTAGAACTAAACTCAAATATAAAGATACATAAATATCAAAAGAAAAACAAAAAAATAAATCGAATTTATTGTTTTCAAGAATTGAACCAGTTTAACGAAATGGGTAAGTTGACTTTTTATTCCTTTCTTTTGCGTGGTTTTTGTGTTTCGTCTTCGTGTGGTTTCGGATTTATTTGAAATTGAAGGATGTAATAATTAGTTTAAGAAGGGACGCAGCCCCCAAACCACGTTCTATTTTGCGTAAAAGTGCTTGTTTTATTCCTTTCTTTTACGTGTATTTTGTGTTGTTTCTGATTAATATAAAATCGATGGATGTAATAATAAGTTTAAGGGGGGCGAAGCCCCCGAAATCACGTTCTATTTTGCCCAAAAGTGCTAGTTTTTATTTGTTAAACTTTTTAAATCGCTAGTTTTTACGTTCAAAGTGATTTTATTGTTTTTGAAATGCGTGTTTTGTAATGATTCACGGTCTTTTTTCTTAAAGTTTGCGGTTGAAAATCCGCTCAAAAGCCGCCATTTAGTTCGGATGGTAACTTTCTGAAACCCGTGTTTTGGCGAGATTTTTTTCGCGCCAAAAAAATACGGCCCCGTACACTGGAGAAACCCCGAACTTAAAATTACTCCTTTGAAATAGATAAATTTGTTCTAAAACAAGTTTTATTTTTGCATTCATCCAACATCCCTTCTCATTCTAGCTCTTGTGTAAATTTTAATTCATACAAAAGGGTGTGAACACCCTTTTAATTAACTCACGAGCCACCACTGAGCGCAGACAGACTAATAGAATTGAATCGAAAATAAGTTGAATAATTGAATTGCCCTAGTTGGCAGCTAGTATTATGAAAGCTATAGGGTTGTAAGTTTAAAATAGATCCCAAATAAAGCGCAAATCCAATTCGCTATCAATTAGTATATGGACATGTAAACGATAATTTCAAAAATCGCATTAGATTCCAGAAACTGATCAAACCTGCACCGTTTTCCTCAGATAATAATTAGACAACTACGTTGTCAGGTTTAGACTTAAGTTCTTAAAATGATAAGTCCTTAAATTCCTGAAATTCAACTTCAAGTCCGGTAATTTCAACGTAATTGAAAATGTAAATAAACAAAAGTTATTCTGATATTCTGCTTCTTAATGCACTTCACTTCGTCGAAAGCTACACTTTTTCACAGACCAAGTTTAGCCGTGCACAGACAAAACTAAAGGCACTGTATATTTGCACGATCATTTTTCAACTAAACTCTACTCTAACTTCCACGGCTAGGCGTACCATTGGTTCCATCACTAAGCGCCGAGACTGCTACGTCATCACGAGACTTACAGCGCATGCGCCACTGGCCGTTTTGGCCGTCCAAATATACACTTCGAAAACCAAACTAAATCAGTTTGTACTGGTTTGTAGGCGGAGTTCATTTAGAGAGCCGCGATGTAGCGAACCATCAAACATTTCTGAAACTCGAATATTCAAAAAAGACCTCATCCTCTACGGTACTAAATTGAACGAAAAGTCCGTGTTCATTTCAAAATTAACAAAAAAAATTACCGAATAATTAAAGAATTTTCAATTTCGGCATCGGTTGGTCAGGGGCTTTTTAAAAGACAATAACAATTTTCATTTCAAAATTATGTTCATAGATGGCGCAAACATAACTCAAGAGGCAAGAGGTTCCGTCTCTAGAGAGCCTAGAGTGGAAGTTCCGTCCGTGTACTTACTTTTGCTTCGCGCTTGGGAAAAAGGATTTAAAAAAGTTTTAAGGGCTTCCTCCCCTCCCCAGACTGCCTAATTGGCATGGAAAATAATAATAATAATCAACAGGAAACAGAGTTCATCAATCGATAAAACCATAAAACCGTCTTTTTAGGGCCATATGCAGCTGCCATCGTATATCGAAATAACAGGTTATCAACCTGTTACTTCTGCTACTCGTATCGAGTCACGTGGTCAAAAACGAGCTCGATACCTCCGGAGGGTCTCGAATATTGGTCACGTGAATCGAAGTGAATTCTGATTGGATGGTAGCTAGCACGTCATCCTTACGTCAGGTGAAGCGAGTCCAATGGGGTCAATTTATCGCCAGATGGCGTTAGTAATACTGGTAGTTCCATTGGTCGACCTGTGAGCGCCGACGTCATGGAGAAAAACGATTGTGACACTGCTGAATCGCTTTTTTCGATTTACGATGCCATTACAAATATTCGATATTCGGTTCGATTCGATGGCAGCTGCATGTGGCCCTTAATGCGACATGTGACTCAATGGGTTATGATACTACCGAACAACAACTGATACAGCATGGTGGGTATTTCCAAAATCAAGCTCGGAACCCCATGAACATGGGGATTTAAGAAGGGTCATGGGGGCAAGGCCTCCAACTTTTTGAGAAAATTCCCTTTTTATAAGGAAAATTCATGTTTCCAAAGCCATCAGTGACAGCTTGCCCCCTCAGATTTCCAATGTGCCCCCTTAGCAAGGTTGTTAAAGTTAATTTGAAATAGGAAATAGTATTTGAGTACAAATACAAGTATTTCAGAAAAAGTAACTAAGTATTAAGTACAAATACCCAAAAAAAAGTAACTAAATAGAGTACAAATAGAGTATAAGAAAAGTATTTAAGACTATCTTCAGTTACTTTACCCTCAAATTTTAAATTTAAAAAATTAAAAATAAAAATTATTTAAAAATAAAATTTAATCGAATAATTTAAAAAATAAATAAATAATTAAATTTAATTAAATTTTAAATTAAAATTTTTAATCATTTTAAAATTAATTTTAATTATTTTTTTAAAAAATTGAAAGATAATTTAAAAAAAAAATTTAATAGTATTTGAATTAAAACTTAAGTGAGAGAACGATGTCTTCTCAACTGGTAGAAGGTGGAAGCAATCGATACTCCAAATTTTTTAATTTTCGACTACATAAAAAGTTAATTTAAACCATAATATTAAAATAAAAGGAAATTTAATTATAAATTGCTAACGTAAGTTTTTAAAAAAGAAGTTACATTTAACTCAAAATTTAAGGTTACTTTTACTTTACTTTAAAAAAATTAAAAGTTTGTAAAGACTAAAGATAATGGTCTCTCCTTTCATTATTATCCAATTTTTAATAAAATAATTATTTTCATTAGCTTGTGAAAGTATTTCATTTTCTTTCTTCACTCTTTCTTTGGAAATTTAATTTACTATTGTCAAAATATTTTCATAAATAAGTTCATTTTAATAAATTAATTAATTACTTAATGACTTAATCACCAATAATTGGTGATTGATAAAAAACACAATAATTGAGGAAGAATGACCTCGACAAATGCCTCAAAAGTTTTTAACAGGAGTTTTAAAAAAAGTCGATTTTTAAGCCAAAAAAATTTAAAAATTAAATATTTTTACTTGTCTCATTTTTGTCAATTTTAGTGTCATTATTTAGGTCATTTATTAGGAAAAAACTGGTGAATTACTTCTTTTGCAGTTATTTTGTAGTTTTGAGCGATGTTTTAATTTCTTTGATTATCATTTTTTTGAAATTTATCTTTTAATTTATATTTTGCCTTTTTTTTTCAATTAAAATGGAATATTCATATTTAACAGAAACTTATTTCAGTCATTTTTAAAAAATTTAAAAAAGTTAAATTTAAGTCTGTAACTCTTTTATTACTTTTAGTTTTTGTTCAAAAAAGTGAGGAAGAAAGAATGTTATAATAAACTTTTAAGTGAATTTTTTTATAGAATCTTGTAAGAATATACTACATAAAGGCTTAAATGAAAAGCTTTTCAAAGGATTGAATGAAAGGCTTTTAACCATTTTGGGGCAAAAGTGGGAGAAGTTAAGCTACATGCCTACAAATATCAAAACATAAAAATCAATTGTAATTATCTAGATAAAAATATAAAGAAAAAATAAATCCTCAATCCCCTCACTACTTTTTTAAAAAAAATTATGAAAAAATCCTACCTCTTTTTGGGATATTATACTTCTAACAAACAGTGTTAATCCAGGAAGCAGGAACGGAATGGGGCGATTCGGCCCGAGACAAAGAAAATATTTGTCTAGTTTTTAGAATAATTTTGAAAAGTTTTTATTTAATTTCATTTCATTTCTCATGCCGAATCGTCCCCGCACCGATCTTCTCGTAAAATTTGATCTGCCGGTAAAAATGTCCCCCCTTCCTTTGGAAGTGAAAACAAGAAACTACTAACAATTAGTGGCCATAAAACGGTGTCATATCGGCTATTCAATCTCCTGCGAGACCACCCAGAGAAATGACGGCACTTTCAATTATCATCGTCAATACAAGGGGGCTATAAATATTCCTATAGTATAGAGGACTGTCAGTGCGGCGAGCCCCTGTCACCGGTCTGCGAGAGCGAGGGGACAAGGGGGTCGAATTCGAACCGCTCGCCGACGTCGCTTTTTCCCCTCCGGCTTTGCGGAAAGCAGGAAAATGTGTTTGTTTTCCCCTCCAATGTTTGGATTGAGATTTTTTAATTCTGGGCATACAAAGTAACTTAAGTACAGGATAGGTACTTAAGTACCAAAGATTTAAGTCACTTTTAAATTATTGTAGTTAAATACCAGTTCGATACTGAAAAAGTAACGAATGTAACTAAATACATTTAAAGTATTTAAAAAGTATTTCCGTTACTAAGTATTTAAATACTTAACAACCTTGCCCCTTAGGGTCTTAGGATTCACCATCTAAGTCCGCCCATGCCCGTGAATTATGTAGGTGGCATCTACAGGCATCAAAAGCGTCTCTGCGCATCCTTCCGGGCAGTTTAAACCGTCAAACTACAGTTTTACGAACAGGCGCCCCTTAGCCCCTTGTCTCGCGTGCCAAGTCAAAATATGCGAAAAATGGGCCAGGGTTCGGAAATATTCGAATAAAGCTGAAAATTGGTACAGAGCTAGAAGACATCATTGTAGGTCATGTGCCAAAAGTCCTCATCGATCCGATGTGAGCTAATTATTTTATAGAGGTTTTAATTACTCTCCATTTTCGCTTCGTATTCCTACAGGGAAACCGGCTGCTACAGTGGCGCCGAGCGCTTCTCTCCCGTAAGATGACGGAGCGCCGAAGACCTGGAGATGGTAAAAAACAGTTCTTTTTTATGATATTTGCTCAGGGATTTTAACAGAAGTTACAAAAATTATTTGTAAGAGCATTTTTGAGATTTTAGGAAAATGTTAGAACAATGTAAAGGGAAAAATTTAAGCTTTGCCGCGGTTTTTTTATTATTTATCCAAGTAATTTTAATTCATTGTTAATAAGCAATTTGACGTTCTTTTAAAATGCTATAGTAGTGTCCAAAATCGAAAATGCTAAAGTGTCTAACCTTTCATTCACAAACCGAAAGGGTTTCTAAAATTTCTTCAAGATAACAAACGAAAAACGAGTATATTTTATTAACTGTATTTTGATTTTTCTTTTAGGATTTTTATAAATTAGTTCATTGTGGACAAAGGAAAAAATATGAACATGCAAACTTTTTAGTTTCTTATAGAGAAATATTCAACTCCGGAATATCGGTGGTGTTGAAAACTTTCGTTCCAGACCTTAATGGAATTACGTCTTAACTGTCACTCGAGGAAACTTAGTTAAAATATATTTATTCTATTTCAAATATATTTTTTCTGGATGTCTTCGCTTGAAGTTGAAACGGTTCGTTTTAAGTTCGTTGGTTATGAGATTCTCCAGATATCTTTACTTTCTTTGAATCTTAGGAATCGCGGTTGCAAAAATTGAGAAAATCAGTAATAGTGTAATTGGCACCCTTTTCATCCAGTATGAGCTAATCACCAAATATTTAGTTACTTGTTACACAAATGACAAAGGTTTGGTCACATATGCTGCAGAAGAAACTATAGCCAAATATGTTAACAACGGTAAATCCGTAAAATAATGTTATATCCGCAGATGCACCCATAAATCCCCTACAAAATCTTTTTTCAGTTTTCTTTTCCGATGTAGAAAATAATCCTTTTTTATAAACAAAATTATTGATATTTTAATTTTTCGAAATTCGTGTCTTAACTGTAGAACCATTATTAAAATTTATTGCGACATTAATTTCTGGAGAATATTATAACCTAGACTACATAATTCAGTTTAGTGTAAGATGTGTTAAAAACAGTACATAAATGAGGTCTCGAATGAAAACTGTTAACACCAATATTTCTCTATAAAAAACTAAAGTTTGCACGTCCATCATTTTTCCTTTGTCTTCACTGAATGAATTAATTAAAAAAATCCTAAAGGAATTCGAAATACCGTTAATAAAATACTCGTTCCATAATCCGTTCCGTTTGTCTTGAAGAAATTTTACAAACCCTTTTGGTTTGTGAATGAAAGGTTAGACACTTTAGCGTTTTCGATTATGGACACTACTATAGCATTTTTAAAGAACGCCAAATTGCTTAATGAATTAAAATTACTTCGATAAATAATAAAAAAACCGAGGCAAAGGTTAAATTTTGCCCTTTACATTGTTCTAACATTTTCCTAAAATCTTAAAAACGCTCTTACAAAAAGTTTTGAAACTTCTGTTAAAATTCCTGAGCAAATATCATAAAAAATATAACTGTTTTTTACTATCTCCAGGTCTTTGGCACTCCATCATCCTACGGGAGTGAAGCGCGCGGCGCCACTGTCGCAGCCGGTTTCCCCGTAGGAATACGAAGCGAAAATGGGGCTTAATTAAAACCTCTATGAAATAATAAGCTCACATCGGATCGATGAGGACTTTTGGCATATGACTTGCAATGATGTCTTCTAGGTCTGTACCAATTTTCAGCTTTATGCGAATTTTTCCGATGTTCAATGTCTATTTTGACTGGGCTATATGTAGGGAAACCTAACTACCGCCTCCGGCGGACAGAAAACGCTCTTGACCAATCAGCGCGCTATACCCACACACAGTTGTCTCTCTCGTATACAGGCTCTACCCGCTGCTTTTGCCCAATGATAAAATTTTCCCTTTTCCATTATCCCATAAAATGCTAGAAATGAAATAGTAACATACATTTCATAATTTCTTCAAAGAAGGTGATAAGAAGAGGGAATAGAAATATTGGATCTTCAGAATGACATTATCTTCAAAACTATTAAATTATATGAGAAATTCATGAATATAGTTGACAGAAATAAATTTCCATTCTTAAAAGAGCAGTATATAAAATAAAGTCATTTTTTGGTTCCACATACGTGTGTGAATCATTATTTTCGACAATGAATCTCTCTATTCTAAAAAAAAGTTTTTGGTGAACGGTTTCCAGGGAAAGGCTTTTTAATTACTGATCCGTATAACACATATTTGGTATCAAACTGTCCGGATTCTTTTGAGGATGTGCAAAGTGCCTTTAGAATTTCTAAAAAAAATCTCAATTTTAAAATATTTCCATTTTTTTAGATTACGGATAAGGTTGCAGTTATAAAGCAAGAAACTATAAATTTCAAAAAAAAAATTGAAAACATATTTTACTGGTTTTTAATATTCAAATAAATTAAATAATCATCTTTCTATTTATAACACGAATTTAAAAAATATATTTTGGGTTATTTTTAACAATATTTATATTTCTGTTGTTTAAACGGTTTTAATTATATTTAAAACTTATGTATAAATACTTTATCTTTTATTTTTTAAATAACAAATTAATATTTTTACATTTATCTTTGTCGTTGTGGCAACCTAATCATTACCATATTTACAACAAAATATAAACTCGCTTTCGGAAATTTTGAACTTTTGCATTTATTTTTTACAATTATAATTATTTTTATATTCTTTTGCAAGTATGTTTTTTAAGGTAGTAAGATGTGACACCTTATTTCATAATGCCAAAACGCAAACAACTAGATAACACGGGGGACTGTTTTAGAAATTAAGATAAAAATCGAAAATGTTTGAAGTCTAAACATTCGTGTCATTGCTATGAAACTGACACAACTTCGACGTTTGTTTGTTCTCATGAAGATAAAATTCTAAATTTTCGTGATGTTTACGGTAAGTTTTACTTTTTTCACAGCCAATCGATGAAAATAGTTACAAATTTTAAGAACGTTAAATTTATTCCTGAGATGTTTCAGTGTGCTTCTTAATGGATCTGTGAAAAAAACATTACCTTGATGAAATGGTAAAGGAATGTTACATTGCTTTGTTGTTAATTTTCTTGGAATTATAAGGCGACCCGCCAATTAATGTTACCATAAAGGAACTGTTAAATTTCCGCTACTGAATGTATATCCACCATTTTCGAAAGAATACCCCGGAGAAGTACTAACCCTGTTTTAAGAATGTTTTATAAAGTGAGTAAGTGGAGTGAGCAGGGTTTTGTGAGGAATTGCGAAGCGGTTCAAACGTGTCTGCGTCAGCAGTTAACGGGGGTTGGCGAGCGATAGCGAGCAGGGGGCGGTAGCTCCCTAGTATCATAAAATCAAAATATAAATCACGATTTACCAGTGGCGAATCCAGGATTTTTGTCTGGGGGGCTGAGTTTCACAAATAATTTAATTGGCATTATGGGCTGTTCAAATATAAACTCAAGCAACTGAAAGGGGGAGGGGGTTGCCAGTGCCCTAGCCAGAGTTTTGTTTAGGGGGTTACTCAACATCTTTTTAAGAGAAAAAAAATTAATTATTGAACTAGAAATTAATAATTAATAATTTATTAAACTAGAAATTTCTGAGGTCTAATCTTAGGAATACTAAGTTTTAGGTGAGATGACTTCGTAAGGTTTTTATTTTGGTGCACTAAGTTTCAAAATTGTGTAAAAATGTCAATTCCAAGTAAAAGGGGGTTTGGGGGGTCCTCCTCCAGAAAAGTTTTGAAAATTTGCCCCTCAAAATAGTGTTTTAGCTCATTTTAAAGCCTTTTAGATTCCACTCAAAGAGCACCACTCATTGTAAGTGGCAGTATTTTCAAGGAAAAAATTGTATAGTATATTATGAATTGGAAAATTTCTAGGGGGTTTAGGGGTTCCTATTCCAGAAAATTTTTTGATTTTTGCCCCTAAAAGGGGTATTTTTAACTCATGTTGAGGCACTTTAGGTTACATCAAAGAGGACCACTCCTTGTAAATCCCTAAAGTTTCAAGGAAACACCGTACTTATTAGATTCCAAAATTTCGAGGAGGATTGGGGTCTTCCCCCAGAAAAATTTTGGAATTTTTACCCTTAAAAGTAGGGTTCCGATTCATTTTGGAGACCCTTTGGGTAAAACCACCGAATGTCCGCAACGTGTTGAAATTTCTTTTTTGGCTTTATTGCTATTACCAAAACTTGAATGCCTTATTCCTGGGGGGGGGGCTGCAGCCCCCCCGGCCCCCCCTACTGGATTCACCACTGCGATTTACAGATGAACACCTTGACCCTTGACGATTGCTTGCGAGCAGGAATTTCATCATATTCTCCCAACTGTGAAGCCCTGGCTAATGAAATACAATGCCAAAGATCACATTGACTGTATTTTATACTTATATTTTATAAATAATTTTTATATTTCGTGTGTTTTGTAAGCAATTTAATAATCATTTATTTTACAAAAGAATATTAATACTAATTATATTCATATATTAAATTAATTTTAAAATAAAATTTTTTATGCATTATATGTAGTGTGTCCACCAACTATAAATTTATCTTGAATAAATATTAGTGCCCGCCATTCGACCGATATTTTGGTATGTGCTCTGCGGTACAAAAAGGTTGGGGACCCCTGCTCTACTTATAACACACAGTATACAGATGATTGTTCCATTTTCTGATGGCAGTGGTGGAGAAGAAAAAAAATCATCATATTATTCCACAATATTTTAATAAATTTTGTATAGTGTGTGCCTCAATAAACATAGGGAGTTTATGGGGGTCCTACCCCAGAAACATTTTTAAACTTTGATCTTTAAAAATAGTGTTTAGCTCACTTTGAGACCCTTATTTAGGTTACATACAAAGAGGACCATTCCTTCTAAGCAAAACTTTCATGGGAAAAACAGTAAAAATTTACGTTAAAATTTCAGGGGGTAGAACCCCATATACTAAAAGGCGTGTGTAAAGGAGATGTTCCCCTTCAATACCCTGCTGGGACGACTGCCCCCTTCAAAGAAATAAATTGCCGCCATCAAAGATTGGGAGACTGAAAGAAATTTAGAAAGATTGATAAATATACGTAGGGGAGAGTGGGGCACATTCGAACAAAAAGTGCATTTCGACATATTTCTCTGGATCTAGATGAGATATTGAAACAAACTCGGATTCAAATTAAAGTTAAGACCTTTCCCGATATTTTAGAACGATAATTGGTCGCATTAATCTAGAATTTCTAACCTATATCATCAATCTAAAAAACGATAAATTTCGTGCGAATGTGTCCCATGGGTGGGGCAGTTTCGCACACGTGTGGGCATACGTGTGGGCACATTCGTACACATGCAAAAAATTATACAATAATTATTTTTACAAACTAAAAAGTTTATGGCACTTTAAAGTAAGGATAATTAAAAGAAATATTTGTCACTTTTACATATTTTTCCTCTAAATTGAAGATTTTTTTTTACAAAAAGAAAACAGCTTCAGAAAATATTGAACATCTAAGTTTTTGATGAGGAAAACAATTGTTGTAATGAAGAGTATATTGCATATTGACATACTTCACATAATATAATTAGTTAGAAAAAGTTCAACCAATATTTTAACAGTATTAACAATATGCAGATTTTATTCCAAAGGAAAGTGAACCAACAGCTCACTTATTAACACCTGAAACTGACGATTGGGGTACTTTTAATACGATATTATCTTTTCATGAATGTTGAATCATTATTTACTGGGAAAATAAAAGTTTCGTCATTAATTTTAAAGTTTTTAAAATTTTTCATCATTAATTTTAAATAAGCACCATTCAATTCCAAATTTTGTATTTGACCAACCTAACAAAATTTTCTTTTTAGTAGCTAATTCTACTAGAATAAAATCACTTAAGTCCAAGTCAATTGGTATTAAACAGTTATCAGGGACATTTATTTATTTCAATGTTTAAATCTGGGTCTAAATTCCTTAAAACTTAAGCTTTCTTTAAGATGTTATTTTCTATTAACACCAAAGTTTGAAACAATTACAATAAAAAACAATTAAACTTCAAGTTATTAAATATACTGCACTTATAAACATATAAATCACTTTCATAATCAAAAATGGGAAAGATGAGGCACGATTCGCACTGTCCGAATCTGCCCCATCTTTTGGTGTACGAATGTGCCCCATCTACCAGTTCAAGCTTACCACGTCCCAACACGATATTTCTAATTAAAGCAGGGAAATAAAACCTTTCTAGAAACTTACTTTAGTAGTGCCTCTACTGAATAAAAGGCCGAATGTCCACTTGAGAGTTATTTTTGATTGATATTTTACGCCAACAAAATGACTGCTTCTAACGCTAGCAAATTTCTAGTACGTATACAACAAAATGACTCAAGGCTTTAAAATTCATGCAGGAGGTGGTAGTCATGCTTCCATCTACTGGTATTTTTTTCAGATTTTTAAATTAATAATGACTAGGGGAAATGCCGTCTGTCCGAATGTGCCCCATGTGCGAAATAGCCCCACTCTCCCCTAATCAAAGGATTTTGAGAACATCTTGCGGAAGATGCCAGATATCTGCTATAGAGGTAACAATCCTTGATCCCAACCCAACTTCTTCTAAAATGGCCTCTATTGGACTCTCATAAATTAGATCGTGGATTGCCTCTAAGATTGTGGCAGGATTTAAGATCCTGTATTGGAGGATATAGTTTTTTCAATCTTGCTATCAAATAGATTATTTGAAAAGAAGAAGACAACAATATATCTTTATCTACTCTATCACGAGTGGTACCTCTTATCAGGTTATTTCCTTTAAAAAAAAACTCTTAAAACTTCAAGCATTCCCTTAGAGGACCCCTGCCTAGCCTTGAGCTGGCCTTGACCGCACCCGGATCCATTACAGTGATTGTGAAGGCCAAACGACCTCAGATGGAGAGAAAAGTCCATCCCCTTGTAATGAATGAGGGGGTCTTCATAGTAGGTCAGATATTACCTCCCCCTTAGGAAATAAATGACTATCCACAATGGTCACGTCCTTTTGGGCGCTCCAAAAAAGTGATCGAAGATGTAAACTAAGGTGGTGGACAGATTTGGCGTTATTTTTATTTTCCTGGCTACAATGTGGGTCACGACGATGTTAAAAATGCATTTTCGTGAAACCACATTCTTGGATGCAAGTCTTTTCATGTGTAATGGTTGTTTTTCGGATTTGGTGGGTGGTTCACTCTGTCCATTAACACATAGTTGGAATTGTTTTCTAAATCTTCTAAATAGTTTTTTCTGTATCAGGTGCCTTGGCCAATTATACTGTCATTTTGGCCATAAGGTTCTAATTGTAAGGTTATTGTTTTATGACGCATGAAGCAACGATCATAATGCGCCAAGATAGTAAGGTTCTGATGGAGTATAGAGACACTTGCTTGCTCACTAGAAGCCGCTTTGTCTTCTTCCTGATTATACTTATTATTATTTACACCTTTACACTGAGTAAAGATATTAACAGAGGGTCTATCTCCATAGACGCTAATGGCCACTTTTAACCATTTCAATCCTGAGGTGCCTAGATTACCATTGGATCCAATGAAAATATTTGGGACGGCTAGGTCTGAAAGCTTTAAGACATTGATTTCCCCATAGACACTTCGAACACTTTGGACCTCCTCTTATAGCTCCACCTCACTCCTGCTACGTCTCTGTCACTCTCCCACTAAAGCTGTCACTCAAATCGGAAGTAGAGGGAAAAAGCTCTCATTAAAACGAAAAATAAACAATCAAAGTTTAAAAAGATAGAGAAAATTTTATTTCCGCCGGGGATAATTTAACTAGGGGAAAAAAGAGCAGCGCCGATAAAATTAAGGCACTGTATATTTGGACGGCTTTTTTTCAACTAAACTCTACTCTAACTTCCACGGCTAGGCGTACCATTGGTTCCATCACTAAGCGCCGAGACTGCTACGTCATCACGAGACCTACAGCGCATGCGCCACTGGCCGTTTTGGCCGTCCAAATATACACTTCGTAAAATTAAAATGCAACGCCTGACAGTGGTTCAATATCCAATCAGGAATCGCTTTCGCATTTCTCCTTCTTCTGATTGGCAGCTAGTGAACTGAATAAATTATAGTATGCAAGCTTGATTAAGTTAATGACTTAAAAACAAAAGCTGCCACTTGGACTTTCTGTTAACTCTATACTCTGTGATTATTTATTTATAGTTTATATTTTTATTGATGCGTCCTATACACTATTTAACAATTTTTTAAATTTTCCATTATTTCCTCTCTTTAGGTTTTGATCGTGAAAACTTATTGAAAATTAATGTTATATAATTAAAAACTAACAGAAGATAATATACCATTGGGGATATGGGGGTCCTCCCCCAGAAAAAATTTGAAATTTGATGTTAAAAAGCATGGTTTTAACTCATTTTTAGATCCGTTTTTGAGTCTAAGGGGGGGCTCTTTTCAACACTATTCCCTTCACTTTTTGACTCAAAATATCAAAATATTGGAGATTTCCTAAAAGGCATAACTGAAGATCACTTTGTGGTACTAATGGGGGTTGTGGGGGTCCTCCCCCAGAAAAAATTTTGAAATTAGACCTGTAAAAGTAGTGTTTTTACTCATTTTACTCAGATAAATACCTCAAAGCTGTCAAATAATGTGACAGAAACATTTTCCCCAAATTTTGTCACGAATAGTTTCGTTGCTGCATGTCTTTTCTTTTTTGGCCAAAGTACACGTTTCTTCAATCTGCCAAAGGCAACCTCCAACCACTTGCTAAATATTCTAGAAGCAGTAGGGGCTGAGATTTCAAACCTGCAACTTAAGTCTTGAAAATATGACTCTGTCTCATCAAAAATAAAACAAACCCTTGAAAGGAGTTTAACACATTTTTTTGTGTTCTTTGAACAAAGAGGGGAAGTTCATTAAAAACTACCATCGAAAGTGCAAAATTCTGTAAACCAGTATAAAAAACTTATCATCATCCTCATCATCATCGGCAAACATAATTTCATTGAATGTAACATTATGTACTTTTTCTTAATGAATAAAGTTCTTTATTGTTGTTATTCAATCCAGAGAGTTTCCATCTGTCTTATCTATCCATGGTCATTGGTCAACTCTGTTCGACAACCTACCGTTTTTGTTGTTGGATCAATAATTTCCCTAATCATTTTCAGTGTCGTTAATACCTTCACCGTCATTGAAACCTTCAGTTTCGTTGACAGTTTAAGGAACAGGTGAGCTTACATCACGATGGGTCTTAAAACACAATATCTTTAAGAATACTGATTACTTAGATAATATAAAAAAATCAAAAATAAATAATTAGAATGAATTCAATTAAAATTTGGAAGAAACATTTCTTTTAAAAGTTAAAAAGCAACAAAATTTAAAAAGAGTATTTTTAAAATTTCGAAAGGAAGCATCACAAAATTTTTTTAACATTAAGGACATTACTCCTGAAAAAGGTGCGTAAAAGAATGAAACCTGGAGCATATAGTAGTGCATCAGAAAAAAAATCATCAGCATGTGAGAGTTTATCTTGGTGTTTTTGGTTGTTTTTCATAAAACATGACCAAAAAACTAAAAACTTTAACAGGCTTTTGTGGAAGATTAAGAAAAAGCCTGAAAAATCTAAACAAAATTTCCCTGTCATGAAACCCAACCCATTCCATACACACCCATGTCATAATACATGTACAATGTGTTCATACACAACTTTTGCCACCCTGAGGTTTTTGATCGAACGATGTTTGTTTTTTAGATCCACCCACCTATACATCCAATAAAAATAAAAACTTTATTCCCTTAATTAAGTGTTGGATATCTTTAGTCATACCGCCATCAGGATAAAAAATTTGACAGAAAACCCCAAACTCTAAAAAGAAGTATAAAGTCAAATGAATAGCTATTTAGAGTTTGCACTAAACGATTTTTCAACGTTTATGAATTAACGTCACCCCTGAAATTGAGTGGAAAAATCCATTCCCATAACTATCGCAACAATATTGAATCAGTTAACTAAAGGAAAGGTTCGTAAGGTTTATACCACTTCAAATTACTAATCTTCCTCTTCGTCATCTCTTTTTTTTACAAAATATCCTTGCATCTTTTTTTCGAATCCACTAGCTAGATTATACAAAACGTAATAATATAAATCCTCGAAAACCTAATGTAATTAATAACATTCCTAAGCCCAAAAAAACAATAATTTGCAATAATTTCTCCCATATAGCCTCAAACTTTATATAGTCTGTTCATTTAGAATTGGCGCCTGAAAAAAGATAAAAAATAATCAAAAACGCCTAATAACGCTCATTACACAACTTCAGGGACCGATTTTTTACAGTATTTTAACTACTTCTGTTTCGGCTGCCTTGTTATTGCACAAGAAAAATTTTTCGATGACAATTACAGTAGTTACTGCTTCGAATACATTACGTCTCAGGCTCCAATTCTAAATGAACAGAGTATAAAATATGCTACCATTAGAAATCCAAAACAGTCCATCAAAATACTTAAAAAAACTAAAGGATTTTTTGTTTTCAATAGAAAATATCGAAATTTTTTTAACCCTTTTTATCCTGACGGTACTTATAAGTACCGCTTTGTTCAAACACCTACAGATTCGTAATCTGACCGCTTTTCCTGACGGCACTCAAAATGACACGAAGAGTTTTGAGAACTGGTTGGAGATGGCAGAACCAATCAGATATCTTTCTTCTTTGCATTGTAGCGATTTTCGGTTTATCTAATGATGCACAAATTCAATTGATGGTATGTTAATTCAGGATATAAAGGGTTTTAATGCAGTTTTTTTTCTTTTTTTACTTCTGTCCTTCTATAACTTATGTTTTTTTGTGTCTTTTGTATTATTCTGATGTATGACTGAAAATGTATTTTATTTTAATGACACCCTGTTTGTCACTCTAGTGTTTTTTCATCTATTTATATGGTTTCCTAAATGGACCAAGAGGTCCCAGGCGACTATGTCAATAGACGGCATTAGTGTGACGTCACTTGCTTGTTTGGATACGTTGAATCTATCTGTGATTGGTTCCATGATTGGAAGTAATTCCATGCGGAACCAATCACGGATGGAATCAACGTATCCAAACAAGCAAGTGACGTCATGACTAATGTCGTCTATTCTTATTTTATCTGTGTTTTGTGTTTATGTTCAATTAATAAAACAAAATAATATAAAATATTGCAAGACATAAAAGGTTTTTCTCCTGACGGTATGGCTATAAACATTAACCCTTTATGTCCCGACGGGACTTGTAAGTCCCACTTCCCCATGTTCCAAATTGGTCCAATTTTCGTAATGTAAGGCAAAATTTAGTTTACTTTTAGTTGCAGTTACGTAAACGACATATTTTGGGAAGGATGAGAAAAATAATTTGGGGCATAAATGGTTAAACTTACCAGAGAATCCCATTAACTACCAGAAAGAGCTCAACTTAACTGGATTTGTTTGCATTCATTTCACTTCAAAAATCCCCAACATTCCCAAGTTCACTTGCCTCATATTTTTCGTCGATGTTGCAACTACTCCACGGGTGGTTGGTTCTTCGAGGACGACACCGCGACTAGGTCGAGGTCGTCTGGAGGAGAGCCCCCCAGAATATCTCCGCGATCGAACTCTGGCAATTTGGTGGAAGGACTGAACTCGCGAACTTGACCCAGAGACCCCGCGGTCATTGCCTCTTCCCCGGGGGAGTCGACGGCTGCTGCTGATGCCACGCAATCGAACGTGTTATTAATTACATAAACGAAAGTTCGTGAACGCCGATGATTGTTGTTGCGTCATTCTTTTGGGGGTTGATTGTGGTCGCGGGACAGATTCTGGGAAGTTGATGATGGGATGCAGGGCGGAAGTTTCGTGATCCATTTTAATGTGGTAGGTAATCTGGTCAAGAAGAAATGTATTTGAGGGTTATAAGCCTTTGTTGAGTTGAAGGCTTGTTTCAGACCTATTTCAGTTCCTGTTTAAAACTGCTTACAATAGAGTGAAGACAGTTTTAACCAGCGTTAGGATTTGAAAAGAAAACCCACACTGGTCCTACGGAGCAGTATTTTACCAATCTTACTGGTTCTCGACCAAAATGACTGGTCCACCAAATTAGAAAGGAAAGACTTCAGTTTTTTAAAGTAACATAAAGTATAATCCTGCTTTGCTCCAGGTTTATAATCGCTCCAGCTTTGTGCTATCCAGGGCCTTAGACAATATAAGAGGTAAATAGCTAACAGCAGTTACTTTATTAAAACCCCCCTTTATTTTTCCTTCTTTGTCAGTGTATTATTATCCTATTGGTTGGGTCGGGTATGTATGGCTATCCTAGCAGAGACTATCTGCCACTAGCAGAGCTACTATTTGCTACTAGCAGAGCTACTATCTGCTACTAGCAGAGCTACTATCTGCTACTAGCAGAGCTACTATCTGCTACTAGCAGAGCTACTATCTGCTACTAGCAGAGACTATCTACTAGCTCAGGGGTCGGCAACCTGCGGCTCTTTCGATGTAAAGTTGCGGCTCTCCAGTTCCATACTAAAAAATTATTTAAAATTTATTATCAAAACCCTTAAAATATTAGTAATATATTTTCAAGTACCTAATCCAATCAATGATACTCACAAGGAGCGGTGTAATCCGAAGTTCTCAAGATGTGAGTTAAAACTCTACTTTTAAGGGTAAAATTTCCAAAATTTCGGGGGAGAACTCCCAAACACTTCTCAAAATTTTGGAATATGTGCTGTTTTCCTTTGAAAATTATGTGATTTATAAGGAGTGATCCTCATTTGGTCATAAGAGAAGTTCTAAAAAACGAATTAAAAAACTACTTTTAGGAGAAAATTTCCAAAATTTTTCTGAAGTGGGCCCCCACCTTTTCTCTAAAGTTTGCTGTTCATTTTAACTATACTATTTTTCCTTGAAAATTCTGCCATTTAAAAAATTAGAGGTGCTCTTTGGGTGCAATCGAAAAAGGCCTAAAAATGAGCTACAAAGCTATTTTGAAGAAGAAATTTCCAAAAAATTTTCTAGGGGAGGACCCCCAAATCGTCCAATTTTTCTAGGAATTTACTTTGTTTACAAAATTTTGAAGTTAATTCACTAAAATTAATTTACAATGTGTATGTAAGTCATCTAAAACTTGATGTAAAAAAGTACCCGAACCTGAAAGGAGGTACCTCATAAAAAATATGTAAAAAATGCTCCCCAACTAAAATCAAATATAATAAGCATATACTATAACATTGAAGCAAAACAATTTAGTGGCTCAAATTTAAAATACAACGATTTTTATTTGCAACTTAAAACATTGAAAATATACAATTGTTTCGAGGATGCTTGAGATCCCCTTCGTCAGTATAAGTTCCAACAGTCTGACGGAGAATATAAATAGAAAAAATATATATTACAGTTACAGTGAGCACACAAGAGATAACAAATCATCAAGTTACATGTTCGGGTACAGAGAGTCAAAAAATATTAAGCCTTCCAAATATCCGAAAGAGGAGGCACGCTTGAGAAATCATTTACTAAAGAGCCTGAGTTTTTATAAATACAAAATGCCTCAAAAAAATCAAGGTCAATGGGTCTATTACAAGGCAGCAGAATTGTCGCAGAATCAAAATCAAATTTATGGTTAGAATTCCAAGCGTGTTGGGCCATGGAAGATTTATCTAATTCCTGTTTTTTAATATAATTTTGGTGTTCCTTTAATCTAAATCTCAACGCTCGCTTTGTTTGTCCAATATAAGAAAGACCACACTCACACTGAATTTGGTATATGCCACATCGATTAGATTTGTCAATGGGATCTTTGAGGTTACTAAAAGAAATCTTGTTAACTGGAGAGAATACGGTGTAAAAACCAAAACTTTTGAGTATGGTTGAAATTTTATAGCAGGTTTGATTGTAAAAAGGTAAAATAACTAAATCAGAGAAATTAGGTTTGGGCATTTGATTACGATTAGGTTTTAGGTTTTTGTTTAAAATTTTTATCTATCAAGTTGTGACTAAAGCCTCTGTCAATCGCTATAGCTTTTAAATAGTTGATTTCAGTATTTAAAAAATCATTGTTAGAACAAATGTTAACTGCTCTGAATACATAAGTATTAAAAGAAGCATGTTTTTGGCTGACGGGGTGATTGGATTTTGCATGGGGAGGTAAACATACAGAGAAAGGTTTTCGATAGACAGTAGTTAATAACGTAGTGTCAGTGCGAATGACCAAAACATCAAGGAAAGCAAGGCGATTATCTTTTTCAACTTCATATGTGAACTGAATACATGAATCGATAGAATTCATCAAAGTTAATATTTTATCGATGTCGAGGTCATTTTTTAGAAGCGCAAAGGAATCATCAACATAACGGATATAAAATGGGAACTGGATTAGGTCAAATAAACTAATTTCAAAATAGTGCATGTACAAATCACTAAGTAAAGGGCTTAGAGGGTTACCCATTGCCAAACCGTCAGACATTCTATAAAATTTGTTGTCAAATGAAAAAGTGCATTGATTTAGACAAGAGGTAGTAAGATTTATAAGGTCATCAATTTCAAATTGAAAGAAGTGAAATTCCCGTAATCTCTTTTCAAGGCAATTTAAAGCCCCCTGCAATGGGACATTCGTGAATAAAGACTTGACATCAAAAGAAACCATAACACTATCAATAGAATTAAGGTTACGAATTCTAGAAACAAAATCATAAGAATTTTTAGTTGTATGTAAATTACTGACCATAAGAGGTGAAAAAATATTGACTAAATATTTGGCGAGTTTATAAGACGCAGTTCCAATGCTAGAAACAATAGGTCTGTACGGGATATTAGGTTTATGCAATTTTGGGAGTGCGTAAAAACGTGCACAGTGGTTGATAGAGGGTACCAAGGATTTCTTAGTTGAGTCAGGAACAAATTTTGAGGATTTAATGACAGATTTTATCTGTGACATTTCTGAAGTAGAGTGATGTGGCATATACCAAATTCAGTGTGAGTGTGGTCTTTCTTATATTGGACAAACAAAGCGAGCGTTGAGATTTAGATTAAAGGAACACCAAAATTATATTAAAAAACAGGAATTAGATAAATCTTCCATGGCCCAACACGCTTGGAATTCTAACCATAAATTTGATTTTGATTCTGCGACAATTCTGCTGCCTTGTAATAGACCCATTGACCTTGATTTTTTTGAGGCATTTTGTATTTATAAAAACTCAGGCTCTTTAGTAAATGATTTCTCAAGCGTGCCTCCTCTTTCGGATATTTGGAAGGCTTAATATTTTTTGACTCTCTGTACCCGAACATGTAACTTGATGATTTGTTATCTCTTGTGTGCTCACTGTAACTGTAATATATATTTTTTCTATTTATATTCTCCGTCAGACTGTTGGAACTTATACTGACGAAGGGGATCTCAAGCATCCTCGAAACAATTGTATATTTTAAATGTTTTAAGTTGCAAATAAAAATCGTTGTATTTTAAATTTATTCACATTTTGCAACGTATTTGGATTTTTATTTATTGAATTTAGTGGCTCTTTAAAAACTGGGAAATTTAATAAATTGTAACTTTTGGATCTTCCGTTTCCGGACTTTTGGAACTTCCAGATCTTCCGTTCCGTTGGAAAAAGGTTGCCGACCCCTGTACTAGCTGGCTATCCTAGCAGGAAAAGTTGTCAAATGTTTCTCATAATTCAAGAAAGGGCTAGACACGAACGAAAATTGCATTGGAACATAGAGTCACAAGTGGCGATTAACTTATGAAAATCGAGGAAAGAACAAGAGAAAAAGAGTGGATACTTTATTTTTTTTAAACTCTGCGCCGATGCGTTCTGGTGCTTAAGTTTAACCTTAAACAGATACGACATCGTTGTCATGCTAAGCCCTAAATATTTTCAAATAATTTTTGATGAATATGTAACAAACAAATGAAAACACAATACACCATTCTTTCAGAATATTTTAAAACATTTTTTCATTACTCACCGTTATAGTTTAAAATTTATATTATTAACCGCAGCTTCAAACTAAGTAATTACAAACATTCTAATGAAAATCCAAGTAAATTATATCGTAACCCACTGCGACACATTTAACATAGGTGGAAAAAATAATAGTTTGATGGTTCTTTCTTGGCCTACATCGCACAACATAACTCATCTCATCGCATTTAAGACAATGCAAACTACTAAATCGATTTCTTATAAACTCTCACAGCTTGAGAGATCCCATCATTCAGCTATAACATCCGTCTTCGTCTATCTAGATGAAATCCATTTGATGCCTCAATGAAACAGCATAAAGAGCAGGCAGTCATTATTGCCTCAAACTACTACAACCTCCTCGTATAGGACATCGAAAAATCATTACCCTGATACAAATTAAACGACAGTCGCAAAAACATCGCCAATCAGAAGACAATTACAACCTCTCGTTGTCGCTTCGAACGAAGCCATGCATGAACAAAATTACGGCTTTTTATTTCTCCTTTTCTCGACATTCAAACGGTATTTGCAAACTGAAAAAGAGCTGGATGATTTAACCTAGCATGACAGAAAGCCCTGCTACATAATCTTAGTGTCATTGGGTATTATTAGCTATCCCCTAATGGCATGTTTTCCAGTAAAGAATTCTTCAGCCGACATTTATTTTAATGAGCATCGCTTGACCCACTGCACCGAATGGGCAAGACATAAAGAACACGGGGAAAAGTCGAGATGAATTTAGATCAGAGATGATTTAGTTCGAAAGGAAGGATTTTTTTTTCGTTCAAAGTCGTCGGAAACGGTTATGGTGCTCATAAATGCACTTCGATGCCCATGGTGGGTTTTTGTGGGAAAGAGGGGATTGTAAAGAAACTTTAAATGGAAGGCTTCTTCGGTGAAAAGGTCTTTTAGTCTTTTTAAAGCAAGTTCTTTCGCAGTTCGGAATCGTATATTTAAAATGCTCTGAAAGGTTGTTTAATAAGTCCAATATAAGACCAAAAGCCTCTTTATTACAACACAGCACATAATATAAACAGTTAGTTATATTACAGTTATGCAGCATTGAAACAGTTAAAGCTAATACAACATCTTCAGTAAAACTAGAAATTTACAAAGGATTTCTCAAAATCCAACCTTAAATCTTTCAGGTGGCCTTGAACACCTGCCAGATCTAGTGACATACGCACCACCAGAATTCCCAACTTCTGGAGAAACAATATCCCCCTGAATAGGTGACCCAACTTGTAGAGACAGTTCATCCTGCCGACTGCGCCATGTTTAATAAGTCCAATAGAAGATCAGAAGCCTCTTTATTACAGCACAGCACATAATATATACACAGTTGATGGTTATATATAACAGTTACAGTTATGCAGCATTGAAACAGTTACAGCTAATACAACAAAGGTAACACTCCCATCATGCTCACCATAAAAGCAAGTTTAGACTCAGTTGAACTGATGACACAAAAATGGCTTATTAAGCACTAAACATAAAACAATCTAATGAATGATATTTTTATAGATTTATTGATGACTAATTCAATACTGATGATTATTTATAATATGTCTCTAATTATTTATTTCATTATTTGTGATTTAAAAATACCAGTTCTAGAAAAAATATCTAATTTTTATTACTCCTTTTAAAATACGCCTTTTAAAATTAATGTGTTGTCTTAAGCCAAAAATTACTTTCTTTTCCTTTTAGATACCTATATTGCCTTTTCTAAATAGATAAAATTAGAGAAAACATGTAATAAAAACTAATTTTTTTATTCCAAAGACATTAAAAGGTTCTAAATACTAACCTCTGTAGCACAGATTATACCAAAGTCAAGTTTACGTAAATTCAATTGGAAATAAAAGAAATTTGGTCAAACATGACAAAAATTAAACGAATCTTGAAAGTTTGTGCTGCTTGAGAGGAAAAAAACAAACTTGGAGTTGAAAAGAGAGTACTTCACCACTACCTCTGGTTAGAGGAATATGTGAGAAAACTCCAGCTCTCAAGCGTCGCCTCCAACCATGGACCGGTTTCGCCCTTGTTAGGGCTCATCAGCACGGTATAGGAAGGTAACGCAAGAGAGCGGAGGGAGATCTTTTAGTAATAAACTTGGAGTTGATCGCAAACATTTATCATTTATGGAATAAGAGCCTGAAGGAGTTTATTTTGTGCTTTACACATAAAATGTAAATGAATTCAATTCTGCGTTCAATTTTGTTCAGATGAAAAAAAGCATGCAAGTAATGTGACTTATTATTTCTCTCCCAAGCCATCTTTCCTTTTTTGTGAAAAATACCCGAAAATACTTAGTACTCTTATTAGCTTACTCAAAACTTCTCCTATATACCATTTTGTATAACACAACGACCTACTGGGAGAATGAAAGAATCTATTATTTCTACAAGCATATTATTCCTACCTAAATTCAAGCGCTAAACGCTTCCTCGTGCCTAATTTCCCAAACATTCTTTCGCAGCAGCGGATTACCCAGCCAACAATAAGCACAGATGTACTACTATCACCTATCATAAACGAAAACTTTTCTTCAACCTTTCCTTTATCACGCAACCAAATCGCTTCCATTCTAAAAATAAAAACCTCCACAAAACCAAATAAGCCTTTCTTATGTAGATAAACACGGAAACTTCCCATTCACAAAAGACACTTTCGTACATATCAAAAGACCTGGGGATTACTAACACACTGACTACGTATTTATTTTTTCGCTAATGGTGTCTCCCTGACCCTGAGATGGAGAAATATATATCACAGAGCGAGCCATTCAGTTCTGTCCCGATTTTCTTATTTTTTCCCTGGGCATTAACAAAAGGTGAACTCAGAAACTCCCTTTTGAGCCTGTGCGTTGCATCTTGACCTTCATCTTGAAATTGCTTGAGACCCGCGCACCTGCGAAGAGGTCAAACTGACTTCCTCGGGCGACGCGGGATTTCTCGAAATATTTAGTGCGGTCTCTCGCGTTCCTATAATTTTTTTTCACGATGACGATGATGAGATAACGGCGAGGGAAGATTGAAGAGATGATGTGGAGGATACTCTAAAAAGTGTTTTCGTGTTTTCCCTCTTCTTCTAGAAACTTGCCTTTCTTCCCTCTCTAGGAGATGCGGAATCTTCAAAGATTTCAGAGGACCTGGAAAAATTAGGAGACACTATAAAAAAATTCTGGAACGTTACTTAAAAAACTGAGGAGCTGAGTTGCCCAGTTTTTTAAAATAATGTATTTGGAAAATAACAGGAACGTTACTGTAAAATACTGGAAACGTTCAACAAAAATACCAGTAAGCTGTGAAACATCAGGAACATTACTGTAAAATACTGAATTGTTTCGCAGTTAAACCAGAAAGCTTTCTTTGAAAAATCATAAATGTTCCTTGGTTATAACAGGGCTGGAACAATTATATCTAAGCTATTACTTGTTTTGCATATTGCTGCAAAGTACTAGGCTTTGTGGCAAATTATGGGAGGTACCGATCCGTAAAGGTCCTACAACTCCTGACCAGAGTTTACTAAGCATACTCCCGAGTTATATTAGAATCAGTCGGTTCTTACACCTCATCTGAATAATCTGACTCTTTTAGTAGTGAGCGCGAAAACAAAAACAGAAAATGGCTGCCTGTCAGGCAGGATTCAGTGGGATTCAGAAACGTTTCAGAAATGAAAACTAGAATTTTCCAGCAAAGTGTTTAATTGCGTAAAAAAACTCATACAAAGCAGGAACGTTTCTGGAATTTATGCGGAACGTTACTAGTATTTTTTGCAGGGCAAAAAAGGTAGGATCAAGATACACAATGAGAATAAAAATAATTTCTTTACATTAAGAGGTAAACGATGAAAATTATTTGGTGATTTTGATTTCTCTATCTAATATCTATCATACTATTCAATTAGGTAGTAGAAAATTTCTTCATTTAGGAAAGTAAGTTATTCCAAATGAAATAAAGAGGTTTTGAGAAGTGTAAGAGAAGCAAATAAAGAGTTTTTTTAATTTTAAAGATTTCTTTTTTTGAAATATAGAAAAAAATCAGTATAGAAGCCTGTAAAATTTATTTGTATTTTTATATAGCTTTTTACTATGTAACTTGTGTGAAGTAAAATCGATACAATATTGAAATTCTGTCCAAAAGATAATTAAAACTATGTCTTTCAAATTGGACTCTATACTTAGACTGTTATTAAAAAGTTATAAATTTAGGTTGTAAATAAACTTGTCACAATAACCTCATACAATGGTAATTATCTCATCGACACAACACTCGCACAGTTTATTAAGGAACTTTTAAACTGACACATTTGATTGATCGGGTCCACACATGATGCTAAAAACCTTTACAAGAAATACGGACATTTTCTATAGTATTAACTCTATCAGATAAATTCATTAAAATCTCCATTAAGAAATATTACTTAGTTCCTAAACCCAATGGAATAATTTTAAAGTATTAATAAAACTAATACACCTGAACCCCATCTATCAAGTTTTTAGTCAAGAGATTACATCTGTAAAAAACCTTCAAAAAAGTTCCGAGAAACCCGATTAAGCCTAAAGTGAATTGGAAAGACCTGAGGTATCTATAACAAAACATATCCTTGACAAATTTGCCGTCTGAGTGACAGATGCTACGATTAATCTGCATATCGCTTTCGGGTTCGATAAAAATCATTAAATAAAGGATGTCGAGACACAAATAGTACATGCAAAAGAACCGGAATACTGCACCGCGGGCATTGTTTATTCTGGTTTTTGTTACAAGTAACCCCTGGCCAAACCAGAGGGCTGATCAGAGTGACAGTGACACAAGTCCTAAATTTGACATAAGAACAGATTGGGGATTTTTGACATTTTTGTAACAGACATTTTTGTAAAATCGTTGCCCAAGACATTAGTACAATAATGGTTGGGTTGTTACCCTATTGGAATTTTTTTTTCTTGTATTCCATAAACTAGTATGAATTATACTGGATCCAGTATCATTTATACTAGTTCCAATATCATCTATACTGGTTCCAGTATCGTTTATACTGGATCCAGTATAATTCATACTAGTTTATGGAATACTAGAAAAAAATTTTCCAATAGGGTAGAGTAGCTCGAACAATGATATCTCCGAATAGAAAACACACAGATATCTTTACAGATACTCACAACTAGGTTACTTATGTCTTTCAACGGACTGTTTACAAATGTTTTCCTTAACCTGAAACTGACAAGGTTTTTAAAAAAAAATAATATACGTTTTAGTTGATTTTGGATCGGTTTAGACTTTTTATGTTATGTATTTTCACATATTTTGGTTTATTAACGCACCTTTACATATTCAAGCTATAAATTATACAAACAGATTACGTCACGTATGTTGAAAAATAGACAAAGAGGGGGAGGGAATTATCTTCGACGGGAAAGGAAAACATGTAGCCACCCTATTGATTACTCCGAAATAAAATCGTTCCATAACATTAATATTGATATTAAACGACCGCTCATCCCTTACACAACAGTTACCAAACAGTTTTTATCGTATTATAGTTTGATATATCATACGATAAAAACACGAATAACTTCCCATAACGATTTTTAATTTCAAATATTTAGATGTTTGTTTTCAGAGTTCATAGAAAAAAATTTTAAAGCTACGTAATATTTTCCTATTCCTCCCTTATTATTTAAAGTACAAATTTTACTTTCTAATAAATGTATATTATGTGTACACATACTTTGCGTTTAATATTGCAGGATATTACAGCCCTGCTCCCAATTATATGTTTGCTACTCTTACGCCATTTTCCATCTGAACAGACCCTGTAACTCTTTCGTTGAAAAGGAGTCCTGGTCATCCCTTAGTGTCCTGGTCACCATTGCTAGAACAAAGCTCTATGTACCAAGAATGATGGATGGGTTGCATTGAGGTCAAAGTTGGGCTAATTTGGTGAGCCAGTCTCATAGATTTCCCATTGTATCTACAATGGGCAGCGTATCCACTCACGCGATGCAATTAAACGTGTTCATATTGTATCATAATGGGGGCTTCGGGGCTTAATTATGGCTTAAGGAAGCACTTGTATCACCTGTTCTGTTCACTGCGTAATGGAAGTAATAAGGTCTTAATGGATGTTTAAAAAGTAAACTGTTTTAAGCGATACAAATTGGAATACGAAGAAATTTTATTTTAACATAAGCGAATTGGTCTATTCAACAAAACACCAAATTTATTTCTTGAAATTTGTAATTATCTGACTATAATTCTTTTAGGAGTTATATGCTATCTTATCAATACAAAAACAGAACTTGTCAAAACTTTGTCAAAAATTACATTATGAAGTTGACTGGTAGTAAAGATTTTATTCTTGTGAATCTAACATTAATTTGTCTCTTATCATATACATATCATATCCTTTAAATGTGGTTTTTGGAGTTTCGTGTTTTTCATTTATAGCATGAATAATTTTTATTGGATAGTTTTAGTTGAAAAAATGCTTAAAAAATGTGTGTGTAAAACACTAAACAAAAATGCTGTTAACCATAATTAATGATAATATGATATCCATCACACTGCAGAGGTACTCCATTGCAATTTTTTTACCCTTCAGATTCCTGGAGAAGAAAAACAATTTCCCAGAAAACCCTTCTTAAAAAGATACATGCCATCATCTTTTCATCTAAAATTTAATATAATATAAAAAACTAATTAGGGGGCAAAAAGAAAACGTTCATATGCCTATGGTAATACTGGATATACATTGTCTATTCTACCAATACAGACACCAATCACAATTCCTCATAAAAAGCTTCCAAAATGAAGGGATCAGAAATACCTGAACAGATTTCTTCCAACTTAATCCCTTGAACTTTCCATCAACCGCTTAAAAAAATCCATTTTATAACTCCAATTATTCATCGCACACAACTAGATTTCAAATAACGTAACCGCTCACAGTTGAACCACAGAACGGAACCCAACCATCAATCCATCCCAGAATTCCCCCTAAAAAACTTATTTTAGTCAAGCAACAAACCAACACATTTCCCCGTCCCCACCTTATTTACTCAGGGTAGACAGGAATTCCCGGTGAAATGGCCCGTATCCTACCGTACCGCCTATGGGGTTACGGATACAAATAAGTACACGTATCCACCATTAATTCTTCGTGGGTGACTAGCCAGAGGATGGATCTTCGTTATTATTATTATTTTCCGTCTTTTTTTTTCTCCTGCCGTCTTATCTCCCGTATAACCGTGACATGTCTTCTGCGTGTACGTTTGACACGAAAACCTTTTGGGTTGCGGCGTTTTTAAAAGATCTCCTCTCTCTCTCCGAGGGGGACACCAGTTCTTCTACAGCTACGCAGGATTCGACCTTTCGGAAGTTCGAGATTGTGCTTCAGGGAAAGTTCAAACGCAAATCATGAATGAGCAGGAGCTCCAGAGAAACGGAGTCGAGGAGATCTTGTGACGGGGAGATAGGTGGAGAACCTCATCAGTTGGTGAAGAAGGTGGGATTTTCTATTTGGGCTGTTTCCACACTTGAAACTGCAGGAATAGCTGTTTCCATGTTTGAATAGATGCCTTATAGGAGATGCCGTAAAAAGGGGGGAAATCCCATAAAACTTATAGGTTTTGTTAATTCCCTTGAAAATTGCTCTCATGATGAAAACTACAGTAGATTAATATTTTAAGGATATAAGCTATTAAAATTATCCCAACAACATTCAAGAAATGTTTTCAAATTAGGATTATAATTAATTTAAATGATTTAGGGAAAACAAGAGAAAAAAAGCTGCAGTGTAACATACCATTTAATATTTTTGATAGAAAATGTGTTATCTATGTAATAATATACATATTTAGAGGTGCATCCCCACTAAAGTTATAAACCACAAGAAATTAAGTTTTCGGTATTTATGAAAAATTCTTTCACTTGATTCTTATTATCCTTACTTTTATGAATAAGAGTGATAATAAGGCATATCTGAAATTGTTTTTAAATAAAAGAAAACCCTTAGTACTTAAAAAATATTTATTTCATCAAATTTTTTGCCAAAATAAATTTAATGTAAGTTATTATTAGTGATTCCAAAAAATATCTTGATTAGTATTCAATGTTTATTTTCATAGAAGTAAGTATATCAACAGAGAAATCATCTTTTTAAGTAAAAATTTTCAGCATTGTTGTCATCTTCCTCTGTGCACAAACTATTGTCAATTTCAAGATAATTAAGTTCTGACTTATAGTATCTAGGATTGTTATAAGAAAAATAAGCCATTTTTGTGTTTAAGGTTTAAATACCGTGACCATTGCGTGTAAAAAATCTCACTTGTAGGTAGAATTGGGAAGTATTAAATTAATATTTAAATTCCATTCTTTCAATGAAAAAATTTCAAAATGTCACGGAATAATCTAATATAATAAAAGTCAATTTGTGTGTATATTTGTCTTCTATACAAATCCACAGTTTACTTCCGATCTGCACCAAACTTGGTATACCTACGTAAAAAACTCAAGAAACAACATAGGCTATGTTTCGAAAACTTTAATTGAACCCTTGACCCTCTTTTGACCCTTTTTACGGTTATTTTGCTGAAATAGCTTTATTTCTCCTCCACAAGAGATCTGTTTACCCCATTTTTACAAAAAAACATAATGCAAAATAACAAGTTTTTAAAAGAATAGCTAGATAAAAATCTATTTAAAAATTATAACACTAATCTAAAAATATAATTAAATGAAATTTAAAATTTTAAAACTGGCAATTAACTATATTTTAAAATATTTTTATTTGAAAGTTGATCTAGCTTTTAAATAAAAAGTTTCATAGAATAGCATTGTTGTTAAAATAGTCTCCATGGAAACGAAAATGTAAATAAAAAAACGATCACTTAGGCTAAGCGCGCACTAAGAGACTTCTGTCTCGGCGACTTAAAACACTAGTCACTCGAGAGCAATGCATTTCTATGAGGAAATTCTTGGCCTAGTGATCTTGGTCTCGTCGCCATGTGCGCGCACTCTAGCTTCTTGCAATAGCCAGGGAAGCAATTTTGTCTTTGTCTCCGAGAGCAATTTTGTCTTTGTCTCCTAGTGCGCGCTTAGCCTTATTGTAGCTTCAAGCTTTGGCTTCAAGAAAGTTGATTTACAAAACAAAAACAATTGAAAATGTGAAAGCCCTTTCATCTAGAAAGATAGATTTTTCATAAATTTCAAAGTGAAATACGCTTTAGTTATTGAATAATTTCACAGAAAAAGTTAATTAAAATCCTGTATGATTAATCAAGGGTTCTAAATGGGCATATATTTTAAGTAATTTTGGGAGATTTGTTTCTGATTTTTTATGGGGATCATGAGGTTAAATGTAGAAATTCTTCAAATATTAAAATGCTTGACAACTGGATGGATTTTAATACCTTACACCTGGTAAAATAAGGTATCAAATTTATTGAAAATTTTAAAAAGAAATCCTAAAGCTTTAATTCCACCCGTGCAAGGCCGGACATATCAGCTAGTCTTATATAAAAATTACAAAAGGTTACTGATGCATACAGTATTTTTTAAGTGAGGGAAAACTAAGGTAAATGTGGGTATAGTGGACACTGTTCCAATAGTGGCCACATAGCTGATTAATTTTAAATAAAACGAGTTAGAGGCATCAAACAGAGACAAAATTCATAGACATAGTAGATTGTACAATCAGGTAAGCTGGTAAATTATCACCGATACCACAGATCAGCATGGGAAGGATATTTAAATATTTAAAAATAACAACATCGGCCGAGTGACTGAAATTTGATTTTGCTTATTGAATCGCGTAAGGAAACGGGTATATCGGAACTGATTTTTTTGTATTTATTATAGTTTGATTGACTTTTAAATTTATATTAAGATAAAGAAGAGTCTTAAAAATGATAATAAATAAAATTTATTTGAAAATTTTGACTTTACAAGGATTTATGGGGGTGGCCACTATACCAACACAAAATCTTAGATTTTCCAATAGTGGCCACTGCAATGGCTTCTAATAGAAACTTAAATAACATTAAATTTGGATCAGTTTTTCTTCATAAACTGTTGATTGTGCTTTAAAATGAGTGTTGTATGAATTTGGTTTCATTCTGGCTTCGGGAACCAAGGTTTCCAAAACATTGAATTATGCTTAACTCCTCTCAAATCAGCTACAACGTAGGCTTTGGGCCGGAAACTATCAAGTATGTTTTTAAATAAAGCTAATTGGATTTGATAAAAAATACATTTCGTTGGGAAGGAAGATTTAATTAGAAATAAACGACTATACCGAAAAAAACCCATCAATTTCATGCGTAAACCCCTCATATAGGCAGAAAAAGAGAGGTGTCCACTATAGATGCAAGAGGTGACCCCCATAGATACAACAGCTACTTCTATGTGGCCACTATAGATGCAATTTGGAGTACTTTTTAAAAATTAATTAAAAATACTTTACCTAATTTAATTAAAATTTTTAATGGAAAAATCGAAAGCAGAAGATCCAATTAATCTAAAAATATGATGATAACGGTTTCCAAGCAAATAGGTTGGTATTTATTGAGAATTTAAGCAAAAATTTTCCTTAAAGTGTCCACTATACCCACATTTACCTTATAACATTTTAAAGAAACAGATAAAATGATTTTTATACCATATAAAAATGAAATAGAATAGTTAGAATGAAATAAAATAGTTTTAAAAAAAACGTGATTTTTGTAACGATGATTTCGTAATGTTGTCAAAGAATCTTTCAGTCACAATGCTCAAAGAAGCATTCGGTAAAAGCATTTGGTAATATAGCATACATTTGGATAAACAATCCCTTGTTTCAATTTTATAGTTTGTTAATCTTTTAGATAACATTCAAATAGAATTATTTCATTGTAACAATTTTCCCAATTAATTCAAAGAAGACAAGGAGGAGTTAAGATTTCGTAAATAATTACAGAATAAAACATGCAATAAAGACCTTAATTTTGATATGTTTACGAGTTTTCTACAATGTACAATGTGTGGCCTCTATACTGTCAAAAAGATTGCAATTTAAATAATCATAGCACGTAGCGTGTTTTGTTTATGTAGCTATAAATATTTTAAAACAGGTCAAACAATCAAAAGTTACTGAACTTGAATATGAAGTTAGGTCAATTAAAACAAAAAAGCTGGATGAACTGAGTAACAATAAATAATTAGTTGAAGTATCACAAAATAAAAGACAGTTTATTGATTTCAGAAGTATCATATTCACTTAAAATACAATAATTAGAGTTAAAGTTGTATTTCACATCAATCGTCAAAAAATTTTAGCTTACACTTTTTTTCCCCTTCACCATCATATTTACAAACAATCATTTTTGATTACTAGGGGGCTACCGCCCCCTGCTCGCTATCGCTCGCCAACCCCCGTTAACTGCTGACGCAGTAACTTTTGGACCGCTTCAAAATTCCCCACAAAACCCAGCTCACTGCACTTACTCACTTTATAAAACATTCTTAACACAGGGGTAGTACTTCTCCGTGGTATTCTTTCAAAAATGGCGAATATTTATTCAGTGGTGGAATTTTATCATTTCCTTTATGTTAACATGAATTGGCGGATCGCTTTATAATTCCAAGAAAGGTTCATATATAGTTCCCGCTAAATATGAACCTTCCCTTAATGTTTCAGTGCTTCCCTTAATGTATCTGTGAAAAACACATTACCCTAGGGAAATGGGTAAAAAAATGTTTACATTGCTCTGTTGTTAATTTTCTTGGGGTTGAATTCCGTATAGTTCCCGCTAAATATCACTAATCTCTTTTGGACACTATAAAGTATAAATATTGCTAAATTGTTTCAAATTCATAGATTAAAGTGTTTAATTAGATCTATAACTATTCAGTTTATCATTAAAAATTAGAAAAATTGGTTTACATTTGAATATTGAGCGTTCGAAAGAGATTGGCGATATTTAGTGGGAACTATAACGGAATTGAACATCAAGAAAATTAACAACAAAGCAATGTAAACATTCTTTTACCCATTTCCCTAAGGTAATGTTTTTTCACAGATACATTAAGGGAAGCATTGAAATACCTCAGGAATAAATTTAACTTTCTTAAAATTTGTAATGATTGACTGTTAAAAATGTAGTAATTATCTTAAACATCGCGAAAATTTAGAATTTTATCTTCATGAGAAACAAACTTCGAAGTTGTGTCATTTTCATAGCAACGACACCGAATGTCAAGACTTCCAACATTTTCATCCTTATTTCTAAAACATTCACCCGTGTTATTTAGTTGTTTGCGTTTTGTCATTATGAAATAAAGAGTTACATTTTACTACCTTAAAAAACATACTTGCAAAAGGATATAAAAAATAAATGCAAAATTCAAAATTTCCGAAAGCGAGTGTATATTTTATTGTAAATATAGTAATGATTAGGTTGCCACAACTACAAAGATAAATATAAAAATATTAATTTGTTATTTAAAAAATAAATTAATTATAAATGAGTTTAAAATATAATGAAAACCGTTTGAACAACAATCAAACCCTTTGAACAACAAAACTATAAATATTGTTAAAAATAACACAAAATATATTTTTTAAATTCGTGTTATAAATAGAAAGATGATTATTTAATGTATTTGAATATTAAAAAAACCAGTGAAATATGTTTTCAATTGTTTTAAAATTCATAGTTTCTTGCTTTGTAACTGCGACCTTATCCGAAATCTAAAAAAATGGAAATATTTTAAAATTGAGATTTTTTTTAGAAATTCTAAAGGCACTTTGCACATCCTCAAAAGAATCCGGACAGTTTGATACCAAATATGTGTTATACACTGTAAAAAAAGAACGTCTTTTGACGTATTATTTTCCGTGAATTTTTCATGGATTAATTCCGTAAACTACAAAACGGAATTTTCATCGTGAAGTTTCCGTTTTTTAATTTTCCTCTCCTCACGCATGCGTATTGTACGATTTCTCCACTAGTTCTGGTGAGACTCAAATATAGTTGTAAATAAGTAATGGAAGTTTGTGCAAGCGTCTTCAGGCGAAACGAACCTTCAGCAAATTTATTATGGGTAAGTAAGTTAAATATATTGTTTTTATTTTTTGTATTATTGGCCGTAATCGGGAATGACTAGGCTGCCGACGGGTAACCGTTGTGGGCATGATCGGGTTAAAGGCGTGGCTTTAAAGTATTTAGGATGGAACCTAGCGGAGCTCGAATGGGGTTGTGGTAGCGCGTCAGTCTAGAGTGCACATGGTCGTAGGTTCGAACCCCAGTAATTATTTTTCAGTAAATTTAATTTTAAATTTTTATTATTCCATTAAAAATTTCAAGAATTAATTTCTCTTGTTTAACAGTCATTCCTTATTAAATTAAATTCATTGTGTTTTTTAAATGTTTTACTTTATCTAATTTTTTTTAAAATTTTTTTTAATTATTAATTAATTGAAAATAAAATTATTTCGCTAAAATATTTTATAGAAACATCAAGAATCAAGTCCACAAGGATGCGCATTGCTAATAAAGTATAAAAATCTTGCAGGGATTGTGAAATACAGTACAAAACAGTACGTCGGCAGCCTAGCAACGGCCGTAGTAAACGTTACCATGCTTTAAAATAGAAATACTCTGATATACTATTTTTAAACATATATTTAAACATCGTACGATCGCTTTCTTCACCACGTAGCTGACGTCTTAAAATATTGCATACCTAACTAGTCTTTATTAGATCGCAAAAATGTGATCTAAATAGTTGTGATAACTTGTAACTTTTGATTAGACTTGTATTACTGTGATCGGTTGTGTAAATTATTTAAAAGAATCGTCTATTTGGATTTTACGGATTGTTTGTCATTTTTTTTCAAAATTATAATCAGTAATATACTGAATCACAATAATATTAGTAATAATACGAACAATCCCTAAAATAACGGAAAGTTCCACTCCAATGACGAAAAGATATTAAACGAACGTTCTCTAAAATACCGGAAGGTTTCCCTCCTTTCACAGAAAAATACAAAACGGACATTTCCCTCAAATGACGGAAAAAGAAAATACGGATACCTTCTCAAATGATGAAAATAATCCGGCAGCTGTGCTGCCGGGAAATTTACGTTTATTGAAGAAAGATTTTTTTACAGTGTACGGATCAGTAATTAAAAAGCCTTTCTCTGGAAACCGTTCACTAAAAACTTTTTTTTAGAATAGAGAGATTATAGAAGGTATATAAGAGATGTTTCCTTTAAATATCCCTCTGATAATAATTCTAAATCGGGAACAATACAATAAATGGTTCAGTTTGTGTCAAGGATTAATTTATCAAAATCTTGTTTTATCACGTTAATTAATGTTCAGTATAATAAGTTAATACTTGACTAGTGGTCGTGGTTATCAAACTGTGTTTAATGAAACAGACTGAAACGCTCTGAAGGAAGATATTTGTTCCCCAACTTAACCGTTCTCTTAAAAAAGAATTTATCTAATTATCCCCTACCCTTCGGGTGAAAAAATAATTATATTTTTTGCAGTTTTCCTGACAACTAAAAATTTCCAAGTGGTAATTCGAAGTTTAATACAAGCTTCAGAATAATCCTGTGCCCGATTTCTAAAAATACAAGGACATTTTTAACCTTCTGAGTACTATGTGAGAGTATTCCAAAGTATATAGGGGTATTACACAAGTGAGACGCCACCGGATTGTGAGTTCCGCTTCATATCGAGTCCTGAAGTCAAAAAGTTTTATAAATAACACTTTTAACCCTACAATGCATGATTTTTTAAATTCACTTTAAAATCATTTATTTGACTTCTATTATGGTGTAAATTAGTAAAAAAATACTAAAAAATTAATTTAATTTTTTTCTACATTTAATTGACAAAAAACTTTGTCCTTGTGAAATTAATTTGTGTCCCTTGTGAAATTAACTGTGAAGTGAAATTAAACCAAATGCTCTAAAAATGTAAAAAAACAACTTATCTTTTCAAAACAATTTTTTTCACTGAAATAATTCTTTATTTTAATTTATATGTTCCTTTTATTTTGGCGTTTTCTGTGTCTTGACTTTCGTCTCATTAGCTACGAACAAATGCCTCAAAATAGTACCCCTGCTGCCATGTACTGGCAGTCTAAAGTGCTAATACAATGAAATGTTATATTTATTGTACTTACTGCATGGTGTTGCCGTTTGGAAATGGAAGTTCGAGTAGGAAATGGGAAAAAATGTCGTGTAGCCAAATGGCTACACTATGCACTGTAAGGTCAATGTAATGTTTACATTACATTACAGACCTTACAGTGCGGATCCAGGATTTGGTTTTGGGGGGAGCTAAGAATTTTCATAATCCAATTGAATCTTCTTGTTAAAGTTAGTGAATCTTCTTGTAAAGGTAGTGAATTATCCTGCTCCAACTACAAAATGGGGGGTCTGGTCCACTTTTTCCAACTCGTTTTGGTACTCCTCATCCGAACTTTGGATATAGATTTTTTGTGTTTTGACAAACTTAGTATAATATAATTGAAAAAACAGTTACAATTTTAAGATTTGACCTTAAAAAACAGGGTTTTAACTCATTTTGGAGCACAAAATTTCACAAAACTTTTCATTTTTGGGGGGGCTTGAGCCCCATAGGCCCCCTGGATCCGCTAGTGATGCTTTTATATTCTCGTACTTTTATAATGGAAGGTAAAGGAGGTGTGACACTTATTCACCCTATGTATGGGAGAAAAATAAATTTATGAGCCACTGCCCCAAAAATATAGTAAATATAAATTTCCCTTTTTAAATATGCGATGAATACAAAGCAAAATACTTTAGAGGGCATGCTGTGCCTAATTGCAGTGAATGCCTTTATCAATAAAAAATGGAAACCCTGGAAAAGTTGAGGGAGACTTTGTCCCCTCATATTATCCCGTTAATCTGTCCATGGGGGAATAGGGCAATCTCTATGGGGTAAGAAAGTTTTGGAACTCCTATCGAGAATGGACTTTTGAAATATCTCACGTCAATGGCCTCTTTCACTTAGAGCATCCTCCATTCATAAGTACTGATTACTCCTAAAGATAAACCTCAGCCTCTTAACTAGGTAAAGAAAACCAACAGAAGAAGGTGGTTGAACAGTGATGCGGTTAAAAACCCCCTTCCGTCCACAGCCACCTGTCTGCCTCCACCAGACCGGAGGAAAGTGGGGCCTACAGTTCCGCCGCAACCCATCAGTTATTTGAACGGCATTCAAATATCCGCGACTGGGGGTCACGAACTGCGGCGATTCTACAGGTGTTACCGGGCCCCAGAGTACGCGACGACCTGTAAACCCAAAAAACGCCGCCTTTTGCCTGTGACCTCGCCGGCATTCCTAAAAGGCTGGATGAGAAATTCCTTTTGACTGATGGCTTTTTAATGGAGATCGAAACGCAGAAATATGTGCGAGAGGCGCACATTCCTGCTGCAGTGAGAGGCCCTATCAGAGAGAGGTGGAGTGGTTGAAAGTCAGTGGGTTTGAGCATTTTTTGGTGGCGTGACCTTTAATTAGGGTTTTCATTAGGTCTTTCCTCTCCTTTCACCCCATTCAGTCTATTACTGAGGTTTTCGACAGTTTTCATCATCAGGTCATACACAGAGTGATTTAGTTATGAGCAGGCTATATTCTAGCCAATACGCACTCAAATATAAGTGTGCTTCCTCTTCTCCCCTTTTCTTATTTTCTCCTTTTAGTTTTTCTTCTCTTGTTTTTTTTAGTGATGAAGCATTCTAATAAATTTACATACAAAATATAAGCTACATTTCAAGGAAACTTTTACTTCATGCACTGTAAAAAATAATCCTGCAAAAAAACAGAAAAATTTCTGGCAGCAAAAGTTGCCAGAAAAAATTTGTAAGTCGAAAAATCCTGTAAACAGAAAAAAGCTGTAACCTACAGGTAAATGCTGTAGAAAGGAACTTTCTGTCAAGTGAGCTACAGATTTTTTTGTTGCTTCTCAGTAATTTTCTGCTTGTGCGCATGCGTGTGGACTTATTTTAGTTGAGTTTTTTTTTTATTTTAATCAATTAATATCCGGGGATAGAACCCAGGACCTACCGCATGCTAAGCGCGCACTCTACCACTGCTCCAAAGAAGATTCAGTATAATGTTGCCAATAGCTGTATTGGTTTTCGATGCAGTAAGTTTCTGTTTAAGTACAGATAAGCTAAAAAACTAAAAAAAAGCTGTTTTTTTTACATAAAATAAATAGAAGTGCGGTGGGAATGTTACATGACAGAATATCTCTGTAAACATAAAGTCATTGTTATTGAAAATTTCTGTTTTTCTACAGTTTTTTTACAGTGTGCATTCCTCATTTTCCTTTAAGATAAAAGGAGAAAATTTTCAATTGCTCTATTCCTTTAATTTTTTAAAAGATAGCCCGTAGTAATTCTTGGTTGGGAAGGTGTAGCCAGGAAAAGATTTTGGAAATGGTATTGAGGATATGGATTACTTTTAGTAATTTTTTGTGATGAAAAACAGAAAATTTTTGAGTTTCGGGAGGGGGATTTCTCGAAATTTTCTCAGCTTTGTTGCCTCTCTTTAATTAATGGTGATGCCAACAGTTAAATCAACTCTTAAAATAAATTTAGAAAATGTTTACTTTTAATGCTTTCATCTCTATGCATGCTTTTTTTGTTTGCATTCAAGTAACCCTAAATAACCTTACAAATAATTGGCAAAAAATATCATTTGATTATTCCTAAGAGAACCACAAAGAAAACCTACAATGTAAAAGAAAAAAGAACGTTAATCTTAAAAGGCAATAATATGCAAGACTAATATATAAGCTTTGCACATCATAAATCAAATTAAATATGGCACGTCCTCAGGAACCTTTCAGAAAGTTCGAACAAGCAAAGCAAGCTAAACTAAAACATGTATTTAAATTTTCAGAGAAACTGCATTCAAATTTCAAGCGTTTGACTATGTTAAAATAATGTAATTATCTTCATCCAGACCCCAAAGAAACATACCGCTCTTTCAAAGAGCGTTAGTAAATTCCCACATGTTTCAAAGAATGCCACGGGATTGGCTACGAGGGATCGGTCATTTCTAAAAACGTGGGAAAGTGTCCCTTTGGTTCAATCTTTTTATAACCCGTGGATGGACGAATCAGGTTTTCTTTCTTTTGCCTGTAGGGCTAGTATGAACTAGAAAACAGTTCTATATCTAAATGCTTCATCGTTGTGAGTGACACCTGCAAAATTACGCTTTTTCTCAGGCAGTTCTTCATGAATATTCTTTTTAGGATTTTTGAATAAACGTGTAGATAAATATCTGGGAAAGTGGGCTGTGTTTATGAGTGTTTTTAGCTTGAAATGGAACTGTTTGAAGGAATGATGGTGTGGGAAAATGCATTTAGAGGACTATTTTCGTGAGTTCTTAAGGGTTACCAAAATTATACCCAGAGGAAATTGTAAAATAAACTTCACTTACTATATTTGTGTCTCGCAAGTTTTAATAAGAGTGTGTTCTGTACTGTCAGATAAATAAGTTTAGTTAAATTACTAGAACAGAACAGGAAGGGATAGAATCACAAGTTGAATCCCGAAATCCAAAAAATTACACACTAGTTAATGAAAAATGTTCTATGTTGACATCAAAGGCACTGTATATTTGCACGGCCATTTTTCAACTAAACTCTACTCTAACTTCCACGGCTAGGCGTACCATTGGTTCCATCACTAAGCGCCGAGACTGCTACGTCATCACGAGACCTACAGCGCATGCGCCACTGGCCGTTTTGGCCGTCCAAATATACACTTCGGACATTAAAATACAAATAAAAAACAATATTAAAAATTAATTTCATTTATTCAGATAAGGTTTCTTTTGCTAAATATTATCAAACCTAAAATATAATATTTAAAGAATATGTAGAGGAAAGTCAGTCGGAAGCGGGCCCTTCAAAGGGTATTTATTCTCTTTTCCTGCGAATTTTTGAATCAGAGCAGATGCTTCCTACAAGTAAACTAGAAAATCTTTAACCCTTAATGTCCCGACGGGACTTGTAAGTCCCACTTCCCAATGTTCCAAATTCGTCCAACTTTCGTCATGTAAGGCCAAATTTAGTTTACTTATAGTTGCAGTTACGTAAACTTGACATATTTTGGATGAGGATGATGAGGAAAATAATTTGGGGCATAAAGGGTTAAATTGTTTTTCAATAAAAAAAGAGTGGTATTAAATTTTTACTTTATATTAACGTAATGACGATATAGGCATTTTAAATTAGATTAATATAAAAAAGTTGACAAATACTTGTGCTTTGAAATGAAAAAAAGTGCTTTGAAATGATTTTTTTGTTTTAAAATCATTGAAAGAAAAAGGGATAATTTTTGAATGTTAAGAAGCAAATTTCACGAATTGAAATTGCAAGCATTAAAATGAGTGATAATTTTTTTTTTAAATAAAAGTGTTAAAAATAATCGACCTTACAAGTCAAAAGTGGATCAATAGTGCAACTATCTTTTGACCCTGATAAAAGTAACCCAGTAAAATTTCGACCAAGTTGAATTTATTTCCAGGATTTGTACAAATTTAGTATTCAGAGCAAAGTCGAAGTCTTAACGAAGGCATAAAATACTATTATCTTTCAGCTCTTAAAACGTGCCTGAATTAATAAGCTTCCAAATCTTTTGTGCTGAGACTAGAAGATGAAGATTCACCCATCACACGCATAAGACTTGTCTTTCAAAGATCAGGATATGCTCGTTACATTAAGGGGAATCACATAGGCATTGGACGAGGAAATATGCTATTTCTTAACATAAAGATACTCTGATCTACAAGTGGTTTATGACATTTGTAAGAATGTAGCAGTTATTTTTAAGTCACGTCATTAGCTGATATTTTTTAGCTATTAACTATATAGGTGACCTTAGGAGGTTGTAATTAAGTGTATATTAGGATCGAACACGTACTATGTTGTTGAACTCTGTCGTGTTGTGTATAGGGTTTCAATTGGTAACCCAAAAATGCAAATTCTTAAAATATTAAGGTTGTTAAAGAGTGCTGTTGTTAAAATGTTGTTTTCGAATCCAAGAGGAAGACCAGTTCAAAATATAAGGGAAAGAGCAACTTTCAGATTTTAACTCCTCTTTTTTCAAATGAAATCTCAAACGTATGAAAGCAATTAATAAAATTAAAAATTTAATTCAAAACACAAATAGGCTATTTCAAAAACTTGATAATAAATCCTTATTTTCAAAAATACTTAAGAACAACTTTTTCATTAAAATTTGATATCATAAAAAGAAAATTTGAAAATGAGTGTCGAATTTTTCAAAGATTTTTAAATGAATTTATTGTGTTACCTTTATTGGAACAGAAGCGTGGCTGAGACTTAGAGAATAACATAATTAATTTTCATATATTTTAATGCATGATATATTGTATTTAAATAAAAGATAAAAATGATGAACTAAAATAATCAAGACAAACACTTAAAATTAAGCTATGATAAATGCAAAGTGAAAAACCGCTACTAGATGTGCTCTAATGCAGAAATAACAGGAATAGTATGAAATGAACTAAGTTAAGAGAAAAAGACAACCCAATTGAGTACTTCATCAGGGGGTCAGGAAATCCAATTAGGGCCTTTTATGTGATAGCCGGACCAAAGTACTAAGACTATCGTGATCCGTAGGCCTCCAAACTGCAGTCACCAAGAAAACACAAAATTAAAGTTTTAACTTCAGTAGTAAAAAAGTTATTTTTCATGTAAAAATATATAAGGTTTAGTGATAGGTGAGGTTTAAAATAATGGACATGATTTAATAAATAGAGGTATTGAGAAATTTTCATAAATAAACGGAAAAATTTAAAATTTTAATTTGAAACACGGGAATTCGAAAACTTTTCCTGAAAAGAGTAGTAATTATAAACAATATTTTAAAAGAATTTTCTTAGCATACCGTAATTTCGAGCATATAGTCCGCACCATCGTATAGTCCGCAGGCACGATTTTATGTAAAAATTTTTTCAAAAATAGTCAGATAGTCCGCACCACCGGATAGTCCGCGGGCTATACGTCCGAAATTACGTTATTTTATAATACGGCAATATTAATGGAAAAGAAAAAAAGAACTAAGTATAAATAGAAAAAAGTACATATACTTACTAATGTACCTTCAGAAATAAAACGCTTAATACAAATAAAAAACAGTGCTTACTAATTAATCATATTTTAATTAATCACAAATTCTACTACATTAACGAAAACCATTACATTAACATTATATTTGATCCATCGGCAGTTCAGGACAGCGTGTTTTTTAAATTTCAACGATTTTAACCGTGAAAAACCAGCGTATTATCCGCACTGGTAGATAGTCCGCAGCTTCAAAAATTTGACTTTTAAACACAGATAGTCCGCGGACTATATGCTCGAAATTACGGTAATATTCAATGTTTTTAGCAGTAATAAATTTACACAGTTTACATATTATTTTTACACAGTTGGACTAAGGTTTTGTGAAATTGACTTCACCATTCACAAAAAAATAAAAATTTAGTAGTGGAAGTATTTTTATCAAAAAATTTTGGTCTCCAAACATTAAAATATCTCCAAAATTTCATGGTTGCCATCAACATGTAACCTATAATTATTTGAATAAAATATTTTGCTATTTTGGCAGTGTTTTAATCTTTGAGATTAAAAACACATAACTCCGAGGTTTTTTAACGGTATGGAACGAAAAATTCCAAAAAATATGTTGATATATGTAATGCGAATAAAGGCCTTTTCTTCCAGGCCTTTCCAGCCCTTTCATATATCTGAGTGTTATCAAAGGTTCTTTTTTGTTTGTGTTCAACCTTTTTTGGAACTAAAAAAATAAACATTTCTCGTTTTTCGAAATGCGCTTTTCATATACGACTAACCAATAAACCAACAAAAAAAATAAGGCTATTTTCGTTCTAAAATTACTCATAAACATCAACGCTTATTATTTCACTCTCATAAACGTCCTCATCCATGAAAAATCTTCTAAAAACACTCATAAAAAGAAAAGGACACGAACCAAAAATTTTCATGACGTGCTTGACCTTTGCGTGCATGAAACCATCTTGGAACTATATTCAATCTCTCGTTATTAGAGTCTGAGTATAATCACGTGTTTTACACAGTGTTTTTTTCGTAGCATCAGCAAAAGTAGGCAAATTGCACAATGGAATTATATTTAGCCCGCCATCTTACCTTCTCTCGCATCGCCAAATGAGCCTTCATGGACGAGTAAGTTTAACGGACAAAACATATTAGAAAAGATTTGACATACCGTAATTTCGAGCATATAGTCCGCACCATCGTATAGTCCGCAGGCACGATTTTATGTAAAAATTTTTTCAAAAATAGTCAGATAGTCCGCACCACCGGATAGTCCGCGGGCTATACGTCCGAAATTACGTTATTTTATAATACGGCAATATTAATGGAAAAGAAAAAAAGAACTAAGTATAAATAGAAAAAAGTACATATACTTACTAATGTACCTTCAGAAATAAAACGCTTAATACAAATAAAAAACAGTGCTTACTAATTAATCATATTTTAATTAATCACAAATTCTACTACATTAACGAAAACCATTACATTAACATTATATTTGATCCATCGGCAGTTCAGGACAGCGTGTTTTTTAAATTTCAACGATTTTAACCGTGAAAAACCAGCGTATTATCCGCACTGGTAGATAGTCCGCAGCTTCAAAAATTTGACTTTTAAACACAGATAGTCCGCGGACTATATGCTCGAAATTACGGTACATGCTATTCATATAACAGCAAATTGAGATTTCAATGGCAGACGAACATTGTCGCGTATACATGATTTAATGCAGCAATGGATCCGTTTTTAAGTCATGATCATTTTTGTGATATTTTAGTACATAATTCAGATCCGTTTTTAAGTCATGATCATTTTTATGATATTTTAGTACAATTACATAATTCAGATGAAATGTTACATTATTTACATATTTCAGGCATATTATGGGATTTTTGATAATCCTTCCTTTTTATCTCACGCTAACAAATAAAAGTGAAGTTATAAGTGATCGCTATGTTTGCATGATTTAGTTGAAGAACAAAAAAAAATGAAAAAGAATCTCCATTACCTTAGAGGCAAAAGGAAACTGACGTCTAGAAGTCCATGACCCTATGCGTTAACTCTTCTGTCTACGTCTAGTTTATGGATAGATGCATGGTAAAGTGCTATATGCCTTCACCTCGGTTCAATGATTTTTAATCTCTAAATGTGTTTTTATTTATTCAAGTTCATGAGTTTTTTTCATTAGATTTGCATGTGCAAAACACTGCATAAAAAAGCTTGTAAACTTGTTTTAATCAAGACAAGAGATCTTTCCGAAACCCGAGATATCTCAAGCTTTTATGCTGTTGTATTCATACTGTATAATAATTGCACTTACTTAAATCATCGGTTTCGAAACCTTTTCTTCGCGCTTTCTTTTAGTATGGTTTAAAATTTATCTCCCTTTTTTCTACATAAGGTAAACACGTCATGAATTAAGTCCAGTGTTAGCTTTTATTAGAGTGTTGTACTATGTATAGATGAGGCCCTCAGGTCTGTACTATATAGACTACTTTTACTGGAGGTCTAATTTTTACAACCCTCTCCATTGAACCTCAGCCGCATATTGAAAATTAAATTTAAATTATTGAAACATTTTTACATGAAGGATTTGAATATTAAGGTACCTACTTAATATTTATTTTGTGTGCTCAATGATGAATTTTAAGAGAAAGTTTTAACCTTCAAAGTAGTGCTTTAACTTTTTTAATATGCGAGACATCTTAGGTGGCACCCGAAGAATGACCCTCCATGTAAGCCATTTTCAAAGAAAAAGATAGTAGTCGTCAAAATATCCCTGTAAATTCAAAACCCACATTTAAGGCTATATACAGAAATGTTATTTATAAGTAGCTTTTTGTGGAGAAAAATTACTATTTCTTAAATAAAATGCTTCTAAAAATATAATACTTTCCTTGGAGTGATTTAGTTTAAACTAGACTCTACCTACTACAAAATTTTCTCTTTTTTATAATTTTATTTTTAAACATAACACTAACGCATGGCATTTGAAAAACATATTGATAAACAACCTTACATTTGGAATGATTGCGGATCCGGCTCTCGAAATTTGTTTTTTTAATTCCCCCTTTTCAACATTAAAATTTGTAATGTTGACATCCCCATCAATCCATAAACATAAATATAAATCTTTGATTCGAATAAATTATGTCTTAATAACAGAACTAAGTTAACAGAAGAGTTCTTTAAAAACTATTCGCAGTTTATAAGTTACAGCTGCAAAGAAAACTGCCTTATGAGGAAGGTTAACATCAACAAAACTAAAAAAGACTACCGATATATTAAAAAGTATGTCACAGATGTTTTTACTTTAATGTCGTGCCTCGGACATCGGGTCATGCTTGGCGGACATCAGGCCCACATCGGTGGACATTTACACCAAGCGTGACGTAGTCAACAAAATATAACCATCACGAGATGTTCTTATGGATATTTTCATCCAACATATATACAGGGTGTTTCAAAATTGCGTTGCACGGCTTTTATTCGGAACCAGCACCTCCTAGGGTCATGGAAGTAAGGTCTACCCCTAGGTAAGTGACCCTGGAGAATCCATTGAGATGACTTACAGCGCCCCTAGCGGCGAAATTAAAAAGTTAAAAAAAATAATTTAAAAACTAAAGGAGATAGAGCAAAAACCTCAATGAGAGTATTGTTGCCAACGTCAAGAAGAACTCATTGAAAAAAATTTGATCAAAATATCTTGAATATTCGCGGAGATATTAGCATGTGAAAATAGCACTTTTTCGGGGGTCAAAAAGTGAAAAGTTCGCATATTTGCAAATTTTTTTGATTTTTTAATAAAATTTTGTGTTCTTTCAACTAAAAAAACACAAAACTACACAATAACACTGAAAAATTTGCAAATATGCGAACTTTTTCCTTTTTGACCCCCGAAAAAGTGCTATTTTCACATGCTAATATCTCCGCGAATATTCAAGATATTTTGATCAAATTTTTTTCAATGAGTTCTTCTTGACGTTGGCAACAATACTCTCACTGAGGTTTTTGCTCTATCTCCTTTAGTTTTTAAATTAATTTTTTTAACTTTTTAATTTCTCCGCTAGGGGCGCTGTAAGTCATCTCAATGGATTCTGCATGGTCACTTACCTAGGGGTAGACCTTACTTCCATGACCCTAGGAGGTGCTGGTTTCGAATAAAAGCCGTGCAACGCAATTTTGAAACACCCTGTATACATCGAGTGGAAATGCTTAGAATTTTGTGTTTTTTTAAACAACCTTAAATATGAAAGGAGAATTTCACCAATTATTGCTGGTTAAGCGGACAATAAGTGTAAACTCACAACTCTCAAGTGTCACCTCCAACCGTGGACCGGTTTCGTATAGGAAGGTAACGCACGAAAGCGGAGGGCAAGTACTAGTCTAGCCGACTATAACTGAAAAAGTGGTGACCATTGACTAGTCCTCCACTCATCTGCTGGAATGAATAAGTGTTGAGTTTACACTTATTGTCCGCTTAACCAGCAATAATTGGTGAAATTCTCCTTTCATGTACCTTGCCTTTCTGGAATTAAATCTGTCCTAGGAATGTCATTGTCATTCCAGCAGATGAGTGGAGGACTAGTCAATGGTCACCACTTTTTCAGTTATAGTCGACTAGACTAGTACTTGCCCTCCACTCTCTTGCGTTACCTTCCTATACCGTGCTGATGAGTCCTAACAAGGACGAAACCGGTTCACGGTTGGAGGTGACGCTTGAGAGTTGTGAGTTTAAACCTTAAATATGTTTTAATTACTACAAAATTTCGGGAAGTCCTTAAACGGAGGTTGCGTGAGATGCCTGTAATATGGGTAAGGTTTCTCTGGAAGAAAATTTTTAATCATTAATCATAAGGATTTTAATCATATTTCATATTACAAAAATTCATAATTTTACAAAATGATATGGAAATTAATACATTTTTCTGTAGGACTAAACATTAATACAGGTAACTAGGTAACATTAATAAAATAACTTACATTTTTTTAACAAAAAGAAAAGATCCATTGAGATCAAGACTTAACGTGTGGGTTTCAAATTTTATTAAATTATGACTAAAAGCATTTTAGTTACGTTCAAAAAATAGACTACCTAGCTCTTAATATATGTTAAGTATCTAATTGAAAAATTAATAGACATTTTTTCAAAACCTTAAAGCAAAATGTATCTTATAAAATGATATGTGTAAGAAATTTTGTACATCAGAATCATTTTTATAATAATGGAATTACTAAAGTGTCTTCATCACACATAATGTTTGAAGACTACACATAAATTTCATATGGTGGTTAATTTTAGTAGATCAAGCATTAGCTAAAAATATTGACCAGATAAAGATGTAAACAATAATAAAGTTATTCTCTAAACTCCAAAAAAAAAAGAAGGGATCAGACTTCCCAAGACGAAGACTAACTAAATCTGATAAAAATTTCAAGAGAACGGGTCGATAGGAATCCCTTCCGTTCTGACCCAGAAATATTTCTGCCGTCAGTATTACATTCCTGAACTTGAGGAAGGAAGGGAAGGATGTGAACTCATCATGACACCCCTCGGGGAAGTTAGGTGACGAGAGCCGAAAGAGAGAGGCGAGGAATTTCGTACTCGATTTTGGCAACGGTGAATTCAGCCGGTTATTATGCCGTAAATAGAAGGTAAAAATAATATTAATTCCGAATTATTGAAAAATTTAAAGGAATGAAAATTTGTATTCTTCTGCTGTAGAGCTAGTACTAATTGAAGACAATTTATAAATATTTATTTGTTTATTGCAAAGTAGAAAATCCTTGTTGAGTACTTTTAAAAAATTCAGCATCTCACACACTCAAATTATATTTAACTCCAAGGAGGTGTTTATTAGGAACTTATTTTCTGTTGTTATGTTTATTATATTTTTACTATGGGTCTTAAATTTTTTCAAACTGTATACAGAGTTATTCAAAACTAATGATATAATATAATAGGGGCCGTAGAGTACCCTAAGAAAATTCTGAATCACATTAGTTTGGGTGGGAGGCGGAGCAATCTTGAGGAGATTAAGTGGTAACAAAAGTTGCCAAGGGTTATTGCGGCATACTATTAGGGTTAACAATAAAATTTCAATTCCAATGAGGAAGTTGCATGATTTTTTTTTATTTTTTTAATCGATTCTTCTTGCAAAAATAAGCATCTACCCAAAATTTGAGGCCGATCGAGAAATTTTTTGATAGCAAAAAAAATTAACAAAAATCCCCTTTTTAAAAGCGCGCGAAAACGCCAAGGGTTTGGATGTGACGTCATCTTATACTAGGCATTGTTGAAAAGCAATGGAGTTGATGGTATTATTGTTGACGTCATCTTATAGTTTAAACAATAAACGTTTTCAGTCACGTGTTTTTTCTCGATTTTTAAATTAAAATATTTAATTACCTGTACATTTTTTTGAAAAACTGACTAGATATTTCATTTTACCATACAAAAAACCATACGGAACACTTGTTTGTTTTTGAAAATCTGACACATGCAACTTCCTTATTATCGATATTTTAATTTATTCATAAAAACTGTGTTTTGAGTTTCCAATAGTACAATTTATAAAAATAATCAACAATTTACCCCATAATGATATTTTTTTGACAGTCTTGTAAGTTCAGGAGAGATATAATTGATAGTTCAATTTAATTTTTCATCAGCTTTGTCATTTTATTATGCGTATTAACAAAAACAACAAACAAACATCTTTATTACAATTTCAACAAAGAATAAAAGAATACAAAAAGAATACAAAAAAGGGAAGACGTTTTCTTTTGAATCACCAAGGAGGTGAGATAACCTCATACAGGTGAAATAATATATTTTATATAAAATGAAAAACATAAAAAACACAATATACAACAAAAAAATTACCATAGAAAACAAAATACAAGAACAACAAAAAAAATACACATGAATAGATGAAAAAAATACTGAAAAATATGGCAAGTGAAAATGCTGTTGGGTGAGCTTCAGGGATAAAGTGCTAGAGAATATAATCAAAAATGATCCTCGATATTATCTATGGAGTATATAAACAATTTTAATAATTTTTTAAATTTTAATGGAGATATTTCTGTTTTAATAGGAATAGGTAGGCTATTGTAAAATTTATTGTATTGTCTTTCTTCTTTTTGTAAGTGCCTATATTGAATGTCTTTTAGTGTGTTTTCCTCTTATATTTCATTGTATGTTGTACCCATGTAATTGGACATACCGTCTGTTTGGGATACTAAATAAATAAATGAGTTATAATGTCACCCGCTCGTCACGTCCACCCGCTCTTGAGAAGCATAATACACACTTACACACTTGTAACTCAAACATAAGACACCAATGCTCAGATTAGGAGAAATTCCGCAGGAGACTCCGTCCCCCAAAATATTTGAACCAGCCAAAAAAAATTCCGTCCTCCGAAATATTTGTTTCCTGGCCTGCCAATAAAAAGCCGAGTCCCCTTAAATATATATTTCCAACTACTAGTGTTCGGCAACTACTGGTCAAAAAGTAGTTAACTACCAACTACCGACTAGTTTGGGCAAAAGTAGTTGTAACTACTAGTTAACTACTTTTTCTTGGAAGTAGTTGCAACTAGTATTAGGTCATCCCGAAAGTTTTGTCGCTCTTGGGAGCATCTGTATACAATGTATTTTTTGGTACTTTTCCATTACGGTAAACATGTAAAGTACTTCTACTTCTATCTAAAGCCAATTTGGCGAATTTTGGCTCTTTTTTGTTGGATCACTTTTCCAGCTTTCCTAGTTTCTACGATTAATAACATTTTGTGTACTTCAAGTTGCCATTAATTGAAAACTTTAAAAATTAAAATTCAAAGTAATTTAACTTAATTTTAAGTCATATTAAGATTGTAATAAATTGAAACTCATTTTATACTACTTTTGCAGAGCGGCGGTAGAATTTCCAGCGATCTAGATTACTGTAAATGATCATCCGGATCTTTCCTAATAGAGGGTTAGGAGTAGCAATCCAGCAATTTAATATGGATGATTGTGATCAAACTCTCCGGATGCCTCAGAAAAGATTTAAATCTAAGTTAAATTTTCCACACTTGTTAAAAATACTTAAAACTTTAATTGTTTTAGGGAAGTAGCCAGTTAATTGTTATGTCCATGTTAATTTTAATTTAAAAATCTTAACTTTAGGAAAAATGCAAAATTTTGAGCAGAAAAGAAATGAAGTAACATGTTATCATAGATTTAAGGAAAGCCCAGTTGTCGGATCAGTCCCCAAAATCAAGCCAAGATGCCAAGTTGACGGTAGATAAGGTTAAAGTTTATATTGGTATCAAATAATGGAAAAGTGTCAAAAATATCTTATATACAGATGCTCCCAAGAGCAACAAAACTTTCGGGATGACCTAATAGTTGATTATTTCCCAAAGTAGCTAACTACTAGTTAACTAGTCTATTTAATTTCTTAAGATATTTTCCCCCAAATTTTCGATTACTTTTTCTTACCTATAGCAAAAGTATCATAGCTAAAGATTCGCCAATTTTTGATAGGTATACAGGTTTTTGGTGTCTTAAAGTTTTAAGTTGTATTTAAATTAGTCAGTACAGTGTCGTATATAAGGGGGGGTTAAGGGTTCTAAACCCCCTTAGCCTGAACAACAATATTTTAAGCACAAAATTGGGCCGTTAACTTAAAGTATTGCCTTGCTAATTTTTAATGCATTAAAAACATCTAGAATCCTCGTAAACCTAGCCTAAAATCGCTTTTCAAAGTGCTGGAATTTCCAGGAGAGAAAACCCTGAACTCCCTAATTTCTAGAGAGGATTTCACTTTGCTTCCCCGCCATAGTCTTTCGTGCTTCCGAACACTTTTTAAGCATGTTAATCTTGTAATTTTTCTCAGGGAAGAACCCTTGGACCCCTTCTAAGCATTTGGAAGACATATTAGTAGATGTAACATATTTTTTAAAATTTTGATCTTTCAATATTTTTTGAAGTAGTTGAACTTTTTGAAAGTTGTTGGAACTAGTAGTTGTGGAAAAAAGTAGTTAAACTACTAATTCAACTACTCTAAACCAAAAGTAGTTGAACTACTAGTTAATTCGTAGTTGCAACTAGTAGTTAACTACTTGATGATGATGATGTCGTGTCCACGACGAGTCCGTATCAAATACTGCCATGGGCGGAGATGACAGCCCTTGCAATTTCTGAAATATTGTCACCGTAGAGGTCTATTTCAAAGAATAAGACCCCAATTTTAAGTCAATAACTATGGCTGGACAATCGAAAATGTGTGCTGGTGTTAAAGCTGTGTCCAGGCAGTTGTCACAGTTTCTATAAGTTTTATTCCCCTCTCCGTCGATCTTCATCCCTCTGTGATGTCCTGTTCTAAGTCTTACAATAGTTTTTGTTAAAAGGCGTTCCTCATTGATGATACAGAGCTGGTGTTTGATTGGAATCTGCTGCTCTTTTAGTTTGAACTTAGCCGCGGCATTTGCATCCAATAAAGTAACATTGATGTTATTGTTACTGTTAAGATTTCTAGCCTCCTTTGCCAGTTTGTCCGCGTTTTCATTGCCAGTTATATCGACATGTGCTGGCAACCATTGGAGAGTGCAGATTTTATTCAATCTATTGATTTCATTTAGGCGAGTGCAGATCCTACTGGTGATCAAGGATTCTCCTTTTAGGATTGCCTGGAGAGCAGCTTTAGAGTCGCAGAACACAACAAGTCCCTCTGCCTGTTCAGAAACGGGAAGGGAACCATACATGTCCAGAGCCTCCTCTATTGCTATAAGCTCGCAGGTGAAGTTAGAGGCATAGGCCCCAGCGCCAACCTTGCGATGATGAGTAACATCGTTTGGGGTACTCAAAAATACTCCAGAACCTCCATTAGTAATTGTCTCATCAGAAGAGCCATCTGTATACACATGTACAGTACTGGAAAAAAAAATCGACTCAGACCCTATATCTCCGGAACGGCTTGTGATATAAAGACAAATAAGGTATCATTTTTCATGATTTGAAGTATTCTATATACAGAAAGTTTTTCAAGTTCTTAGGGGGTCGTCTTCATATTAAACGAAGTACCAACTTTCGTTTTTCCTATGGGCGACATCAAAGATTAATCCAGACTCTGAAAGAGCACCCTCTAAAACCCCCCAAAACCAGTTTTCATGTCATTTGGTCCCCAAATGAAGCCAGGAGTGGGGGTTGAAGTTCGTTGAATTTACGTTGAAATCTCGTTTTTCATAGATTTTAATCCTTACAACCATTAACCCCACGCACACTGTAGGAAATTTCAATTAGAAAAATTTGCGCCAATCTCATATCGCCAAAGACATAAAACTTATGAAAATTACAGTAACCTTACGGTAACCATAATCTACTAACTGAAATTGACACATTTCTTGTTTAAACCTTGATGTTGAACGTAGCCGTGTGGCCTAACGGCTAGTGTGCCTGGTCGCGAATCTTTAAGGCCAAGTTCGAACCGCATAGCTCCCGTGTTCTTGTTTTGCTTTTGGAAGTTTGTGTATGCCTCAAACTTAAACTACCGATAGAGTTAGAATTAATAAGTTCTTATTTTTTACTCTATTAATTTCAGTAAAAGGAAAATTAACCTATTTTTTTGTGCATGTAATATTTTTTATTTGTTTTTAAATTTTGATGATATTTTTAAATAAAAGTTTACAAATTATAAAATAAATCTTTAAATAAATCTTTAAAATACAATTTTTTCAGATGAAAAAATTTTCAAACAATACTTAACACTTACTTTTGAAACAATACTTAATTATTCGACTAAAAATTTCACCTGCATTAAATTTGAAATGTTTTTGAATTACGCGAATAGAGTTTCAAAAAAGAGTATTCGATATAAAGATTCGAATTCATGACAGATTTCATGCAGATATTTGTGGTTTTAAATATAAATCTAAGGTCAAGAAAAGTCGTCGCTTAATAAGGACGGTCTCTTCTTACATGCATTGTTTATTAAAAGAAATTCAACGTTTTATCTTTGATATTAAATGTTATCAAGACATGAATTAATTTCACCATGACACAAATATCATCGTGTTGCTGAATTTTGGATCATACATCTTTCCCATATGATGCACCCAGGGTTAACAGGTTCTCTTTGCCAGTGGCGTAGCCAGAAAAAAATTTCGGAGGGGGATGTTGATATTTCGGGAGGGGATATGGGGTATTTTTAGTGGTTTTCTATGGTCAAAAAGGAAATTTTCTGAGTTTCGGGGGGGATATATCCCCAAATCCCCCCCTCAGGCTACGCCCCTGCTCTTTGCCTATAAGGGAAGGTACCCATACTACGTGACCCATTTAGGGGAGGGAGGGGGGTCTTCAAATTACCACGCTCGGTCACAGGGGGGAGGGGGGGCTTAAGGGTTTGTCCCGTAGTCAATTTCTTCTAGTCAATACGACAAAATTAAGCCAAATTAATTATTGAAATTTGCTAACTTAAGACTAATAATGCGAAATTAATTATTAAAATTAGACAAATTACGCAAAATTATTTTTTTCAACTTTCTGTTTGCAAAAAACGATGTCAAACCGTATTAATGGATTACTACGTGAAAACTAGAGGGGCTGGGGGGTCTTGGCATATACTACGGATGGTCACCAAGGGGGGAGGAGGGTAAAAATGGGTCATGTGGTATGGGTACGTTCCCTAACTGGCACATCCAAGGGTTGCACCAGCCGCTTACCCCTACAGTAGTTTTCAGGGGTAAGGCAAACAGCGTATTAAATCTACCCAACCCAGCCAGAGCTCAATGCTTGGAATAAAAGTTGACTTACATAATTAACTAATAATAAATAAAATAGTGGTGACTACAAAATAAAAAATTAACACTACAATAAAAATTTAGCTACCACTTTTTAATTTAATGTTATTTTTTATACGTATAGTCAAAGTCATTCATTTCTTGCATTCAACCTGGAATTGGGAGAACAGTAGATCCATCCGCTATTGTCACCAAATATGGATGATATCGTTGGATCTTACCGGTATCGAATTTGGAAACTAATTTTGAAAACGTTGAACTTGTTTAGGTGGGATAGATGAGGTTAAATAGAAATAGGGACTGAACGGGTTGAGTTTGAAAAATTTAACATTAATTAATATGCTGATTTTTATTGAGGCTGAAGAAAAATCAGCATGCCAATTAACATTCAAATTTAAAAACACAAACAGAAAAAAATATCCAACCCCTAAAATAAAACTCCAATATCCCTTTCCAATCACCCCCCCCCATATTTTCGGCAGTAAAAAACGCGTTCCCAACTCCCCTCCCCCCTAAAAAATATTCTCTCTCTCTCTCTCTCTCTCTCTCTCTCTCTCTCTCTCTCTCTCTCTCTCTCTCTCTCTCTCTCTCTCTCTCTCTCTCTCTCTCTCTCTCTCTCTCTCTCTCTCTCTCTCTCTCTCTCTCTCTCTCTCTCTCTCTCTCTCTCACTCACTCACTCATAAAAACTTTACAAAGATGAATAAAATGAATAAAATAAACTTTTTGCCTTTGATGTGATGATGCATTTTTAATTGTTTCCTTAAAACCCCAATTGTTTAAAATATCAAGAAGATCCAAATCGTCAATACGATTAAAGTTAATTAATTTTAATTCATCAAGTTTATTAACTTTCAAATTTAATGATTGACTAGTCAACATGTTTCATATTTATATTTTGGTATCTTATTCATCAACAACATAGGTTCAGAAGCTTCAATGTTTATCCTTAAAAATTAATAAACTCTGTATCCAACCTAATGAAACATAACTCGTAATTAATTACTAAAAAAATGACTGCAGAATCATTAAAATCAGTATTTGAAAATTTTTCTACTCCTATATGTATAAGCAATTTTAAACTTTGTAATTGCCTTAACTTTTCAAGATAAGTTAGTTTTCGTAAGTGAAAATTGAAAATTATTAGAAACATCGATTGAATGCTAAAAATACATCAAAAAATCAATCTAACTATCTTTATTTAAGTATTTTTATAGGAATTTTTGAGCCGCAAAAGCCTGATTTATTGTTTCATTAATTAGTTAAATTTCTAGCTCTTATCAACAAAACCTCTTTCATAATTTAGCGTGATTATTTAATATCTTTATTTAAATTTTTATTCCCTCTTTTCCAGAATTAAAACAATGTTAATTTTAAATAACTCTCAATTAATTATTATTATTTGTAAACGATCGGCAATAAAAATTGTATAAATTTGTTTTAAAGGCTTTAGATTTTAAAAAAAGTATTCAACATCTATTCATCTTTGTGTTTGCCTGTATCCCAATAGGTTAACCTTGAACAATGAGACATGCAGAATTGCGGGGCAGAACCTGCAACCTAGTGATCACGAGCTTGTTACTCTACCAAGTGGGCTACCACTTAAGAGTATTCTAATTGGAAGACGAAATTACGCCAAAATATAGATAAATAGCCAAATCTGCTTTAACTTTTGTAGGAATTGTGCCAAAACACAGATAAGTAGCCAAATCTGTTCTAACTTTACTAGAGAATTTTAAACAATTGTCGCCAATCTTTCCTCTTTGAAGTTAAATTACCAAAGTTTTCAAACCCCCTTCCTGGCTTTGTTTGACCCCCAAACAACACGAAACTTGATTTTTGGGGGTTTTAGAGGGTGCTCTTTCAGAATCTGGAAAAATCTTTGATGTCGCCCATAGGAAAAACGAAAGTTGGTGCTTCGTTTAATATGAAGACGACCCCCTAAGAACTTGAAAAATTTTCTGTATATAGAATACTTCAAATCATGAAAAATGATACCTTATTTGTCTTTATATCACAAGCCGTTCCGGAGATATAGGGTCTGAGTCGATTTTTTTTTCCAGTACTGTACATGTACATAGTTGAATACTGCTCTATTGTCTTGAGTCCCTTTATTTTTATGATTTCTGTCGGCTCCTTCTTGTTACAAGGCTCTAGAAGATTTATTTCAATTTTAGTGTTCGTTGGAAGGGCTGAGGGAGAGATTGGCTCTTGATAGATGTGATATTTGTTGTGTTCGAGGCCAATAGTTGCTCTTATTTCTTTGTCAAACTGCATAGGTGATGACCTTTTTAGCCTTGCCTTGCCAGTATAGCTTTCAAAAGTTTTCCTAGCAATGTGTTCTGGTGCACTGTAAAAAATAATCCTGCAAAAAAACAGAAAATTTCTGGCAGCAAAAGTTGCCAGAAAATTTCTGTAGGCCGAAAAATCCTGTAAACAGAAAAAAGCTGTTACCTACAGGTAAATGCTGTAAAAAGAAACTTTCTGTCAAGTGAGCTACAGATTTTTCTGTTTGCCTCTCAATAATTTTCTGCTTGTGCGCATGCACTTATTTTAGTAGATTTTTTTCTAATTTTAATTAATTAATATCCGGGGATAGAACCCACGACCTACCGCATGCTAAGCACGCACGCTACCACTGAACCAACGAAGATTCAGTATAATGTTGCCAATAGCTGTATTCGTTTTCGATGCAGTAAGTTTCTGTTTAAGTACAGATAAGCTAAAAAACTAGATAAAAGCTGTTATTTTACATAAAATAAGTAGAAGTGCGGTGGGAATGTTACATGACAGAATATCTCATTAACATAAAGTCATTGTTTTTGAAAATTTCTGTTTTTCTACAGTTTTTTTTACAGTGTGCCCGGCTTCTTGTTTTGTTAGTGTATTTAATCATATTGTACTTTCTTCTATTTTCAAGACTTTCAAGGCCACTATCTCGGATTACCTTCAAGTTGTTGGTGGAGGACACTGCGCCAGTAATAACCTTTGCAGCTCTAGCTTGAACGCTTTCTAGTCTTTCCAATGCTGTCTTAGAAGCATGAGCCCAGATGGGAGAAGCATACTCCATAATCGGTCTAACTAGTGAGGTGTATGTTGTTCTAAGAGTACTGGGAAAGGCTCCCCAGTTAGTTCCACAAAGACTCTTAATGATCCTCAGTTTTTTCAGAGCTCTGTCTGCACACGTCTTGACATGTTCGGTGAATCTAAGTTCTGGATCCAAAGTGACTCCCAAATATTTCGGGCATGATGTCTTCATTAAAGGTTTGTCTTTGATGTATAGTTTTGGATCCATCAGTTTTCTGTGCTTCCTGTCTGTTGAAAAAACACAAACTGTAGTCTTTTCGGCATTGATCTTTAGTTTTAAGCTTTGCGTCCACCTTGAGATTCCGTTTAGGGAACTCTGGAGCACTGTTTCAGAATAGTGAATATCTCTGCTAGAGAGCCAAATTGCAATGTCATCAGCGTAGCAGGCCACTTTAGTATCTTTGTTAAGGTTAGGGTGAATGTCATTTACATAGAGTAGGAAGAGTAGAGGGCTTAGTACAGAGCCCTGCGGAACACCGGCGGATATATTTTTGCTCTTAGATAAGCATCCGTTATAGCGCACCCTGATTTTTCTGTTCCTCAGGAAATCATTTATCCATATAAGTGCATTTCCTCCAATACCATAATGATGTACAAGTGTTATGAGTTTCTGAGTGAGTTAACTACATTTCAACTACTTTTAGTTAACTAGTGCCGAACATTACCAACTACATTATGAGAAGGGTCGACCACACTCCTTCGGGCAGTAGCAAACAAAAGAGTACCCCTCAAACCCCCTAACCACACAAAGAGATGGGGTAGATAATCAATGCCCGAAGCATCCTCGTCGTTGGAGCCATAATAGTTTGCGCTGACCCTATGGTAGCGGTCACCGTGAGCTCAAGACCGGACGTATCACCAGGCGTATCTTATATAGGACAGTGGATATCTACCCCACTCTTTTGTTCGCTAATTGACCTCACCTAACCACACAGGGGTAGATATCCAAGTCCCGATAAGATACGCCTGGTGATACGCCCGGTCTTGAGCTCACAGTGACGTTGGCCTATAGGACAACCAGCTTATCTGCACCTTTCTCAACAAGCCTAAACATATCTTCGAGGACCCCCTCCCCATAAAAAAAAGTGACCTTCAACTCTGAAGGCATCATCACCCAATCCACTGAATCAGGGTCATCCACGTGAGGAAGACCCTCGGGACACAGGGCGAGAGACGAAAACACAAGAAAAAACGCGCCACTTTTATGGGGCTCAGATTAGAGGTCATCAGTTTGTCATGGATATCTCGACCTACCTGTGTTATATTAAACCTTCGAGGGGCACTGGAGGTGGGGTGGACCTGGGAAAGTTTGGGAGAGGGTAATTGTGGGGAGATGGATTGAGTCTCATGAAGCTGCAGGTAGTCTTGACCTTCACCTTGATGCCAGTGAGGCCTGAATTATAAAGTGGGGGGTTGGAATGTGATAGAGCTGGTTGGAGGGCTTACGATGGTATTACCTCTTAATTTGAAGAATTTATTGGCATTAGATGTAGTGTGATGTAGAAACAAAGAATAAAATCCACAAATAAGCAGGACCCCCCAGACCCCCTTTGTACCTTGTAACTCTATTATTACAACTCTATTTTAAATTCAAAACGCAAAAATTCTACCATCCGGAATTCGGATGAGGCGTACCAAAACGAGTTGAAAAATTGGGAGTTTAACTTAAATTTTCGAAAAAATTCTGGGATAGGATCCCCCCCTTTCAGTAGTTGGAGCAGGATAATTCACTACCTTTTTCATATTAAGATAATCAAGACGATTCAATTGGATTATGAAAATTCTTAGCCCCCCAAAACCAAATCCTGGATCCGCCTTGATCTCGGGCGCTTAGGATTCAAAAGGTTAAAGAAGGTATGAACTGTGAGTGTCTTTTACTTATGGTAGAATACGGAGCATGTTTAGAGTCTAGTTATTCCAATATTTACTAGACATATGCTTCCCCTCGAAAAAAGAACGAGTTTATATTAGACCAATAGGGGCAATAATGTATACCGGTCTGTGATATACTTTCGTTTCGCAAACTGATGAAAGCACTAATAAATTAGGATAGCCACCGATGTCAAGTTACCTAAACAACTATTATTTCTCCTGCCTTTTCTCCTTCCCCAAAAAATAACCGATTTCGTGCGAGTTGCTGCCATCCGTTAACTTTCAGCGGGGGTAACTGAATTTAAAAATAGGTTTCTCGCGTTCTAATACTTTTCTCACATCCCAGACAGTTTGCCTACTTGCGTGCAACCTCCTCCTGAGCAACGGACACGGATTATAGCAACTGACGGGCGAGTGACTCGCATGTCGCAGGTTCTGCCGGTAGTTTAAGCAATGGCCTTGACCTGAGCCGAGAGGAACGACCTACCTAGAACGCGGAAGGATTCGTTGCCGCAGAACATAGCCGCAGAAGAAGCCGCAACTTTATAATCGTCGCACGTTGGATAACAGTCGGAGTTCGGGTACAAGAGCAGTCGACCGGCTCAATAATTCAAATAGATTGACTTGGCAGATATTTGAGACCATCACTCTTGAGACTTCCAGTAATGTTTTTGAGCTGTGTCGTTTGAAAAATGTGAATCCTCGTGAAGACTGAAGTTGTACCCAAAACCATACCCCGCAGCCAAAAAAGTCAGCAAAATTGCTTTGAAGGGAATCGGGAAAACTCGGTCTGCAGTTTTCTTTAGAAAATTTGTAGTATTTTTAATTGCTGAAATATCTTTAGAATGGTTTCAAAATTGCTGTAGAAAAACTGCAGACTTACGTGCTGAAAAGTTTTAAAGTTATATGGCTACAAAACAACTGCAGACTTCATTCAGAATTGGTGCTGGGATGGGGGAAGTTGGGAATTACTAAAACTATGTTAACCTTTGAAGGTATCCTGTCGTTACTTATGGCGCTTGGAATACAATTTTATACAAAATCGTCTATTTCTTAATGCCAAGTTATTCGTGTCGTAATTTGTAAGCTCTTAGACACCAAACTCTTGATTTGTGGTTTCAAGAAGCAATGTAAGCAGTTTAATAATTGCTAAAGTTAGTTATTGGAGTAGTTCTTTATAAAACGTCAGAAATAAAAAAATAAGATTTAAAACTAACTAAAGACTATTATATCTAAATTTAAAAATATTTTGACGGGCAACTAATATATTCATCACATCCATGTAAGGAAAAGTGGAAAAAGACCATAAAACAACGCTGTAAAAAATAATAGTAACGTTCAGCATAATTTCCAGAAACGTTCCTGGTTTTTATGAGTTTTTACTAACACACTACTTAACTAGTGTTTAAGTTCAGTAAGCTTAACTCTACTTAAAAATTCTGGTTTTCTTTCTGAAACGTTTCTGAATCCTGCCAGAAGCGAATAGTTGGTGCAGTGCACCTATCATGCCTTCATCCAAACCTTTTTACAAAAATATTTTGCTGCCTTTATTTGGCCTAAAAACGTCTTTTTATATCTTATTTTCAAAATTTTCCCCAAGTATCAACCGATCAAAATTCCAGACTTGGATCTTAATTCTGTTATATTTATATGGAGTGTACATCATTAAGTCGCGGGTTGCTCAGTGGTATAGCGTCTGTTTCGCAAGCGTTAGTTCCTAGGATCGAATTCCGGTAACGAGTATTTTATTTAATGCGGAATTTTATTTTCTCCGGAACGTTCCAGTATTTTTACAGTAAAGTTCCTGGTATGTCACAGATAGCTTACTGGTATTTCTGCCAAAGATTTCAGTATTTTACAGAAGCATTCCTGGTATTTTCCAGGAACATAACTTTAAAAAAATGGGAAACTAAGCTGCCCAGTTTTTTTAATTACGTTTCAGAATTTTTTTGACAGTGAACTCATAAAATTATAAAAAAATAAAAAGGAACCGACTTAAATTACAAATCTAAACTTGCAAGTTTTGTAATTCCTATGGGAAATCGGGATAATCTCCATCAGTTTTGATGGTTGCCGCTTTTGCTTTAACCAGACATCGTTTACCAGATGAAGCTTGAAGTTAAACGTAGCGTAACATGATGGGTTTCAAAATGTGCGTGTGAGTTTTAGAAACTGCTACAGTTTTTCTTTTTTGCTTTGTATTGAATTTTTTAACTAAGGGAACGAAATACATTTATTCAATGGGAATATTTAGTTTTACTATATAAGAAGAAATCAAACTATCAATTTAACTGGAGTCAAATCAATCTGGAGTCAACTGGAGTCAATAATAATTCTTTATCCCTCTAGGCCAGGGGTCGGCAACCTTTTGAAAGGGAAGAGCCAAAAGTAACAGTTTACGAAATTTCCCAGTTTTTAAAGAGCCACTTTTTTTTTGCTTCATTGTAATAGTATATGCTTAATATATATTTCATTTTAGTTTGGGAGGGTGATTTTAGTTGGGGAGCATTTTAACCCAACATTTTTTCTGTTGGGTAAAAAAATCACTATTTCCTCCTTTCGGGTAGGGTACTTTTTTACATCAAGTTTTAGATGACTTACGTACACATTGTAAATTAATTTTAGTGAACTTAATTTCCAATTTTTGTATAAACGATGTGAATTCCTGGAAAAATAGGGTCTGGGGGTCATTCCCCAGAAAAAATTTTGGAAATTGCCCCTTCAAAATCGCGTTTTAGCACATTTTTGCCTTTTTCGATTGCACCCTAGGAGCACCTCTCTTTAAGTGGCAGAATTTTCAAGGAAAAAAGTACAGTTATAATAAACAGCAAACTTTCGAGGGGGTGTGGATCCCACTTCAGAAAATTTTTGGAAAATTGGCCCTAAAAATGGTGTTTTCATTAGTTTTCAGAACTTCTATAACGACCAAATAAGGATCACTCCTTATAAGTCACAGAATTTTCAAGGAAAATCAGCCCACATTCCAACATTTTTAGGAGTGTTAAGGAGTTCTCCCCCAGAAATTATATGGAATTCTTATCCTTTAAAGTAGAGTTTTGATTTTGACTCATCTTGAGAACTTAAAAATAAGTTTTCTGATTCTTTAAAAGTTTGATTAGTAAATTATTAATTTTTTCGTATGGAACTGGAGAGCCGCAACTTTACATCGAAAGAGCCGCATGCGGCTCGCGAGCCGCAGGTTGCCGACCCCTGCTCTAGGCTGAGGTCTTGACCAAGTATTATTATTGGTAGTTATGAATCTTCAAAAAAGTCATAAACAAGAAAAAGATAATTAGTAAGCAGGTTCTCGTGCAATAGTTTACAACAATTAAAAAAGTGGAAGGGAAAGGCATCTATCAATAAAGTTCTTAATAAGGTTACTGATGCTAGCCTTGACATTTCTATCGACCTTAGGTACTTTTTAGGATATTCCCAAGAATACCATTAAGGATGGAGTTCTCCAGAACCAACTTAAAATCCTTATTTTTGAACAATTCTTGGTTACCGTAGTCTGCGAGGTTTTTTTCTGAACTGAATGGAGAATTGCAGCATCTCTTAAAATTCTGAATATTCAATTTTATATTATTATCCTGATTCCAAAAAATATGCTCATCTTTTCTTACAATTTTTTTTTCAGTTAATTATGAGATATTTTATTACAGTAAGCACCTAACAGTGTGACGTGAAGAGGCACATGTGACGTCAAATGTGCCTCTTGAAAATGTGGGAAACACCGTTTTCATCGAAACACTAGGCTATAAAAAAACTAGAGCTCAGTATTTCAAAGCGGAATGATAGTAAAAAGGCATATTTGACGTCACAAGCTGTTTCAGCTCAGACAGAAAAGAAGCTATTTTTAATTGAAAATAACTTAAAATTTAGATCTTTGAAAGGTAAATTAAAATGTTTTTTTGGAGGTTTTAGGCCATTATGAATACATTAAGATTAAAAAAAATTTGACTGCAATTATCCATTCAGAAGAACAAATGTTATGTTCTTAGAATTTGGATTTATTTGAGTTATAGAATGTACTATTTTATCAAGCATTACTAAATTTATAAACCAAGATCAAAACAGCAAGATCGTTACCATGACAACAATTGCTTTTTATTTTCTAATTTAATTTCAAAGTTTGACTTAAAAAAGGCGCGAAAACAGCAAGTGGCGTCATTTCATCCGAACCATTGCTTTAAAACCAGGGTTTAAGATTCAAAGCGATCGTTGATTTTCACTTTGAAATAAAGGCCGAAACATACCTGACGTCATTCAATCCCAAGAAAATGCAAAGGGAATGTCGATTTTTATTTTAAAATATTAAATCAACTAATTTTTTTTGAAACTTTTCATGTCGATTTTTGAATTTAGATCCATTTCTTTTACTGGGAAAATGAAATTTTCTATTTTCAAACAAAATCACATTGCTACAAGTATATTTTGTGGAATTATTAGTAATAAAACCAAAGGGAGCGATATGAAAATGCATTTTAAAGAGGTGGTTTGAGACCATACTCCTATGCTATATGACACAGATTCCCTTCTATTTCTCAACAAAAACCTGGTCACTCGGTAAGGTCAACCGAATCAACTCAATAACCTCCATATAACCATTACTACAACCAACCAAATCCAATTAAAACTACATCTCAGCATTAAAAAGTGAAAATCCTCTCTACAACCAGGGTTCCTCCTCCGACCCAGGTCAAAGTAGCGGGGCCGACCCGGGAGGATGGAAGAGGGTACTCCAAGAAGTCGGAATGTGTGCCTCTGGGCAAGGCTTCCGGTTTTGACATGGTCTCGGTCAAGGCTGCTCGACTATCGGCACCGTCACCTATTTTCTTGGTTGCTTGGTGACGAGTTTTTTTATGTATAGTAGTGTGAGGGATATGTCTGTCCCTTGATGTCCCCCACGGAGGTATGTTGTGTGACTTTTGGGTGACCGTGGTTGACCTGGAGAGTCGCGAGTGTCATGGGAAAGGTGTTTTTATACGTAGGTGTTGAAATTGATGGGGATGGAAAATAGTTTGTTGGTTATTTTTTTTGAAAGGGAACCTCTGCCGTATTTCGTTGGTTTGATGTTTCTATTTGAATAATGTGTGTCAAAGGGTTAAAATAAAGCCAATCAAAACAAAATAGGCACTTCACTCTCTCCTGAACACAAAAATACAATAACATAGCTATTACTTTAGTTTAGAAGAAAGACGAAAGCCTGGAGGGAACGATAGAACCAAAATAATTACAGACATTAAAATTTAAAGGAAAAGAAAGCAAATAGCAGGACATGAGTTCACTTGCCCCCCTCAAAAAATATGTTTATACTATTAACACAAATAATCTATTCCTTGTATTATGATTTACTTACATTTCAAAGAAGGTGAACCAAAGGTTATCATGATTAAGCTGATTTTTTTGGCCATAATAAAAGTGTTTTACTTTTATAATACCAATTAAATGTTGTAGTTAGTGACAGCCAGTGTTCTTAAGGGGACACACCAATTGAAGTCTCGTGTAAAATTTATTTAGTTAAAAATAACATAGAAATCCATCAAAATTATCATAAAATACTTTAGTAAATTTACCAGACTACACACACAAAAAGTTTTGAAAGTTGATTTACAATGAAAGTAGGTAACGGTATTTTAAAAATTATTACTATACTCTGATTTTCCTATTTTTCTACAAATATTGGTTGGTGAGTCACCAAACCTATATAATCTAACCATTATATGTTAAATCTAACCCAGTGAATCTTAGTCTTCCTTTTTTTAAAACTAAATTCTGTCGGGAACATAATTTACGAGGAATTTATAAAAAGTCGTTCAAGGAAAAAAGTTTATCATCGCCCCAATTTCTCCATAACTTGCTTTTTGACACATTTCTAAGGCATCAAAACACTTTCAAGTGTAATCTTCAATAAATGGCAGCCAGTCTGATGATCGAAATCATCGTATCAATGCCTACTAGCACATCAGTCAAAAATCAAACTAAAATATTTCTTTCATTCTATTACAAATTGATACTTAATTCGAAGTCATTTAAAAGACACAATGGGATGAGGGAACTCCAACTAAAAAGTCATCACCTCCCTTATTAAATTCAAATATTTGAAGCATCAATTTTTTTCCATGAGGTTACTCGCTCCAGATACGGTTACTTTTTTAGTCGTCATGTGCAACCCATTAATTTAATTACAGAGCATAAAACATCACACGCTTCGTCGATCTTACTTTTTTTCGCTTCACTTCAAAGTATAAAACATACAAAACAAATTTTCACATTGTTTTTTCTGGCATCGAAGATCGACTGAGGTATAAAATCCCTTCGGCTCATTAGAGAAGGTTTTTAATGGCATATTCCATCAGAATAATAGTTTGAATAAATGAACCTTGAAACTTGTGATTTATATTTTTTGTGCACATTTATGTAAGAGTTATTGTTAGACTAGCTGTTATACCCGGCCTTGCACGGGTGGGGTGTATAAATTTATTTTTTTAAAGTTTTCTTAAAATACATTTATAATTTTGTAAATTAGCAATATTACAAATCATCCCGGTATCCCAGGCGCCTCTTTCCTATCCCGGTGTCCCCGGTAATTTTCTAATCCTGGCGTTCCCGGTAATTTTCCTATCTCGGTGTTTCCAGTCATTTTTATATTCCTGTATTCCCGGTGTCTTTATGGAATATTTCCTATCCCGGTGTTCTCAGTAGTTTTTATAACCCGGTAATTTTTCCTATCCTGATGTTCCCGCTAATTTTCTAATCCCGGTGTTCTTGTCACTTTTTACAATCCCGATGTTCCTGATAATGTTTAATATCTTGGTGCCTTTATAAAATAACAAATTTGAAACCATAGTAAAAAGTCTAGTAAATTAGTAAGTCTAGTGAACAAATTAACGAATTTAAAACCAGTGTTTAAAACTAAAATAAAAGATCTAGTAAATGAAAAAGTCTAGTGATCTGTCTCATTTGAAACAATGTTTTATTTTTAACTCGTTGTATGACTGGTAAAACAGGTTTTCAAACACGGAAAAATAAGTGAAAAAAAGCAGGAAAAACGGGAAAAAAAGAATGAAGGACTGATTTTCTCTTTATAAAATATAGCCCATGTCCTATTCTGATGTATAAGCTACATTATGGTAGAATTTCATTAAAATCCATTCAGTAGTTTTTGCGTGAAAGAGTAACAAACATCCAGACAAACATTCACAATTATAATAGTAGTAGGATATTAACAGGCATCGGAAAGTGTGGATGTAGGGGATATAAAGGATATTGATGCATCCAAAACATACTTTACGCTTTAAGCTGTAAAAAATATAAAAAAAAAGAAATTTAAGCGGGCAGCTCTGTTGCCAATTTATTTCTGTACTTGCGGAAATATCTTTTTTTTTACTTTTCTGACAAATGATCAAAACTTTCCATTATTTGAAGAAGCTTGAGAGTTCTTCATAACAAATAATTAATACTATTATAAAAAATTTCATTATCCCGGATGATTTAGTGACGTCACCGGCAAACATATTCTATCCACACCTAGTTATTAGAAGATTGGGCTTCTTTCATCGCAAGAATTTTGTATGATACATACTTGTTTTTTAATTTTTTCTTTTATAATATGTTCATTTAGAATAGACTGCTGAAAAATAGTGCTAGTTAGGTGGGAAAAAGTAGTGATCCTTCTTCGTCGCTTTGACGGTTATAGTTGCCTTGGTAACTGATTCGGTTGTGGGAAAAGGAAATATTTTCAGGCGCTTATTCAAAATGAATACAGTATATAATGGTGATTTATAAAATCATAATTATCTTTGTAAAAAAAATTCAAGGAAAAAGCTTGTTGTCCAGGCATACGGCAAATTTCCTTAAAAAACCGTAGAAAAGTTAGTTTAAAGAGACGAACTTTTTTACAGTGTACTTTCGATTGCTTACTTGAAATATAACTCAATCGTTTAATGAGAGCTTTTTTAGAAGATGGAAGAAGTTAATAATTTCTATTTTCTATATGTATTTATATATATTTAAATAAACTGTTCAACTACGCATGAAAATTATGTGTGGAAGACTAAAATCAAGTTTTATTAAATCTAAATAATATCTTATATAAATATAAAATAAATAGATGTATTTGTTTTATGGATGAACTTTTGGAGACAGATTTACGTTTTTTCAATTAAAATAGAGTAACAAAATAAAAACTAATCCTGCATATTTTTATGCGTAAAGGGATTTTGTATTTTTAACCACATAATCATCCACTAAAATTTATAATACTAGGGAGCTACCGCCCCCTGCTCGCTATCGCTCGCCAACCCCCGTAAACTGCTGACGCAGGACCTTTTGGAATTGCTTCGCAATTCCCACAAATTCCAACTCGTTGAACTTAACACGCTTTATAAAACAATTAAACAATTTACAAAAAAAACGTCAACCAACTTATTAAAAATACTTCAAATCCCCTCCATGAATAAATCTCCCTTAAAGTTTGAGTATATATTAACTCGAACTTATCAAAAATTTAAACGAAATGTTTTGAAAAAAATTTATCTTAATTATTTTTAATCTATAATTATAAAAATAACTAATTCTAATTGTTTATCAATATTCGGACCAAACAAAAAATATTATTTTAAAGTAACTCGTTAGTATAATATGCCTAGTGTTTATCATTCATATTTTTTTAAACCCAGACTTGTTAAACAATACCGTTTAAGCAATTGAAAACAATAAGAGACAAAACATCACTATGTTTACAATTAATTTCGATAAAATCAGAATAAAAATTATAAATATTGGACAAAAAGTGTGAAATTTTAGTATAAAATGGCTTTCATGTAAGTTTTTAGAATATGTTTTTATCAGTCTTTGAGTGATATTTCATCAAGAAAGTACTTTTTTTAAAAGATAAAAAACATGTTTCATCTTAAAATATAGCGTCAATCGGACGTTGTGATTGGATGCATAATAATTTGATTGACAGTACTTGCTTTATAACTGCGACCTTATCCGTTATCTAAAAAAATGGAAATATTTTAAAATTGAGAATTTTTTTTAAAAATCGAAGGGCTTACTCGGAAATCCGGAAAGAATCCGGACATTTTGATACCATATATGTGTCATTCGGTTCAGTAATTAAAAAGCCTTTCTCTGGAAACCGTTCACTAAAAACTTTTTTTTAGAATAGAGAGATTATGTAATAGAGGTCTTTCAACAACAATTAGATAACTCCAAAAGCTTTATATTGGAGAAAAAGGTTACGTAAAGGTGTTTTCCCAATTAACCAAACTAAATTCAGTGATGTGATTAATATTTTTTTGACTTGCTGTTATTTGCTTTCTCCCGTTGCTAATCCTGTAAATTCGCGGTTTTAAGGGCAAACACAAGTGTTGAATTCAAACGACAAAGAAAATCATTATTTTAGAAATCTTGAAATGTGTTTAACAAAAAGTTGTACCTATACATTTTATTTTAGATAAAATATATACAAGATTTAATTTTAAAATTTAATTTAAAATTTTAATTAATTAAATTAAATTTTAATTAAAATTTTAATTAAAAATTTAATTAAATTAAAATTAAATTTTAAAAAATAAAATTAAATATATACAAGATGAACGCATCTATTCTAAATGTAGTAAAAATTTAAAGAAAAGGCACCTTAAAAAACGGAACTGTTTTGCGAAAAACTAATACTTATCTAATATTAATAAATTAATACTTATCTCGATAATTTGTACAGTTTGTAATTAAGATCGCTTTAGCGTCAAAATATATTATTTTTAAAATTCAAAACCATTTTATTAATTATTGAAAATTAAGTCTCAAGTATTGAAAGTTTGGGGAGCACTGATTTAAGAATTGAATGATGGAACTTTCTTTTTAACACTGGAAAAGTTTTGTCGATTCTTCTTAAAATAAATAAAAATAAAACATAATTAATAAAATACTTCAAATTTCGAGAAAAAAAAATGGAGCTTAATAGTGTTTTAAAGGAAGGAGTGTCAGAAGAACTTTTTTTTGGACCTATCATGGTTTTAAATATTGAATGTACTGTTCTAATATGCAAAGAAACACAAATTTTAATAAAGCACTAATAAATTAAAGTATACTTATTTTTTAACAATCTATTTATACCTTAAGTAGGAATTGATGAAACAAATTAATGAAAAGTACACAAATATTTCACAAAGTTAATAAAAACAGCGCTGTCCTAATATCACTTTTCCCAAATTAAACTATTTATTTCGGGGGAAAATCTTATCATCGAGAAAAAGACATTTACATTTAAAGTAAACGTTAAAGCAGTTCATAAACAGAAAAACATGAAAGTGATGTAATCCTTACCTACTAATACCAATCACAAACCCCATTTTTACTTTTTAAAAATAGCCAACTTCCGACGTAAAGCATTGTTTTAAAACAGCCAAACATAAGATGACCCGCCAAATGATGCATAGATTCACCCTCATCGCATTTTTCCACGACGAGAGTAGGGAGATTTCTTTTATTCGAACTAGGTAACATCCGTATAGCCCACGGGATACAAAAAACCAAACCCAGGACACCTTCCGACAAACCTAGCTGCAAGACATCCTATGCTCCGCCCTTCCGAGCTTTACTCAACCAATAACCACGGTGCATGTCCACCAGTAACCTTAATGCGTTACGTAGGGAACACGTGGTTCGAAGCCACGCCCGAATTCCCGAGGCCGGTTTAAATAATAATTGAGCACGAGAGCTGGTCCCAACAAAAAACTTTCTGTCGTTGTACGAGTAAGTCGTTCGGATTTTGAGGATTGTATTTTGAGCAAAGTGCAGTTTTAGAAAATTCTAGGTAGGTAGTAGATCCTCGCAGATCTGTGTGTCCTTTGGATTACGTTGTGATATTGGATTTCGTGGATTACCGCACTTATTCGGTAAGTTATTGAATAACTATGCTTACAGAACATTGTTGACTTTTTAATGTTCTGAGCTCTTTTTGCTTTTTTTTGTGCTTAATTTAATTAGTAGGATGATTTTGTGAAATGTCGAGCAACAAGTGAAAATGGAATTCCCCCTCTCCTTTCTAACGTATTTTTTTGTTCTAAAAATTACATGTAAACCTACACACAATGATAAAAAAATATCTTAAAATTATAGATGCTATAAAAAATGCCAATTTCTTTATGCAAAGAAAAAAATCCGATTTCACAAGTTGCTTGGTTTGAAATAGCTCAATGTTTTCTTGAGTCAACTAATTTTAAGTTCTGTAATGCCTGTTGTTCTTTAACTTCCTGATAAGTATTCAAACTGTTATTTTTATTCTTAATTCATTATAATTGTAGTTCTAGACCTAGACACTTTTACTTTAGAGTAATAAGAACATTAATAAAGGCTTTGATATTTTCTCGGTTAAAAAAAACAAAAACAAAGTGCAAATAATTACTATTTAATCATTTTAGTTGGATTTCCGTAATTTGTCAAATTTTATTTGGCCAAAAATAATTTTAACCTCAATAAATTTCCTGATATGAAATATTTAAGTTTTTTTACAATTTGGTGTGCCATTGAAAAAGCTAGTCAAAATAATTACAGAAAAATTCCGTTAAAACGAACTTCAAGGTGCCTTAAATGTTTGTTGTTGTAACGGTATTTCGATAATTCAAATGAAAACGGTTGGGGACTTTCGTAATAACGGGATTTCTCGTTGTATCGATACTCGTTGTTGCAACTATTAAGCGTTCATTTTTGTTCGTAAAAAAATCTTATTTTTATGCTATAGTTCATTTTCAAGTGCAATAAATTCCCTTTACTTAAGTAAAAAATACTGGCAAATTAAAATGTTAGGGAAATGGAATCTTACGCTTTTAAATGAAATTTCGGTTCTTTGAATAAAAAATCCCTTGCATTTATTAAAAATTGCGATGAAAAGAAATTTAAAAACTAGTTTAAGCGTCAATATTTTCTTAAATGGGTCCTCTAACCCTTTGCATTAAATTTATACCATCTTTAACTGCAATCATTAAAAGAAGCCTCACAGGGAAAACAAGCTTAAGTGTTAAACACGGCAATGTCGTTTTACGGCTAGCGGACTCTTAAGACGGAAAAGCAAACATCTACCGTCACGCGTCCGGTTGCCGCTCTTAAAGTTTTCTTCTCTGTAACATTCATTTTCACTGTATAATGCGCGTGCGGGGGAAATCTTGGATATGGAAAATAAGTCGCTTTTGCAGATTGCTCATTTTTGTGACATAAGTTTTTTTAACGTACCCATATATCTTGAAACCATGTTTCTTATTTAAATTGAATGGATTTGATATTTTTAAAAAGGTACGATAATTTTACTATCACTTTTATATTTCATACCTATATTTTTAAGTAGTAGTTTACGTTTCGTAAGTTAAAAAATTTAATTACTTTAAAATATTGCTTAAAGACGCAATATGTTGTAAAATATGGTTTAATTAGATCTTTTACTCTTTAAACTAAATTGATAGCTTTCTGTATCCATAACTAATAATGTTGTTAATTATCAGTCATTCATGCAAATATTTATAAGTTTCGAATAATCTATTCAAAAGAGAAAAAGTAATATAATGTATAAACTTGCAAAATATTGAAAATAAGAAAAACTTTTCGTGTAGAACTTTCTTAACTTATATACCTACTTGATGAAATCTTTAAAGGTTTCTTTATAAAAAGTGTTATCAAAGTTTTTAAATCTATGGGCATTATTATTTTATTTAAATAAATTAAAAGTAAATATTTTGATGATGAGAGTGCAAAATTTTCTTTTTAATTTAAAAGCCTAACTTGTAGCAAAAATTTATTTGCCATGACCTACTTTTGAATTTTATCTCATTACCTTTTTAACTCATTATATTTTAATAACATCCAGATTAAATATTATTTTTACAATTCCATTGTACCCCTATAATCAATAACAACTTTTTTTCTTTTATTTATTTACAGAAAAGAAAAAAAACAAATACATATGTTGTTCACTAAGGGGCACAAGCCCTTCCGAGTGAAGCACTAAATTAATAAATAATTATTTATAATAAGAACAAAATAAAACAAATAATCGAAATACACATACAGTCATGAACAAAATTTACATACAAAATAATACACACTAAGTACACACCAGAAAAAAATAATAATTTGGCTAACACAGAGCAACAAAATATAGTTAAATATCAGGCTCATCTTCATTTACTAGACCTTTACAGATTTGTGTCTTTTAAATTCAATAAATATGTAGACAGACCCTTTTTAAAAGAAAATTTATTTGAGTACCCCTATAATCAATAACAACTAGTTAAAACAAGTATTTAAAGTAAAATTATTCCCAGTTTACTTTGATATTCTTAAAATTAACGAAGAAATTTAGTTTAATTTAGTTTATAAATTAATAATAGTCTCGGTTCAATTTTGTTATCTGTATCGTTAAAAATAGACAAAATATTTTGGATATTAAGCATTCAAATATTGCCAAATTGGCACTATATTTCTAATCTTTGGAATTCAAAACTAATGGTGATATTAAAATGGATAAATAACGGAATCGTGTAAAATTCGTTAAAAAGGATGTGTTTATGTTTTTGAAATTTCATTGCAGTAACAAACTTAAAACTTAAGCAATTTATTCGAACATTCTATCATTTAATTTCTTTACTTCCTTAGAATATTGTAAAAAATGCAACATAATTACTAAAATATATCTTACTTGCCCTTTTTAAAACACTCTAGTTGATTTACTTTGTAACGTCATTAAGAATAAGTATCGGCTTTATAAAACTTATAAAATACCCTAGTTCTTGACCTTCAGAAACAATAAGAAAGTTGCATGTGTCAAATTTTCAAAAACAAACAAGTGTTCCGTGTGGTTTTTTGTATGGTAAAATGAAATGTCTAGTCAAATTTTCAAAAAAATGTACAGGTAATTAAATATTTTAATTTAAAAGTCGAGAAAAAACACGTGACTGAAAACGCTTATTGTTTAAAGATGTCAACAATCATACCATCAACTCCATTGCTTTCCAACAATGTTTATCGTATGATGACGTCAACATACGATGATCCCAAACTCTTGGCGTTTTCACGCGCTTTTAAAAAGTGGATTTTTTAAAATTTTTTTGGCAATCAAAACATTTCTCGATCGGCCTCAAATTTTGGGTAGTTGCTTATTTTTGCAAGAAGAATCGATTAAAAAAATAATAACTTCCTCATTACGATACGGAATTAAAGTTAAAACAATGGCAATAGGAAGTCTTTCTATTGTAATTAAACACAACTCAAATCCATTAAACAGGTTAAGAAGCAATTGAATTCTCTTTTTAAGTAAGCTAAGACGCTTAGCTTTCTCCATTACGTTAACACTTCCAAATTGAAAACTAATCCTCACTGAAACGGAAGCCTTTCCACACTCCTCCGGACAGATTTAACATCCAAAAGTTCACGGTATTTATCTTCTTCAACGATCAGTTCCTGCTCGGTCCGCTGCTTCCCAGCCCGTAAGTGTTACAGGTTCACCTAGCGATGTGTAATGGCCGTTCGTCTGAAGCTGTGAACTTGAAAGATGTTGAGCAATCAAGCATGGCGGATTCTCCCGTCAAGCGTTATTAACTCCGCAGGGTTATCAGACCTCGGTGATGGCTTCTTCCATTGTACCGAGTGCTTTCCGGCGGGATTTAAAGGGTCTTTTGTTTTTTTAAGGGATTTTTTTTGTTTCGAATCTGGAGTATTCATTTGCTTTGTGCGATATTGTTTAGAAGCTTTTGTAACTGTTGCTCATTGGGAACGACAAATAGACAAAGAAGTTGGGTGATAAATTTCAACTTGAAGCCCAATTAAAGATTCACAACAGTAGAAACAAACAATAAATTTGATATTCTGATTCTATTCTACTGTGACCTTCGGCCAAAAGCGTACATAACAGCTCTGCTCAAGTGCTCCGCTAGGCGGAGCCGAATTCTACAGAGGTTTGAAGACCTTCTGGTCTAGGTACTTCCCAGACATGTCCCCTTGACTTTTATTCTGATTCTTCTGTATATTTTAAATGGATTGAAACTATCGAACAGCTAATATTTCTCGTGATAAACACAAACGTAACAATAAAAATTAAAATCATTGGCGCAACAGCCCTAGTGAGCCAAGGTCTATGATGCCCATCTTCGTTCCCTTGACTTCGGAGACCTGGATTACAAGTCCCGCGGTCATCCTAACGCGAGCCTCCCAGTATTTAGTTCCCAAGCACGTTTGGTCCTCAATTTATTGACCCACTGAGGGGATGGAAGGTTGAACATTTTAACCTCGAAAGCCTTACAAAAATAAATTTTTCGTACAAGTGACTACATTTATGCTTATACATTTATCAGTGGAACAAATCAGGATTTTTAAATTGCCCGTATTCTTTTTCTCTGTGACTTTAAAATTAAAAATTTACTTTTTACAGAAAGTTTAAATTTAGCAATCGATTTGTGTTAGAGATTTCAAATACGTATAACTTAATTACTAACAACAGAATAAGAAAACTTAGTTTTGATTTCACACAAAAATATAAAAGAAAAGTTTTAAACTAACTGAGATATCTTGAAGTTGTTTCATAAAAGAAAAATAATCGTAACGTTCACTTTTGAAATTTTTTAATACCCACCAGTTTTAAATATATGAAGCGAAAAAATAGTAAATATATAAAACAAAAGAATCGTAAGGTCCTATTTATAGGTAATCTTAAAATAAATTTAAAATAATATCTTTAAAAAAATATTTAGGTATCTAGAGAAAAAGCTTCACTTTCTTTCTTTTAAGCTTCTTATGTTATTATAAGTCTCAAGTTATTAATTTCCAAAAATAACTCGTTCCTTCATCAACTCCGTAAACATATTTCACCAAAACTTGTTTTCCACTCAATTAATTAACTAATTAGAATTTAACTTGGAAGAGACACATTTAGACCGATTCGAATGGTAGAAAAAAACGCTCTTTAATACCGAATGACCTTGATACTAATCAATCCTTCTTCACGGTTTCCGAAAAGTTCGTGCGTTCGAAAATTAAGCCAACTGTTAAAAGACCAATTAATTTAAAAATATTCCGGAGGATATAAAGTTTTATCTCACTCACAGTGGGAAACAAAAGCCTTGATAGCGAGTAAAAGATGGGGGATGATTTTCAGGGCATGAAACAGTTGAAATGACCCCGTGAATCTGATAGGCAAGCCAAGTCATGCGAATCTGTTTTCGAAAGATACCTCAGTAGTACTCACAAATCACGACTTCTTTACGTGATAGTGAAATGGGCCTTGGCAGTAACGTCTTTGTAAGCGATCGTTTTCAGATAGTATGTTATGGTTACGGAGGATGCGCATAATAATAGTATATGCTTTTACAAACATTAAATTCTATAAAAAGCTTTAATTAGTCGTAAAAATGGTTTTAGGTACAAAAACAATTGTATACTGTAATGTATTTTTAAAATATCTTTATCGAAATGTAATAAATTTACAGGCCATTTCTAAATGCCTTTAAATTCAATGCCGAAATGAACTTCTTTAAATAGGGAAATGGAAAAAAAATATTTAAATAGCAAAATATATAATTTTTAATATTACTACCGAAATACTGTTCAAAGTTAGTGGTATGTTTACTAAACTGCCTGAAATGAGTGGGCGAGGAACGATGTGTGATATGTTTTCAATGCGGGGTTGATATATATATAAAATTGTAAAAACATAAAAATTTAATTTAACAAATTTCCGAGTAGGATATGCTGCACTAAACTACCCATGGAAGCCTACGGAAGGTGAAACTTCTCATTGGTAGAACAAATGGTGATGAAAATTAGGCAAGTTTGCCAACCCACTTCATATACCGAAGTATGCAGCATTTTTACATGCATTATTTTGGCTTCTGACCCTGTTCACACACACATAATTCAAATAAACTAAATGAGGACACTAAACATGAAACGTTAATGGAGAATTGCAGCATCTCTTAAAATTCTAAAAATTCAATTTTAATTTATTAAAAATTCTCTCCTGATTCCAAAAATACGCTTGTCTTTTCCCACAAACATTTTTAAAGGTAATTATGAAATATTTTAATACAGAAAGCTCCTAACAATGTGACGTCACATGTGCTCTTGGAAATGTGTAAACACCGCTTTCATCGAAACACTAGGCTCTAAAAAACCTAGAGCTCAGTCTTTCCAGTCTTTCAAAGCGGGATGATAACAACAAGCGGGAGAAAGGCACATTTAACGTCACAAGCTGTTTCAGCTCAGACAGAAAAGAAGCTATTTTTAATTGAAAATAACTTAAAATTTAGGGCTTTGAAAGGTAAATTATAATGTTTTTCGGAGGTTTTAAGCCATTCTGAACACATTAAGATTTAAAAAAATTTGACTGCAATTATCCATTGATGTGTTTTAAACCAATATGATTGACGAGTAAACAAATTGGGAAAGGGTGGAAAATACGAATGTTTTTTCGGAACATAGTTGTCCCTTAATCACTCAAAGGTAAAAAAGATTCGTAATCCAATGAATGATTATAATTTTTCCCTATTTATCTCCAATTTACTCTCTTTTATTTACTTTCCTTCATTCTATCCTATGTTATTTTTACTTTTTTCTATTATTTTAAGAAAAACATCTAAAAAAGAAGTTTCCTGAAAGTTTAATATTTTTACCCATAGTCATCAAGATGTTAATTGATATTACCTGACATTGTGACGATATATCCCATGATGTCAAAGCAATATCAGATAATGCATTGTGCTTCCGTGATAAGTCATTGCGAGTGGTTATCAAATCATCTAAATAACCATAAAAAAACTTATTTTGAACCTCAAGAACGAAAAGATATACTTCAGTAAAATCTTCATTAGGATATTGTATTTTGTACTAGAAATTTTCGTATTTACACTAGTTGCAAAACATCTCTGCAAAAGGATCTTAACACTTTTAATCCTAAACCGCCCGAAATCACTATTGGATAATGTGGAAAATTTGGGTCGGCCTTGTTTTTGGTAACCTTGGGGTGACTAAAATAACCACTTAAAAGTTTAGTGAATACATATGCAGTATAAAGACCAACTGAAACAAATATAATTCTGGAATAAATGGTATGATTCACATTTATTTTAAATAGGCCGATACGAAAGAGTTACAATTCAAGTGTTTATCACCCTAATAATATGTATTAGAATGATAAAAGAAGGTGGAGTCTGAAGAACGCTGTATAGTTTAGTTAGTTAACCAAATTTAGTTAAGGTATAATTAAAGCTTTACAACTAAGCTGGCTTGGCCATGCACTCAGATATGACGACAATAAGTAGAGAATATAACACTTTTAAAACCAGTGGGTAAGAGAAGAAGAGGCGGGCCCCGTACAAGATGGATAAACATTGAGCAATATAAAAAATGGATGAGAAATATTAGCGTCATTAGACAGAAAATAATATCAATAGACAGAACCAGATGGTTCAAGCTAAGTGAGACAACTTCAGGCGCCGTTCCAAGGGACAGTGGGACAGTTCTGGACAGTGCCCCCCTTGGACCCAAAAGGGTTCTAAAATGAGTTAAAACCCTACTTTTACAAGTCAAATTCAAAATGTTTTCTGGAGGAGAACCCCCATACCCCCAGAGATCCCACAAGCGGATCTTGTGTGATACTTTTTAGAAAATTCCCAACATTTTTAAATTTTTGTCAAAAGGTAATGGTGATGGTCTGAAAAAGTGCCTCCCCCCTTGGAGCCGTGCTGGATCCGCGCCTGGACAGCCTTGGCCGGAAATCGGCTGTTGCGCAGATTAGGAATATTTGTTTCAGTTGGACTTTGTATTGAATTTGAATTTACAATGTGAATTTGTATTTCACAATATTTTAAGCAACATCCACCCAAAAGATGCAGAAGCATGCAAATATCCCAAATCTGACCTTCTGATTCCTTAATGTAAATTTTCCCCTTGATGAAGGAAGACTCAGTCTTCCTGCCTCATCACTATTCACTCCCCGCAGCATCTCGCGACATAATGGACCTCAAGGGCAAGCAGTCGTCTCTGGAGCACACAAGGGACATTATTAAGATCTTTTCTCACCCTTCTTCGGAACGTCATCTTCGGGTAATGGGGCCACATCCGCATATTTGGGAAAAACTGACTCTCTTCCTAGTTCATCGGATGGAAGCAAAAACCGGTTGAGATCGAACTCCGGTTTCGGTTGATAGGGCAAGCCGCATGCGCACTAGGCCAAGGTAGTCACGAGGACCGGTTGCGACCCTGACATTGAATTAGTGTCTCTCGGAGGTGTTTGAGCTCAGTCAAAAGGACCGAGTCGTTCTTCAGAGGATTCTTCTTCTTTTTTGAGTGAGCTGATGAAAAGTAGGTTATGTTTGCTTCTTTTTGTTTGGCACTTGTGTGAGGAGCAGCGCTTGTTGTAATTAGGTTTTTTATGTGAGCTACATTATTTTGATATTATGAGGTTTTATATTCGCGATTTAATTAGTTGCTAATAATAGATACTTCATTGAATTTTCATAGGGTTGGTAATTGTTTTGTTTACAAAGGGGTAGTATCTATTCACTAATTAGTATGTTGTTATCTGATTGCCGGATGATGATTCATTACTTCGTGTGTCATGCTCATTATAAGATAATGTCAAATTTATCTCTTGAAAAGGATTGATCGTTTACAGAAATAATTTTCATTTTTTCTACAAGCCTGATAAAGTTTTAACATAACACCCGCTACGATGTAGCCTTTTTCTGACAACATTTAATTTATGTAAAATTGCCCCAAACATTTTATCAGTACATTTTTTATCATTACTCTTATATTTCTTTGAATGCTTTTAGATTAAACTCGAATTCTCACACCCATTGCCACCATTGTAAAAACAAAATTTAACTGTTCATTTAAATTTTAACAATTCTTAAAAAAGCAGTTTTTCCTTTCTTTGTTTATCTTACTGTATGTGCCTTGACCTTGCTGGGTGATATCTTAACATTTCATAAAGATTCTCCACTTTTTGCATATTTTGCGTTAAACTTCATGGGTGTACCATGAAGTACAAGAAGCATTAAGTTTTTTTGGCTTTTACAAAGGAGCTACCAGAGTACCTTTTTACCAGTTAAGAGTATCCGAACATATTTATACTACAAGTTGTTAGTGAAACTTTGACTATCAGTATTAGTGAGTTGGTGTGAAGACAAGAGGAACAAATGACAATGAGTGATATTTTTACTATACGTGATGATCGAAATTGTAAATACAGAAAATTCAGTTTTGCAAACTTCTGGAAGGTTTTATATATGTTACAGTTAATGTCCGAAATTAGGTAATGTTCAGAAAAACTAAGGTAAAATGAGAATTACCTAAGGTAAAGTACAAAATATTTCATACTTTACCTAGGTATTCCGAACATTACCAGATTCTGAACATTAACTGTAACATATATACTGCTCACTGCTGTAACAGTAAATTGGCTGTTTGGCTTCCAAAATATCTTTGGAAATCATTAAAGAATTTGGATGCATTATTTGGAGGAAATTAAAATACTTTTTAAGAACACTCATGTTGAAAACCTCCCGAAGCTTGCTTATCCGTCTCGTATCCTGTAATATTGCGCTCTTCATCTTCTAACTCATTTGATTATGTTTCCACTTTTCATTTCAAACCATCTATCAAAATAAACTGAGAAATATCATCTTTCAAGTCTAACCCAGCGATTTCTTCTCCCGCAGGTGTCATGCTTCCCATGTGGTGCTTCCTGGCTCTGATGGTGGTGGCCGTCCACGCCGCCGCCCCTGCCGCCCCCGCCTCCTCCTCCTCCAGCACAAAGCGAGAGGACCCGCAAGGCGGATCCGGCAACAACGGGGGCGGACAGCCCGTCTACTCCCCCTCCGCATCCTCCAATAGCTACACCAGCACCGCCTTCGACGGCTCAGACTCCTCCTACAAGAACCCACAGCAGTCGCAAGGCAACCTCTACTACTACTATTATCCCGTTCAGGAGAAGGGGCAGGGACAGGACAACGCCTACGCCAGTTCCTCCACCCACAACTTCGCCACCGCCCCCGCCAACTCCAATCCCTACGAGGGGCAGGACTCCTCCCAGAACCAATACCACGCCTCCCAAGCCAGCGAGTCGTACGCCTCCCAAGACGCCGCCTACGCCTCCGCCCTCAACCAGCTCAACCAATACGGGCTCAGCAACGGCTATTCACTAGGATCTACAGGCGGAGCTAACGCCTTCGGAGCCTATGGGGGTGGGGCCACTGGATACGCCACTGGTGCTATGCCGGGATCGGCCTACGCCACCGGAGCCGGAGGAGCACTGGGAAGTTACCCTGCTGGAAGCGCTGCCGTCGCTAACTACGCCCCACAGAGTTCCACCCTTGCCCAATACGCTGCCCAGCTTACCGGATACGGAGGTGGAAGCCAGTACGGAAGCGGAAGCCAGTACGGAAGCGCCGGAGGGTACGGACTCCCCCAAGGGTACGGTACCCCCAGCAGGAGGTACGGGCTCGGCAGTCTGATCATGCCCATGCTGGCCTTGGCCGGTCTCACCATGCTCGTTCCCACCATCACCAGCAACCTCGGCAGCAGGACCAAGAGGTCCACCGATGCCCAGGGCAACAACCCCTTGGCCATGATCACAGAGTACAAGGACAAGCTGGAGAGGTACTACTCCCTCTACAGGACCGCCGTTGAGAAGGAAGAGTGCATGAACAGGATCATCTGCGAGTTCGGAAGCGCCGTCAGCGATGTTAAAGGCAAAGGAGCTGTCGTCCTGTAAGTATAATCTTTTTGCCGCATAATCTCCCTTTTGCAGAAGTTTAACTTTGAACTCTTTACGCTTAAAGTAGTTCAGGATAGTTCTAAGGATAATATAATTAAAATAAATCTATAATGCCTTCGTTAGTTTTGCAGAGTTTTATATTGATATATCGAGTTGAAGAAAGCAGGACCTCACACGAGGTCAACCATAGCCATCTAGAACAAAGAGGCCTGGACACTTCGCCTCGATGAGTCATTCTCTCCGTCTTCGAGATGACGAACCTCCAATAAGCGCGCTTCTTGTGTTTTCTCAACCAATCGTTCAAAAGCTTTCGACGAAAAGAATGACACATCCTCTTAGCTGTCCAGGCCTTCTAGCTGTAGATGGCTATGGGTCAACTGATACTATTGCCTATCTATCGGACATTTACTGCCAAGGGTTGGGGAGGTATAGAGAGAGAGAGAGCCAAACTGGTTATTTCTCGCCGATAACTACCCCACCTCCCTTCTCTGTTCTTCGAAAAAGAATAGCTAGCTACCCAAATTACCCTATTTGGATTTCCCCGTTCCCAACCGCCTAGTGAAGAAGAATGTCAAAGAAAGAATAGACAATTTTGAGTGGATTAACTAGTGAGGAGAGAGTAATCAAGAGGCGTAACATACCACTGAGCGAATGAAGGTACAGGCGGCCCCGTTCTGCCAGTTCTGCGCTTTAGCTCGCGCTCTCGGTCCCATGATGCACTGCGAGAGGAGATGCGGAGAAGGAACGTCGCTCAGTGGCATATTTCGTCCCCTCCCTGACTGCGCATCATATTTCGTCTCTTCTTTACTCTCTCCTCCCTGGGATTAACATGAAATGCTAAAATAACTCAATTCCTCAAGTATGGACAACTTGATTGAAATCTAAGAAACTATCCCACATGGTAATCCAGTGACGTAGCCGAAAACAATTCGGAGGGTATAATGGAATTATAGGTGGATATGGGATCGTTTTAGTTCTTTCTGTGGTCAGAAAAGAAAATTTCCTGAGTTTCGGAGGGGGTAATATCTATCTATGGTGATATCATCAGTCTATCATCAGATACGCTTATGAAAAGCTCCAAACAAAAACAATAAAGTTATAAAAGCAGCCCTCAAACAACCGTTCTCTATTCAGTTTAGTTAAAACCCTTTGAACTTAACGAGGTCTTGAGGATTAATTAACTGGAGTAATCAAACTAAATTACCATAAGCTTTAAAATTGTTAGTATATGACATTTGCATTAAAATTTACAATTCCAACTTGAGTGTGGTGTACTCACGGAAAAAACGGTACTTACGTACTACGCCGTCAACCCGTACCGCTGAATATGAAAACGTTGCTGAAGTCACCAAAAAGTGGCTTTAACGCCAGTATTAGAAGTCTGTGACGTCATAAGTTAATGAAGAGCGAAAGTTATTGCCAGATTCAGTTTCCCAAAAACCTGCCAAACAAATAAACGAAATTTTTTGTTTAACTTAAAATAATTATAAATCAAAAACTGGAAATAGGATAAATAGAAAATGATAGTTTCAATTTTAAAAGGCTTTAAGGAGTTTAGTCCGCTCAAATAATCATAATTTTTTATTGTATTTTTATTTATTATTATTTTTGATTACATCATTTCTGTGGCTTATTAAATTTAAATTTACTTGTTTGATTATATAAAGAAATTTGAAACTCCGATGTTGGCAACGTCTAGGGTTCTTTTTGGCGAAATTGAATAGCGACGTTTTAAGATACATTAGTAGAGTTAGGGGGCTTTAGCAGAATTAGCAGGAATGACGTGGTATTAAAGGAGGCGGGTCCATTTGGCCTAAAGTTTGTCTATGGGAAAAGCCCTGTTAAAAAAGTTGCCATTTACGTCTATGGAGATGAACACTCTGTTAAGCTCTATACTATGTGGCTTTAGCAATGTTTTCAAATTCAGCAGCACGGTCGTTGGCGCAGTACGTAAGTACCGAAAGAACTTTTCATGCAGTTAACTATATTTTCGGTTGTTTGCCTTCCAGCGTCATGGAGAAGCTGATCCCCAAGCACATGCGACCCAAGATGAACGTCTTCAAGGCCGGCGCCCTGTCTCCAGAAATCGGCAAGTGCAAAAAGATGTTCAAGTGCTGAAGACCGAATCTCGTATCGACAGAAACACCAAGCAGGACTGAACATATCTTAATATAAATAAACAAGTCATCGGAACCGGCCAAGAAGAGAGGGTTCCAAAAGTGTTAAAGCTAGACCACGCCCGATGACGTCAGTGACCTGGGCCTAGGGCCACCTTCCTAGCTGAATGTCCACCGCTAGAGGCGCTATTGCATGTCTTGGGGGCTCTTCTTCTTGGCCATAACATAGTATATTTTTTTAAATACTATTTTACATTCAGTGCAAAGGTCGTCAGGGGAGATATGGTTTCAGAATCTAAGGCCAGTCTGGGATTTGTGGCATCATACTCCCCTGTAGAGTGATTGTAAATGTTCATCCAGACGGAACCATTTCGTGTCTATATTTTTAATGCATGCAAGGCGTTGTAGAGGTCTAAGTAGTTAATACCTTTGAGTGGTAAGTACTGGATTCCGGAATGTTAACACCTGGTAGTAGTAAGACACGGCAAGTTGCATGACAAAATGTAAACTCCTTTTTTGAAGTGCTATTATTATCATGTCCGTCACATTTTTCGTGTGCATATATTAAATGTTTTCTAGCCGTTCGGTCCAAAGGGTTTCGACAATATATTTATATTACATAGGTGTTTTCCAACTAATAAGTTTCATGTAGTTCCTCATTTGCAATAATTAGCAGTTTCATAAATATAATTAGATGAATTTTGCAACGATAAGAACTTTGTCTTGTCTGGGCTTTTTGCTCCTTTTGTTTGGCCTGGTGCCAATTAAACACCAATCAACCAACCTACCAAACGATATTAAAATTATTAAAAAAGTAAGAGTTAAATAAATAAGGGAATCTAATGGTGCAATAAAGTACTTTCATATTAAATCGAATAAAAATTTTGTTTTTTCATGGATCATTCACGCAGTACTCTCCCTGTTTAAAAGATGCGAACAGAAAGAAAGATCATTCGGTTAACAGTTACAAACGTGTTAACAGTTGGTTCGGTAATTTATTGTTGGCTGAGAGGAAGAGCTTTAATGTATTTTTCGTTTTGAAATTATATTTTGCGTATTTACCTTTCTGTTGATGAACGGTCACGAGTATTGTAGCTATTTATTCTATTATCATTTCATTACTGCTGTGTACATGCTGTTTGTTTGTTTTGTTCATAAAAAATAAATATTTTGATAGATTCCGTAGCTTTGCTCATTTCAGGAGAAACATATTTGTTAAGTTTATAAAAGAAGAGTCAGTGAAGAATGAGATATTCTCACGTTTTGAAAATAAATTTTATTAAAATAGTAGATAAAAAACCATGAAGAATGACGTTTAAACTAAAACTAAACTCATTGGCACAACAGCCCTAGTGGGCTAAGGCCTACGATGCCCATCTTCGTTTTCGTGACCGTGGGGCCCTGGGGTGCAAGGTGTTTGGCATGTGTCCCGGTTAGGTGGTCATTCTAACGCGAGACCCCCAGTGTTTAGTTCCCAGCAAGCTTGGTCCTCATTTTATCGACCCACTGAAGGGATGAAAGGCTGAGTGGACCTTGCCCAGCCCGGGATTTGAACCCCGGGCCTGTGGCGTGGAAGCGCGAAGCACTACCACTGAGCCACTGGGCTTAAAGTATGTAACATAGCGTCATTAAAAAGTTTACCGCTTCTAACTAGCGGTTAAACGGAACTTTCTTCATGCTCTGATTTTCGTAACCACTCACAAAATAATCCTATCTCACCTAAGGGGAGGCGAACGCCCCCTTCGCCCCCCCCCTGTAATCCGTGCCTGCTCTAATAAAAAAACGCGACCAAATCGGTCCATTAGAACATGCGAAAATGCGGTTGCAAAAATTTAACATTTATAGCCGACGAATTGATAACCTCCTCCTTTTTGAAGTCTGTATAAAAGGCCTTGAGCTCCAAAAAAAGCTTCGCACCAGGGCGCCACAAAAGGCTTCGCGCACAGGCTCCAGAAACATGAGGACATGAAAAAACGTAATTGAACAGACATTATATCTTCGTTGTTAAACATGGAATCAACTATAGTTCAAATTCTTGCGAGGTCCTTAAAGTGCGAGGCCGTCGGCGGGGGCCGACGTCTCCGACGCCTAGCTACGCCTCTGCGGGCCCTAAACGGGAGCTTCGGAATGAAAGAAACGCGGACCTCTTTCCCTTGCAATAGCCGACGTTTCTCGGAAAACGGCCCGCTTTTTAACTCTTGCCGTTCAGTCAGATTTTCATGGAAAGCGGAAGAGTCACATCCCTGTGTCCAGATCGAAGAGCAGAAAAGTGATGAGGATTTTTTTCTCCGTGGAAATTTCTACCGCGGAGAAGAGTTAGTTTGAGGAAAATTGTCAAAAAAAGCGGAACATAGCACAAAAAGTCACAAAACGCGGAATTCCGCGGATCCGCAAAAAAATCCCATCCCTGTAAGTGTTCATTTTCTAGTAAAAAGGCTAATAGGATATTGGGATACATTAAAAAAACTATTTCTTCAAGGTCCGAGGATATTATTTTGCCACTATACAGAGGCTTGGTGAGACCTCATCTAGAGTACGCTGTTCAGTTTTGGTCTCAATACTTAAAAAAAAATATTGATTCAATTGAAAGGGTTCAGCATAGGGCTACTAAAATGGTCAAGGGTTTATCCAGTTTAAGTTATGAGGGAAGATTAAAGAAGCTAAATTAATACATATGTTCACTCTATACAGGGTGTATCTGAAATGGTGCAACAAACTTTCAGGGATGATAGTACTCATCAAGACGAACAAGAATCGGTATAGAAAGGGGGGTCCCAGACCAAATCCCAGGGAGTTAAAAATGGAGCGACACCCCCAAAAAATCATTGAAAAATTCAATTTGTAGAAGAACTACTATTGGTAAAAACTTAATTATGGTCTCAAAAATTTTGGTCTAATATGATCTTTAAAATTAATCAAAAGTATTCACTTTAAAATTTGTTTTATTATGAAAAAAGTTAAAAAACACAAAAAATGTGAAAACTCTGCCAAAACCTTATTTTGTATTTCTAAATTCTTTCTTTTGATTTGATAATCTGAAAGATCATAGTTGAAAACCCTTAAGTCCAAAGTTTCACGTAAATACAATCAATATCAAACACTTGAGATCCTGTTAAAGTTTGTTTTTTGAGTGCGCTAACAGCTGTTCTGGAAACAGCTCTAAAAAACTGCTTGCGCACCCAAAAAACAAACTTTAAAAGTATCTCAAGCGTTTAATATTGATTGTTATTTACGTGAAACTTTGGACTTGAGGGTTTTCAACTATGATCTTTCAGATTATCAAATCAAAAGAAAGGATTTCGAAATACAAAATAAGGTTTTGGCAGAGTTTTCACATTTTTTTTGTTTTTTAACTTTTTTCATAATAAAACAAATTTTAAAGTGAATACTTTTCAGATAATTTTAAAGATCATATTAAACCACAATTTTTGAGACCATAATTAAGTTTTTACCAATAGTAGTTCTTCTACAAATTGAATTTTTCAATGATTTTTTGGGGTGTCGCTCCATTTTTAACTCCCTGGGATTTGGTCTGGGACCCCCTTTCTATACCGATTCTTGTTCGTCTTGATGAGTACTATCATCCCTGAAAGTTTGTTGCACCATTTCAGATACACCCTGTATAGTCCAGTAAATCTACTGAAAAAAAGGGTCAAACCGGGAACAAATTGATACATTTAGTTTTTCAACGGTTTTCACTTGGGAATGACCTAAATAATAACATACTAAAAATCGGACAAAATCGGCTCTCGGGAAGTTTAAGTTTTTTTAAACTTTTAAAAAATGGCCGAAAAAAATTTCAAAAAATCAAATTATAGTAATCGAGACTTATTATACATGTTTATAGGTTATTTTTCAGTGCTGAATACGAATATACCATTTAAATTACAAAAAATTCAAAATTTCAATTTTTAAAAATTAATTCAAAATTTGGAAAGTCAAAAAATTAAAACATCGCTCAAAACCACAAAATTATTGCAAAAGAAGTAATTTAAACGGTTTTCTATTAGAAATGACTTAAATAATAACATACTAAAAATGGAAAAAAATCGGACAATAAAAAGTTTAATTTTTTCAAATTTTCTATTTTTTTGGCCTCAAAAATCGACCTTTTTAAAAATTCTTGTTAAAAACGTTTGAGGCATTTTCCATGGTCATTTTCCCATGGATGTTTTAGGTATATACCTCTATAACCTAAAAAACCACAATTGGTGATTAAATAATTAGTTAATTAATTAATTTATAAAAATTAATGTTGAAAATACAGGTAAAATCTTTCAATCAAGTAATACAGACAATATTTAGACACTATTTGATAATAAATCATTTTAAAAATAATTAAATTGAAAAAAGACAAAATATCTTTCAAAAAATTTTAATTTTAAATAAATTTTAAAATTTTAAAAAATTTTAAATTTTGTAGTATATGCATGTGATACATGTCTCTAGGCTATATTTTAGTGCTGTTTACGAATATCAAGCCAATTTTTTAATAAAATTTAAATTTACTGTGGAAAAATTGAAGCATAATAATTTATATCTCTATATTAAAAAAAAGTTACTGTCACCGCCGCCGCCGCCGCGGCCGCTGTTTCAGAAAATTAAATTTTTCAACTCTTTGAACTCTCATATCGCAAAAACTACTTGATAGAAATTTATGAAATTTGAAATATTTGTAGAGGAATATTTGGGGCACATTCTCGAACACAAAGCTAACTGATGTGATAATTACTACTGGGGTATTTTTATGGTCAAAGTTGAAGTTTTTCTTTTTTCGCCGCGTAATCCAGTTCAGCGAAATCTATTAGCAGCAGAACTATGATTTTTTTCAGCCTAATACTCTAAAGTATGAAGATGTGCACTACGTCGCCCTTTTTTCGAATTTCGAATTTGGTTTAGAGTAATTAATTTTTTAATTTTTGAAATTTTTGACACTTTTTCGGTTTTTTCTATCTAAAATGAAAACTAATCACGGTTTCAATATGATTTTTTAAACACTTATACTCTTATTCTTTAGAAACATATTTGCGTTTAATTTTTTTAAAAATTCGAATTAGTTTTGGAATTATTAAGCATCAAAGTTTAATTTTTTTCATAGTTTAGTAGGCCTTTATCAGACGTGTTTAATGTTTATTGAATATTTTTAAATTTTATATTTGCCTGTTCACTAGATTGTCGCGAGCACGGATATTTAAATTTAAAAGTTTCGTATGTTTAGGTTTTTTCTCTAAGTTTGCTAGCGATATGGTTAATAATCTTTGAAAGATACTCCGATGTTTTTGAACTACTAGAGAAACAAATAATTTAGCTTTTTTTCAGTGTTATTTGTGCCGATGAAAGGTAGAGGATTTTTAGGAAGTTGGTTTTACTCTGGCAAAGAATTAGAATTACGGCCTTATTCACTGCACACTTCATGCGATCGCATCGCATGGGACAATCATGCGATCGTATGGATAGTTGATGCGATCGTATGGCCTAAAACGGTATTCTCTGGGGCTCCGTGCGATGCGTATGATGTCTCCATGCGAGCTGACCCAGACGAGAGCTTTTTAGCAGCCGTCTGAGCAATGCGAAAATCGCATGGCTCTCTGATTGGTTGGAGATTTTTTTTTTACATCAGCCGCCTCGGATGATGAAAATAATGGCGGCTGTCTTCTCAGCTTAGACAAGACGGGGAATATTCCGTATTCGGGCACCATCGCCAGCTTGGCGACTTTCTAGAAACTTAGCGATAAATTCTAGATTGTGGCGACCAATCTAGATATTGAGATATCATTTGAATTTTGAATCTAATAACAAATAAATTATTTATAAACAATGGAGTGTCATTCAGGTTTTGTCTCTTATTATTTTGAATAGCTTAAACGGTATAGTTTAACACAAGTCTGGTTTGAAAAAATATAAATAATAAAACACTAGGTTCACTGACTAGTTACATGGTAAAATATTAAATTTAAAATAACAATTGGTATAATCATGATTTATTATGACGCGATGACTTTGAATTCGATTTTCTGGGTCAAAAACTATTACTTTAGCCTTTAAATTACACTCGAGGGAACAAGAAAGGTTAAAGCTTCTAAAATATAAAAATTTGTAGCAAATGGATAAGTTTAAAGAATTATTACCCCCTAAAATATGCAAAAAAATCGTTAAAAATTATTAAGATTATTTTTGGCTATTTTTTCCTCTTATTTTTTATGCAATTCATCATTAAAGTGTCCTAACCCTTCCCCAAGGACCCAAATTTAAGGAATATATGCAGCAATTATTTTTTTCTAAAAGCGGTTGAGGTGTTAGCGCCCCTGAAGCACCGGCGGAAGGGTTCAATGCAGTACTTTAGAGTTAAACTGCCATACAAAAAAATTCAAACTGAAACTGACTGAATTTCAGTCGATTCTTGTGTAAAATGACCTCCTGAACTCAAATATGACGACAAATATGAATAATTCAATCGTTTTCTTCCATCACCCTCAATTTTTAAATGGACGTCCCCCAATTGTTATTATCAGCCAACTCATCAACTTGAAACATGACTCCCAACACCCTAAAACTGGCGAGTTTTTAAAGAACTTAAAAATTTCCCTCAGGATAGACCTTAAATATAAGAACTATGTCCTTTTTGAACTTTTCAAAACATGACTATTCATTCCTGAGTTCGCAAGTAGCGGCGCGATTCAGAGAGTATCTTCGGGGGCGTTAACACCGCAACCGCTTTTAGCAAAAATCATTGCTACATATATTCATTAAATTTGGACCCTTGGGGAAGGGTTAGGACACTTTAATGATGAATTGCGTAAAAGATAAGAGGAACAAATTGCTAAAAATAATCTCAATAATTTTTAACGATTTTTTTTTGCATTTTTAGGGGGTAATAACCCCTTAAAATTATCCATTTGCTACAAATTTTTATATTCTAGAAGCTATAACCTTTCCTGTTCCCTCGGGTGTAATTTAAAGGCTAAAGTACTAGTTTATGACCCTGAAAATCGAATTCAAAATCATTACGTCATCATCGAATAACGCAAAAAGGGGGAGGGGCTGTTCCCCGAAAATCTGAGCCTGATGGAGAAAAAAGGGGTCGGATTTGGTTGGATTCAGGGGGTCATTTTATATAAGAATCTGCTTGATTTGTGTCAGAAGCATTTTGACCCCATTTTTTTGTCGAGTAGTGTAATAGGATGTCATAATCCAACGTCGGATGAATATGCATCCCCTGAAGTAATGCGAGAAGAAGAGAGATACGAAATATTGAAAGCACGAGTAAAAATGAAGTCAAATTGTGAAAAACGTCACTGTGTTGCACATCAGGATGGCCGAATGTAATATAATTATTAACTAGTGATATGTAATTATTAACTAGTGATATAATCTTTTGTATTTCTGTGGCAACAATTTATGTTGTTGCTCATGGTAACTGTTTTTAAACAATAAGTCTTGAGAAAATAAAGAGTACGTTTTTCTAGGAATTTAGTCTCTTTAGTTTAGGAATTTAACTTTAAAAATTTCGAAAAGTAAAATTCTGATATAAGTAATAGGCTCGGAGCAATTTTAAAAATGATTTAATTAATTTCAGTAATTTAACTAATTTCAGTAATAAACCAAAGTAGGTCTCATTCGCTATTTTTAGCTATATGTTCAGGTTTGAAGGAATGCTTGTTTTTATATTTTTAAGAATATGTTTTAAATGCCCGTTTTCAGGTTTTAAGATTTTCGATGGTCCTTTTTGTATCGATATGCTTTTTATGGCATGTTTTATTTGCTGTTTTCAGATTAGGATTTTCGGTTTTTGAGTTTGCCTTTGCCTATTCTCGGCAGCCATTTTGATTGTGACGATTTTGAAAAAGTCGCCAAATATCTTGGCGACTTTTCTTGGCGATGGTGCCCGATTACGGAATCTTAGCCGACAAGACGCTAGGCCTAAAATATAGGCGAATTCCTGGAAAATATCTGAGTGCGCCAGGCCTATAGCTGCACAAGGAATGTGCCGAAAAGGTAAGATTAACCCGCTATCCCATTATTATATTCTCTGTTGTGTATCATTTGCTTTCTTTTTTCCCCTGAATTTGTGCATGAAGAGTCAGTCATTGAATGCTTTTATACAATATAGATGTTGGTGTTGAAAACAAAACTTGCACATCAATCATCGTGTTACAAAATACAAATAACTCAAAAATGTCTTACCAAAAACATTATCAGTTAATCTTATAGCATATATTATGAATCAGAGCGTAAAAGAAATGTTTCACTTTCATAAAACGAAAGTGAAGAATGCATGATTACTTTACAAAATTTTTAAACATTTATAGTTGTTGCTAACTCCCTCAATTTGTAAGTGATCAGATAAGTTATATCTTTAGCATACACCTTTTTAAGATTGATTTTCTATTTATGTTTTTAAATTTTATATCCATCGTGATGTTTACTTGTAGACCTAAAGTTATGAATGAGTACTACATAGGATTATTTTCACTGTAGTTGTTTTTTTTTGTAATTAATCTTAATCAAATAATAATCTGAAATCAGCTAGTAGTGTTTCAATGTTATGCAAACGTTTATATCATTCTAAATATTTGAAACCCTTCCCATTTTCCACCATTCATAAATATAAATTAGACTTTCATACTTTTTTTCTCATGAAGACCTTTTTTTATACTACCATAGATACTGTAAATTAAAAAGTGTTTTATGAATTTTTATTTACTTTACCATTGTAATTAAATTGGAGTCAAGTATTGCTTAAATTAAATGATCAGTGTAGCATAATGTTTTACCTAAAAAACTGTTCACACTCATTAATAATATGCACTAACATATGTATTACTAACATAAATAATTGCAGAAAAATACATCATGTAATTAAGCAGTAGTTCAGCAAGCCAGAAAATATCCTATTTTGACAGTGGAAATGTACTAAATTTACCCCATATCCCTCCAAATACCCCTCTAAAAATTTTTGACTAATAAATTTTAATTAATTTTAAACTAATAATTTTTGGAACAAGGTACACCTACTCATTTTAAAATCAAATTACAAAAACATCAGATTGCTGTTGACTAAAAGAAACAAGATAAACAACATTATAAACAATTTCCAATTGCAAACTTTAATTGTGCATTATTTGAAAGTAAGGCAAATCAGTAGACTCAGATTTTTTTAAATGACAATAGTTTATTTGGTCATTCTCATGATAGAAAAGTCACAAACTATTTGTTTGTTGATATTTTGGATTTCTGCAATAAGTTTTCTTGCATACCTACCAGTGTAGGGGAAATGGTAAATTAATTCTGAGTATTAGAAAAACGTTTTCCTTAGTTTTATATATTTCTTTGGGACATGGATATTTTTAACCAGTATTTAATCATTGCTATAAAGCTCATTTTAGTATGCATATTTCATTTGTATCAACAGACTAACTTTGTCATTAGGTAAACATTGAAATAATAGGGGAGATGAGGGAGGAATGGGACAGTGGGAGGAGTGGGACAGCTGAAATTATGGAAAAATAAATCAGTTTATTTTATTTCCAATTTGGTCATTAGATGGCCTTCTTATTATTTCTTCTTTATTATTAGCTTCTTGTTATTTCCTTCATTTAGTTTATCCAGCAGCAAGTTTCTGTTTATAGTTGTAAAAATTTGATTTTCCCACCTCCTAAGTAAATTTCCAGTCTATCTTAAGTTTTATTTCATTTCTCATGTAATTTGTAGAACAAACATTATATAATGCCATTGTAATCTAAAAGATATATAATGTATGCTAATCTGCAATTTCATAAAGCCTAACACCAGCATAGTTTATGTGACAAGTTATATTTTAAAAGCAATGTGAGGAGGGAGGAATGGGACACTCTGAAAAATGTAAACAAAATCTGCAAAAATGTAAACAAAATTTGAAAATATTAATTTCTGATAGCTTTCTATCGCTTCAATTGAAATGTTTTTCTTTTTTTTTGAATAAACAATTCCAAGTATTACATTGTATTTCAATTATTGATTCTTAACACCATGGGAAAGAGTCCAAGTGTACTAAATATTTTTTTAAAAATTATTCTATAATAGATATAAGATTGAAAGCTGTTTAAAAATGTGGGCAAAGGTTAAAAGAATAGTAGGTAAAATACTAGGCCCTTTCTTTTTATTACATTTTACTAATTTTCTTTACTTTTCAAAAGTGTCCCACTCCTCCCACCCATGAGGGAGGAATGGGACAAAATTCTTGTTAATTTGAATGATCAAAAGTGATAAAATTAAACAACATTTAAGAACTGTACATTTTTAAAAAATTAAGTTAAAACATGTAAGTTTATTATCCAACCATTTGCATCTATGAATAAGCAGGGGATAATGAATAAAAAAATATTTAGTGAAAATTGTCCCATTCCTCCCTCCTCTTCCCTAGTCTCTTTTGAGTTAATATTTTATAATTACATCTAGCAGTGTAATGGGACAAAAATGTTTACTTTTATGCTACATCTAAACTCAAGACTTGCTCAAATATTCCTAACATTATAACTAATCATTCAATTTTTAATAATTCTAAATTGAAGAGTTGACTGAGATCAAGAGGGCCTTTCACTAGAGGCAAGTGACTTGTTGAGATAAATAAGGCCTGAATAATGAGGTTTTTTTGGTCAAGTTCATTTGAGTGAGATGCAGTTGTTGTTCTGTGTTGATCTGTTACTAGTCTCTTCCTCTCCTTCAGTTAACAGTTCTTGAGGTATATTTAATTGTCAGCTGTTCTCATTTTATAAAGTTCTATGAATGCTTTACTTGATATGTATGTAGATTAAAGTTTTCGGTACTTACGTATTACCGCAACCAGGTCGGCTCCAACTTGGCGAAATTTGGCCAACTTGGCGCCTTGGCGCGTTTTTGGCGCCAAGTTTTTTTCTGTCGCCAAGAGCGAAACGCGCCAAATTTAAAGCTGCGGAAAGTTAAAAACGTAGACAAAACTAATTAAAACTTAAATAGGGAAGAAATTAAGGTTGTTATAACATAATTTCAAAGTATTATTTACTCAATTGACCGAATTCTACGACTAATTCCAAGCAGCACAAATTTTTAAGATTCGTCGAATTTTAGTCATATAGGGCGAAATTTTGTTTACTTCTAGTTGCAGTTACGTAAACTTTACATATTTGGTATGAGCTATGCTACTAGGTAATACTATAATAAAAGGATATCCAAAATACACTACCGGCATCTTATAGGTTATGAGATAAATTAAGCAATGATACAATTGTATAAAACAGGATAATTTTACAGCACAATATAAATTAAAATGTATTTACCCTTTAAAATATCCTTGTACCTTTACGAACAATTCGCTTACGCCACGCAAACATTACGATACCGACGATACCAAACATGAACGTTATTACATTAATTCACTTCATTTTAAACACTTCATTGTTTTGAATTACCAGACTATATAACGCATGTTAAGTACATTATAAAATAAAATAAATTACTATCCTCATAAAACACTCTTAAAAACGTCAGAAAATAACTTTTCCACTCACCCAGTGTTTACAATGACTTTCAATCTAATCAGTAAGCATAATATTTTCTTTACGAAGAGCCACGTGTAACACGTAGGGTTGCCGTTACTTGGAGCGCCAAATTTGGCGATTTATGCGAATTTTGGCCACGTCGGGTTGCCGTAAGTAAAGTCGCCAAATTTGGCGATTTATGCGAATTTTGGCCTGGTTGCGTTAATACGTGAGTACCAAGTTTTCTTTATAAAATGCTTTGTGTTCATTTATGTTCCACCTTACATTTATGAGTATATACATAAAATTTTTTACTTCAAAGTCTTCTTATGTTAAGCTATTGTTCATATTTTTAAATATTTATTACTCTTTCATATTGTAGATGATTGAAAATAAGGTATTTAGTTAGCTTTTTTATTAATCAATGCATGTAATCTTGGATTTTAAATTTAACTTGATATAATTTTGCTTTTAAACTCTCATGATTCATCTAACTCCTTTGTATTTTTGGAAGGTTCATAAGAATAATTTTGCCCATAAAATCTTCTCTTTCTACTGTGAGGTTAATCTTTTAAAAAAATTTTGAAAAAATTTGTATTGATTTAAACATATGGGATCATATTTATCTTTTATCAATTTGTTTATAATATTTATGAAAGTCATGAGTTAACAATTTACAATTTTGATTGATATTTTGTCCATATATGACCTACCCAGAATAATTTTTAAGCCCTCGCTTTTTTTAAAGTTGTGCAGTTCTGATCTAGAAGGTCAATTTTCTTCTTAAACTGAAAAATTATATGGATGTTTGTTTACAAATAAAGCATAAGAAATTGTCTATTGCTGTTATTCTTGTATCTGAAAAAATACCTAATAAAAATATTTTAAGTATCTAGCTAGTGCTCTAAAAATTTATGGATTGCAGTTTTGAAGTCATAATTAAATTAATTTTGAGACCAGGTTAAATTAAAAAGTCATTGCAAGATACTCATGTTTTTTTTTTATATTAGTTCTAGGTACTGTTGAATTTCTTTTGTATTTAAAAAATAGTGTTGAGAAATTCTACTAATATCAATGTTAATCAGGCTATGGTTCATACCAAATCAACATGAACATTATATTTTATAGTTTATTTTAAAGTTCCTTGTTTTTTGACAGAAGTAAGGTAAGTTGTAAGTTAGTATCAACAATTTGTTGCTTCTAAAGAATTAAGTTTTGTTTTATTTTTCTTGGTTTATTTAGGAATTAAAATTGTAAAACACATAAGGAAACTTTGGAAAGGATGCAAGTGGGAAAAGGTAAAATTCCACTGGTGTTAATTGTGAAATGTATTGAGTTCAGCAATATTATGCCAAATACCTATTTGATTTTATTTAAAACTCAATCAAGTATCAGGTTGAAGTTTTTTATTTTATTGAAACTTTTAAATTTTAGAGATGTGTCTATATTTCTTCCATGGTAAAGAAAATTATTTAAGAGTAGAAAGTATTGAATTATAAGTAGAAAATATTGAAATTTCAAAATGGAATTTAAGAGCATTGTATGGAATAAGTAGGAAAATGGCTAGTTTAGAAGCAGTCAAATATTAAAAAAAATTAGATATTAAACAAATGTGGGATTTGAGAGAAACTATCTTCCCTTGTTTTGCTTTATTTTACTTTTGACGCTCGCGTTTTTTCTCTCGGCTTGTTTTTGTTTTATTGAGTTCTTTTTCTCGTAAATATGTTCTGTTTCAATATACGAAAAAAACCATTCAATAAAAACAAAAAAAATTATTACATGTGTAAAGCTATGAGTTTTTTAACGGTTTTTTCGCGACACCTGTTTTGATGGATTTCGCCTGTAAGCGAGCAGCTACTTGATTGAACTATTAAGAATTTTATTTTTATAATTTCTCTTTACACAAAGTAAGTTTTTATTTATTCTTAAATCCCAGTACATTCTCGAATTGTAAAAAGGTTCTCTTCAGTTCAAAGTTTATGTGGTTTGACCCACCACGGCTAAACTTGATCGCGACCGTAGGTTATACGGCTTATCCACTATCCAAAAGAGCCGACGCACGGCCGACGGCGCCGGAAGTTTCCAGTTTTTACCGCTTGAGGGGGTACCGCGCGTAGTGGCTCGTTAGGGTTGGTTGGTTGGTTTGCTTCGGCTCTTCAAAATACGCAGTACACAGAAAAATCCTAACACAGGTTCCAAAACGATATTTTCAAATTCTGGAAGGATTGGAGGGCGTATTATTTTTTTTATAATATATAATTATATTATATATATTTTTTGTCGTATAATTTTTGTTTTTTACGTTCTAAGAACACTTTTAGTCATTTACCTAAGTCATAAAAATACAAATTTATGATTTTTCATGATTGTGATTCATTATCGTGATCATGAAATTTATGATTTTTTTATTCTTCACCATACTACCAACCCTGTGAACTATGACCAAGTTGCTCGTCTGTGGCTCCTTTCACGGCTAGACTGGATTAACTGTGTTTATATACGGCTTGCGCAATTACGCGAAAAGGTAGGTTCAAGAAACTGGGATGTACGATGTTAGCTCCATCTATCTGTCATTCATGGCATTCCACTGGAAAATAATTATTGGTTGGTTGATTTCATACGATTCAAAGATAAATATGCTTAAAAGGAGTCACAGACGAGCAACTTGGTCATCAACCGGGTTGATTATTTTTCGTGGCTAGTTCACAGGGTTGGTAGTATGGTGAAGAATAAAAAAAATCATAAATTTCATGATCACGATAATGAATCACAATCATGAAAAATCATAAATTTGTATTTTTATGACTTAGGTAAATGACTAAAAGTGTTCTTAGAACGTAAAAACAAAAATTATACGACAAAAAATATATATAATATAATTATATATTATAAAAAAAATAATACGCCCTCCAATCCTTCCAGAATTTGAAAATATCGTTTTGGAACCTGTGTTAGGATTTTTCTGTGTACTGCGTATTTTGAAGAGCCGAAGCAAACCAACCAACCCTAACGAGCCATTACGCGCGGTACCCCCTCAAGCGGTAAAAACTGGAAACTTCCGGCGCCGTCGGCCGTGCGTCGGCTCTTTTGATCTTTTGGAAAGTGGATAAGCCGTATAACCTACGGTCGCGATCAAGTTTAGCCGTGCTCCTTTTAAGCATATCTTTGAATCGTATGAAATCAACCAACCAATAATTATTTTCCAGTGGAATGCCATGAATGACAGATAGATGGCGCTAACATCGTAGATCCCAGTTTCTTGAACCTACCTTTTCGCGTAATTGCGCAAGCCGTATATAAACACAGTTAATCCAGTCTAGCCGTGGACCCACAGAGTACTAGAACAGAGAGTCCGTTGCCATAGGCGCTAATGGAAATCGAAACGTTGGATGGGTTGGGTGGCGCTGCGATCGCATAACGTCACGAGAGGCGGGACGGAAAAGCCTGATTGGTTGAGAAAAACTTTTTCCTTCTCCTTCGAAATAGAAGATTGCGTGACAGCCAATCACAGGTTTGATCTCTCTGTCAATCATTTATAGTTCCTCGTGGCGCCCTCAAACCCATACAACTTTTGAATATATCGTGTTGGACCCTCTGTTAGGATTTTTCTCTGTGGTTTGACCAACTACATTCGGGAAACTATTTCCAATCCATTTTCAACTACGAATTAATCAATGAAATAAAAAAACTGATAATTATACATCTATGAACTTTTTTTTAAATATTTCCTTCAACCATCCCCCAATCTTAATAAAGCAGCTATAAAAACTAACTATTTTTTTTTTGTAAAATCTTAAAAATGTCCACTATTATACTTGTGAGTTCATGTGTTTTAAAAGAACTAGAGTAATATACTCAGTTTTGGTCAGCGAAAATTAATTGGATGAAAGTTCTACTCATTAATCTTAACCTTTTACAAAAATCAAAGCAATTTAATGCAGCTCCAGAAACACGTGTAAATAAACAAAACAACAACAATCTGCTTCGCTTTCTTTAAATAAAAACGGCCGGATCCCAAAAAAAAGTACCATGATTGGTTAAAAATATTTAAAATCAACAAGATAAGTTGGCCAATAAGTGAACGATCTGAAGCCACGCCTCGCACGATTGAGACCACAGAATGAGCTTTTGGTAGCATGCGATCGCGCGATCGCATTGCATCATACGATCGCATGGAAATCGCATCGTATGATCGCATGAACAGTGAATAACCCCGTTACTGCTTAGGTTATTTTTAGAGATAGTTTTTAGGTTCCTTTGGCTTATTATGTATTTTAAAATGGTAAGTTGGATGTATTCTGAGGTTTTAAAGATTTGTTAGAATTTGTTAGACAGTTTATTTTTAAAATTTCTAAAATAAATTATTGATTAGATAAAAAGTATATAATAAGGTTTTAGTAAAGCGTTTTCCATGCGGATGATGGTTGTCATCATAGCTGGTAAAATATAAAGAGCTGCGTAGCAGTTTCGGGGGTTGGTCAGCGTATGCGGGCAGGGGACGGTAGCCCCCTATCCATTCAATTATTGATAATTTAAAAAGGAATATTTCAGTAAGAGTTTTATTTTGATATTTTCGTGTTAATGATCCGAATTAAATTATTAAAAAGTTTGAGAGATAAAAAGTTTCGATATTAAATTATCACTAACTAAGCAGACAAGTTCCAGGGTGTACTGAATAGTTGAGATGGAACAAGCGAGCTCTGCTCGCTAAGATCGCGAAGCGATCTTCAAAGAACTGCGAAGCAGTTCCGGGGGTTGGTGAGCGATAGCGAGCAGGGGGCAGAGCCCCCTAGTTAAATAAAAAAAACTTTTTAAAAACCACGTTTTTATAAAATGCACTAAAAAGTATAAAATAATTTTTTTCATTAAAATGCACTAAAAAGTATAAAATATTTTTTTCTAACTTCTTGTAAAACGAAAAACGTGGGGCTCATGCATTAGATTATAACCAAATAGCACAAACATTCACGATTCGTCCATTATTTTCATCTTGTATGACGCAATGCCTCTAACTTATAGTAGCAATTACGTAAACTTGACATATTTTATATAATCTGAGTTAATAGGGTGTAAAAAGCACCACGAGAATCTCATTAAACGTGTATCAATTATATTATGAAAGAAATAGAGTTAAATTCAGATAACACATCAGCTTCTTGCGTATAATACCAAGAAGTACCTATCTAATCCATGAGCCCCACGTTTTTCGTTTTACAAGAAGTTAGAAAAAATTATTTTATACTTTTTAGTGCATTTTAATGAAAAAAATTATTTTATACTTTTTAGTGCATTTTATAAAAACGTGGTTTTTAAAAACTTTTTTTTATTTAATAAACTAGGGGGCTCTGCTCCCTGCTCGCTATCGCTCACCAACCCCCGGAACTGCTTCGCAGTTCTTTGAAGATCGCTTCGCGATCTTAGCGAGCAGAGCTCGCTTGTTTTATCTTAACTATCCGGTAAAACCTGGAACTTGGCTGCTTAGTTAATCATCATTTAATATCGAAACTTTTTATCCCTCTAACTTCAAATTTAACCGAAATAACGAGATAATATTGCATTGCCATCCATACCTGATCTGTGTTCAAAATTTCAAGTCTCTACCTCTTTCACGAATCACTTAGGGGTCTTTTTCGTGTCTCTATATAGGGCCGACGTTCTTGGGGTCATTCCATATATGATTCGTATTCCGTGATGATTAACTATGTAAGACTATTGTAGAAAAAACTGCAAGTTATTAAATTGAAAGTATTATGGTTTATTCAGGCTATTAATTTTAATATAGACTATTTACAGTTATTTTCATGCATATTTTCCAGAAGAGCTATTGCTATTCTTTCAAAACAGAACCTCAAAATCATTGTTGTTAACATGTGTTTGTTTCATCTATTTTCATTGTTGGATTTCTCTATTTGTCGCAACAACCTCTTCGGGAAGTTAATTAAAAATCGATTTTTAAAATACACCCGAAAGCCCCCCTGGGGGTTCAGGGGAAGCAAATTTAACCAAAACAACGAGATAATATTGCATTGTAATCCATATCTGATCTGTGTTCAAAATTTCAAGTCTCTACCTCTTTGGGAAGTTAGTTAAAAATCGATTTCTAAATTCCACCATGGTTCCCAACAGGTGGTCCGCGGACCACTGGTGGTCCGTGAGGCCTTCTGAGGTGGTCCGTGAGAAGATTTTTAAATAACTTATCCAAAAAAATGTGTGTAAAATTTAAAAAAATAGTTTTCCTAATCACACATTCCAGGAAATAGTAAAAACACTACAGATACAAAAACATAAGTAAAAGTTCATACGTCATAAATAAAAAATGTTATGTTCTCTTTCTCTCCTATGAATCATTGGTTCATTTCTAGTATTTTGCACAGTTTTATTCAACAGTAGTTTATTACAGAGTAGAAACGAAATGTGATGATGCGGAAAAGTATTGCATCAGATTAATTAAAACTGAGAGGCGTCGGGGTGGGGCTAATAAAGAATTGAATGATCGGACTTATACTTGGTTTGATACGAAGCAAAGTGTGGAAGTGTTGAAAGATTCTTCAAACTGGGATGCTATGGTCAGACCGAGGGTCTTCGAGAAATCGTGGTATGAAAAGAGGAAATTTCTAAGATACACTTGAAATATGTTTGTTCGAAGATATGAGAAAAATTTATTGCCGAAAATGTGTAAGTTTTTGAACCCGTAAAATATTTTCTATTTTAATAGCTCCTTTGAAATAATTATTGACAAGTGACGTGGTTTCTTTCGGGAGAACATCATGCAGCCTCGCCTATAGGATTTCTTCTGTCACAACTCGCAGTCAGTGCATGTCCAAGTCCATTGTCCATGTCCAGTTTGCTTACAGAATTCCTGGTTGTCTAATACGTCATGCAGTTTAATTTAAAGCTAAGTACTTTATTTCAAATTTAAATCTACTAATAATATATTACCTTATTTTTTGGTTATGAAAAAGAAAAAAAATCTATTTTATACTGTTGTTTTTTAAACATGTAATTTTTGTCTAGAAGTGAATCCTTCCAGGGTTAATAGATAAAAAGGCTTGATAAAAATGGTTAAATGGTCTTTTATAGGTATGTTTTTAAATAATTAGATATAAAACTAATGTAATGTTAATTTTTCTTTTAAGTTTAATAGATTATTTGTTTTTCTAAGTTTTATTTAGCAACATTGTAAGACTCGGTTTCCCTTACTTCAGAAAAAAAAAGTCAAAATTTTAGACCCTGCACGAGGAATGAATGCACTGAAAAAAAGTTAAAATTTTGAAGATACAATTAGGGATAGAGATGGTCCGCGGAGGTTCAAATTTAAGTGAAGTGGTCCGCAGACACATTTGAGTTGGGAACCAATGGTGTAAAACGATGTTTTAAAAAGTAGAAATAGTGGTATTTTTCATAAATGCTGCGCTTATGAAATTAAGCAGACAGTTATTTTCATTGGCTGACCTTGGGATCCAAATGTGATCACATAAAATATGTTGAAACAAGTGTCATATGGATAGTTTGTTCATAGGCAATATAAATATCATGATGAGATGAGATTCGCCTCAGTAGTGATTTATCTTAATTTTTTTCTATAGCAATAGATTGATACCCAGGCCCATAAATTATACTTCTTTAGAGGGAGGATATTGATATACTCAAAATAGCTTCTTAGTATTCATTTATGCTTTCATAAAATTTTAAGTATAGCAAGTTTAACTGTTTGAAATAAACAAAAAAGTAAGTTTTGAAAATTAATGTAGCTAATTTAAAAATTTTAAGGATAATACTGAGCTTTGAGCTGACAACGCTGATTTACCTCGCTGATCTGTCTCTTCTTCAGAAAATATTTCAAAATTTGACTCTTAAAATAAGTTTTGAATTTATTTTGGACATTAGGGACTCGTATGGCGCCACTTGGGATGGACTATCCCTAATATGCTAATATTTTCACAGAAAACAACCCTTAATATTATCCATATGTCCCTCTGGGGATTGAAACCTTTTATATAACCCACAAAAGGTACCCACCTGTCTTATCCATTTTTATTAAATTTTACGTTTTTACCATCCTACTTAACTGGGGATAAAGGGGTTTCACACATTTTTACAATTCCAGCAAATCTTTGATTGCCAGTTCTAATCATTGAGATATTTCAAAATTTATGTTGTATTACAGCTAAAGTATTTTAACTCTGGTTTTCCTTTTTAATTTTAGAGTCTTCAATGATGACTTTTATACCATTGTGTACATTTACATTCATGACAGATTCGTACAATCGAGGTAAAATCCTGTTTTCGTTGGTCCATTTTTACATGAAATTAGGATATTAATCGAAACTTTGAAGTCAACCGGAGGAAAAGAGTTATTATATAATGGAATAACATGTTAGTTTGAGACCATTGGGCACCTTTTTGTTGCTGTCATCATCATCGTCATTCTGTTTCGTGCCCAATGGCACATAAGGCCTTCAGTTTACGTCGCCACTCCCTACGGTCTTGGGCAACGGATCTTGCTTCTGCCCACCCTGCCTGGCTACGTTCTGTTTCCACCAGTCTCCTCCATGTTAATCTGGGTCTACCGCGAGATCTTCTACCCTCCGGTGCCCAAGTAAGGGCAACTGCTGGTATTCTGTGAGGTGGCATTTTAAGTACAGCATGGCCAACCCACTTCCATCGTCTACTTCGTATGGTATTTTGAAGGGGCATTTGTCTTGTTTGGCTGTACAGTTGGACATTAGATATTGTATAAGGCCAATAGATTTGTAAAATTTTCCTTAGACATTTGTTTTGCCATGCATCTAATCTATTATTCGGTGCTTTGGTTAATTTCCAAGTTTCGCAACCATAAAGCAAAACGCTTTTTACCAATGCATTAAAAAGATTAAGTTTTGTTTTTGATAATAATTTACTTGACTTCCATACATTATTGAGTCTGCAAAAACAATTTTGTGCCTTAGCAATCCTGATTTTAATTTCCTCATCAGTACCTCCCTCTCTGCTTACCGTGGCACCAATGTATGTGAAAAAAAAAGAGAGAGGATACATCCTCAATATCTTCGTTAGATAGGTTGATCTTTGTTGTAACTGTAAGTCTAACTGTGTGAAGATGTAACTGTAACTTTTAACTGTTTGATAGTAAGTGTACATAAATGTAAATAAACATAGAGATGTCAACAGGCAGCCTCCTCGTTGATCAAAAATCAAACATAACAAATTGGCGACGAGTGTGAAAGTATCTAGAAGTCGGCCAAAATAATCAAAATGGATGCCCAGCAATTCCAGCAGTTTATGGCGGCGTTCCAGACCCAGCAAACGCAACTCATCGAAACGCTAATGTCATCTAAAACGGAAGTTCCAAAAGAGAAACTCCAGGATACCAGGTCAGAAAAATCCGTTCTAATTCAAACATTTGAAAATTATGATGCTAAAAAAGAATCCTTTAAGCTGTATAAACAACGATTTGAAAATTTTCTCGAAATCAAAAGTATGTTTACTGATAAAGAACTCTGTGCAAAAATACTCCTGAACTCCATCGGTGCTTATCATTACAACTTGTTAACAGAAATTATTTCTCCAAAAAAACCTACAGAACTGTCTTATGAGGAAATAATCAACACATTCGAAAATCATCTGTGTCCAAAGCCAAATGTTCTTGTTGCTCAGCATAAATTTCTATCAACATATCAAACTGAAAGTCAACCAATTTCTGACTACATTACTGCTCTTCGAAAGAACATTAGTGACTGTGAATTTACTTCTCCATGTGCATGTAGAACCTCAATCGCTGATGTGTTTTTTGCGAGCACAATTTGTGCGTGGCATCAAAGACAACGACATTAGACAGCAAATATTACAGTGTGAAGAAACTTCTTTTAGTGAAATAACTAAAAAGGCACTTATCTTAGAAACAACTAAAAGTGACTGCCAGGAACTGTCGAAGTCATCTACTAACTACTCCGATGCTATCGGGAAGGTGTCAAGACACAGAGGTCCCAGACGGGACATACCCAAACACCATTCAACTAGATCAAGGGAACCAGTCCAGCGGAAATCTATTAGCAAGTCAAGAGTCCCACGGTCGGACTCCACTTCCAGAGTCAATTATGAAAAACTAGGAATAAACAACATTTGTTTACGTTGTGGACGAAATAACCACTTAGCAAATGACTGCAGATGTGATAAAAATTCCCTCTACTGTAAGTCATGCAAGAGAACTGGACATGTGCAGAAAGTTTGTATTTCTACCCTCATCGAAGAACACAGGAGTAAAAGAAACTACTCAAAGGATACAAACTATATTGAAGATGAAGAGCCACTGCAAACCTATGGTGTGAACAAGATAGTCGATGTTTTCCAGAACCGTTCACCAGATACTGAAAAGTATTTTGTGACATTGAAGATTGAAGGTAAAGAACAAAAATTCGAAGTTGACTCGGGTTCCGGCTACACATTTATGCCACGAGAAAAATTCAATAGGTTGGCCTTATCGACAGATCTTCAGGATGCACGCATTGCCTTTAGATCCTATACAGGAGATATCTTTAAACCAGACGGAAAAATCTACGTGAGCGTTTCCTACTGTGGAAGGACTTCTCGGGAAGAGCTGTATGTTGTTCCAGATGGATACGAGCCAATTCTTGGACGCGCTTGGATTCGACATTTGAAAATTGGCCTCCAGGAGCTTGATTCAACAGGTGGACAGAGCAACCCTTTAAAGGTAGGATCCATCCAGCATACAGAGGACATTTTCACTAAACATCCAAAGATTTTCGAGCAAAAAGTTGGCTGCATTCCAGGCATTACAGTTTCATTGCAACTTAGAGAAAACAGCAAGCCAACATTTCACAAGGAAAGAGATGTCCCATATGCTCTTCGAGACAAAGTAAATCAAGAGTTGGATGCATTAGAAAATCAAGGAATCATTTCGAAAATCGACACCAGTGATTGGGGATCACCTTTAGTGATAATTCCAAAACCAGATGGAAATGTTCGACTTTGTGTTGACTACAAGATGGGAGTTAATGAACGTCTTGTCAATGCAAACTACCCAATCAGACGAATCGATGACATTCTCAACAGTTTGAGAGACTCTAAATATTTTTGTACCTTGGACCTTTACAAAGCATACCTTCATGTGAAAGTGGATGAAGCAAGTAGCTTAATTCAAACTTTATCAACTCATCGTGGAACCTATCGAATGAATAGGCTATCATTTGGAATCAAGACTGCCCCAAGTGAATTCAACAGAATCATTGACCAGATACTTCAAGGACTTCCAAAAACCCTGTCATATTTCGACGACATCATAGTTCATGGCAAAACAAAAGCCGAATGTCAAGAAAACTTGGAACTTTGTCTACAGCGATTACAGAAGTACGATCTTCATTTGAATAAAGCAAAATGCTCATTTTTCCAGGAAAGAATCGAATACTTAGGACATATCATAGAGTGTAACAAAGTTTTGAAAAGTCCAGAGAAAATTAGAGCCATTATGGAAATGCCACGACCAACAAGTGTTGAAGAAGTTCGAAGATTTTTGGGAATGGTCACTTATTACTCTCGTTTTCTGCCCAACAATTCGACAACTACTTACCCTTTACGACAACTTCTTCGAAAGAACACAAAATTTTTCTGGACCTCCAGATGTGAAGCTGCTTTTATCAAATTGAAGATGGAAATTAGCAGTGAAAAATTTCTTACACCCTATGATCCAGCTTTACCAATCACACTTACTTGTGATGCAAGTCCTGTTGGTCTAGCCGGTGTGCTTGCACACATAATTGATGGTCAAGAAAAACCGATAGCATTTGCCTCAAGATCTCTGACACCAGCTGAGCAAAATTATTCCCAATTGGATCGTGAAGCCCTTGCGATTGTTTTTTCGGTAAACCACTTTTTCAACTACTTGTATGGAAGACATTTCAAGTTAGCAACAGATAATCGACCCTTAACAAGGATTTTTCATCCTAATGCAAAGTTACCTCAAATGACAGCTGGACGGCTACTCCGTTACGCAACATTTTTAACAGCTTTTGACTATGAAGTTGTGTTCAAGAAAGGTATTGAGAACGTCAACGCCGATTGTTTATCCAGAGCCCCAGTTGTTGAAAACAAGCCTTCACAGGATATACTCATCAACAGAGAAATAAATCTAGTGTGTTGGATTTCAATAAATGAAATATCGACTGAAAACTTAACAGCTGATACCATTCGCAAAGCAACGAATGATGATGAAGAACTGTCGAGCTTAAAGCAGCAAATTCAAAACAGTCCAGAACCTTCTTACACATACTATATTGAAGATGGTATTCTCTTCAAGGGTAAAAGAGTTGTTATTCCAAGAACTCTTCAAAAAGCTGTACTAGAAGAACTGCATCGAACACACATTGGCATAACCAAAATGAAACAACTTGCAAGACGTTATGTTTACTGGAAAGGCATTGACAAAGATATAGAACGGATATCAAGAACCTGCGAACCATGTGCAGAAGTTAAGACCAACCCTGCAAAAGCTGAAATACATCCTTGGGATATTCCAAAGGAAAATTGGGACAGAGTTCACATTGACTACGCTGGCCCTTTTCAAGACCACTACTTTTTAATTGTTATGGATGCAAAATCAAGATGGGCAGAGATCAAAATCACCAGAAGTTCACCAACATCGACCTTTACAATAGAACTGTTATCTGATATTTTTGCTACACACGGATTTCCTCGTGTCTTAGTGTCAGATAATGCTACAATTTTTGTTAGTCAACAATTTAAAACCTATTGTAAGAAGAATGGAATTTTTCAAAAACTGATTGCTCCAGGACATCCTGCTACGAATGGATTGGCCGAAAGAAATGTTCAAACATTGAAGAATCGACTTAAAACGATGGCACAGTCCCCGATGCCAATGAAGAATAAAGTAAGAGAAATTTTATTCAGATATAGAGCGACACCATTAATCAACAACAAAACACCAGCAGAAATGTACTTACAAAGAAATATTCGCACCCAACTTGATGCCCTCCTACCAGAAAAACATACAACAAACGAAGATCATCAATATAAGTCAAGGCAATTAAGCGTGGGAGACAGAGTGCAAGTGAGATGCTTCCAAAACAACAGATATTCATGGAAACTTGGAAAAATCACAAAGAAATTCGGTAAACTCCATTATCAAATTGAATTGGACAACGGATACATATTTAAAAGACATATCAACCAACTAAGAAAAACGGAAATCCCAAAGAAATCTGTCAAGTTTGCACCTGATACAAAATTGGATGAAAACCCTCTAACAAGAAGCGATGATGATGTGATACCATTTCAAGATTCATGGATCAGTGTGAAAACTCCAGTCGCTCATCCGATGCCTCAAGTTTCGACTCCTCCTCAACCTCTGGCTCCTCCTGTTCCTCAACCTGCAACTCCTCCTGTTCCTCAACCTGTGACTCCTCCTGTTCCTCCCCCTGTGAATTTTCCTGTACCTCAATTACCGGCTCCTGTACCCCAACTTCGCAGATCTTCTAGAGATAGAAAGGAGCCTACCCATTTAAAGGACTATTATTTGGACCATTAATTTTTGTAAATAGTGTTAAATTAAGCGTGGGAGAACTGTTGTAACTGTAAGTCTAACTGTGTGAAGATGTAACTGTAACTTTTAACTGTTTGATAGTAAGTGTACATAAATGTAAATAAACATAGAGATGTCAACAGGCAGCCTCCTCGTTGATCAAAAATCAAACATAACAATCTTATTCGTATATTTTTCGTTTATTCTCATGGTCTTGGTTTTCCCTTTATTAATAGTGAGGCCCACGGTTTTTGAATACTGCTCGAAGATGTGTCTTTTGCTGAAGGTCATCAAATTTCGAGGACATAAGAACTATGTCATCAGCAAAATCTAGGTCTTCAAGAGAGGAAGTAAATTTCCATCTAATAATTCCTCTCTTCTTATCTTTAATGGTATTACGCATAATCCAGTCAATCACAATAATAAATAGGAGTCCGGACATGACGCAACCCTGTTTGAAGCCACTTTTGATTGAAAATTTTGTTGCTGTGCCCCTGGGAAAATGTAAAAAAATATTTTTGACCCACCCTAACGCACAATGTTTGCGCATTGCGCTGCGTCTTTAGTGACATCGTTACAATGTTGACGCAATTTTAATTCCCGCTTATATGATCAGAAATTTAGATTTACGAGAACGGAAAATGATAATAGGGAGGGGGAAGCGGTTATTTTGGTTTTACTAAAGCAGTTGCGTTTAATGGCGTTTTTTTCCAAAACCAGGGGTAGAAGTGACCAAATAAAAATATATAGGATTTTTCAAAAAAATATATAGGAAAAAAATAAATTTTTAATAGTTTGGTAATATGACTAAATGACACTTTTGTATCAGTTTTAAGTTTTTGGTATTTAGGATTTACAACCACAAATTTACTTGTACTTGGCTACAAAAAATGGCAAGAATAAGAGTCAAACTATATTGAAACTAAATATTTTCATGAATTTTCAAACAAATGAACTTTGAAAAAAAATAAGGTACTTAATTTAAAAGATCCTTTTAGTTAATTTAATATAACATAATACGAGTTATTTTAATCTATTGCAAAAAATAAGAATGCATGAATAGGGAAATAAATTAAAAAAAAACAGGTCCCAGTAATTTTAAAATCTAGAAAAAAATTCCCAGCAAAGAGGTTTTAAAATTGTTTTCCTGATAAAAAAAGATTGAATAATACTTTATAACATCAAGGTACTTTGCTTTCTTACATAATAGCAAGCAATGTAAAGATCTTTTAATGGGCCTGCTAAAACTGTCTATATTTGGGACACATGTAAACAATTCTTCTAAAACCAGGTTTTAAGTCGAGAATATCGACATGAGACACGAAAATCGCGAACATGAGAGAATAAAGTTGTGTGTTTTTTTAGCCCTCATCGAATCTGAAAATCCAACTTTATAGGCAAAATCCCAAAGAATAATTGAAAACTCATTAACTTTCAGAAGAAATCCGGACCATGATACGATTTTAGGACTTCTGAATGATCAGAACACATCCTATAATAATTAAAAGCCATCTAAAATTTTAAATTTAAGGCATTTAGTAAGTATCAAAAATATTTTTCAAGGATATTAAAGACATTAAATTTAAATACTTGAACTCAAAAGTAGGGTCATTTGATGGAAAGGATTATTTTTTGAAATATAGGATAAATAGGATTTATAGGACGCTTTTTTCATGTTTTTTGAAAATATAGGACGACTTCTACCCCTGCAAAACGGACCCAAAATCCAGAAAATTCCAAAATCCAGGATGTTGTCGGCCCCGAGCTTGCTGGATAAAGGGTCCGTTACTGTATACACTTCAGAAAAATATACTTTAACGAGTATTATTTAAGTACTTTTGTGGGTCCTTTTTAACCACTTGCCTGATTTGCCCGAGCACCGCTTGTCCGCGTGCGCCAGGTACTTCCCTGATTATCCCGAGCGACGCTCGTCCGATGGTTCGCTTTGTATGCTAAGTTTTTTTCCTCATTTTTCGTAGTTTCAGTTCCTCTTTTTTTACATAGATGTCACTACTTGTCCATAGGAGACCTCTTCCCTCTTGTCAGGGGATAGGCATGACCAATTTTGTTCATTCAACCGTGAAGTACACCAATTGGACATGCATTCCTTTATGCTTTTGTCACCGATTTCTCCCCCTTTCTTTAGAAAAAATGTTTGGGGGACATCAGTTTCTTTCTATCAGGAGGTGCAATTTCCGCTGCAGCTGTGTTATTGCTAGAAAACCAGCTAGACATACAGTATTTTATTTTCAATGCCCACACACCAAAAAGCGCGCTATTATGGTCCGGATTGCAACGTAGCAATGTTTTTGATACCATTTTTTCAAAATTTATCACTCAAAAATATATTTTTAAAGAATACTGCAAGTAATTCAATTCATAAAATGTTTTCTTTGCCATCCGTATCGGTAAAATCGGCTTTCTGGCAGAATTTGATGTTCGGAAATAGCCAACTTTAAGTAAAATTGCCGCATTTTCGCTAAGATTAAAAACGGCCATATATTGTTAAAATCATAATTTAAAAGTGTTTCAATTATATTTTTGGTTTGAGTTAATTAATCTAAGCTCAAATATTGCTTTGAAAAATATGCTTTTTTTGGACCAATAATTTCAAAAAAAAGAAACTGTTAAGTGGTTAAGGAATAGGAATTTAAGTTATTAACTGTGTGAACCCTAATTGATCTTGTTTCAAATAAAAAGTATAGGTAGTAAAAGAGGTCTTAACTCTTTTTCAAAGTACAGAGTTATATTGGATAGAAAAACACATGTTTCTAATGAGAGCAATTGTTTTGTTTTGACTTATAATTTTCAATACGATATAAAATATACGTGGTAGAGAAAAAACCACTAATCGAATATGAAAAAACAAATATTTATTGTGAACATATATACAATGATTTTTAAATCCATTCTGAGGCAAACAATCAATACCAATGAAAAAATGAATGTTGCTAGCCCATGCTCGTCTTTCAAGATGTCATTTCCTTTGGCTTAGTTACCATAAAAATCTAAAAAAACATTTGAATCTGTTAGATAACAATACTAATTCAATTTCATTACACATAAAATAATACAAAATAAACAGAAACCTTTAACCCCTTAACTGACATCAAAATCTGACGCAACTGGCTCTCCAGTGCAGTGCCAATACATTCACTCAATTGAGTGAACCCAGTGGCGGCTCGTGAGTTAATTTATAGGTTGTTCACACCTATTATATAAAAATTAAAATTTCTATTAATTAAATCCATTTATATTTGTCATAAATGTCTTCTTTAAATTATCTTTTTAAGTCCCTATTTTTTCCTTTTGTAACTTGGACAATGGTCAAATGAGGTGTTGGTCATAAGTTCTTTATTTCAACTTTTTTTTCCAGCAGCAATAGGTTAAAATAAAGATGCTTTAACTCAAATACGGAAATTGTATTTAAAGCCATCATTTAAAAAACATCCTAATTAATAACAAAAGTATTATAATATTTTGATGAAAATATTTAAATTATATTAAAAAGTGCTCTTACTCGTATTTTCAAATTAGCCAAAAAAAATCACTTCAATCAGAATTAGATGTCAAAAAAGAAATCTGTGACTCAAAAGTGAAAGCGGCATGCTTAATCTGTACGGACGGGAATCTGTTTTTTTTTGCTCACACGTGCGACATGGGAAAGAAAATTAAGAGTTCATTTTTTTCGATTACTTTCGCATTTCCGGTAGTAAATTTTCTTATTATATTCATGTTCTACTTTTTCAGTGGATGTTCACATGCTCCTATGGACGAGCCACCACTGCAGTTACCCTTTCCAGACCATATACTTTTAATCACTGCATAAAACACTAAAAAAAAACCTGATTTAATTTTACAAATAAAATCATGTTTGATCACTCAATGTATAGGGAAACATTTAAAACATGAATAATCAGAGGATGAAGAAAAAAGCTATAAAAAGAAGTAAATCTAATCAATCCTTTGTAAGCATTTTTCATTATTCTTGAACGAAAAACAAATTCAATCAAAAGTGAAAACAGAGTACCTAACTAGAACAGAAGTGAAAGAAACAAAACTTCAAAAAGAAACATGAGCAATAATTACAAAGCTGTAATTTTCATTGTATGTACAGAAGAAAAATACATTCTTAATTGCCCCCAACTTCTCAAAAATAAATAATTCCTTAGAAAACACTGTTAAGGAATTATATTTTCTATCTATAGTATTTTTTGGGTAGAAACAGTAGAAAATGGTAGATAGGTGGGTGTACCATCCTGTAATATTTGGCATGGAATGACCCTAGTGTGATTCACCAAAAGGCAAAAACGGGGAATTCCAAAAATTTGTCTCAAAACAAAGCACAAAAGGAACACACAGAAAAAGATTTAATTAAATATTCTTGGTATGAAGGGGACAAACTCAAATAAATGGATAAAAAGTAAGCATTTTCAGCTTTTTTCTTCAGAAGTTATTAGGACTTAGAGATTTCAGACTGTAGTTTAGAATGATTAGACTCTGTAAATAAGATATATAACTTCAAAACCTAAACACACAAAAGAATTTTTCCAAGACATAATTTATTACAAGGTTCAGTGTAATTTAGCTATTAAGAAATTATAGTTTAATTACTTGATTATTACTTTTTAAAAAATTGAGTCCAAGTGGTCTCTGAAATACTTTAATTGTTGGATACATTTTATTACTTCAATATTCCTTAGATTAAATGTCATACCTTCAACTATACAAGGGAAAAGTTATTATTTCACACCATTCCTATCATGTTTTAAGTGAACTGAACTAAAATACTAACTGACATAAAATCATGCTAGAAAACTCAATTGTGAAACAAGTCCCTAAAAAATAAGCTATTTATAGATAGCGTGTAGACATGAAGAAATATTAAAACTTAGAAATCAATAGAAAACACAAGACCTCATGGATATTAGATATTATTTTAATCTGTTTGATAAATCAAACAAACTAGCCTTATCTATTCAAAAATGACTAAAAATTATTGAATTTTACTTACTTGAAAAAACTTATTGGCCATTTGTTTCCTGATCCACTTCCATACCTTCGTCATCTATTAAGAAAAACAATGGTTAATAATATTTCTTGGATGATAAACTAGATGTAAGTTACCATTAAAAAATGAACATAGAGCTAATAGGCATGCCAAGTTTTCAAACAGCCTGTCAAAAGCAGAATTATAATAATGGACACCTCAACCATTGCAATAAAACCAAAACTCTTAAAAAATTTACAAGCTACAAATAAAAACGTATGTTTAAAAAATATTTTTTAACTCAATAGGGCAGTAAATTATACACAACATGAATCAATTATTTTAAGGATCATAAGTTAAAAACTGACAAAAGAAATTAAAAAATAAACTTTTATTCATCACACATAGCTGAAAATTATTTTAACTTTGAAAATCATTAATCTTTTTAGCTTATTTATAAATACTCTTTTTGCAATATTTAAAGCATTAATTTTGACTTTTTAATTATTATAACTTGCTGAGAAGGTAAGCTCATTAATAACTGAATTCAGTTTTGTTTCTCCAATGTGTTCACATGAAGCATTAATGTGCGGTAGAAAGATAAAGCTTTCCTGAAATGTGACGATTAAATTTAAAAAACTATATTGGTCATGCCTGCTATCAAAATACATCCTATGCAATAAGCATAGTTTACATTATCAGCTTACATGAGAAAGGCACTAGAAGTTACTCCCGGCTAAAAACTATGAAGAAGGTTATGCCTGTCAAAGTACATCATTATTGTTAAATGAAAAAAAAGATAAATAAGTTACTACAACTTTTGCTTGTTTGCAGTTTTGCATGCTCACATATTATTGTGAGTGTTTTGTGTAATAAATTAGTAGATTCAAAATTATTAAACATGTTGCTTTAGATTATCTATCATCAGTTTCTGGTAAATTTCATGGGAAATTTCCCATCTACTATTTAAATCTGCAGTTGTTATTCAATAGGCGACGAATAACTTTCTATTAGCCAAACAATTTCGCCATTTACAATTTTTAGAGTGCATCAACAGGGGTCGATCCAGGTTTTAATTTTTGGGGCCTGTTTTTCATAATTTTTGTGAAAATGAAATTATTTTTTGTGAAAATGGAATTATTTTTGTGAAAATAAAGTTATTTTTGTGAAAATTGTGTTTTTTTGTGAAAAATATATTTTTCCGTAATTCATTGCAGAGCATAGGGTTGCCGGATTGAAAACGCTAACTGTTGTTTTCGTCGATCTATGGATTGTATGGTTCTTTCTCAATCGAAGAATCGCGTTCGTTTCGGAGAATATTTGAAGGGCTTCGTTTGAAATTTGAAAGTGGTAATTTTTTGTCACTAAAATTTTGTGAAAGGGCCGATTTTACGAAGTTTATTTTTGTGAAGGGGCCGCAAAACGGCCCAAATTTTCGCCTGGATCGACCCCTGATAAAGGCTTTTTTGGTCACCAAAAACGCTTTCAAAATATTTACAAAAAGTGATACAGTGCCCTTTTTCAGTAAGCAAAAATAAAACATCTGCTTATAGTACAAACAGGGATCGATCCAGATTTTATTTTTTGTAAAAAATTAGTGGTGATAGCTCATAGATCGATGAGTAAATAGTAAAAATCGACTCACAAACCAAGAAAATCGTGAAAAATTCATACATATTTTGTGAATGTTTTCTAGCAAAATAATCTAATAAAGCTAATTGGAATTTTGTGAAAGGGCCCCCATTTCTGGCTGGATTGCCCCCTGATGACTAGTTTAACCATAAGTAATGAAAGAGAGCTTATACTGTAAATCAGGTATGGGCAAACTTTTCGAATCCGCGGGCCGGATTCAATGATTATAATGACATGGAGGGCCATAGAGTAGCTAATAGGTAATATTTTTTAAAGTAAAAAATGAGTAGTTTTATTATATATATTTACGAAGTTTAATACTAAAGTTAAAATTTAATCTGGACTTATACAATATATTGATTACATACAATAACTATAATGAAGTTACATTAATCTGAACTAGAATAATATCTTGATTACATACAATTATAATGTTTAATTTACATTAATATACGAAGTAACAACTCTCCCAAGCTTATAGAAACCTCCAGGGATGCCAACCTGTGACAACGCTTATCCGTAATCGCCCCCGCCTGCAAAAAAAAGCCGGCGTGAAGCGTGGCTCTCCTACCGACGCCAAGCCTTCTGCACATAATAAAATGACCCAATCTTTCGATAAATTATAGAAAAGTCCTGAAAATCAAATATTTGAGAAAAGAATTCCTTAGGAGACAGTCCGGCAACTCTTCCGACGGGCTACGAGCACCGTGAAGTCGCACGTGCACAAAACAGGGTCCATGGTTTTCCGCTATAATATAGTAATTTACTACAGAACAAACCCAAAAGAAAAAAAATATATTCAAAGAAAAAAAGTGTTTGCCTTTTTTCTCCCATGAATCAATCCATCCGAGTAGAATATTCCAAATTTCGATTGATTCCCCCTTCTTATTGCCCATCTCCTCAGTTACTAGCGACTAGCGTTATCGTTTTTATTCGAAATTCTAAGTAAAAAATATGTATTGAAATGATTGAAGCCAAAAACAGAGAATTGAGGAGAAAAATTTAATACATTGTCTTCAAAATATAGTTAGCGTAGTTTCCGTAGTTTTCTAGCTTTTTCCGTAATTGCGGAATTCGGGGCCGAAATGCGGAATGATTCCGAAAAATCCGGAATGGTTGGTATCTCTGGACACCTCCCAAGAACGAAATATAGTTGTACAGCACATTTTAACTGCTAAAATTAAGTTATTTTCGGGGGAAAGTTCTGTATCCCCTCTTTCGCTCTTGTTGACGAAAACCAGAGTAAAGTTTTTGGTACAATTTTTTAAATGTTCCGCGGGCCGGACCGAATGACGAGGCGGGCTGGAGGTTGCCCATCGTTGCTGTAAATGTTTTTCATAATTTTTAACATGTAGTAAGAAAGACTGAAATTTAACATTTTCAATACCATATTTTTGTAATTAAAACTTTAATTTCATCATTGAACCTATTCACTTGAAGTTAAGAATTTTATATAGGTACGTTTAAAAGAGTAAAAAAATTTTTTCAGGTCATATGGTTTCCAGGGATAAATTGAAAATGAAATGAGGGGGAATATTAATTAAAAATGTAATTTAAATGACTTAATTTAATTGCTTACCTCTGTCTCCATGAACATAGTTATCCTTTCGGGGAATTTGACCAGATTTTAACATTTGCTTTAATCTTTCCACTTCTTCCAAAGTTGTGGCATTTTTGATGGCGTCCTGAAATAAGTTTTAAGGATTTTAGACAAGGAAAAGTACATTATCTTGAAAAAGACTAATTTTTAACACTCTGAGGTTCAATCAGGGGTTTGTTTTAGAAAAGGTTCAGTTCAGTTTCATTTCGGGACTTAGTGAAAATTTATATGGAATTTTGAGAAAAATATGGAATTGAGAAAAAAAATTAAAAACAGAGTTTATTAAAATAATTTCGGTCATAAAATGGGGTCTCACATTTTTTAAAAACAATTTTTTTTATAAAATATGGTACTAGCGAATTAGTTCCTTTATTTTACAATTAAGATGATTTTCAAAACTTTCTTACTTAAAATGCGTAGTTTAAAAAAATTGTAAATACCAATTGGATAGGAAATAAAACCAAATTGCACTTCAGTGAAGGCAGGGACAAATCCAGGATTTTAAACTTATAAGTTTTAGTAAAGTCCTGAAAACGCAAATATTTGAGGAAAGAAGGTCTTTTTTTTCTCCCCATGAATCAATCATCCATGCAGATTAGAATATTCCGAATTCCTATTGATTCCCCCTTCTTATTGCCCATCTCATCAGTTAGCGACTAGCGTTATCATTTTTATTTGCAATTCTAAGTAAAAAAATATGTATTGTAAGGATTGAAGGCTAAAAACAGAGAATTAAGAAGAAAAATTTAATCTATTGTCTTTAAAATTTAAGCAGCATGGTTTCCGTAGTTTTTCTAGCTTTATCCGTAATTGCGGAATTCGGGGCCGAAATGCGGAATGATTCCGCAAAATCCGGAATGGTTGGCATCTCTGTTTATGTAAATTTTTGATAAATAATTTTAATGGGAACTATAAAATTAATGAAAACAACATTAAATTACTTATTTATACAGTTTTATACTAATAAAACCATAAACAATTGACCTATCAGTAAAAAATAATTTTAGAATTTTTGTGAAGGTGCCGATAAACGATACCAAAATTAGCCTGCATTAGTCCCTGGAAGGGTCTGTATTTATAGATCTGATTTTTCTGAAGGGTGAGTAAACGGACGAGATTTCTTTCTAGATAAACCTGTGGTGACCACCTCGTAAATCAGTCAAGCTGTGGGGTGGCTAACGCCGCATTTCTTTTCTCCTTGCCGAGTGCCGCACGGGAGCTCTTTCTTCCCGGTCGAAAGAGAAGCGCAAGCGAAGAAGACGCTCTCATAGCTAATTAACATTTTTTCCTCCTGTGTATACAAACTTTGTTTTCTAGTTTCGTCCAGCAGAAGTAAGCGAACATGTAATGTAAAGTGTTTTAAAAGCTGTTAAGTTTTTATATTGGTCTAGTTGTTCCCGCCTTATTTATGGTGTCCCAGTCTCATCTGCCTCTCCATGAGACATCAAGTTAGTTAGTATGCTAAACCAAATTTAGCTAGAACCGGTGCATCTCCGACTAGGTTATCTACACTGGTGCCCGGCATACCTAAACCGCTTTACTTTAAAACCAATAAACCAAAATAAAATTCAAAATGACCGGGATTTAAATTTACAGTGGAAAGGTATTTAGGTAGATTAAAAGATAAAATTATCAAATATATTCCATATATACCCTGATGGCTTCCACATCTGCAGTAGCACTGCCACTTGATCTTTCTTCAGAAGTGCTAGGAAGGTTTGCTCCAGGAACAAAAGTCTTTGCCCTCTTGCTCATTTCTTGTTCCAGTTTTTTACCCTTCTTGCCTTTAAACATTTTGGCAGATTCTTCTTTCTCCTACAGAAGAGTAAACAATGAAATTTTGTTCTAATAAAAATCTAATTCACTACCAATATTGATAACAGAAAAATGAAAAACATTAAGTGGTGTACTACTGATTAATACTAACCACAAAGCAAATAATTTATAAGATCAGTGTTGGAAATTTGAGAATTGCTTCGTGATCTCAGCAAGCAAAGCATGCTTGTTTCATTTCACAAATCCCCCTCAAACTGATTAATAAATGCTCCTTTTAAACCAAAATTACAATCTCTCTCGCTTAAAAATAATTTAACCCAGATCATTCCCCCAAAATAAAACTGTAGCTGAAATATTCCTTTTCTAGTTTACCATTAATTTAACTAAAATCTTGTAAAAAATAAGTTTATGTGTGTGAAAAATATAATTATTTTGTTGTGTTTAGTTTTACAATATTTAATTACTCCAAAAGTCATTTGAAATTGAGATAGACACTGATTTACTTTTTATAAAGAAAAAACAGAAATTCATATCCAAGAATGTGCGTCTGGACAAATCGTAATTCTTCTATTAATATTTTTTGATGAGACCAATCTCGCAGTAGAATAAAATAATCTTCAACTTGATATACAACTTAGGAACCAATAATCTCATCAATTAGTTTTTGGTACGGAAATGACCCTCATAAATTTTTCTACAACTGTTCAAAATATTTGTTATTTCATAATGAGAGTTCTAAGCGTTTAAAAATAAAAATTCCAGAATTAGCAATCAGAGTTCACAGTCAATTTCTGAGAGACAGCCAAACCAACTTAAGCAACATATATTTATCCCATACCTGCCAACTTTCAAACTATGAGCTCTCCCCTCCCCCAAACTGTTTCATACAATATTTTGAAAAGGTTAATATAAACAAGCAAGTTTTTCAGGGCTAAATACAATTTTGTCTGTAGGGGATTTTTCAAAACAGAGATTAACTGTCATCCTGAAAGTAGTCAAATTTAATTGTGTTTTTAAGAAGCTAAGTTCACATTAAAAAATTAATTCAAAACATGTAAAACATTAAAACTTTAAGGTAAATAAAGCATTAAACTTGAAGAGCTCTGATAAAAGGTAACACAAAAAGATTATAAGTAATATAAATTATAAAGTAATCAAAACTTAACACGACCTAAAGAGTAACTATTCTGGCATGGATGGCCGTGTCGATTGGAAGTCGACTGAGGATGCCCTCCAAAAAAGAGGGCAAAATATTTAGAGATAAATTTCAATTGACACAGCCATCCATCCCTGAAAATGGAATAAATAATATATCATAAAGTTAAAGGTTGGTTGTTTTGGGTTTTATGGTGCAAGGTCCCTTATCGGACATTCTCCACCAAGCTCAAGATTATTTGTTAAAAATATATTAAAAATTAAAAGTCCCCATGTGTGTTTCCAACCAATATTAAAAGATTTATAAGATGCGGGCGTGAAGCCTGTAATCGAGCGTAGTCTATACATCATTACTAAAAGGTTTATTAGGTTAAAAACTATTTCAGAGATGACAGCATCTTTTCAATTGTATGCGATTATATCTCATGAATTATTCTAATGGCATTTAAAAACTGAAATAATGATGAATGATGTTGAGCACCTAAAAGTTCAGTTAATGCTGGTGATTTGAGTTTTAACCCTCTCGTCACCACGGGCCTCATATGAGGCTCCTACTTATGAGCTCAATTTTTGCATGATATAAACACGCAAATTTATTTTCTTTTCATCAGTGACTTCACTGATTCACGTAGATCACATACGAGACTTCTACATGGTTTCTGAATTCGTTCCTAAATGGCAGCAAGATGATTTATACCTCAATGTTTACATTTTAAGCTGTGATGCTTGTGAAGAGAAAATACTAGCTAGATACTAGCTTCTGTAGAACATTTTTTATAGGTTGGTAAATATTTTCTTATTTCGTAACCTTCTACTATTATGATCACGTCTTTTAATAAGTTCTAAACCAAGTATTTTATGTTAAAATGAAAAAAATGTGTCCTCATAAAAATAACTAGGAAGGAGTGCACACAAGAAAAAAAAATTCCAGACAAATTATAGGGGCATTTTGGATGTATTGAGAAGAAGAAACAAAAGTTTTTCACTTTCTTGATGTTCTGGTGCCGAGAGGGTTAAATAGCAAACATATTAAAATAATAAGTTATCATTAAGTTAAATTAAGAGCAAAACAACCTACCTTCATCTTTATTTTGCGGAAGTCAAGAAGCCTAAGTTGAGGCAATTTATGGATTACATACAGTCTATAATGTTTCTTAGTGGCAATGGGATTCTTTAACAAGCTGCAAAAATATTAACTCAATAAATATCACTACATTAAAAAATAAAATAAATTATAAAACCATAACACTTTAACTGCACATACCTTAGACAAGTAAGTCTCTTTAGAGTTGCTAAAGGGTCAATATCACCTAGTTCTTGGATATGATTGTTCGTCAGGATGATTGATTCAAGGTTTGGAACAGAAATGCTGAGATCCTCACCAATACGGCTATAAAAACAACATAATTTTACCATATTTAGATAATAGGAATTTCACCACAAATTAAACAGAAGATTTAAATATTTTCCGAAATGTTAAAACAAAAGTTTCGAAATAATAAGTACCCGAGGACTGTGATTGAAAATAGTCGTTTAGTGATGGATGACAACATAAAAAGCCTTTTTTTCTAGGGGCAAAGTATGTTTTGCAATTAGGGGACATCCATAAATTACATGAGGTCAAAAAGGGGGGGAGGGTTTGGAAAAATCTCGATCAATGGAAAAGGTCGATTAAAAACTCCTGTCAACTTTTTAAGTTTGAAATTATAAGATTTTCTTAAGTATGAAAAAGGAATAATACCCACAGATAAGATACTGTGGTGATTTTTAGGCGAAATAATGTCCTTTTCCCCAACATCATAATAATGGAAAAGTTTTAGGTCCTGTGAAGCACAAAATGCAAACGAATAGGATAGAAAATTATTTTTAAAGGTTGAAGGTAAATCTCACGTGGGGGGAGGGGGGTCCAGCAAAATCTCACTAAGAGGGGAGGGGGGATCCAGCAAAATCTCACTAAGAGGGGAGGGGGGGTCCAGATTTTGGAAAAAACACCTCACGTAATTAATGGATGTCCCCTTATACATTGCATTATTTATTAACTTTATTGAAATTGTATACTGGTTTACACTGTCTCTTGGTCCTATTTATCATGCATGTTTGAGGTATTTACTGAACCTCATCATCAGGCCTCAGAAATTTGTTATATTAAATTTTCTGTTTTTTAAATTTAATCTATTACAAATAGTAAACTTATCACACATCATCAATAGCAAGTTAAGTACCCTTTGGCATTTCTTCTTACCCAGTCATATAAGATTTGGTAATAAAAAAGATTCATTATAAAAACTAAATTCATTTTTCATCAATTGGTGAGATTCTATTAGCAACCTATTTGGAAAAAAATAAACATTGCATAACAGTAAAAAGATGTAGCAAGTCAAGTCAAACACTTACCATACTCTATTGTTGTTCAAGTATAGAGTTTTTAGTCTTTTCAGGTGAGGAAATCCATCCAATTTTCGGATGTCATTGTCAGAAAAATCGATGCTGTCAAACTGATCCTAAATTCAACACAGGTTTTAAGTTAGTAAAACACAACCTTAGTATTACAAAGGCATATTTTTTTATATAGAATTCATCTATTTACAATATACTTAATGAAAATTCATGGAAAAAATTTATCAGACATAAAATTATCAAATGACAAAATTTCTTAAAAAATTGAAATTAAATTTAATTTAATTAAAAATTAAATTTAAAAAAAACTTAGAACTTCTTAGAAAATTGAAACTTTTTAAGACCATAACTTGTAACAAAAGGTTGAAATAACCAACAGTTTAACACTTTTCTGTATATTCCAATACTTTTACAGGCATTAAAGGAGTTTCTTCTGTTTAAAGGAGTATTTTAAGAGTACCATACCTGCTAACATTGGGAATGTAAAAAAAAGGAAGATTTTAAGAATCAAGGTACCCATGGCATTTTTTTCTTAATCTATGTCAAGGCTACCTACTATAGTTACTTTACTTAAGTTAATAAGTTGCATGAATGGATATCTTTCAGTACAAAGATCAAAGAAAAACATATTTTTAATACCAAATGAGCACACTAAATACCTAACTTCACGACAGACATTAAATAAAAACTAATTTCAGATCAATAAAATTTTATCCTTTCAAATATTATTCTTAATGTTAATTTTTTAAGGCCTGATATAAGCAAGATTTAGCCTTTTTTAGAAAATTTTTATCTAACACCATTTCAAAACCTTTCTGCCCTTTGCAAAAATAGGCTGCTTGAATTATTTGAACAACAAACGGAAGAAATTGATCGAAAAACGGATGACGGAAGATTATCTTAAAAAACGGAAATCTTCCGGGTAAAAGGGAAGAGTTGGCAGCTATGGAGTACTAAAGTTACTGATATTTTCTAGATGTGAAAGTTATTAATTTTTTTTATTATTCTTTTGATATACAAATACAAATTAAGTCGACCAACTACAGGCGTAAGCCCAGCAAGGTTGGTCCAGTCTTTTTAACTCAAACTACCGGAATCCCAGTATCTGTCAATTTTCCTCTTGAACTCGTTTACCCCTCTTGAATTTACAATTGTTTCAGGCAACGCATTCCATCTATCCACTACCCTTTTAAAAAAATAATGCTTTCTACACTCCGTCTTAATATAATATATATCTTATACTCCGTCTCAGATATAACAAATATATCTGATGAAATTATACGATTAAGTTAGTGTTTTACTATGTTCACCAATTTTTGAATTAAATTTTTAGGTACTACTTAACCCACGATAGTAAAAGGGTCACATGACTTTGAAAGACTCGGAGGAGAGAAAAGAAGAAGCTGAGGGGCAGTTGATCAAAAGAGGAAGATACATTTACGCCCTCTAACCTTAGCTAGAACCTCTATATACATAAAAAATCAGCATATTTTAAATAAAATAAAAAATACTAAAGCAAAAATTCACATGACCCTTTCACAATCGTTCGCTAAGCAGTAGATACAGTAGTTTTTTTTAAATGTAATGCTTAAGGCCATAGAAAATGTTCTTCAACAGTGGATCTACCTCCATATACAGCCAACAAAACATCCTGTCCAGTCACTCACTATCTGCTATTTGGAATTTTACAGCATTAAAGAAGTTTAATACAATCTCTTCAAACCAAATTTACAGACATTATAATGTAACAAAACAAATATAAGAAAAAGACCTCATAACACAAAATGAAAACTTACAAAGGTTGCACCAAGATTTTCGATAACTCCTATCTTGTAACCTAACAAAAAACAAATATTTAGTAAAAGTACAAACATTAAAAACAATCATTTGTAAAAGTTAAAAAAAACAGTTAAAATAAATAATATTCTATTTTATAGTAATTTTCACTTAAAATCAAATAATTTGCAATGGATTCATACTTAAGGCTGAATAAATACTTAAACCTTAAAAAGTAAAGGATTGATCGCAGGGTAATGTCAAAATCAATGGGCAAAAATCTATCAACATAAAAAGGATGACTTTAATGAGCCAGTATTTAAATATAATAGAGAAATACCAAGAATTTCAATGAGAATCGGGTTTTATTTAACAATTTTACTAAGCTTAAAATTAGTAGTAAAAGCCAAAGCAAATAAAAATAGAATAAGTGGTCAGGAATTATGTCAATTTATCTTTGGAAAAATTAAAAGTTGAATGAATAAGTTCTATCTTTTGGTTAAACTAAGCAAGGTAAAACAAAGAATTAGGGAATTATTTAAAAAAAAAAAACTTAATTTGTAGTTGCCAAATATTGTTCTTAATCTAATCACTGCTCCAGGGTGGCCACAGAAAACATATTTCAAAATTCCCTGATAATTCCAGGTTTTCCCTGATAATCTGGTATGATTTTCATTGATATTTTATATATGTATAGTAAATCTTAATCCCGGACCTGGAAAAAGTGCTCCAACCTACGAACCTGGTTCGTGGGAAGACCCTGCCAGCTCCATAGGAGCAATACATAAGGTTTGGGGAAATGTTATTAAGTTCGGGTGACGGTTACAACTTTTCCAGGTCCGCTTAATCCTTTAGAAATAAAGAGAGTATAAATGAGATTATTTCAGACTTTTATCACAAAGGAGCTCTAGGAAGCCTTTTTTGAACATTTAGAACTGTGTACTAATTTCTATGGATTCGAGATTTTATTTTGTAGGAAGGAGAATGGAAATGTACAGATTAAAAGACTTAAAAATCAGAAAAAAATTCAATTTATTTATAAAACTAGGCAGATTTTGAAAACTTCCCTGATAATTCCAGGTTTTTAATTTTTTCCCTGATCATTCCAGGTCTGTGGCCACCCTGTGCTCACTGCTTACATTCAGTTTATCAAAACCAGATTTTCATATCAGCTAATTTAAATAAACTTTTTCAACAATGAAACCAATTACAAATATGAAAATGTAAGGATTTTTAAATGGACTTGGACATCAGAAATAAACTTGTGTTTATTACGTAAGCAATTGAAAAAGAACAAAACAATTCAATTAAGTAATATCATAAAATATTACATAGCGGCCAACATTTGAAAACATAAATTAGGGAGATTGAGAGAAAATCTCCCTAATTTTTGTAAGCAAATTAGGGAGATTTTTACGACTTCTAACCTTGTTAGAAATACAGTACTACTCTAAGACTTGTAAGTAAAAAAAAATTTAAAATAATACTATGTAAGGATTCTTACAACAGAAATACTACTTAAACGTTTTTATTACCTTTTACTATTAATTTTAATCATAAAAATATTGCAAAAAAAGCTTGCCAACGTCATTTTTAAACATTGCCCACATTTTAAACTTGTCCCTAGGCTATTATCGATCGGTTTCTTAGACACTCGCAATCGGAAAAACGAAAATTACCGAGAAAATCCTCAAACTTGATTTATAAAGAAATTCGGGAGATTTAATACTTTTTCGGGATATCGGGAGATAACAGTGAAATTCGGGAGTCTCCCGAAAAAATCGGGAGAGTTGGCCGCTATGATATTAGCATATTATTTTCTTATAGTTTATTTGATAAAATGTACTTTTAAATGTTAATAATGGTTTTAAAACCTGTCTTATAAAATGCTGACAAATTTGTAGAGGTATATTTTCCAATATGAGGGAGTCACATGATACTTTTGTGAATAGTCTAGTCTTGGTAAGTAAATGCAAGCAATTCGAACATTGACAACTTTTTGGGAAATTTTGTTCTGCTAATGTCACTCAATTCAATTACTACAAGTAGGGGTTGCCAGAATCTACTATTTTATCTCCACATTTGGCAACAGGCCTAGATTCTTTGGATTACCCTAGTAACCAAGAGTGTTTTCTTTGTTAAATTTAACTTTTTCATACAAGATTGGTATATTATGTAGTATTTTAAGCAGTAGCAAGCCTAAAAAGCACCAAGTGACTTCCTTAGATTGGACACAAGTACCCTATTTTACAACGATCTTACAACATAAAACCACTAAAATAACAGAACTAAAAATATGCCTTTTAAAAAAAGCCTGTGCCTTTTAATGAACCAAATTTTCCAACAGAAGCTCCAAGCTCACTCATCACAAGACTTATACATACCTGTAATTGAAGCAAGGGTTTTTCATGGAGAAATCCTCAGACCCTGTAGGTTTTAATTGTTGGTATTAAAATTTAAAAAACCCAAAAACGCTTCTGACCCTTGGCAACAGATTGATACAATTTGTTAAGTGTAATAAACCATTCTAATCATCTTAATTGTACTGACAGTTTCCAATAAAAAATGAAAAAGAAAAAAAAAAGAAATATATTCTTGAAAGGAATCTGGGAGGAAAGATCAGGAATCTAGAAAGAGAACTCTTTCAGTAAAAGTCAGATTTTGTTAATTTGTAAGTTTGAAGAAAGGTTTCATATAATGCTTATTTATTTTTATAAGATTCTATCTGAAAGGTTCAAAACAGTGCAATGAATTAACATCACATTTACAGTGTATCTGGTCAAAACTTCAATATATTCTCCCAGTGCCGTGCCAAGGGGGGGGCGAAGGGTGCGGCCGCCCCGGGCGCCAAATGCACTAAGGGGCGCCAAATTCATGTTTGAGAACTAAGTTTTTATGAGTTGTTACTATTAAAATTTTTTCCCGATTTCTTTTTGCCTTCCACTTGAGGCGCAGGACGCGAATAGAACCATAGAACACGGTCACTCACAAACACAATGCCACGGGGGAGAGACGCCACGGGGGTCGCCTATTTGCTGGTCTCCAGATGAAGCAGGAAGAGCGGCACGCTTTTTGGTTGTAAAACAGATGTGTCCTTTTTCAGTCTTCGGTTGCAATGTTGTTTTAAGACACAGTGGGGGTGACGATTGACAGAGAATGGGGTAGGACGTATGAAGGATTTATGGCCCAGACGGACTAGGAAGGTTTTGTACTGCCTGGGGCTTACTTCAGAGGGGGTGCTGTTGTGATAACAAACATTTTAGGTTTCTTGACCAAAGAATTCCAGGAAAATCTTGAGTGCTCAGGGATGAAAAGAACGTTCAATTAGTTCCATTGCCACCTGCTTAAAGTAGCTTAAAGGGGTCATAAATAAATCGAAGATAAAGGATTCCCAACGCTTCATGGGCTCTTCATCAGCTATTGGTTCATTTTACGAAGAACCAATCCTGTGTATTTGGGGGTTGGTTTTCATCTCCTTTCATTTAATGTGTTCACGAGACTGCTTCCAAATAAGCTCCGTTTTGCTTCTCAATTCGCAGTGTAGAAGACAGAAGAGTTTAGCCTTTAGAGAGTGACTATCCTAAATTTGTTCAAAAATACAAATCGGAACATCGTTTTCTGGTAAGGTCTTATTTGTTTTTCGTATTTTATTGTATCCTAATGATGCAACTGTTTAGTTAAACAATATGTGCTTTCCCTTTCTTATAAATGGAATATTGAGATCAGATGCGCCCATAAGTGTAAAAATTTTTGTGGCCGCGCCGTAAGTGTGACAGCAAACTGAAGCTCATAAAAAATTATCTAAGATCCACGATGGGACAAGAAAGATTGAGCAGCCTATGCTTAATTTCTACTGAGCATGAGCTGGTTAAATCTTTAAACTTGGAAAAAACAATCGATGATTTTGCATCTTTAAAAGCTAGAAAAGTAGTTATGTAAATAATAAAAATGTTGCAAATAAATATCTGTTCATTAAAAGCTTTAGTTTTGCGTTATTTTTTATTTTTGTTTTAAAAGGTTTCTTAGCTGTATAAAATGAAGTAATTTTGTTTTCATTTTTATGGGGTGATCTAAGATCCATTTGTGGACTTTAAATATAAAATTTAGTCATGAAAGTAAAGAGTATAGGAGGAATTTCTCAGGATTTAAATTTTTATTAAAAAATGCTAGTTGAAACACTTTCTCTTTCCCTTTATAGTCATACTTAACCAAATATTTATATTTTCTACACAAATTTATCTTATTTTTATTATTTTAAAATAAAGATAGAGCTACAACCAAAACGGAATTTTTTTTACCATTTTTCCAACTATGAATCTTGCATATGAAAGGAGAAGTTCACCATTTATCGCTGGTTAAGTGGACAATAAGTGTTAAAGTCACGTGAAAACATAGCAAGTAACTCATAAAAAGTTTCTTTTTTATCAAAGTTGTGCTCTTATATATTCCTTCGTTTATTTTATACTTGAAATATTACCATGAAAATATTGAATGAAAATTTTCTTGTATTTCTGTCGCATTTGCTACTTGAAATATTAAATCAGATCTTAAACAACCCTGAAAGTGGGCACCTACATTTCTTAGTTAAATCATCTTATATAGAAAGATGGGGGATCTATTAAAGTTTTTCAAAAAGTCCTGGTGTGTTAAAAATGGAGGGGGGGGCGCCAATTAGCTACTTTCGCCCCGGGCGCCGTTTTACCACGGCACGGCTCTGTATTCTCCATCATATTATATTTTTAGTAGGGAATGGCATGAACAGGGCAGAGTGGTTACAGAGCAAAATATGGGGATGATTTTTTCCTCAAAAAGTTCATTGCTAAGGCAGTTTTAGGTGAAATATACAGAGAGAAACAAGTTCATCTCAAAGTTCATTTAAGTAAGCTAAATATTATTTATACTATTGAAGTAACTAGTTCCTATAATATCTTGCAATAGCATTTGTTTACCTACTATTAATTTTACTGTTTTAAGTGTCACAATTATGCCCTGTTTTCACTGCCTCTAAAGACCCTTTAAAGCATATCACACTTAACCGGATAGGGTGTTTTCTTAAAAAGGCGTTCGCACTGACAAGGAATTAATTAATTAATTTTCTGGATTTCTGCATATACTTAGAACCATTATGTGTGTACAAGATATACATTCTAAAAAATCACAAATAATTATTAAAATTTGAAAAAATTAAATTTTTACTACGAGTGATGCATAGTGCAAACACAGCATGTGCAGGGGTGCATCCAGGATTTTCGCCAGGGGCCGTTTTTGGGAATTTTGTGAAAAACAGAATTGAATTTTGTGAAAATAATTTTTCATTCTAAAATAAGGTCCTATTTCTGTAAATATATTATTATTTTTAAATAAAATTACTCTTAGAGAGTGCATATATAGCTTGATTAAAGTCCGTTTTATGGAACCGGAATTTTGTGAAGGGGCCGTTTTCGGCCCCAATTTCTTTCTAAATGCACCCCTGATGCATAACCTGCCAACATTTCAGAAACAGAAATAGGAACAACATTCACGACACATTTTGAATGTGTTAAAGGGGTATTATTAAAAAAAGAGCTTGTAATTCATAACTTTTATCTCTTTTCTAAGGTATGGTCATTAAGAGGTGGTTTCTAAGTAATCTTATGGTCATTAAAGGTTTTATACCTTTATATTTAGACTAATAATTATCTACATTTATACTAGGATATAATAAAGTTAAATTTTTCTTCCTTTTATCTGGGTTTAAATTTCAGCAAAGAATAACAAAAATGACTCAAGATGCCAAACACAGGGAATTTCATACATAATAACTCAAAAAGATTTAAAAATACTTAGTTAGTACTAATAAAATGAAACAGTGAAATAAGCAAACATTATTTGGAAAATAGAAAAATTAATCTTTATTAAGTGCTACAAAAGTAGCTGCTTTTGCCCTTTTTAATAGGTCAGCACTGAAAGATTTATTATAGCATGGATCAGAATTACTTCGTATTTTCGCAAGCAATAACACGTTCGCGTATGCGTCGAATGAAAGCGATTCTTGATCCGCCTTATTATTGCACAATTCGAGTAGGTCGAAAATGGCGGGACAAGTGGACGTAAAAACTGAGCTTTTGGTACTGAAATCGTATTTTCGGAACAAGAGTAAAAAATCGGAACAAATACGATTTAATCGGAACGGTTGGCAGGTATGCTGATGTGTCATAGAATATGTTCCTGATCGGGATTAGTACAGAAAAAAATATTTATAATATGGTTTCAGAGGAAGAAAAATTAAACACAAAATGCTCTCATCTTATATTTTTTACTTTTACAAATTAATAAAGTTTCCTGACTTTTCCTGGAAATCCCTCATTACCAGGTTCTGAAACCACCCTGTTTCAGAATGTTTCTTGAGACATTTGGATAAAAAAACTATTTAATAAGCTTACAACATTGTTTATAGAGGTGATTAGTTCCATCAACAAGTGATTTTAACATTCTTTGTTTAGGTTCAATGACTAACACTATATAGAGTTAGGTTAAACTTCACAAGCCGAGGCCCCGATTTTTGGGGCCAAGAAAATCTCGCCAAGTGCGCCAAACACGCGTTTCTCAAAGTGAACCAAGTTTTCATCCAATCAACCAACTTTCATAGAACCACCAAAATTACTTTCATTCCTCTCTACAATCATTCCATTTAAGAAACCTTTGCAACTTTAACGCTATTCCAATCATCCGCGATCTACATCCATTCCATCCAAGTTCTCAAATATCATTCATACTCCTATACTTATAAGTCCGAAAATACTAAAAACCATAATGAATCATGATTAAATATCTCCCGTTAGAACCGCGATCCCGCACGCACACTGAATCTAATCCGATGTTCATTCTCTCCTTTCTTTCGGCATTCATACCCATCACTCACATTGTTATGCTTGGCAACATTCACACTTCCTTACAAACGCAAATTATCACAAATAAATCGCAGAATCAAACTTAATTTTCAGTCATTCTTTAAAAAAAGATCACTTACGTTAGCGCAGCTAGCTTCAAAGCGGGTAGAAAGAAACAAGAAGAAAATACACGGGACCCCAGCGACGGCACGTCATCACTCAACCAGGAGCAGGCACAAAAAGAAAGAGAAGAGACGCTAAAAACTGACCCCCGCGAAAACGCCTGGAAAGTTCTAGAAGATCGAGATAAGTAAAATCCCCCTAATTGGTCGAAGCCGCAAGTTTGGGTGACGTAACTCGATCCTCCTGATCGGGGATGCGGAGATCGGACCCCCATTAGGTCCGGGGATGCTCCAGCCGAAATAGTCAATAGGGTTGCCATAGCTTGCTTGGCGACATAGGGTTGCCACATTGGAAACTTTATCGCCAACTTGGCTAAAAGGGCCTCGGGTAGTAAAGTTTAACCTAGTGTTACTCTATATAACACTATATAGCTGCCTGCACTCAATACTTTGTACTATATCCCAGATAACACATATGTACCATTTACGTCCCATCTTCAGCGACTATGTCGCGGATTCGTAGCGATTACGTCTATGTGGAGAAATTTCAAAAACGGGATGTAAATTGTTGCCCAAATTCGGACGTATTTGGGCTCATCCGACTTATGTGGAGAAACTTCAAAAACGGGATGTAAATTGTTGCCCAAAACTGGACGTATTTGGGCTGATCCCACTTACGGCGAGAAATTTCAAAAACGGGATGTCAAATGTTGTCCAAAACTGGCCGTATTTGGGCTCATCCGATTTGTGACGAGAAATTTCAAAAACGGGATGTCAAATGTTGCTCTAAAGGAAATGAAATCGGGATATCGCTTTTACGACGAAAATTGCTTTTCGACCCAATGTCAATTGTTGCCCAAAACTGTACGTATTTGGGCTGATCCCACTTACGGCGAGAAATTTCAAAAACGGGATGTCAAATGTTGCCCAAAACTGGACGTATTTGGGCTCATCCGACTTATGACGGGAAATTCCAAAAATGGGATGTCAAATGTTGCTCTAAAGGAAATGAAATCGGGATATCGCTTTTACGACGAAAATTGCTTTTCGCCTAAATGTCAATTGTTGCCCTAGATTGGATGTATTCGGGCTGATCCAACTTACGGCGAGAATTTTCAAAAACGGGACGTCAAATGTTGTGCTAAAAGAGAACGTATTTGGGCTCATCCCAGTTGGGGCGAAAAATTTCCAAAATCGTACAAAGAGGGCGAATGTTGTCCTAAATAGTATATAATCTGGACTTGCATATTTTGAATGACCATATAGTCATTCAAAATATGCCCCTATAAGCCCCTATAGAGGGCTGCCCCCTGCTCGCTATCGCTCTCCAACCATCGGAACTTGTGCGCAGCTCTTTGTAGATCGCTTCGCGATCTTAGCGAGCAGAGCTCGTTTGCTTCATCTCAACTATCCATTTGTCTGCTTAGTTAATGATCATTTAATATTGAAACTTTTTATCTCTCTAACTTAGCAATGATTTAATTCGGATCATTACCACGAAAATATCAAAGTAAAACTGTTACTGAAATATTCCTTTTTAGCTTATCAATAATTTAATAGATAGGGGGCTACCACCCCTTGCTTGCTATCACTCCCCAACCCCCGTAACTGATAGGCAGCTCTTTAGAGATCGCTTCACAAGCTGAGCGAGAAAAGCTCGGTTGTTACATTTTACCAGCTATGATGTAATGCTCTAGATTAGAAATTTGGTTTGGTAGCCAGTGGCTCCTGGGACCCTAAATTTTGGTCGCCAACTCTACACTTTTGGGAGCCAAAATAAAATAGCAACTTTTGAGAATTACGATTAAACCACATTCACATGTTAGGTTAATTGGAAGAATTGTACTTAATAAGTTACTGTAAAATCAGACTGCTGAAACAAAATTTAGCATAAATATTCAAAAATCTTCATTAAAAGACAGTTAGAGTAATATATCCAAAAAAATTGCAAATGAATACTGAAATGAATTATTATTTATTTATATAGTTACAATACTTTAAACTACCAATTAATTGCACAAAATTATAAGATCAAAAATGTAATTTTTATACTACAATGAAAAAAATGTAAAATTAATCTTGAAAGTCTTGGCGACGAATGCGCCCGTTTTCTAAAGAGGTTTTCCACCGCATATTAACTGATTTACAAAAATCTTTTTCCTTGATATCACATCCGTTTCTTTTTATCCTTAACCTAGATTGTAGTCTCTTTTTTTTAAAGAGACACTTTTCATTCCCATAATATCCTTCATATCGGACCATACTCTCTCTACATCAGCATTACTTGATGGAATACATAATAATTTTTGCTGAATCTGATGACAGTTTCAGGCGGTTACCCAAATTTTTGCAAAAATTTTCAAAGAATTCTTTTCCTTGCTCCCAAGGGTTTGAAAGAAAGTTTCTTTTGTTGGATAGCTTTAAATCCTGGCCCTTAAAGCTCCATTTACAGGGTTCATACACATTTTCAGAAATCAAAATCAAGGAGTGTTTTTAAAAAATTCAAGGAGTGCCTTTTAACATAACTTAAGAAAGACAAATTTTTTTACACAGCTTCAAACACACACTATGCCAATTACATTCCCAAATCAGGTTTTAAAACCACTTTAAAAGTCAAAATGTAACTAAAATAAAATAAAAATAAAGGAAATTAGTTAATGGAATAGTTATTTAAGTAATAATTAAATTGCAAAAACAATATTGTCACAGGGGTTCATCCAGAATTTTTTGCCAGGGTCCGTTTTTGTGAATTTTGTGAAAAATGGAAATGAATTTTGTGAAAAATAATTTTTAATTCTAAAATAAGGTCCCATTTCTGTAAATATATTACTTTTTTTAAATAAAATTGCACTTAGGGAGTGCATATAGCTTGATTAAAGTCCGTTTTTGGGAACCGGAATTTTGTGAAGGGTCCGTTTTTGAGGGTCGGAATTTTTTGAAGGGTCCGTTTTTGAGGATCGGAATTTTGTGAAGGGTCCGTTTTCGGCCCCAATTTCTTTCTAGATGAACCCCTGTGTCAAAAACTTTAAATTAAATAAAAAAAAGTAAGAAATTAGTATTTTTGAAGGTTTTTTTAGAATCTGAAATCAGATCAGATACCTAAAACCTGTTATAATCTTACAAGATTTATTAAGCAACATTGTATTATCATCTTATTGAGTTGATATAAAGCGACCTTTTAGTAAAAATTTACAACTTAGAAAATCATCTTAAGTTGAAAATACTGACTAAAATAGAGAAAAAAATAATCTTATTAGACTTATCAGGCTGCTCTAACCAAAGTAAAGCTGTTTTTTCTGCACCGCCGTTGAACCTAACTTCAACAGATGTCCGTAGGAAAAGCAGTCGCGGGAAAAACGGAACTGTCGCGAAAAATCGTTATTTTCCCGATTTCTGGAACATCGGACCTGTGGGCTTCTAACCACGGTTAAGTTGTTTTTTCTACATCGCAATAATGATGCAAGAAGAAGCCAACTTGAATCGGCACCCGCGGCCGTCCACGAAAGTCGCGGGAAGAACGGAACACTCCCGCAAAAAAACGAAACTTTTGCGAAAAATCGCGATTTTTCCCGACTTTTTAACGGACTAAAAGGAAATTGCTAGTCGCCACAGTGGCGACTGCATCAAGATATTTTGATCGCCAAAACTTTTTGTTGGTCGCCTACTGGCGACTGGCGACCGTTAATCTCGACCTCTACTATGATGACAACCCTCATCCGCATAAAAAACGCTTTCCTAAAACCTTTTCATTTTTATCCCTAATTTATTTTAGAAATTAAAAAAAAACTCTAAAAATAGTGATCCAAGCAGTTAATCTTTAGCAGAATCAAACCAACTTCCCGGAAATCCTCTACCTTTCATCGGCACAAATAGCACTCAAACAGCAAAAATATTTATTCCTCTAGTGTTTCATTTCAGAAACACATTATATGTACTCGTGAAAATCTAGTGAACATGCAAATATAAAATTTAAAAGCAATTAATAATTATTGAACACGTCTGATAAAGACCAAGTAAAACTATGCATCTAAATTTTATTCTTAGATTATATTAAAAAATAAATGAAAAAATGAAGTTTGCTCTTATTCATTTTGAAAAAGAGAGACTGCTGTGGTCCTTCTTCATGGATTGTTAGTGAACATAAATATAATTAGCCCCCCAGAACGTTGAGGCAAAAAAATATGCCGAAGATCTGCAAAGGAATATCATCTGATGAGAGCTGGCCAACCCATCACAAAATTGTGTCTGCTACACGCCTTTTTGGTAAGTCGCCATTTCTGTATTTGAGAATTAAAATAAAACTAAGAGGTTTTTTAGAATTCTGAATTTTAACTCAAGGATTGTTTTAAATAACTTATTTTGGAATTTTTGTTTTTATGTATATATTGGTTACTATTTTAATGGTGATGTAAATTTCTTGAAAAAAGTTTTCATTTTAAAGGGATATTAATTTCCTTAATTTAATAATCTAAATTACTTCACAAGTAACTGTGTTATATTGATACATAGTTTTGTTTTGTGTATTGACTATGCATTTTCTGTCCTAATCAAAGTCATCATTATTATCATGTCACGAAAAATTTTACTGATGGTGGAAGTTTCTAAAGGTTGTTGGCTGTGAATTTTTTGTTTTTAAGGACTTGATAAAACACCTCCTACAGCATCAGAAAACAGGAACCCGTGTTTGTTCACTTAAAACACAATTAATGGATTTCTAATAACAATTCTTATGAATAGAATTCCTAGGCATAGACTGGCTGCGCCACAGCAAGAATATGTTTTTGTAGTTTATACTCAACATTTTTAATGCATTTAGACTGTTTTATTTAAAATTTGTTGATTAAAGTTATCCAATTATACTAAATTATTTTTTGATCATTTTTTTACAAATTAGGTTTTTGACAAGCCGGTTATAACCATGTATAAAACCGGTTAACACCGTCGCATGTCAAAAACCTGCCAATGTGTGACTTAAATTCTTTTCCTCTCTAGGTTCTGTGCGAACTCATGCGTTGTGGAGTAACACCCCGGAATCAGAAATTGAGAAAATGATGAGCGATTGGCTGCGGCATGCGCAGCGCATAGCAGAGTTAAGAAGAAATTAAATTATAAACTGTCGAAATAAAATGTTTCTCTTTAATTTGTTTCTTATTTGTATCCAGTAGTAGTATAGTATTAAATCCACAATAATTGAGTTTTACAAATGATAATGTGTGTTACTGATTTTATAGTGTTTAACTAGAAACTAAATAGGTTCAATCCCATGATTTCTTTTAATTAGCACCAATATAGAATCTTAATTTAGGTGATAGATGGATCTACAAAAGTTGAATAAATAAAAAAATATGAAATAATAAATAATAGTAATAATAAAATATTAAATAAAAATAATAAAAATATATTTTAAATAAAAGTGGCTGTAGAACGGCCGTAATCGCTACGTAAGATTTATGTAGCGAATAGATACCATTGACATCGGATAGCTCTAATTCGGCTGTAAAGTGTATCTAAATCGTCCGTATTTACAACCAAAACCGTACATCAACTTTATGTAGCGAATTCGTGCCATTGACATCGGATGGCTCTAATTCGGCTGTAAAGTGTACCTAAATCGTCCGCATTTGCAACCAAAACCGTACATCAACTTTATGTAGCGAATTCGCACCATTGATATCGGATGGCTCTAATTCGGCTGTAAAGTGTACCTAAATCGTCCGTATTCGATACCAAAACCGTACGTCAACTTTATGTAGCGAATTGGCGCAAATGACATCGGATGGCTCTAATTCGGCTCTAAAGAGTACCTAAATCGTCCGTATTTGGTCCGTATTCGCTACATGTAGCGAATACGTCCCAATTAGGGCAACTTTTAACGCCGAAATTGGAGCTGATTTCGTACCATTTACGGCCTGGCGATGTAAAATGTGGTGACATCGCTACAAAAACTGTACGAAAAGTTGAGGTATTCGTGATGTAGCGATTACGTAATCTGGACGTATTCGCTACGTACTGTGCTATCTGGGATAGTACAAAGTATTGTAGAGTGCAGGCACAGGTGTAGAAGGTGCTGTAACTGTATACTTCAATTGGTAAGTTTTAATTTTTTGTGACATTTCTAACTAACCCCCAAAACAGCTTGGGGATATTTAACAGGACACTATAATAATGGAATTAAACCAATAAATATTTGTGTCAGTTAAGTTAGTACTAACCTATAATTTACAAACAATGGTAAGTTGCAAGACAGGGCAAATAATGTGATTTTCAGGGTTAATTAATCAATGCCAGTAGATTGCATAAAGTTTTCCTAGACTCATTAAAAAAATCTTAAATGCCACATGAAGTAACCAGGAAAACTTTTTAGATTTGAAAAACTTTTAGATTTGATTAATACATGAACCATTAAGAACATAGCTCAGATCGTTGAGACTGATGGATAGGCTCACTGAATTCGCAATCATGATCAATTTAATAAAATACAGAATTTTAAATAAAAATGGTGTAGTTGTTTACATATTAGAACAGCAACAATCAATAAGATCAGCCTACCTCTTAGATCTAACTGTCGATCCCGCACAGGATTTAAGTACTGTGGACTCATTTGTATCAATTCCGCTGTTAATTTAACCATCTTAAAGCAAAAAAATCACCATGAATTACTTATATTTAGCAAAATAATACCAACTACCTAAACAACGCAATCTTAGGAGCCAAAAGCACCGGAAACATGCAGTTACAGTTACAGATTCCAAGGGTTTTTAAAATTTGATATACAGACATAATATTCCTAAATTCGTTATACACATTATGTGAAAAGTAAAACAATGAGAAGTTGTAATGGTACATTAAAAAAGTGAAAGTTTTAATTATTTATTTTCTTGAAGTTTTCAGCTTAATTTAACAGAATCTTTAGTCTACTACAATTTGGAATTAGTACATAAATTTCGTGAAGAGTTGGCAACCAAGTAAGTTTGTTTACAAACAAAAAAAACTATGCTGGTCTGGTTTATTCATGGAACTAGGAAGATAGGGAACTGCCGTATCAACTTTGACAGGCGCCAATGTTGGGTGACCTAGGGGGCGCTACGTACGCGGTTGGTTGGTTGGCTTGGTAGAACCGCGGCTTCGTCTTCTTGAAATAAAACAGCAGAAAAAATGAAATCGCTAGGTAGAAAATATGCTGAAACATGTAACTAACTTAGGAACGTGCGAGAGTTCGTTTCCTCCACTGAGCTGTGTCCTCCTCCGCTCCGCATGTAACTTATCAATCAAGCACCATGAAAAAAAACTAAGACAAAGCGGCTTTTAGTGAGCAAGCATATGTCTCTACCCATCGATTTCTCTCCTCTGATCAACCAAATATGCACACGTAGCTCCCTCTATGTCACCCATCTTTGGCGTCTGGGAAATCCATTGGAGAGATAGACCACGGCAGTTCCCTATATTCCTAGTTCCATGGGTTTATTGAACGATTTAAAAGTGTTACTGTACAAATAACTCATTGGAAAATTAGAAATTAGAGTATTAAGTATGCTAAATATATTGAGGAGCAGATCAGAGTATTGACGCAATTTAAATCGCATGTATGTAATGAAAAATGAGTAAAAGTTTAGAAGCCAAAGATAAAATAACTATTTCTAGTAGGCTATCTGTAAAAGCTTCTCATTATAGTAATTTTAAGAAAACAAAATTAAGTGATGATTCTTGTGGAACTAGTAATAAAACTAAAGTATATCTTAACAGTCATACAGTTGAACACAATTCAGTAAGACTGAATAGGGAATTTTTCCATCGGCCTTGTATTAAATTGGCCCAAACTCTTCTTGGGAAAGTTTTAACCCGTAAAACAGAATCAGGAGAGGTATTAAGGGGCAGGATTGTTGAAACAGAGTGCTATCTCGGTGTTAAAGATAAAGCCAGCCATTCCTTCAAAGGTAAAAAGACTGAGAGGAATGAAGCAATGTTTATGGAACCAGGAACTGCCTATGTTTATTCAATTTACGGCATGTACTACTGTTTCAACATCTCAAGTCTTGAAGAAGGTTCTGCTGTTCTGATTCGAGCTTTAGAGCCTTTGAATGACACTTCAACAATGTTTACCTTCCGCTCATTGAAACGAAAGGGATCCAAGAGCTTGAAAGTCAAGGATCTCTGCAATGGACCCTCCAAGCTCTGCCAAGCTTTCAAAATCGAGAAACACACACTAAATAAAGTAGACTTGAATATTTCTGAAGACTTGTGGGTGGAAGAGGGGATTGATGTGGATGAAGATGCTATAGTAGCATGCAAGAGGATTGGGATTGATTCTGCTGGTGAGGAATGGGCTAATAAACCTTTGAGATTTTATATCAAAAATAGTTCATTTGTCAGCATTAGAAATAAACAGGCAGAGGCTAACATTAATGCTACATAAAATGAAATCATAATGATGCTTTGTTAATTTTTAAACTTGATATCTATTGATTGATACCCTAGTTTACAAGAACTAAGATATATATTGTATAATGACCTATAATTAAGTAACGTTTTTCAAAAATAAAAGATAAAACCCGAGATAATCAAAGATAAGATCAATCAGCATGATTAATGAAACTATTACCGTAAATTTTGATTTGAAAATCCCATGTGATTTATGTATTTTTGGTAAAAAATCAAGATTTTTATCAATCAACTTTGTTTTAATGATCATTTATCATCTAAAATTACATTACTTTTAAAAATTCTATTTCCAATTTTAAAAATGCTTGAAATAGTTTATTAAAAGGTAATGCATCAATAAAAATGTTCATTTTAGCTTTTTTAAACTAAAACTTCTCTTTTTAAGGGTGTCCACAGGTACAACTGGGTCTGTCCATAGGTACAACAGGTTGTTGTACCTTTGGACACAAATTTTTTCAAGTTATTAAAAATCCAATTTTTAAGATTTTAGCTAATAAAAAATCACAAAGGACTACAATTTGTTCTCAAAACTTCTAATGGGAAAACTTCATTGAAGTGGCTAAATTTTCAAGTGTAAAAGGGGGTTTGAGGGTTATCCCCCTGAAAGTTCTTTAAAGTTTGTCTCTTATATTAGTGTTTAAGCTCATTTTGAGGCTCTGGTTTAGATCCGAAAAGAACGGTTTCTTGTAAACCGCACAATTTTCTAAGGAAAATTTTTTCTGTTCTTGTTTTTGAAACCAATGATGGAATGATTCCTCTTAAATTTAAGAAAATACAACTCTTAACTATCTTTCATTCGAAATTTTACTATTTAGTAATTCAATATGTGGTCTAATTTCAGTTTAATAGTTTTATGTTTTTTGAATTTTTTTGCTTCGTGTAAAGGTTTTAGATGGTAAAAAATGAAATGTAAACAAAACATTCAAAGCATCTTCAAGATGAACCCCGAACCAGGTTCTCAGGTTCAGGCACTTTTTCCAGGTCCGCAATTATCCCTAAATTGAATACAGTAGAACCCCGATTATCCGCGAGTGCCACGAAAATTTTTTTTTAACGATGAGAGCAAATTTTAGATGAGATTAGAGACATTTTAGATGTAGAGCAAAAGTTTCTGCTGTACTGTACATATTTTAAAAGTCTAACATACCATGATTTTTGTACAATAAAACATAGTTTTTATGCTAAAATATTTTTTTTGTGTTTTCGCCTCATTTTTTCGGGTTTTCCGTGGTACCCTTGCCACCCAATTCCGCGGATAATCAGGGCTCTACTGTAATTTAATGAGGTTTTAATTAAAAGCTAGTTAAAGTTGTATTTTCTTAATTTAATATGGTATTTAGTCATGTTTAATAACATTATCCAGGAGTTTCATGACTTGCAGAAGTTTATCATATTTTGCTGTTGTTCTGTGCCACTTGAAATACCCAAGCTCCATAAGGATTCAAGGCAAAGGGGGTGCGGATCCTGAGAAATCGTCGTCCCATAAAAATCGTCATTTTACTGCACCATTAAAAGATTTGCCGAAATTTCTAAGAAAAAAATGTTTAATGGTTGCTTTTTATTTGAACATTGTAGGGGAGACTGTTGTACCTTCGGACACCGCAGAATGTTTATTAGAAAAGTAAATTTTTTTATTTCTTATGTTTAACATTTTCTACTAATACTTAACAGATGCTATACCTAATAGTAAAAACTAAATTAGCATCCTTATTTTTTCTATTCAATTTTGTCCATTACAAAAGAAAGCCTTTTTATAAAAAAAATAGTGTCTGTATAAGCAGTTTATCCTCATAAATGAATTTCACTCCTCCTAAAAAAGTCAAGGAGTATTTTTACTCCTCCAAAAAACCCTAAGAATAGCACTGAATGTCCATTATTGTTATGGATTAAAAATTAATTTTAAAAATGTAATATAAGAAATGGATAAAATACTAAATTTAATATGTAGAGGCTTTTTGAGGATTTTTTAATTATCAAACCTGTTTTGTAGTAAAAGTTGAAAGAAGATAATAGTTTTGGGGAAAAATAAAATAGATCATGGTGCCTACCTATACTCTGCATGTTCATTTAGAATAGGCGTCTAAAAACAGGATAAAAAACGCCTAATAACGCTCATCACGGAACTTCAGTGACCGATTCTTTTATATAGTATTTTAACTACACTGGTGTTCATAATTAAGAGAAATAGCATATATGTTCGATTTTCTCCTGATCTAGAGGACAGATTTTGATGAAATTTGGCATAAACACAGGTTGATACCAATAAATAATCATTCAAAAATTGCAATACACGCGTGCGCAGTATTAACCGTCAGAGTTGAAAGATGTGAAATAGCGGTTCCAGAATAGAGCAAAATAGTGGGTTTATAAGGGGTATGATACCCTCCCACTGTTATGCAGGCCTCCTTGAAAGATTTTATAGCATGAATAAGGCAGATATTAAAATTTCCTGTTCATGAAGCTTACTTTCTCAGAAACACAGTTTTGGGGCTCTGAAGGGTTTTTTGGGTAGCAAGAGGAAATTGCCTTATCTAGAGGCCCCCGTACCTCCTCATAAGGGGATGAAATCTATAAACCTGACTGCCCATTCCATATGGTGAATATCTTCCGTTTTAATGAAAATTGCTAACCTGATGAGCTCCATGAAGTAAAGGATTTCCATCCATTAAAAAGAAGTTAAGACTGTCAGGATCCCCAAGAAGATGAATAAAGGTCGTCTCAACAAGATAACAAAGATATCAAAACACTACCTGAAACTGTCAGGGTTCTTCTTAGAAACCCATGAAGGGATCTGCAACTGTTCAAATTGATGCAGAAATTGTCTTGAATCAGGTATTGTTCAAAAGATGAATATTCTTGGTTAGGTCTCAACAGATCAATGGAACCACTGATTATCGATGTAATCTCATGTTGAGAGAACCAGAAATGCTCTGTTAGTCTTTCATTGTAGGTGAAATTGACCATTATGGAATCAAAGATTTGATGCTCTGTGTAAGAATCTTCTAAAGTCTATATACAAAACCCCTAGGGTAAAATTACGATTGCTGGTAGTGTAATGATATCATGGAGACCTTTTTTCACCTTTTTGGGGATCCTGACTGTCTTAATTTCTTTTTAATGGAAGGAAATCATTTACTTCATGGAGTTCATCAGGTTAGCAATTTTCATTAAAACGGAAGATATTCGCCATATGGAATGGGCAGCCAGGTTTATAGACTTCATCCCTTTAGAGGAGGTACTGGGGCCTCTAGATAAGGCAATTTCGTCTTGCTAACCCCCCTCAAAAAACCCTTCAGAGCCCTAAAACTGTGTTTCCGAGAAAGTAAGCTTCATGAACAGGAAATTTTAATACCTGCCTTATTCATGCTATAAAATATTTCAAGGAGGCCTGCATATAATAGTGGGAGGGTGTCATACCCCTTATAAACCCACTATTTTGCTCTATTCTGGAACCGCTATTTCATATCTTTCAACTCTGACGGTTATTAATACTGCGCACGCGTGTATTGCAATTTTTGAATGATTATTTATTGGTATCAACCTGTGTTTATGCCAAATTTCATCAAAATCTGTCCACTAGATCTGAAGAAAATCGAAAAAATGTGCAATTTCTCTTAATTATGAACACCAGTGTACTTCTGTTTAGGCGGCCTTGTCATTGCAGAAAGAAAAAAACTTTTTTCGGTGATAATTACTATAGTAACTGCTTCTAATACATTACGCTTCAGGCACCTATTCTAAATTAACAGAGTATAGCATCTTCTGAACCTTTAACAAATTGCATAGGTAGACGTTTTAACTGATTTCATCTTCTCCGAGATGATAAAATACTAAAAAACGTAATACATTCTCTAAAAACAACTCTTTCTTGACAATAAACACACATCAGAAGGAAATTTTTTAAGGCTTGTTTTTTCGACTTCTATTTTTCGTATAATATTTACATTGTCTTTAGTTTGCATATTTGTGAATTTAATCATGTTTTATAATGGTTTTCTAGAGAAATGAATGAAAATAATAAATACTTTGTCTTTATTCCGTCTTTTGTCCTTACTGTGTTAAGTCAAGAATCACTCTAAATGGTAAATATTTGCGGACATAAAGACAATAAGGTACAGTTAATTTGAAAAATTTAGAGCAAACAAAGAATTCTTTTATAACTTGAGGTTCTTTGAAATTCCCTAAGGATGTGAAAGAATAGCGTGAAAAAGTTCACTTTGAAATTTAAATGAAAGAAATATATTGGAAGAAAGTTTTGGGGATTTAATTCTCCAAACGTTATGGAGATAATATTGAGAAATGCATAAAAAAGTGGGTTTGCTGATTACATATAAAATTAATGTTATTTTCTGCTTGTGAACCTGTAGAAACAAGACAAAACTTGTCTAAAAATTTCAGATAAACATTATGAATTCTTTAAAACTCAATCATGGTTTTTGTGTTCTAAGTACAGACAATAACCGAAAAGGTAAATAAGAATAAGATTAGAAAAAAAATTATACGAAAAATTTCAGGACGACCTTTGCTATTTTTTAACAAGTCTCTTGAAATATATATTACAATCAGCAAAACTTTTTAAAGTCTAAAGATTAAAAAAAATCTGAAAAATGTTTGTATGAGGACGAAAAATTAAAAAAAAATGATTAGGTAAAATCAGAGAAAATAAAGTAGTTTAAAACTTCAATAACGACCCGCTATTGAATTTATAAAAAGAAAAACCTTTATTTTTATATTAACTTAATATTCTAAATTTCTAGCTGATAAGTTCAGTATTTGTAAAATTTTATAAATTATGTAATATTCGCTTAAAATATTTTCACAATTTCTAAAAAGCATTCTAAAACTGATAGGATTTTTAAAAGTTTATTTAGTTATAATCCATCCTGAAAACTTGGTGTTTCCTTTGAAAGGAAACAGCTGACCTATACAGAGCTAGTTAGTTCCGTTATTGAATTTTGCCCAGTCATGGCTTAGGAAGGTATAACTGAACGGATTTACATTACGATTAGAAATGGGTTGTCCGGTAATGATTATGTGAAGATTGATGAAAATTGCACCCAAGACCCAATAGTGGCTCTGTGGCTTAATCCTAGAATGAATGTAATGTGATACAGAATGAATGCCTTCGAAAACGGGCGACTCTGCCGATTGAGCTCTCTATATATCTTTACATTAATTGCGGTTTTAGCTAAATTGAGCGGCTTTTACACTGAGATCTCAGTCGTTAATAACATTGAAGGTTTGAATGGATCCGACGATTAAAGTTGGCGCTACCTTATTATTTACTAGCTGTTATACCCGGCCTTGCACGGGTGGGGTGTATAAATTTATTTTTTAAAATATTTCTTAAAATACATTTATAATTTTGTAAATTAGCAATATTACAAATCATCCCGGTATCCCAGGCGCCTCTTTCCTATCCCAGTGTTCCCGGTAATCTTATCCCGTTGCCCGGTGATCATGGTAATTTTTCTAATCCCGGCTGCGTTCCCGGTAATTTTCCTATCTCAGTGTTTACGGTAATTTTTATATTCCGGTATTCTGGGTGTCTTTATGGTAAATTTCCTATCCCAGTGTTCTCGGTAATTTTTCCTTCCCGATGTTCTCGCTAATTTTCCAATCCCGGTGTTCTTGTCACTTTTTACAATTCCGATGTTTCTGATAATGTTTAATAATATCTTGGTGCCTTTATAAAATAACAAATTTGAAACCGTAGTAAAAAGTCTAGTGAACAAATTAAGAAATTTAAAACCAGTGTTTAAAACTAAAATAAAAGATCTAGTAAATGAAAAAGTCTAGTGATCTGTCTCATTTGAAACAATGTTTTATTTTTAACTCGTTGTATGACTGGTAAAACAGGTTTTCAAACACGGAAAAATAAGTGAAAAAAAGCAGGAAAAACGGGAAAAAAAGAATGAAGGACTGATTTTCTGTTTATAAATTATAGCCTATGTGTTATTCTGATGTATAAGCTACATTATGGTAAAATTTCATTAAAATCCATTCAGTAGTTTTTGCGTGAAAGAGTAACAAACATCCGGACAAACATTCACAATTATAATAGTAGTAGGATAAGTTAAAAAGGTTTGGGTATTGTTAGGTTATCGCAAAAAAGATGAAAATACGAAGAATTGAAAATCAAAGTACATAGGAGTCCCTATTTAAATTTTAAGGCCTGTTTGATATTTTGCTGTTTCAAAAAACTGTTTAAAGTCGTTTGTGTCAAAAAAACGATGGTGTCCAAAAAATTTTTGGCAAAAGTTTAGTGAGTGGTATCATTCGACGTCTACAATATACGTGATACCGGATGGTTTTTTCCCGGCTTTTATTGCTCTATCTCCTTTAGTTTTTAAATTAATTTTTTTAACTTTTTAATTTCGCCGCTAGGGGCGCTTTAAGTCCTCTCAATGGATTCTCCAGGGTCACTTACCTAGGGGTAGACCTTACTTTCGTGACCCTGGGACACGTTGGTTCCAAATAAAAGCCGGGAAACAGACTTTTGAAACACCCTGTAAAAGAGACTATAGTCTGTGTAAATAATACTATAAAAGTAGTACTAATATAAATATTAACCTTCAAGTTTAAAATGAGAATTAATTGACGGGTGTTTAGAAATAATTCGAGAAATATTATATTGATTAGTCAAGTCGTTTTTAACACCGTTTGTAAATTTACATAACATTATATGAGATGCTCTCTGCAATCAAACTTCCAAATTCTTTATTTAACACTCCAAAAGGTTTCTATTAGGTTTGAGAAATCACAATTCCTTAATCAAAAATAGGCTTTATTCACGTACACGATCAGGATAAAAATCAACGCACGAGATACAAACACACTCTTAAATACCAATTTACAGACATCACAATTACAGTTACTAAACACTCTGTTACAATAAAATAAATACTTGAAAAGGTCAACCCCTCATCTCAGCCAATACATAACAGTTTCCTTTAGGTACTTAGGTTTTGGAACTTTATGCTCAATTAAATATTTAAAACAAGCCTAGAAGAAGAATTTCATAAGCGAGGGGACCGAGAATATAACTATAAATATCATTCAACTAAAAAAACACAAAACTACACCGCAATAACACTTAAAAATTTGGAAATTTACGAACACATTCTTTTTGAGGGCTCTTAAAAAGGGCTATTTTCACATGCTAATATCCACTCGAGTATTCACGATATTTTCATAACATGTTTTTCAGTGAGTTCTTCATAAAGCGCGGGTGCGTTGGCAACAATAATCTCATTGTGGTTTTTGCTCTATCTCTCTCCTTTTAGTTTTTTAATTAATTTTTTTAATTCTTTTTATTTCGCCGCTAGGAGAGCTGTAAGTCCTTTCAATGGATTCTCCAGGTTTACTTACCTAGGGTGGGACCTTACTACCGTGACCCTTCCCTAGGACACATTGGTTCCAAATAAAAGCCGCGAAACGGACTTTTGAAACGCCCTGTATAAACGAATCATGAAACATTTATATTGCTGTCAAAACATAGTAGTATTTCAATGGTGGAATAAAGTACCTACTAAAGGGAAAACAGAAATACAGTGTTCCCTCGTTATTCGCGGTATATTTTATAACTACCGCGAATAACGAGCGAAATCCGCGAATAACGAACCTAGTTTTAAAACGCCCATATATGATAATGTAACCGATATATATATAATGCTTCGATTCCGCCATTTATTACATAAAACTAATAAAACTGGTTCATGCAACACTGATTTTGTAAATTTTATTTTTGACCACTATAAACTTTCACTACGCAAAAACTATTTGAAGGAATATTATTAAATTTTGACCATTGGTAGACAAATGCATGATGATCATTTTAGTTCCCAAACCTAATTAATTAGATAAATAGTTCTGGAATTATTTAATGTCAAAGTCAAAAATTATTTTTTTTGGCTGCGAGTTCGCCCCCAGCAAAATCTATTTACAGCAGAAACATGATTTTTTGCAGACACATACTCTTAGGTATGAAGTTTTGCACCTCGTCACCCTTTTTTCAAATTTCGAATTATTTTTGGAGTTATTAAATTCTAAAGTTTCGAAATTTGTTACCCTTTTTCGGGTTTTTCGTTATAATAGAAAAACTAATCACAGTAGAACTATGATATTTTAAACACGCATACAATTATTTTTTATAGAAAGATTGGCGTTTCGTTTTTCAAAAAATTAGAATTAGTTTTAGAATTATTAAGATACCAAGTTTCAATTTTTTCTTCTGTTTCTGGTCGTTCACTATTATAGTCCAAGAAAGTTAGCTCAAAAAAGGGGTTGAGGTGGAACAAATTGTAAAAGAAAGTTTGATGGGTGATTCTTATAGGAAATTTTCCGTAGAAAACGATGGTGAAACGTATACCAAAATTAACCTTGTCCTTTAGCCAATATGGCAGATTTTCCAAAATGGCGGACAATCGTTTTTAACTTATAACTTCCTAAAAATTGTTAATAAAATTATAAATTTTGCAGTAAATGATTAGAATTTAGTAGCAAAAACAATGGGGAACTGTTTTTTTCTCTTACGATATGTCATTTATCCAATATGGCGGATTTTCCAAAATGGCGTCCACTAATGTTTATAATAAAACAAATTATGATGATAAATTCCTAATTTTTTCAGGATATGGTAAGAATTAAGTCATAATAATATTCATATCACTTTCCTCCCCTCAATGTATCAAATATGGCGGATTTTCCAAAATGGCGGACAATCGTGTTTTACTTATATTCTAAAATTCGTTAATAAAATAAAACTTTTGCTGTAAATTATTAGAATTTAGTAGAAAAAATAATGTGGAACTGTTTTTTGTCTCTTACGATACGTCATTTATCCAATATGGCGGATTTTCCAAAATGGAGTCCACCTAATGTTTAAAATACATAAATTATGATAATAAATTCGTAAATTTTACAGGATATGGTAAGAATTAAGTCATAATAAAATTCATATCAGTTTCCTCCCCTCAATGTATCAAATATGGCGGATTTTCCAAAATGGCGGCCACTTATTTAGATCCTTTTTATTTTTATTTTCTTAATAATTAGAAATATCAAATGTTATTAGGTAAAATACAAGCAGAATACTTATAATTTACTATAATTTACGGGTAAATAATGTTAAAGGTAGGTAGAAATTCAAAAATTACCATTTACCTCTCAGTTTGAAATATGCGGCCGCCTTTTTGGAAATTATTTCTATGTTCCGCAAAATCTTGGTTAATATACCATTTTATAGCTAATTTAATATATAATTATTTATTATATGGCAAAATAAAATTTATTTATATGTAAAAACGTTAAAAATAAAAAGGCCCTAAATAAGTGGCCGCCATTTTGGAAAATCCGCCATATTTGATACATTGAGGGGAGAAAACTGATATGAATTTTATTATGACTTAATTCTTACCATATCCTGTAAAATTTACGAATTTATTATCATAATTTATGTATTTTAAACATTAGGTGGACGCCATTTTGGAAAATCCGCCATATTGGATAAATGACGTACCGTAAGAGACAAAAAACAGTTCCACATTATTTTTGCTACTAAATTCTAATAATTTACAGCAAAAGTTTTATTTTATTAACGAATTTTAGCATATAAGTAAAACACGATTGTCCGCCATTTTGGAAAATCCGCCATATTTGATACATTGAGGGGAGGAAAGTGATATGAATATCATTATGACTTAATTCTTACCATATCCTGAAAAAATTACGAATTTATCATCATAATTTGTTTTATTATAAACATTAGTGGACGCCATTTTGGAAAATCCGCCATATTGGATAAATGACATATTGTAAGAGAAAAAAACAGTTCCCCATTGTTTTTGCTACTAAATTTTAATCATTTACTGCAAAATTTATAATTTTATTAACAATTTTTAGGAAGTTATAAGTTAAAAACGATTGTCCACCATTTTGGAAAATCTGCCATATTGGCTAAAGGACAAGGTTAATTTTGGTATACGTTTCACCATCGTTTTCTACGGAAAATTTCCTATAAGAATCACCCATCAAACTTTCTTTTACAATTTGTTCCACTTCAACCCTTATCTTTCTTGGACTACTAGAGAAACAGGCGATTATTTTTATGAGTATGATTTCTTATTCCCAATGATTCACTAGATACACACGTGCATTTCATTTAATGGCATTTTTTTCTCTAAGATGGTTGATGATAATTAGTAGACTTGCTGGATATTTTTGAAAACATTTCGGTAAAATTATTGGTAAACTAAAAAGGAATATTTTAGTAACAGTTTTATTTTGATATTTTTGTAGTAATGGTCCGCATTAAGTTACTAATAAGTTAGAGAGATAAAAAGTTTCGATTTAAAATGATCATTTACTAAGCAGACAAGTTCCAGGTTTTACTGGATAGTTGAGATGAAACAAGCGAGCTCTTCTCGCTAAGATCGCGAAGCGATCTTCAAAGAACTGCGGAGCAGTTCCGGGGGTTGGTGAGCAATAGCGAGCAGGGGGCAGAGCCCCCTAGTAACTATAAATAATTTGTAGTAAATACCAAAAGGGTTACTAGTTAGAAAACTTGTTTAGTAGAAGAAGTTACATTTTTCAAAATGGTTTTACATAATAAGTACCGGAATCGAACAATTATGCCTTTTCTGTCAAATAAGCAAGTTTCATTGCTAAAAAACTTTGACATCAAAATCCGCGAATGTTCGGGGGCCCACTGTAGTACGTTTCTAGCTATGTATAATTGTAGAATGTTGAGCAACTCCTTAAGATCGTCGTCTATTTATTTAGATCAATTAGTAATTCTATTCCTTTAACAATATACTTTATATATATAGTTTACTGAATCAAGCATATAGAATATAGATGCACGAACTCTACATTCGTTACGAAACACCGGTTCATACAAATACATGAACCCATGATTTAACCCCTTCTCTTTTAGCTAGTTCACGTCAATACATCATTCTATTCGGTCTGAAGTACGAAGTTACACAGGTATTGTATAACAACCTCATTACGGATAGGAAACAGTAGCTGAAGAGAATGAAATTTCTTGGAACTAGAAGCACCGACATTGTAATAATAAAAGTATGTGCCGCCTTAGTATGTGAGCTAATTGCATGTTTTACATTGCTAATGAACTAATTAAACGTCAAACCTATTTTTAAAATCATGTAATTTTTCTAATCCTTTTATGAAAGAGTTCTTTTAATCCCTTTTTTTCGCTAATTGGAGGCATTCAGTATTTGATCATCCTGCTTAAGGTTTTTGTAAAAAATTTGAATGAATGCAGCAACTATATACAGCGGGGAATGATTAAGATTTTTTTTTCAATTTGCATATTTTTTGTTATTATTCATAAAAAATTGTGTTGAAGATTTATTAAAATGTGTTTATTCAGATCAAGAATAAAAAATATGTAGAACGCTTGTGTTTAAGGTAAATATGGGTATTGGACTGGACACTATCAACAGTGGCCACCTAGCTGATTAATTTTAAATAGAACGAGTTAGAGGCATCAAACAGCGTCAAAATTCATAGCCATAGTAGATTGCTGGTAATTTATCAGGTAAGCTGGTAAATTACCCACCATACAACAGATCAGCATGGGAAGGATATTTAAATATTTGAAAATAACAACATCGGTCGAGTGATTGAAATTTGATTTTGCTTATTGAATCGCGTTAGGAAACGGGTATGTCGGAACTGATTTTTTTGTATATATTACCGCTTGATTGACTTTTAAATTTATATCAACATAAAGAAGAGTGTATAAAATACTGAAAAAAATATTTGAAATTGTTGACTTAACGAGGATTTATGGGGGTGGCCACTTTACCAACACATAATCTTAGATTTTCCAATAGTGGCCACCGTAATGGAGTCTAATAGAAACTTAAATAATATTTAATTTGAATAAGTTTTTTCATAAACTGTTGATTGAGCTTTAAAATGAGTGTTGTATGAATTTGGTATTCTGGCTTCAGGAACCAAGGTTTCTAAAACATTGAACTACTTGCTAAATTCCTCTCAAATCAGCTACAGCATTGGCTTTGGGCCGGAAACTATCAAGTCTGTTATTCTAAGTTATAAATAAAGATAATTTGATTTGATCTAAAATACATTTCGTTGGGAAGGAAGATTTAATTATAACCAAAGACTAAACCTACTCAATTTCATGTAGAAACCCCCTCAATAGGTAGAAAAAGAGAGGTGTCCACTATAGATACAAGAGGTGTCCACCATAGAAACAACAGCAACATCTATGTGGCCACTATAGATGCAATTTGGAGTACTTTTAAAAAATTATTTAAAAATACTTTACCCAATCAAATTAAAATTTTAATGGTGAAATCGAAAGAAAAAGATCCAATTAACCTAAAAATAGGATGATAACCGTTTCCAAGCAAATAGGTTGGTATTTATTGAGAATTTAAGCAAACATTTTCCTTAAAGCGTCCACTATACTCACATTTACCTTAGTATTCACTAATTTTTCTTTTATAAAAAGTAAAATAAGCATAAACATATAGTGGTGTACGTAAAAATGGTATTAATAAAACTAATAAATCAAAGTGAGTTCTTTTCATTAAAAAATTACTTTCATTGTGAAAAGTTTTGTTATAAAATAAAACATGTTATTACATTATACAATCAAACCTATTTTTGTGTTGGGGATAGGGACCGCATAAAAAAATCAGCACAAAACTTCACGAGTAGCTATAAAAAATAGTTTTCGTAACACAATTAAAAATAATTTTTTATGTGATGGATCGTGACCGCATAAAAAAGTCTCACTTAGGACCGTAGCGAAAATCCCTCAGCATAGCTGAATTGAAATACTCTATGTATTCGGTTCGTAACGCAATCTCCTTCCTATTAGCATATAGCTGATTTGAAAAATTGTTTATACGGACCGTAGACTTTTTTTCATTTACCACTCGGTCGGTGACGGCTGTTGTTTCACTAGAACCTTGTGTATATTTCTCCGTAGCCCAATATACAAGATTTTTGTTCTATGTTCTAATTTTCACATATCGCCCAAAAAAGTTACAGAAAAAATCGAATATTATGTCGCATAAATAAAAAAAAATGTACAAAAAAGGCCGGCACAAAAACAAGTTTGACTGTACTATTAAAAAATGTCAAATTCTTCTTGTTCAAGGGAAGATACAGAATATTCTTTAAAGTTTCATATTCAATAATTGATGATGAATATTCAAGAATTGATGAAACGGGATTCGTTGTTGCCTTTTAGCCTTCTCCTTTTACACAAAACAGGTTAATCCAAGACCGAGTCAAGAAACATGGTTCCGTATAAGGAATAATTAACTCAAACCTCTAATTATAGAATTATTCTATATCTGTTGAAAATAGCCCTTTCTCAAACTAAAATTGGAAAGAAATTCAGCCCGAATTTGAAAATAGAATCAAACAATTTCCAAAACCTATTTGAAACATTTTCCAAATTGAAAATAGGACTCCAAATTTTCCGCATTAAATAGTACAATTTAGCAAACTCTATTTTTTATGCAGAGAAAAGCTTCTAAGATTAATAGTCTGGGAGACCTTGTTTTTTTTTCATTTCAAGAATAAAAACCCTTCAATGATTATGTCCGAATCCGGTTTCATTCTGAAGGTTATTACCCCAAGACCGGTGAAAATTTTGCCTTTTCTTGGTGTGAAAAACCTTTCGCTCACCAGAAATGTTAGTAGCTTAAGTTAATAAAAACTAAGTCGCATTCAAAATGCATTGATTATATTTCGACATTTATAATAAACAAGTAAAGAAAACCTAAAGAACATGTAAATGTGTTAATTTGTAAAGGAAACTTGAGGCATTTTATTTATTTAATTGTAGAATTAATTGCGTGAAACCTATTCTAAAAACTGCTTTTCATTATTTTGATTTTGACTAAATTAGCTTAACTTTTGTTATTCGGTTTAGTGCAAGAGGTATCGTTTATTTAAATTCAGTAAATTAATAAATGTTTTCGAAGGAGATTAATCTAGACTTTCTTACTATTACTTTTAAAATATAAAGAATTTAGATAAAAAAATTTTTAATATATCAGGTCTTAGGCTGTGGTTTCCTCCACCTTTTAGTTATTTTCAAGGAATAATAGGCACTCTTAATTAAAAACTAGAACTATTTTCCGATATCTAGTAAAAATATTAATAATTTTTCGAGATACATTTAAGACCGTAAACATACGATAGGCAATTATTTGATAACCGTTTGAGGGGTAATGCTGCGACAGACGAAGAGACAAAGACAAATTGTTCATTCAATCCTAAAATTTTTAACACAATTTTGTTTTCGATATATATATTGTCTCTCTCTCGGTGGTCCTCATTTTCTTACACTACAGTTTCTTTGGAAGCTGAACCATGCACGCTTACCGTACCAGCATTTTATAAAAACAGAAAAAATGCATTTTCCAGTAAAAGAAAAGGTTCTCTTCTAAGGTTCTAAATTTAAGAAAGTAAAAGAAAGGTTCTAAATTCAAAAATCGACATGAAAAGTTTAAAAGAAAATTAGTTGATTCAATGTTTCAAAATAAAAATAGACAACTGACAAATAGACTGTTTGCGAGCCCTTTTTAAAGTCGAACTTTAAAATTAAATAAAAAAAAATCCTCGTAATTAAAAAAAAATTTGCGCGTATATATTCCTTATACCATTATCGAATGAAAAATAAAATAAAACGATGGAATTGCCCATTAAAACATGTTTAAATTTTTATGAATATTTATTGGATTCTATCTTCTGAAAATTTATAACTCAATCCTTTTTTTATGCTGATCATGTCCCCGTACATAACGATAGTAATCGAAATATGTTTTCCAAGAACCCAGCAAAGATTCATTATTAATTTAAAACGTATGACGGGCACGTCTTTTCGATCAGCAGCACGTAGATGATATTATTCGACGAAGGGAACTCTTCTAAAGACGAGTTCGGAATCATTTCCCAACTACGTGATTTCCTTCTTCTTCTCCGATATAGAAACAGATTTGCAGGCATGGTTTGTGGATCGAGTATCCTCTTTTTATTCTGGCAAAATGGACAAGGAGAAACTTGGAACTTAAATGAAAAACAGTAAAACAATTAAATGAAAACAGAAGAAGTAAATTACTTCACTGACTGAGAAAGGTAATGGAATTGAATTTTATACTGAAAAGCACGAAAAGACGAATCTCCTTTGGATATTTTCCTTTTGGCCGCACTTTTCTCCGACTCGTTCGATGATTCAAATCCTTCTTCTGCCCAATGATTTAAGTTAGAAAATCGACAAACCATTATTGAGGTTTAAATAATATAAGGAAATAATTATAATACAAGGAAAAAAATTCTATTAGTTTTAAAAATTTTTATTCAAAACAATACTTAGAAAATCAATCTATAAACCAGTTTATTAAAATAGTAAATAGCTTACCGGACCACAGCGATATTTTCTATGATAATTTTGTTAAACTTAAAAAAGATTTTCTTTCAATCTATATTTATTTTTAATTTGTGTATTGTGTGTATTTTATATCGTACTTGTTTGTATTTTATATTTTACTGTGTGTTTTATATTGACCTACCATGTAAAGGGATTTTTAATCTGTATGGCGGATGAATCAATAAATAAAATAAAATAAATAAAACACTCAATAAACCAACTAAATAGTCTTGTAGTACTAAAATGTTTTAAAACCTACCGAATGGAAATTGAGGGGTAGTTTAATTTCTACATTGGCATCATATACAAGTACTCTACACCATAGGTTCACAAACTCTTTGGAACCGCTTCATATTATATTATTATTAGGGGAGAGTGTTGTACCTACGGACGGTTGTACCTTCAGCCACCTCATTTTAAAATTCGGGAAAAAATGTAAATTTGAATTTGTGGTCGATTTTGAATGTAAACAGATGCTATCTAGTTGCTAACGTGAAATCAGCTCTTTAAAATATTATTTAAATTTTATATAATAAATTAACTGTTTTTAGGTGCTCAAAGTTTTTTTTAGTGCATCACTACATTAACTCTTTTCTTCCCCTTTAATTATGACATGATAAAATGGGATACACGGGGGGAATCCCCGAGATTTTAACTTTTATTTTTGATATTAGAAATCGTCAGATCTCAATTCTTTTATCTTTTATAGAACTTTGAATGCAAAAACACCTCATGTTGTACCTTCGGACACCATACGTGTTGTACTAGGGTGTCTCAAAAAAAACTTTTTTTCGAAAAACCTCGCTCCCCAGGGCTTTTCCCATTCCTTTTGGTCCCAAAAGATAGTGTGTAAAGTTTCAGCCCCCAAAGTTAACTCTAGGGTTTGCCTGTAGAGCCCCAAAGTTTGAGAAAAGTGGAAAAATTATCCATTTTCAGAATTTTTAAAATATATATTTTCAGATTGATACTGCGATAAAACTGGTTCAAATGTGTCATTTAGGACTTATTTAGATGGAATATATTTATTTATGTGTATTCACTGCACCCTATAGCCCCTATAATTTAAGATTAAAGCGTACTACTTAAGGACGTTGCACTCGCCAAAGCTTATAATGCACTACCGGTGGACGAAATGAATTAAATTTGAATTTCTTCAAAGGAACTCCCTCAAATGATGCCATTTGATGCTAAATTGATATTATAAATTATAAAAACCCTTGAAATAACAATAATGAGGTCTTCCACTGAGCTTTTAATGTAAAAAGTGATTTTCTTAAAAATTTCTCTTTTCCAGCTTATCAAACCCAAAATTTATATTAAAAATGATGGTTGTTGTACTTTTTTAGATACCAAACATTTAAAACTTTATGGGGGTTTCATTTTTAATAAGTAGAATTAAATTTAAAACCGCACAGATCAGAAATGACATGGATATTTCCTATACCAGACGTTAAAATCGATTTTATTTTTTAAGTTTGGAAAATTACTTCCTTTTAACGTATTAGGGGAAAATTTTAATTAAAAACTGCTTTCTTTAACATTTCAACCAAGATTCACAAGCATTAAACTATTTTCCTAACTTTGAAAAAAGAAAATCAATTTTCACATCTGGTATAGGAATGTTAAATGTCATTTCCGATCTGTGCGATTTAAAATCTAATTCTACTTCTTAAAAATAAAACCCCTATAAAGATTTCAATGTTTGGTATCTAAAAAAGTACAACAACCATCATTTTTAATATAAATTTTGGGTTTTATCAGCTGGAAAAGAGAAATTTTGAAGAAAAACACTTTTTACATTAAAAGTTTAGTGGAAGACCTCATTATTCTTATTTCAAGGGTTTTTATAATTTATAATATCAATTTAGCACCAAATGGCATCATTTGAGGAAGTTCCTTCGAAGAAATTCAAATTTAATTCATTTCGTCCACCTGTAGTGCATTATAAGCTTTGGCGAGTGCAACGTCCTTAAGTAGTACGTTTTAATCTTAAATTATAAGGGCTATAGGGTGCATTAATACACATAAATAAATATATTCCATCTAAATAAGTCCTAAATTACACATTTGAACCAGTTTTATCGCAGTATCAATCTTAAAATATAATTTTTAAAAATTCTGAAAATTGGTCATTTTTTCCACTTTTTTCAAACTTTGGGGCTCTACAGGCAAACCCTAGAGTTGACTTAGGGGGCTGAAACTTTAAACACTATCTTTTGGGACCAAAAGGAATGGGAAAAGCCCTGGGGAGCGAGGTTTTTCGAAAAAAAGTTTTTTTTGAGACACCCTAGTGTTGTACCTATGGACACGTTCTTGTGGGTGTCTGTAGCTAATCGGCGTTTTAGAATCAGGTTTCATTTAACTGAATACATTTTAATAAATGTTCAGTTAATTCTAAATGGTAATCTATTTGTCAGCGATTATTTTCAAGTAAATTTTAGATGAAAAATCAAATATTTTGTGATCTTAACTACTTTTTTAAATTTATGATTCTACTTGGAATTCAATGTAAAATATGGTGTAAAATCCTAAGAACCCTATCGCATTTGAGTATGATGATTAAAAAACTTGAAATTTCCACTGAAGAAGATTTACTACCAAATTATTATTGTTATTACCACCAAATGCTTGCACAACTAAGTGTTGATCGAATTGTTTTTTTTGGGGGGGATCAGTGAAGTTGTCAGATCAATCAGCATGATTGATGAAACTATTACCTTAAATTCTGATCTGAAAATACCATGTGATTTTTGTGTTTTTGGTAAAAAATCAAGACTTTTATCATTCAACTTCGTTTTAATGATCATTTACGATCTAAAACTACATTACTTTAAAAAATCTATTTTCAATTTTAAAAAGGCTTGAAGTAGGTTATTAAAAGGTAATGCATCAATAAAAATATTCATTCTTAGCTTTTTTCAACTAAAATTTCCCTTTTTAAGGGTGTCCACAGGTACAACTGGGTCTGTCCATAGGTACAACAGGTTGTTGTACCTTTGGACACAAATTTTTCCATGTTATTATAAATGATTAAAAATCCAATTTTCAAGATTTTGGCTAGTAAAAAATATCTCTGTACTCACAAAGGTTAGGACTATAGGTTGGTCACTTTAAATGGTCAAAATGTGATTTTACCTGTCTTAGAAAAATCCAAACGTGATTTTTGTCCAGAGGTACAACACTCTCCCCTACTGAAATATTGAAGTATAAAATGCTCACATTAAAAACCCTACGAAATTATAATAAAGCCTTCTTGGTTTTGACGCAGGAGCTATGTTCCGGTGCGGATTGCGAAAAGTTACATGCATGTACTGGGTGGTTATAAAATAAAATACCTAGTTAAAAATTCTCTACATCTGAAATTTTAAAGGAGCCATTTCATAGATGGCGTTTTATCTAAATTTTTGCCTTAGTTTTAGGACCGTCACCACAAGTATAGAGGGTAAATGTTTTTTAACCCTCAAATCAGACACTAAAAAAATTACCATCCCTAAAAAGTCACGCAATTTTGTTCAGCAAAAGGAATAGTTATACAGGGTGTCCCACGAGAAGTGGCCCAACCCTTTAACTTTTGAACCCCTACAGATATAGTCATGAAAGTGGGGTCTAGGTATAGTAAAAGGACCATGCCCTATCCGATGAGATAACTTTCAACGCCCTCTAGCGGAAAATTTAGGAGTTATAATTTTTATTTTAAAAACTGTGTGAGGTATGTGAAAAAAGTCACTGACTAAGTTGTAGAGCATCATCGATTTAGTAGGAAAAGACACCTTAAGCAGAAAAATATCCTGAATAAAATCCCTAAAACGCACGCTCAAATAGGTTGAATTTACGTAGATTTTACGTCTTAAAACGCTCCTCATGAGGCGAAAATGAGAAATTTTCAATTTAATGAACTAAGAATGCTTTTAGTCATTTACTTAAATCATAAAAATAAAAATTTCTCATTTTCACCTCGTGAGGGGCGTCTTAAGACGTAAAAACTACGTGAATTCAACCTAATTGAGCTTGCGTTTTAGGGGTTTTATTCAAGATATTTTTCTGCTTAAGGTGTCTTTTCCTACTAAATCGATGATGCTCTACAACTTAGTCATTGGCTTTTTTCACATACCTAACACAGTTTTTAAAATAAAAATTATAACTCCTAAATTTTCCGCTAGAGGGCGTTGAAAGTTATCTCATCGGATAGGGCATGGTCACTTTACTATACCTAGACCCCACTTTCATGACTATATCTGTAGGGGTTCAAAAGTTAAAGGGGTTGGGCCACTTCTCGTGGGACACCCTGTATAATATCTTATTTTCCCTAGTAGCACAGCTCATCCCAAATATGTCAAGTTAACTGCAACTAGAAGTAAACGAAATCTGGTCCTGCATGACGAAAATGGGACGAATCTTGAACATTTGTGCAGCTTGTTTTACCTATGAGTTTCCTAGAAAGTTCCATTTCCTTCCAAGGAAAAAATCCCGAATATTTTATCTTGTCTATGGGTCTAAATCCCATGGTGTACCCATAAGGATTTAGAAGATGCTTTCCCCCCGAAAAATTTAAACCTAGTATCTGAAAAATTTATGAACACCAACACATTTCCATTTAAAATCTTCTATTGCCTGTTAACCACCCAAATGTGATCAAACATCTAAAAAACCCCTCACAAAATTCGTTCACAAAATATTTCTGCCCTTTATTTGGATTACATCCACTTCCCTAAGAAGACCGATCCTACCAAATATTGGCCGTTTACGAAACTTCTACTAGCAGTAAACGAAATTTAGACCTATACATAAAAATACTGGACGAATCTTGAACGTTTGTGCTGCTAGTGTTTTTTCCCTCAAGGTACCACAAAAGAGACGTTTCTAAAAACCCAACCAATTCCTATTTATTCAACCCTTTGCAAGCAAGCGCTCTTTCAACCTTCATCTTCGAGAGTAACGAAACCGAAACCAACTCCCTGCCACTGAACACCCTGCAGCAAGTCTTTTCCTGTGGGCTCCCAGAGAAAGTGGGGGTGCAGCGAGGAGAAGGAGAAACCGGCATTTGATCCCACGGCAGCGCTCCTGCCGGCCACTTGTAGAATCCCAGAGTCTTTCCTCGGCGAAGATGGACCGCGGCTCCCGTCGCTTTGCCTGCGGTGAGTACGGCCCGCTTTTAATGATGGGGTTGGAAGTGTTAATGCTGATGTGTAGTAGAGGTCTATTAACTTTTATTTAAGTTGTGTTGTGGAAGGTTGGGTTTTGTGGTTAGGGGGATGTTGTTGGTCATATACTCTCGGATGATATGGGTGTACTTTTTCATGTTTCTTTATTTGCATATAACTTTCTTTTGCTTCAAGTATTTTCGTGGTGTGTTTGGTTCTTTGAAAACTTAGTGATCACGAGTATTTTCAAAGAGTGGATAATCTTTTATTACTTTGATTTATAAAGGGATTAGAAGCTAAAAGCTATATATAGGGATATCTTGAAAAGCAAAAAATATTTCTTAGAAATCAAACTTTATAAAGAGGGATTTAAAATTTACATAGAAATTGAAAGGCATTTTTTTTGTCAAAACTGACTAATTATTAAATCTAATCAATTGTATTAAAATCCCATTTGAATGCCTTTTAACCATAGTTTAAATCCATGAGAAAATTTCAGATTTATTTGCAGGGTTGACTTAAAAGAGTATTGATTCGGTAACTAAGCAAGTTTTCATGGAAGTTAAATTTAATTCTGGAAAAGTAGAGAGAAAGCCAGTGTAATCGCTGTCAAAGTCGATATTTCTTATTTTCATCTTTTCAATGAAAGGTAATTTGTACTATTGATCGCAATATTTCAATGTTTGGATGGTCGTTAAAGTTTGCAGTCTTTCTCATTAAAGATTGTGATTGACGTTAGACTAGTACAGAGAGCAATTTGGATTCAGCTTGGAATGTAATCAGTCTTGTAACATAAATTGTCTTTGAATCTTTAAATATCGATTTGAGATCGTTGCATTATTTCCTTAGTGCGATGATTAATAGAAACGCGTCTAATTTCAACTCGAACCATCTGCTGAATATTTGCAAAGTAATTTAGTTGGGGGTTAGCTTAAATTAACATAACAGCGTAACACTAGTAAGTGTTATTAAAATATTTTACAAGATTTGGCATTGATTTGAATTGAGATCCAAAGAGAAACGCCAAACCCGCTATTGTAGACCATTCTTAGATTGATTTGTAATTTTCTTCATTTTAATAAAAATTTAAATATCTGACTTTTTATATGGATTACCCTCTCTGAGGATTATATGGATTTTATATGGATTACCCTCTCAACCAGGGTTGGCTGGATTGGACCCAATGTGTTCAAAACAAATAATAATAAATAAAAACCTGTGAAAAAACTCATTTTTGACCCCTTTTTGGGTTTTTCAAGAAAAATCAAGATTTTGGCAGTTTTAATATTGAATAAAAACATTGGTTCTTAAGGTATTCAGTCGACCGTACCGCTGAATCCGAAAACGAAAAACATTCCATTGACTTTTCTATGGATGTGCCGCTGAATTTGACAGTCACAGAACGGTCGACGGAATAATACGTAAGTATCAAAACATTTAACAAAATAACATACCAAGAACTGAAGTTGAGTGGTTTCTTCAAAATTTTAACCAGGATTCAATAATTATGGGTTCCTTTAAGTACAGTTGAAGGTTTTATTAAATTTAGGATGTTTAAAGTTTAAACTTTACATTAAACTTAAGTTTAACTTAAAGTTTAAACATTACCAGACTATGAACTGAACATATATAGTATAAGCAAAACTAAAAGCTTCTAATAAACTAGGTTACTTAAGTAATAACAGCTATAGAACAGTCAATGGGATTTTAAACGTTTTCGGATTCAGTGGCACTGGCAACGGCATAATATGTAAGAACCAAAATTAGTATCCATGCTAAAATATGTTAGACTTAAACAGAAAAATAACTGCTTAAATATGTACTCTCAAATATAAACTCACACACAAAGTGTTGATAAAGATGCAGAAAAATGAAATATGTGCAAAAGATCGGAAACATCATGTTTGAACTTAAAGGGCTTGGTGGATGAAGGGGCTATGTTTCAAGGTCTGTCCCAAAAGTAACGAGACTGAATTCCAGTCAGAATTAGGGAATTCAGTCTCGTTACTTTTGGAACACAGCCCCTTCATCCACAAAGCCCTTCAATGAGGTATTCTCACGTTTTGAGATTACATTTTATTAAAATAGTAGATAAAAAACCATGAAGAATGACGTTTACATCAACTATTTCCGTAGCCTAGTTTCTGAGATATAAATTTTTGAAATTTCGATTTTTGTTTTGGCGGGAAAACACTTTCGAATCACAAATCATGCGCTGTGAGGTCACATCCAATAGAAGCCCGTTTTCTGATCAAGTGACAACAGAAAACACAATGGTTTTCATGCGCTGTGACGTCACATCCAATAGAAACCCGTTTTCTGACAGCGTGACTTTTCTGACGTTTTGTCAAAAATAAAATTGAATTTTATATTATTTAAAACACATTTTTGAACTTAAAAATCAGAAATTTGGGAGTTTTAGCCCATAATGTATCGAAAAAGTATAAAATCAAGCAAATTCCTCACTTGTGCAAATACCTCATTCTTAAGGACAGGGCTCGATTTCAGCCGGAACGGTCCGGAACGACGTTCCGGAACCTCTTTTTCGGAAACAAAATTATATTATATTTCAGGGGTCTCCTAACTACGGCCCGAGAGATCCATTCATCAGGTTAGTGGATACCTTTTCCTTAAAAGTCCTAAAATGAATTAAAACCATGTTTTTATTGTCAAATTTCAAAAAAAATTTCTGGGGGAGTACCCCCAGACCCCTCTTTTTGTACTTACAACTCAAATTATCAGATTTATTTTCCGATTAAGTTCATAACAGTGAGAATCCTACCAAAAAGAAAATATAGATGCAAATTAAAAAACCCAAATGTTTAATGCATTTTTATCTTTTTTTGCAAATAATAATATTTGGGATTTGATTGTAAGGTTGTTACTTAATTCTTTTAAAACAAGATTATGAACCCCTATTTGAACTACTCACAATCCGCTCCTGTGTTTGATTATTTTTTATTTGAACCAGATTTGCCAGATCGCTGGGAAAATTTGCAAAGAAAATTTGCTACTTCTTAAATTCTACCATTACCATTAAGAACGCATTATATTCCGTAAATAGGCAAAATATACAACCCTAATGGTTCATTGATGATAAGCCGTCCCGCTTCCTACAAGAGTCATCCTGTTGGGGGAAAAAAGTATAACCCACTGTAAAAAAAGGTGTATAAAGAGTTCATCCTTATTCAATAATTAAGTTAGAACACTCTTCCTAATCTAGTACAACACCAGTTAAATTTATTTTTTAAATTTAAATTTGAAAATAAATGCTTAAGTTCGGTATTAAAAAGTTTCGCTTTTCCAGTTTTGATACCAATAATTTTACCGTTCCGGTACCTCTTTTTTTAGAAATCGAGCCCTGCTTAAGGATAGTGGAAAATTTCATGTTATGCATTTTTAAAATTAACAATTGAGTGGCACAACTAAAAGCAAATGGATTTAAGGGAGGAATAAACGGGTATTAGGATCGGAGCATTTGTTTCGTAATCTAAAGAATTTAGGAAATTATTAGGAAAGATTTTTCAATTTCAAATTGTACTTTTATTTCCAACTTAATACATGCAGATAAATCCTGCTACAAAGGAGGGATAATATCTTGCTTGGTTCTCGTATTTTCAACCTTTGTAAACAAACCTGCTTTGGATATAATGATCCAATTTTGTTTTCTTTATCTTAACCACAGCTTCTTACTCTATAAACTACACACTTATGTTGTCTAACGTGTCATTCAAGAAACTTGGTACAAAAAGGAAGAAAGGCGGGTGTTTTTCTCGAGGAGAAAAGAGATCAACAAACCAAGCAACAGTTTAACTTGTTAGTTTCAGGTTCCTTAGAAATAAAGTCTCATAACAAAATCATCATACTATTTGATTATTCTAGTGAACAAGGATTATTGTTCTTTTTTTATATTCTTAAAGCTAGACAATAACTACCAAAGAGAAAATGGAATACTACCGATTCTCACGGTAATGTCGGAGAATACCATCGGCAGACATTACTTGTGGAAATATCAGAGAATGAGCTTTGGGTCTATTGAATTTACCCAATTTTTCAGAGTCAATGACTCCAAACAGGCTGCTTCAAATTTTTGATCTGAATTGTGCTATATTACGTGATGTACTATAGGTATACAGATTTATTTTTAACGGCTCTGAGAGCATATTTCACGCATTGAAAATCGGAAATACGCTTTTAAAAATTAGCAAGGCGTATTTTCACGCTTTGAATTTTTAAAAAGGATTTGCTTAAAAAATCCATGGGGCCCAACCGAAATCAAAAACTATTTATTTCTACTCAAATTTGTAATATTGAATAAATATTTCATTTAGAATGTTTAATAAAAAATAAATTATCTTATTTATATTATTTATTTTTATGTCTTATTTATCTTATTTATATGTCTTATTTATTTTTGTCTTATTTATCTTATTTATGTCTTATTTATCTTATTTATAATGTCTAATATTTTCTACTAATACTTAACAGTTGCTATAATTGTTAAAAACCAAAATTGCATTCCCGTTTTTTTTCAATTTAATTTTTGTCCAGTATAAAAGAAAGCGTTTTTATAAAAAAAATGAATCCTGTATAATGCAGTTTATGCTATTCCCGTAATTCACACATCATAAATGAATTTCACTCCTAAAAAAATTATTTGAATGAATTGGGACTTAGCGAAAACGACGTATAAATGTAAAAGACGTATAAATGAGAGACGTATAAACGGTGCTTTACTGTATTTTATTGAATTTTGTCTGAACTGATCTTAAAATTGCTTACTGTATTGAAGAAATTTAATTGGTAGTTAAAAAGTCACGATTTTTATAATAGGAAGGTCTAGGAAGTAAGATAACTCCAGGCAAGTGACTATACTGAATTCATTTAAACGGCAACAGCGCTCCTAGCGCCGAAATAAGACAGTTGATTATTAAAAAAAACTGAAACATTTTATTGGAAACATTTTTGGCAATATGATGACAATCACACAGAAAAAGTTTTCATCATTTTGAATCAAGGATAAACCATTTTCTGTGCGTTTGTCATGATGATGGCAATAATTTTCTCAGTAATTTTTTTGCTTTATCTCCTTTAGTTTTTGAATTAATTTTTTTATCGACTTTTTTATTTTGTCGCTATAAGCCATCTCAATGGATTTAGCATGGTCTTGGTCACTCTTACCTAGTATTAGTATATCTTACTTCTATGAGCCTAGGAGACGTTGGTTCCAAATAAAAACCGTGAAAAGGACTTTAGAAACATCCTGTATAACGTTATGAGCTTTTACAATGTATATTTTTTTATAAAATAAAGGGAATTAGGGGTTAAGGGATTTAAATGACCATTCAACCACCCCGATGTTTGAGTTGTGTAAAAAAAAATTAGACTCCGTTTTTAAATTTATCCCCACAAATATTTTAACTTTAGGTAGAAAAATATTTGATCAAGAGGAAAAAAGTTTTTATGCTTATTCAGTGGTAGGAATGTGGTATGAATAGTTTAAGAACAGTGTTTTCCAACGTGGGGCGCATGCCCCACCGGGAGGCAATATGATTTCCTAGGGGGGCAATTTGTAAAATTTAAATTTAAGTTCCCCCAGGTGGGGCATGGACCACCAGGTTTTATTTAATTTCAAAGAAGGATTTTTGAAAAAAAAATACAAGGGGGGACATGGAAAATTTAGAAAGGCTTCGGTGGGGCATGAACCGAAAAAGGTTAGGAAACACTGGTTTAAAAGATAAATAAAAATAAATGTTTTAGAATACTAGAAAATATTATAAATGGAAAATATCAATAAAAATCTTGCTATAAATTTTCTTGAATACTAGATATTAGTATTTTAACAAATCAAAACCTTTATACTGTATGAAGGTGGATAGAAAAAAAAGCATAAGCACTTAGGTCTTAGATAGAGGAATATCTCTAAAAGAAAGTATATTTCAAGATAGACGAAATATGGCTCTCTACCAGTTACATCCAGGCATAGGGGCTCATTTATTCCAATCCTTGCCTCCAGCATCTTGTTAAGTGCCTGCCGAGTTGAGAAGGAAGTATTTCTAGATATGTATCCCAGTATTTTAATTCATCCTTCAGGGATGAAATTTTGTATCCACTGGGATGAGATGTACAGTTATTAAATTTACATTTACTTTGCTAGGATGGATACATCATCTCTAGAGCAGTTGCTCCATTAAACATTTATTACCTTGTTATTTGGATCTCCCATCCAGTTTTCGAGAGGTTCGGAATATTGGCAACAGGATATGAAATTCAAAGAAACATGAGTTTGAGCATTTCTGAAACCTTAGGTCCACGATTGTTTTGTAGGTGAGTATAATACGTATTCTACACCAGTGCTTCTTAACAGAGGGTACGCTTACCCCTAGGGGTACTCCGAGAACTTTTAAAGGGTACGCCACAAATTATTTATTTTTCATCTTTCAGTGATTTTTCAAGGTTTTTATATAGCATTTTCTTTTTACTCTCATAAATTCCCAGACAGTATATTTACGTAATATAATTAAACAAAGGCAACTACTAGTTGACACTGCATGTTAGAGGTACGCAGGAAAATATATTTTCATTTGAGGGTACAATCGTGAAAAAGGTGGAGATGGAGAACCACTGTTCTACACTAAAGTCTAGCAATTAAGAATTTTTTATAGTGAGACACAATTCATAGTTTCTTATGAAGGAACTTGATGTCATAGGTTCATCGAAGAGCGAGGGTAACTTCCTTAGTAATACTTTAAGGAGAGGCACAGAGGCCCTCCATTATAATGATCCTATTCGGAAAAGTAAAAGAAACGCCCGTGTGAGAGTCACTCAGCAAACAATTTCCTATTATTTATAAAGGATATATTTCTAAATTCCATGGCGTGTGGAATAACTTTAAGTATGATTATTCGGTGATGTTGAGTGACACCTGCTTTAACTTAATCATCGATGAAGGGGCTCTGTACCCTTTAAACTATTGTTTAAGGTGATTAGATCACGGATTACACCTTATTACTCTATGACATGAATTTCATTGACAAGGAGCTAAGATTTGTGTCATCATTCCAGAAAATCAAAACTATCCTTAATTTTTGGACACGTGTGTTGAATACGTATTATATTCAACTACTGACAAAACCATTCTCATAAACATATCCAAGAAACCATTTTGGTTCCAACTTTTAACCAAGTTTCCACTCAGTATTTAAGTTAATTATACGTCCAAAAAAGATGAACATTTGAGTGGTGTAAGTCGTTAATTTTCGGTGTCCATTTACCAGACTCTGCAGGAAGCCCGGCGTATCTGTTTTCTTCCTGTCAAGGTAACATATCAATCCAGTCATTAAGCGTAGGTGTGGTGGGATGACTATAAGAGGTCAAGCTGACAGTTTTATCAGAGCATCAGCGAGGTTAATTGAACAACTGTTACGAGGCGGGACATCTGGCCACCTTAAAGATACAAGTTTCTTAATGAGTTGCTTAATATGATTTAGTTAATTGTGTTTAAGGATGGAACGTAGCTTCTAAAAGCATAAATTCTGAATAAGTTTGTAGTCTTGATAGAAGTTAGGGAAATTTATTATTTTTCTAAAAGTTAATATGAAGAGGGGTATTTGATCCGGGGGATTATAGTGCTGTCCTTTAAAAAAACCCACTTTTTCATATTTCTTTCATTAAAAGCTTAAAAAATATTATAATTAAATCGAACAAAATTGTGTTGTAATGGCTCACCCTCCACTACATTTTAGTGCTTAGTATTTTTAATTCCAACGCTCCGTTACAAATTGGCAAACAATTAAGTAAGAATCCAAAAAAACCCAATTTTCCTAAAAAAAAAACCACATGTACCCTAAAAAAACCCACGCTTGAAAATACTCAAAAAATTAAGAAAAATATGATTGAAAGGTTTATTTTGATAGAAAAGATAATAATTAAGATAATTAAAACCAAATTTATTACAATGTATTTCTAAAATTAAATTTGTGATAAGTTTTTCTACTCAAGAATTTTGCCTTCAAAACACAACGACAATAGCGTTTTTATTGTTGGATTTTAATAAAAACGACCTATTAAACACAAATAATTAATAAAATTTTTATGAAAAAGCTTAAAAACGGTAATTGGCACTGATATTTTGTTTTAAACCCCAAATTATTAACTTTCAAAACCAATTTTCGAGTAAAACTCGGAAAAATGCTATATTTTCATGGAAAATGGCTGTTTTTGGTATCATTGATTTTTTATCAAAAATACTAAAAAAACATCGAGAATTACTGAAACAACTATTCTATTTGAGTAATTAGTTGTGTATCATGAATAATATTAAATATTTTGCATAATTTTTCATTTATTTTATCATTTATTACAAAAGGAAAAGTGGGTTTTTTGGCCCCCTATGGGTTTTTTCACCCCTCATTTCAAAGACTGCCGTAAGGTCCCTAATTGTCGGACTGAGCTGAAATTTTAGTATTTTATTTTCATAATAACGGGATAACACAAAATCACGTGAAAAATGCTTTAAAGTCTTTATAACTTATATTTTTACAGCATCAAAATCTGCATAACTAAATAATATTTTTAGCCCAAAATCGACATTTTCTATTTATTCAAAAAACTAAGTAAATAAACGGTTCTTTGACTTGCTTTTACGTTCCGGCCACTCTTAATGGCATACAAAGACAGGGCACATGAGAATTTAAAATTATTTCAATTATTTATTTAAAATATCTCTATGGGTTTTTTTAGGGTACAATTTGGAGTGGGTTTTTTTAAAGGACAGCACTATATATGGTAGGATCGTTTCTAGGACTTATGCTTCAGATGGATTTTGTCCCATTATTTTTCTTACCTTCCGATTGGCTAGTTCTAAACTACAAATTAGTTAACTTTGAATCTAAAAATCACAACTGAAATTATTACCAGATTAAACTAGATCTACCTTTTACTATCATTGGTTAAGCAGTACCTTTTGTTTTTCTTTTTGTTGATGGTTGGTTTATAATTTCAAGATAATAAATTTCATTTATTTTTAGTTATGACTCATACTATAGGGAAGGGTTGTGTGTATGTGTCACTTTGGGCCAAGAACAGAAAATCTACGATCAAATAAATAAAATTTAGTAGCTTGTATGTATAAATCAACCATAAACAAAAGAACAACCAAAGGTAGATTTGTTTTAATCCAATAATCCTTCTGTTATTTTAAGATTCCAATTTAGCTCATTTTTAGTGGGTACTCCGGCACGGAATAAGCCGGTACTGATATCAAATTTAATATTGCACAGTGTTCCCTCGTTATTCACGATAGTTTTTTTAATTAATTTTTTAACTTTTTTATTTCGCCGCTAGGGGAGCGGACTTTTGAAACGCCCTGTATAAACGAATCATGAAACATTTATATTGCTGTCAAAACATAGTAGTAGTATTTCAATGGTGGAATAAAGTACATACTAAAGGGAAAACAGAAATACAGTGTTCCCTCGTTATTCGCGGTAGTTACGTTCTAAAATATACCGGGAATACGTGAAATCCGCGAATAACGAACCCAGTTTTAAAACGCACATATAATATATCCGAAATAAATGGTTCGTTTCCGTCATTTATTACATAAAACTAATAAAACTGGTTCATGCAAAAAGTAGTTAACTGTAAATTACTGTAAATAATTTGTAGTAAATACCAAAAGGGTTACTAGTTAGAAAACTTGCTTAGTAGAAGGAGTTACATTTTTTAAAATGGCTTTAAATAATAAATACCGGAATCGAAAAATTTTATCTTCTCTGCCAAATATGGAAGTTCCATTCCTAAAATACTTTGAGATCGAAATTCGCGAATATGCATGTAGGGTAACATAGCTCAACAGCGAATACTGAACCGCGAATATGCGAGGGCCCACTGTAACTACTAGTGTTTGATATATTCATGGTACAATAACTAATCGCATTACTTCAAAATGACCCAGAACATTAGGATCGAAGTAGTAAGGAACAGTTTCTAAGGTCATCGTTAATGAGACCGACAATGATTATATTACCGAATGATTTAAGAACAGGAAATGTTCATATTAAGTGTCAATTCTGTGTGAGCTGTAAATATGACCTTAAGTTTTGGAATACCGTTATAGGAATTTTTTATTAACAGTAGCTGGTTCATTCCAAGATATATAATAACAGGGTGTGCTATTAAAGCTGTAGGTACTATGTTAAACATAGTAAAATGCAGTATTGCTAAACAAGTGCTAGAAACTTATTCATTAGAAATTCCAGAATATATAAAAAAAGCTCCCCCCCTTGCTTCAATGACAACAACCGTATGGTTAATTGAATTCGTCTGTTATTCAATTTCCACTAATAGTTTTACTTCGTTAACTAATGAGTAATTACTTAAGTTACATTTAAATAGTTTTAAGGGAATTCCAAATATTCTGTGAAGATTGGTCTTGAAAATTTATTCCCAAGTTCCTTCCTATTTTTCCAGCTTAATCACCTTTTAGGTTGTGCATATTAATTTGAAAATTTGAGATAAAAAGAAACTGTTTGTCTTACCTAATTATTATTCGATTTGTTATATCGAAAAATAATTATGTGTCGCGAAATGCAAATTGCAATTGCTTTTTTTTATTTTCATTCATCTATAATTAGAGTAAGATAATTAACTCATTGAAACTTTCGCTAAATAAATATTTCGTACTCTTTTAACGGAACTGAAACTATTTTATTCGATAAGAACATTTATAAAATGTTTTCAATGTAATGCTAATAATGCATTACGAATCTTGTTGCCAATATTACGAAAAACTCGGTATAAAAAATTTCATGAAAATATCTTGAATATTTGTGGAGATATTAGTACTGTAAAAATGGCACTTTTTCAGGCCTCATAGAAGAAATAGTTCTCAAATTTGCATGTTTTTCAGTGATATTTTGTAGTTTTGTAATTTTTAGTTAGAAAACGAAAAAATTAAATAAAAAAATGCAGGAAATTTCAGATTTCAATTGAGAATATATTTTTGGCAAGAAATATTCCACACCGGTTACTTCCTTTTTCGAGGAGGAAGGTTTGTTGTGTTTAATTTGTAATTGTAGTTATTAGGGGATTATCAATAGTATATTTTAAAATTATTTTCAAGGAAAGAGGGAGTAAAAAGTAATAATCATTGAAACTCCGATATAGAATTTAATTAGAAAACTAAATATACTTCATTCATTTATTAATTTTTGGTTTGAGGGAACTTAATCAGAAAAGTGGGAGATTTAGGCGGGACATTCGAACAGTGGGACTGTAAGACAAAAAGAGGGACATCTAGCCACCTTACAAATGAAATCTTTGGTTTCCTAGATTTTAAAAATATATTTCTCATTTGTATTCCCTCTGCTTTGCTTTCCTCTGAATGGATTTTTGTATTATTCCATTTCTACTATACTGAGAGACATTTCACTACCATGTTCACTACTCTTATAGAAAAAAAATCGTGTTAGCGTTATTTTTACATCGTTCCCCGCATAAAGAATCTTAAAGTGAAAGATCAACGAAGTGCAAATGCATTCCCAAAGAGAAACGGCAGAATTATGGAAAAGCTTTTACCCATTATAATGGTGGGATATATTCGTTCAAGCCGTCTTTTGAATAAGAATTGAAATGAGATTCCCCCCTTTTTAAAAAAAAAGAATGACGTTCCCGTTCATTTTGCTATTGTACTCAAATTGCACTTTAAGCTTCACTTTATTTCAAACATTCGTCTTACTAAAATGATGTTTGAATCCCTTTGAAAAGAAATATAAAACTAAAAAAAAGTTAAGTCTGTGTTAATTAATGTTTGCAAGACATTTATAAGGAAATGTATCTCAATTATGCAAGACTTGGATTTTAATTAGAAGTTATCATATTTATTAACGCAATCGGAGACGTTTCAGTAATTCACGCGGTAAAGAAATATTTGGGATTTATAAATAAACATTAAAGTATCGCAAGTTCTTACACAGGGCATTTTATAATGCTTAATACTTAAGCTGTGCCCATTCATTTTAATTTAGAATTACAAGATTTTTTCCTGGTGATTGTTTGAAGATGTGTGTGTAAAATATTTATCTTGGGCATATTTATCTTAGTTTGAATTGACACACTTTGAAAGAAATTAAAACTTGGAAACATACAACCCGGGGAAGTTTTAAAATTTTTAAAGTGAAAATTTCAATTAAGAATATATCCTAGATTTTTTTTAAATACTTAAAGAAACTTTTTCTTCCGAAATATTATTTGACATTGTGTAAATTTTCTCATTTCGTACTTTTTTCCCATCTTCGTTTATATTTTTAATTAATTTTTAAATTTCTCATTTCCAAGCTAGGAGAAATGAAAGTATGTATGTACTGTTCATTCTACATTTAATAGAATAGGTACTTTATAAGTTTTAAGTACTTAATAAACACTTAGTTATACCTTTTTTTGTTCTTAATGCCAGAGTACAACACACACCGTGACCGAGGTCATTAGCACTTAGTTTTACATTACTTCCGTTGTTTCAAACCGACAGACCTGTTATGAATTTTGAATAAAATTTTAAAACATGCGTAATTGATAAAAAATTAAATTATATTCCCTGTATATATCACCCTGCATACCTAATTGATAAAAATTAGTCTGGTAATACAGAAATATGTTATAGTCAATTATGTTTTGTTATTTGTTAAAATGAAGTATAAAAAATATGAAATTAAAAAGTATAATTTCATTACGAAAAAAAAATTTTATTAAAACAGTTTGAAGGTGGACAGATTTTATTTAATTTGCTGTTGTAAAATTAGATAGAGAAGATAGCTTCTATATTAATTCTAAACTTGAACTTTTATTTGAAATTTAAAATCGAACCTTGAACCCGTAAGAAATCTTAAAGGGGGACCTAACAGAATTTATCCTTTTAATTAAATCTGTTGAACAAACTTTCGTGAACCAGTGAGATAATATTTGGTTATCTACTAAAAAATTCAAGAACCCTTTTCAAAATTTGCTGTTGGACGTGTCACTCTGTTATAATTATTAAATATTTCTGAGATTAAAGATAGCTCACCATCCCCAGTAATAGGTTTTTAAAAATTGATTGTTTGAAAGTTAATTATGAAAATGCCTTCAGACCTTCTCTCGTGAATTTCAGTGTGGAAAAACTATTTGCATATTTTATATAGTCATTAGTTCTTCTGGTTGTTAGCATTAATATTTTAATATATTTCATGTGTGTTGAGAAAACCTTTTAAAAAGTTTTTCTAGCAAGTTAAGAAATTAAACTTTATTACAAGAACATAAGTTTGTGTACAGTAATCTATTGTATGTTTAGAATCTAGCTGAAATTCTTAGTTTAATAAACCTTTAACATCACTAAAATAAACTGAGCGGAATCACCTTGTAGTTGCGTTTTTTACGGCAAAAACTTTTTGTAAATTGCTTGGAAACGAAAATCTCACTTTAAAATAAAAACTCGGCATTTTCAAGAGCAACTTGTTCCTACGCGGCGGTTTTTATCTTTATTTAGTTCCCAACTGGTTATTTTTTTAGCTCTCCCTTCTAGCTGGACATCCGGAACCTGAAGGGAAGCTGAAATAAAAAAAACTGCAGCCAATTTCATTTCTTCCGCGAAAAAAGAAGTGTTCGTGGGCGAAAAGTATAAATTAAACTATTCCCTTCTCAGGAAGAAGGCCCAAAAGTCCCTCCCAAGGAAGCAGAGTTTCTCTGTTAACAAGGCAGCAAAAAGCTTGACCTCGCCTTGGGACACTCAGTAAAAACATTCACTTTTGTTATGGTTTAGGTTGGAAGGTTAAATGGCTGGCAATTGTAATCCGTGACAATAGTGATTGGCGATATCTTCTGCTCTTTACTCCCTTTTATGTTGTCAATCGTTATAGTAGTATGAAATTTGTTGGATTGTTATATTTTGAGTGGTCTTAGTTTAGCGGACATTAAAAATGATTTATCACTATTATTGCTTTTGTTGCTAATCTTCACGATCTAGCAACAGCTAGATCTTATAACTATTATTGAAATGTAATGCAAACACTTATGATTCGAAGTTGATGATAGTCTAAGCCAGTGGTTCTCAAACTGTGCTCCGCGGAGCCCTTAGGGCTCCGCCAAGCATTTCCAGGGGCTCCGTGGAGAAATTTGAAATAAATACATTTTTTGATAATATTTAATTTGCGTTGCTCTGAAATGTTATATAAATAACTTTCTGCAAGGTGTTTCTTGTTAAGAACTTACTTTTTCTCCTTCTTACCCAAATTTTTAAAGCTCTAAATAACCCTTAAATTTAAGTTGATTTGGTGGAGAGCTTAAAATGAAGTGAGCTCTGTTGGTTATAGTTTTTTTCTGGTTTTTGTCTTTTTTTCCCTAGTATTTCTTAATTTACCAAAACAAGTTAAAACCATGTTATTTAGGGTCAAATTTCCGAAATTCTTTTGGGGGAGAACCCCCAGACCCCCTTTTGTACTTAAAACTTTGTTATTGGCAATTTTTTATAATACATTCGTTAAAATTAAAATCCTAACTAAAAATTAATATCCAAAATTTGGACTATGATATACCTAAACAAGTATAAAAAACTGTTTTTAAGGATAATATTTCACAAAATTCACCCAGACTCTCCTATCATAATTGGAATTTAATTAAAAAAAATTTTCTTACATTAAATTTTTTTATATGCAATTACATGTTTTAAAAAGCTACATAACACCTGTTAAATATGCATGGGAGTGGCTGTGGAATAATTTTGGAACCCTATTAAAATAAATTTCCATATAGGCTACTACATTTATGCTTTTCTTTCTTGTAGCAATGGTTTTTATGTAATTTGCCTTTTGTACCTTGAAAAATTTATCTTCAGAAAAGGGCTCCACGAAGAATTTATCCCTTGAAAAGGGCTCCGCGACATAAAAAGTTTGGGAACCCCTGGTCTAAGCAAACGGTATTGCAGTTTTTGTGACGGTAGTGGTAAAAAAAGACAATTTAAAAAAATTATAACAGATTGATCAATAAATTACTACAAAAAGATTCATTACGGGTGGAATAAAACTAAGGAGGGACATTTCTCGAGACTGGGTATTCATGCTGCCTTAAAGGGCTACAGAAAATTATTTTTCATTGTTTTCTATGAATCTCTAACTTTGAAGCGAACTTTACAGATAATTTGAAAATTTGTTTTTTGGAAACTGCCGGGGATACTGAAAAAATGAGCATGATTTAGAAGGGTCATTTGAAAATTGCAAAAAATTATGAAGATTATTAAAATTTCCTTAAAGGTGTATCCGATCTTTTAATTAAACATTAAGTATATAGTTAATTTTTATATAAAAATAATTATTACATCTTTCTATAGCTAATGCTATATTTTTTGAGTCATTTAGGATTTAAATATTCAGATTTAGTTGAACAAAAACTCTCTTCAAACCAAGGTAATTTAGAACGGAAATTTTGACACATATTTTCGTGTACATGCTTTTTGCTGTATTAGCACTCCTTAACTCTTATGTCCCTATACCAGAAATATCTATATGGAAAAAATAGTTTTTGCCTTATTCGTGTAATTTGGGGCCAAATGAAATATAAATACTTTTGGAACTAGAATCTGGACCTAAACATTATAAATTATACCCCCCGAAGGAGCAATTATTGCTGCAATAACTTCAAAACATGCTGAAAATTGCTGCTTTATGTTTAAAATTGAAGCTTAACTATTGGTAGCATATTTGCTACCATGGGCAGTAAAGGGTTAAAACAGGAATAAAAGTTAGGAACACTAAAAAAATAACTTAAAATAAGCTCTTGTCTTAACTTCCAATGATCTCTTTCCTGCTTCGATTACACACTTCAGCTCAATCGCTAAACATTATTCCAACCCAGTTTGTCTTGGCCATGCTATGGATTTCCCAAGGAGAATTCTTTAAATCAACAAACAACGTTTCGGAAACTGACAGAAAGAATACAACACATTCTGTCGCACTCCTGCTCGGAAAGCTTATGGTGTCCAAGACCCCAATCGTCAGAAACCTCAACAGTCATGACAAAAGGAGAGTTAAAAAGAAGGGTCTTTTAAAAATCTGCACCTTATTTTTTTTCTCTCTGACTCATGTGAACTTGGTTTCACAAGCCAAAGGCGGGGTTGAACATCGGCTTCAATTTCGCAGGTGCTGTCCCAAAAGTTTCTCGACAAGTCCTTCGTTGTTAACCTTGGCGGGAATTTTTTCTTCCAATCTCGGTCGATTTGAGAAAAGCTTTGTGTCTCGCGGTGTGAACGATCTGGGATGCGGAAGTTTGAAAGAACGGGTCAAAAGAGCGATGGGTTCGGATCCTAAGTGGCGTTTAGCTGTCATAAATAACACATTTGCAAATGTCTTGGTTTTATTTGAGTGTCATGGCGCCTAAAAAGCGCTGCAACACTTGGTAGAAATTGGATAAGTGGCCCTCCTTAATAGAGGATTCGGATAGTTCACCTTTATGTTTCTGGACTTGAGCAGAGAGTTTTATTTTTAACTTGTTTTTTTTGGATGAATTTGATATACAGGTAGCTTTTTAAGAGCCTTTTACAAGATTAAAAGGGCATACAAGAAGGTTTTTACGAGTTCTACTGTATAAAAGCGTTTTTTTTAATATTAAAACTGCTCCTTTTTTATATTATAGAAGTTCTGACAGCCTTGTATGGCTTGTATGGAATTTCATTTGTGCATTAGTTTGCACAAAGTAACTTCATCTTTAATTTAGTAACTGATGGTTATCTCATGAACAATAATGCCTTTTCAGTTCACTATATTATTATTGTTATAATTGATATGGTTGTGGATTAAAATTTACTTTAACTCAAGCTGATCATAAGCTATGTAAACTAATTACATAACAAAAGATTATTTTATCTCCTAATAGGTTTCCCGTCTCCCCCATATAATAAATAACAAATATTTTCCGGATTGGTTCATATAGGTTGAAACTTCTGTTTCTTTTATTTTCTATGTTCCTTTAAGTCGTATGTAAGCTTCTCTCCATCAACATAGGCCTCGTTGTAGAAAGCTATCTACTACTTATCTTATAACCATATGTTCAATCGTTCAATGAAATTGGATCGTTACCAATCTGAGCATAAGCACGTTGGTAAAGATCAGTTGGTTCTAAGTTCATTTGTCTGTTGCAAATATAATGTAGTTCAAAAATACTACTTTTGTGCAAGATCAAACTCTTTAAACTTTTGTAAGATCCCCTTCCGTCAAAACTTAACTTTTGAATTGAACAGTAAAGTACCCCTTTATGAATTAATACAAAGTCGTATAATCACAATTTTACTTCTTTTTACCCGTATCCTCTAGTCTCCCTTTAAAATAGAAGGGAAACGTTTTAGGGGATCTCGTTCACAAATTAAGTCACTGGTGCAGAAAAATGTGCTTGGGATACAACAATGCGACCGAGGAAAGAGTGGGAATTCGAACTTAAGTAATATCACATGTGAGAGGGGTATAAAAAGTGTAACGTAATACGTAATTTGTCCGAACTATCGGCTACAATTAGCCGGATGCTCGTAACAAGAAGTAAGTAATACGTAATTTGTGAATGTCCCTCTTTATATTGAGTAGCCCCATAATTATATAAATTCTCATTCAAAGAGCAACTATTTTCTGAAATGACTCAATCCATATAAAGAATAAAATTGAATAGCAATATGAGTGTTCATCAAATGGCTGAATAAATGAGTTTTGGACCAATAAGAATACTTGAAGCATTGCCTTCCTTCATTTGACTTGAATCTTCCCGTGAATGGAAAAGTATAAACTAATAAATAATATAAATTTTTATTTATAAAAAGAGTTGAAGTAGGGATTGAATCCAGTTTGAAAGGGTAACTTCCCTGTATAAAGCCTACAAAGAAACACTTCAATCCAACATTTAACTATTTTTATCACATCTTATATGCATCATTTCTATTTGAATTACGACAAACGTTAAGAAGATTTTAAAGGAACCTGTAATTTATTTTTAAGAAATCTTTTATCCACAAGCACAAAATATCTGTCTCTAAGGGATTTGTTTTAATCCCCTTTGGTTTATTCCATTCTATCATCTGGATAACCGTTTCGAATATATTTGTACATCTTTTTCCATTTGGAAATGAATACGCTGGACTATCATCTGGGAATGAATCATTTCTAAATAAATACTCTTTTTCACCTTCAAAGGACAGCGTAAGATAAATACTAAAGACACTTATTAGAGCACAGGGAATTTATTCAAAGCTGTTCGCAATTTATCTAGTGAAACCTGCCAATGAGCGTCATGATAATTAAAGGAGTTTGATCAGTTTTGTTTTATCTGATCCCATTTAATCACTTTGAAGAAAGACCGAAGTTTGTTTTTCTTTCGAAATCGCTCGTTAATTAAAGCCTGGTAATTGAGAAAAATCGCAAATTACGTGGGAAGAATTTCTTGAATGCCCGCGATAGAAAATTTTCAGTCATTTACCCATAAACGGAAAGTATTTTCTTTTTCTTTTTTTATGACGCAAAAAGGATTTTGATTTCATTTAATATAAAAACTGCTAATGAGGTATGTTCTTTAATTCTGCGATTATTTTTTTCTAAAGTTATTTTTATTAGACGAAAGATATTTTTGTTGCTGTTGGAATTGAATTGCTAGTTTACAAAAAAGGTAATCAAGACCAACAATGGCAAAATGACATTTTTGAGATCAAAATTAGCTCAAGCTTCTATCTACACAAGAGATGAACAGAAAAAAAACAAGTCTCCATATAGTGAGGTATCAGCTCTTATATTGAGTAAATTTTGGACAGCAATTTTTTACACATTTTCCCCTTTTATTGGAGGTGAAGACTTCATCTTACATTTCTTTAGTCTTAATAATTAGATTTTACACGTTTTACATTTTTCTATAAATTAAGCAAAAATATATTTTTAACTTGAATATGGTGCATAATTGACTCCATTCAGAGTGTGTCAAGTTACTTAATGAATCAGTTTCACTTTTTAATTTATTTTGATTCTTCAATTTTCATACTTTTTGAGATAAATTAAAAATTGAGAAATTTCATGTTCAATTATTAACCTTTAACCTATATAACTTTATGGACATATATTAAACTGAATCTGAATAAGATTTCATCTAATTTTAAGATTTGATTCGCATTAGTTTTTCTATTTTTTACTTTCTATTCATATTCATATAAGATATTCAGACATTTATTAAATTTAATTTAAGACGTGGTTTTCGAGATGGTAAACTCAATTTGTCTTGGGCATTCTGTTTTCAAATTTATGGTTTAAACTAAGTGAAAATATTATTTAAACTTTAATTTTTTTCAATTGTTTCATAACATGAAGTTTCATAAGTTTAAGGAAGGAAATAAAGCAAAACACCTTTTTAACTCCAATAGTTTTGTATTAACTTGTATGCAGTATATTTTTTCAACCATAGTTTTGCATTTCTTGTAAAAACTTGGTAGTTTTAGAATAAAAATTTTATTAAATTTTATCAAAAATTGGTGTAGATATTTTCCTTTCTTCAAGTTAATTTTCTTTATGACGATTTAATTAGTGGTTCTATAAAATTTTAAACCTGCATCTGAAATTTGCTTTAAAAGAGTATTTGATTCTAGTTCCATTAGCTTCTTGTGGACTGTTGTCTTTAGCAGAAATTGAAATTTGAATTTGTAGTTATATATTTTTAAGTTACTGTAATTCTTTTTTATGAACTTATTGAATGAAGTACTTTTTTTTGGTTGTTTTGTTGAATGAATTTATACTTTATAAGACGATGGATACTTCGCTTGAGCACAAACCTTAGCGATTGCCTAATTTTTATACTTTGACCCTTCCACTAGCTTCTCTTTTGCAAATATTTATCTTTTCTACGAAATTTTTTTGGTATTTTTTGTTATATTGAAACTTACCTTTAGGCTTTATGTCCTCTACCTGAAAACACTAATCAAATATTTGCTTATGAAAAATGGTTTTTGAAAGGTTTTAAATTTTATAATGCATTGCACTTTAAAATTTCTCATTCTGTTATTTTGAAAATTTGAAATAAGCAAGTTCTTTCCCGCTTTTAGGTCAAATTTCCTTCTAATTTCGAAGGTTTTTGTTCAAAGCTAGGAGGGTTTTGGATAGTTTCCAGCTGGAACAGAATACCTTGTCTTAGTGTTAATCATGAAAGAAAATTTAAGCAAAGAAACTCAAACATTTTTAATGATCTAGAACAGTTTCCAAAAGTTTTTTTTACCTTAAAATTAGAATAAAATAATAACATTTAAAAAATTTATTTACAAAATGTAAATTATTTGTACCAAAATTTAAAAAAAAATATTTTTCACTCACCACACGGAAAGACACATAATAGGGGCCATCATATGTGAGGCGGAAAGCGAAAAGGGACCTCTTGTTGGCAAAGTTGATTTCGAGAAAAAGCCAAAAAACCGGAAGATGGTCAAAGCTATCGAATTTTTTTTCTCTAGATCTTATCGATCCTTGGACCCTTTAGAACCAAATTTTAGCTGTTGGAATCATTCCTTAACTGTGAAAAATAACGAGAGGTAGCATTTTGAAAGTTTAAGGTCGTTTTTCGCGAAATCCACTTATTCATATTAAAACTTTTAATTACTGGCGATTCGTCATTTTTTGAGCTACAAGGATGATGATGGTCTTAAAATCTTCATGAATCTGTACAGATTGAGAAAAAAATAATAACTCCATTTCGACGAATGCCGACAAGAGGTCCCTTTTCGCTTTCCGCCTCACATATAGAGTTTGCATCATAAGAAAAAGGAATAAGATTGCCAGAAATTTATTTTGGGAAGGTCCCCTTAAAAACATATTATCTGTATACTTTCACCTTAAAATTGAAAGGAAAAACTTGATCTCTTGCATTATGGGTTTACACGTACGAAATCTCCTCGAAAAATACGCGACCCATCAGTATTCAAACAGAAATGGAAAAACATTTCAAAAACTCGTTAAACCCAAACGAGAATCATCCTTCTCACCTTCTTGACAGTCCAACCGCGGCATGCAAATCGGGATGGACAAAAAGAGAAGAAAATGCCTCTTAGCTCTTTTTCCTCACCCAGGAAGGATTGATAATGGTAATGGAAAGAGAAAGACGACGAGAATTCTTGACAGAACACTCACCAGAGTGGTTAATAGTCTTTTCCCCACTCACCACTCCAAAAGAAAAAGTTTGCTGGTATAAATATAAAAACCTCTTCACGCCTCGAGGCTTCCTTTGTTGAGGCAAGGTGCGAATGAATGTCTTGTTACTTTTGCATGTTTCGAAGGCGAAAAGAGAAAAAATGAACGGGGGTGGCGTGAAGGGGTTGGTAAGGAGATAGCAGGATGGAGGACCCGTTTCGGCTTTCAGCGGTCACGATTGGATTAAATCGTTTGCTGAGAAAAAATACGGAGCTGAGGTCTAGCGTTACATGATGTCGTTGATGTTGCGTTTGTTCGTGAGGTTTTTCCCCATTTGCTTTTTGTGGTCGGATAGATATATATTATCTGTTTGATGTGATATGAATGTAGTACGGGTGGAAACTGATGGCTATACTCGGAATTTGGCAAAATAATTTGTAAAGGGTACTTCGTAAAGTAAAGGGTATTATACTCGAACATGACGTTAACAAACCTATTACCATTTAATTTACGTTATTTTTTAGGTAGAAAGGAAACGTGTGATTTAGTTTCGAGAAATAATAGTCATGCTTTAATGTTTAAAAAATTTCACATCTAATAGTTAGACCATTTCTTAAACAGTGCTCTGTGTTTCATCTATAAATAAAAACCTTGTGATAAAGAGTGATAATTTACTTAATGAACAAGTTGCATGATTGTTTAAATATTTTTTTAATCGATTCTTCATGCAAAAATAAGCAACTACCCAAAATTTGAGGCCGATCGAGAAATTTTTTGATTGCAAAAAAAATTAACAAAAATCCCCTTTTTCAAAGCCCGTGAAAACACTAAGGGTTTGGGATGTGGCGTCATCGTAAGATGACCATTGTTGGAAAGCAAGGGAGTTTATGGTATGATTGTTGACGTCGTCCTTACTTTTTAAACAATAAATGTTTTCAGTCACGTGTTTTTTCTCGACTTTTAAATTAAATGATTTAATTACTTGTACATTTTTTTGAAAAATTGACTAGATATTTCATTTTACCATACAAAAAACCATATGGAACACTTGAATGTTTATGAAAATCTGACACATGCAACTTCCTTATTATATTTAGTTATATATTTTACTTAAGTATGTTAACTATTTATTTCAAATTTGAAAACTAGCCTGCTTAAAATTTACTATGCATTAACTTCTTACTTAACTATCGCTTCCCTATTGCATTACGAGCAAATTGAAGCTCTTCTTGTATTTTTTTCAGAAAGATAGTAATTTTTTTGGGAGATCTGGTTTATTTTTTACCTCTAAGGTTTTCAAATATTATTTTATTAAAAAAATTGAAAAGTTTCTTGGTAATTTTTTTTGTTTACCCCATTAACATTACATTGTCCTAACATTCGTTTAATAAACTAGATCAATATCAATAAAATAAAAAAATGAAACTAATAGCAACTATTATCAACAGTACTTATAATGTACTGTTATAACAATTCCATTGTAGGATACTTAAAAAAATTAGGGTATTTTCGTCCTCCACCGAAAAATGAAAATTAAAGATGCTAACTTCGGATACAGGAAACATTTTTAAGGTTTTGTTGTACTTATAAAATATGTACGTAAAAGTAAGTTCATATTAGTAAGTTATTCCAAATAAATAAAAAGCAAGCATTAGTTAAAGAATTGAAAGTAATATTTTTTCTTGAAGCGAAATATTTTAAATTTCTTCTCTCAAGCGAGGGTGTCTTTTTAGCGTGAAAGAATCTGAAAAATCTGGGCAGTTATGTTTTTACATGGTAAGACAATTACACCTTGCTACACAACCGTCTTTTAATCTTATATTTCTTTTTGCTCTCTTACGTACTCCAGAAAAAAAAAGCTCAAACATGTTAATATGAAGTCAACTTCTGCTCCAAAAAGTCGACAGGTTGAATAAAAACATGAAAAAGGCAAGAATTCTTGTTAGCTAGTGCGAACAAAGCTAAGCATCCTCATTTTAATTTGAAACCTCTATGTTTGAAACACTTTTTATGGACTTATTTTTGTTCTCTTTATTGAAAAGCAAACCAAAAAGAAAATAAAGGAAAGGGAAACCCATTTAGTGAAGCTTAAAATTTATTCATCCCCGTCTTTTTTAGTTTTCGAAAAATAAAGGTTATGGTTCTTTAGAGAATTTTAGAAGGTTCGAATTCTTGCTTATTAACTTTCAACTGGCAATTTACTTTATGAAATACAACTATTCTTTGACACATCCTATTTCAAGTCTGTTAGGATTTTACACTTGATATTACACTTTGATAACTTCAAAAGAAATTGAATAAACTTAAGTAAATATTTTTTGCAATATTTGTAGATTGCTCAAAGCTGCCTGATATTTCAAATCAAATCTCTAAAGCAACGTAGTTTTTCCTTTAAACCCTCGAATTTCCTGAAGTTTCGTTTTAAACTTTGTAATGAACTGTTTCTTTGGTCTTCATTTGGAAAGAAGGAAGAATACCTTAATACATTTTGGGTTTTTTTTGGAATTAGCTACTACAAATATGAGATTAATATGTGTATAGATTAGAGGGACCTTAATTTTATCGAACATCACAACAACTTGCTTATTAGTTTTAAATAATAATTTTAGTTTTCTGGAGTGAGTTAAAATTGTTGTTGTTGTCGTCTTATGCTACTTGTAATATCCAAGCTCCACCGCAAAGCGTACAGGATTTAAGGCGGTAGCGGCTCCCGAGAAAGTGATGCCCATGAATGGCAGGAGTTCGACTTATGCCTCGGATGATAGATGCCGCCACAATCTATCACCACCTCCACAATTTTGCCATGCCTCTGCAGGGGAGGGAAATAGGCTCCAGAAGACCTGGCTGGATCCATGGTAAACTGCTGCTACCGACCACAGGACTTTCGGACCCACAGATCTAACGAGCACGTACTCAAGATAAAATTAAATTGTTTAAAAGTTTCAGCTTAAAAAATTGTTGAGTACCCAAACAAGAAACTTATCCGAACGCATCTTCATGATAACCTCCGTGAGAAATGGAGTGATTTGTTTGTTGAATACATCGTGAAGTGGTAAACGAGAGGAAACCCAGCCATTTGATACTTGTCCAAGGCCAGGGTAACAGCGTCCCATCTGCATTAGTTCCAAGACCACATCAGATGATGAGTAAGCGCAGGGAATTATTTGATACACAAGTTCATTACACTTTGTTTATTTTTTTTTTCTTCCATTTGCCACGAATAACCTTGTCTCGATGAGTAAGTGGGGAATTCTGAACTAATGGCTAACTCACTTTTCAAGCGAGTTCTACTTACTGTGTTGAGGTATTTTACTTATTGTACTCTCCCTGGCGAGAAAGCATTCACCAAAACATTTTCCAGTTAGAATCCAAAGTAATTTTACTTTCTTGTAAAACTACATGCATTTGTGTATAAATTTATGGTAAAAACAATTGGTATTTTATGAGACAGGATGTGGATAACAATGCTTACAATTTTTAAAGGAACGTTCAGTAAGTTAAATTCAATTCAGTTTGTTAGCAATGTTTCAGATTTAAAATGAAAAATTAGGAATGCAGTTAATTTTTAACTTAAACTTTCAAAATTTTCCTGAAATCCTGAATTTACATTTCTGCATTTTTAAAATGGGCATTACATATGATGCTGTGATATTTTAGTAGTGAATGGTTGTTGAATGGTTGTTGGATGACCTTATAAAATAAATAGCCCTATTTTAATGTGGTTTAAGTGAATTTAGTTTGTCTTGAGTTTAATACCTCCAAAAATCTTTTACTACCTTACTACCGTTTTTCTTAGAATTTCCTTTTTTGGTAATATATCATCAAATATGTCGTGTTGCTAAGAAATTTCAACATATAATCTAGCTTCTTACAAAATTATTATTTTGCAAACAAATTAATAGTAAATTTAACTCGTATTAGTTAACATAATTTCTTGAAGTTTAAGTAAAATACTAAAGGGATTGAGTTGAAATTGAGAGGTACTGTAAGGAACGGAATTGGGTAAAAGTTGTTCAATTGCCATCCTTTGGATGGAAAACCTAGAAGCTTTAAAAAATAGCGGAAAAGTGAAGATCGGATTTTGCCAAACGGAAAATAATATTATGTTTCCAAGTTGGATATGAGACAGTCGAAATAGAGGCAGGCAGGCAAGAAACGAATGAGACTTTTGCTGTGACAGCTGTTCATTACCGGAACCGAGAAGACGAAAATCCTTAGTTTTTGCTAATGAGATGTGTGCCAGGACGGAACTTATTTTGGCGTGATTGGTGAAGTATCGTGTTTATTTGGTTGCTATCAGTTTTGAAATGCATCTTCCCGACAAAAAAATAAAAGACAACTTTTCCTGACAGTGTTTTCTTTATTCAGATGGTCTAATTTGGGTGTTATGTCATGAGGAAGCTTGAGGAGTTGCTAACACGAAAGCATGAATGATGATCAGTGGAGTGTATAGTTTTAAACTGGGGACTGGTGAGTTTTATGTAAGGAATGCTAACAAACCTTCAGCGAAAAATTAAAAAAAATTATTTTATAATTTAAAAGGGAGCTTTTGTTATACCCAACATAGTTAAGTGAACTCTGATTTTTGATAATGAATTTTTTTATAAACAAATACTTAAGTAGAACGTATAATTAAAAGTTGTGATTTTGAAGTATATTTCTAATTAAAGAGCCTGTATACGAGAGAGAGTGACGACAACTCTGTATAGCGCGCTGATTGGTCAAGAGCGTTTTATGTCCGCCGCAGGCTGGTAGTTGGGTTTCCCTCCATAGGATTAGCATAGGACGCGAGACAAGGGGCTTGTTCGTAAAACTGTAGTTGGACTGTTTTAACTGCGCGGAAGGATGCGTAGAGACGCTTTTAAGCTAATTGTCGGTCGCCTCTCTCACGTCAGTGATATAGGCTCTCTATTTGTAATAACTGAAAAGTTTTAAAATTAACATGTGAAAACGAATCTTATTTTTTTAACGTAATCGAATTAATATTCGGAAGTACTTAGCCCGATATAAAGACCTGGTTTGATATTTTAACTCTCCTAGTTTGGGATATTTCTTCTGTTTACAAGATAATTTGTTTACCTCTCGAAGTACCATTTTGAAGGTTTTTCTATGGGTTGGAGTGATTTTCACTCCAATAAAACTATTTCCCAATCCGTTTTAGAACTTTCAAATTGGTACTTTTGAGTTCCATTACTTATTCAAACTTTCAAAAGGGGACCTTTCAGTTGAACACTTCGGGCAGAGATCTTCCTAAAACTAAGTTATGGAACTTCACATGTCTCCAGAAACGAATTCTCCCTTTTGAGACCCACATTCCAGAATAAACACGAACCTTAAACTGGAAATTTTCCAGCTCCCACTTTAATCCTTAATTAACACCTGAAGCGAGACTCTTAAAGTGCGGTATGCGGGATTAATTTTCCCTAAATGAGAGGGGCACTGTAGCAATTAAATCCCTTTCTCACAGCTTAAAAAGATCCCCTTCAAATAATTCAATAAGACTGATTCCCGCATGCAAAGCGTGACAGCGCGTTTGAAAAGTTGAGACTGTTGCCAACGACAGGTCGTTATCATAGCGAGGGAAATTAAATGGCTGTGTTTTCGCATGCGGGAGGGATTTTTGTGTTGGAGGAAAGGGATTTATGGAGCTGCGATAGGGATTGATTGAAGTCTTGATATCATTTTCCGCTGTTTTTAACACTTCAGTAATGAATCCGTTTAGTTTGAGCGATAGGTTATTAATTTTCCTATGAGCTGAAAAGTTTAAATGTCAGATGAAAGGAGCTGTCATATCTTTAATCCCATTATGCAGTTTTTGACACATCCTGATTGTCCGCTACCTGATAGATTAAAATTTGGGACTATATTATACATCTGAACGAAAGAGTCGAAGGTTTTAGGTGGAACTCGGTAGAGTCAAAGATAATTAACTACATGTAAATGGGGAATACAGAAGAATGACGGAAGGTAATGAGATTTTATGATGGAATTGGAGTAAAATATTCTAAACTGGAAAGATTTAAATTTAATTCACAGGCGAAATCTGAACATTGAAAGAGGTTCATACAATTGGAAGCTCAAAAATGTATTTATGTCATATATTTGTGCGACTAAACAGAAGGGAGATTTACTATAGCAAATTTCCTAGATGAATTATTCTAATTATGAATTCCGAGTTAGATTAATCAATACAATTCAGAGTTAGAATTTACTTTAGAAAATGTGCTTTTCTTTATACCAACTTAACTAATACCCAGGTTATTTCAACTGTTAGGACAAACTTATGTAAAACTGAAACCTTGCACACAAATTTACCTTCAAAATTTTGCAAGATAATTTGGCTTTATTTGCATGTATTTTTAAAGAAACATTTTACATAATTTTTAAAATTATTTAACTTTTGTACACAGTTTAATAAAATACTGTGTAAAATCTATATACCAAATGATGGAAAGTTGGTGATATATTTTCTCTTTGCACTTTCAGAAATAATTCTGTAATTTAGATTCGGGTTTGAAGGGATTGTGCTCCTTTTGTTTAGATTAGACGTATCAAATTCATTATTTTATCTATATTTTGGCGAATAGGGTTTTACAATGTTGGCTTTAGGGGCAATGAGGGCATTTCAAAGACCCTAACCCTTGACGAATGGGCATTTTAATGGAAAAGGGGAGGTGCCCTTATACACCTATTTTTATTACAAGGAGATACAAAATGCAAACTAACAAGGTATGTTAGACTAATCGCAGGTTATTTCAATAAACTAATCACTCTGAACCTCCAAAAAGATGATATTCCTTAATTTGTTTTCCCAGTGCAATAATTCAATATGCGTTATTTTCAGAAACTTCCCTACCAACGCTAATTCAATATACGTATCCTAATAACGAAATCCAGGGATTATAAGTGGAAATAAGAATAAGAACACCTGATAGAACCATTGCTCTTTCACATACACACACATCACCAGCAATACGCTTAGCACATCGTAAATCTCTGCCGACTCTGCAAAGAGGAGCCACGATCTTTTTCCTTCCTTTTTTATCCTGTGGTGGATGGCGAAAGAAGCAAAGCAGAGCCACGTTTTCTTTCCTCCCTTGGGTCACGTGCGGCTCATCGCTGACATATTATCCGCGTAAGTGATCTTGATGGCCGGTGACAAGAACGCCCACTTGCCACACGTGATGGGAAATTAAAAAGGCAGGGCTTTGCCCCTATGAGGGATTTTGATTTACTAGGTGTTCTGTTAGGGGAGTTACTAGGTGAAATCCAAGTCGAGCCTCGAGCGCACTGGGAAAGGTTTAAGTTTTACAGCGTATTGTAATCCGGTTCACGACTTTGTTCACTATATGACAGAAATCTAAGAGTAAAAACTCGTTTGAAAAAAATCAATAATCCAAAAAGTTAGACTCGTTTTTAACAATGCTAGTCTCTTCTGATACCATTCGCTAAGTTGGGCCCAAATTCCACAACTCACACCCAAGTTCTGAGGTAGTATTTGCCAACACTTGTGGCTACGTGTTGAGGAACAGCCTCTTTCATCCATTCAAAATTTAAGTTCAATAAAATCATAACTCGTTCCTTCATGGTCTTGGCGATCTCCCGACCTCACTCTAATTTGTACGATACCCGAATACTTAAGTGTACACATCAAGTCAGGAGGGTTTTATAGAACTTTCAAGTGCTATTATATTTGAATTTTTACAGATCCCTTCAGCTTTATGTGTATCCCAGGTAGCAAAAACACATTGGCCATTGTCCTACCAACATCGGCCAACATCGCGAATATCGTTTAACGCCGAAACGTCGTAATCGCTGTGTTTAAAGATATTGGCCAATTTTCATCAAATTTTTTTATTTGAAAAACAATTTTTTGCATTTAAAATTGCTTTACAAAACTTATTTGATACTCTTAAAAATAAATTTGACTTATTTTTTTCATTTCTAATGAAATTAATAAAATTGGGTCGAAAAAGTAATATTGGCCAATATCTGATAATGGCCTGAAATCCATGCTGTACGACCAATATTGGCCAACAGTGTATGTAATCCTGTCAAAATTGCTCCTTGATAAATCCAACGTCGGGCTATATCGGGAAATGAATGTTGTTCGACGATATTGGCCGATATTGTACGCTGTTGTGTTACCTGTTAAGCACAAATAAACAAGTTTATAATTTAATATAAATGAGAAATAAGAGTAAAATGAAAAGTTCAACTTCCCCCCCTTTTTGGAAATCATTGATAAACATTTTATATTCGAAAAATTGATTACATCGTAAATAAATCGGACGCGGGTAACTTGCATTTCAAATTAAACGAGAATACATGAAAACCTAATGATTATCAGTTTCCTATGATATCATGATGTTTTAGAAATGATTTACTTTAGTGGGATATTGGTTATGCTGTAGTCATTATAATACTTCAGCAATACGTTATACACGTGTTTTGTTTCAAACTAAGATAACTTTCATACTAAATGAAGTTGGAAAACATTGGCCATTATCGGCCAACCCAACATTAGCCCATACCATTGCCGTATTGCCCGATGTTATGGGATAGATATAATTCCTTCGATATTTCCGAGATTCTGCTTCATAAATTTAGAAGTATTTATTATCTCTAGGTGGTACTGGTACTATGATTTATGATTTTGGATGTGTTAGCTAAATATATATTAGTACTAACAATATACACGTGTTATGTTTCAACTGATATAAAATCATTCACAGTAGTTTTATCTAAATTGATATATCCAGAAAGATTGGATCGAAAAGATACGTATTTTTATATTTTTTATTATAAGCAAAATTAAGAATGATCGTTTCATCCTGTGCATAAAACTGTGCTAACAGACGGGAAGTGCTATAAGAAGATGGAAATCCTTTCCGCCAGGATTGCCTTACCTTTCATTACATTCTTAAAAGCTCTCAGAATCTGGAATTTCGTGAATTTAGGACAAAAACTAGGGTTCCTAGACCTTTGCGTAAGTGGCTCAAAGGTCGCAATTTTTTCCAAAATCGAATATAGATATCGAGTTTTTGACCTTGAAATCTTAAAATATACACTGCCATATACCTCATATTCGATTTTGGTGAAAATTGGTTGGTAATTAAGGCAGTAATTGTACTTTGAAAAAAAGTTCAGATTTCGACGAAAAAACACAAGTCCAAAGAAAGCTTATAAATCAGAATATATTAATATTAATTTTGTTTTGAAATTTTTTTACAGTAACTAATTGATATGGCAAAGTTTTTCCAGAATAACGGGTTTCCTTGGTGATTTTTACGTCATCCAGGATTTTTAAAAGAAGATCAAGGCTTCTTACATTTAATGCCAAACATTCCATTTTCTGGGGCAAATCGTGTCAAAAGAGTTTTAGGAAAAATTCCACCCCACCCCAAGTGCCTTACATGGATAAATCGGGAATATTTCACAGATTACGATTATGAAAATTAATTAGGAAAGGGATAATTATTTTGGGAGTTTTTCGTTTTTTCTGAAAAAACGATATCCAAAAAAATCCGTTAAGTAGCTTAACTGCTACTCAACTCCACTCGGATATTGTAAACTGTAACTGTTGTAACATAAACTTACGAAAACTACGTACATGGAGGAAAACAAACGTTCTTCTCTCCAGTCTCCGCTGCATTTCGAATAGCTCAATGTAGGAAGAAGTAATATTAAAAGGTAAGTAAATGAAAAATAGTGAAAATAATACTTTTTTTTGTTTTCTGCCGGAGTATTAAGTATGTGCCTACGTTGAAAAACGTCTATCTCAACCAAAACTAGTAACTTTCGTTTCTGATTCTTTATAATTTTCGTACAGCTTTTTTGCTTTCGAAAACTAACTTCTTTTGATTCTATAGCCTCTAGAAAAAGTTATTTAAAGAAAATAGGGGCTTTTTGCCAGTCGGATGCAAAATGTCATTTCAAATTCGTTATTTTTTTAATAAATTTAGCTGCGGTGTGCATTATTTCTCAAAATCTATTTCTTGTATTGTGAAATTTGGTTTGGATATTTTGATAATGTATTGTAGTAAGTGACAAAACAGTCACATTTTAGATGATTCCAAATTAGTCTAGTGGCCTCTCATGTGTAAAAGTAAAAGAAAAATGTTGTAAAACATGAAATCTTAAAAAAAATTCCTCCCATGTGCGTTCTGATGCAATATGATCTGACCAGGTCCTTGTGCAATTAAGTCTCTAATAACCAACCCATCTTCCCATGTACATTTTGTTAATCATTTTCAGCCAATATTATCACTAAAATTAAATATATGGATTCATATTTAAATAATTTTTTCTTCTTTAATTAAAAGTTAATTTCCATATTAAATAAATAAAATAGTTTGTTTTTGAATTTGGTTAATTTTTATTTCGGTAATTTTTTTTTCAAAATAACAAATTTTAAATGTTTAAGGAAGTAATAAGTAATAATGCACTTGATTCCGCTTCATTTGGACACAATGTGACTGGGGCTGTTTGTACTCATGAAGCAAAGTTCCCATAAAATTTAGATAGTGAATTACGATTTTGTAGATTTTCGCATATTATTTTAACATATAGTCAAATCCTGCTAAAGCGAACACTGGTTATAAAAATCGGGTCAGTGAACTATTTATTGGTCATAGTGAACTTATTGTTCGGTCCCCAGACAGTTCACTATTGCAAGGTTTGACTACATTTAAAAACGTTTTATAGCTTATACTTTTTAAATGGGACAGATGATAGCATTTTGATTTTAAGCCAATAACTTTACAGGTTCCCAGGAATCATCTACAGGGCCCAGTGCCTGTACATGTGATGGTGAAAGAAACTCCAGCAATGCTCAATGTAGGTGATTTTTAGTCATTATAGAATGTTACAGGCAATGTAATTAGATAAATCGGGCATTATTAATAATGCCCGAAGTGGAGGGGCAATGTGTTAAATTCAATGGCATTTATCACTTTGCCCGTTAGCATAATAGATAACTTGGTAATTGTAGTATTTGTGTAGCCTTCCATGTCTTAAAAATTAGTTTTTATTTTGTGTTTTGTTTTCCTAAATTCATGCTGCATAAAAGTTATTGATTGTAGTGTTGAATGCTTAGTAATTTTTCAGCACTTTTACAATCCATCAGTTTTTAATAGAGAACTAAAATTTCCATACTAATATATTTTTAAAAATTTTGTTACTTATCAATGTGTTTGGGTGCTTGAAATTTGGGAAGGGATTTGTAAAATCGAAATTAATTGTTTCCATCTAGAATTGATTTTAGTTTGGCCTGGAAGTTATTTTTAACAATGTAAGTTCCAACTTAATTTGCCTTTTTCCTTAGAAGGAGAGTTCGAACTTATAAAGCAGGGGTTTCCAACTTCTAAGTACTCGCGGGCCGCAATCGAAAACACAAGTCAAGTGGTGGGCCGCAAAGTAATCTGGCTCCTTTTTAACGATGATAATTTTTTTGGGGCGAGAGTCATCAATATGAAACTTTTCCAGCTAAAGAGGAACGAAGGTTAACATATACTATGTATGCACTATTGTATTTTCCAAAATTCCAGAGGATATATGAATTTTTTTACTCTTATACAACTTGTAGGAATACTGAAACTGAATATATTTAATATTCTGAATATTATACTTAAATGAAAAGGTCTTCCTTAAGAAAATGTTTGTAAATTTTCCTTAGAGGTTTGTTTTACCTAATTTTTTGATACTCCATTTTGTCCCTCCTCATGATAAAGGTTATATAAAAGCCTTCATACCCCCTTGCTACGTTCAGGGGGAATTTCAGGTTTTACAAACCAACTCTTGAAACTTTTAACTCTTGCACCTCTCACCATAGAAAACGATCGAAGCTATCCATAATCAAAGAGGTATATAGGGGGGTCGGAGGTTCTCCCCCGAAAAATTTTGAATTTTAGTGTGCTAAAAAGTGTTTTGAAGCTACTTTTTGGAGGGTTTTCAGAGAGCTTCGCGGGCCGCACAAAATGACCCGGCGGGCCGCCAGTTGGAAACCTCTGTTATAAAGGGTTGGCAACTATTATGGCAAGTGATCTTGGCTATTTTAAAAACCTTTCCCTCAAGGTGCACGCTGTAATATTGCTTGGTTGGCTCATTTAAAAGGATTTGCATTGACTTGTTACAAAGAAAATTTCTACGAAAATTTAAAAGCAGGTTTTTTTAAATCTTTTTAAGTGGACTTTTTAAATATAAATTATCCTTTTGGTTAACTGAGGATCAATTAATATGGATAAAGTAATGTGTAATGTAATGTTTGTTATAATTATTGGTACTATATTTTCTAGGTCGGGTATCTTTTTAACCTGGGCCATGGTAGGACCCTAACAGCATTCCTTCTCAGCTTGCTAAGAAAGCAGAGTTGTCTGCACAGTTCAGTTTGTATGGCCGAAAAGGGAGAAAGTCCTTTTCAGCATTTGAAGAGAGACTAAATATAATTTTAGGTGAGTAAGAATTTATCAAATTTGCATAATACACTAGTTGTGTGTCAGTGTAAAGAGTTATTGATAAAGATAATTAAAGTTTCTTTATATTTATCTATATAGAAAAATTTGTGTAATAAAGGCAACAATAACTTATTCTGGTATTTATAAAGATTGCAAAATGTAGTTTTCATATCTAATGTCACCTTTTAAAGGTGGCACACAGTTTATATAGTTCAAGAATTTACTGTGGAATGCACACTGTAACAGTTTCATTAAAAGTGGCTGGAATAGCATTAAAACTTCTAATTTCAGGGTAACCATTCTCTTTCAAGAATTTTTCTACCCTAAAAATCTTGAAATTAATTTAAATCCATACCTTTTTGTTTCATTAGCCATAGAGTAAACGAAAGGGTTTTGCAATACTAAACATTAATATTCTAAGCCTGGGCAAGTGCATTTGTTGGAATAATTAGTTTGCCATTACACTAATTATTTTTGTGGTTTTTAAGTTAATTTTATGAATTTGATTTGGTTAACTTAACTAATTAACTGTTCTTCTTTCTAGCCGCAGCTGCCAAGGGGTTCGATAAAACCAAAAAAGGGCTATTACTAGAACATTTTGCTCCAGCCCTATCCCACTGCAAAGATTGGGCTGGCTGGAAGCCCCTGCCCCATCAGATAAAATTATTTTGGATGCTTCTCTGACTTTGGATGAAATTTAATTTTTTTAAATAAATGAAAATTATTTTATTCTATGTTTTTGTCTTTTGTAAACTTAAACACCTAATACTGTTTATGGAAGCCAGAAAGTTCCTGAAAACATTTGAATGATTGAATTGTTGAATATTAGTATTTATCATTAATTCTCTTGAATGAAGTTAACTCAAATATTAATTAACTTTCAGTCATCTTAAGAACAAATAACATTTAGTGGAGTTGGAATTAATAGTATATTGCATTTTAGTGTTTACTAATTATTCATAATTCAAACTGCATTATTAATTTATACATCAGCTGTTTTTAAAGATATTTGGTATTGGTATAAATATAATTTTCTTTTTGCCTTTTAAGTTACCCGGATTGCCATCTGTATCTTAAATATTTTAATACTTGGCAAAGATACCTTATGAATATGGTATCTTTGCCAAGTATTAAGACTTGTAAGAAACAGATGGCAGTCCGACTAACTTAAAGGGCAAAAAGAAAATTATATTTATAACCAATGCCGAACATCTTTTAATAACGGCCGATGTATGAAATCAATAATGCCGCCAATTCGGCATTAAACGATGTTATACGATATTATACAAGGGGGAATAGTTTTATTCCGACAATGGCCATCATTGCTGAACGTCTTTTAATAACGGCCGATGTATGAAACTAATAATGCCACCAATTCGGCATTAAACAGTGTTATACGGCATTATACCAGGAAAATAGTTTTATTCCGACAGTGGCCGATGTTACCGAATATCTTTTAATAACGGCCGATGTATGAAATTAATAATGACACCAATTCGGCATTAAACGGTGTTAAACGCTATTATACCAGGGGAATAGTTTTATTCCGACAATGGCCGACGTTGCTGAACATCTTTTAGTAACGGCCGATGTATGAAATTAATAATGCTGTCAATTCGGGCATTAAACGGTGTTATAAGCCATTATACCAAGAGGAACAGTTTTATTCCGACAATGGCCGATGTTCCCGAACATCTTTTTATAACGGCCGATGTATAAAATAATTAATGCTGCCAATTCGGCATTAAACGGTGTTATACACTATTATCCAGTGATATTTACTCTAGTTTAGCGGCATTAAAAAATATCTGAAAAACGAATATCGGGAATAGGGCATTATCCGGTGTTATACGATGCTCTTTATTGTCGGAAAACCAACATCTTCCGATGTAAACAGGGTGTCCATCCCGATATAGACAAATATTGAACAGCCGACGTTGGCCAACTTTCGTGTGCTGCCTGGGATCCTTGTTATATTGCATGGAAAACTCAATTGCATACAATTGTAATATTTGTAAAAACCTATAGTTTTAATAGTGTGGGGTTTCTTCATTTCTTTGTGTTTTTATTGTCTTTTTGCATACTCATCTTTGCACTCGCATTGTTGCAGTTATCTTCGTCATACATTCATCCTTTTAACCCTATATAAGGTTTTTCAATTAAGCAGATTAATTTGCAAAGGAAAAATATGGAGTTTTTCGTTAAAAATTATCTTCCACTTTAACCGCAACCGCGGAAGACCTATCGTTTTAAAGAATATTATAATCATAAGCATGTATTCAGATAGCAGTGTGTAAAATTTCATCTCGATTGGTTTAACAGTTAGGTCTTGGTGCACCAATATTCTTTCAGTTTTTGTCTGAAATTAAATCGGAAAAATTTTATGTCAAAAGACAATAATATATTAGTAGCAAGAAAAAATCTACACTGTCATTTTTTGATACTTTTCTTGATAGATAGTGCCCGTCCGCGTAGCTTGCATAATACATAACTATTCTGTATTATTTTCTGCAAGATTTATCCTAGCCGTCACTTGGAGTTTCTTTGTAATATTTATTTTTAGACCATTGCTTTCGCATTTTATGACCTCAACTGATGTCCATTAAAGTACTCTTCCGGTAGATTGATTTTCTACGATGGTTTAGGTGCATAACAGACATTATTTTGAATGGTTCTAAAATGTCTATATTTTCCATACATAGCACTATCGAGTTTTAGAAGATGGACATAGTTTGGTTTGTATGTTACATAGTGAAACTAATGTTTATCTACAGTTTTTTTAAATTATTCTTTAACATATTAAGGTTATTTAACAAAATCCAATAGGATGGGAGTAAAATATAATCATGATTACATTTTCTTCTCTTCAACCAAGGGATCTCATCTTGACAAGTTTTAGCAAAGGATTTACATCACGCATTCAGTTTGATTTTTAACCCTACAATGCATGATTTTTTTAAATTCACTTGAAAATCATTTATGTGACTTCTATTATGGTGTAAATTAGTAAAAAAAATACTAAAAAAAGTTAATTTAATTTTTTTCTTCTTTTTATTTGCAAAAAACTTTGTCCTTGAGAAATTAATTTGTGTCTCTTGTGAAATTAATTGTGAAGTGAAATAAAACCAAATGATCTAAAAATATAAAAAAACAACTTATCTTTTCAAAAAAAAATTTTCAAGCTGAAATTTTTTTTATTTTAATTTATATGGTCCTTTTATTTTGGCGTTTTCTGTGTCTTGACTTTCGTCTCACTAGCCACTAACAAATGTCTCAAAATAAGGCCCCTGCTGTGATTTACTGGCAGTCTAAAGTGCTAATACGATGAAATGTTATATCTATATTGCACTTATTGCATGTTGTTGCCGTTTGGAAATGAAAGTTCGAGTAGGAAATGGGGGAAAATGACATCAGTATGCACTGTAGGGTTAAATGCTTACTTAGCTTGTCACTCAAATATATATGGCGTGACTAGTTGGATATGAGAACGACGTTCATTTTGGTGGGTTCTATGATTAATTGCAAATTAAAAGCCGTTTTTGTGAAAGGACACCGAGATTGAATTACCAATTTGCTTCGAAATAAATTTTAAAAGAAGAAACTACAGAGCTAATTGTGACATTTCAAGGGCTTTGGAATAGTTGGCAATGAAAGGATTCTTACTTTAATTATGATGTCATAGCTCTTGTTTGAGTTCAAACGTTTCAAAAAAAGAAAAAGAGCTCATAATTTGAGAAAAGTAATAAAACAATTTAAATGGATTATTCCATGAGTCTAGTTTAAATGATGTCGTATTTCGAAAAGGATCTGGGCAATTCAAAAGTTGTTTTATAAATGGATTGCAGTCACATTATAGAACACAGATAAATTATTCATAACGATGATGTAGTTCTCGTAGTTATAGGGTTCATGCAATTTTAAATGACCATTTCGTAACTAGTTTTATTTCCTGCTATTACTACCTGATAGCTTCTAAAGTGAAACTTAACTGGGAAATGTTCATGTAATCTGTAATTAGATTAAAATTGGATGATACTCAAATCTGTAAAATCCATTTAAAATTTTATTTCGATATTCTCATTGTTATAAGCATATACTAATATAAATCTTTCAGTTAGTAGGGGAGAGTAGGGTAGTAAGAAACATAAAATTCCACAGGATTTTCCTTTAAATTTATGCATCTATTTATTTACAAAATATTTATATCATTATCAACTTTCGTTGACAAAATAATACACTTGTGCTAAGTAAAAGGGGAAGGGGATTTTTACTTGTTTCTTATTACCCCAAGCGACTGTATTTTGTTACCCCATGAGGCAGTGGTGGCGAACCTATGGCACGCGTGCCACTGGGTGGCACGCGACCGGTATTTCGGTGGCACGCGATATTCACTAAAAATGACACAAAAAACTTAAGTTCTAGACTAGAGATTTCCTACTACCTCAAGACTCCCCAAAACCAGCTTCTGAACACTTTTTAGCTTGCTGAAATTCAAAAATTTTTGGACCGTTCAAATTTCTTGGTCACTTGGAACCCCATTTTCTTGGTCATTTTGGACCCCCTCCTCCCCTTTTGTCAGCAAAGGTTAGCAAATCACAACCGCCCTTATAATAATTACGTAAGGAAACTGACATTAGGCTGTTAGAAAACAAAATCATGGATGCGAAAGGAGCCTGATTACTTTATATATCGGGCACATATATGGGGGGGGTGAAGGGGACCTGCCGCCTCCAAAATTTCGACAAGGTATACCAAAACAAGTTACAACTCAGTTTTTTGGGAAGAAACTTTCTGGGGAGTGCCCCCAAACTCCCCTTTTCTACTTGAAACTTTATTGTTCACAACTTTTTTATAATACTCATGAAAATCAAAATCTTACCTAAAAGTAAATGTCCAAAATTCGGACTAGATGCACTAAAAACTAGTTCAAAACCCTGTTTTTAAGGTCAAATTTCCAAAAATTGTCAGGGAGGACCCCCAGTTCCCCTTTATTTGGAACTTCATTATTGAAAACTTTTCTTAGATTAAATTTTTAAAAATGCAAATTCTACCAAAAATGTATTAAAAAGCTGCATTAAAAATATGAAAAGATGCATGGGAGGGACTGAGGAATAATTGTTGGGCCCTCCCGAAAAAAAATTCTCTATACACCACTGACTTTACGGCCCACCACTAGACTTGTGCCTTCGATTGGGGCCCTTGAGTACTAGTAAGTTGGAAACTCCTGTTCTAAACTATCGACCCTCAAAAGCGGATTTCATTTTTCAAGGGTTTAAAGATAATTTATTAAAAAAATAGCAAGTGGCACATTTGACACCTGGAAATCACAAACCTTAATATAAATGGCACACCAATCGAAAAAGGTTCGCCATCCCTGCCATGAGGGGTAATAAGAAGCAATCTGGTAATTTTACAACAAACAAAAGGTTATTAAGTTGTTTTAAGTTAAAACAATTAACATCAAATGAAGTATTATTTTATAACCCCACTAATTTTCAAAAAATCATTGAAAATTTTTGTTATAGTATGTTGTATACCCCAGTTAAAATTTATGCTAAAAAAGTTACAAGCTGAACGTTTTTATGTAACATTCGAAAAATCATGATTAAACAAATCAAATGGTGTTTCTCTTATTTAATTTTGTGAGACTGAAAAGTTTGTTATTCTCCAAAAAAAACTCAATTTTTTTTGCAAACTCAGTTTTTTTAAAGGTTGGTTTCACTTCCTCTTTACAAACTGAGCGCAACCCTTCTCCTTCAGGTTTAAATGGTTCAATAAGTTTATAAAGACACCCTCGAAACTATACCCCCGCCCCTCTGGATTGCAATATGGTTTTTACTTAATTTCTATCTTGGAGAAAGGAAAATAATCACCATAACTTAAATCAAAACGCAAAATTGGTATAAATACGTTGATCGAATAATTAATAAATGCTTCAATAAATTTTTAAGTGGTGAGTATGAACTATTACCCACTGTTTTCAGGAAAATGAAGTAAAAATAAACTTGGTTGTATTTAAAATTATAACTTGATAAATGAAATAAGAACAGTAATATATTACGATACTAAAGAAAAAAAAGCTAGTATAAATAAATTTTAATGGATAAAATGCTAGTGTTTCTTATTACCCCATAGTTTTGTTTAAATGGGGTTATAAGAAACAGGATACTTTTAAGACTGATCTACGACCCTAAATTGAAGAACAAAAAGTGAATTATATTATCAAGATAATTTAATTGCAAAGACAAGATAAATTGAAATAGTTGAAAATACATGACTTTGGTTGGATGTCTCATAAACTTCAAATGGAATATTTCTCTAAAATAATAATTATAAAAAGATAAAATTTTTAGGAGGTATAAAGCATTATGTTTTAAAGATATTATGTAAGCAGTAAATTAATGTTTCTTCCCCCCTATAACCATATCCCTGAATCTTTCATTTTTTGTCTTTGGACACAAGATAGAGCCTTTTTTATTGTTTTAAATTATTTCCACAATTAAAAACCTTTTTGAGGCTTGAAAAGTAAAAAAAAACTTTCGACGACAATTTTTATTTAACCATAAATTAGTTTTAAAATTACAATAAAAAGTTGGGATCGATCCTAGTTCAAAAGACCAGTTGTTGCGTAGATGTATTATAGATATTTTTTTCTCATATACATAAAACTTTCACATACACATTCAGGTGGAAGAGTCTTATCAAAATTCCTTCTTTTCAAAGTACTAAAATAAACAATATATAGTTAGTAAAAACTGCGCTAAAGGTGCAAATATCTACCATGCCACTTACACTTTTCAGATTGGTTTTCTTACGAATATGTTCATAAAATCAAGTTTCAATTATCCAATTCATTAGAATGCAGTATCAATTTATTCACTGACTAAAAAACAATGAGGAAAATTTAATTAATAGTTTTCACACAAAACTCTCGTTTATCTGTAAACATGTTTATACCTCATTTTTTACATTACTTATATTAAGTGAATAAAATACAATAAAAATGATAAAGATTATTTTGGGCAAAAATATTCATATGAATCAAGATATTATTTTAGCGTGATCTTCAAGTTATTTTTCCAAACAAAATTTCTTATTTTTTCCTCTTGAAACCCAATAATTCTTGTTTTTGGTTATCATGTATTCAAGAACATGCTTATTTTTCCAGATAACATGTGAGAAATAACTCTAACAAAGAGTTAATTTTATATGAAAGAATTTTTAATTTGCTGCTAATTCTTATTACATATAAATACTCGAATGAATTTATCATTTTCTTTACAAACAAATTTTATTGAAATTTTAGTTTCATATATTTCAATTGCACAAAAAGTTTTTTTTTATCTTTTCGACGAACAAAGCAAAAAGATCCTTTTAAGAGAAAATGCGATTTTTTTTAAGTTTTAATATCATAAATAATACGCGGTTTCTATGCGTTTGTGCAGTAGTATCTTTAAGGTAAAAAATTAATTAGGTACCGAAAGAAAATAATTTTACTAAGATATTTACATATTTTAAAAGTTATGAAGCCCAGAATTTAAACCTTTTTGTTTACCTAACTTTTTACAGACTAATGGATAACAATTTTGGGAAAATAATAGAGCAATTGAAATGTGTCATTCATGTTACAAAACCAAGTGCGAAGACAAAACGCAAATAACAAAAGACATATTAACTAAAAACATAAAAGTCGCGAGAGTCCAAAATTAAAATTTGGGATACCAAGCTACAGGTGTCTGGAGACTATTTTCCCTCCCCTTCAGATGCATGTCAAAATTGTGGAGGTGGCTATAGATGGTGGCGGCATCTATCATCCGAGGCTTAAGTCGGACTCCTGCCTTTCATGGGCCTCACTTTCTCAGGAGCCGCATCCCCTTTGCCTTAAATCCTGTACGCACTGCGATGGAGCTTGGATATTCCGAGTGGCATTAGAAACAACAACAACATTAAAAGGTCCTTTTATTTTGAGGAGTTTAATAAATAAGAGTCCGCCGAAAAATGTGTTCTGGATTGGTGCAAAACACAGGGCAAACTTGTAGAAAACTTTCACTTTTTAAATTACTCAAACTAAGTAAAATGAAAGCTAATTTGTTACCATCTTTGTTGCAATCTGCACTAGTTTTAGTCCACACACATACTCACTCATATCATTAAAAACCTTGCCCGTTAGAACAATGATGCTAATCATGAGTTTTCCTTTTTACGCTAATCGCAAGAAAAACGCTCGTGAAACCTCCCCAACATCATTTTTCAAGCTCTAAATACTTCTAAAAATAACAATCCCCTCATCCAAACGATGATATGACGTTGAGCTGACTACCTTGCCTTGAAAAGAAATTGAGGCAATGCTCGAAATAGAAGACGCAAATGAAGCCTCACGGTTTTAATTCTCTTCTCAGCAGTCCCTCTCTTTTAAGCGTAGGAGTGCCTCATCAAGTCTAGTTACAGCGATAGCCACCTAACCTCCACGACGACGGGGGCATCATAAAAACGTCGCATCCCACTATAGGTGAAATACAAAACCCGCCAAACTGATAGTTAGGTCCATGCAAATCAATTTCTTTGGCGGGATTTTCATGGCGACGAGTTTCGAATTCAAAGTTAGAGCAAAGTGTTTGACAATATAAAATAAAATACATTTAATTATGCAGTTGTGGATTTAGGCTAATAATAATTATTAAAGCTTTGGAGTTAAAGAAGTCAAAGTCAAAGATTCAGCCGAACATGATTAATTCTAGAGTACTATAGTCTGTTCATTTAGAATTGGCACCTGAAACAGGATAAAAAACGCTCAATAATGCTTAAAAATGCTCATCTCACAACTTCAGTGACAGTTTTTTTTGACAGTATTTTAACTACTTTTGTTAAAGCTGCCTTGTCATTGCAGAGGAAACATTTTTTGATGATAATTACAATAGTAACTACTTCTAATACATTACGTATCGGGCGCCTATTCTAAATGAACAGATTATTGAGTATGAAGACATACTTCGTCCGTTTTTTTAGGGGGAACTGACCAGTGGTCATGAGTCACACTAAGATCTAAAAATTAAGGATTTCTTTTAGGGGGAATAATGGACACACAAATCTTAGTTATCTATGAAACTAATGCCAACGCCTCATCTAAGATTATAAATATGTCGTCCGGGATTTAATTACCCTAGTAAAGGGGGTTCAGAGGCCCTCCATTGATAACAGAGTTCAATGCACATTCAGAACGGTAGAATAAGAAACGTTCATGTGAGTTATTTAGAAAAATAGTCAATGTTATTTTTAAGGATACGATGTTTCTGAACTCCATAAGTGATTATAAGTGCGTGGATACCTTAAAGTGTGATTTTAGGCGATATTGAGGGACTTTATCATCTTCCTTTTAGGCGGATTTAGCTCCTGGACCCTTTATTGGCTGGTGGCTACCAAATTTCTTTGAAGCTTTCATATGTATGTTTCGACTTATGTCTGGAAACCCTAAAAATTACAAAATAAAGCTAAAATCTGTGTGATTATCCCCAAAAAATCAAATTATTCTTAACTTTCGGACACGAGTATAAAAAGCATAATCGTTCAAGACATGTATCTTTTGCGTAGGGGATGTATAAGATTTATACACCCCTCATGTTAGCCTTATAGAATTAGGAAGTGACCAGACCTGTGGCCTAATATGTAATGGTTGGATATACAATACAGATTTGTGGGCATCGAACTCTCTACCTTGTGAAAAGAACTCTTTACCTTTAATCGAACTTTTAACCTTTTTACAATAGGACTTTTAAACCTTTATTATATGCAGATTTTAACTTGTATATTTTAATCTTAATCGTTAGAATTATCATCATTATAAATAGCAGCAATATTGTATCAGCACTACCGCACACACGCACCTTTACCATTTTGTATTTTACTAACCTTTTAAAATGTTGTGTTGAGTTTTAATAAACGTTAAGTTTTTGTTAAACCAAGCATGGCTTTTTATTAATCTTCTGCGCCCACAAACGACTCGACTGATAACTGATAGTGATGGCTTTCCACCACATTGGTGACCGCCACAGTGGTGACCCGGACGTGATCCGAACACGCAACCTTCTGATCTGGAGTCAGAGTCAGAGAGAAGAGTTAGGCGGCTATCGCCAGAGAAGTTAGATTTTTTGAAAAAAGAGTTTGAAAACCTCTTAAAACAAGGAATCATAAGACCATCTAAAAGTGCATGGGCAAGCCCGATTCATATGGTTAGGAAATCAAACGATGAATGGAGAATTTGTGGAGATTTTCGGCGACTTAATGCCGTAACGGTCCCTGATAGATATCCCCTTCCCCACATTCATGATTTCGCCTTAGGCTTGGCAGGTAAAACTGTCTTTTCCAAAGTGGATCTGGTGAAAGCCTTCCATCAAATCCCTATTGAATCGCGGGATATTCCCAAAACAGCAGTTATAACCCCGATTGGTCTTTTCGAATACTGCCAAATGACCTTCGGCTTGTGCAACGCAGCCCAGAGCTTTCAAAGGTTCATCGATCAAGTCTTGCGAGGCATTGATTGCGTCTTTGCCTACATAGATGATCTTCTCATCGCCTCGAACGACGAAGCTACCCACAAAGAAGATCTTGCCAGAGTTTTCACTCGGTTACAGGAATATGGCATTGTAATAAATCTTAAAAAATGTGTATTTGGGCAAAAAGAGCTCGATTTCCTGGGTTTTAGAGTTTCAGAGAACGGACTTTCTCCTCTGCCTGATAAAATCAAAGCTCTAACCGAATTTCCTTTGCCTAAAACCGTTTCAGATTTGCGGCGATTCCTGGCCATGACGAACTTCTACCACAAGTTCCTGAAGAACGCCTCTGGTACGCAGTCTTCTCTACATGCTCTAACTGCGGGTAAGAAGAAGAACGACAAGACTCCCATCACCTGGACCGAGGAAACCGAGAGAGCTTTTTCCGACTGTAAGGAGATGTTGGCAAAAGCCACGTTGCTAGCTTTTCCTGTACCTAACGCAGAGCTTTTTCTTTTTACAGATGCTTCTGACATTGCTCTCGGCGCTGTATTGCAGCAGAAGGTAAACAAACGAGTTGAACCTTTAGGTTTTTTCTCACGTAAGTTAAACAAAGCTGAAATTAAATACAGTGTTTATGACCGGGAACTGCTGGGAATATATTCTGCTGTAAAGCACTTTAGATATCTTTTAGAGGGTAGAAAATTTTCTATCTATACGGACCATCGTCCTCTCATTTATGCGTTTGGTCAGAGGCCTGATAGGTGCTCTCCACGTCAAACTAGACATCTGGAATTTATAGGTCAATTCTCAACTGACCTGAGGTATGTTTCCGGGGAAGCAAATAGTGTTGCTGACGCACTATCCAGGATTTCTGAGATTACCTTGCCCTCTAGTATAGATTACGATGAGATGGCCTCCGCTCAGGAATCCGACCCGGAGATGCGTTCCTTGGTGGATTCCGATACGTGTCTGAGACTTATTCCCACTAAATTTATGTCATCTAAACCTTTATTCTGCGATGTTTCTACTGGTGTTGCTAGACCCTATGTCCCTGAATCTTTCAGAAAAACAGTTTTTGACAGCATTCATAGTCTTTCTCACCCAGCTTATAGGCCTTGTTTGAAGCTGATAAAGGAGAGGTTTGAGTGGAGCACCATGAATAAGGATGTCAAGTCCTGGTGCAGAGCCTGCCTTGCCTGTCAACGTTCGAAGGTCAAGCGTCACACCAAGGCTCCACTGACGAGGTTTGACTTGCCTTCCGCCAGGTTCTCACACGTGCATCTTGATGTAGTTGGACCCCTGCCATCATCTAGGGACTTCCGCTACCTCCTAACATGCGTTGACCGCTACACCCGATGGCCCGAAGCTTTTCCCCTGCGAGACCAGACAGCGGAGACGACAGCGAGAGCGTTCTACGACGGTTGGATTTCAAGATATGGAGTGCCTGAAGTAGTAACAACGGATCGAGGATCAAATTTTGAGAGCTCCCTCTTCAACAGCCTCACTAAATTCCTAGGATCTCATCGAACCCGTACTACTGCATACCATCCCATCGCCAACGGAGCCGTGGAACGTCTCCACCGTCAATTAAAAGCCGCCATCATGTGTCACAACACGGAGAAGTGGATGGAGGTCCTGCCCACAGTCCTTCTCGGGATCAGATGTGCGCTGAAAGAGGATATCGGGGCATCCCCAGCGGAACTCGTCTACGGTTCAACACTTCGTTTGCCAGGAGAAATCCTACGAGGTTGCGACTCAGCTCCTGTTCCGGTTCCCGACTTCATCGACCACCTGAGAGCGACCATGCGGACCCTTCGTCCAGTGCCTGCTTCCCATCATACAACTAGAGATGTCTACGTGAATAGAGACCTGGAGTCTACCTCGCATGTATTCATCAGAAACGACGCCGTGAGGAAACCTTTGACTCCACCATATACTGGCCCCTTTAAGGTGATAAAGCGGCATCGTAAGTTCTTCGAATGCGACGTGAATGGCTGTGCTAAGACAGTGTCCATAGACCGTCTCCAACCAGCATACTCCTTATCTGCAGACCTACAGCTTACTAACTCCGATGTACCACCCCAGAAAGTTTCTACAACCCGCTCAGGACGCCGCGTCCATTGGAAGACCTAGTGTTGTGTTTTCGTCCAAAAGGAACTTGCGGGGGAGTCCTGTGGGCATCGAACTCTCTACCTTGTGAAAAGAACTCTTTACCTTTAATCGAACTTTTAACCTTTTTACAATAGGACTTTTAAACCTTTATTATATGCAGATTTTAACTTGTATATTTTAATCTTAATCGTTAGAATTATCATCATTATAAATAGCAGCAATATTGTATCAGCACTACCGCACACACGCACCTTTACCATTTTGTATTTTACTAACCTTTTAAAATGTTGTGTTGAGTTTTAATAAACGTTAAGTTTTTGTTAAACCAAGCATGGCTTTTTATTAATCTTCTGCGCCCACAAACGACTCGACTGATAACTGATAGTGATGGCTTTCCACCACATTGGTGACCGCCACAGATTACAATTAAATGAAATTAATGCAATTAAAAACGGGCGAGATATGAATTTCATACTTGTATAACTTAAAAAAACTAACTGAGTGCTATTCTCATCAAATTAGCGAAAAATCGCCAAATAAAACAAACTTTGGCCCGTTTTGTACTTTACCTAAAGTGGGACGTTTTTTTATGGTGGAAATTTCGTAGTTATTTCGCTGCCCCGAAATTGCGAGGGGTGCGGCCCCGTGAAAAATCGTGAGGGAAGAGAAGATTTCTGAATAATGCATGTCTATCTTCACCCTCTGCTGTGTGTGTGGAGTCGAATGCAGACTTGTATAACAGAACTGCATGACAGGGGTCCAAAATTGGTTTTTGGAGAGAGGGGGAAATGTATAGCCTCTGGAAAAGTTAAAAGATGTGAGTAATCTCGGGCCGTTCAAAGGCGTGTTCGGTGCCGAATGGTTTTGCGCCGCCGCTGCTGGAATAAAATATCGAATGCGGGATGGAATGTTTTATTAGAAAATCGAAATTTCGTGTTAGCCCCGACACGATATTGATATCCATTTTTGCTTCCTGTGCGTGTTATAGTTAAGAATCTTTAACTATATTCGATAGTAAGACGGAATGCTAGAATGTACGAGTGGAATGCTTAATTTAGTTAAACATCGTCGGTGACTTTTTGTCACAACATCTATCGTTCAAAGTATATGTGGAAAGTCGTGCTGAAAATAACATCTTGCGTTTTCATTTGTGTTTTCCCATTCAAATCATGATTACATAGTTTTAAATTGAAATTTGAACTGAAGTTTAAATGTCATTTCACAAGTTACCGGTACACGATATATCCCAAAACGTTTCTCAAAATTCCAGGTTCAAAAACACAACCTAAATATCGTTCTGACAATACTAGTATTTGTCTAAACAACTCCTAACTATCGGCCGGTATCGGCGCTAGTTCCCAGCATTGATTTTTGATGGCCAGTATCGTTTTTTCTACATTTATTTTTGACTTTTATTTCTTTAAAATATTGAAATTAGAACGTTTTATTTACCTTGTTTTGATAATTTTTTTAAAACCCCTAACAAAATGTCCGTCGTTCATCGATATTTACGATTTTAGCCTATATTGTAGCAATACTGATCGATGTCCTTGTTCCACTTGGGATCTATTCTTAGAAAATAACTTATTAAGCTTACATTTATTTTACGTAGGAGTTTCATAAGCAAAGAAACAAGAAGAGAAAGTAGTTAATTCTTTGAAATATCTACTCTAAAAAATAAAGCAATTTTAACCGCTGCCACTTCCACCAAAAAAACTCTAAATTGCGGACGTGAGTTATGAATACATGGATAGGTCTTAAACGCCATTAATATTTTTCAAGGAAAAGGGGTAATTTCCAAAGCAAACTACCATAATTCTGATGAAAGAGAATGTTTGCAGATTCTACAGTAAACAATACCGTTTACTGCTCTTTGCAGTTTCCACAACCTTGGCCTTGTTTACCTTCAAACCATCTGTTATTTCTGGTACCACCTAAGCAGTACTTTAGAAAATTCTTAGAAGACTGTGTGGGATTGGGAAATGGACTCTTTACTAGAGAAAAATTAAGTACCTTGCCAGCATTGAAAGCCCATTTTAGGTTTTCCAAAACCAGGTTGTCGAGTTTTGGAATATATATTTACGATGTTTCTTTATGGGGATCGTGTTTACTTGTTTTTTCTTTCTTAAGTTTTCAATTTTTGGAGATGTTTTGGTACCAAATCTCTCCAATAGGACTATACTGGCAACGTTTTATTACTTACATTATACAAATAGTAAGTATAACAAAAATTAAAAGAAATATTACTAGTTAATTATTTGGTGTCGCGAAAAAACCGTTCAAAACAAAAACCGTTCAGACGAAAACCGTTCAAAAAACAAAAAAACTCATAGCTTTACACATGTAATAAATTTATTTGTTTTTTATTGAACGGTTTTTGCATTGAACGGTTTTTTCGTATATCCATATATTTTAATGGTGTTTTTCATATTGATATTTTTTAAAAGTCGGCGCTTGCCCCCGGATACACCTTAAGTACCATCGATGTTCTTTGTATCAGGTATTTATCAAATTCGTTTAAGCTTTTTTTGATCAGTTTCAATTTCTCAAAACCAGATAGATAGTGTTGTCTTTAGGATTTGAAAATTTTAAAGGTATTGATATGCTATGTTTTGTTTCAAATTGCCTTCTCTTAAAATCAGTGATATTTTTAACGCCTCTGCGAGCGTATTTCGCGCATTGAAAATAGGAAATACGCTGTTAAAAACTAGCCAGGCGTATTTTCATGCTTTGAATTTTTAACAAACGTTTTGCTTAAAAAATGCATGGCACCCCACCGAAATCAAAAAAATTTCAACTCAAATTTGTAGTATAAAATAAATATTTCATTTATAATGTTAAATGTAAAATAAATTATTTTATTTATTATGTTTAGTATTTTCTACTTATGCACATAAGTAGAAAATATTATTGTTAAAAACCAAAATACCATCCTCATTTTTTTCTATTTCAGTTTGTCCATTAAAAAATGTTTCGATAAAAAATTTGTCTATATATAGTTTATGCTATTTCCGTATTCCACTCCTCATAAATGAATTTCACGCCTCCTAAAAGAGTCAAGGAGTATTTTTACTCCTCCAAAAAATCCTAAGAATAACACTGCTTAAAATAAAAAAAGTCCAGTTTTAGGTATTTAAAAGCTAACCTAACTATTTAAACACGATCGATGGAATATATTTATATTTCCTCAGTTTTTATGGGATAGATATCAAGTTTAAAAGCAACAATTTAAAACTAAAATTTTGATGGACCTTTTATAAAAAAATAACTTTGCTCATAGAGATCTTAATTTTTCAATGGTCTTAAAATAGTATTTATGTTTTTAAAGCTAATAGCTAATAAAACTTGTAAGAAAATGTTGGGAAACTCAAAGTGAAGATTCACGATGCCTGACTGAGAGCGATTAACTAAGTAAGAATGGCAAGTTTCCAACGTAACAAACTCTTCCCATTACTTACCATTTGTTTTACTTATTATTTGTTTAAGTTTAGAAACATAGATCTTTAGTACATAGTATCTCGTTAATTGTAACTAAATCTCAGCATGCTCTTTTGCAGAAGATAGATAGCCGCTTTGAAATATTGTCGCGCTTGTATCTTAACTGTTGTGAGGTAATATCTGAGAGCTGTGCGTGGGCTTATTTAAAACTTACTAATAAACTTCAGTCGAGCAAAAATATCACGATACCTTTTATTGTGATTACTATATAACTTTGTTACCTTTTATCTCACTGTATTACACAGCCTTGAAGGATTGGTACGTTTCTTAGACTTCCCAGATTTTCGAGACGGAAAGCGCTTTTATTCTAGTTTCCGTACAGTTAAAAATAAATTTTCACTAAAAAGTCTACCCAGTCAAACTGAAAAGTTAGGCAGAATTTCCCCTTGTAAAATAATGGTACTTATTCTAGCATTTAAGGTATGATGAGGATACGGGTGAAAGACTATAAGGGAATTTGGAAAACTAAATAAAACTCTTAGATAAAAATCTGCACATCCAGTTAACTTTCTATTGTTAGTGAATCAAATACAACTAAACATTTGAACGGTGTTCGGAATATATTTCTATTTTAGAGATTTGCTATTGAAAGAACATTTCACCTTATTTCGATCTTATCTAAAACTTTTCTTTCGTTGCCTAGGCAACAAATTTGTTTTCCTGTTGGCATGAAATCAGTGATGTGCGTTGATTTTGAAAACTCCAGTTAGAACGGTACTTTGGGGTGTGAAACAAAGACTACATTCTTGCAGAATGCCAAGAACTCGTCCTTTTATCTTTGCCGCCCGACGTCTCGAGTCTAGACTCTGGCCTATTCTTGTGAGACTTGCTTACTTACGACTCTGTTTCGAGCCTAATGTAGTTTAAAATGCTTACGGGCGTGAGCTGCATCAACGGCGAAGCCTTTCTTTGATATCTACCGCAAATTATCATTTGAAGGTAAAAGAGATTATATAGCTGAAGATTATCAAATAAAGTTAATTATTATAGGGATCTTTTTTTTTAAAGTTGCAACTGATACAGTTTACTTTGCTCTGGGAGGAACTAATGTCGGGATGTTGCAAGGGAAATAATAATGAATGAGTAAATATTTTGAACAAGGGATTTTCAATTCTGGGACTTTTAAAGTCTATGCTGATGTCTGAAGCAATTTGCTGTATGAAATGTGTTTCGGTAATATTTACTCTAACTTTTGTCTAACTAAGAATACGGTATAATAAAATAATAACAAAAAGTTTTATTAACCATTTTAAATTGTATGCTTCCTAAAAATTCTTAACAAAAGTTGCAAAGTTGTTTCACCAAAAGCCCGAAAATTTTTTTTTCCTCTCATTTCATTTTTCTTATTGTTTAAAAGTCTAACCAGCTTAGTTAAAGCTTATTTAAAAAGTTACCAGCTTATTAAAAAAGTGAGAATAAAAATCTAAAAGAGAAAAATGACAAAAGAAAGATTTATCATTCATATTTTCGGCAAGTCTTTGATGTACTCACACTATCATTTTTATTTTAAATGTGTAATGAATTATGTCAAATGAAATTAAATAGGGTATCTCTTATGGCATTATCCTTTTTAACTTCCTTTTTTTACCAAGCTACCAAAAACATTTAAAGGAAAAATTAAGACTTTATATTCATTAAATCCAAGGATGACAAGATTTAATCGTCAAATTATCGATTAATAGTATCTCGAATAATACACGACAGACTTCCACTCTGGGTATAATTATATTACAAATACTAATTATAAATACGACATTAAAAGCCAGGCAGACATTTTTATTCTCACCCTAAGATCAAAAGAGCATTTATCAAAAAACTTTCAACCGGAAGATTGATTGAAACACGCCTAGATGAGATGTAAAAACCGCATGATTTATTTACTTTCTTTTACAGACGGTTTCTCTAATTACACCTTAAGATTTCCTTGAACTTAAATGCGAGAAAGTAAATGGCGTTTTAAAACCTGGTCATGCGCATTTTTTTTTTAGCAAAAGGATCCTGAAATCACGTCTCTCATCAGCTATTGTGTTTTTGAATGAGCTTTACTTTGCATTGTTTTATGGTCATGCGGTAATGTGTATTCCTTTGAATCACGTAATTTTTAAGTGCTAAAAAATTACTATTCGTAACGGTGGTTTCGTGTCCTTGAAATGATATATAGATCAGGTAATTAGTATGGACGTCAATTTGTTGAATCTAAAGTGATTAATTATTTGGGATTGAAACATTCCGATGAGTTTCCTTGTTGATAACTAGATTTAATTTCATAAAACATTTAATGCGATTCAAAATGTCGCATCCCAGACACATTTTACTACGCGTTACTATTCTGTAGTGTTATACTCTATTCATTTTGAACAGGTGCCTGAAGAATAGTGCTTCCCCCCTCACTAGAAGCGTAACCATGGCTACGGTCTTCGCGCGGAAAATAGTAAGTCTTCTTCGAAGTGTATAGTTGCCATGGTTACTGATTCGGTGGTGGGGGAAGGAAATATTTTTGGGCGCCAGTTCAAAATTAATAGAGTATAATTTTAAATTTTTCTATAATCTTTCTTTAGAGAGAAAAATGTCGGTGAAGATCTCGAGAAATGCACTGTCAAAATAATTTTAGTTTTATTATTATAGCAATAACTATTACAGTAAAGAATGAAAATAATAAGTTTAGCTTACAACTAATGATCAACTCGTGAAAAAAGCTAATTTAATTGTTGTTTGACTGTCAATTTAAAGATTCCATATGACGACAGTAAATTTAAAAATTCCTTTATTTCCATTTCATAAAACACAAATTCCATCATTCGTGTTTTCGATTGTTGGCAGGCAGGTACTTAAGCCCTTTCAGCCCAAGCTGCCCGAGATTATCATTGAATCTTATGGGAAAATTTGGGGCTGCTGGGACTGAAAGGGTTAATAGGCCCGATACCTTACGCCGTTTCGAATTCTTGAAACTCCATTATAATTTTAATTATAATAGAACAAAGATTTTTTTAAGGTTATTTTCTGATGTAACATCCCATTTTGAAATTGACTACTTCAAATACTCATTATTTCATCTCCATGAACTCTATGATCATAAGGCTTGGGAATGTACCAAATAGTTAACATGAAAAGAATACGAAAACTGTACCTGGGTCCTAAAAACTAATTTTTACTACCATTAATACCAGAAAGAAAGTCTACAACTCTATACATGTTGGAAAGGAATTCATTTCTCTCATTGCGAAAAAACTATTTCCTCCATATCTAGCACGTAATTCCTGCACTTGAAATCTTTTATAAATAATGTTGATGCCTTTTAGTCATAGAAGGGGGATATCAAGTTATTTCCTTCTCAAATAGTCCGTAAAGAGATGTTTATGAGCAGTAATCTACATCCAAGGGTAAAAAATTTCAAACTCATTCGGTGACTGCAGCTGGAACGATGTCCAATGCATGTTTCAGACACCAATTGAAAGATATAAAATGGGAAAAAATCACATCCAGATGATGTGCAAAGTCGATTTACTGCAGGAGGTTAATCGTCTCGGGGAAGTTTTCCTCGGGTATACCGCTTTATGTAAAATGGTCTTGACTGGTATTTATCTGGAGTATACGCGACGGAAATGGTTTATTTTGTAACTTGAACTCTTCACGATAAGCACACTCGCGAAGGTTCTAGAATGACATTTCCCCTTTTATGGAATTCTCTAAAATGACATTTTCAAGATATCGGAGATGGGGAAAAGTTTTCTTCAATGGCGCAGATTAGTGAATTGATGTTTGGGAGATGTTTTTCTTTAAGATGGGAATTTGTTTATGCAGTAGTGGTTGGGTTATGTGACCAATGTTGATAGAAAACATTGAAATTTTAAAGGAAAACATACAATAAAGAGGATTGTTTTGGAAATAATTTTAACAATATCTTTACCAGAGAATGCATTTTTATGAAGTTTTGTAGGGAGATGGATACACTCTGAGATACCCTTTTTTCCATCTGGGATTTCTCATAGTAAAAGCAAAATATCGGGAATAAACACATCTTTTAATACCAATTAATTGATTATGAATGGTTGGAAATCACCATCATTGGGTTCAAAAATACGTGATTTACTTTATCCTTTTTTCTCTCAGAAAGATATGATTCTCGGTTAGTGGGAATTATGAATGAATAACAATCTTTTTTTTTCTGAAATATTTCTTTTTTATTCTCCCCTCTCATTTGCTCTTTAACATCTTTCATTCCACTCCAATATGTTCCCTCTCTCTCTCTCTCTCTCTCTCTCTCTCTCTCTCTCTCTCTCTCTCTCTCTCTCTCTCTCTCTCTCTCTCTCTCTCTCTCTCTCTCTCTCATAAGCTCTTTTCTCCCACAGCTCCATTAGCTCCATTCTTTCATTATAGCTTTTTTACTCTCCCCCTAATTTTCACTCATTCTTAAGGTGTGCGTACACGTTCAAACCATACTTAAGCCAGGGCGAATCCAGGGAGAGGGGCTGCCGCCCCCATAGAATTACGAAATTTCTTCCAATTATAGTACAAATTCCTTCAATAATTTGAAAACTTTCCACTTTTTTCATGAAAACAGACAATAATAGGAAATTTATGATACTAGGGGGCTATAGCCCCCTGCTCGCTATCGCTCGCCAACCCCCGGGAACTGCTGACGCAGTTCTCCTAGGATTGCTTCGCAATCCTGTGCTCGTTTACGCTCGCTTGCCATACGTTGGTACAGCCTAGCTGAGTTTCATTACCAACTAAATTTATTGGTTAAAATAGAGTTTTATAAATAGTAACATGCAGCAGGGAAACATTAAATATGTGTATGAAAAATATGTTTACAGTGTTTATAAAATTCATGGGTACTGCTGCATTAGCCAAAAAAAGCCTCCATATATCAGCCAAAAAAATATATCAGATGAGTACTATTAACATGTATATGTTATACTTAAAAGTATAACATGTATGTGCTTTTACTTACCCCATTATTTAATCACTCCTCTAAAACTTCTTTGTAAACACAATTGTAAATACTCCTGCTTGGAGCTACAACCGTCACAGATTGGAATAATACTTTCTAGCTCTACTTAAATCCATCCTTAAAATTGCTTTTGAAGTTACGAAACGTAAACCATACAAACCAACCGTTGCCAACGGGAGAAAACAAATACCGCCAAAATTTAGGGTCACGTAAGAGAAATATATATATATATATATATATATATATATATATATATATATATATATATATATATATATATATATATATATATATATAGATTGCTTTAACACAGTGGTGCCCAACCTACGGCCCGCGGGCCAAATGTGGCCCGCCAGGCTGATCAATGTGGCCCGCCAGGCTGATCCATGTGGCCCGCGGACTCGTTAAATCTTAAAAACAAAAACCACTTTCAGAAATCTTTCAAGAAAACCACGATATTGTGTGAGATATTATGGAACTTCCATCTAAAAAAAGGTGATAAAAAAGGGATTCTTCAACAACCGGTAATTTTTACTTCTCTGCTTTGATTTTTTCTAGCTACGAGGACATTGCCATTGGATAAATATTTTTCAGTATCAGTTAGCCATTTGAATTCCGTTTATAAGGATCTTATTAGAAACAAATTTCGAGAAGATGTTCGATTGTAAAAAATTGAAGATTCACTCGAAATGACGAAACTTTCAACAAAAGTGGACAAATTCATATTTCTTCATTCAGCTTGAAAATAAACCGCTGTGTCTTATTATGTAAGGAGACTGTGGCAGTGTTTAAAGAACACAATATCAACAGACATTACGAAACGAAACATATAATCATTTTAATTCAGTTTTAAGGATAAGTGTTACAAATTTGGAGCCGAATTTACAAGAACTAGTATCCTCCAAACGCATGATGCAAACTTCTCATTGAAAACGGGTAGTATGTTATGTTTCTTCGTGTTTAGAAAAATCATTAAAAGAGTTTTTTTATATGTTGCCCGCGAGATAAATCTTCAAAAGCAAATTGGCCTTTGGGGGAAAAAAGGTTGGGCACCACTGCTTTTACACATTGACTGCCACAATATAAGAAAAAAAAATTGTCCGTGAGGCCACATTTATTCGCAGGAGTGTGAAAGCAGTTATATTTAACGCTCGAAACCTCTTGGACTCAGAGTTAAATGTTAAATGCAACTCATATGGCAGTCAACGTTATAACCATTTCAGTCCTAGCCCCAAATTTCTCATATGATTAAATGGTAATCTAAGGGCATCTTAGGATTGAAAGGAGTAAAAAAATACTTAAACTTTTTAATATTAAATCCTTTAAAACGAGAAAATCGTGGCAATATACACAGTTTTGATGCCACAGCCCCAGACAAAATCCTGGATTCGCTACTGTACTTAACTGAACGCTCAAAGAACGAGAAAAAGTCCCCATTTAGAAATTCCAACAGAAACTTTCCGAGCATTATTTCCCTGGGAACAACATCACTCCTCATTTCCACCCCTTCTAATAACGCGACCTCTACACCATCTGCTCAACCCCTCAACGCAAACTTTCTCACTCCTGAACAAAACACCCCCCAGCGCTTCTGCTCCAAACAAAACCGACCCACCCCAACTCCCCTTGACAGCAAATTATGTCATTTCTCTAACAAGTCCGGTGTCCACTTCCCAGAGAATCCCCACTCTTCAATTAATGTAATTGGGCATTTTAGCATTCCTGTCCCTCACAGCGGCTAATGATCAACAACACTGTAATTAAATGACCGTCGTTACGCAGCCGCCACTGAATTTCGGAAACATTTCTGGTATTCCGTTTTCCTTGGCAGTTTTAATTGCCATTCCGTCCACGAATTGTTTTGGCTAGGCAAGGTCGCGTGCTATTGTGGTCTACTTTGATGAGGTGTTTTAATATGCGACGGTTATGTTACAGATGGTGTGTAGTGTTTTTTTTACTACAGTGCTCTTCTCTTAGCCGGCTCCCGTATAACCGGATATTTGCTTTTTCCTTCCTCCCTAATTAATATTAAGTATTCAATAATTGCAAAGTATTTAAGTTTATATTTACCCTTTTAATACTAAGCTGCCCGAAATTACCTTTGAATCCGGTGGGAAATTTGGAGCGGCTAGGTCTGAAAGGGTTAATCACAAAATTGTGAAAGAAGTCGCAAAATTCCAATTCTAGAAGAATAATGAGACTAATTTTTAAGATATTCATTCTAATAGCATCAAAACAAAAACATAGGGGGTGTGGAAGTGCATTTTTTATTGCAAACACATAGTACTAGTACATTTATTAAATACATTAATTTATCCCGAAATAAATATGTATTTTTTTCTTATTTTTGTTACCCCGTTCGCACTGGCCTTTATTTTTGCCTCTATTTTCGTTAGCACTTTGTTGTCATGGAAACACACTAATCAATTCACTAGTCAATTAATAATATTTTATGTATTTTTACTTGTATTTTTGGTGATTTTATTCATTAGTTTTAAGTTGTAAATTTTTAATTATTTTACAAATCATGCTGTTATTGTTTACACACAGTAAAGTGCTTATTTTCGCCCCTTGTCAGTGCAAACGCCGTTTTTAAAAGATGTTGCGATTTTGCCTGTTTCCATGACAACAAAGTGCTAACGAAAATAAAGGGTCTTTTTTTCTGCCAGTGCGAACGGGGTATTACAAGGTTTCAATTAAGCTGATACAAAGGGAATCAAGTATATTTGTCTTACGTTACTATAATGCCTAGTGTGTTAATTGATGGACTTTCTGATATTGATCCTATAAGAGGTTCTGATAAAATATCTATTTTTTGAGTTTAATATATTATCATTTAATAGGTCGGATTATGTTTCGGGAGATAAAAATATTAAAACATTGTTCCCCCTCCATTTCTGCTGCGTAATCCTTTGTTAGGGGCTGTAACTACGGATTACATCCAAGGCTATTTCGTGCTGGTTGTGAAGGAAGAAAGATTTTCAAGATTTTGCTTGTTTGTGCGATTTGATGTAAAACCTCATCTGAAAGCTTTCCATTAATAAAATTCAGAAACTCAAATCAGTGAATTGTCTTCCTATATTGTAATGTTTCTTAAATTAAATTGTCCATATTTAATATATTTCGATGCAGTCCTCGAATATTCAGTTTATATGCATTAGTAATGCAGTTAAGCTGAAAGAGTTTTAATATTTCTATAAATATATTCTTTAAAATATTTACATATATTCATGCTGCTGCAACGATTACTTTTAACCACATGTAAAGCCATTCAAGTATTCTTATTTTCTTTCTAATTCCTTTAAATTATCTGAACTATTAATTGTGTTTCAAAACACAAAGGGATAATTAGTTATTTGGCAAAAAAAACATGAACAGTAATAGGTATCTGAACTTTTATAATTGCTGCTTATTGTTAGGTTTATTTCCATATTCCAATTCTTATTCCCTTAAAAATGTAATTTGGGTAAGAATTCAATTCCAATCTATTTCCATTCAGAAATTTAAGATACAACCTCATTTAATCTGTTAATGAAACTTGCATGCCTTCAGATTGAAACGCTTATTCAACGAGGCTACAGGATACTCTTTATACCTTTCTTATTCATAGTCTTCAGCAATTTAATTCATGGGTGGTCCACTAATTCATGCCCAACCCCAAATCGAATAATTGCTCTTTGATGTTTATTGCAAGCTTTAAGAAGTCGTTGAACTTGTAATATTTGTATTGGGATTCTTATTGTATCCTTTTTTTCTTTTCATTCCCCAAATGAAATTATCAAAGCAGGTGGTCCGTGTATTTTCTAAACAGTTCTTTCAATTTGAATACCTAATTAGTCTGCCTTGTCGTACCTCTTGCAGTCACATTCTTAGCTTGTTTGACAGTTGCATTGTCGGTTCCTCTTTCAATAAAGTTAGTCCCTTGTCGTGAGATATTGTTCTTTTCTTTCCTATTTCCACAGCTTCTTATTCTTCTGGTCTTTCATAAAATTTTAATCAAGATTGAGAACTAACAAAACCTTTTTGCTTATTGTTTAGTTTTGAGAGTACTGTGTATTTGATTGATTTGAAATTCAGGCAGCAGGGGGATTTTTGCCCGAAATTTATTTAAAAAAAACTTGACAAATTTAATTGTTATTAGTGACAAATTTATTGTTTAGTGACAATCATATCCTCTGAATTCTTCAGAAATTGGGTAAAAACTACAGAATTACGGATATTGAGTGCAAAAATGACAATCTATTCAAAGAAAAAAATCATTGGTGAATACCTGGAAGTTGGGTTTTCCTTGCGTTTTGATTGATATGCAGGGAAAAAAACATATCTATGACAGGATCGGGAATTTTTACTAAAAGTCACGTTCATGTGTAATCTTAACAGCTTATTTGGGAGAAATTTTGGCTAAATCCAATTGCTTTCTGGAGAGATATTGGACCCTATAAAATTTTTCTGAGCCCCTGTTGGATCATTTATCTTTCTTTTTTTTTTCAAAATACTTTTTTATATACTTTAGCCAAGTTTATTTCATGGAAATATGGTCTTGAGCATTAAAATATTCCATTTAGGTTGGCAATTGTTGGATAGGATATTTTTCTTAACAGATGCATATTAATTAAAAACCCTCGAAACTCTTTTTGAAAGCGTCAACACTGGTTGAAAGGAACCGCTGCAATAACTCACCACTTCTTTTGATGCCAACTTTTAAAATTAAAGTAATAAAAAATATCCAACATTCTCTCTCCAAATCCAGTAACAACTCGAATAAATCCAAAAAACTGAGGGAAAAAAACCTCCACAGCCGCACCATTTAACGAAAAGAAACACATCCACAGAAAACGTCCCCATAGACATCTTTACAACATAGTTAGAATTTTCTCGGAAATGCAAAGGGACTATTACTAAGGCGCGGCGTATTTATACAAATTGGGGTTGACAGCAGCACTTACCCAACTGCAAAGAGAAAAAGTCCGTTTCCCTCCTTTCCTGTTTTTACGACCAAAAAAGATCCGACTTGGCATCGTGCTTTTTTTCGGTGCATGTCTTAATTTGAAATCGCGAGAAGCGGTTTCCTGAGAAGAAGACCCTTAGAGGTCCAAGTGGTCTGGAGGGAATCCCTTGGACCTCTATTTTTAGGGGTTGGGAGGGTTTTAGCAGCTGCGGTAGGTTTATTTCGACGGCTTTGAAATTTAGTGGAGTCAGTATGTGGGGAGAGGTTTATGGCGAAATACGCACGGTCCGTGAAATGTCGAAGGGAAGGGAGGAGAGAAATACGATGTGAATTTGAATAAGTGATTTGTTTTCTGTAAGGTATGGGGAAATGTTGATTGAAAACTAAAGTTTGGTTCTTTATGGATTTGACTTGAATGGTTACCAGTAAATTTTGTCCCGTTCTAAAAAATGTGGAGTACAGGAGAATTGCAGGTATTCAAGGATTTGTGGAGGCGCTGTGATCCCTAGAGCTTTCTGCGGGGGCGCTGTGATCCCTAGAGCTTTCTGCGGGAGCGCTTCGATAGCAAACCTCGGGGGCGCTGTGATCGCCTTAGTGGTTTAGTTTAGTTCCTATATATACAGGGTGTTTCAAAATTGCGTTGCACGGCTTTTATTCGGAACCAACGCCTCCTAGGGTCATGGAAGTAAGGTCTATCCCTAGGTAAGTGACCCTAGAGAATCCATTGAGATGACTAACAGCGCCCCTAGCGGCGAAATTAAAAAGATAAAAAAGTTAATTTAAAAACTAGAGGAGATAGAGCTAAAACCTCAATAAGAGTATTGTTGCCAACGTCAAGAAGAACGCACTGAAAAAAATTTGATCAAAATATCTTGAATATTCAAGGAGATATTAGCATGTGAAAATAGCACTTTTTCAAGGGTCAAAAAATAAAAAGTTCGCATATTTGCAAATTTTTTTGATTTTTTGATTAAATTTTGTTGTCTTTCAACTAAAAAAACACAAAACTACACAATAACACTGAAAAATTTGGAAATATGCGAACTTTTTGTTTTTTGACCCCTGAAAAAGTGCTATTTTCACATGCTAATATCTCCTCGAATATTCAAGATATTTTGATCAAATTTTTTTCAGTGAGTTCTTCTTGACGTTGGCAACAATACTCTTATTGAGGTTTTTGCTCTATCTCCTTTAGTTTTTAAATTAACTTTTTTAACTTTTTAATTTCGCCGCTAGGGGCGCTGTAAGTCATCTCAATGGATTCTCCAGGGTCACTTACCTAGGGGTAGACCTTACTTCCATGACCCTAGGAGGCGTTGGTTCCGAATAAAAGCCGTGCAACTCAATTTTGAAACACCCTGTATATCAGTTTTTGTGTTGTGTTTTTAGATTCTTTTGTTGAGCCTTTGTTGTTAATAAATGTTGTTGAAGTTTGAATTGGCTGCTTTTTATTTTTCCTAGCAACAGGGCTCCCAAAACTGGTGACCCGGCGAAAAATTTTAATGGCAGTCTTTTCGGACTTTAACTATTCATAACTTTTTAGCCATGTTTGGCTTTCGCTTTTAGCCCTGTTTGGTAAGTGCAATTATCTTATCGGCTCCCTGCTGCTCAATTGTATTCCATATTGTTTTTTCTGTCATCTTGTATTTAGTCATGCCCCCTCCCGATTCTCCTGAAAAGATGCCCGGGCCTTCTGGGGATCATGATAGTATTTATAAAATTTCTGCGCGTTTGCCTAACTTTTGGCCAGAAACCCCTGATCTCTATTTTTTGAGTGTAGAGGCTAGCTTTAAGTTATCTGGTATTGTATCTGAAAAAACCATGTACCTGTCTCTTATCGCTGCTCTTGACCAACAAACAATGTTGGTGGTTTCGGATCTCATCCGCAACCCTGATCCGGTGAAACCGTATTCAGCTGTTAAAGAGCGTTTAATCAAGGAATTTACGATCCCAGAGGCACGGCGTATCCAATCAATTCTGGGGGAGTTATCATTAGGGGATTTAAGACCTTCTGCCTTTTTGCGGAAAATGCGTGAGCAAGCCGGTTCTGGTTTTACTGATTCGGGTCTAAAATCTGTTTGGCTGTCGCATATGCCTAGCGCTGTCCAGTCAATCCTGAGTACAATTGATAAAGATTTGACTGGTTTGGCTGAAACGGCTGATCAAATTTATAATGTAACTAGTTTTGATAAAGGTCATGCTTGTGACACAATTTCAAAGACTGGCTTGCCCACTGGTCCCGTACCATCTTCTGGCTTTGATACTGCTTCAGATTTGCAAGCTCAAATTGATGAGCTCAAGAGAGATCAAAAATCTCTTCATTCTAAAGTTGATAGATTATTAAAAAAACAAAATTCTTATTCCGGCGCTGTGGAGGCGCTGTGATCCCTAGAGCTTTCTGCGGGGGCGCTGTGATCCCTAGAGCTTTCTGCGGGGGCGCTGTGATCCCTAGAGCTTTCTGCGGGGGCGCTTCGATAGCAAACCTCGGGGGCGCTGTGATCGCCTTAGTGGTTTAGTTTAGTTCCTATATATATATCAGTTTTTGTGTTGTGTTTTTAGATTGTGTTGTGTTTGGGAGCCCTGTTGCTTGGAAAAATAAACAGCAGCCAATTCAAACTTCAACAACATTTATTAACAACAAGGCTCAACAAAAGAATCTAAAAACACAACACAAAAACACTGATATATATAAGAACTAAACTAAACCACTAAGGCGATCACAGCCCCCCGTGGTTTGCTATCGAAGCGCCCCCGCAGAAAGCTCTAGGGATCACAGCGCCTCCACAGTACTCCCCCCTCGAGTTTCAGGGCGTAACCGGAAACGAACTGTCCTACCAAACCTAGGTACGTACTGTGGTGGACTAACAGGAGGCGGTGTAGTCGAATCAGAAAAAGGAGATGAACTGTGACGATCTTGAAAACTGTCGCTAGGAAGAAAAGCTGGCTTTAAACGGTCGAGAGAAATCCACTTCTTTGATCCTTTGATTTGGACCAAATAAACCTTGGAGCGTCGCTTGAGAACCATAAAAGGACCCTCGTACGGTGGTTGGAGGCTGCGTCTCACCGCGTCCGTTCTCACAAAGACGTGCGAGCAGGAGTCTAGGTGCTTTGGAACGTAGATAGGACGATTGGCATGCCACTTGGAGGGTACAGGTCTCACCTCACTGAAGGCCTTTTGCAGACTGGCAATGAATGCCGACTGAGAAACATCGGGCTTGGGAGCAATGAAAAGCTCACCCGGCAACCTCAGGGTCTGCCCATACACCAATTCAGCAGGAGTATGATTCCACTCCTCTCTTACAGCAGTCCTTAGACCTAAAAGAACAAGAGGCAGAACATCTACCCAACAGGGGTTGTTATAGCACATCAAGGAAGCTTTTAAAGTCCTATGCAACCGTTCCACAAACCCATTTGCTTTAGGGTTGTACGCTGCCGTACGTATCATCTCAATACCGAAAGATTTTAAAAATTTAAGAAAAGTTGAAGAATTAAATTGACTACCCTGGTCACAAGAAATTTGGGTTGGGGTTCCAAAGCGTGCGATCCAGTTCAGAACAAGGGCTTTCAGTGGTAGAATCAATTAATGGAACAACCTCAAACCATCTTGTATACCGGTCAATTACAGTGAGACAGTAACGAAAATTTTGAGCGATCGGTAAAGGGCCAATAAGGTCCAAATGAATATGTTGGAACCTAGAATTTGGAGTAGGTATCGTACCCAAGGGCGAGACAGTATGCTTATGCACCTTGGCTTTTTGGCAAGCTAAGCACCTACGACACCATTCAATAACGTCCTTGCGGACAGAAGGCCAGATGTACTTAGACTTAACCTGCTTTAACGTAGCTCGGGTGCCAACATGAGCTAAGTTATGAATCGACTCAAAAACGTTACGTCTCAAGACCCCAGGAATATAAATGCGCACAGAAGTACAAGAAACATCACAGTATACAGGTTCAGAAATATTAGGTAAATTTAAAATTTTGAGTTGTAAACTTGACTTTAAAGGGTCATCCAACATGGCACGCAATTCACCATTGGCCCGCTGCTGCTCTGCAATATTAGAAAAATCAATTGTAACAGGCATTTCAACAGATTCAATCCTTGACAAAGCATCCGCAACAAAATTCCGAGAACCCCGAGCATAGCGAACATCAGTTGTAAATTGAGATACAAACTCAAGATGACGCAAACGTCTCGGGGAAGCCTTCTCGGAACTCTGTGCGAAGGCATATGTCAAAGGTTTGTGGTCTGTGACCACAAAAAAGCATCTACCTTCTAACATGAAGCGAAAATTAATAACTGACAGGTATATTGCCAAAAGCTCTTTGTCAAATACAGAATATTTACACTGAGCACTATTTAATTTTTTAGAAAAAAAGGATAAGGGAACATAACCCTCAGGTGTCACCTTGTGGAGTGCACCAGCCACAGCGAAATCGCTGGCATCAGTAAGCAATGCTAATTCACAATCAGGCTCTGGATGAGCCAACTGGGTAACATTTACAACTGCATCTTTACACTTTTGAAAACAATCGTCTAAATCAGACGTCCAATTAATTAAACTATTGTCGTTTTTCTTACGACCACGAAGCAAATCATTTAAAGGAGCATGCAAGTCGGCCGCATGAGAAATAAATCTCCTGTAGAAGTTTACACAGCCTAAGAAACGCTGTAACTCTTTTACAGTTTTAGGTTTAGGATAGTTTACAATTACATCCACTTTTTCTGGGAGCGGCTTGCAACCAGATGCGTCCACTAAGTGGCCAAGGAAAGATACCTCAGGTACACCAAAAACACATTTTTTAACATTAATGGTTAAACCAAATTTAGACAGTCTTTCAAAGACTAATTTTAAATGCTCCAAATGCTCTTTATCGTCTTTACTGGCGATTAAGACATCATCCAGATAAGCAAAACAGAAATCTAGAGCAAAAAGAACCTCATTTATAAACCTTTGGAAGGTTTGAGGGGCGTTACACAGCCCATACGGCATGTACATAAACTCAAACAGGCCAAACGGCGTTATGACAGCCGTTTTCTCGATGTCGGGCTCATATACAGGAATTTGATTGAAAGCGCGTACCAAATCGATCTTACTAAACACTTTATTTCCTGACAAATTTTGAGTAAAATCCTGAAGATTAGGTAAAGGGTACTTATCAGGACGGGTTTTAGAATTTAAGATTCTATAATCAACCGCTGGTCTCCAGTCAGAGTTATTTTTAGGGACCATAAGCAACGGGCTGGCCCACGGGCTTTTAGAGGGCCTGCAAATCCCGTGCTCAACCATAAAAGCAAATTCATCCTTTGCAGCTTTGAGCTTTGCAGGATGCAATCTTCTAGCTTTAGAGCAAAAGGAAGGTCCAACAGTCTGAATGTGATGCACTGTATCATGCTTCACTTGTTTTAAAGGTTGGGACTGGACCATTGTAATATCAGGAAACTCATTGAGCAATTCGTGAAACTTACTATTAATCCCAATAACAGTTTTAACACTAGGAGCCAAAGTAGGCAAAATTTTTCCTACACTTTTACAAGAAGTTAACTGATCGATTATACGCTTGTTGCGAATATCAACCAATAACCCAAATTTTTTAAGGAAATCCGCACCAATAATTGATTTGGAAACATCGGCAATAATAAAGGTAAAGGCAAATTTCCTACGCAGCCCCACATCGATTACAAGCAATTTTGAACCGTATGTCCTAATGCTGGTACCATTAGCAGCACTTAAAGAGTACTGTGCTGGTATACGATAACCCTTAAAGGTTCTTGGGAGGAGGCTTACATCAGAGCCACTATCAATAAGGAACTGCAATCCAGTTCTACGATCAGAAACAAATAAACGGTGACTTAAAATCCCACCATCAGTCGGATTCACCATTTCCGAACTGGGGTTAATTAGTTTTTTGTCTCCCAAGAGCATGGCTCTAAACATTTAAGGGCTTTATCAGCGTATTTGGCATGGTACCAGCAAAGGTCAGGGGTTTTAGAAGAACCCGATTCTACCGATCTGCGGGAAAGGGAACGGCCACGAGCGCCGGAATAAGAATTTTGTTTTTTTAATAATCTATCAACTTTAGAATGAAGAGATTTTTGATCTCTCTTGAGCTCATCAATTTGAGCTTGCAAATCTGAAGCAGTATCAAAGCCAGAAGATGGTACGGGACCAGTGGGCAAGCCAGTCTTTGAAATTGTGTCACAAGCATGACCCTTATCAAAACTAGTTACATCATAAATTTGATCAGCCGTTTCAGCCAAACCAGTCAAATCTTTATCAATTGTACTCAGGATTGACTGGACAGCGCTAGGCATATGCGACAGCCAAACAGATTTTAGACCCGAATCAGTAAAACCAGAACCGGCTTGCTCACGCATTTTCCGCAAAAAGGCAGAAGGTCTTAAATCCCCTAATGATAACTCCCCAAGAATTGATTAGATACGCCGTGCCTCTGGGATCCTAAATTCCTTGATTAAACGCTCTTTAACAGCTGAATACGGTTTCACCGGATCAGGGTTGCGGATGAGATCCGAAACCACCAACATTGTTTGTTGGTCAAGAGCAGCTATTAAAGACAAGTACATGGTTTTTTCAGATACAATACCAGATAAGTTAAAGCTAGCCTCTACACTCAAAAAATAGAGATCCGGGGTTTCTGGCCAAAAGTTAGGCAAACGCGCAGAAATTTTATAAATACTATCATGATCCCCAGAAGGCCCGGGTATCTTTTCAGGAGAATCGGGAGGGGGCATAACTAAATACAAGATGACAGAAAAAACAATATGGAATACAATTGAGCAGCAGGGAGCCGATAAGATAATTGCACTTACCAAACAGGGCTAAAAGCGAAAGCCAAACATGGCTAAAAAGTTATGAATAGTTAAAGTTTGAAAAGACTGCCATTAATATCTTTCGCCGGGTCACCAGTTTTGGGAGCCCTGTTGCTTGGAAAAATAAACAGCAGCCAATTCAAACTTCAACAACATTTATTAACAACAAGGCTCAACAAAAGAATCTAAAAACACAACACAAAAACACTGATATATATAAGAACTAAACTAAACCACTAAGGCGATCACAGCCCCCCGTGGTTTGCTATCGAAGCGCCCCCGCAGAAAGCTCTAGGGATCACAGCGCCTCCACAGTAGATTTTAGATTCTTTTGTTGAGCCTTTGTTGTTAATAAATGTTGTTGAAGTTTGAATTGGCTGCTTTTTATTTTTCCTAGCAACAGGGCTCCCAAAGATTTAAGAGTTAAAAGACGCCTGAAAGTATAGCAGAAATGTAAAAGTTTTTCTGTCTCTATTGTCTTATTTTTCTTTCTTTTGTCCCATTCCTTATTTTTATCTTTTTATATTTTCCCTAAATCTTTCTCTTTTCCATCTTATTTCTTTCCTTTGATTCCTTCCCTTTTGTCTTGTTTTTCTCTTTCTCTTTTATCCCATTCTTTTTTTTATTATTTCCCTCGATTATTATTTTCTCTCTAAATCCTTCACTTTTCCATCTTATTCCTTTTCTCAGATTCTTTCTCATTTTATCTTTCTCTAATCCCATTTTCGCTTATTCTTTTTTATACTTATTTTCTTTTTTCCCATACTTTCATTTTCTCTCTTAATCCCCCTCTTTTCTATCTTATTCTTTCATTTCGTCTTTAGTTTATCTAATTTCCCCTTTTTTTCCAACGAGTTGCATGTATTTCTTTTTCAATTCAATTAACTCATCAACTTATCTGTGTTCATCAATCAAATTAAGGTTAAATAGTTTTTGGAAAAAGTTCACATCAAACAAACGTATCTAAGTGCTCTTTCTGATTTAGAAAGTGATAAAAACCCCAGAGTTAAACTGACAAATAAGTAGGAAGTAGGAAACAGCTGAAAAAGTTATTTTTAACTACTTCGAAAAACAATTTGTTGGAAATTTTTAGTTCGATTCCTACAAGTCTATAAATTTCAATTATCATAAAATAGTGAATTTTAAACCCTTATTTTAAGGGCATCACTTTTTGGTGGCTAATACGTTGAATTTGTAGAATGAACAAAGAAATTTTTACTGATGTGTGTGGTGTATTATTAGGATTTGCAATAAAAAAATGGGATTATCAATCGCATTTCTTTCTAAAATTTTAAATTTGGGAGTGAATTTTTCCACTTATTTCCCTACCTTATCAATTGAAAGAAGCTATTCTTTTTCAGATGCTTTCAATTTTTTTTGTAAAAAGTGAACAAAAATCAATTAGTTTATGGCATAAAACCAATATTTCTCTTTTAAAAAACCAGCCGAAATTAACTTTTGATGAATGACACCCACAATCAAGTTCTTCTGACATTCCACACTTCTTTTAAACCTTTATATTAGTATTTTTCAAAGTACACTGGCTATTTTTACAGTGTGAGAACTTCAACCGTCATGCCAGCAATAATCATTCACTCCATTGATAAACGGGTTTTATCTTCCCCAATATCTTTTAGAGAAAAATTCTCCCTCGAGTAATCAATCCATTGACATTTTCTCTCCATTAATTCTCCACTTCACCGAGCATACTATTCCGTGACGGGCACTCTGTAACCCCACCATTTTTCATCCGCTCACCAAAACCCCGAGAAAAGAATTGATAGTCACAAAAATCCAAAATGCCTTCTTTCTCACCCCTTTCTAAATCGATACAAAGAAAAAAAGACCTCAAACTCGGGAAAACAAACCAATCTTAGTATTATTTACCCACTATTTCCCGCCATTCGTCTTAGGGTGGATTTATATGGATCAGATAGCGCGACGCGATTGTTGAATCTCTTGGAAAAGTTCATATCGATGATGACGTAGAAGAACCTAAAATCAAATGAAGGCCATTTTTTTGCTCTTACATCCCAGGTATAACAAAAGCACCTTCCATAATCATTTCGTCTTTATAAAACGACCCACCCTAAAATAATGTCAGTATTGCCTCTCAAACATTGGATTTTTCCTTACCATTTTCTAAAAAGATTCTGCAAAAGTGTTTATAAAAATTAAGAGTCGGAAAATGTGTTTTTATAGTATTTCGATCTCTTAATTCAAGAACACATTCAATTTTTAAATAACGTGTCTTCACACTGTCACAACATAATAAAGTGTTTAAGTGCTCCAGCTAACAACACAAACTAGAGTGTTTATAATTTGAAGAAAAATAATGTGTGAGTGTTTGCAGCAGTGTTATTTCGATGTTTTTATCCATATAGAATGACAAAAGATCAGACATTTACCGGTATCCCGTAAAATTGTTGACACAAGTATTGATGTTTCTGTTCTAGCTGGGATCGATGAAAGCAATGGCGATACAACGATTTTTCAAATTAAATTTATTTCGATAGAGCTTCTTTAAATTAATAATAATTTTTTTTTGAAATCTGATCATTGGTTAATTTTTTTAATTAAAAATTACAATGCGCAGAATAGTTCTTAGTTTGGTGCATGACGTTACTTCTGTCTTCGGCACGACACACTTGTGAAGTCGTATTCGGCATTGGTTAAATCCTTTGAAAGTATTGATTTGTTGAAGATTCGGCGAAAGCAGAGGTGACGTGTCACGTAGGCCACACCTCCGATTCTAGCGAGCGTAATTTTTGAAAATTAATTAAAAAAAACTAATGATAAAAAATCTAAAAATTTGAAAAAATTCGTTTCATAACCCCATGAATGATTTCCAATAATCGAAATCTTGAATTTCAACAAGTGCTGCATTCCCTATTTTCTGGGGGTTCTACGCGATCAGCGTCGCGTTTGGGAAGCCATAACACATCCACTTCCCAAACTCAGCAACAGATCTTGTGTCCGATGTCTCCAGATGGCCAACTGTCACGACCTTAATTACTCTGATAAGTATGGCAATAAAGGCGACGGTTTTTCTTTTCTGATTACTCCGAGGAGCGCTTAACTACTCTGGGTAATTTTTTCGCCTTTTGTTGCTTTTACCTCTTCTAAATCACCCGGCTTTGCTTTGTCTTGTTGGTAGAGGGGTAATTCGCGTTATTTCTGTGCCATCTACCAGCTATTATCTGTAACTGCTATCTCCATTAGATGAGTGTTAGACTATCATTAACTCGGTTAATGGCGGCGCTGTTAAGGAGAAGGAATCGTTTTATCATTATTTATATCGGTTATAGAATTTTTTTTAGGGTTTGAATTTCGGTTTGAAATGCGGCCGTTATGTTTTTAGGGGGATATTAATGAGTTTTAAAGCTTGTTTATTTACTTGTTTATGCAATGCTTTGTGTAAGCATCTTATGTAATGGTCTCCTATCTCCAAATCTGTTGGTTATGCTTTATGAGCTTAAAGAATTAGGTCTTTATTGAGAGGAGTTTTTATCTTTCTGTATCGTTCAGATTTTATCAAGTTCAGAAAATATGGTGCGACGTAAAAGTTTCTTTTTCCTCGGCCCATTAGAAAATGAAACTGAACTAAAAATAACTAAATGGATTTATAAGTAAAACATTTTATGAAGTAATCACTAAAACCGTTTAAGTTGTGTAACAAGTTAGAAGAGGATGAAAGGTTTTTGCTGAATAATTTTATTCTAAATGCTAGTTCGGGGACATCTACGCTATGTAATGTTCTTAAATTTTCTGGAGACATTTTTATGAGCAATTAGTTTTTGCATATGAATAATTATATTCATCAATAAAGTGTTTATCATTTCGAACTTCAATAACTTCACGAATTTTGTCTAATAGTGTAATTGCTTCAAATAGTACTAAGTAACGAGCGGTTCCTACTTAAGCTTTCATTTTGTTTGTACATTTATTTCATTTTTATTTTTTTCATACATCATAATTTATTTCCATACTTGAATATTTGAATGAATAATTGTTTAGGATTAAAATTATGTTGCTGATTAAAGCTATGTTTCCTTTAATTCTGAAAACTGATTACCTTACCTGCACGTTTTTATGATATTTGAATTCTTAAAGAATTTTAAAAACTGCTTGTAGATGATTTTGATAAGAAACAAATGCGTTTGAACTTAATTGCTTATTTAATAATTAAAATATATGGTGTACCACATGAACTTGTGATGAAATATCCATAGAATGAGACACTAAAATATTTATCTTTTTACGTGAAATTGGATAATTACTTTTTTAAGAACTGACACATCAAATCAAAATTAAATTGAAAATATAGGGTTTCTATATTTTTTAAATGTAAAATGCTTAAAATGTTTGTTACAGATGTTTTAAAATGAAAAAGAAAATCATATGAAGAAAAACCTCTAATAACACGCTTAATGAAATATAGATTTTTTAACATTTATAAATTCTTAGATTATTTATATTTTACTTCAAGAGTATGTTATTAGGAGAAAGTTTAAGTTTTAATTCTAATTTTATTCATTTGACGTACTATTCTAGGTTTTCTAAAAGAAACATGAATGTTCATTTGAAGTATTTAAGTACTTACTTAGCATATGCAATTTTCAGTTACATTTCTGAAATTACAGAATTTTCTTCGAATTTGTAAAGATAATTATTCTTAAAATACTCAGTTAAATACTAATTTTTAGAGATGTAAGCATGGGAAATCCTACAATATAACAAATACGCACAACTAATCAGGAATTGAAATTAATTTTATGCTTTGTTTATAAATACATAAGATAAGTGCATGAAAATTCCGAGAATTTAAGGTTAACCATCTACTTATATGCCAGTTTCTTGAAACAAATCCAAAGGAGTCCAACTTGATTTGATACAAAGCTCATTAAAAGCAACACTTGAGTACACTACTTAAAAACTAAATTTTCTATAGAAACAACACAAATACCTCCTTTCCTTTAAGTACACCACATTTCACAATATTTATTTACATTGCAGGCAAAGCCATCGTCCTAATGACAGTTACCCAATTACCGGCTCAATAAACATAATCGCCGATCCCATCCTGACCACATCCTGTTGTTCGGAGGCAACTCCCTACTCTTTTCGGCACTCTTAATTCCCACTAATATACCTTTCGAATCATTTTGAGTTCGAATTTCCACAACTCCACCCTCGCCAGCGCAAAGAAGTTCTTGGAAACCCCGCTGAGTTTGGGACTTGTTTTATGATTGTCCCACGCATTAGTGTACGGCTTTGAAGAGCACATCACTGTCTCTATTCTTTTCTTTAGGTTTGTTTCAATTTGCATGTTTAGGGATTTTTTTTCTCCCAAAGCGTTAGTTTCCTTTGAGTTTTGAAGGTAATTGCGAGTTTTGTATGGGGCATTATGCTTAATCAGGGGGTTAGTTAAGATGAATGTTGATCAAAGGGATGATATTCTGCCTAATGGTGGAGTGTTTTGAAATTGTAATTAGGTATCAATGTGTTTATGCATGCAATTATATGTTAGGAAAATTTTGATCTCACACTCCTAGAGGGAATCGAAATTTTGTGTTCGATGTTTTATTAGATTTCTATTAGATTAGATTATTTATTGTTCAATTAGTTTTTATACCCTATTTATACTAATTACCTTGTAAAGCATAAATACGGCCTATATCGAACATTCGATGCTTTCCCTTCCTTTTTCATGCTTCCCAACTTTTTGCTATGTAACTATTTTTTGTCTAAGTATTAGTGTGTAGATCTGTTAGGTTATTTCAATTTTATTAAAAGAAGTTTATATTTTTAATTAGTCTTTTTCACTATCACAAGCTTCCACACAAACTCTGCTGTTGGTTAATATTATAGTAGTATAAATATATTCATTTCCCTGGGAACGTACAATTGCTCTACCCGAAACAATGTTAAGGATGAAACATACTGTTCGTATCAGTAATTTATTTCCTAATTGAAAAAGTAGAAAGCAATTTTGTTCACTGGATACAATTAGTTAAGTAAAATTTCTGGATTATATCATATAGATATAGAATTTTAATACCTTGTGTTTAGATTAGAACTGAATGAATTTACTGTGTTGGGTTTGATGAAAATTTCTCGTTGGCTCCTCGGTGGTGTAAAAAATAGTACTTCTATAATATTAGTTATCCAAAATATTCATAAATGATCTAATATGGATTCATACACTCTAGTTCATTATATTTTATTTTAAATAAAAGTGTGTTGAAATAAGTTTTAGATCATGATCTTAACGTTAAGGGTTGCTTTAACTGTGTTTCAAGAAAGATCTTAATCTTATGTTTATGACCAGAGAAAATTATGTTTAGCATAAGGCCTTAGAGATTCAATATCAAAACGAGCCAAAACACATGGGACTGAATAATATCTACAATATTTTAAGAACATTACCATATTTCGTGTACAAAATAAGGTATATCTCTAAGATAGAATCTGCATTCGTCTGGAGAAAATTAATTTCATTTTTTGTAGTTACAACAGGTTGTTGCGAAATGAGTATATTTGGAACTTTTTGTTAATCAGTACAAGGGTGTAGGCTGCCACATAAGTTCCCCAAAAATTATGTTGTTACAATTAATTGCTGTCTACTGTGTCTTACTTACTTTCCCTAGTTTTTGAAATTTGTTGAATGAACAAAAAATTAAAATTGCAATTACTCTGGGTAATGATGTATATAAAATTTTATTTCTGGTATTATTAAATTGGGTAGTATTACATTAACACGATAACAGAGGTCATTAACTTTCTTTGAGAGAAGACGGGATGAAATGCATTTAAAACTAATAAGTTTCAAAAACTACCGAAGAGCTTTATGCAAAAACCTATTCTAAAACCACGTCGCACTTGCCATGTCCTTGCTACAAGGAAGCTAATGAATTGGAATGACTCTTAAACAACTTCAAAGTAGCAATAATTTACAGCACCTGAGACACCTGGTTTTACTGCACTGCAATTTGCAGCCAGGACGTATTTATCGAGGTGCATAAGTATTCCGAACTAGTCCCATAGAGTATCGAGACATCGGTTGCTCTGGAGAAGTCGTTTTTCATTCCCCTGTTATCTTAAGTGGTTGTATAAAACGGCAATTTATGCCTTCGGGCCCTGCACGTCTTATCCCCTGAGCTGTTGAAGATCGTAAAAGGTACAATCGGTATTGTTTTGTATTCAAAGGATTTAGGTGGATTTATTTCTCTTGTTTGCAAGGAACTCTATCTTTGTATACAAAAAGCTGGGGAGTGTTTTCTTTTTATGGCATGTGTCTCCCATTTAACAGGAGGGTTCAAGGTCTTAAAAGATTAACCGTAACCGTTAAAACGTATCTGTCGGAAGGGGATGCTTAATCAGATTTCAGCTTTGATGTATTTCCATTTGTTCTGTACTCATCTTGTCCAATAAAAAATTAAAGTTAGTTAGTTGAACAAGTGAAGTTACAATTATTGATTTATAAAATGTTAAACTTTATTTAACTTAAAAATTGATGCTTCATTGTTTTAATTTTAGTAAACTTAAAGGAGATGCATAATTTGATCTTACTTGGAATACCTTTGATATTTTAAAAAATATTTTCAATTGTGTTAGTTTGTGTTTCAAAAACCCATGTGGAAGAGGGAATAAAGCAGGTTCTGTTGAACTGGAGCACCCAGTGTTAGTTTGTATCAGTTCTCTTTTCTTTAAGCCTCTTGCGGTGGGTTTCAATAAATTTGTGGGAATTTTTAACTTCTTTAAGGATAAGAATGAAGTAATAAAAGTCTGGTACCTAAGTATTACATAAGCTTAAGAAAAGCAATCAAAATGATACCGTGATCTTATAAACATTTAAGAATTTAAAATTTAAGCCATTAATATTAGGATAATTTTCAAATTGAATTTGAAGGATATTCTGCTCCTTATGTAATGAATAAAAATTGTTTTACGATTGATATTTTAGTGAAAATGTACATAATGTTTAAGTGTTTGTTTAGTGGTATCTATATTTCAACATATAATAGTTAGTATATTGTAGAAAATTAAGAAACCATTTGAAGAGAAGACCTTTTTTTAGATAAAAATAGCATAAACTGCTGATTTAAATGCATAAAAATCAAGGGAACTAATTATTAAAGTAATTGATATCTCATCTCTGTTAAAAACTTCGTAAAACTCTACACACTTTTTAGTTTAAACTTTAGTTAAAACTAAAAACTTCAAGAATCGAGATTTAAATATGCTTTGATTTGTTAATTTCATATATGTTCTCTAGTTTGTTAATGAGGTAAGCTTGTTATACTTCTTAAACCCTTTTCGGTAGATGCGACTTATACATAATATCTTCATGCAAAAATTTTGAATGAAATTTCGTTTATTAAGATAAAGTGTGATAAATTTAATACTAGAATTTACCGAATAGATGAGAATTAGATCCTAAAAGGACATAAAGACTTGTCTCAACCATGTAATTAGGTTGAAATCATCATCTTAACCTACATAAGTTAATTACATTTATAATGCTATTGTAATTGTCTTTAAAGTGCCACTAAAACCTCATGAAACTCAAAAAAATTGCCTTTTTTACCTAATTACAATAGAAAGAATTTAAGTCACTAGGCACTTTTGTTGAAAAAGTTTTTACAGTCTACTACTGAAAGTAATTTTACGAAAACTGTTAACATAGGTCATAGAGTAATGAAGCTACGCATTTTCTAAGTTATACAAGTTACTTAATTTTCATTACGTGGAATTCGTAATGATTGTAAGAAGTTGAATCGTTTCATATTTAGTTGAAATGAATTTTCTATGTAAGTTTAGTTGGCATTTGAGTATTTCAATAAACCTTTCATCTTTAATAATAATGATAGGTTTAGATATTTGATAACGTTTTCGAATTCAGCGGCACAGTCAACGGGATCGTATAAGAACCGAATTTTTTTCTTTTTCATATAAAAAGGTAATCCTATCATGAATTTCACTTATAGATACATAAGTAAAACCATTATTTTTGTATATTATTAGTATTTAACTTAAACGTTTTGCATTAGGTTGCTTTTAAAACAATAAGAAGCATAAACAGAACATGAAAATGTGGGTACTTATAATTTTTTTAAATATTTAAAATACTTTGAAATAAGTAAAAGAAAAAATGATTGGATACTAGCAATTTGCATAAAATTTAGTTGAAGGCATTTACAATAAATGATAAAACTGTTTTGTGAATTTAGACCGTTTAAAAATATTTGCATTAAAATGTTCTAAAATATTCGTAAATAGCAGTAAAATATATTTGCATCATATCTAGTGATGGGCAAAATCGATAATTTTAGGTATCGAATACTTTGGTATCGAATACTTATAGGTATATCGAGTAATTTTAGGTATCGAGTACTTTTTTTCAATGTCGGGAAATGAACCTGAAGGGACAATTTTTTTAGGGCCTATCCATAATCAGACTAATATTCAAAAAACTGAAAGCGATCCATCAAAAAGCCCCGTAGCTACGGGCCTGGAGGTGGATAGAGGTGAAGGATTTGGCGGGGGAAAAACCTAGCCGCGTCAAATTTCTCTCGCGGATGATAACGACTTGGGTTTGAGCGTTGCAAAATGAAAACAGAAACAGGCTGCGTTTGATCTACAGTAGGTATTATAAAGATTACTTCATTGAAAAATTTAAAACGAAATATGGTCAATAAAGTATCGATACTTTTGTGGGTATCGAATACACTCGATACCTATAGGTATCGAGTACTTAAGTATTTGGTATCGATACCTGCCCATCACTAATCATATCGCCTGCTCGAGGGAAGAACGGTATATCTGCAAATAGGGGTTGGTCACCTTATTAGTTTACCAGGTTTTTTTAAATGTATTTTTGTACTATACAAAAATCTTTATATTACTGTTTTACTTAAGTAATAAGTTATGATACAACTACTTTTATTTCGTAAGTATAGTATTAGTAGTTTACTATTACACAAAATCCAAGATAAAACTGCTTTTAATAATTATTTTATGTGGTAGATAGGAGGAGGCCGCATGCTTTAAGGAATAAAAAGCAAAAATCATCTCAAACCAGCTAGAGTGCGACATTCAGGCCCATAATGGTTCAGTTTCGAATTTAACTTAAAGTGCATGCTTTTTGACAACCTTATATAATTTTTTACTTCGTATGCTTAGTTTTTATTAGTTAGCATGTTATTGACATTTTATGGTCTACCTCGAAAAACATAACGAAAAAAAATAGCGCATCAAAGTTGTTTAAAAACAAATTAAAATTTAATATATCAGCTTGAATTGAAATTTTATTTTTTAAACTAAAGGATTTCATTTTAACTCTTTATGTCCCGACGGGACTAGTAAGTCCCACTTCCCAATGTTCCAAATTCGTTCAATTTTCGTCATGTAAGGCCAAATTTAGTTTACTTATAGTTGTAAGTTACGTAAATTTGACATATTTTGGATGAGGATGAGGAAAATAATTTGGGGCATAAAGCTTTAACGTTAGCGCTATGTCTTGCCCTGAGTACAGCACTTTCGCCTTCCTATACTCGAATGCAACTTAAGTTGAGCCTGACGTCATGGTCACGCTGAAGAAAATCTGAGTAAACAGAAAGCCTGCTGGGTTGTTAGAAGCTCTTATTGGTTGGCGAGTTTGAGAGTGAGTTGTACTACTACTTTAAAAAATAGTAATAATGAACATTTTATGCATATCGGGATGAAAAGATGCTTGATATGCGTGGATTCAAAAAACTAATCATTATTCAAAATTGAAGCTCTAAACTTCACTCAAAATTCAGATACCTCGTGGGGAACTACTTTCTTTGGTTGCTCTCAGCATATTTCTACAGGCTCAAGTTTAGTTGCAACTGAGTATAGTAAGCACAACTCATACCAAAAATGTCAAGTAACTGCAACTAGAATCAAACTTAATTTGGCCATACGTGACAAAAACTGGACGAATCTTGAACATTTGTGCGGTTTTGGTAAAACCTCAAACTCCCAAGTTATATGATCACGCTACAAATCTCATTTTCATCGATTAAAAGTTGAAACCCATCCACTTTCACACTCAAACTACAAATTAAGATGAGTAATCTCAAGTGGATGAAGATCTCAAAGTTGTATATCATCCGTCTCAAGAAACATTCGACTCCGACTTTACGAACTCTTAAATTTTCAGTTCTCCCAAGAGGAAACTGATCATTAACTCCTGTGTTGTCTCTGAAATTCCTTTCTCTTAAGATAAATGATCTCTGTATGAAACTTCGTTTATCTAGTTCGAGTGGGAGTTAGTTCTGCACCAGTCAGCTTTTAGCCGTAGTTAGTTATGTTTGGTAACTGGAGAACGTTGATGTATTTTCATTATTATTTGTTTTTGAGTGGTATTGCAGTTTGTAAAAATTATGATAGTTGTGCGGGATAGTTAGTTATTTATAATCGATTCGTATAGTTAGCATTATTTCTTGGAATCAAGTAAATATTTAGATAAAATTCGTCCTTAGCTATTCATGTTTAAGTTAATGATTGTGTATTTTAAAGTATTTGCATGGTTTTATAGCTTGATATAGAATATTAGAAATTTTGAACTTTTTAAAAATAGAAATTATGCATTTAAATACAAACTATTTACAATGACAAATTGCTCCTAATATTTCTTAGTTTAAAAACACTCTAATAAGCATTCTTTCTTTTTTAGGTTTCATGCGTTTCATGCTGTTGGCAGAATGCATTTTGATTTTAAATGCTCAAGACATCAATAAGTAAGCATGAATTTTTCTACTGATATTTTAAATTAAAGATCACTGAAAAATTGATATATTTAAATTAAAAGATGTTTACCTACGTATTATTACTGAGTTATATAATCTTCGATATTTTTTCTCAATTAATACTTGGATAAAATTCTAAAATAGGACGATTTCATTGTATCTTTGCATGTTTAATCGTATAAGCAGAATTCGCCATGCCTCCCTTATTTACCCAAACTGTTATAACAAGATTCGTTAAGGTGTAAGTCACGTCCAAAAGAAAAACAAGAAAGCATAACGGAAGCTTATTGCATGGAGGGATCGGTGATCTCTAATCTTCTTGACTTAGTCTTAATACCTTTATAAATGAATGCAGAGATTCGGAGTTTTTACGTGATAATGTGATAACCAAGACATTCCTTCGAAAACGAAGTGAGTCGACATACTTTGATTAATAAATTTGTTTGATGATGCGCCATGTTCAATTTAGATTATTTATTTTTATGGCACTAGGGAGCTACCGCCCCCTGCTCGCTATCGCTCGCCAACCCCCGTAAACTGCTGACGCAGGACCTTTTGGAATTGCTTCGCAATTCCCACAAATTCCAACTCGTTGAACTTAACACACTTTATAAAACAATTAAACAATTTACAGAAAAAACGTCAACCAACTTATTAAAAATACTTCAAATCCCCTCCATGAATAAATCTCCCTTAAAAGTTTGAGTATATATTAACTCGAACTTATCAAAAATTTAAACGAAATGTTTTTAAAAATATTCAGCTTAAATATTTTTAATCTATGATTATAAAAATAACTAATTCTAATTGTTTATCAATATTCGGACCAAACAAAAAATATTATTTTAAAGTAACTCGATAGTATAATATGCCTTGTGTTTATCATTCATATTTTTTTAAACCCAGACTTGTTAAACAATACCGTTGTGGCGACCTCGCCATCGTGTTCGATTCCCGGCTTTCGTAGGCTCTCTAGCCTTTCGCAAAGAGCTGGTGACGTCTCTACCTACCGCTAAACTTTGACTGTGATCGGCGCTTCTGGTATAAAAGGTCTGACGGTTCGAAGCTCAGCCCTTCCCTTCTTTTCTGACTTTTCCTGCCTTCACGGAGCGTGTGCCGGCCACTGTCCAGCCACCATTATGTTCAAGCAGCCAGGCTTATGTTAATCTTTAATATTTACTTGTTAATCTAAATTTATTTGTTGTTCTAATTGTTAGTTGTTATTAAAGTTAAGTTATTTCTAAAGATGCTTCTTTCTTGGATTTTGGAGTCATACCTTCTTTAAAGGTGATTTAAATTAAGGCAACAGGCCGCCTTAAGTGGTGACCCTGGCTGGTCGAGCAACGCGCGCTAGGAAAATTGTAAACTTTTTCAAAACTTTAATGTTTTCATTATTTTGGTCGTGCATCGAATCGTATTTTGGATTACCACTGAAAAGGATTGGAGCAAGAGGTAAGCTGCTTTCGATAATTCTCATTCTGCATTTCTCCCAGATTCTTCAAAATTTTGGGTTATAGGTTTGCCCCGGGTTTTGTAAGATGGGTGAAAGTTTGTTAAGCAACCATAGTACCCTACTAAAACAAATTTCAGAGTTAACTGAGCGCGTAAATCAGTTATGTGAGGATTTCGAACGATCTTTTGGCCGACGAAGGCAATCGTATAGCAGAGGTAGGTCTCGCAGCAAAAGTAGGCACGGATATTCGAAGTACAAAGAACCTTCGAACGGTTTGTGCTTTTATCACATAAATTTTGGCAAAAAAATGCGTTCAGCCATGTTCATTCTCAGTTAATGTAAACAAACAGTCGGAAAACTGAACGGGCGATTGGAAGACGGTCAAACCGATCGCCACATCAGCAGAATTATGTTGGCCGATAAAGTAACAAGTTTGGTTTTCTTGGTGGACACTGGAGCGGACGTTAGTGTTATTCCTAAACATGAATGTTTAGATAACATTCGTCCAAACGAATTGAAATTATTTGCTGCTAACGGTAGCGAAATCAAGACATACGGCACAAAATTGGTTAGTTTGGATTTAAACTTGCGTCGTACTTTCCAGTGGCCATTTATTATAGCTGAAGTTGTAAACCCAATCATTGGCCTTGATTTTCTAAAGCATTTCAAATTGCTTGTTGATGCTAACAATAATTGCTGGTAAAATCCTGGGAGGCCCCGCGCCCTTGGCGACAAACCGAGGTGGGGCGCCAAGTCAGAACGGGATGGCGCCGGGCGCCATGTAGTGTATTAGGGTGGGGTTGCCGGGATGGCGGAGTTGTCACCAGCTTTGGCAAGGGTGTGGGCTCTGCTGGGATCCAACCTAATTGCTTAATTGATTCCGTGACAAAATTAAATTCTGCTGGTTTACCTGTACCTAGTCCAAATTCACCCTGTAAAATTAGCACTATCCACAATTTTACCCAATTTCATGAAATTTTGTCAGAATTTCCCAGTATAACAAATCCCTCTTTGATTTCTAAACATGGCAAAAATCCTATTGTATATCATCATATAGAAACGACAGGACCCCCAGTTTTTTCAAAACCTCGGAGACTAAATCCGGAATTGCTAAAAGCCGCTAAAACGGAATTTCAGTTTATGGTTGATCAGGGTATAATCCGACCTTCAAAGAGCCCATGGGCATCACCACTACACATGGTTAAAAAATCCAATGGTGATTGGAGGCCATGTGGCGACTATCGTAGACTGAATACTGTTACAGTTCCAGATAGGTACCCTGTCCCCCATATACACGATTGTACCCAAATGTTAGAAGGTAAAAAAATATTCTCAACACTAGATCTCGCGAGGGCATACCACCAAATCCCGGTTTTTCCTTCGGACATTCCAAAAACTGCTATAGTAACGCCTTTTGGATTGTTTGAGTACGTGTCCATGCCTTTTGGGCTCAGGAACGCTGGTCAAACATTCCAGAGGTTCATTCATCAAGTGTTGCATGGATTAGACTTTTGTATTCCCTATTTTGACGACTTACTTGTCGCATCCTCAAATGTTGAAGAACATAAAAAACATCTACGTCTCATTTTTGGTAGATTACAAGAGTTCGGCTTAATATTGAATCCGTCAAAATGTGTTCTTGGCCAAAATTCTGTTACGTTTTTGGGATGTCTGATAACACCCGAAGGTGTAAAACCTCTCCCTTCTAAAGTAAAGTGCATAACCGAAATGCCAAAACCTAAAACAATATCCGAACTTCGAAGATTTTTGGCGATGTTAAATTTTTACAGGAGATTCATACCTAACGCAGCAGAAACACAAGCCCCTCTCCACAACTTTTTAAAAAATTCTAAGAAAAAAGACACCCGCCCTGTCCCTTGGGATGACATTTCTAGTAAATCATTTGAGAAATGCAGATTGGATTTGTCGAACGCCGCTGCCTTGTGTTATTTTCCTCAAAATAATAAAATTTTTTTAATGGTAGATGCATCGGATGTGGCTATAGGTGCAAGTCTCCAGGCGCAAACTGAAAAAGGTTTAAAACCTCTTGAGTTTTTCTCCAGAAAGCTAACATCTAGCGAGGCACGTTATAGCACTTATGACCGCGAGCTGTTGGCCATATACTGTGCTGTAAAGCACTTCAGATATTCAGTTGAAGGCCGTGAGCTGATCATATACACGGACCATAAGCCTCTTGTGTATGCCTTCCGGAAGAAAAACGACACCTGTTCACAAAGACAGTTGAGACATCTAGACTTTATTGCTCAGTATAGTTCTGACATCCGTCACATATCTGGAGATAAAAACGTAGTTGCCGACGCCTTGTCGAGAATGTGCACCGTTGAGCTGACTGCGATCAACTACGATGAGATGTCCCGTGCTCAAAAAGATGACACTGAGCTTAAAAGGATCCTTGAAGACACCCAGACGTCTTGGAGCCTTAAGCTGTTCCAGCTCACCCCAACAGCACAACTGTACTGTGATGTGTCGAATGGAAAAATCCGACCATTCGTTCCCGCAACTTTCCGCAGGCAGATCTTCGACTCGCTCCATAGACTTTCGCATCCCGGTATACGAGCTTCTAAAAAGCTGGTACTGGAGCGATACGTCTGGCCTTCTGCAAACAAGGATGTCACGTCGTGGGTACGATCCTGTATAAGCTGCCAACGTGTCAAGGTTCACAAGCATACCAAAAGCCCAATCCAGCAATTCGGATTGCCAGACAGAAGATTTGGACATGTCCATCTTGACCTTGTCGGACCGCTAGCTCCCTCTGAAGGATACAGGTATCTTCTGACCTGCTTGGACAGATATTCCCGATGGCCGGAAGCCATACCCATTTCGGACATATCTGCCGAGACTGTTGCATCCGCTTTCTTCAGTAACTGGATTGCCCGGTTCGGAGTACCTGATGTCATAACCAGCGACCAAGGTACACAGTTCATGTCGAAACTTTTCTCTGTGATGTCTTCCACGTTTGGATGTCGACAGACCCGCACAACTCCATATCACCCGTGTGCTAATGGGATAGTGGAGCGTCTCCACCGCACTTTGAAGCAGGGTTTGATGAGCCATAATCACCTTCGTTGGACCGAGACCTTACCTGTCGTACTGCTAGGCATCAGATCTGCCTTCAAGGAAGACTTGAGTTCCACCTGTGCAGAGATGGTCTACGGATCTCCACTGAGGTTGCCAGGACAATTCTTCACGTCAGAGTTACCTGCAACTGAGCCTTCAGCATTCCTCCGTACACTGCGAGAGACCATGAAGCGACTGTCGCCAGTTCAGACCTCATCTCACAGTAAGAGAACCTGTTTCGTTCATCCAGCACTGGACAACTGCAGCCACGTGTTTGTGCGACATGATGGTGTAAAACCACCACTCGTTGCACCCTACGACGGCCCGTATCCTGTGCTTTCCAGGCAAGAGAAGCATTTTACAGTGCAGCTTCCCAGTCGTAAGGTCGTAATCAGCATCGATCGTCTCAAGCCCGCCTTTCTTGAAGCAGAGGATCAGGAAGGAGAAAGTAGCACAGCAGTGTCACCCACTGATACTGCGTCGACGGACTTGCCTCCTGTGACTACTCGTTCTGGAAGAAGAGTGAAGTTCACTTCACGGTATCAAGCGTCATGATGTCGTACAGCGTGACCTCTGTACTGGAAGGGGGATAGTGTGGCGACCTCGCCATCGTGTTCGATTCCCGGCTTTCGTAGGCTCTCTAGCCTTTCGCAAAGAGCTGGTGACGTCTCTACCTACCGCTAAACTTTGACTGTGATCGGCGCTTCTGGTATAAAAGGTCTGACGGTTCGAAGCTCAGCCCTTCCCTTCTTTTCTGACTTTTCCTGCCTTCACGGAGCGTGTGCCGGCCACTGTCCAGCCACCATTATGTTCAAGCAGCCAGGCTTATGTTAATCTTTAATATTTACTTGTTAATCTAAATTTATTTGTTGTTCTAATTGTTAGTTGTTATTAAAGTTAAGTTATTTCTAAAGATGCTTCTTTCTTGGATTTTGGAGTCATACCTTCTTTAAAGGTGATTTAAATTAAGGCAACAGGCCGCCTTACCGTTTAAGCAATTGAAAACAATAAGAGACAAAACATCACTATGTTTACAATTAATTTCGATAAAATCAGAATAAAAATTATAAATATTGGACAAAAAGTGTGAAATTTTAGTATAAAATGGCGTTCATGTAAGTTTTTAGAATATGTTTTTATCAGTCTTTGAGTGATATTTCATCAAGAAAGTACTTTTTTTAAAATGTGAAAAAACATGTTTCATCTTAAAATAAAGCTTCAATCGGACGTTGTGATTGGATGCATAATAATTTGATTGACAGTACTTGCTTTATAACTGCGACCTTATCCGTTACCTAAAAAAATGGAAATATTTTAAAATTGAGAATTTTTTTGAAAAATCGAAGGGCTTACTCGGAAATCCGGAAAGAATCCGGACATTTTGATACCATATATGTGTCATTCGGTTCAGTAATTAAAAAGCCTTTCTCTGGAAACCGTTCACCAAAAACTTTTTTTTAGAATAGAGAGATTATTAATTAATAATTTATGTCATAAAAATTTCAATGATATACTTAAACTAATTTATATATATTTTTTCTTATAACAATTGATGATATAGGTATTAGTGTGTGAAATGATACAGTAGCATAATGATGCATATAAATATGCAAAAGTACAAAATTTGTTTGAATTAATGCGAGAAAATTATTTAACATATTAAAGAAAATATTTTTAAAAGATTCATTTTCTACAAATTTACATCTAATAAAAGATAATTTCACTAACTATTTAGCAATGGCCATATATTTTTTGGCTCTTAAAGTTAGGTGCATTGTGGGATAACTTATTATTTTCCGACCTTAATCACTGCCACTTAACCAGCGGTTAAGAAGGATTCCACCAATCAAAGTCAGCGAAAAGCTCACTTTCTCTCTTAAGCTGCTAGTTAACCGCTGGTTTAGTGGCTTTGAATAATAAGAGTTTTACCATTAATCTGTGTAAACAAACATTCTAGTTTTCTTTGACGTTACTTTTATGCTTGGCTGCAATCAAAATTGGGTGTAGTAGCACGATCCATTAGTTTTCTCCCGCAAAAACGTTTATTTAAATTGATCCGTTTGTTTGAATAGATATTTATACAAAACCTAAATAAGGGAAGAAAAAACTTTAGTTTTGTCTTTATGAAACGATATATGATCTTGAGAAGTTGAAAAGGATAAACATTAGTTTCACTAACGCACTCTTCAGCATAACTTCACCTGACATGGTTTTATTTCAATCCTTGTGGAGAAAAATAAATCGCAACTTTTGAAGCATATGATTAAAAGGATAAGATTAACAAGAGACTCAAACATAAAATTTTTATTCTTTCTAAATAAATTATTGCGTCGTTACCTATCCTTAAACACGCGTTATTATGATGTTACTCCCTGGTGAAACTATTTTCCCCAGATGCTTTTTAGTGAAATATCTAGATTTTTTTCTGCTTCCTCTGACGAGAAAATAAGCTGTCAAAATCTGAGAATTTTAAGACTAGCCAGTCCATGGCCGCACAACTATCACCTGTTATCATATGCATAAAAGCATGCTTTAGTTTTTCAGGTGCTTCAAGCATTAAATTTAGCTCAAGAAGCTTTCTGCTAGCTCGCTTTAAACTCTTCAAGTCCTATTTTTTCACTTCGGAAAGTGCTTTTGACATGAAATTACCTCAAGCATAAGAGTGTTATTTACGACCGAACATGAATCATTTCCTGCTCTATCGTCGCAATCCTGCGAAGTGCAATATTAAATTTTCAAGCACGGCAGGTAGATCAATATTTCAACGGGTTTTGTGAAAGGCATGATGTGATTTTACTTTTTTCTTTGGAAAATTTCGATTCAAGCCTCACAGAACTCGGTGATGTCCTGTTTCATCGCTTCCTGTTTCATCTCCTTGTCAAATATTCTCCTGTTTCATCCCCTCGATAATTTACGACTGTTTCTTAGTGCTGTTTCGTCTCTTCCTTCAAATTTGGCGCAATAAATACAGTTTGGCTTCAAAAAAATGTTCCGCTCCTAAAAAGCTGCATTCGGTTCTTTTTTAAATATCAAACGTAACATTTAAAAATTTAAAGAGTCTCGTTTGTCCTTCCCTGCATTCATTTGCCCTAACATGTATTTTCCAAGTGACCAGTAGGGTGGGTCATTTTCATATGGCGAAAAAAAATTTTTACAAATTCTATCGGGCACAGCAAGAATATGGTGCCAAATGGTCTCAAACTAACATGTGTAAAATATTATACCATTATAATAACTCTTTTTGCCTCCGGATTGGCCTCAAATAGAACAAAAATATGTAATTTTTCAAATTTCTTAAAAATTATATTAATTAAATTTTTGGTCGATAACATGTAAAAGCTCACAAATAAGGGTCTTTAAAAGCAATTTTAATCACATTAGTCACCTTAATGCATTACCAATACAAAAACAACTGCCAAAGTGGCAATGTAATATGCTATCATATTAACAATAGCCATAGAATAAGAGGCTCTTTTTTGCCAACAAACAGTGGATTGTCAGTGGTACATATTTTAAATATTGGTAGTTCAGATACATTTTCCCTCAAGTTTGGTCAGTACAAAGCGGTATTTTTAATTTTTAGAAGTAGAAATAGCTATATTTTTCATAAAAATGCCGCGCTTTCAAAATTCACCGGACAGTTATTTCACTGGCTGGTCTTGGGATCCAAACATGATCGCAAAAATATGTTGAAACAATTGTCGAATGGATAGTTCGTTCATAGGCAATATCAGTTATGATTCGCTCAGTCATGATTTACCTAATTTTTTGCTATAGCAGTAGACTGAAATTCAGGCCCATGAAATTATACTTCTTTGAGGATTGACTCAAAATAGCGTATTATCATTCCCTTATCCGTGCATAAAAGTTAAAATATAGCAAATTTAACTGTTTAAGATAGTTACAAGTAAGTTTTGAAAAGTAATGTAGCTTATTTAAAAACTTAGAGGATAATACTGCGCTTTATGCTGAAAACGGGGAACTACCGCTCTTTTTAAGAAAATGTTTCAAAATTTGACTCTTAAAATGTGGTTTTAATTTATTTTTGGACATTATACTCATATATGGGGGCACTTGGGATGGAATATTCCTAATATGCCCAAGAAATTTCAAGGAAAACCGCAACTTTTAAACTATTATCCAAATGTTTTCCTTCGGGTTGAAATCTACACTGTAAAAAATAATCCAGTAAAAAAACAGAAATTTTTTGGCAGCAAAAGTTGCCAGAAAAGTTTTGTAAGCAGAAAAATCCTGTAAACAGAAAAAAACTGTAACCTACAGGTAAATGCTGTAAAAAGAAACTTTCTGTCAAGTGAGCTACATATTTTTTCTGTTGCCTCACAGTAATTTTCTGCTTGTGCGCATGCGTGTCGACTTATTTTAGCTGGTTTTTTTAATTTTAATAAATCAATAACCGGGGATAGAACCCACGACCTACCGCATGCTAAGCACGCACGCTACCGCTGCTCCAACGAGGATTCAGTAAAAGTAGAAATTATCCGAAGATGTTCTTTCTTTCTCCACAAACTGAAACTTTCTGTTTAAGTACAGATAAGCTAAAAAACTAGAAAAAAGCTGTTTTTTTTACATAAAATAAATAGAAGTGCGGTGGGAATGTTACATGACAGAATATACCTGTAAACATGAAGTCATTTTTATTGAAACTTTCTGTTTTTCTACAGTTTTTTACAGTGTATAACACTAAAAAGGTACCCATCTTCTGACATATCCATTTTTATTAAAAATTAAATGTTTTTAACATCCTACTCAACCGGCAAAAAGAGTTTTGCACATTTTTACGATTCCAGCAAGAAATTTTTGATTGACAGTTCTAACCATTGAGATATTTCAAAATATGTTGTATTACAACTCAAGTATTTCAACTCTGGTTTCATTTATAATTATTTTATAGTCTTCAATGATGATTTTTATACCATAGTGGACATTTACATTCCTGACGGATTCGTAAAATCGAGGTAAAAGCTTGATTTTCGTTTGTCCATTTTTACATGAAATTACTATATTAATCGAAACTTTGAGGCCAATCTGGAGGCAAAATTAGTTATTATAATTGAATAATATTTTACACACGTCAGTTTGAGACCATCTGGCACCATATTCTTGCTGTGCCCCTGGGAACATTTTTTTGACCCACCCTAGTGACCGGTGGTCGCGGAAAGCATAATATTAAGGATAATTGCAACAATTCCATTGTATCAGATAAGGATAATATACCAAATCTAACTCTATCTATTCTAGGGTGTATCGAAAAAAACTTTTTTTCGATTTTGATGACGTAATAGTGCGGAAAAGTTGTCTAAGGTGCCAGAGAGTACCTGTGAATTTTTTCAGAATTTTTGGATAATTTCTTAATGTGCCACATTGGCCCTGAAGTTCCCCATGTTAATCCAATGGGGCGCGCCGCCAAAAAGGCCGAAAATCGGTTTTTCGCCCCTCATTTCTACCCTAATCACACGACGAATGTCTCGTCTCGAGTTATGGACTCTATATGATCTAGGCTATCCGACAAAACTTGAATAATAGCCTAAATATCTATATTACGTTTTTTTGTATGCTCAGATTTCGTCGAAAATCGCGTATTTCCTCGTTCAAATCAGAGCCCACAATCAACATAATATAGAGATTTAAGTTATTATTCAAGTTTTTTCGGGTAGCATACATCATATAGAGTCCATAACTCGAGACGAGACATTCGTCGTGTGATTAGGGTAGAAATGAGGGGCGAAAAACCGATTTTCGGCCTTTTTGGCGGCGCGCCCCATTGGATTAACATGGGGAACTTCAGGGCCAATGTGGCACATTAAGAAATTATCCAAAAATTCTGAAAAAATTCACAGGTACTCTCTGGCACCTTAGACAACTTTTCCGCACTATTACGTCATCAAAATCGAAAAAAAGTTTTTTTCGATACACCCTAATCTATTCTAAATTTATGAAATACAAAAATATTTTTAAAAATATGTTTTTATAATGTACTCTACTAAAAAGTACAAACTAATTTTTATAAATCCTTGTAAGACGAAAAACGTGGATATCATACTTTAAGTATTTGATTCTCTCAGCACTCCCCATGCTGCTATTTTTTTATCGTGTACAGATAATACATAATGCATGATTTCCACGTTTTTCGTTTTTAGTCCAGGCAACCTATAACTTAACTCAGGGGTCGGCAACCTGCGGCTTGCGATCCGCATGCGGCTCTTTCGTAAGATGCGGCTCTCCAGTTCCAATGAAAAAATTTATAATATATTTTCAAAACCCTTAATTATCTAATCAAATCAATATGACTCACAATTAGCGGTGTAACCCAAAGTTTTAAAGATGACTCACCTTAAAAACTTTGGGTTACACTGCTAATTTGATTTATCTTGATGTAAAAAAGTACCCGAAGGGAGGTACCTCAAAAAATGTTGGGTCAACCTCTCCATCTAAAATCTCCCTCCCAATATAAAATCAAATATATACAGGGTGTTTCAGATAAGTGGTACAATATTTTAAGGGGAGATAGGGGACATCTGGACGAGTCAGAATCACAAACGATTTGGGGGCCCAGACCAAATCCCAGGGAGTTAAAAATGGAGCGACACCCCAAAAAAAATTATTGAAAAATTCAATTTGTAGAAGAAGTACTATTGGGGTAAAAATTTATTTATGGTCTCAAAAATTGTGGTTTCATATGATCTTTAAAATTATCTCAAAAGTCTTCACTTTAAAATTTGTTTTATTATGAAAAAAGTTTAAAAAAAACACAAAAAAATGTGAAAATTCTGCCCAAACCTCATTTTGTATTTTGAAATCCTTCCTTTTGATTTTCTAATCTGAAAGATCATAGTCGTAAACCCTTAAGTCCAAAGTTGCACTTAAAAACCATCAATATTAAACGCTTGAAATCCTGTTAAAGTTCGTTTTTTGCGTGCCCAAATTGGTTTCCTATAGCAGTTTCCAAAACGGCAGTTAGCGGACGCAAAAAACGGACTTAAACCATGCTTTAACAGGATCTCAAGCATTAAATATTGATGGTTTTTACGTGACACTTTGGACTTAAGGGTTTTCGACTATGATCTTGCAGATTATTAAATCAAAGGAAAGGATTTCGAAATACAAAATAAAGTTTTGGCAGAGTTTTCACATTTTTTTGTGGTTTTTAAACTTTTTTGTAATAAAAAAATTTTGAACTGAAAACTTTTAAAATAATTTTAAAGATCATATTAAACCACAATTTTTGAGACAATTTTTGACCACAATTTTATCAATAGTAGTTCTTCTACAAATTGAATTTTTCAATAATTTTTTTGGGGGGTCGCTCCATTTTTAACTCCCTGGGATTTGGTCTGGAACCCCCAAATCCTATATGATTCTGACTCGTCCAGATGTCCCCTATCTCCCCTTAAAATATTGTACCACTTATCTGAAACACCCTGTATATAAGCCGATCTAATATAATAAAAGTCAATGTGTGTGTGTTTGTGTGTCTTCCAAATCCACAGTTTACTTCCGATCTATCAAACCTAGAACGACCCCTAGACCCTCTTTTGACCGTTTTTATGGTCATTTTGCTGAAATAGCTTTATTTCTGCTCAAAAAGAGATATGCTGACCCCATTGTTACAAAAAAGTGTAATGCAAAAAAACAAGTTTCCAATAGAAAAGCTATATCTAAAGCTGTTTAAAAATCATATTAATTATCTAAAAATATATTTCAACAAAAATTTTAAATTTTCAAACTGGTAAGTATAGTACAAAATATTTTTATTTGAGGGTTTAGTTTTTAAATAAAAAGTTTCATGGAATAACATTGTTGTTAAAATAGTCTCCATGGAAACGAGGATGAAAAATCAAATGACGATCATATAGTAGCTTTTAAGAAAGTTGATTAACAGACCAACCGGGATGATTGGTAAATGCTGATTATACAAAATTAGAAATGTATGTGGAAAAACTAAAAAATAATAAATTTATACTCTGCACCCGTGCAAGGCCGGGCATATCAGCTAGTATATTATAAAATTGAAACAAAAAAAATCAGTGGCCCTTTAAAAACTGGGAAATTTATTGTAAGTTGTAATAGTCCGAGAGCTGGCTACATGAAAGTTCAACCGGAAAAACATAGTTCTAAAAATTATATATTTTGAAGCACCCTTCTAGGGAAGTAAATTTATGTTGGTCAGCCGGTGAAAAGCGGTTGCGTTATCGAATGGCAGCTAATTGAAAATCGAATTTTCGGCCTTTTTTATAAATTGTGAAATAACAACCAAACAATGATATTTTCGAATTAACACCTATTTAAATGTTTTGTTACTGAATAAATTGCTTACATTCAAAGCCAAAGTTTTTTTGTGTAGCTCAATTAGTTGTTAAGGTATTTAACTTCAAAGTTCTTAAATTTTTCAACTTTTTCTCTTTGTCCAACAATGAAATTTTCTCAAAACGCATTGTTGTAACCGAAAAAATTGGAATTTTAAAGTCGTATATTCTAAAAACTACTCAACCAATCAAAGTAAACTTGGGCTTTAAATGTAGGTCATATATTCAATAAAAACATGTATTACATTTATGGTCGAAAATCCTACCGTTTGGTTTAAATTGAACCAAGAAAATTGAAAAAATGCCCAAATTGAGCAAGCATACATTGCTCCAAACAATTTAGCTCATTGAGCGGTGCACTTTGGATGCAGTCCAAAAATTCCATAAAATGAGCTAAAATCATTTTTTATACTTAAAAAATTAAAAAACTTATTTATTTAAAAAATCTATTTGATAGAGGTATTTCTTTGAAGAAGAAAATAACAAGCTGAAAGTGTTCGCATATTTATATTAGGAAAAGCCGGAAAACTTAGATGTATATCAGGGAAATTTTAAAACTACAGTCAGGGAAATTTGTTCCTCAGATTCTGTAGCCACCTTGTACTTTTTAAGGTCAAATTTTAAAAATTTCTGGTGGAGGACCCCAGACCCCTTTATTCTTGGGGCTAGATATTAATGCCTAAACATTGAAATTAAACACAGTAAAAGTTTTTAGTACTAAAGGTTTAAGTTTCAAAGGGGGTCTGGCGGTCAGAAAATTTATGGAAATTTGACCCTAAGAACAGGGTTTTAAACTGTTTTTTAGTACATGTAAACCCAATTTTGGGCATACATTTATAGGTAGAATTTTGATTTTAATCAACGTATTATAAAAAAAGTCAATAATAAAGGTTGAAATACTAAAGGGGGTCTGGGGGTCCACCGCAGAAAAATTTTGAAAATATGACCCTATCAAACTGGGTTTTAACTAACTAAAAGTAAAGTAAAAGTTAATTACTCGGGACTTAGGGGGGCTACGCCCATGTCTGTAATGTAACTAAAGATGGTTTGGAATAATATATGGGGCAAAACCTCTCTGGAACAAAAATCGCGTCAGCCCATTCAAAGGCTTAGTAGTAATCTCTTTTCCACCTTTCAATTAAGAGGGAATGAATAAAGGCACTGTAAAAAACTAATTATTTTTTACGATCTGGCTCAAATCATCGTAAACTTTTGGTTGACACACCATCAATATTAATTTAGATACAAGTTTAATAATTCATTGATTTAATTACTAATAAATTAATTAGTTATATTGGAAAAAACTAGTTAATATTCATGGATTATGTTAGCCCCCCACTTACCCAGGTTCTAGATCCGCCTCTGAGTAAAATAATCCATTCACTATGTATTTAGGAACTAACCCAGTTTTGCATTTAAATTTATTCATTAATCAGTAAACACTTTAAAAAGAAAAACTGATGGATGATAATTTAGTAGGATATCCAAGAAAAAACTGAAGCTTAACTAGCAATATTTCACCTTTTTAGCGGTTTTATGCCAATTATGGCAAACTAAACACCTAGGGGATCAAACAGGAATAACCAAAAATGCTTTTAACCCTAAAGGGATGAAACAGACCAATTTTTGACAAGGAGACGAAACAGGAAGCGATGAAACAGGACTAAACCCAGAACTCAACATTTTTTATTTAAATTCATTTTCCTTCTCGTAATGCAACAAACATCAAATTTTTCAAGCCTTTTCTGCTTTTTCCCCTTTTTTTGACGAATCACTGTAGCGTTAAAAACGTAGAGGACGAGAACCTAATGATTTAAACCAAAAAGTCTTATCCAAGAAATAAGCATATTAGACGTCTTAAATCGTGGTATTGATATACTTAGTTTAGTATTATTAAAGGGCTTTGTCTGGGGGGTGAGGTAAGAGGTACCAAAACTTCGTATATTCTTTGCCACGACTTTCTCGCTTTAAATGGATTTAAAAGTATTTATATCTTAAAGTAAAATAATAAATTCCCTATTACTACCTGGGTTTTTATGAAAAATGTGTATTTTTTTTAAAAATTTTTGAGGGAATTTGTACTAAATAAAAAAGTTGCATGTGTCAAATTTTCAAAAACAAACAAGTTTTCCGTATGGTTTTTTGTATGGTAATTGAAATATCTAGTCAGTTTTTCAAAAAAAAATGTACAGGTAATTAAATATTTTAATTTAAAAGTCGAGAAAAAAACACGTGACTGAAAACGTTTATTGTTTAAAAAGTAACGATGACGTCAACAATCATACCATCAACTCCATTGCTTTCCAACAATGTTTATCGACGTCACATCCCAAACTCTTGGCGTTTTCGCACGCTTTTAAAAAAGGGATTTTTATTAATTTTTTTGGCAATCAAAAATTTCTCGATCGGCCTCAAATTTTGGGTAGTTGCTTATTTTTTGCAAGAAGAATCGATTAAAAAAATTTAAAAAAATCATGCAACTTTCTCATTAGAAGGACATTTTGTAGCTCTAGGGGGGCTTTAGAGTTCCAGAGTAAATTAAAAAAAATGAAATATATTTCTTCTATATATGTGTATATTACATATAACAAATAAAACTTTTTGAAAGTCACGTTCTCCAACAGGTTTCTACGCCTGAATTATATGCTAAACATTACCATGGATTAATTATTTTTTAAATTTATATAAGAACTTTTACGGGTATAAAAACAATAAATATTTTTTACATTAAAGAGCCTTTAACATCGAATTTTTAAAATTAATTCTCTTATAAATGAAAAAAGTTTAACCTAAGGTAGACTTTCCTTCTTTCATTTTTAGGAAGACAATCATCTTTTGGGACATGCATCGGCAAATCAATTTAAAAAATGAAAGTTATTAACAAAGGATTTAGAATTGAATACAAAGGATTGAAAATTAAATTGATTACATTTTTATGTATGCATGAAGTATTAATCTTTTGATCTTATTAAGCTCACTTCATAAAAACGGGAATTTTACACGTAAGTTTTTTTAATGTTGAATCGGGTATTAAAACTACTTATTTTATTTCTAAGGAGTATTTTAGGCTTAGATTTTAAAATTATTGTTCAATAAAACAGACGATCCCTAACTGTATGTTTCTTTAATGACGATTCTAACTTTAAAAATGTTTCTTTAAAAATAAGAGTCGCATATTATTTTAGTTCATAGTTTTGCCTTAAAAGCGAATTATTACCCTATAAAAATACACATAACTAAAATATAACCATAAATAGTTAGAAATGTATTTCTAAGTATATTTCTAGCTATTTATGACTCAAACAGACTATACAGAAACTAACGATCATCTTCTCCTTTCTTTCCAGAGACCCTTCCACCTTTTCAAGGGGAAGCGAAACCATCTTGGGATCAGACACAAGAGGCCGAATCGAAACGTTGATTACTCCCCCTAAGTCCAATGAGCCGAAGCCAGAGTTCGCAAAGGCGGAAGTTCGAATTCTTGTGCCCTCGGCCCCCGTTGCCACCAACTTCCAGCCGGAGTGGGTGATTCGGGCATCTTCAATCTTGATGGATTATGATGAAGACTTTAGGGACGCTGTCTCAAGGAGAGGTGGGTTGTTCAAGATTTTGTGTGTGATGTATGATGGGGGAAAACTTGGAAGTTTTTGAGGGTTTGTAACTACATTTTTCGAAAAATTGAATGGGGATATGTAAGGATAGAGGAGGTATGTTCCTTTAATCTTGGAACACAAGGGTTTTTAATTCATAGATTTATTGAGAAATTCACAAAATGTTCAGGTTCCTCTATCTACGGAAATACTGTAAATTGAAGGGAAATTATTGCTTTTTAAAAATACTGATAAAAAAGGAAACCTTTTACGTGGAAAAAATATTGTATATATTGGATTTGAAGATTTACTACCCACATGACAGATTCCCAGGGAGTTTCAAGTTCCCCATAATAAGCATTTTATCTCTATGATAATTGGAATTTCTATGACTCGTTGCATATTAGGATATTTAGGATCTAGAAGATGTCATGTATTATATCTAGGGGTTATGCGCTCTTCCAGAGTATAGAATGAAAATTAGGGGTCGCCAAAGAAAAAACTTGTTGCATTCATTACATTACGTATAAGATATGAGGAAAAAATGTTCAATGTAGAAGGTCTCTAACCCTTTCAATACGGCGGCTGGGCATATGCTGCCCAATCGATAAAACTTGTAACGTCGTTTTGTTGAAACGTCGTTATGGGATCGCTTACTACGAGTATCAGACCTTCAGATATTTGCATAAACGATCCCATTACGACGTTTCAACAACAGCAATGTTCTTACAACTTTTATCACTATGGGGCATATTTCCATGCAGGCCGTATCGAAAGGGTTAAGAAAATGGTAATTATACTATTCGAAATTGCGTTTAATCAACATAAAACATGGCGTTTATAAGGTATCCCAACGCCAGCAATTTTTCTGCAATATCCACTGCGACTTTTTTTTCTGTTGACTATACCGTATCCCAACATCACCCTCATTAACGATTTTTCAGTTGCAGAAACCACAACCACTTCCCGGCCTCATCACATCAGACACCGCCACCGCGAGCTTTCTCAGGAACGTTCGACACACACGGGATCACCCATCAGGGAGGCTCAGCTGGACGAACCCTTCCCCAGTGAACCCTACGCCCCCCGTGAATCGGAAGAACCCCGACCTGTTGATAGGGTGCCTGTGCGGGCTCTCTACTACAAGGAGAACGAACTCCCTTCCTTCAAGAAAGTGCCGCCGAGTGGTAAGATACGGAAGAATAAGCTGAAGAGTATAGGGAATGATACATGGATAGCCTTGCATTCACCTGTGAGGATATTCATTCCTGTTCGATACAATGGTGAGTGTCCGTGTTGGATTCTCGATGTGTTTTGAGTAGTGATGGGAAGGTATGGAAAACATTTTTGCAGGGAGATATTGGAAATTCGAGAGGGGGATGAGGTAAATTTAATCCTTTTTATGGTCAAAAAAGGTATTTTTCTGACTTTCGGAAGGATATATCCCTAAAACCCCCCTCTGACTACGCCTCTGTCATTGATCGTAAGAAATTAAGCTAGGTATTGTAAAACCATTACTTATCTTATTGTCCTTCATACAAACTTTGAGTTTTCATTCATTCTTAAATGGGTAAAATCTTTAAATGTTAGGGGAGAGTGGGATAACAAGATACAAATGGGGTAATAAGAAACATGCAAAATTCCACAGGATTTTCCTTTAAGTTTTTGAAGCTGATTTTTTCTACAGGATGTTTATATCATTATCAGCTTTCTTTAAAAAAAAAATGCAATTTTTTAAGTAAAAGGGGAAGGGGATGTTTTACTTGCTTCTTATTTCCCCCAAGCGACTGCATGTTGTTACCCCACGAAGGGTGATAAGAAACAAGCCAGTTATTTTAATAATTAAAACAATTAAAAATCAAATGAAGGTATTAATACAATCTTTAAAGAGCATTTTATAACATTGAAAGTTACAAGTTTGAAAGTTATGAACAACCCTGTATTTTTATATAAATAATTGAAAATCATGACAAAACAAATCAAGTGGTAGGTATTTTCAAAAAATTATTTTTTTGTAATCTCATTTTTAATGATCTGTTCCACTTCCTCTTTATTAACTCAACGCTACACCTTTCCTTTAGGTTTAAATGGATCAGGAAGTTTATGAAAACACTCTCGAACCTATTCCCTCCACCCCCTGTGTTTTAATATTGTTTTTATTTAATTTCTAGGGAAAGTGAAAATAAAATACTTGATATTTTACTTTACTTACCATAACAAATTAAAAATGCAAAATAGTTATAAAATGTCAATTGAATAATTTATAAATTTTTCAATAAAATTTGGAAGTGGTGAGTAAAAGTTGTCTTTCTACCCAACGTTTTCAGGAAAATGAAGTAAAAATACACTTAATTGAATTTAAATTTTAACTTCATAACTTTGATTGCCCATCTGTTGCTGGCAGCAAATGCACAACCTAAACTATCCCACCGAAGACGACTTATATTCAGAATCAGTAGTCGCCATAGCATAACTCATTCAAAAACACCACTCCATGAAATAAGAATAATAGAATATTAAGATAATAAAGAGAAAAATTTGAAAAATAAAGTATCACGGATAAAAAAATGCTAGTGGTTCTTACTACCCCATAGTTTAAATGGGGTAATTACTAATGAGAAACAGGGCATTTTTAAGAATGATCCACATTCCACTTCCACAACCTAAAATGAAGAACAAAATATTTACTATACAGTCCTTTTAACCTCTCAAAAAGTGCACTAAAAATTCCAAAGAATTTAATAGCTAAAACCAAATAATTTGAAATAGTTGAATAGTTACGTTTATGATTTTGCTGCCCGCATCAACTTCAAACGGGAATTTTTCACTGAAATAATCCTTCTAAAACGATAAAATTTTTATGGGATATAAAGTATGTCTTGAAGATATTTTGGTTTTTTTTCAGATTTTTAGGCCCACACACAAAGCCGCAAATTAAAATTTTTCTTACTACCCCATTCTCCCCTAATGAAAGAAAAATTTACAGACAATTTGAGAACAAAATATACTCTCTTAGAATGCAAAAATTTAGAGATTTCCCATATTCTGAGAAATAAACAATTCTGACACTATAGAATTTGTATGTAAATTAATTTCTGCATCCATGAAGTTGTGGTATTTAGTTCCACATTCTATTCAATTTGAAAGTAAAACAAATAGCCAGTTGATTTCTGCTCATCATTATTCACCGTTGGATAAGAATCTGAAGTGGTTCAAAATGCAAATAAAGACACGAGTTATTGAACCAGAATCAATAGTAATTTTTGTGAGCCAAACTGATAAATACATTTTAAACGAACTTTCGAGCTTTCGAACATTTTAAACGAGTTTTCTTCAGTGTTACTGTTTGATGACATACTTCCTCTAGATTGAGGTTCCAATATTTAACTCTACTAATTTATGCTTTATACGAATTTTATATTTAGTGTTTGATTTACAGATCGTGGTTTGATGCAGTCAGAAGCGAACTGTGTACACTGCTCTTCTAATATTACAATTACGATACCAAGAGGAGAGACTCAAGTAGCAGTTCCAGCTCCTGCTATCACTATTTGTTCTCGGTACTAATTTTTAATAATTCGAGAATTTTAATTATTAATTAGTCATGCTTGTGGAATGGTCTTGTGAATGTAGTATTAATATGCTGGAATTAGAGATGAATTCGGAGAAGAATTTGTTCATGTTAAATATTGCAATTATAATAATGCATAGGAGATTAAAACTTTAATTTGGCATTAAATAGATAATTTGATATTTTTTCCACATTCAAAGAAATAAAAAACAGAAAATTTCTGGAGTATTTTTTCACGTAAAACATCACCCAAAATATTTAGTTAGACCATTCCCCGAAATATTTTAGCCATCGCCCCGAAATATTGGTATTTTCGGTTAAAAAATTCAAAAATAAAAGTTAAGTCCCTCAAAATAATTTTTTCTAATTACAAGAAAGGTGTTTTACCACTTCTTTCTTTTGTACTTTTTTGGCACTTAAAGATAATACCTTTATCTCTTTATCTAAATATATCCTTTATCTTTACTTAAAGATTAAGATGTGTGTGCACCGTTCACACGTTTTTTATGTTTTTTTTAATTTGCTGATCAGTTTGAGTTAAGGGGACTCAGTACCAAAAATATTTTTTTCTCTAATAACAGGATTTTATCATCTTTTAAGGTGTTAAATTATTTATTTACTTCATACTAATTCATATTTAGCCCTAAAAGCGAGTTCAAAAATTTATTTTTTAAAAAAATTACAAAAAACCTCACAACAATGCCCAAAATTACCCTAAATTTAAATTGATACTCCTCCCTTAATACATGTTCTTTTGTTTTGATTTTTTGTCTTAACATAGATCAAACATATAAAGTCACTTGTAGGCATGGAAATTTGATTATCTATAAAAGTTTCTGAAAAATTAAAAAAACTCTGAAATTTGGCAGTTTTTTCCGAAAAATATCCTAAGTTTCCACTTTACTGCTCCATAAAAAAAATTCTAATAAATATATCATAAAATCCATGCCTGAAGATGTTAAACAGGTATTACTGATAATGACTACAAAGTTTGAAGTGGTTTGGATGATTAGAAAAAAATACTTGTGATTTTAAACATTAAAAACCTTGTTTTGAGAAAAAGCCGTTTAAAGATAGAAAACTAGGCTTCTTAACACTATAAGGGCTTCATAAATCTCAAAATTTTTACACTTAGAATCCCCGTATCATTATGAAATTTGGTGGAAATAATTCTAAGGGTATTATCTTCATTTTTATTGCAAAATCTCAAAATCGATATTTTGACAAAATTTTGGTACTGAGTCCCCTTAAAAAAGTATTGCCGCTAAAAAATTTTTTATTTACTTTATATATACCATTATTTTTTTATTTACATTATTTAATTTTTAAAATTATTTTTTATTAACCATTATTTTGAGATATAAATTTTTTAATGCCATTTTACTCTATTGTTTAGTCGTTTAGTGCCTATCTTCAAAATACTAATGCCTAATGCCCCAAAAGGAATATCGACGTTATGGGCGGTTAGGATTACAGGTGCTCCTGTATCCTAAATTTGTGATCATAAATATAGGGGAAAAAAGAGGCGCTAATTGCACATATAAAGTCATTTTTTGAACTTTTAAGTTTTTAAACGAATTGAGTGCTTATGTTTCTGAAAATAAACTACTAGGCTGCATTAAAGTGACTCAAAACGGAATGAAAACGGTAAACTCTTTAGGTGCCCATACCTAGAGTGCCTAGATAGTGACAAGAGTGGCGCCAACCGAGAGACGAACGCTGATTGGTCGGGTGCCGCCTGAGGCTATTTGGAAATCGCTCCCATTGACTTAACACGGGAGATGCGAGAAGCTCTTCAAAAATAGCCGAAATTCTTCAAATAAAGGTATGTATCATTTGGCACCCTTGAAATTTTCATTGATAAATGTTTAAAGTTTATGATTGTCCAAAAAAATTCTCCAAAAGTGTCGGCTTTTTATGCTTTTTCCATTATTTTACTCAGCATGGCTATTTAGTAGTCGTCAATTAAGTAATCTTTACGTTTTTAAAGAGAAATAACTGCAGTAAAATGTCTGAAATACTTTCACTTTTAGTAATCTATACAATACGTTGTGTTTTTTTGTTGTTTTAATACCCTTAGTGTGAAATAAATGCATTTTGTGGAAGTTGTAAACAATGATCCCACGGCAGAAGGTTTGGCGTTGCTTTTTTATCGCCACTTCGCCAATGTGTACTATTCCTGTTTACGTTCGAGGTTATTATTTTGTGAGAAATACTTCAGAACTTCAGATTTGAAATGTTTTTCCTCAATTTATAATCTTCTAAAACTGTTCATTTGTCTTAGGTAGATTGATTAAATTTCCAGCTTTTTAATGCTTTATTTAACAATGTTAATAGTATTCTTTAATTGCTTCATCTCTTGTATATTTGTTTAGAAGTTAGAAGCATAATTTAATTTCATAAAGGTATATTGTTTTCAGACATTGATTTTTTTTTATATAAACTACTTAATCAGATTATCAATATAAGTACTATAGCTTTGAGGAGAGGAGCTAAAGTAATAATATAATAACACCTCAAATTCAAATATTTAATAAGATTATACTTCTCACTACAGTATTTGTGTATTATCTCAACTATTGCTAACATGGTAAACTACTTGGGAATTTAATGGAGACTATTGTTTTAATTAATTATGTTTTATGATTATATTACTTTCAATTCTTTTACGTGTATTAACATTTATTGTTAAAGTATACAAAATATTCTATTGCTTTTTTGAAGATCATTTTTTCTGAAACAATTTTAGGTTTTATTATTCGCATATTCTTAAACCATTGTTAATAAATTTCTGAAAGTTGATGTTAGCCTTCTCAGAAAAAATTTTGAAGGAACTACAACTTAAAATCAAGCCCTGATTCATCATGTTTGCTGTAAACAAAAATGCTTGCAATAATACACAAGTACCTACCACTTTTGCATTTTCTTTTTTCAAAAAAAAATTAATTCAAACTGCTTTTCTTAATATTATGTTTTAAGTATTACAATATGTGTTTTACTTTTTATAGATGCCTGGTTGTTCGGCATTTAACTGCACAAACCGATCAGAGCAGGGTTTTGCTGTAAAAAAATTCCCCTAAGATCCTGAAAGAAGAAAATAATGGCTATACCTTAATGTTGGCAGGAGCCAGGTGTTTTATAATGGTTGATTTGTAAAAATTATTTGTTTTTATGTGATAAAATTTTTAATAACTTGAAATGACAAGTTATCCATTTAACAATTACTCCGATTCGATATGAATTGTGTAAATTTTTCACACAATATGTGTGTTCAAGACTTTTTAATAAAATGCTGATTTATAAAATTTAGATGACTTGTATTTTTACTACTACTTTAATGAATTAAAATTTTACTTATTATGTCTAAGTCTAGTTTGAGGATTAACCTACTGCTTTTCAACAGGAAAATTTCATCATGTTTAAAAATAAGTAAATATTATTTATTTAAATAACAGAATCTTGAGTTTCCTGAAGTATAATTTATGACACAAAGATTAAAGGAAATAAAATTGCTCTAAATGGCCTTAAGCTCTAAGTAGGCTAAAAAATCTTGACCCTATTTAGTTATGTTTCAGCATTTATAACAAAGATTTCTAAATAAAAGTTGCACTTAATCTCAACTATTAAAAACATTAAATTCTGATCTGAGCAATGTTTTTGGTTTAAGTTCTCAAGTTATCAAAACCTTTTATACTTTTCCAGAAGAACAAACGAAACGACGAAGAAAAATCCTGAATTATAGTGTTTGTAAAACCCGCCCTGTATGCCAAAGGAGCGATAAAGATGCCAGCATGGCTAAGTTGAGTTTCTCGGTTTCTCCCCTTGGCAACCCATCCGTGCTTCCGCGCACGCGCGGGACTGAGTTGGCGCCACTCTTTCTCATACAGGCACTCTACCCATACCACGTGATCAGAACCGAAACCCACCGAACACTTTCAGTTTCGGATTTAATTTCGTTTTCAGAGCAAGTGAACTTAAAAGAACATTTTGAAAACAGTAAATTCTTAAATACTCTACTTATTAAAGTAAATTTCAAAGGAAAATCTAATTAAAAAAAAAGTTATGCCCACCTTTTTGCGTTCTCAGATTTTTGTAAGTTAGCCGAATGTTTTTTAACTGTAGCTGTGTTGAAATAATGTAAATAAACAAAGATTTCTGAAGTGCGTATTTTAAACGCTTTAAAATTTGAATGTTTAGTTATAAAGTTTGTGTTATGTATTTGCTTATTGTGATTTCTCTTGTCTTGTAAGATTAGCTCATGCTAGAGGCAGACTGAATATTGCTGTAGTAAATGGTCCACGTCCTGGTGATCAAGTATCTGAAGGGGATTATCAAACTCGTCTTCTGTTATGGAAAAATGGAGGAAATATATATTCTTGTACTTATAAGCTTACTGTCGCAGGTTAGTGTTTTTTTTGCTGAGCATAAAGGGAGGTTTGTATTGAGTTATCCTAATCATCATTAATATTACATATTTACAGGGTTTTTAAATTGGCCTATCTAGGTAATTACCCTGAAGGGTTTGTTTTTTAACTAATATTTTAGCAACATTTAAACTCCTTTCTAGTTTAGGATTCGTAGTTCTGCTAGCTTAGCAAAAATACAAGTCAAAAATAAGAGTGAAAGAAAGCTTACTATCAAAAAGGGCTGTAAAAATAATCTACAATGTAAAATAAGGAAAAAATTTAAGTATAATTAAAAATAGAATAGGTACAAAATTTAACATTTTAAAAGCTGCTCATATTTGTCTTGTTGGTTCCATTCCGTTATAGTTCCTCCTAAACAACGCCATGCTCTTTCAGACACCAAAAAGTAGAAATATTGCTAAATAATTTCAAACTCATAAATTAAAATGTATAATTAGATGAATAACTATACAGTAACTATTCAATAATAATCAGAAATATTTGTCGATATTTGAATATATGGCATTTAAAAAAACAAGGTGATATTTAGCGGGAACCAGGGCTCGATTTCAGCCAAAACGGCGTTCCGGAACCTCTTTTCGATTAAAAAATTAATATTTTATTTCAGGGGTCTCCTATAACTACAGCCCGCCAAAACCTTTCTATATGGGGAAAAGTGCTAAAATGAATTAAAACCCTGTTTTTAGGGTCAAATTTCCAAAATTCCTCCCCTAAACCCCTCTTTTAGTATTTAGAACTCAACTAATCACATTTATCTTCAGTTCATAAAATTGAGAATCTTATTAAAAAATATTAAAAAAGAACATTAAACCTGTAAACATGCGCCAAAAGGATTTAGAGGGAATTTCAAGCTTCTTCCCCACTGTATAAAAATTTAACTTGGGGCCTGATAGTGATTTAATTTTCTTATAGGATATTTGGGGTCCTCCCGAAATAAATTTCTATATACGCCACTATGATCCTAGATGGGTTAAAAAACAATTTCCTGTTGTTACTATTTAAAACTTATTTTCAACGATTCACGATTCACGTGTATTGTGCAGATTTTAAATTTTTAAAAATGTTAAATGCATTTTTATCTTTTTAGCAAATAACAATAATTTTGTGATATAATATTAAGGTTATTACTTAATTTGTGTTCTTTTAAAACATAATTGTGAACTCCAATTTGAACCGTCCAGCCTTCTACAAGAGGCACCCTGTTGAAAAAAAGTACAACGCATTATTTTACAAAAAAGGTGTTTTAACAAAAAAAATTGCCTAAATAGTTCATATCGTCTTATACACTAATTAAGTTAGAAAATTCTTCCTAATCTACAAAACATTTGAATTTATTTTTGAAATTTAAAAAAGATGATTGAGTTATTGTATTGAAAAGTATTCGCTTTTTTTCAGTTTGAGACCAATAATTTTACCGTTACAGTACCTCTTTTATTAGAAATCGAGCCCTGGCGGGAACTATAACGGAATTGAACCATCTTGTTAAAAATAGACAAAATATTTTAATGGCCAAATTTTTTAATATTTCTAAATTTTATTTTTAATGATATAACTAAATTGGTTTGAAATTTTTGAACAATGTTTTTATTTGTAAGTCAAAACAACTTGAAAAATTTTTAGTGAATTTTTATCCCTTCACATTCTTTCCTGACTGCCCCAAATATTCCCATAGGATTTAATGGGAATTTTAGATGGTGTAGGATTGAAACTGTTTAAAGTTTAATGATAGTGTATTTATATTCCTTAAACTCAGTGTTACTTTTTCAGTTAAAAAATGTGAACAAATCTTTCCACCTTCTGGAGGATCAATTGATTGTTCAAATGAAAACTTCTGGGGTAGTAAATGCAAGTTCTCGTGCTCTCCTGGGTTTATTCTTCAAGGTAATCCCATCGTCATTTGTGGAGATAATTCTGCTGAAGTTCTGTGGTCTTCGCCCTTTCCAACATGCAAGAGTAAGGTTTCCAAATGTTATAATTTTACATAATAATAATAATAATAATAATATACAAGGAGGGGCAAATAATTAAAAGCCAGGCACCTTGACCAAAGGTCCATTGTGACAATAATTTTACATTAGTAACCTAATATCCTTATAAATTGCATTTAAAGTAGCTACTTAATATGTAATCTGATTCTGTATTCATTTTGAATAAATGTCACATAGTTATTTGATTATTGAATTTATTTATTCCCTTTAAACTAGTTATTTGCATGGGCGTAGCCAGGGTTCCACTTGGGGGGCAAGCAGGTTAGACTTTTTTTGTTTGTGGAAGACAATTTTAAAGCCCTGTGAGAGAGGGCCGTAGCCACAGTATTATTTCGAGAAGGGATTTTTGACCTTTAATGAAATTAATGTAAAAGTTTTGTGGAAACAATGAGGATTCTGTCATCCATATTAATAGGTTTAATGTAGTGTTTTAACACCTTTTTAGGAAGAATTTGCGTCCAAGGAAAAATTTATCTTAAAAGGTTTTTAGTAATAAAGGTTCACGTTTGAAGGGGGGTCTGGGGGTTCTCACCAGAGAAATTTTGGAAATTTGACCCTAAGAACAGGGTTTTTAACTGTTTTTTAGTACATGTAAACCCAAATTTGGACAAACACTTTTGAGTAGAATTTTGATTTTAATTATCTTTTTACAAAACTATGTGAATAATGAAGGTTTAAATACTAAAGGGGTGCCCGACTGCCCGCCCAAAGAAAATTTTTCGAAATTTGCCCTTAAGAACATGGTTTCAAACTGTTTTTTGGTACACATAAACCCAAATTTGGACATATATTTTTAGGTAGAATTTTGATTTCAATGAACTTATTATAAAAAAACTAGAATAAACAAGGTTTTAATTCTAATAATTCTCCCCCAGAAAAATTTGTGAAAATTTGACCCTAAAAAACTGGGTTTTAACTTAATTAAAAGTAAATTACTCAGGACTTAGGGGGGGGGGGCAGCTGCCCCTCCCTGCCCCCCCGGCTGCGCCCATGGTTATTTGTATTGTCATACTTTTATTAGCACATAGTGAGCAACAGTATAGATTTGATTTATTAACTTTATTTTTCTCACATTATTGAAACTTTCAAGAAAATGTTTTTCTTGAAGTGTACGCCTAGGCATTAGACTTACGTTTAGATCAGATACTATTCCTCTAGGACCAGCATGCATTATATATGGCCTGTGGGCTGCTTGTGGCCCACCGACTCTTTTTTGTAGCCTGAAAAATCTGAATTAATTTTAAAATTCAATGAAAGTCGTTAATTTTTGTGAGGTTTTAGAAAAGAATTTGCAAATGTTAAGTGTAGAACTATTTATTTTTCTTATTAAAAATAAATATGCAAGTTTTATGAACCTAATAATGAAAATAAAAGAATTTCATTAAATTTCAATAGTACAGAAGATCGTTGTTAGAGCGACCCTTTTGGGACCAACCATATAATACGGTCATTTAAGGAAAATGACATTATTACAAATAAAATTAGCACTATAATATATCAATCTGTACTTTTCTTTCTGGTTGTTATATAGAGGTTCTACTGTATTAGTAAAACAATTGTCCAAGCCAAACTCTTTGCAAAATACTTAAGTAAAAAATGATAGCAATTTGGGTTCTTATGTATTATGCTGTCGACCGTGCCTCTGAATCCGAAAACGTTATCAAATCCCATTGGCTGGTCTATAGCTGTACCGCTGAATTTAACGGCAGCTGAACGGTCGATGGTATAATATGTATTTTGTAATAAATTGAGTTTTTAAATAATTTTATTTTTTCAGGTGTCAACTCAGAATCTATTCCCCCCTTAAAAAGGTTACCTTGTTTAAAACCATCTCAACCTCAAGACGGTACAGTCATTTGCAACTCTAATCATAAAGGCAATTATCCTGATGGAAGTGTATGTCAATTTTTCTGCTTTCCTGGATTTCTGATTGAGAACTTCTTGACTTCAAGCTCTCTAGTTGTTTGTCAAAATGGTCAATGGAGTCCTCATGCAAATGTCTCATGTTTGGGTATTATTTTTTCCTTGTTTTTCCATTGTCTTTAAAATTTTGTTTTCAAATGTTTTATTTTAACTTGTAAGAATCTCACTGTGTTACTTCTTACTTGATAGCTACTTACTGTTCAGAACCACATTCACCGATGCATGGATCAGTTTCTTGTAACCATCAAAAGATTAAAGATGCCGGTGTCAAGTCCAAGTATGAGAATGGAACTATTTGCTCACTTCAGTGCGATTCTGGATACACCATTCCCAAGTCTTTGTCTTCGCTGAACAAAGTTGTGTGCAATGCTCCTTTTTGGAATGACTCTTCTATCCCGGAGTGTAAGCGTAGGTCTAGTGAAAAATACTTTGCTTATTTATGAATTTCATTTTTGTTCCAAAATAAACAAGAACTTGCTGCGATGTTGAGTAAATATCTTAAAAATTTAATTTACGTGTGTAGAACCTGATCATAGTGAGCACAGTAAAACTAGCTCATTTTTAAATAAATCTGGGGTCTTAGTTAAAGCAGATATCTTAAAATTCCAATGTACAAATGCAAATATTTAAGATTAAAACAATTTTAACAATTGAAAAAAAGAACATTGGCGTTGTTGCTTCATATCCCCAAAATCTAGCAAGGATCAACTAGGTCCATGGAATTATTATACATTCAATACCAGTAGTGAATTTAAATAAATTAATTTTAAGAATAACAAAATTTACTCTTTAATATGCTCTCTTGTATAAATAATATATCTTTGGTATAAACAATTTTGATTCTTTCATCTTGATCTTTTTGTCAGACATACATTTTGTGGCATGGGAAGTCTTACCTCATTTGCAGCACTCACTTAAAAACCAAATACAAACTCTTTCACTAAATAAAAGTTTGTCTACAAAATCTGTCCATTATACCTACTATTTTCCCAAAAGTTAAGTGTTCAACAAATCATGATTTTTATTTACTTCCTTAATCCTGACTTTGTTTATTTCTTAGTCCTAGCTAAATCTGAACTTGCTATAACCAAAGTTTTTGGTGTCAGCAGTTCAGTAAATAAAAAAATGATTATGAATTATTGTACAGTAAAGCACCGTTTATACGTCTTTCAAGGGACCGACGTAAAACGGCGTATAAATGAAAAGACGTACAATTGAAAACAATTTTGATTATTTGAATGAATTGGGACTTAACAAAAACAACGTATAAATGTAAAAGACGTATAAATGAGAGACGTATAGATGGTGCTTTACTGTATAAATAACTCATGATTAGCCTTAAAATAGTTGTCTTTTTCAGAAAAGGTTGAACCTTATCCGTATCATAAAGATTGCAGAAATCAAACAGTTATGGCTAATCGCAGAGGATTCATAAAGCTGAAGCCTGCTCGTTTTTACCTGAGGAAAGACGCTTTTTCTTCTAAAACAGTGTATGGTAACTGTACCCTACCCAGTAAAGTCAGTGTTGGTAGTTACATTAACTACTGCACTGCACACGATGTAGAACTGAACACTACAGGTCATTGTACATTCTCAGTGACTGTAAAAGGTAAGTATTGTTAATGAAATCTGCTTGTGTTTTAAAGAATTTGGCTAAGTACACTAAAGGTGTAATGAGCTGGTACGGAAAACATAAATTTCAAATTAAAGTAACACTTTTTAATTCTGTCACAAAAATTTACTGTCTGGACTCTTGGTCAATGTTTTGATCCAGAGATGAGCTGTGGTATTTCATTCGGTATATTGCTTGCGCCAGCATGGAAAAACTTAACTACATTTACCTTTGTTTTAGAGAATGGGTGTTCACCTCCTCCCAAGGTATCTCATGCTTCAGTTAAGTGCGAGAGTGGCATCAAAGAATCTTACCCTAGAAGTACTATCTGCAAATATGTTTGTGATGTGGGATACATCATCCCATTAAAAGAAAGAAAGTTCCAGAATAAAGTATGCCGCCCAAGACTGAAATGGCGGCCATCTGGGCAACTGACCTGCAGAAGTATGTATGTCAAGAAAATGTTGTCCAATTTTTAAAAAAATATGGCTTTTTTTAATGACACAAAGAAATTATGATGACCTTTGGTTGCATTTTTTAAGCTAACACCTTGTACAGAAAAGAGTGCTGGTTCTTTTTGTTTGAGGTTTTATTCCAGTGTGCACAGAGAACAGTTTCTGAATTCTAACAATCTTAGCTAGTTGGTTCAAAAAATGGAAATGAGAGGGTTTTATCAACCAGACAAACTAAGAGGGGAAATCCAGGAAGGAATTGCCCAAACTATATGAGATGAGATGATAGTTAGGGAATGTGTTCACAATTGATATGCCGCTTTCTCCTCTTCTTTTCTTTTGCCAAAAACTAGATAAGTCTAAATATTTTTTCTTCAATTTGCTTTATGAACTATATGATGGCTTTTGTGCAGATTCTAATGTAAAGAATCTAATGAAGACACAAAAGCCTTAAGCCTTTTCTACATTACATGCATATCTGCATATCATCTGCTATGTATTTCTTTGTGTTTGAATGGAAAAACTACTGTGTATGCAATGCATATTCTGGCATATTTTTATAGATTCTTATGTATCTTAAATTGCTTGAATTTTTCAGAAGCTATCCCACCACGACCTAAAAAGAAATCATGCATACCAGAAACAGTGTTTCTAGAGGGAACCAATTCAACCATTGTGATAAATCCACCGAGATTCAGACCATCTGTAAAAGGCTCCAAAGTGAAGGTTGAATGCTCCTTGAAGGAACCCCTTTCAGTAGGAAACTACACTAATGTCTGTGAAGCCTTTGACACTTTTCTGGGGCTGAATACATCTTGTGAATACAGTGTAACTGTATTGGGTAATATTTATGAATTTGTGAATTACAGTAGAACTCCAATTATCCGAATCAATTGGGATTGAACCCCATTCAGATAATTGGAATTTTCCTGAAAAAAGAGTATAAGGTCCTTAGCCAGCCGTTACTTGCCAAGTATCTGAGCTAAAATCTTAACTTAACACAAAATAGGGCTTTCCATTGAACTTTACTGCAAAAAACACTTGAAAACAGCACCTTCTAAATCTTTGCTTGTTACTGACTTCAGTAATTTTATTAAAGAACTTCTATCTTTGTTTTTCAAGCACTGACACAAAGTTTAAAGGGAAGGTTTGAATTCTGAAAGCAGTTTGGATAATGGGAGTTCTACTGTACTTTCTTTTTCAATCTTTAATGTGATTATCTGTTGTTGTATAGTTTTGGATGTTAAAAGTAATTGCCTGTTTAAGGAAATTGTCATTGTAAATATTTTTAATACTTTGCTCAGTTCAAAACTTATATTAAAGGTTTTTTAATGAATGTCAATTTTAAGAAATTTTAAGCTTTAAATTTTTTAACAATATGTGTCCAAATAAAAAAAGTTATGTAGTTTATATTTTGAATGTTATTGGAAGAAAACTGAAGCTAGACGGAAGACTAAGTTTTCTTCTTATCATTTTATAATCTTATTTTATTTTTTATTTTTTGGGGATGAAAAATTTTAAGAATACAATAATTTTATTTTTTTACTAGCATTCATAATTATTCGAATTATCTAAATAAAAGTGCTGAAAATACTTCAAAAAATAATTTAAAGTTTTCTCAGGCATGAGTTTCTTCAACGGAATCACAATGATTATCTTTTTTATTTGCTCCTAGTTACATTTTGTATGCAGATTATTTGAAATGATCTTCATATTGATTTATTAATAAGTTAATTAAATTAAAAGTAATGATTAGTTTTATGCTAGTTTAAAGTTATTAACCCCCAAAATATAACACAGGTAAATTAAAATTTGTTCACAGTTAAAATTATTGGTTTCATGCTAAAAGGAATTTTATATAATTAATTTCATACGAGATTTCCTTATTTTTTTCATCTAGGGACAAACTCATCCCTGTATTCCCCAGAGATATCATATTCCATAAAACCTAATAAGTGTCTGTTGATGCAAGTGTTGAAGAATTTTTCTATGGTATTTCAACAATTTTATTCTTTTAATTCCTAGAGAGAGGATGCCCTGTTTTACCTGAATTGCCTAATGGATTTATAAATTGCTCTGCGTCAGCTATTAATGGCTACTACCCTGTTGATACAATGTGCAGTTATAGTTGTACTGATGGCAATGTTATCCCTACAAGTTTGTTACTATATTCTCATAAAACGTGTGTTGATGCCAGTTGGAATCTCACTTTATCTCCTGTTTGTGTCTGTAAGTACTTAGTTTTCCAAATACAGTTTTTAAAATTAGGTTTTTGGGATCTGTTAGATATTAAATTTCTTAACTTTTAAATTACTTTACTTCTAATACTGATTGTTTTTATGTAAAACGTTTGGGAAATTTTTAATTGCAAAAGTAGTTTCCTGGTCTTACAACTTTTAAAATTAACTTCAAACTATTTAGGACATAACATATTCAAAATAATAATATACATTTTAAATTCTAATTGAAATATTATTTCTGAAAAAAATGCCTATTTTTACTGTCATTGTTCTTTGAAAACCAGCTTAAAGATACTTGTTTCTAAAACATTTTAGCTGAAATTCTACCTAATCCGGACTCTGATTCCTGTCTCAATCGCTCTGTTTCAACTGAAAATATTGCTGATGTTCAGATTGGTGTTCCTAAATTCACATCATCAAGTGGTGCCAAGTTAGCAGCAAATTGTGAGCCTGGGATCATCAACACCTTTGGCCAGCATACAATAAACTGCAGTGCCTATGACCCACAGCTGAGAGTTACCGGTTCTTGTACCTTTTATTTGGATGTTCAGAATTCAAACAACATTGCCGAACAGACAAGAAAAGGTAGTTTTAAAGTTTTTTAAAAACTGATGTCTGAATATATCAATGGTGTCGGGAGAAAACCTCGTATAATCGAAATCCAGCTGCCTACCAATAGATACGGTATAAGTGAGCGGGATTCGTTTTCTTGCCAAAGACCATTTTTTGCAGTCAACAGAAGAAAGCGAATTTTAATGAGCTGAAAGCAAAAAAAGGTGTTATCTCTCCAGTGGCGAATCCAGGATTTTTGTCTGGGGGGGGCTGAGTTTCACAAATAACTTAATTGCTATTAGGGTATGTGTTAAATATTATGTAAGCAACTGAAGGGGGAGAGGGGTTGATAGTGCCGTAGCAAGATTTTTTGTTAGGGGGTTACTCGATATCTTTTCTGAGGTCTAATCTTAGGAATACTAAGTTTTAGGTGAGATGACTTCGTAAGGTTTTAATTTTGGTGCACTAAATGTCAAAATTGTGTAAAAATGTCAACTACAAGTAAAAGGGGGGTCTGGGGGTCCTCCCCCAGAAAATTTTGGAAATTTGCCCCTCTAAATAGTGTTTTAGCTCATTTTGAAGCCCTTTAGATTCCACCCAAAGAGCACCACTCATTGTAAGCGGCAGAATTTTCAAGGAAAAAAGTTTATGGTTTTATGAATTGGAAAATTTTTAAGGGGTTTTGGGGTTCCAATTCCAGAAAAATTTTTTAATTTTGCCCCTAAAAGTGGCATTTTAACTCATCTTGAGACACTTTAGGTTACATCAAAGAGGATCATTATTTGTAAATCCCTAAAGTTTCGAGGAAAAACTGACTTATTAGATTCCAAAATTTCGAGGGGGTGTGGGGGTCTTCCCCCAGAAAATTTTGGAATTTTTACCCTTAAAAGAGGGGTTTCTATTGATTTTGAGACCCTTTGGGTAACACTACCGAATATCCGCAACGTGTTGAAATTTCTTTTTTGGCTTTACTGCTATTACCAAAACTTGAATGTCTTCAGGGGCGGATCCAGACCAAATTTTCGGGGGGGGCCATTTGAAAATTTTTCCCCCAGAAAATTTTTGGAAATTTAAGTCAAAAACCCCACTTTTTTTTCAACTCGTTTTGGTAAGCCTCATCAGAATTTCGGATATAGATTTTTGGCTTAAATCTAGAAATGGTTTCAAACGCCAAGCGAAGTAGTAGCGCCAAAGTATCAAAATGAAGTTGACGACTAAAAATTCGCCAAGAAGCGCCAACCCGAACACACTTCTAGATTTTTACCAGATTTATTGCGTTTCGACACAAACTTAGTAAAATATAGTTGTAATAACAGAGTTACAAGGGCCAGGGGGGTCTGGGGGTCCTCCCCCAGAAAATTTTTTAAAATTTGACCTTAAAATAACAGGCTGAACTCATTTTGGTGCATAAAATGTCATAGTATAAAGAGTAAAACTTTTCATTTTTTTTTGGGGGGGGGGCTTGAGGCCCCTAGCCCGAGCCCCCCTGAATCCACTAGTGAAGGGGCTAATGCTGAGTTTAGGATAAAGCTCATTGAATTGTGAACAGGCTAATTCTTTGTAGGGGCTAAAACTCAAAGGCCCCTTTAAATTGTGAATCGAATCTGCAAAAACTAAAGTAGGGGACTATAAATCGGTAACGAGCTAAAGCTTTTTAAATTAAAAACGCAAGAAGGCTTAAGCTTATATTGTTCCATTTAAATTGTGAATCGAATCTATAAAAATACAGGGAGGCTAAAGATTTTGTAGTGGTTAAAGCACATTACAACTTTTTTTTTGAAGTTATGAATTCCATCTTTATAAAAGAGCTGAAAGGGCTAAAGCTCATCTATCTTGGAGGGGGCTAAAAGTTCATCAAGTTAATGTGAACAAAATATATAAAAATACAAGGGGACTAATGCTTTATGGGGGCTAAAGCTCATTGACCTCTAAATTCTTAATTTATTATACAAATATACAGGTGCTAAAAGTTTTGAAGGGGCTAAAGATCATGAAATAGGCTAATGTTTTGTAGGAGGCTTAAGATCATGAAATGGGCTAATATTTCGAAGGGGCTCCCTGAGTCCTTTAAATTGCAATTCAATTCTACAAACATGCAGGGGACAAAATGCTTTGTAGGAGCTAAAACACTTGAACTCCTTAAATATTAGTGAATTAATAGTCTACAAAAGAATTACACAATTAATAGTCTAGAGCAAAAACCCTCTTTCCCTATAATTGTACACTGATTCTACAAATTTTCAGGGGCTAATGATTATGAAATAAAGCTCTTTGGACCGTTTGAAATGTAAAAGAGCTACGAAAAATTTTGAAAAGATTTTAAATTTTTATAAAATTTGTTCGAAAAACTTCAATTTTATATAGTCTGAACTTAAGTCCCCTGGGGGGCCATAGCTCTATAGCCCCCCCATAGATCCGCCACTGGTTATATGAGCAACGTACCATACCTAAGAATTAAGACTTCGCATGAATTAAAGGGGAACATTTTTTGAGTTTTAGCTCTAGAAAGGGGTTTTAACTATTTTGGAATTTTTCTCGGGATGAGCATGGCCCCCCCTTGCGTTGTTTTTATTCTTGTCAGACATCGCATGAGTTACGATGAATTTTTTTTAATGTTAGCTCTGAAAAAGGGGTTTTTAACTATTTTTGAAATTTTCTCGGGGGGGGCCATGGCCCCCATGGCCCCCCCGCTGGATCCGCCACTGAATGTCTTATTCCTGGGGGGGGGCTGCAGCCCCACAGCCCCCCCCCTCTGGATTCGCCACTGTATCTCTCTCAAGGAGACTGATTTTTTGTTCCAGCTGGCTTGGCCAAACCACAAGAGCACCACAAGCAACTCTATGGAAAGAACTGTTTTATTTTTTACATGCAAAGAAAAGTTTTAGTTAAATGCAGGTGTGAAATCAAAGCCAAAAGCTTCACTGCTCTTAGGGTTACAGGATGATACTGGTGTTCCCAGTGGAATTGATTTAACCCTTGTTTTGGCGTTTATGACTTGACCCTCTTAGGTAAATTTGGTTGTAAAAAATTCCTCATTGGCATATTTGGCGCAAACACACACTCGACAATCTAGAATATTCATCCTGACTGCGATTTTACGGGTTTGTACGAGGTTTTCTCCTGATGCCCAGGCCCGTGCTGGCCAGGGGGGACAGGGGGACGTGTCCCCCTGCGCCCTTTGCTCAGGCGCCCTTTTAAAGAGACACTTTTCTACTGTAATTTATTCGTGAACTTCTCAATGTTTTTATGGGCTCCTTTTTCAGCAAACTTAACCAATAGTGGTTTTACAATTCATTCTTGGTTCATCAAGTCTGAAACGCGAAGGCATCTAAAAGTTTTTTTAAGCCTCTTCGTACCTTACCATCAAATTTCGTTATGAATTTTTATTTTTAGGGCGCCTTTATTTAAAGATTAACAATGAAATAAAAAGGTAAGGTGGTTTATATTCAAGGCGCCAAATCCCTTAGTTAAACACGTTGAAATTGCTAGGGCGCTTTCATTTTTAAACTGTCAAATGGAGACCCTCTTACGTCAAAAAGAATTTAGTTAAAATTAGGGGAAGACAGGGGGTGTTTGCAAGGCGCCCCTTTTTTTATGCAAGCAAGCTATTTTAAAAGCGTCTCCCAAATTTTAATGACTGGCCACACACCAAGGGCATCTTGACCAAGGCCTGCCCTTAGTCAAAATAATAATTACCTTTGAAAATGTAAATTCAGGGAGATTTTTTTAGCAATCCCTGACATTCTGACATATTTTTAAGCTGTATTTTCTTTCCTTTTTTTCCTCCGGGTGTAACTCAAAGGGTCTCAAAATGAGTCTGAACACTACTTTTAAAAATTCTAAAATTTTTATGGGGGAGGACCCCCAGACCCCCCTTTTAAATTTCTTAATTATTTATGTACTGTTTCTCTTCAATATTTAGACTTACAAGGAGTGGTACAAGAGTTTTTGGTGTAATCATCCGCACAGGAGGGGAATCAGCTAAATACTTTTTAAACAAAAATCAAATGTTGAAATAACAACAATAAAAAAACACAAGTAGCATTATTGCTTTATAATTTTTAAAATGCCACCAATCTTTAAAAAAACTTTTTAGGTTTAATAATCATTTATGTAGTTGCGCCCTTACACCCTTTGTCCACCGCCCTCTGAAGGTACCCAGCACGGGCCTGCTGATGCCATCAATATTTTTTAAGTAGGATGACTACAAAAATTAAACTTTGCATCTATAGCAAAATATGTTTCTGTGTATTAACTGATATTAACTGAGTGTTATTTTTCTTCCTAAAATTTGCTTTAAATTAAAAACCTATATAGGTTAAACTACCCGATGAATGTGAACAGATAACCCCATACTCTCAAATAATATAGGAAATTAATATCTGTGTTTGTGCAATATTTTACAGTTAGTCAACTTGTAAACTTTCTACTACTTTTGAAGGATTGGCCACAGGGATGCAGAAAATGTTTTTACTTCCAAGATTTCCCCCAATCAATACAAAAATTTCCCCAAAATTTTGAAAAGTGATCAAGATCTACAAAAAGTCAGATTCATGTTTACAAGTAACGATTGTAAACGCAAAACGAAAGCGAACCTTTGCCTTTGATCTGTGATGGTGAAAATCACCACATAAATTTTGATGAATGTACTGAAATTGAGAGTTCCATATTATATTTTTCCACAAAATTTCCCCCGGATCTAGATCGCTGGATCGGACATATTCTGCATCCGTGATTGGCCATTTGGGATATAAACAGACCTTCTCACTTTACTGTTGGGAAAAAGTCCAAAACTTGGGTGATAGGTTATTTTACAGTTTTATAGCTTTGTTCATGTCTCTTATTTTTCACCTTGAAAATCTAGCTTTTTTGTTGCTTTTGTGAATCATAAAATTAAAAAATAATTCTTTGTTATAGAAACCAATTGTGCGCATATCGAAGACACACAAAATGGATATATTCTGTGTACTTCCAGTGATTCAGAAAACTTGCCAGTCGGAACTGTTTGTGAAGTTGCTTGTAAAGAAGACTTTACTATACCTAACAGTCTTATAAGTCAATCAGTTATTCTGTGTCTTCCCAATGGCAACTGGAACACAAGCAATGTTCCAGAGTGTGTAAAAGGTATGTTTACTTTTAAAAACGCACTTGTGTGTGGATTTTTTCTTGCCATGGATATGACCTAAAATATATTAGAAAACTAAGATAGAAGTAAATATGTAGAACTGTGTGGGGTTGTAAAGTAATTTTCAGTGAGGTTCAGCAGTTTCGGAAAAATTTCATTGAGGACCAGAGACAAAACACAAATTATGCAAGATGGTATCATTCAAATTGGGTATTTATTCTGAAAAGTTACTCCATACAGATAAAGCTGTAAAACTGTAATATGCGGTGTGTTTTACTTATTAACTCTGGTTTTTTCTTTTTTTTCCTTTGCAAGCCAGTGAAAAAGTTTTAATCTGTGTTACTTTAGTTTCCAAGAGGAAATATTTATGTAAGTTATAAGAAAGTAAGTGGATAAAATGTTGGTAGTCAGTGTGATCTGTTACCGTCTATTTGTGTTTTTATTTGAAGTTCACTACCATTCTAATTAAAGCTGTTGTATTTGCTGTTAAAAGAGTTTCCTATTATAACAAATATGCATTACTTTAAAAAATCAAATTAATCTGCTATTTATTTATATGGAAAATTATATGGAAAGCATTGATAAAGACAATCACCAAAGTATATCTATATGTTTACAAATGATTCATTAAAATTAAAATTTTTGGCCTTTAGTAAGTTACCTCTTTCCTAGCCTGTTGAAAAAGAATCTGTAAACATTTTTATCCCATGTAATTTCATTTAAACTTTCTTAATTATCTGAGAAAAGTAACTAGATAAAAAGTACTCTACTCATAAAATTTATCACTTGAAATAATTTTTTAATAGGTGGATAATTTTCTCTGAAATTAATTCATTATTAATTTACTTTGATTATATATTATATTTTCAATTTTCTAGCTGAAGAACCAAACTTAATCTCTGGCTGTGAGAATTACTCCACCATTGCAACTGAAGTCCATTCTATCAGTATACCTTATCCTACATTTCATACTTCACAAAACAAGCCAGCCCCTGTCATCTGTTTACCTGAAACTATTGAAGAATATGGAAGTCATGAAATAACCTGTACAGCTGAAGATGATGAACTCAACACAAGGTCAACCTGCTCATTTACTTTTAATATTATTCCTATGGAATCGACTACTGCATCTACAAGTGAAGATTTAATTACAACCACACACAATGTTTTGGCACTGGGCACTTCAAAAACACCTCAAACAGCAACTGTAGAGGAAGAAAACCCATCAACAGAGAATCAATCCACAGAAATCTCTACTACACATATATCTGTTACTCAAGTAACACTAGATATATTGACTGAATCAACTACTACTAGCCCAGCAACTTCCCAAAGTACTACCGAGAGTACTTTGCCTGATGGAACTACAACAGAAATTTATGATTCAACAATTGTCCCTAGTAAGTTTTGGAATTTTATTTTAGATATTATGATTTTCCTCTCTTTAAGTGAGATAGTTAGAGGAGTAAAATGTCTGATGAAAATGTTAAAGAAATCTTAAAATATATTTTAAAAATTTGGAAAGGAAATCAGCATACTTTTAAAATGATTACCTAATGCATAATTTTCAGTCTAAACTTTATTTTTCTATGTTCTTAAATAACCCTTAATTTCAGTTGGATAGTGGATACTAACGTAAATTATACTAGAGAAGATAGGAATTGATCTAGAAAAATTGGGGCCCTGTTGCTGCCCCTTCACTAAAATTCCCCCTCTTTAAATCTGCCCCTTCACAAAAATGAAATCTTAAAAACGCCCCTTTCATGAAATTCAAATTAGCTTTAGTGATAGTTTGCAAGAAAACATTCACAAAATATTTGAATTTTTCATGATTTTCTTGGTTTGTGAGTCAATTTTACTTTTTACACACTGATCTGCTAACTATCACAGCTTCAATTTTTCACAAAAAAAACCACATTTTTCACAAAAAATGACAAAATAGGCCCCAAAATATAAAACCTGTACCCCTGGAAGATTTTCTATGATAGAAATAAATCAATTCTCAGTATTTATAAAGTCCATTTAAGGATTCTCTTCCCATTTTCTAGCATGATATGTACTCTGTTAATTTCTTTCAGTCAAGGCTTGTGAAGTATTGATACCTCCCCACAAAGGATTTATCAACTGCTCAACTAAAGAAACTTGTACAGTAACCTGTCATCAAGGATACAGTTTCCCCTCAGACTTCAAGATTCTTGATAAAGGTTGGATTGAGTGCAACACCACTGATGGACTGTGGGACTTTCAAAAGTCTTCTGGAAGTCTGCACTTGCCTGGCTGCTTAGGTAAATTTATTTACAACCAAAGTTTTTATTTTGTGCTTGAAACGTTTGGTTTATTTTCGACTGCAATGTATTTTTAGGGGTGCTTCCTAACACGTATGTCCAAGTATGGATGGGATTTTCACTGTATATTGAAAATTGTACCAAGGAGAAAGAATCTGAGCTGGAGCGTTTTCTTGAGCCATTGGTCAAAAGAGAAAATGAGGAATTGTGCAAAAAGATAGACTGTAAAACGCTAAAAGTTCATTGCTCAGATATTTCAGAAGATGTGATGCATGTAAACTGGACTCTTAAGGTTTGGAAAACTCTTGTTTAATTTGTACTTCTTGATCTTAAGAACAATTAATTGTATTAAATGTCAGTCACCTGGTATAGCAAAAGTATTTCTTTGATTAAAAATTACTAATAGTATTAGAATATATCTGTTTAAAAAATGTGATTATTTAAGTATTTAATCAGATTAAAATAATTTTAATAATGTTATATTGTTATATATCAGTCCAAGAAGGGATGATTTTATAAAGTAAAATTTGGAGAATAATGCTGCTTTGGAAAATAAAATATTCCTTTTATCTTAAACATTAGCTGTTTTGGTTACGTAACCTGAGTAAATATAAAAATCACAAATTTATCTATTTTTAATATTTCCTAAAACTTTGCTGTAGTTTACAAGGATTTTTTATTTGATGCATTAATGGTCTCTAAATTTCTAGTATTTTGAAGAACTCTTAAAAATAACGCTGAACATTTACAATTGATTGAATTATAAGAAATGTTTTGCATTATAATTATTTTTAAAAATTATTTGCAATATCTTGAAAAGAATTAACTGACGAATGCAATACTGAAGGGGAAAAATCTATTCATTCTACTAATGAAATATTGCCTTTGAATGCCAGATGAAAGTTGATTATATTTTTGCATAAGGTTACCTCTGTACACAAATCACAATTATTTTTAACCTTTTATACCTTAATCTTACTGTCTTTAATTAATAAAATATTGATTTATAAATATGTTTGGAATGTTTCAAAAATTTAATTCTATGTACTCTTTTTTCATAGGCATTATTTGATACTGTAGAATATACCAATACTGAAGCTGTTATTTCGGTTGAATATGAAATGGAAGAGATTCTAGATTCGATCAAAATGATTCTCCAGGAGGACACCACATTTGAAAAGGATTTGGAGGATAGGGATTTTAAACTCAACAAAACGTATAGCAGAGGTCACTTTGTTTTGAACTGTGGTGGGAAAGCAGGATATTCTGCAAATGAGAATACTTATAAATGTGGTAAGCATACTTTATGTATTTTGCCAGTTCTTGCATGAAAGGAAAAGTAACTTAGTCGTAATTAAAACTAGGGTGCCATCAGACTAATTTTGGTTTCATCTGCATGAAATCCTTGATGTGTTGAAAGCACACTCACTTCTAAAAGTTAAGCATGGAGAGGAAATTGTACTGGACTCTGCGGTGGTTGGTTACCTAGTAACTAGTATGATCACTCGTTGTATGCTTTGTATGACAGTAAGGGTACCGCTGAATTAAAAAATGTTATCAAAGCCCATTGAGTGTTCTATAGTTGTGCCGCTGAATTAACTGCTGCTAAACAATCAATAGGATAAACCATGCACCCATCATTTTGTAATTACATGAAATATACATTTATGAAAATTCAATATTTTTTATGACACTGAAAATTCATTTGTTTTGTTTTATGCAAAGATACAGAGATACTTACTTGCAGCATTTTGTTTCAATCAGCAGTATTTGTCAATTTTCCTGCATATATCGCTTTGTACCTAACTTTTGGGAGTGTATGTGCACAAATCTTGGTCTTTAAATGTTTGCATTGCTCACAATTCAGTTAAAAACTACTTTTGATTGCTGTAAATTAATTTCCAAATTTCTAATTACTGAAATCAATTTTTTTCAGGCATGTGGTTTTTCCGCTAATTAGCGGAAATCCGGTATTGATTATCGGAATTCCGATTTTTTATAATTTTATATTTCATTCAATTGTGTGCGGAATAAATTTTTCAAAGCGGGAAAAATCGGAATATTTCGCTTCTGGTTAAAAATAAATGTGTACCAAAGTTAAAACCCTCCTTTTAGAGTCAAATTTCAAAAGAATTTCTGGGGGAGGACCCCCTCACCCCCTTTGGTATTTGTAACTCGAGTATTCACAATTCTTTTTAGATTGAGTATAGCAAGATGAGAATCCTATCTAAAAGTATTAAAAAAAAAAAAAAAAAAAAAAGTATTAAAAAGCTAAATTGAACCTATTGTGTATGGGAAGAGGCTGAGGAAGATGGGTCCTTCACAAAATAAATTTCTATACCCCTGTAACTAATCTAAAAATTTTCAGATAATTTCTTTCTTGAGCAATCACATGCCTGTTTTTTAGTTGAATGCCCTCCTGGTACAAAAGAAAAAGATGGACTCTGTATTGAATGCCTAAGGGGTACATATCAACTGGAAAGTGGTCAAACAGTCTGTAAAAGTTGTCCACTTGTGTGGGATGTTTCTAATCCTACAATGCCATCTACTTGTTCTGGTAAGAATCAAGTCTTATTTTAATCATAATTGACCACCTATTTACATTAAAAATTTGGATGTAAAATATAAAAGTAAAATTATGTTAACTTTAAAAAATTTTTGACTTTTTTGTCAATTCTTGTCTGTATAATACAGCTTATAACCCTTCAGGGCCACATTTAGGCCGATGGAACATGTTCTATATCACAAAGTGGTAGAATTATGAGGGGTGAAAAATCATGACTGATCAAATTTTAATTTTATGTACTTTTTAAAAATTTGGTTTTGTGTTCTAAATTTATCACTTGCATGTATTTTTTTTTCCTCTTATTACTTTCTCCCAAAAAATACATCCAGTTCTTCATTTAATTATTCTTGTACATTTTGCAAAGCAAATTGGCAAAGGTAATAAGCAAATTGGTATTGAGAACTACTTTCAACATTTTGGAATGTGTGAAAAGTTTAGCTAATCTTATTAAAAATGTAGTATACGGTGATGTAAAAAGTTTTGATTCCAGGCCCTTAAAATTCGATATATATATCGGAATTCCGATGTTCCTTATGACCCACCATATGACCCCATTTATCACACTCTATGTGCCCACCGATGTGGGGATGTAAAAATATTTTTATTCAGCCCCTTTAAAGTCAATTAATATTATACGGTGATGTAAAAAATTATGGTTCTGGGCAGTTAAAAGTCGATATATCAAAACATTGATTTTCGAATATCGGAATACTGATGTTCCATATGACCCTTTGTACAGGGGCGTAGCCAGAGGGGGGGATTTGGGGATATATCCCCCGAAACTCGGGAAATTTCCTTTTTTACCATAGAAAACCCCTAAAAATACCCCATATCCCCTCCCGAAATATCAACATCCCCCTCCGAAAATTTTTTCTGGCTACGCCACTGCCTCTGTATGACCCCATATACCACACCATATGTGGCTGCCAATGTGGGGATAAAATAGATTTTTATTCAGTCCCGTTAAAAGTCATTTAATATTGTATGGTAATGTAAGAAATTATGATTCCGGGCCCTTAAAAGTCGATAGATATATCGAAACATTGATGTTCGAATATTGGAATTCCGATGTTCCTTATGACCCTCCATATGACCCCATATATCACACCATATGTGGCCACAGATGTGGGGATGTATCAGATTTTTATTCAGTTCCCTTTAAAGTCGTTTAATATCATTAATTAGTGAACATTTTAAGTTTTTTTTATGGATGGACAACTTGGAATGTTAAGATGAGGATTAATAATCTAAAATTAGTTAAAAAATAATTAAATGATTAAGGGTGATAATTTTGTATGACACTTGTTTGCACTGTTTGAAATTATAAGAAACAATTGTAATTTTTGAATTAACTTACAATGAAGATTAAAAGATTAATATAGTTCAAAATTTACATTTTTAATATGGTATTTTAAAAGACCTAACTTTTATTTTCAAGTTAAAGGTTTAAGTTTTTTTCATTGATGGGGGCCTGTAAATATGGGTGTCCCTGATTGTTCAGCATCAGTTGCATTAAATAAGTATAAAATCATGCAATTTTAAACTGAACAAATTATCTTAATTTGAAATGATTTGATAGGCATTGCTTTACTACTTTCAGTTTTATTTTTAGTCGTGTTTTTAAATTTAAATTTTAATATAAGAATAAGATGCATAAATATAAGAAAAGCATATATAATTATAACATTATCCAACCTTTTCTAGGAGGAGATCCTTCAGTACCATCTTTTCTTTCGATTCTGACTCCATCCTAGAGATGATTTATGAAGATTTGTTTTCACAGTGTGAATATGTTTCATTTTTGCAAGAGACATTTTACTAATTTATCATTTTTAGGTAGCTTATCTTATGATATTAATACTATATTTTGTACATCTGCTGTTTGATAAGAGTCAGTTTTTTGTAAATCTGGATTTTATTAAACCTAGTGACAGCCAAAAGGTCCTTTAAGGTATTGAAGGGGGTATCTAAATAACATTGCAAGGACCTGGATATCATGTAATGTTGGTTTCTCTTTCGAGAACTTGAAATACCTGGTTTTCTGATATTATTGGATCTAAGTTTGCTTATTTGTAAGATGTGTTGATTAAAAAGATTTGGTTAATTAGCTGTAAGTATTTAAAACATGTTCAGATTATTTAACTTTGATTATGAACATCACCTACATGTAATACCTGCCATGGGGTTAAGAACCTATGGTATAGCTTTTTATCATTCAGTGATTATACCATTCTGTTTAGTACAAATGTTGTATTGATTTTAATTTTCTGTTTGTTAAAATCAACTTTTACTGTTTGTGAAAAGTTTGATGACAATTTATCTCCCTCTTAATGAGTTTAAGGCTTTAAATCATTGGAATGGCAATTACGTTATTTCAATTTTTAGTTAGAATTTTAATGAAGTTGGTTAACTCAACAGGTTTGGTTCATTTTAGTTATAAAAAAAAAGAAACAAGACTCCCCCCTGTGAATTTGGGAGGAAAATTTTTACCAAATGGTTTTAAGTTTATAATGTTGTCCTTTAAAAAAACACTCCAAAATGTACCCCAACCCAATTGAGATATATTTCGAATAAATAATTAAAATAATTTTAAATTCTCATGTACCCTGTCTTCCTATGCCATTTAGAGTAGCAGGGAACGTAAAAACAAGTCAAAGAACCGTTTATTTACTTGAATAAGCAGATAATGTCGATTTTTGGCAAAAAATGTGGTTTAGTTATGCAGATTTTGATTCTAAAGACTTAAAAGCATTTTCACGTGTTTTTGTGTTATCCCATTACTATGAGAATAAAATATTAAAACTTTAGCTCAGTTCGCCAATTAGGGGCCTTCTGGTAGTCTTTGAAATGAGGGTCGAAAAAAACCCATATGGTGCCTAAAAATCCATTGTTTCCTTTTGTATTAAATCACCAAATAATAAAAGTTAATGAAGAATATTTAATGTTATTCATGATATGCAACAAATTATGCAAATAGAATACTTGTTTCAGTAATTCTCGATTTTTTTCGGTATTTTTGATAAAAACTCAATGATACCAAAAACCTCCATTTCTCATGCAAAGATAGAACTTTACCGAGTTTTACTCGAAAATAGGTAATTGAGAGTAAATAGTTAGGGGTTTAAAATAAATTATCAGTGCCAATTACCATATTTTAGGCTTCTTTATAAAAATTGTATGAAGTATTTGTGTTCAATAGGTGTTGTGTTCAACATCCCCCAAAAAATACAACAGTAAAGACGCTATTGTTGTGTTTTGAAGACAAACTCTTGATGAGAAAAACTTATCGCAGTTTTAATTTTAGGAAGAATTTGTAATAAACTTGATTTTAATTACCTTAATTATTCTCTTTTCTATCAAAAAACCCGTTTTAATCATATTTTATCTGTACTTTTGAGTATTTTCAAGCATGGTTTTTTTAGGGTACATGTTTTTTTATTCTTACTTAAGTGTCTGCCAATTTGTAATAAAGAGTTGGAATTTAAAGTATTAAGCACTAAAATGTAGGGGAGGATGAGCTGTTACAATACTATTTTGTTTGATTTAATTATATTTTTTAAGCTTTTTATGAAGGAAAAATAAAAAGTTTTTTTAAAGGACAGCACTATACAGGTTATAGATGATCAGGTTTGATCTTGAACTAACAATAAAAAACCTAAAAAGTAAAAAACAAAATAATTGTTAAAATCGTTTATATGAATATATTGCACATTTTGTTTCATTGTATTTATTTGTTTCATTCTTTTCATTAACAAATGTTGTTCATAGGTTTTAATTGTCTGTATTTATTTTGCTTGACAATAAAATTTATTTTTTCTTTACTATTGGGTTGTAATTTTAAAGGTTTTATTTGAGTTTTGCAGGATATTAATTTGGATCAGTGAAATGACCAGATAAATCAGTATGATAGATGAAACTATTCACAGTTAATTTCGATTTCAAAATATTATGTGACATGTATTTTTGGTAAGAAATCAAGACTTGTATCAATCAAGTTTCTTTATATAATCATTTAGGTTCTAAAAGTATTTAAGTTAAAAAATATTAATTTTCAATTTAATAACATGCAAAGAATTGTTCATTAAAAGGTAATATATATAATTGTTTTTTTTTAATTTTTCAACTAAAGCTTCCACTTTTTAGCAGTGTCCCCTGGTACAACTGCATTTGTCTGTTTGGGAGAACAGGTTTTTGTACCAATAAACAAAAATTTTGTTAAATTATTAAAAATGTCTTAAAATCAGATTTTTAAAATTTGGGGAAACAAAAAATATTACCCAATTTGCTAAGGTTGTGATTATAGGTTGGGCACTTCAAATGGTCAAAATGGGATTTTATCTGTTCGAAGTTACAATTGTCTCTCTTACCATTTATGCAAAAATCGAATGAAAAGAAAAACTCAATGAGCAAAGATGATTGGTTAGGCTTTTGTAATACTACCTAATGTTATAAATTTACATTTATATTGGGTGATTTTCCATTAGAAAAGATATATTACACGCATGAATGTTTTAAGGTGGAAAACTAATAGCTTTAGAATGGTGGAACAGCTCGGATAATTTTAAATTTTCATTTGTGGAACATCTTGTTATTTAAAGCGAGCAGTATTAAAACAATCTGATTTTGTAAAAAGTATTCATTTTCGTGCCCTATTTTTTAAATTCCCAAATAGGGTTGTTGTCAATCTTTGAAAAACTTCTCATTTAGCTTAAATATCAAACCTGTATAATATCCTCCTTTAATGGTGTTCCGATCCAAATCATGGTTGAGAAAAATGCATCGGATTGTAATATCCCTCTGTTATAATTATGAAAGCTACCAAATTTCTCATTCATACCGCCATTGATTTCCGAAATTATATCCATATTCCAGAAAGATACCTCGATGGAAGTTTACTTCACCCCTCCGTAACACAGTAGTTTTTAAACTGTTCAGAAAATTTGTCAGCGACCTCTATTACCCTTGGATTCTTTGAGGAGAAATGAAGAATTCGGGCATGGTTTTTACCCTTTACCCTCTGCATGAAAAAAGCAACCAGATTAAAATTTTCTCTCCTCCTCTAGTCGGAAATAATGATCTGGATTTTTTGGCGAATCTTATAAAATGTCTCATTCCCAGATGGCCAAACACTTCGTACCACCATAACAGAAGAAGCAAGTTACATGTACTCGCATCTTGGTCTTTTGCACTAATCCTAAACCTGGGATTTGTGTACAACTGCCTTCGCATCAGTATAGAATTGGAAACCGTCAGCATATTTTGGATCAACTCCTTGATTTTAAGCTCGACCTCCATTTCTTTATGGTACATCCATTGCTACAAACAGAAAGAACTTTTCAGAATCGTAAGTCATCTATGCTCTCTCTCTAAATTCAATAAAAATCGCAAGCCAGTACGACTGAAATTCGCCCTGATGGTGGTTTTTCAAATCTGCTGCCCGATAACACTATCTGCAATCATAGGCCGCGATCTTGTGTATGCGACCGGTGCAAAAAATTGGCTACTGAAGAGAAATATAAGCGAAGGCATTAAAAACTGGCTTGTGCCACTAGTGGTAGTTTTATTCGACGTGGAGAAGTTCGTTTTCCCCAATGTTCTCTCGTGCCTTTACAGCTTCCTAATGTGGTACTTCAGCGAACTGATCATGGAACTGAATCGCTTTGCAGAACACCAAGACGTGGACGGTATCCTTCTGTGCGTGGACGAAGGACGGAAAATCAAATCGTGCTTCAACTCTCTGAAGACATGCGTGTCTTTCCCGCTGTTCCTGCTGCTCTTTCACGAACTGATGGCCTTGTTCTTCGCGGTCACAGGGCTAATAGGGTTCATGAAAAGAGACGATGAAAGTTTGATTACCACCAGTTGCTTGAGTTTCGCATCGCACACTCTGTCCTATGCTTTGGTGATCTTGAGCGCGTCTCGCGTTCCCAAGTCGTGCGAAGAACTGCGTCACACCTAGCGGATGGGCTATCAGTCCCTGTTGGAGAATGGCGACTTGACTGCTCAGAACTATTCTTTGGCCATGCTTTTGAACTCGGTCATTCACGAAGACAACCTGCATGCGGTGGCTTGGGGTTTCTTGAAAATTAAATCGAATGTGGGTCTTAGTTCGTTTGGTATTCTTGTGACTTATGGTGTCTTGATACTTCAGTCAGAAAGTGGTGCCTAGCCGGGGCGCCATATCAGTGTTTGTTTGGGGGGGTTGCCTCAACTTAATTTTTAAGGTATCCCCTAACGAGCACATTTATAGGTTGTTAGAACACTGAAAAGTACTATTTGAATGATATTACATATAATGTCAAAATTTGACAACGTGAACTTCAAGGAAAAATGGGGGGTCTGGGGTTCACCCCCAGGAAAATTTTGAAAATTTGCCTTTTAAAGTAGTGTTTTAGCTCATTTTGAGACCTTTGGGCTGTGCATCCAAAGAGAACAGTTTCTTGTAAACCACCGAATTTTCTAGTTAAAAGAGTTGTAAATAAAAGTCAAAGTTTCATGGGGGCCTCCCACATAAATATTTTTTAAAAATTCCCCTTTAAACTAGTGTTTTATCTCTTTTTCAAACTCTTTGGGGAGCTCCTAAAGAGAAAAGCTTCTTGTAAATGGCAAAATTCTAAAGGGAAAAACTGTGCAACCGACGTAAAAATTTTAGAGGGGGGCTGGGGGTCCTCCCTTTTTTTTTTGAAATTACCACTTTAAACTCGTTTTTTATCTCTTTTTCAATTTATTTGGGGAGCACTAAAAAGGAAAAGCTTCTGTATAAGCGGCAGAATTTTCAAGGGGAAAAACACTGTTTAACAGAGGTCAAAATTATAGAGGGGGCTGGGGTTATGCCCTAGAAACATTTTTGAAATTCCCCCTTTAAACTAGTGCTTTATCTCTTTCAAACTCTTTGGGGAGCTCGTAAAGGGAAAAGCTTCTTATAAATGGCAGAATTCTAAGGAGGAAAAATCTGTATAACCATCAATGTAAAAATTTTAGAGGGGGCTGGGGATCCTCTCCCAGAAAATTTTTGAAATTTAACCCTCAAAAGTAGTGTTTTAACACCTTTTGAGACTTTTTGAGTAGCACCCAAAGTTCCATGTGGATGTGGAAGCTACAGAATTTTCAACGGACTTGCAGCTATTTTTCACATAACAGTGGAAACCTTGGGGGGGCGGTTGCCCCCCACCCCTACCCCCCCTAAATGACGCCCATGGTGCCTAGTGAAGTATTTGAGCGGTCTTTTGTGTGGTGAATGGACTGATGCGGTCCATGGAAATATACTTGTCAGCTTGATTTCAATAGGTTGCTTGAGTCTCATGTCGCTTACTCTCCTATGTTTCAACTCGAGTAGATTACGTCATTTATAACGTAGGTCATATTTTATAACGTCAATTGGGAAAAATCAGATTCATGGATAATAGAGGAGATTAGTGAAAACGTCACTTCCGGTTTTTTGTTTTGTTTGGAAACGTTGATTCGATCCGTGATTGGTTACATACGGATCCGTACTGTTCGTACAGTTCACGGAACCAATCACAGACTGAATTTACGTTTCCAAACAAAACAAAAAACGTCACACTAATCTCGTCTATTGCAGTCAAATTTTTTTAATGTATTCAATATGGCTTTAAACCTCCAAAAACATTTTAATTTACCTTCCAAAGCCCTAAATTTTAAGTTATTTTCAATAAAAGTTAAGTTATTTTCTGTCTGAGCTGAAACAGCTTGTGACGTCAAATGTGCCTTGTTTGCTATCATTCCGCTTTGAAATACTGAGGTCTAGTTTTTTTATAGCATAGTGTTTTGATGAAAACGGTGTTTCCCACATTTCCAAGAGGCACGTGTGACGTCACACTGTTAGGTGCTTTCTGTAGTAAAATATCTCATAATTCACTGAAAAAAATGTGGGAAAAGAAGCATATTTTTGGAATCGGGAGATAATTTTTAATAATTTTAAATTGAATATTCTGAATTTTAATACATGCTGCAATTCTCCATTGTGAACTCTTCTTAGAGTATAAAAAATGACACCAATTAAACACAGCATTTAGACATCATTTTTACGTCACTTAGAATGACTTAATTTTTATTTATGAATATAACGTCATGAATTTATGAATATACGTCAAATTCAAGTCATTTATGACGTCAAAAATGACGTCTTCAAAGTGAACATTCGACGTAAAAAAATGACGTCATAAATCGTGTCATCTGTCTACTTGGGAATGCAAAATTTGGCTAATAACGTCTGCTGAGATCTTTAGTTTGAAAAAGTATTTCTAATACTACATCTTTTCTATACTCATATTTTCTCATAAAAATATAACAAGAGAAATTTTTATTTGAAACTTAAAAATTCTCTACCAATTTGAAAATTAATTTTGTGGATGCCTTTTTTAAATAAAAAGTTTTAGTTTGCCCGTAGTGTTCTAAGTTTTCCCTTTCCCATGTCTTCCAGTCATGACACTAATAATTGGATTATATGCTCTCTATTATAGTTTCATTTCCATTAAAAGCACATTACTTTAAAAGACCGACATTACAGAAACTCATTTGTTCTCACAAGATATGAGTAGTCAATTATGTGTTCAAAACTAGAGAAATCGTTAACTTTTGTTTCCTACTACACAGTGGAACAAAAGTTCACTTTAATCTAATGGTGTCTGCCTATGTCTGGACGAATGGCTTTTCATTTTACAAGTTAAAAAGTAAATCATCCAAAGTTTATTTTTAAGCTGTTTATGTCGCCAAATGTTTTATTTAAACCGAGTTTATAGTTAACAAACTTTTTGAAATCATTTTGATTGAGCTATTAAGTGAATGTATTTTATTTTATGTGCCTCTTTATTACAAAGTGCTATCATGTCATAAATTGTTAAAAGTATTTTTGAAATAGCTTTATAGGAAACGTTATCACCGTAGATGGTTATTCTAATGATGGTGATGTTATTGTACTAAATGAGTTTTGGAGAAATTATTAGGTTTGTGTATCATTAGTTTTTATGTTTAAGATATAATTGGAATGGTTTTGGGATAAAATTCTTTTTATTCGGTATAGAAATTGACTTTTTTATGAAAATTTCTCACAAAAAAGGCAGACTAAATATATATCCCATTAAAATGATAGTAGATTTGTGCTTTGATCTACATCTAAGACAGAAAATCTTCAGTATGATTTTTAAAATTATTCTTAATGAGGTGAAATGAAGTCAAAATTAATAATTTTTATGAAACACTTATGACCAGAAAAAAAGTGGAAGTTCTGAAAACATTCTTTACAAACCTTTCGAAGCATAAAGTTCATGTAATTCATACTGTATGTGCATGAAACAGAAGACTTAAATTTTCTGTCGGACCCATGAACACTTACTTATGTCGAACCGATTTATAACTATTCGGATTTTGATAAAGTTTTTCGCATTTCGTTTTTGGGTGAATTCCAGAAAAAACTGGGTGTATGCTGGCATTTTTACTGCCATCAGCCTGATAATGCTGACAGGCATGATCTACTGCTGCCTCATTCTCATACGCGTTGGTTGGATCTTGGGTCTGAGAAACAAATCGTGGATTGTGACGTTGTTCAGAATCGGAATGTCCTTCTACGCTTGGATTTTTATATGCATCAAAAGAAAAGTTCTGTTGAGAATTATTAGACGGCTAGAAACCTCTAGCAACGTCAACAACTCCTCAAAGCACAAGTATCTTGCAACATCAGTCTTATTGATGACTTTAAGCGTCCCCATGTTCATGCTTCGTTTGCAGTACGATAGTTTGTCCCAGAATCAACCGGGTCACTTCGAGTTCTGGCTGCTCGGAAAAAGAATGGCGAATTTCCCTAACCTGAGGATGACCGTCGTCTTGACCATTGCCGCCCTTTACTATCTGGCCCCAACGGTCGCTGTGAATGCGATAACACTGGTAATATGCATGCTAACACTCAGCGTCAGAGACACCCTCAAAAGCATGGACTTCAAAACTTTGAGATCTTCCCGTTCATGCATCTCCAAGCGTAGGATACTGGTTCTGGCCACCAGAGACATCGGGAAGACCTTCTCGTCGATGCTTTTGTGGCTCATTCTGTACTACCTTGCTTCGATATTCTACGGACCTGCTATTCTGGCGAAGCTGGGGAGTATTCCAGGTCGAATAGCCGCCGCAGAAGGACTATTCACATCTTTCGCGAGCTTTGTGTTATTCTTGGGGATGGTATTATGCTCGACGGAAATGACCAGGGCGTTTAAATCCGTGGGGGGAAACTTGCGGATGGTGCAGCAAAGCAGGCTGGGGAGCGGGAAGCCTTCAACGGCAATGGATTTTCGATGTGCTATGCTTGTTCAGTCAGTGGTTGAAGAAGAGGATTTGAGTCTCAATGTATCAGGACTTGCTGACTTGAACGTACAGCTTCTTTTGAAGTCGTGTGGTGCTCTGGTAACGTACGGGGTGATTATACTTCAGTTGAAGTAGTCTTGAGTGAAAATATATTGTGTGCTTTGATCTGTTTTTAGGTGTTTAAATTCTCATAAATTTTCACCATTGTTTTTGAACCCTAACACAAATGCAAAAATTGAAAAGAGATGATTTTTTTAGTATAGTTTGATTCAGATATTTTTGTATGTTCAAAATAACCCTTTCCACACTTTATATTATTTTTAAAACTTTTCTATTATCTAGATCCACTATTATCTATTATTATCTATACCACATTTTGGATCTATATAAAAATGCAAAAACATCTTTCAAAGAAACTAGTGTTTACTATGGGTAAGATTGACTAAAAGTACGCCAAGTGTAATAATAAGGCAGAACCAAATAAAATGAAAAATAACAACGTTATACCAATATCATAAAAAGAACGTTATCTTGGATTAAAATAAAAAAAGGATGCAATCAAAAATTGTAATTTTTTTATTTTTGTCTTAGAATACAATATTTTTAAGTCATTAAATTCACAACTCTTTGAAAAGTTGAGAACACATAAAAGAGGAAAGTTGTTTATTAAACTATATTAAACTGTTCTTCTTTTGCCACTTCGGAAAAATTATATCCTAGTTTGCTTGATAAAACAGTTGATTTGTTCACGTAACTTTTACAAACTTTCGACATCCATAGAGGGCATACTTAAAAATAACACCGCATTTGTTGGGATCATTGCATCTGTGCAAATATATTAACTCTTCACCAGTAACTATCATAATCACGTTATATGTTGTATATTACACCACATAAACTATCCAGACGAAAAATAGAATGTAAGCTGCTTTTCGAAATATTTTATCTCTCAGAAAAAGAAACTTTCATTCTGAAAGTTACTCGATGAAGGAAGCAACGAGAGAGAGAAACCTAACTTCCTGGAAGGAAAAATAATCCGCCAAACTGAGGAAGACGCATTCGAGATCTTAGGTTCTTTTCCCAACTCCTCTCTGTAGAGTTAGTTCAATTTGACCAATAAATTTTTAGTGTCGATACTGAATCTAATAATTGTTTCTTTCCCCTGTTGAAAACAACCACAATAATGAGCTGTGATAACGATTGTTTCATTGAGTGAAAGAATAGATATATTTTTTCCCCAAATGATGTTCGTCGCTTTCCTGACAGATTACGTCAAGTAATAAATGAAGCTATGTCTTTCAATGGCCCGAAAGAGACGGTAAATTGGCTTCCTCTCTTTGGAAAGTTATTTATTTTTTACTTCGAGAACCACCCAGACGCTTCTTCTATAGAATGGAGAACCGAAAAGAAACAGGGCTGGCTGGAGAATTAACTCAAAAGTTGGTTGCTTAGAAGCAATCTGAGAAGCAACAGCTTGGGACTATCTTTTGAAATCGAATGGTGATCTCGTCCTACTGTGTCGAAAAGAATCAAAAATCACAGACAAAAACAAGTTTATACGCTGTAAAATAAAACCTAGGAGTATAGTCGGTAGAAAATGTTTTTCCTAAGAAGGAAATTTTGTTTAAAGATTCTGAGAGATGATGATTCCTTAATGCATGTTAAGGTTTTTTGCTTTAGTATTGTTTGGTTGTGATGGAGAAAGTTAGGGATGCAGATTAGTGTTTTTAAAATCAAATAAGTCTCCAAGAAAATTATATGCAAGTTTAATGGCTTTTTTATATACTGTTATTTCTCTAAACAGTACTAAAAGTTGTCAGAGAAAGCATCGCCTCTAATCTTGAATGGGTGTTTCCAAATTCACTGTCGAAAGCACTGTCAAATTCGTTTCTAACGAGAACTCTGTTTTATAGCGAGTAGAGAAGAATCAAAAATGCGGTTGGTACAAAGGGGCCGTTCAAATATTACGTAAGCACCTAAGGGGAGAGGGGGTTTGCTCTTTGCTTATTTTTCATGACAAGGAGGGAGGGGGATATGAGTGATGCTTACGTAAGATACTGCATTTTCGAAAATATCTTGTTTCTTGCATAAATAATTTCAAAACTGAACCAAAACAATTTTTGAAAAATTGAATTGGAATATGTGGACGTAAGCACTTTTTTCTGGGGATGGACCCCCAAACATTTTGAAATTTTAACCCTAAAAGGTAGGGTTACGACTCATTTTTGAACCCTAGGGTAACAGTAACACCTAAAAAGGATAGCTCCTTGTATAATTCACCTAATTTTCAAGGAGAAAAAAACAGTACTTACTAAAAGGGATGTCAAAATTTCGGGGGGAGGACCGGTAGCTTCTTACGTAATTATGGTGGGGGTATGATGTTTGCTTATTTTTGCTGACAAGGGGGGATTAAAAATGACCAAAAAAGTGCTTACGTAATATTTGAACGGCCCCAAAATCCTGTATAGAACAGTCATTTAACACAAAATACCTAAATTTTAGAGTTTAAATTTAGATAGTCATTTAATAAGAATGTTTGATTGTCTAATCTAGAGTATACAGTTTCATCACGAAAATACGAATGTAAGTGTTATTTTTAACCTTAGCACTTTTCCTCTTCATGGAAACTTTAATCCTCTCTCAAGCGCTTCATCAGGGTAGCGTTTGAAAGAAATCTCTCATTTTACTCAACATATTTCTCTTAAGTTTTACTATATCATAAAGCATTTTAGATTGGTGCTAAGGCTTTATATAAACTTCCATGCTGTCGATCATAGCTAAAGCATGACTGGTATAACTAGAAAATTTTAAAGTATCCATTCCTCTATTGTGTGAAGTTCTTCATTAAACGTAATTATTCTGATGCATAGTATGATGATTTGAGTATTTCAGCTATTGCGCAATCTAGGCATTCATAATTCTAAATTTGAATATTCTTAACTGATAAAATATCTGACATTGAAAAATTTAAACAGCTACTTTGGTAAAGCTATTTTTGATGAACGAAAAATTATCTGATTTGGCCATTAAAAAACGATTAGTATTCCTAAAAATTATGACTCAGCGTCAGCTCTCTAGGGAAAGAACTACGTCTTCTCCCTTTTATAACCTTCCTAGTCTCTAAGTAAGTTTAAACTTTGAGATTTTTAGTACTTTCATTGAGCCTGAAAAGTTGAGATATTTTTAAAATGAAAAGGCTTACAAAATCAGTGATGTGGCTGCAAGCAAGTACCCACTCCCTACACTTACATAGTTTTTGAATTAACTGTAAGGTAATAATATTTTTGTTTTGTATTTTTATTGACATTAAGATATAAGGGGATCTTGATGGTTATTTTGAAGTATAATGTAAGCTGTTGAAGTTTTATGTTAAAAGGAAAAAATATTATACTAAAGGATTACACTGTTCAACAATGAAAAAATTTCCTTCATGAAAATAGTCATTTCTTATAGATTTTGGGTCGCTGAATACGGAAATCACCATTAAAATTCTCAATTGACTCAGGATTTTCGGGGAACAGCCCCTCCCCCTTTTTAGGTTTTTCGACGACTTTATAATTTTAAACTCGATTTTCAGGATCAAAAGGCATTGCTTTAATCTTCAAATTGCTTCCCAGGGGACAAGAAAGGTTCAAATTAATAAAATATGATAAATTTATAATAAATGGATAAGTTTAAGGGGTAATTACCCCCCTAAAAATGCAAAAAATTATGTAAAAATTATAGAGGTTTTAATACGCTATTTTTTCCTCTTATTTTTTACTCAATTCACATTTGAAGGGTCCTAATCCTTCCTCAAGGACACAAATTTGATGGCAATATGCAGCGATGGTTTTTACTAAAAGCGGTTGAGGTGAGAGCACCCCCAAAGCACCCACGGAAGGATTCAATATCGCACTTAGAGTTGAACTGTGCTGTGCAAAAAAAAATTGAAGCCACTAACTGAATTTTAGCTGATTCTTGTGTAAAATGATCTGCTGAATTCAAATATGACACCCATTTTCCTCCATCACCCTCAATTTTAAGAGGATGCCCCCTAATTGTTATCCACAGCCATGCATCTATTAACATCTTGAAACATGGAATCCCCACTCCCTAAAACCGGTCAGTTTTTAAAGAACTGAAGAGTTTCTACTTAGGATAGACCTAAAATATAAGAAAAACGTCATTTGTAATCTTTTCAAAATCATCAATATTAATTCCTGAGCTTGCGAGCGCCTTCGCGATTCTGGAAGTCTTCCGAACTCTTCCGCGGGGGCTTCTGGGAGGCTAACACCTCAGCCGCTTTTAGTAAAAATTATTGCTGCATATTGTCATCAAATTTGGGTCCTTGGGGAAGGGTTAGGACCCTTTAAACGGGAATTGCGTAAAAAATAAGAGGAAAAAAATAGCGTATAGAAACCTCTATAATTTTATCTATTTTTTGTATTTTTAGGGGGGTAATTACCCCTTAAACCTATCCATTTGTCTTAAATTTATCATATTTTATTAATTTGAACATTTCTTGTTACCTGGGAGGTAATTTAAAGACTAAATCAATGCTTTTTGACCCCGAAAATCGAGTTTAAAGTTTTAAAGTCGTCGAAAAAGTAAAAAGGGGGAGGGGCTATTCCCCGAAAATCCTGAGTCAATTGAAAATTTTAATGGTGATTTTCGTATTCAGCGACCCAAAATCTATAAGAAATGACTATTTTCATCAAGGAAAAAATTTTGAAGGTCAAATTTGTTGAACAGTGTTATAAATGTTTCATTTAGGGCTGTGATTTTTATTGTAATTAAAAATCCAAAATATGTACTTATAATATGTGTTTATTTTAGCAAAATATGTATTAAAAAGCCAAATATGCAATAAAATGTTTATTCTTTTAAAGGGGCTCTATAAATATTACACACGCACATAGTAGGGAGGGGTGGTTTTCGCTATTTGCCAACAGAGAGAGGAGTGAAGGATGCTTAGGAAAGACATTAAAAAACTCTATTTTGAAAAAATCATATGGTAAATCATAAGAATCCGGGCCATGGCGACTTCTTGACGAAATGCTTTCTCGCCAAGCACTATGCGCCTATGCGGAACGAACATAGTAATAGAATTTAGGGATGCTACTAATAGTGCGGCCGCTTAGCGCAAAAAAACACCAGAATCTGGAAAATCTGGCAACCAGCATGAAACTTGGCACACTTGTTCTTTATGATATAAGGGTCTAAAAACCACCGGCCCCCTAGCTCTGCGACCTCCTGATCAGGAGGAATTCAAGATGGCGCCAAAATCAAATTCGCCTATTTTTGCGTTATAAATGTCGATTTATAGGTTTTCAACTATGCAGATTTCAAAAATTATTATTTAGAAGCTCTAAAAAATTACCCTATCCATTTTTTTTACTTTTTTATCTATTTAAACGAGATTAATTCGAAATTAAATTATTCCGCTATAACTGCTTTTGAAGTAGATTTTCATGTTTTAAACTAAGCCAATTCTATAAATAAATGTTTTGAACTACGAAATATTTATCTACATTAGGTTAGATACGCCATAGGTGCCGACTTCATAGGGTTTGGGGGGGCCCGAGCCCCCCCAATATTTTAGGAAGAGGGACTGGGCCCCCCCAATAATTTTAAAGTTTCAAAAATATTTGGCATTTTTCCATTCTTTAATTTGGATATAGAAAATTTCCGCTTCCATTCATAACAAATCAAATTATATTATCAATACCTCCATTTTATTCACACATAAATTCAAACAAATCCACTCCCTTAAATTTGGATATTTACCACGCCTTTTTTATTATTTTATTTGAAAGATTTATTATTTCCTGTTTGAGCAAAGAAGCAAATTCATTTTGCTCATCCGTTCTTACTTTTTATGTGGAAAAAAATTAATTTATCTAATAATTCAGTCAAAATACTACTTTAGACAAGCATTCATACGATTGATTCATAGAAACGAACTAATTTTTAGTTTTGGGTGAACTATTTACCTTTTAGGGTTGTTTTAAATGTGTTTGGGAAAAACAACCCTAAAAGGTAAATAGTTTCTATTTCAATTTTTTATAATTGGTGGTAGTTTATTAGCTCCTCTCCCAGAGACGTAGCCGATAAAAAAAATTGGAAGGGATGTTGGGTTGCCTTTTTAGTCAAAAGGTTTGGTTTTTTTGAGTTTCAGGGGGATACACCCCAAGCTACGGCCCCGGGCCCCCCAATATTTTTCCGAAGTCGGCGCCCCTGAGATACGCATCAATTTACAAGGGAATCCAATATGGCGTCCAAGATGGCGCCAAATTCAGATTCGCTATTTTTGCGTTATTAATGTCGATTTCTAGGTTTCCAACTAAGCAGATTTCAAAATTTACTATTTAGAAGCTCTAAAAAATTATCCTATTCATGTTTCTTACTTTTTTATCTATTTAAATGATATTAATTCGAAATTAAATTATTCCGCTATAACTGCTTTTGAAGTAGATTTTCCTGTTTTAAACTAAGCCAATTCTATTAATAAATGTTTTGAACTACGAAATATTTATCCACATGAAGTTAGATACGCGTCAATTTACAAGGGAATCCAATATGGCGTCCAAGATGGCGCCGAATTCAAATTCGCCTACTTTTGCGTTATTAATGTCGATTTCTAGGTTTCCAACAATGCAGATTTCAAAATTTACTATTTTGAAGCTCTAAAAACTTACCTTTACCATGTTTTTTACTTTTTTATCAATTTAAACGCGATTTATCCGAAATTTAATTAGTCCGCTAAAACTGCTTTTAAGTAGATTTTTATGTTTTAAACTAAGCCAATTCTATAAAAAATTGTTTAAAACTAAGCCAATTCTATGAAAAAATGTTTTAAGCTATGAAACATTTACCTACGTGAAGTAAGATTTACAAGGGAATCCAATATGGCGTCCAAGGATGGCACCGAAATCATATTCGGCTATTTCGATTTAAGTTGGTTTTTTGGTTTTCAACCATGCATATTTTTAAAAGAATTATTAAGAAACTCTAAGAACTTACATTTTCCTACTTAAAGACTTCTTTTATTCACCTGGAAGAGATATTTGTTATGCCGACTAAAACTAAAATAGTCTATTACAGCTCCATTTTCAGTCGATTTCTAAATTTTAATGAAGCCAATCAAATTTTTAAAGGTTTCTGTAAATATAAAATATTTAATCGCATTGAAATTAGATACTCATCAGTTTACCTGGAAGAAAGAAATTCTAGATGGCTTCCAAAATTAAAGAATTTAAATGTTGGGTTTGAAATAATTTGATTAAAGTAAAGCTACTTGACTAAAAAAAACAGAAGCATAAATGACAAAAACAACTAAATTTATTAAGTAGTTGACTACTGTACACATTGTCCATCACATGCACAAAGTGTGTTGCGGGGTAAGTTCACTCTGGAACATTTGCAGTTTTTGATGCACATTGTTTTGCATCGGCAGCTCATCAATTCCTTGCAATCTGCAGAAGCTTCAGGGAGATTGCTCCAGAGCGGTTCTAAAGAATCGAAACATCTTTTCCATCCCCAATTTGTCGCATCTGGTAAAGAAATATCCTTTTCCAAGCAATTTGTCCTTATGTATGATTGCAACATTGACCTATTTAAATGATCCCGATGCAAAACAATGTGCATCAAAAATTGCAAATGTTCTAGAGTGAACTTACCCTGCACAACACTTTGTGCATGTGATGGACAGTGTGTACATTAGTCAACTACTTAATAAATTTAGTTTTTTGTCATTTATGCTTCTGTTTTTTTTAGTCGAGTAGCTTTACTTTAATCAAATTATCTCAAACCCAACATTTAAATTCTTTAATTTTGGAAGCCATCTAGAATTTCTTTCTTCCAGGTGAACTGATGAGTATCTAATTTCAAGGAGATTAAATATTTTATATTTACAGAAATCTTTAAAAATTTGATTGGCTTCATTAAAATTTAGAAATCGACTGAAAATGGAGCTGTAATAGACTATTTTAATTTTAGTTGTCATCACAAATATCTCTTCCAGGTGAATAAAAGAAGTCTTTAAGTAGGAAAATGTAAGTTCTTAAGAGTTTCTTAATAATTGTTTTAAAAATATGCATGGTTGAAAACCAAAAAACCAACTTAAATTGAAATAGCAGAATTTGATTTCGGTGCCATCCTTGGACGCCATATTGGATTCCCTTGTAAATCTTACTTCACGTAGGTAAATGTATAAGATTAAAACATTTTTTCATAGAATTGGCTTAGTTTAAAACAATGTTTTATAGAATTGGCTTAGTTTAAAACATAAAAATCTACTTAAAAGCAGTTTTAGCGGACTAATTAAATTTCGGATAAATCTCGTTTAAATTGATAAAAAAGTAAAAAAACATGGATAAGGTAAGTTTTTAGAGCTTCAAAATAGTAAATTTTGAAATCTGCATAGTTGGAAACCTAGAAATCGACATTAATAACGCAAAAGTAGGCGAATTTGAATTCGGCGCCATCTTGGAAGCCGTATTGGATTCTCTTGTAAATTGACGCGTATCTAACTTCATGTGGATAAATATTTCGTAGTTCAAAACATTTATTTATAGAATTGGCTTAGTTTAAAACATGAAAATCTACTTCAAAAGCAGTTATAGCGGAATAATTTAATTTCGAATTAATCTCGTTTAAATAGATAAAAAAAACATGGATAGGATAACTTTTTAGAGCTTCTAAATAGTAAATTTTGAAATCTGCATAGTTGGAAACCTAGAAATCGACATTAATAACGCAAAAATAGGCGAATCTGAAATCGGTGCCATCTTGGACGCCATATTGGATTCCCTTGTAAATTGACGCGTATCTAACTTCATGTAGATAAATATTTCGTAGTTCAAAACATTTATTTATAGAATTGGCTTAGTTTAAAACCTGAAAATCTACTTCAAAAGCAGTTATAGCGGAATAATTTAATTTCGAATTAATCTCGTTTAAATAGATAAAAAAGTAAAAAAAACATGGATAGGGTAATTTTTTAGAGCTTCTGAATATTAATTTTTGAAATCTGCATAGTTGAAAACCTATAAATCGACATTAATAACGCAAAAATAGGCGAATTTGATTTTGGCGCCATCTTGAATTCCTCCTGTTCAGGGGGTCGCAGAGCTAGGGGGCCGGTGGTTTTTGGACCCTTATATCATAAAGAACAAGTGTGCCAAGTTTCATGCTGGTTGCCAGAATTGCCAGATTTTTGTGCTAAGCTGCCGAACTATAAGAATTGTGAACTAGAAAGATACTTTTTTCTTGTCCAAACCCTAGGTAGCATAAATAAATCCTAAATCAACACAACCAGCTTCACGACCTTTTAAAAGTTAAATTCAGCATTGGGTTGGGTGCACTAATTTTAACTACAATTTGAATGGGTATTTCATTTTATGGGTTATTTTAATTTGAAAATCGGTCAATGTGATTATTTTTGAAAAACTGAAAATGGATAAATATGTAATAAAAATATGTAATTGTAGGTTGAATATGTAAAAATATGTAAATAAACCGAAATATGTGAAAGTATGTTAAATAAACATGGTCTTATTTGATTCAAAATCTTTTAAAACATATAGAATTCAAGAGCGCACTTTAATATCAGATTCCTGAACGAATATGTAATTACATATAAATCCTAGCCCTAGTTACAATGCACTTTCATAGATTACCATGACTACACTTCACAGTAACGTTTCCTGAACCCTGTACGTCACTACGCGGAAGGAGAAAGTGAGTAAACAAAAAGCCTGTTGGGTTGATAGAAGGAATTTCGATACGCGAATTGCGATAAAAAGACACTATTTTAACAAGGGTTAAACGAAATAATCATATTTTAAAATTGACGTTCTTTGTTTCACTCGAAATTCAGACTCCGTGATGGGAACTACTTTGTTAGTGACGTAGCAAGGTTCAACTTAAGTTGCTGTCTAGTACATAAAAATTATGTAAAATTTGATAATAAATGGATCCATAATCACAAAACTGAAAGTGGTGGAATTTATGTAAATGAAAATATTTAAATATTTAACTTTTTAATGTATATGTTGGGAATTGCGAGATACTTTTATTTTTAGTTGTTTTATGTTATTTGTTTGTTCTATATTTTGCAATTTTTTACATATTTAGAGCTATTTAGCATATTTAGTATTTTATATAAATTTGGAATATTAATTAAGATTAAGCAATAGGTGGCGCTAGCCATCTATAGAAGGAGCCTTTCTCAAGTGCGAGAGAGGAATATTTATGGGTTGTCCCTGGTTGAGGGGCGCAATATGGGACAGAATGTCTTTAGCTCTCGAATTTAGCGGTTCGCTTTTTGTATGTGTGTGTGCTGTGGTGATGTTTATTAAAGTTTAGTTAAGTTTAAAAAAGGTGTAATCCTTGATCCTAACACCACAGCAGCAACCAAGATGCAGGAAATGCAAATGCACGAGAAGGCGCCGCACGCTACCCAGGTAAGTCTTTAGGTTTTCTTAGTTTTTAGGAAGCATGAAACCGAGAACAAGTGAAATTATTAAAGTGTATGATTTTGAATATTTAGTAATTAAAGTGTGAATTTTTAGTAGTTATTGAAGTGAATTTTTAGTTATTGAGTTATGAAGTTATTTGTGATTTTAAGAGTTTTTAGTTAAATTAAATCTAAAGGATAAAAGAACCTGCATTATACGGTCTGGTAGACCTCTTTAGTTTAGTCTTGGTGTTGTTGATGCAACAGTATATGACATTTAAAAAATACCGCTTCTGAAAAAAACCCAATTAAGAACTTCTGAGAGTAATTCACATGGCCAAACCATAAAATAAATTATTTAAGATCCCTAGAAATATTCAACTTTCTAAAATATTTGTCTAGAGAAACGTCCTACGGCTCTCTCTACATTTACTACACATTTTAAGAGAGCTGTGGAGTAAATTGAATAGCACGCCATCCCTCTCTTGTTCAGTGGTCTTGAAATAGTTTTCAATGGCGAAAGAGTAGTTTAGAAGTGTAAAAATGATTAAAATGATGTTTATTCGAAATAAGAATTTACATATCCGACAATCTCCCTTTTAAAATATTTCTCTCCTCCCTAGAGGTCTGACTACTCGACTTAAGGCACAATGCTGTGATGTTAGTGCTTCCGAAATATTTCTTCAGGCGATCTGGCATCAAATTTGGGATGAAGAAGGAAATAGAACTTAAAATAGTCAATAATTGAGTTACTGCATCATGTGCCCAAAACTACGATGACTTTTTTTGTAAAATTTTTCTACTTCAATAAATTGAAGTAGACTTCAATAAATTGGTCATCTTTTACATAGTGACAGTACTGAGACATAAGATCTCGAAAAAATTTAAATAGTTTACTGATTCCATGGAGAACTACAGACTACTATAACTGCCGTCCTAAGCGAAAATGTACCCAAACGAGTTTTCTTAAAACTTCATTTTCTTTCTCCCTTGGCGTGTTTTAAATTGGCGAGAAAGTATCTCGCTACTTCCAAGCCACTAGAATGGTTGGCAAGATCATGAAAAAACTTCTTAAATATCAGAATATTTTTGTAAGATTGAAATTAACATAAATTTAAATTGAAAATTAATTAATATTTAAACTAAAACGGAATAGTTTTAAACATATTGTTTTATTGTTTTAAGAACATATAATCCATATAATATATCAATGTTATTATCACATCTGGAATATGTTTACACAACATAAACATTAATATTTAAACTAAAACGGAATAGTTTTAAACATATTGTTTTATTGTTTTAAGAACATATAATCCATATAATATATCAATGTTATTATTACATCTGGAATATGCGACTCGCTCGAGTTTGCAGCTGAAATGCTGTGCGTTTTTCCTTGCTGCAAAATCTGCAACTCATTTTCCTTGGCTTTGTTTTTGGTGGCTTTTTTGTAGTAAACACAAGTAATAAATCAGATGACTTCGAATATTATCTAAAAAATTCCGAGTGTTTCCACAATTTGTAATTGTGTAATTGAACCCTGCTTGCCATAAATATATGCGCATTCCGGACCCTAACGCAACCCATCGCTGCAACTGATAAGGGGACATCCATAAATTACCTGAGGTCAAATAGGGGGGAGGGGTTTGGAAAAATCTCCCCAAATCTCACCAAGGGGGGAGGGGGTCAATTAAAATCTCACGTCAACTTTTAAAGTTAGAAATTATAAGATTTTCTTTTTTTAAGTATGAGAAAGCAATTTAATTAATTTATAGTTATAATTTTTAATTATACTTATATATCTAGTCTTTCTTTTAAAAATAATGTTATTTTGCATTATGCTTTTTTTTGTAACAATGGGGTCAGCATATCTCTTTTTGAGCAGAAATAAAGCTATTTCAGCAAAATGAGCATAAAAACGGTCAAAAGAGGGTCAAGGGGTCAATTAAAGTTTTCGAAACATAGCCTTATGTTTTTCCTTGGTTTTTTTACGTAGGTATACCAAGTTTGGTGCAGACACACAGATAAGATATTGTGGTGATTTTTAGGCTTAATTCCTTCTTTCTCAGTTTGAGCGTGAATGGCTTTTTCTATCTCTTTTACATGTCATATTTTCTCCATCAAAATTATGAGATTTTGCGCAGCCCTTCGTCTGTTCATCTTTCGACGCTCTCACGCTCGTACCCTTTTTTGTACTACTCGATTCCTCCTCTCTGTCGCCTGACTTGTCATAACTTTTCCGTCCAACTTAATCATTTAATCGCTAATATTTTAAATTAATTGTGGAGATAAGAATACCTTGTTTTAACCCATTTAAAATTAAGTAGATAATTTCTTTACTTTTCTGGCGTGATTTAATGTCTACGGAATGAGTAAAAATGTATAATTTTAATCTAGATATTGTAAAATTGTAAATAGTTTTGTGTGATTTTTATAATAAAGAAAACTTTATGACAATATAATGTCGTTTTTCCCTCACATCATTAATAATGTAAAAGTTTTAGGTGTTATGAAGCACAAAATGCAAACGAATAGGATAGAAAATTATTTTTACAGGGTTGTAGGTAAATCTCACGTGGGGAGGAGGGGGGTCCAGCAAAATCTCACTAAATCTCCCCAAGGGGGAGGGGGGTCCAGATTTTGGAAAAAACACCTTACGTAATTTATGGATGTCCCCTAACCGAGGTTTTTTTTGGGCTTAGCTAATATTTGATCTTAAAAGCAGGGTCTACCGCATAGAATTAAAAATCCGCCAAATACTCTTTTGGCAAGTTTTTCTCAAAGTAAACCTGTGAGAAATTGCGTTTATGTACACTTTCGCTTAGGACGGCAGTATAGATAATAGCTGGATGATATACTGGATGCTTTATAAGTTTTGAACCAATGGGACACCATTAAAATGTCCCCTAACAAAAACTTTAATAAAAACCAATCTCTGTTTATTCCCTTTCCTTTTGAGTTTAAAAAGTTGATATTTGAAGTAATTTATTTAAGTTTAAGGAGAACCAAACTCATATGAGCTAAATGTACAATTTCTGTAATCTTTCCCTCAAATGTAAAGCAACTAAAATTAATTTTGCTGGTCAAAGTATTAAACTTAACAATATATGCAGAAAAATTCAACACTTTGGTAGAATCATTCAATTAATATTTAAGTACTTCATTTTATCATCGACAAAATAACATTTGGTTTGTAAATAAAAGTAAACACATAAAAAGTATCTTCCACACTCTTAACTAACCAATAGTCTTCAGAATAAGAATATATCACCAGTTTTATGGTCCTGGTTCAAATTCAAATCACACAAAAAGCGTAATCTTAAGTGCGTTTAGATGAGGACTAATACCTACAACTTATCACACTTGAAACCACCAATGATGGAATGAATGTCAAAACTGTAGAAAGTCCATTTTTACTACATCATCGACAAGTCTCATTCGTATATAGTATATGAGGTTTAAGAGATAAAGATTACTGGTGAGGAAGCAGGACCCAGGAGTTTGCTTAAAAGAAGATCGTAACGACTGAGATATACGTCGTGGGATTTTCGAAAGTTCTCTGCTTGTTTCGAAGGTTTATTACTTTTGCGTGATAAGACTTGAGATTTTTTCAGTTACCTGTTGGAATAGCTTAATGTATCGTGAAGTCAAAACACGGATGTATGAAAAAATTGTAAGATTTGGTTCTTCCTGTCCCTATTAGATAATAGAGTTTTCTCAAATTTAGATTTTGGTAGTTAAAAGATACATTTCTCTCATTCATTGTTCATTTTCTTGGCAAGATGCAAATGTCTTTTATTTAACCTTCCTACCCTCTTGAAAAAATAGTCACATATTCCCCTCGTGGGGTCTCTGAGGACCCCACGTAAAACCCATGCGTAAAACATGCCTATGACTCTAATAAAGGTTAAAAATTCCTTAAATGGAGAAGAATTGTCATTTTTTATTTCTAGAAAGATGCTTCAGAATAATTTATCCAATTTTTTTGGTATTTTTCTCATTTTTTTCGTCTTATTACGGCTTAATTGGGTTTCTTTTGATACACGTTTTTTATAACATCTGGACCTTCAAACAAGAATTAAATTACAGAAATGAACTACATTGAAGTTGTTTTACTTAAAATATTTATAATCACACTGTTTAAAGCATACTAGTTGATATACCCGGTCTTGCACGGGAAGAATTTAGTAGTTAATTTTAAACGATTTATGATGCTGCATATATTCTCTATTCTGCATTATCAGCTACCTGTCACCCCAGATTAATTTATTTAGTATTATGAAACATGTAAAGTTTGGATTCTTCTTTTTAAAATTGAAATAATACAAAAAAAAATGATCGGTTTAGATTTCTTAGTGAAATCAGTATCTCGCTTGCTTATGTAAGTTTTAACATAAAATTGTTTTTTTTCTTGATATTCTTCGAAATCACATTCTGGACTTCCGTAAACACTCATAAATATTTGAAAGCATTCTTATTTTTCAAAGAAGACTGAATATAAAAACCTATTTACAATCAACCATGAATTTATATTGTTTTTGTAAAGAATGTGTTCAACAGGAAGTAATGGCGACAGTTGTCTGAGTTTTTTTTGCTGCAACTGTTAGATACTCAAAAGATTTCTATAAATAGCATATTTTTCTTAGAATGTGAATAAAAAATCTAAGAAATAGCGAGTGATTCAATGTATTTAGCCGCAATCTTCTTTTTGTAAAAAAATGACAATTTCTACGAAAATATCTTTCTAATATTTCTCCAAACGTTCTAAACAAACATGCAAACCTTTTTTTATCTATAATACAACAAAAAATAAAATACTAAACTTTATTTGATACTGTTTTACCGCCATTCATGGCTGGGGTCTCAGAAGACCCCAGAGGGGGAATATGTGACTATTTCTCCCAAGACACTTAAAAATGGAATAATAACTCCAAAATTTTTACCCATTGTAAAACTTTGCGTAATTAAGGAATAGTAGCATCGGAAATTGTCAAAACAAAAATGCATGGGAGATATCAAGCGTCAAAGTGCGTCTGGGGTCGAAAAAGACCCCAAAGGGGTAGGAAGGTTAAGGTAAACGTATCAGTAATGTTACAATAGTGCACCCTTAGTTGACACCTTTGCTGAAAATGTAAAAAAATAACTTCAAATAAGAAAGAGCCCCAGAAAGAGAAATGTATAGAAATCCAGCAGTTTTTATAATATTACTATATCGAGATTCTAGAACGCAAATTCATTTCAGTGTTCTATGATTTAACTATTTAAAAATCAAGTTTTTTATGTTTTAACCAGTGCTATAGTTGGAAAAAATGTTTTAACCTATATCCTGCCATCGTCCTAAAAATAGGACATCATAGATATGTCACTTGTACCAAAACTACTTTGAATATTTTGATAAAACTTTAATGCATATTTGTGAATTTCTATTGAGGTCGATATTGAAAAATATTTAGTTGAAAGATATTAACACTTTTTCTTAGTAATTTATTTTTTGAAGCATTATTTATTAAATGCGTTAATGGTTTTACAAATATCTAGCTTTAGTTTTTGGGCTACTTTTTCGCTCACGTACTGTAAGACTTTATTGGTTAGTTTAAAATACTATTCAAAATGTGCTAAAAATTAAAACAATAGTATGAAATCCGGAAATTAATAAGTTCAGAGTATGTTTTTATTAGTATTTTTTACCTACCTGCTTAAGGCCGATTAGAATTGAATCGTCAGTTTGAAGAATGGAATAAGTCCAAAAAATGACAAATTGACTTTTTGTGCTCAAAACAATCTCCAAGCTTTTGCCCTACAATAGGTGAAAAGAGGGAGGAAATAACTAACCTTGTGAAATCAATGTCCATTCATTGTATTTTACAGTTAATTTGGAATTAAAGTTAATTTGTCTTTCTTTTTATATTCTTTGAGCTATAAACTAAGTTTCAAGAATTCATAAAATTTTCTCTTAATTTTTAATTTTTTCAATTTTTTTATGCAGGGAATGTTTGACTCCATATTCACTCACTCCATTGATACAGCTTTAATAATTCAGTTTCACTATAATTTTAAATTTTATCTGTCTTATTCTTTTTATTTCACCCTTTTGTGGTGTAAAGTGAGAAGAAGTATAATTTAAATGTGAATTAAAGGTTTTTTTTTAAAGATTTTTTCATCAGAAATATATCATAAGGAAGAAGGGAATAAGTCCATCTACTTATTTTGACTGTAAAATATTTTGAATATACTTATATTTGTTTTGATGATTGCTCTGTTTTCTAAATAGGGTTCTGAACTTCCAGTAAAAATACAGGGTGATTCTGAAATGGACCGCCAAACTTTGAGGGGTGATAGTACTCATCAAGACGAACAAGAATTGATGCGGAAAGGGGGGTCGCTGTTACACCGTTAAAGAGCTAGGTCCTAATGTAGTGCGAGAGCGTTACAAAAGGACGTTTTGCCAAGGCCCGTTTAACGAAAAAAAAAACATAATGAAATGAAAAAATTTATTGCATGAGGTACAGCAGTATCCGTACTACTTACATCATAAATTTGATAGAAATTGAACCACTTTCTAAACCGCGGAGTTGGTTTCAAAAGTGCAATATTAATCTTTTAGTCAAAGAATCACATTCCTTAATGGTATTTAGAAAAATGATGATCGGGGAAGGAATTTTCAATGATCGTAACATGGATCATTGAAACTGTTTGATCATTGAAAATTCCTTCCCCGATCATCATTTTTCTAAATACCATTAATGGAACTCCATTGTTTGACTAAGAGCACGTTTTAAAACTCACCCCACGGTTTAGAAAGTGGTCCAATTTCTATCAAATTTATGATGTAAGTAATACGGATACTGCTGTACCTCATGCAATAAATTTTTTCATTTCATTATGTTTTTTTTTCGTTAAACGGGCCTTGGCAAAACGTCCTTTTGTAACGCTCTCGCACTACATTAGGACCTAGCTCTTTAACGGTGTAACTGCGACCCCCCTTTCTATACCAATTCTTGTTCGTCTTGATGAGTACTATCACCCCTCAAAGTTTGGCGGTCCATTTCAGAATCACCCTGTATTTGGTGGTTATACAACGAAAATTTCATTACTTAGGGGAGACTCGGACAAAACCGGGTAGGTGGACAAAACGGGGAATTGAGCTTTATTCTTTGATTACTGGTGATATTTGGCGGAATCGGCTAGAACTACTTCCTAGGCAGGCGCCCTGACAACGTCAAGTGGAAAGAAAGTATATTTACAAACCCGTCTAGCTGAGGGAAGAAATTTAAAATTTCACAACAAAATCTTAAAACGAAAGCGTCTGACACATTTGTCTACCGATCCTAAATACCTACAGATTCAGTTTAGGTGAGTGTAGCGTATGGATGCCTCATTATTTACTTGTTATTTTATGGTTTTTATTCTTACCTTGGAGTTGTTTGATCAACGCTAGAATAAAATTTCTTCAAAATGGCTTGTTCGGACAAAACCGGGATGCAAAGGCTTTTACGGACAATCCAAATCTAAAGAAATTTGGATCCAGTACCGACAATGCAAGGGGTGGGCACATGAAGCCTGCAGCAATGTGGATAAAAAAAGACCAAAATTTCATCTGCGATTTTGTTCTTAAAAAAGTTCCATTAAGTCCCTTTGGGGTAAAAGCAAAGTCTTTAAGGGTACATTTTAAATTAATATTATTTTATGAAAATTTTATATCGATTCAAAGTTTAGAATGCCATTCCCAGCTATTTTTCTTTTAATAAATAATGTTTTTTCGAACTTACTATCTGATTTTGATTCTTCTCCATCGTTCCCGGTTTTGTCCGAATAGGTCGGATAAAACCGGGACCTTTTACTCATCTGAAAAGTTTGCTTTTATGATCTATATTGCTATTGGTTATGGTGTATTTGCTATTTTTCTTCTTCATAAGGATTCAGTTTATCGTTTTAGCACCAGTATTGACTGTTTTGATCACACATAAAGTGAATATTCAACAAATAAAGTTTGGGTCCCGGTTTTGTCCGAGTCTCCCCTATATAGTTTTTTTCGATTTTCTCAAAACTTGGTTTTTGGACTTATTCCCTTCTTCAAACTGACGATTCAATTTATCTAACTGCTGTATTCACCACTAACTTAACCTAAGGTTAACCTGGAATCAAGCTTTTTCGACAACTCCGATTGGCTGGCTTAACCCGTGTTTTCTTTTCAACAACCAATAAAAAGCTTGATTCCAGGTTAACCTTGGGTTCAGTTTGTGGTGAATATGGCAGTTAAATCAAGTTTAAATTCTTCATTTCACTTGAATTTAAACTCAAAGGTTTTGATGCTTTGGCGGTTTAAGAAGGTTATTTAAAGGTTTTTAAGTTATGGTTATTAAAAAAATTTAATACTTCCTTCCATTCAAATAACCTTATCTCTTTTTCTAATTAATTCATAGCTAATGAATTACTTAGGTAACGAAAAACTATCATCATTTATTGCACAAAAAAACTTTCTTAAAACCCCGCACGATTCTTTAGTATTATTTATAAAAATTATCCAAATGTTGCATTTTAACTCATCACTACACCATTAAATACCTCAATTTTTAAAGAAGAAAATATAATGCTTCTTTAAAACAATGCCCCATAATTAAGGGTGTTCGATAATCAGTAGAATTATTTCATTCTTCCGAACATCATTAGAGGTTTTAATTAACGACTCGGTCACGCATATAGCATTTCGAGCCGCAGTAAATTTAATGATATACTTAGAAGAAAGACCACTTGAAACTAATTACAAAAATTAAATGTAGCTTTTTGAAAATGCCATCATCGTGGTTGTACAAGGATTATGGTTTTTATTTTTGATTCACTCATGCCATGAGGAAGTTAATTAAGGTAATTTATATATCGGTTTCTTAACTGGGGAAATCAATCCGGTTGTTCTTAAAATAATCCGAACTTTTTTTTGGTGGCGAGTATCAGTTCCATTTGGAAGCGCTATTATAAATGTAAAGGAAAAGTATCATTTTCTAACCATGACAATTCTATAGGTCATTACAAATTTAAATGACGGAAAAATAAATGTTCTACTCTAATTGTTTCCGATGGTTAAAATGAATATTGTAAAGCAGCGTTCGAAACTGCGGTGATCCGCGCCCACTGAAAATCGTCTCGGACCATTCGAGTCAGATAGTTACTGGTCCACCCAGACCAGTATCGAAAAAAAATAAATGTAATGAATTAACATGAATCTATATTTATCGACTTTCATCTTTCAGGGTTGTCTAACATAACAATAAGGAAGTTGTGTCTGTCAGATTTTCATACGCATTCAAATGTTCCGTATGGTTTTTTTGTATGGTAAAATAAAATATTTAGTCAATTTTTCAAAAAAGTGAACAAGTAATTAAATATTTTAATTCAAAAGTAGAGAAAGAAACACGTGACTGAAAACGCGTAGTGTCTTTTCATGTACGTTGACGTAGAATTCCATCGGACCAAATGGACCCTATCCGTCTTGATATCACATTTTACTCATCATTTTTTACTCTGAGCTTGCAATTGGTTACCACAGAGATAGTTTGTAGTGAGATATGATGATAGTGAGTTATGATTTGATAGTGAGTTTGTTTTTCCTGGTCACGTGATTAATATAGGCGTGGCCGAATACAGTCCATTAAAATCAAAATTGGGGTTCTTTGTTCTAGTCACCAGAAGTCTAAAAGGTAAATGTTTACTCAAGCCATCAAATCGGACACTTCAGAAAAAAAAATTATAACAATCCCTAAGAAAGTACGCGATTTTGTTGAGCAAAAGTGATAGTTATAATATCTTTTTTCTGAAGTGTCTGATATTAGAGTTGTAATAAACATTTATCTTCTAGACTTCTGGTGACGATGACGGTCCGAAATCCAAGGCAAAAATTTAAGGCGAATGAAGTCCATGTGGTGTTACGTCACTGTACATGGAATTCTTAGCGTTTTCGCAGGCTTCGAAAAAGACGATTTTTGTTTATTTTTTTGCAATTGAAACATTTCATTTCTCAATCGGACTCAAATTTTGTGTAGTTGCTTTTTTTGCATGAAGAATCGATTAAAAAATTTAAAAAAAAAACATGCAACTTCCTTATTATTTGCCAAATGAAGAAATATTTAATGTGATTTTTTCTCCGCTTTCTGTTCTTAAGTTTTTCCTGCAATACACTTGATGAACAAATATCTGACTTAAAACATTTCCCTTGAAGTTCAAACTTCGTTTACCTTCACATACAGTTCATTAAAATAAGGGCCCGCAATATATGTGTCCACAAAATTTCAGGAACTTTTATGGGGTATCTTAATATTTAGGGGACAAGGGTCCAAGTGGTCCACTAATAAAAGGGTCCAAGTAATTTCAATGGAAATGCGGATCTGTAATTTCGAATAAGGTAAGATTAGTAAAGCACTGGTCTGCAGGACCAGCGGATTTTTTCCCAATTTATAAAGCTGTTGTCAAGTCATGCTTTATGTTAAACAAAATCAATTTTTAAAAATTATTATTAAAACTGAATAGGTAATTGTGCAGGAAAAGGTTCATAAATGCATAACAGATTTGAAAAAAGAAACTATACAGTAAAGCAACATTAAAATCTATTAATATTTTTGAAGAATTATCTGAAAAAGCAATAATTACAATATTTCATATTTTCAATAGCTAAAATAAAAAATTGAATTCCCTGAAAGCAAGAAATATTTTCTACCAATCTAATCAAAAATTTGATTTAATTTTTGCTATCCATAATTAAATCTATGTATTATCCAGTGTTTCCAAACAAAGGTTCCGCAAAGTATTCTTAACCCCTGGTGGCCTCTGAGCCCGATCATCTTGTTAATCAGCGTGCGAGAGATAAGCCCGAGTAATGTCGGGTTGTAATTTTTTCAAGAATGAGGAAATACCCAAATAGCCCCCCAACATTCTTTCAGCATTGAACTTTGTCCAAACAACTATCTTATAGTACATCGGAAAATATCAACAATTTTTCATTTCATTGAAATGATGCTATTTTTAATAATTAGGAATCTCACAAAAGCTACGACATCCTTATATAACCACGATATGGGTCTATATTGTTACAACATTTATCGATGTCTGTTCTACCGGGGTAATCACCACTTTTAAAGATTTTAGGATAAACGAACTATCATAATGATAGGCTATAAAAATTATTGATAGCTAGATCTTAAAAATTGTAATTCAAACATTGCATTTAAAAGGGACTACTAGACAGCAACTAAAGTTAAACCTACTACGTCACTAACAAAGTAATTCCCATCGCGGTGTCTGAATTTCGAGTGAAACAAAGAACGTCAATTTTAAAATACGATTATTTCGTTAAACTCATGTATAAATACAGTCGAATCCGCTTAATGTGATCACGGTTAATGTTATCAATCGGATAATGTTATCGAAATCAACAGGTCCCGATCATTCCTATTTAATTTAATGTAAAATACATCGTTTATTGTGATCAACTATGGATCAACACGCCGCTTAATGTTATCAAAATTTGTCCATATCCCCTTTAAAACGACCACTTTTGAGTTCGAGTTTCATTTTGAAGGTCAATTTTTACAAGTAAACATCTGCCCCATGAGAGCATCTGGAGCTTTTTTTATTTTAAGAGATATAAAGAAAACATTCCGCATATATTGAAAGAAAACGGTTATCGGGGGGGGGGGGTCCGAATCCATGCTTGTGATTGGTTAAAGAAACCACCAAGATCGACGCATTGCAGATGTCTGTGATAAGAGATTTGAATTTTACCTTTTGTTTAATAAATAAGTGGTTTATTGGAGTGGAAGGATATAATGGAGTGGAAAAAAGACCTTTCTATACAAATAAAAATACAAAGTAAGCGATTATTTTACTTTTATTAATTGAACTACTCTTATATTTCCCCCTTATATTTATCTAGTTTAAAAATAGTGTTTGGAATACATTTATTACGATTACATTATTTTGATTTTAATGCAAACAATCTAGTCACACTGTTTGCTGCTATTGATATGAGATCGCTTATTGTTATCGATCGGATAATGTTATCAGTTTAGCTTCGGACAATTGCGATCACATTAAGCGGACTCGACTGTAGTGTCTTTTTATCATCACAATTCTCGTATCGAAATTCCTCCAATCAATCCAACAGGCTTCGTGTTTACTCACTTTCTCCTTCCGCTTAGTGACGTACTGGGTTCAGGAAACACGTTGCTGATGTGAAGTATAATTTTATTTTCTGTTTTCAGTAAGAAATCTAAGGTTATAAAATATTTTGAACATGAACGCTAAACTTAGTCAAAGTTACAAGGTCGTGAGAGCAAGAGAACGGGAAACACTGGTATTTATTATTATGTTAGTGTCAATATCAGCTGTAAAACCAAATTTACAGCATTAATAAACACAGCTTTTCAAAAACAATTAAAACGTTTATTGGTTCGACAACATACATCGACTTAACACTTCTTAAATAATTTTTGAGCTCGATCCACGGGTCAAATGGAATGTTAAAACAGCAACATGAGTGATCAGTTTTTGAAAGTCAGTTTGAAGATGTCATAAAAATAAATTCATACAAAAGATCATAAAATGAGAAATGGGGTAAATGATGTTACCCTTAAGTATAAACATGAAAATAACTTTAAGCATAACTGCTTTACCTAGGTAACCACTCGAAATTTTTAAGTATTTATGGAATTTACAATAGGTGAATAAATATGCGTTGACAATGTTTATTAAAATACATTACACTGAGTCAATGCGAGCTCAAGTACCTTTCAACTTGCTAAAAGATACTTCCTCTTCAGGTCGGATGGACATGGCACGATAAACGCCACTCAATTGTAACGAGGTGGACAAATAACTTTCTCCACGATGTCGATGCTACTATGTAGTTGACTAATGACAGCTGTGGATTCTCCCATTACTCACTTCTTCGAGGGTCATATATACAGGGTGTCTCAGATAAGTATTTCATAACTTCTAGAAGGAGTAGAAAACTCAGAAGGACCTAGCAACCGGGGATTGGAACTGCAACCCTAAAGACCTAGAGGTTTTAATAAACCGGCATGGGAGATTGTATAATCTACAGTGGAAATTGACACGTAACCTTTTTGTTTGGATTACCTGAATCGATGGTTCGAATTCGATATCAAATGGTTACGTGTCTACTGTTAAACCAACGATTGTAAAAAGGGTCACGTGATATTGACAACGCTGGAACTAGCATTTAGGAGGGGAGATAGGGAGAAGTTGAGGGGCAGTTGATCGAAAGAGGAAGAGACATTTGCTTGTATATAGAAGCAAGACCCCAACTATCACCGGTTACCCAACTATCGGCCGTGCAAAGTCTGTAAAAATCACGTGACCCTTTTACTATCGTTGGGCGAACAGTATTTCCACAGTGGATTATACAACTTTCCATGCCCGCTTATAAAAAACCCTATAGCTCGATTGGGGTGCATTTCCGACCTCCTCCCATTCCTATGTGATTCTGAGTCGTCTAACAGGTGAGTCCTACCCCTCCTAGAAGTTATGAACTTATCTTAAACACCCTGTATATTCTACTAGGGCCAATCAGTGCGATTGGCATTATGGGAATGGCATCCTTCCGGTAAATCACAGTTCTTATCAAGTAAGATATGTAGCAGTGTAGAAATAAACTTGCGACGATCGCGTCACGTGAAAACGTACCATGTCCATCCGCTCTATATGTTAAAATGGAATGACGTTAGACAAACTGTTCTTGATCAGTTTCACGTAAAAGGAATGCAAAGTTCTTCGATGGCACATCAGTTTGACATTTTTGAAAGTCGAACGGGTACTTTTCCGTTAGCCGGGGGCGAGCGAAAAATCGCCAAAAAATGTAGAATTCCGCCAAATTCTTACGACCGTCATTGATGGTTTTGCTTGGCAACTTGGCTCGCGTTAGGTCACATTGGCGATATTTGCGCCCGACTAACGGAAAAGTACCGTCGGACGTTAAAACACCTTTGAAAAAGAGGTTTAACGTCGATGCTAATATAAATTAGGATGAAAATTGTCTTCGGATGATGTTTGTTTGGAGTCGGTCCCCGATCCAGCAAAAAAGGAAAAAAAATAGACACGAAAACACGAAACTAGCATGAAATATATCACAGCTTCAATGATTGGCCAGACCAACCTTTCTGGAAGTATTCCAGGCACGAGATTAGTAGTATTGTTCTGCATGAGCATGTTTGTAAGTTCAAAATACGAACATTTTCGAAGATTAAAACACCATAGATTCTCTCTTAGAATGTCTAAACCGTTTTAATTCGTACTGAAATTGATCTTTGTGAAACAGCGTTAAACATGAACGGTAAAATATTCCATTAAGATCAAATTAGAGATTCCTTCTCAATAAAGGAGGTGTTCGATGAAAAAGTTTTGGTCCTTATCCTTCATCTATTTATAGACATTAAATGAATCACACTCAAATGTAGTCAATAGCTACCGATTGAAGAAGAAAGGAACTAGTCTGGAATGTAATAATTTCGGTAAAAAAAAGCATGATTTGTTTTTTGAAACTATATTTAATGATTAAAAACCCTTCTGTGCAGAGATGAAATTATTTAACATTTATATTAAAATCACTATCATTACCAGTAACCTATTAGGGTCAAATCCAGCTGCAGAGCTTTTTCTGGAGTAGAAATTAATTTATCTACGTGTTTCAATTACCGTATCGCAGTAAGCCATGATAAAGGTTAACTTATATATGTGTATTATCAGTGAGGTTTTAAAATGATCAAATTTTTTATCATGGTAAAACAATAAAATTACTATCGTCAACGTAAAATACCGACCAAATTATGACCTTAATTAATGATACTAGCCACATATTTTCAGGAATAAAAAAAGTCTTGGCATTGATATCTAATATTGTTGTTCTGACTACTTTTGTTGGCCATGTACTGTATGGGCAAAAATTCCACAAGATGGGCTTGCAGTATTCGCAGATACCACTAAATAGGTAGCAGATATGTTTGCTCATTCAAAAACCATCGCAATTGAGTTTTGATCTGATATTTATTTCAACAGCGACTCTATTTGAGTATTAAGAAAAAATGAAAAAACCTGTGTGATCACAGCTCTGGTTTGGGGCAACGATGTTAACTTCAAACAATTCTAGGAGTGTTCTTTTCAACTAATGTTAGTTTTGATTAGCACCTTGTTTTCTAGCAGAAAAAAAAAGCCAATTAATTTTTTAAAAGTAAAAATTATAAATAGGGCACTAAGTAAGATGCTATGTAGTTTAGAGCAGTAGTGCCATCTGCTAGTCAAAGAACTGCGTGGAACAGGAGATTGGTGTCCAGTAGTGGGATTTACGAAACCACTGATCAATTTTAAAAAAGTACTACTTCATTTTAGTAATAAAAGTAGTTACTTTAAAGGTAAAAGTTAGTGAACTAAAATATGTAGTTTGTTAGAACTTTAAAATCTACGTCCTTATTCACTGCTACATGACCAGTGGTTAACCAGCAGCAAAAGAGAGAAAACTAGCTTTTCGCTGACTGATTGGTGGAATCTTTTTAGCCGACGGTCAGATAGCAGTGAATAAGGCCATTACTTGGTTTGGTTATCGTTTTATGGATCAAAAATAGACTTTATAAGTTTTGAGTGTCGGACTTTTTTTCAGTTATAATTTAAGAACAAGTTATGTATTAATTTGAACACCTATTGGCTAGCGTACAGACCTTAATACTTCTAATAATACTTCTTAATACCTTCTAGACCTCTATTTTATATTCCATTCATTTTGAACATATATAGCCGCCTGAGAACATTTATTTTCCCCACCACTGAATTGGTAACCATGGCAACTATCAACGTCAAAGTGACTAAGAAGGCTTACTATTGGCTGCGCGAAGACCGTAACTATGGTTACGCTTTTACCAAGGGGGAAAGTACTATTTTTCAGGCGCCTATTCCAAAAGAACATAGTATAGAAGGGGATTCTTTTGTTTGCTACTTGACCGTAAGTGGCCTGAGGAATGCTTCCTTCGGCCGTTGTAAAACTTTCTACTCCCCCTATCTAGTAGTATTTCTGCTACCTATTTAGTAGCGACTGATTTTCACCCATCCACTTTTGGGTGGGTAAGAGAAGGTGGGTCTTTCATCGACCCTGCTTAGGTGGATCATAAATAATTTCCGTTTCGGATCACACCCCGCTTTCTTCGGTATCGCTCTCCCTCAGCGTGTGCAGGTTGCCGCCCCCCACCGGCAAGTTCTTGAAGAAGCTGCCGAACGAAGACTCTCCTTGGCTGATGACGTCCGCCGACCACGACCGGCGCCACGGCTGGTACTTGTGCTTGAACCTCTTCAGACTCTCCAGCCGCCGCTGAGCGCTGATCAGCGGCCGCGTCACCTCGCCGCCGCAGCCTCCGTCGTCCACGTCGGCGCTGTTGCTGCGACGCGGCGGCGGCCTGACGGGCTCGTCGCCGCCGCCTTCGTAGGCCACGTTGCAGCCGAGCTCGTTGCCGTCCCACGGCTCCGACTGCGACGCGTCCCGGGTGACGGCGGCCGGCCTAGAGAGGGCTCGTTTGGCGGCCAAGGGGCTGTCCTGAAGCCGCATCAGCTTGCCGGGCACGGCGCCGTTGAAGAGCGGCACGACGACGTCGTGGGTCGCGGCGATGGAGGCCGGGATGCGCCGCAGGAACTCGGTCTTGGGGCTTCGGCGGCGGTTCTCGGACTCGCGGATGTTGAAGAGCAGCGGGGGTTGGACCGTGCCGCGGTGGACCAGCCGTTTGCGGAGCTCCGAAGTGGTCGTGGAGTGCCCTTGCAGCCAGAAGGTCTCCACTTCGCCTTTGCCCTAGAGAAGAGGTAGTATGAGAAACACACACGAAACGATTTTTTTCAGAACCCCCAGGAGGGCACACCTAGACCAGTGGTCTCCAACCCCCGGTCCGCGGACCGGTGCCGGTCCGTGGATCAAATGGTACCGGGCCGGGGCCAACCCTTTCAGTGAAAACGAATTTAAATTCCTAGGTTTATACTCCAAATTAATGAATGAAATGAATTATAAATCACTTTATATTTATTTTTTGGTGTAAGTGTATTTTATTTTGAAAGCATGTTTAAATACAATTAAATTAAAATTAACAAATCAAAATAATCTAGAATGTAAACAATCAACGCCCCTCCCCCAGTGGGCCGCGGTAAAATTATCAAACGTTGACCGGTCCATGGTGGTAAAAAGGTTGGGGACCACTGACCTAGACGACTAAGAATCACATAGGAAAGGGGGTCGAAAATGCACCCCTCTAACACCCTAGGGTGTTTTATAATCTGGCATGGGAGGTTGTATAATTTCCGGTTGAACCTTGTAAGAGCTCTGAAAAAACAATTTAAGAGCTGAAATTTCAGTATATGCCTACCCAGATCTATTGCACTTATGTTATAAATGTCTTAATCTTACGATTTTGCTGGTTTTAATCCAATTTAAAAGGTTAAGTGTCAATTTGCATTTGAGATTATACAACAGTTCATGTCCACTAGGGTGGCCCAAAAAACTTTTTTTAAGGTAGAGTTCTGGGTACCCTCTACTTTTTTCGAACAGCTAATAGAAGCTCTCAGCCAAAATTTCAACTCTGTATTCAAATTAGAAGTCGATGACCAAGAGGAGTGAAAAAATCGAAATTCAAATATTTTTATACATAACAACTAAAAAACCAAAGATCAAACCATCTCATTTTGTTCATGATTTTTTTACATAAAACTGCTAACGTTATAGATATAATGTTCCAGGTTTTGTTTTTTTATCACCTTTATTTTTGTTGTGGTAATTTTCTAATGTCCAAAGAACTTTTGTAAAGTTGCTTTTCCTGCATTTTTAAACAGCTAATAACTCTAGAACTATACAACTTAAAAACATGAAATTAGTCCCATTTTGTTTGTTATTTTTTTGTCTTTGATTTAATGTTAATCATGACCAAAAAGTTCAATCATGATCAAAAGAATGTTTTCAAAATTTAAAAATTGAAAAACAATTTAATGAAAAGAAATTTTTTTATTTGACATTTTTTGCATGTTTTAAGTCATATGGACTTCAAGCGATTTTCTGAATTTTCCATGAGTGAATCGCTCTTGCTGTATAATTTTAGGAATAGTTTAGGGACTTACCTAAATTTCAAGTATTTTTATTTTTTTATACATGTTTAAATTTTCTTTTCAACTTGAAATTTGGTAGTTATGTCCATTTTAGGAGTTAATAGGCTTTTAATATTCTTTAAAAAAATTTCAAAAAATGTTTTCCATTAAATTTTTTTTTCACTTTTTTTAAATTTTGAAAAAAACTTTTTGAAAATGATGGTCATGATGCATTTTAAATCAAAGACAAAAAATTTACAAACAAAATGGAACCAATTTCAGGTTTTTAAGTTGTATAGTTCTAGAGTTATTAGCTGTTTAAAAATGCAAGAAAAACAACTTTACAGAAGTTCTTTGGACATTAGACAATTACTACAACCAAAATAAAGGTGATAAAAAACAAAACCTGGAACATCATTTCTATAACGTTAGTAGTTTCCTATAAAAAAATCATGAACAAAATGAGAGGGTTTTATCTTTGGTTTTTTAGTTGTTATGTATAAAAATATTTGAATTTCGATTTTTTCACTCCTCTTGGTCATCGACTTCTAATTAAGGTACAGAGCCCAAACTTTGCCTGAATAGTTTTCTCTGTAGGTCTAAAAAATTGAAGGGGTGCCGTATGTCCACTTAAAAAACCCTAGGTTCATAAGGGGTCATAACCCTAGGTCATAAGGGGTGCATTTCCGACCCCCCTTTTCTTAGGTGATTCTGAGTCATCTAGGTGATCCCTACCTTTCCTATAGAAGTCCTGAACCATTTATCTGAAACATCCTGTATAAGCCTAATATGTCTTATTGCAGTGGTTCCCTAACTTTTTCAACTCGCGCCCCCCCCCCTACGGTATAAAATTTCTTCCAAGTTCCAAGGCACCCCTTTTATAAATAATAGAGTAAAAATAATTAGAAAATTAAGTGATAAAAGGGAGAGTGGTATATGCATGGAATCGAAAACCTCATAATTTAATAAGAGAGTTAAAATAGCTTTTCTCGAAAATTTTTGAAAAATTATATTCTGGAATGGGATTTTGTTTTACAAATTACAAGAGGATGTGAATTTTGTAGTAGAGTTCGCGGCGCTCCTGGAAAGAATATAAAGCGCCCCAGGGCCCCGTGGTGCACTCTTGGGAACCATTCTCTTGGTGGGTAACGAAGTTGTTCTTAACTGGTAGATATTCACAAACCATTTTACATAAAATTGAATGGACTTCATATTAATTATAACTATAACTCTCTCAATACTGGTTTTAAAATTTACTTTTTTATTGTATATTTTAGTTTCTTTTAAAATGGGTGCCAAATGTCGAAATGTCAGAAGATTCTTCCTCGAGTGATGAAATAAACTTTTCTTTGCAGTGACAGTGAGTGTTCGTTGAACTAAGATGAATATAAAATGTCCATTATTACTTCCTCACTCTCCACAAAGTTAAGACAAATTTTAGGCATTATTTAAATATCTGAACTAATTTTCGAAACAAAAAATCATAAAGCTCAAAACTTGCTTGAAAAAAAAACGATTTGTGTGAGTGAAAGGTTTCTGAGAGAAATTAGTTTGTTTTAGCTGCTGTGGCTATCAATAGAAACAAGAAATCCCTATTTTAGGAGCAAAAGTATGGCCTATGTAGAATCACAAAGATTGATGAATATAACGAGCTTTACGCTTGAAACTAAACAGACCCGGCCAAACTAACAACATAACTCTACCCACCGAAATATATTTAGAAAACAGATTTAAAGTTCTCAAGACGGTACAGTAGCTTTCGGTAAGCTAAAGGAGAGGTTGTTATAGAGGGGTTACGTATACGTATTATGTTGTGCACTTTCAACACTCTGGGCAGCGGTGAATGTAACCAGTCCCGCAAATACTTTATTTCTCAATTTTAAACTAAGGTAAATAAAACAGTATTATATTTCTTTATTATTATTAACACTTAAATGATAAAACATTACCAGAATCGCATAAAATTTTAAATACATAGGAAAGTTTCATAAAAATGAATGCAAAAAAAGAAAAGCGAAGTTATAAAATTCTTGCATTTTTATACTATAGCTTAATTTAATAACATGCAATCTATACTCAATACAATTTTTCATAACCAACTACGTAGTATACAGGGTGTTTCAAAAGTCCGTTTCGCGGCTTTTATTTGGAACCAACGTGTCCTAGGGTCACGGAAGTAAGGCCTACCCTTAGGTAGTGACCCTGGAGAATCCATTAAGATGGCTTACAGCGCCCCTAGCGGCGAAATAAAAAACAGTTGAAAAAATTAATTTAAAAACTATAGATGATAAATACGATAATTAAAAATAAAAAATTGGTAAAATAGCAAAACCTCAGTGAGAGTATTGTTGCCAACGTCATGAAGAACTCACTGAAAAAAAATTAGGTCAAAATATCTTGAATATTCGCGGAGATATTAGCATTTGTGTAAATAGCACTTTTTCAGGGGTCAAAAAATAAAAAATTCCCATTTTCTAATAAATACAAATAATTAATAACAATTGTGTTCTCTAATTTAGTTTTTTTGATGATAAGTTAATATTGTAATGATTAATTTATTTGATTAATAATAATTACTGATTATCTTTTATCCGTGATTGAAATCGAATAACAAGTGTACAATTCCTGGTAAATCGGAAATAAAACAGGGAAAATGGCCATTCATGAATAAAAAGTATGAAAATGGTAACATCTTCCTTTTTTCTTTTTCAAGGAATCAAACTTTAATTAAATTAAAGCTTAATTTTACTTGGTTAATAGATTCCAAGATTAAGATTAATCGGAAGATTAGGAATTACTTTCAGATTTTTCCCAAACAGTTCCAGAAATGATTTCGATTCTACTTTTCGATACTAACCCTAAAGGAATCGATTCCAGGTTGGTAATAGCTCCTCAGGAATCGAATCCAAGAATCAAAAGAATCGAAACCATGGAATCGAATCGAACAATTTTTTAGATCCCTATCTCTAGCTACCCGCACCAATCCAAAGATATTCCTTAAATACGACAATACGAGGGAATGGAAGAGCAGCATCCTACCCTCCGTTCAGCTGTATTAAATGTTTGTTTATTGAAGAGAGTCTATAGTTAGAAGAGAGTTTATTGAAGAGAGTAAAGTAAACAAACCCACATTTTTACTTCTTGTGGAGATTGGAGGAAGTAAATAGATTATTGTTTAGAAATCGACCATGCGTTGGGTTTTTTAAGGAATGAAAGAATTCTTTGAAATGGACTGATTGATACAGAGCAGCTACGTTGTTTGATTCCATGAAGTCAAACGGTGGTTTGAATGTTAAAGTAATGTTGCAAAATGTAAAATTTATGCTTTAGTGCAGTGACAAGCCAAGTGACATACGAAGGGTTACAGGGTCTCTCTTGGAAACTTTAAATAAGAAACTTTAAAAAAATACGGACTTTCAAAAACTGCCCTGTTTTTATGAAGTATTAATAAATTAGTTTATGCCATGACAAGATCCATACAACATGCTTCTTTTTACAAAAAAAAAATTTAGAAGTTAAAAGTTAAAAGAAGAAAAAAGTTATGCTATTAAAAATACTTAAATGCATACAATCTTAGCTTTTATGGGAATATTTTTTTCCAACTTGATTGTAAATTTCTGGAAAAAATTTCTAAAAAGCGTATTACTTACAGTATAATACTTAATTTATTGAAGTTTAGACCTGGAATAATTCAAGAATAAACAATAATCCTAACAAAGTAGTAGTTAGTATTAATAGGCGGTTTAGTATTTTTTGAGTAAAAAAATACTAACCCCGCCTACAGTTTAATAAAGACTTCATATAAAAATAATTTAGTACCTGTTTATTTTAAAAACTTTGAAAAATTCCCATTGAAGATTTTTATTAAATACAATTATTAACTTTAATATTCTTATATAGGAAATTAATGAACTATTTTAATTCATCATCTTTTGGGGTGGTAGGTAGGGCGATTTGATGCAATAATTGATTAGCCAGTTTTCTATACAAACAAAGTAAGAGTATTATTATTCCGCTTCTTTTGATGATGTATCAGTAATAAAACTGATAAAAAATATATACTTTTACTTAAGGGTTAACGACATATTTTCTAGAATTTCTTTCTTAGGCATTATATCTACAAATAGGACTTTATTTTAGTAGTAATAAATGGGTCATTTTCACCATACGCTTACATTTTAGAATAAAAATTTTATTTTTCAAACTTCATAATTTCGTAATAATATTAATATAGGAGTTTTTATATATGTTTCAAGTATATGGAACAGCAGTTGGTCATACACTTTTTCCCATTTTAAAAAAATATCCCAAGTTATCAATTTGCACACTTCCGTACTTTACATATATAAGGCAAAAACAAGACCTAAACTAAAATAGTTATGTGTATTATATCAAATACCATTATTTCTCTTTAAATGAAATATGCAAGACCTTTTTTAATGAAATTAACGATAAATCAAGCGAGAAATGTCATATCCTTCGTAAAAAGGGAAAGTTGTTGATACTACTTTCAAAATCAATGACATAATAGTAACGGGAGTTGACAGGTAACGGGAGTTGACATTTTTAATAAAATGACAGAATAAAACATACATGCATGGTTGGAAACTGAAATAAATATCCATATATCCTATTTATATCAATAAATGACTATATTTCTGGGGTTGAAATTTCCAAAAAGTTTATTTAATATTAAAAATTACCGTAACGGGAGTTGACATTAATAAAAATACGCTACCTTGACGACAGATAATTTCTTTGAAAACACGATAGTTTTCGAGCCGAAGAATAAAAACACGGTTTAAATATATTCTAAAGTAAACAAACAATCGTTTGGAATGTGTTTCTACATTTTTAAAGCATAATTATTATTATATTTTTTTTAATTTATTCGCCTGTAACGGGAGTTGACATAAAGTGAGGGACAAAATATTTTATTGATTTGTAAAAATATTAAATTCAAAAAATTAATTTTTATAATTATAACAACCTTTTAATAGTTCATAATTTTGATATTTATCGTTTTTTCTTTCAAAAAGTCAAATTAAATAACAATAAACTACTTTTAATTTCGTGAAAATCGTTAGGGACAAGCGTTTTTGGCTATTTTCGTATTTTTAAATATCTTTATTTACATAATTTTAAAGCTTTTCTTATTAATTAAAAGCTAGAAATATTTCATTTAGTCTACTTTACCTAAATAAAAGTTTAAACAGAAATTTTAATAATGATTAATTGTTTAATTTTCATGTTTTACCTTCGGGACAGCAAATGTAAGCAAATTTTGAAAATGACCCAAATAATAAATTAAGTATGAAAAATAATAAAGTCCGATTTCTTAATGTTAGATCTCCTCTGATTTTTTAAATGTTCTAGGTATTTAGACATAAATTAAGAAATAACTGGAAAATTACTTTTGAGAAGTTTTATTCAAGAGTTCTAGGACTCTGTTGTGATGAATTTATTTTCAATTTTTGTATTTTATAGATGAACAAATTTATACCAACATAAAAAATGCAATTAAATTTCTTAGATAATTCCTCGAATAAAATTTTATCTGTAAAGTAATGAAGCGTGTATGAAAATATAGGGTATACTAATATGCGGTCCCTGTTCACCGCATAAAAAAGGTATTTTTTTTAAAATTGTGTTGCGAATTCTTATAGCTACTCGCAAAGTTTATTGCGAATTGTTTTATGCGATTTCTTCTATGAGGTCTTTATTCACCGTACAAAAACAGGTTTGAGTGTATTGTGTCAACAAATTAATTTAGTAGACTACATGAATGCAAGAATATTGATATCCTCACCTTTAATTGCACAAAACCTCTGGTTTGTATATCATAGCCTCCTAAACTCTCTAAAATTCTTCGACATTGATCGCTGATATGAATCTTCAAAGCTAAAACAAAGAAAAGGGTATTTTAATAACCAAAACAACAAGTAAAAACATTTGCTAGATGCATTATTAGAGAAAACTCTTTAAGTGTAGTGACACTACTCATTTAATTGGACTTGAGATTGGCATGTCTAGAATTTAAGGTGTAGAAGGTGTAGAGTTGGGTATAAAGCAGTCAATTACGTGAGAGCTCTTATCACTGTTGTGAATCTTTCTTGAAGTATAATTAAACTATCTCGTAGCAGTATTTTATAGATAGTTATAATATTACTTCAGGAGAAGTGAGCCAAATTATGGGGTTAGGTTAAAATATGGAATGGAATGAAATATTTGAATTATTGCCATAGCTTATATTTCCAAGATTATCAACTTTTAAAATAATTAGCAATAATGAATTTCACTACAGATAAACCATTTTATTATAAAATAGAAATGAAGAACGTCTTTTTAAAAAAAGATATTATCTGGGATTATTAAAAAATTTTTCATTTTGATGCACTGATTGCACGATAGAAATAATGATGAATGTAAACCTGTTTTGATTAATTATAATTTTCATAAGAGTTATAGACCTATTTAAACAGGCAATTTATAGTAATTTAGACAACTTGTCTACGAGGCAGTGTGTTATGTAAGTGTGGAAATTTTAAACATCTTCTATGATGCTAACTTATGCTATCAAGAAAAATTTTAAAAATTTTTCTATTGTATTATCTTTGTGCTATTCATTAGTAATCATAACCCTTTATCTACTGACAGTACGTACAAGTACCATCCACTTTATAAAATAACATAGAAAAACCATCCTTACGAATATACTGATGATACTTTACGGGAACACATTGTTTTAATCTTCTGAGATAAATAGCAGCAAGGGTTCTAAAATGAGTATTTTAGCGGGAAATGCGCACTGAATTTGTGTTTTCAGCTGCCATTTTCATCGGATTCCCATGATTGTCATTTTTGTTTTGCAAAAGTAGCCAAAGTCATAAGGAAAGTGTATTATTTTTAAAATTTAAAACTTAAATGAAAAGTAGGTAGGTAGGTAGGACTAATCCCACCTGGTGTAGGAAAGCCTACACCAGGTCCAAGACACCAAGCCGCTGCTGTAATAAAATGAAAACCTTTTCCTGCTCATCCGACAATTGTTCCCGAGTGGCAAAAATACAAAGGTGAGCAGGAGTTGCAGGGAAGGATAAATGAAAAGTATTATGTTTTTTTTGTATTGTGAGAATATTTCAGCCCAACGTGTACTGACAGTATTTAATTTAATGAATTAGATCTAACGGATTTAATTTCCCAAAGTTGAGTATTTTGTTTATGCATATCCCTAAATTATCAATCCAACAATACTGCACGAATAAATTTGCAGATAAAAAATGCAGGAGGTAAAGGGTTAACTACATTTTAATAATAATTTTATATCATAGTAATAGTTATTAAAACGAATTTCCTCCTAAAACACAAAATAATATCGTTGTGAAAGAAAGGTAAAATATAGTTATATTTCTTATTTCAAAACTTTCTTTACTTTCCAGAAAAAAAATATTAGCTAAGTATTAAATTTATCTAGGTTCTTCCTTAAAATTTACTTTGAACTTGATGTAGTGAACATCCAAAAGTTTTGAAAGGTGAAATCCAAGTAACCAGAAGGTTTTTCAAAATGAAAACAAATTGCAGTTGCTTTTCTTAAACAAGATAAAAGCTAGTGTTGTATTAAACGAATCAGGATGATAGATTTGATGTCCCCTTTTCCAACCATTAACATTATCAATGGAAGAAATGTCATCCTGTGTATTTCATCCCAGATGTTCCACATCATTCTTTATACAAATAACATATTAGCAGAGAAGACAACATAAATGATATTTTGGGAGAATAGGAAAGAACTCATGTAATCCATTTAAATCTATAGATAACGCATGTATAAGCAAAACCACCATTCAGGTAAGGAAAATTTATTTTAAAAATTTTAATATATAGTTTGTAAATAAAGGATTTACAGATGTCTTTGGTTTATCTTTTTCTAATGTATTTGTTTCAAAGACAGTAAACAGATTTATTCGTGAAAAGTTTGAAGTCCACAAATAGTTTCCATTTTCTTAATGGGGACATTTTAGAAACTACTATTCCCCGTGTATTACTTTTAGCTTTCTTCTTTAAGAGAAAAGGAGTCGTTAACTAAATTACGCCAAAGAGCACATCTAAAGCCATAACTTGTAAGATAATTAAGAGAAACCTTTCGACTAGCCTTTTAGTTAATGAGATTAATAATCATATCAAAATAACCATCATTGGAAACGGGGTCACCAATTACTTTTAAAAATGAAATAACCCATTATTTTATCTTGCTAAGCCCCTATCTTTTTAGTAATGAGAATGGGTCCTTTAGAAAATATTGATTTAGTTAAAATAAATATATATGTTTGCTTTGAGTATATTACAAGATTATATATCCCCGCCTAATTATAATTTACAGATTAAGAGTATTTAAAAGGAAAAAATAAACCATTCCACTGCATTAACTTTATTGAAAACCCAGGTATATTTTCATTTTATCTAAAGTTACTGGATTTGTAAAATTAAATTTCATATCAAATATCAAGAGAAACTTTGTGAAATGCGAAATGAAAAATAATAAATCAGTAAAAGGTTTTCTCTCTATTAATAGATGAGAATGTTTTGAAGAAACGGTAACAAAGTATATTAATTTAATGTGCTGTATTATATGTATCAAACATGATTGTTTTCCCCCCTCTTTTTCCCTACTTCCTTTTTTTGCTAAAACTAATAAGTTCTAATTCGGGGTCATTCAAATATTATGTAAGCACCTAAGGAGGGGGTTTGCTCTTAACTTATTTTTCCTGACAAGGGATGAGGGGGTATGAATTATACTTACGTTTATTAGATGCTACAAACACTTCATTTTAGAAAATATCTATAGTTTCCCTTGCATAATTAATTTCAAAAATTCAACCAAAAATATATTTTACAAAAAAAAATTCGTGCTAAAAAATGTCAAGCCTTTTGACTTTCCGGGGGTGTTGGTCAGTTTTCTTACGTAGATGGGCCCGGTTTGCTTATCTATCCTGACCAGGGTGAGAGGGGTTGAAAAGGACCAAAAACATGCTCACGATTATTTAAAAGGCCTCTTCATCAACACGGACACTCTGCGACAAGTTTTAGGGTGAAATTGGAATCACCCTGTTAAAAGAAAAAGGGATCATTGGCACTGTTTCACTTTTTATGTTCATTTATGAGTGATCCCCACCTTCACTGTAAAACATATCGAATATGTTACTCAATAAAGCAGTGGAAAGAAACTGCCACCATATGATTGAGAGACGTTACACTCTTAAAACGATTATATCAAAACTGAGTAAAAATTTCTCAAACTGTGGTTCCGAATCAAATTTACTCAAATTTGAAAACATGAAAGTACTCATTTCTGAAAATGTGCATACTCAAAAATGAAACATCTTGAGCTTGATTCATGAGAATGCCATGCACTTGACTCAAAAATAGGCTCACGATGTTTCATTTTTGAGTATGCACATTTTCAGAAATGAGTACTTTCATGTTTTCAAATTTGAGTAAATTGGATTCGGAGCCAGTTTGAGTAGTTTTTACTCAGTTTTGAGACAGTCGTTTTAAGAGTGTAACGTCTCTCAATCATATGGTGGCAATTTCTTTCCATTGTTATATTGTGTAACATATTCCATATTTTCTTTCACAATGTGGGAATCGAATTTGCATGAGGAAATAGGAGGACCGACGAGGGAATCGACGATTCACACTTTGTCATTTTAGAGGATTTTTCTAAAATGAGAATAAAAAAATAAGTCTTAAAATGAGCCTTAACAAATAAATAGTAGCTTACGCATTCCATTTGACTCCATTCTTGAAGCTGTGTTCACAGTATCCCCGAACAAGCAGTACCTTGGCATGGTCAGTCCTACTACACCTGCTACCACAGGACCTATCAAATTATAAAATGAAGAGTCAAAAAATTTAAAAGGTTCAGGTTATTATATGTTTAAAGAGTGACCAATTAGGTGTTTTTTAGTAAAGTGAAGCTGCATTAACATTGTGTACTGATATTTATAAAGGTAAGTTCATAGCAGGTGCTCTTTATTCTTTGCTTAAAACTAAAGAGACGGAAAATAAACAGAGATATACAACTCGTGAAATAACTTTCGTGTAAATACTGCAAAAACATATTCACAATAAATTCATTCAGTTTCCAAATAGAGAATAAGTAGCCCATTGCCTCAAAACAACGTCAAACATTTTTGACACAAGATAATCCCGTATTCTGTCATTCTGTCCAGTTTTAAAGAAAATAATAAGAAAGTCGCAAAGTCAAGAACAGTCTCCCCTAATAAATGTCTACAATTTTTCACCCTTCAACTCCTCAAAATGAAAGCTTAACTAAAATATGCATACCGACTCTTGACTTACGGGTGCGTCAGCGTAGCTCGGGAAATTCCCATGGAAATTCCAAACAGAAGTGCTTCGGGATTCATTCACTGCTATTTATTTCAAGGCTTCAATACCCCATTCATTGTGAGTTTCCAGTCATTAACTTTTCTAACTATATTAGCATAAAGAAAAGGTTACTAATGAGGATGTACTGGATTTAGGAGGGGGTTTTATATTGCTCGGTAAGGCGACGCGATTGTAGCAACGTAGCCACACTCTTAAAACGACAGTTTCAAAACTGAGTATTCTTACTGGCTCCGAATCTCATTTACTCAAATTTGAAAACATTTATATACTCATTTCTGAAAATGTGCAGATACTCAAAAATGAAACATCATGAGCTTATTCTTGAGTTATAGTGCATGGCATTCTCATGAATCGCGGAGTGCGACGATACCCTATTGGAAAAATTTTTCTGGTATTCCATAAACCAGTATGAATTATACTGGATCCAGTATAAATGATGCTGGAACCAGTATAAATGATACTGGAACCAGTATAAATGATACTGGATCCAGTATAATTAATACTGGTTTATGGAATACCAGAAAAAAATTTTCCAATAGGGTATAGACACTACATATGACGTGCTAAGTAGTTTTATAATAATAGTGACTATCATCGCACTCCGATTCATGAGAATGGCATGAACTAACTCAAAAAGTTTCATTTTTGAGTATCTGCACATTTTCAGAAATGAGTATTTTAATGTTTTCAAATTTGAGTAAATTGGATTCGGAGCCAGTCTGAGTAATTTTTACTCAGTTTTGAGACTCATTTCAAGAGTACATACCCTGATTTACCATTAGGGCTACGAGGCCTGGGTGGCGCGAAATCACAAAAGTATCTAAAAATATAAAACAAAACTTTCCATATATTTCGGAATTCATTTTAGTAATTTTTCCTCAAAATTGAAAATAAAAAACTAAAATAAACGACTTTAAAACACATCATATTTGATATAGGCTTCTGGGTTATTCATTACCCCGAATTATTGTGTGTCCTGAAATTTGTTTTTATAATAAACACGTAGGTAACATGGGGAACACTTGCTGCTAGGAGTGGGTTTTGTAGCAAATTTTGTAAATCGGGTCCTGCCCATATTAGGTACTACGTAGTAAAGTTTGGAACGTAGAAGCGCAAAACCAAATCAAATTATGCGCATCCTCAAATTAAATTCAAATTTTGACACGGGGTCGTCTGAAACGGTTTTAGGTCCTAGAATCGTTGCTATTGCCAGTTCTGTTATCTCTCCGCCCATGGAGATACACACGAGTTAACATTTCTCCTTAAAAAGCTGAGAAAAATTGAGTGATGTCATCAGTTGCGCCTTCAGTGACGGGAATCTTCATTTCTTTTCTCACATCATTGAGGAGAATGGTAGGAAAATTTTAACGTGTTTCTATGAACGCGTCGCGATTACGGTGCCAAATAAACCTACCCTTACCACCACGGTGTAGACCTGCTAATATGACTTTCCTTTTTACTCATAAAGGATTTCTTTCAGCTTAAGGGCATGTAGTACACTCGAAGGCCAAAGGGTTATAACTCAAAGCGTTTAACCGCCTAACTTCCCGATGTTATTTCAATTAAATCTAAAAATAGATTCAAGGGTAGCGAAAATAGCATTTCATATCCCAGGGCGAAAAATGGACCAGACACGCTTTACAAGTAAGGGGGAATTTATGTAGTCTGGGTTATCTTATTGATGATTTTTTCACGACAGAGTCCAGACGAGGAATTTGTTTTAATGATAAATAATGTTTGACTTTGGGTGAATGCATATTTTGTGGAAGGTTAAATGACCTGGCATCTTAAGTGGTGGGTAATTTGAGGAGAAGCTCACTACTTACTATTTTAAAATGATTAAATTGAGACCGGAAGGTTAAAAATAGCACTGAAAATTACTTTTGAACGATTAGGAGATAAGAATAATAAAGAGCTGAAATGCAGTGCCGCAAGAGATAAAAGTTGTCAAGTTGAGGAGATGAATTTTGAAAAAAGGGCATATTATTTAAAATTTTTTAGAGATGTCCAACTAATGATATACGGAGATTGCGTTTATAATCATAAATTTTCTATATTAATATAAAAATACCTGAATTTTTTCAGGTAGATAAATATTTTAGAGTACTTTTACTTTATTCCCTTCCCCCCCCCTTCGCCACTGCTGTTGCAGCGCACGGGTAAAAGGTGCACATTCGAAGGATAAGAACATTTTAAACTATTTCTTTATAGAGCATTTTTAATCACACGACTTGGACCTAGCAACGGCCTTATAGCCACAGATGTTTGACCGACAGCAGTTAACAGTTAAAAGAAAATAACTGGTCATGGAATGCTTCTATTGAAGCATTTGCAATCACATGACAGCAACAGATACCACCGCACCTATACTCTGTTCATTTAGAATTGGTGCCTGAGACGTAATGTATTAGATGCTGTTACAACTGTAATTATCATTGGAAATTTGTTCTTGTGCACTGAAAATGTAGCCGAAACAAATGTAGTTAAAATACGGTAAAAAAATTGGTCACTTAAGTTTTGTGATGAGCGTTATTATATAGGCGTTATTGAGCGTTTTTGATCCTGTTTCAGGCGCCAATTCTAAATGAACAGACTATAGCAACGGCCTTAGCAACAGACTGTTTGACCTACAACAAGGAAGAAAATAACTGGTCGTGACGTCACCTGAAAACACTTTATGCTTTCATGAGGCATTGAAGGAATAGCTGCTTCATACATCATTTAATTGTATTTATCAAACATTTCTTATTAATCATGATTCTAAAAAAATGAAAATTTCTGTACAAATTCAAAGTTGAGAGGTACATTTAAGCAAGAGTAAATGATGTAATTCTTTTACGAGCAACGAATTCATTGCCCATTAAGATTAAACTTTTTCTCATTTAAAACTTAAGTATACTGAATATTCATTAAAAGAGTCTTAATGCGAAATAACTTAAATCTAAAATAATCACTATAAATGTAATCATTTATAGTGGTTAACAAAGTAACAAACTTATTTTAAGGATTTTAAGTTATTTTGCATTAGGACTATTTTAATAAATATTCAGCATACTTAAGTTATTGATGAGAAAAGTAATCATAAAAGAGAGGAAAATATGTATATTAAACATTAAGAAAAACTAAATCAGAAACGTGCTCAACGATGGTTAGGATTTTTTTGTGGGATATGTCATGGAAAATGGATTCAATATATTAAGAAAATTAATTTCGTTATAGCCTAAGTTTAAATAAACCAATGCTTCTTAATTGATAAGCTAATAAATATGCATTTTATTACACAAATATATTAATTTCAAATAAATCGGAGCAAAAGAAATGTATCGCCAATGCCATTACTCACAGCCACTTAACCAGTGGTTAACGAGCAGCTAAAGAGAGAAAAGGCGCTTTTTACTGACTCTGATTGGTGGAATCCTTCTTTAACCGATGGTTATCCACTGGTTAAGGGGCTGTGAATAAGGCCATTAAGTTGGAGAACCTCACTGACCAAACCGAAACGGTCAGTTTTAGCCGAATCTGCTCTGATAGGTGGGCTAAAATTTCTCTCGGAAAAGTTTTAAGAAGTTCTTTTAATGAAATAAAAACCGACGATGGAACCTAGGAACAGTCGCATGCTAGGCAAGCTTCCTACCACTGTTCCAGGGGATATTCAGTAACTTAAAAACTTATTCTAACATCTTCCTGATTGAGTCAACTTTTGACCCAGGCGCAATGTTGCAGATTGCGAAAACTGTCCGTCTGAGTCTGGGCTTATATCTCACTATGTAACAAACTCCTTATATTCCTAAAAGTAGATAGCGCCTTGAGAGCCTACCGCCACGCTCAATGTGGGGAAATCCCCTCCGCAAAACTTTAATCTTGAACGATACTCCCTAAGAGGGTGGTAGACTCATTGTTTTTTCTCCTTTTTATTTTATGTATTTTGTGATGTTAGTGTTTGTCCCCTTTTTGTAACCTTTAGTGCTTTTAATATAGTGATTCAAAATTTGTTCCCCGAGTTTTTATTCCTTTATCCAAAGGTTAATTTTATTTGAGTTAGCTGGACGAATACAACTATAAATAAACTCGGTTTGAAAGCGGAGCTGGTTCTTGCCCCAATGTTCTCAATCCAAAAGAATGATTTATTTGAAAATAATTTGCCAGAAATACTACAATAATCTCTAAAGAGTAAGATTTCAATAACAGCATTCATTTTCAATATCATTTCAACTAGGTCTTTCCCCCCTTCCAACCCATTTAGAGTAATCAAATGTAAACAATTTATCACACCCCCTTTCCAATAAACAAGCCCAAAAGATTCCCAAAACCAAAAATCCGTTCAATAAAACGCCTCAAAGAATCCGACCACGTTCGTAACCCGAGCAACAACCAACCAAATTAAACAAACCAAATCAACCAACACGAATCGCATCACATCGGCATTCTATACCCGAAATCCGACAAACTTAATTCGTTTTTGAGAAGTCTGACGACGAATACGGCCTTAAAATTCCCGTTTGCTTGTTCCCTCGACGAGGGAAAAGTATCATCGAATTAATGAACGAAAGCGGGTTTGGCAGTTGGTTTAATTAATAAACCGTCGATTTGCCAAAGCGGCGCCCTGAGGTTTCATTCAACTCCGCGTATAAATTGAAGTTTGCGACCGGTATTCTGCGGTAATTCGGAAGGCAAAGAACTTGGGTTAATTGGGGGATGTAAAGGAATTCGGATGTTTGAGAAATTGGGGTTGTTGTGGGCCCTATCTCACCTGGTACCGTCCAGGCGTGAAAGGGTTTGCCTGCTTATAAAGAGGGGTTCATAATTATTCATTGTATAAACTTCTACTCTCTGAGGAATAGGCGTGCGAATGTTAAGTCTTTAAACTTCCCGTCAACGATGTGGCAAATATACTCTTTATGAAAAATTAAGAAACTTAAATTATTCTCTTTTTTATTCTTATTAAATTATTGTTATTACCATTTTAGGTTCTTACGTATAATACTGTCGACCGTTCCATAACTGTCAAATTTAGCGGCACAGCCAAAGAAAAGTCAATGGGTTGTTTAACTTTTTGGATTCAACTGTACGGTCAACGGGATAATACGTAAGAACCCCATTTTCGGTTCTTACGTATACTGTCGACCGTACCGCTTAATCAAAAACGTTATGAAATCCCATCGACTTTTCTATTGATTTGCCGATGAATTAGACAGCCACTGAACGGTCTACGGAATAATAAGCAAATACCCCTTTTTGTACTACAACTTTCTAGCTTGTGGCGTGGCAAGTGAAACAATGGACCATATCCGTCTGACGTCACATTTTCCTCATCATGTGACCTACTGAGCTTGCAATTGGTTACCACAGATATAGCTTGTAATGAGATATGATGATAGTGAGATATGATTTGGTGGTGAGTTTGTTTTTCCCCATCACGCGATTAAATGGGCGTGGCACGAATATCGTCCATTAAAGATTTGTCGAAACCATGGTAACGTAGAGGGGGAAAGTGTGGAGTTGTGAAATCATATGACTCATAAACGCCGATTCAAATCGCGCGCGCTCTAGCTTCTTGCAATAGCCAGGGTGAAAATTTTGTTCCAGTCGCCGCGCCGGGAAAAAAAGTCTCCAGTGTGCGCCTAGCCTTAATCGGACGCAAAATTTCTTTCACTCTAAAATGATATTTCAATGGCTGAATCTCGAGACAAATAAACCAATTCGCATTTATAGCAACAAAAACCTTACAAGAAAGGAATTCAGAACTGCTTTGGGAAGAGTCCTCCAGTCGCCATGTATAATAACTACAGCTCCACAGAAACATGGTTTTAAGTGATGGCAGCAGAAAATCTAAATTGTACCATTAGGTTTCTGATAATAATCTACTTAGTATACTAGACAGCAACTTAAGCTGAACCTACTACGTCACTATCAAACAAAGTAGTTCCCATTGCGGTGTTTGAATTCGTGTATTGAAATTCCTCCTATCAACAAAACAGGCTTTGTGTTTACTCACTTTCTCCTTCCGCGTAGTCCGTTGCTGTCACAGAGTATAGAGCTTAACAGAGTGTTCATCTCCATAGACGCTAATGGCAACTTTTTTAACAGGGCTTTTCCCATAGACAAATCTCTGGCCACAAGACCCGCCTCCTTTAATACCACGCTATTCCTGTTAATTCTGTCATTCGCCCACTGAAGCTGTCATTCAAATCCAAATCGCCTATAATCAGTGTTAAAATCAAATCAAATACACTTCGAGATCTCTGATTGGCTGCTAGTGAACTGAATTATAATATGCGTGCTGAATTAAATTAGTGGCCTAAAGAGGAAAACTGCGGTTTGGTATCTCTGTTAAGCTCTCTACTCTGTGGTTGCTGAGAAGTATAATTATAATTTTAGGATCTGAAAATAATATGAACAATTAGATCTCCATGGTTGTCAATCATCATTTAGGCTGTTGGTAAACCGGTTAGAGGACTATTTCTAAAGCTGTTCTAAAGAATGTGAATCACACCCCTCCATTCATAAATTTGCTCCTACCTGAATGAATCCCGATGCGAAGCAGCAGGGACTGCGTGGGCTTGTGGCGAATCTTGAAGGTCTTGACCGCCTCCAGAAGATCCAGAGCCATGCTGGAGATCTCGGCCGCGTGCTGGTTGCCGTTGCGGATGGGCAGTCCGCTGACCACCATGTACGCGTCGCCGATCGTCTCCACTTTATAGACGTCGTAGTTGCCGATGATGGAGTCGAACACCGTGTAGAGGTCGTTCAGGAACGTTACCACCTATCGCAAAAAATACATTTGTAAATCAAATGAGGTATTCTCACGTTTTGAGATTAAATTTTATTAAAATAGTAGATAAAAAACCACGAAGAATGACGTTTAGATCACGTATTTTCGTAGCCTAGTTTCTGAGATATAAATTTTTGAAATTTCGTTTTTTGTTTTGGCGCGAAAACACTTTCGAATCACAAATCATGCGCTGTGAGGTCACATCCAATAGAAGCCCGTTTTCTGATCACGTGGAAACAGAAAACACAATGGTTTTCATGCGCTGTGATGTCACATCCAATAGAAGTCCGTTTTCTGATAACGTGACTTTTCTGACGTTTCGGTGAAAATAAAATTGAATTTTAAATTATTTAAAACACATTTTTGAACTTAAAAATCATAAATTTGGTAGTTTTAAACCATAACACTGGGGAACAGCCATTTCGTTCTTAGAATTGTGACTTGTTTTTGAATCACTTTTGACCCCTGAATCCAAAAGTAACTGTAGTTTTTGTCTGTCACGTCCACTTTTTTGGCAAACAGCCCCGCCCCCTTTTTACGTTTTTCAATGACTTAATGACTTTGAATTCGATTTTCAGGGTCAAAAATCATTACTTTAGTCATTAAATTACACCCGAGAGGACAAGAATGGTTACAGTTTCTAAAATATGAAAATTTGTGGCCAATGGATAGGTTAAAGGGGTTATTACCCCCTAAAAACGCAAAAAAAATCGTTAAAAATGATAGAGTTTATTTTTCGCTATTTTTTACACTTATTTTTTACGCAATTCCTTTTCAAAAGGTCCTAACCCATCACCAAGGACCCAAATTTCATGAAAATAAGCAGCAATTATTTTTACAAAAAGCGGTTGAGGCATTAGCGCCCCCGATGCATATTTTAGAAACTTTAACCGTTCTTGTCCTCTAGGGTGTAGTTTAAAGACTTAAGTAATGATTTTTGACCTTGAAAATCAAATTCAAAGTCATTAAGTCATTGAAAAACGTAAAAAGGGGGCGGGGCTGTTTGTCAAAAAAGTTGACGTGATAGAAGAAAACTAACAACAGTTTTCTGATCAGTGTGCCCATTGAACTCTAAAACAGCCAAAAAATCGAAGTCAACAGAAATTATGTTAAAAATTGTTCCCCAGTGTTATACGCAGGGACGTATCCAAGGGGGGGTTCAAACCTCCCCCCCTGAAATTTCAACGACAATTTTTTACTTACTGTTTTTCCCTTAAAAATTAGTCTTAAAATGCAATTAATCCCTACTTTAAAGGTTCAAAATTCAAAAAAATTTTCGGGGAGAAAAATGATTCCCTTGAAATTTTGAAATCTATTATTTTACAGTCGTTCCTTGAAACTTTTGGGACTTACAAGGAGTGGTCCTCTTCGGGTTGCTTTAACGCTCCCAATAGGAATAAGCACTATACTCTATTCATTTAGAATTGGTGCTTCAGAAATAGTGCTTTCCCCCACGCTAGAAGCGTAACCATAGTTACACTCTTCGAGCAGCCAATAGTAAGCCTTCTTCGTCACTTTGACGAAGATAGTTGCTATGGTTACCGATCGGTGGTGGGGGGAGGAAATATTTTCAAGCGCCAGTTCAAAATGAACAGACTATAACAGTGAGAAAGAGGAGAAGTGATGGGAACTCGGGGGAGGAAAAAAAGGGAAAAGCGACTTCAAAACGAGTTAAAATCCTGTTTTCAACAAATCCAATTATTAATCCATAATCCAATTTTAAACAAATAGGGTGGGTTGGGGTAAAGTGGGTCAGTTTTAATTAACTCGATATAAATCAAATTTAAATTGAATTATTTTAACCCATTTTTTTGTACAGTCGAGTCCGCTTAATGTGATCGCAATTGTCCGAGAATAAACTGATAACATTATCCGATCGATAACAATAAGCGATTTCATATCAAAAGCGGCAAACAGTGTAACTAGATTGTTTGCATTAAAATCAAAATCATGAATCGTAATAAATGTATTCAAAACACTATTTTTAACTAGGTAAAATTTTAAGGGGAAAATATAAGAGTAGTTCAATTAATAAAAGTAAAATAATCGCTTACTTTGTATTTTTATTTGTATAGAAAGGTCTCTCTTATTTCCACTCCATTATATCCTTCCACTCTAATAAACCACTTATTTACTAAACAAAGGAAAAATTCAAATCTCTTTTCAGACATCTGCAAAGCTTCGATCTTGGTGGTTTCTTTAACCAATCACAAGCAGGCATGAATTCGGACCCCCCATAAGAGTTTTCTTTCAATATATGCGGAATGTTTTCTTTATCTTACTCATACTGAGTTTCAGAAAAAAGAAGTGCCAAATGCTCTCATGGGGCAGATGTTTACTTGTAAAAATTTATTTTCGAAATGAAACTCGAACTTAAAAACGGTCGTTTTAAAGGGTATATGGACAAATTTTGATAATATTAAGCGGAGTGATGATTCATAGTTGATCACATTAAACGATGTATTTTACATTAAATTAAATAGGAATGATCGGGACCTGTTGATTTCGATAACATTATCCGATTGATAACATTAACCGTGATCACATTAAGCGGATTCGACTGTATTATAATATTTTATCTGTTGGCAACATTTTCCGACTGTCAAAAATTTAGATTTATGAACTTGAGAACTGAAAAAATATTTAATTTGAAAGGTAAATGGTGTTGTCAAAAAAACAGGGTTTACCAACTTCCAAATATCTATATATTGTAATAAATTAAAGCAGACTTTTGTAATATTTGTCCATAAAAGAAAGTCTGAGAGACATTTCAAGCCAATAATCTTAGAAAAATGTAAAATATTTTATCTTTTATAAAAATATATTGTACTTGGGGTAAAATAGGTCATAGTTAGGAGGCCTCTGAATTTCTGTATTAATTAAAAGCAATGTTTTAACTCATTTCCTTCAAATATACATTGAACTGTCAAACAAGTTTATTTTTTCTCCAAATAAAGTATTTTAATTGCTATAATTGAACAATGATCATTAACTTCGAACGTTTATAATTTCATTAAAGTACAACTTAAAACAAATTTCTTCAGATAAAAACGGCTTAGATGATTGCCTTTTTTCTTATTTTCATGTAAATTTAGTAATAAATATATTTTTGGCATATTTTTGCAATGAGACCCATTTTACCCCAAGTTGGAGTAAAATAGGTCATTACTTTTGATGCTAAGTTTAACCAACTTATAACTAAAAAATATTTGATGAAATTAGATAAAAATGTTTGAAGGATTGTAATGTCAAGATCCAATTGAAAGAAATCATTAAAAAGTAATAATTTTGATGAAATAAAAATTAAAATGTGGAAAGTATAGCCGAAATTGACCCATTTTACCCCAACCCACCCTATACAATTATTTTTTCAAAAAGATTGTCGTTTCGTTTTTTAAAAAATTCGAATTAGTTTTATAATTATTAAGATTCAAAGTTTCAATTTAATTTCATGCCCTGCCTAACTGATGTGCCAAAGTAAAGCAGAGCCGCTTACGTTTTCTCCTTCGTTACGATGGCGACGAACTTCAACTGATGACGTCCAACCACCAATTTTAATTACACAGACTATATCAAACTACAAAAGTAATCAGATTACTTTCAATCAGATTACAAATGTAGTTTGATTGCGCCCAACTCTTGTTCCAAATAACTGGTGAATAATTTTAAAGTTTCATTTCTTAAAAACGTTAAAACAAAAACGCGCCAAACTGTGAATTGATCGTCAAATCCAGCAACCCCACCCTTTCCATCGATGGATCAATCGATGGACATAAATATTACAGAATCTACTTAAATCATTAATATTGATTGAATTATATTTAATTGATAAGATTAAAACAATAATCAATCAATTTAATTAGGCATTATTATTGTTTCAAAATCGCATCTGAAAAACTCGATCTTAAAAATAAGGTCAGATAAAAAGTTATGAACCGCACATGGAAATAATGAATGTAAAGGACTTTATTAAATCAAATATCTTTCAATAAATGCAAACATTTGTTTTAATTCCTTGCTCTTTTAAGACAGACATGATGCAGAAATGAAGTTGAAGTTTCGTGTTTATTGACCGCTAAAATTGCCTATTTAAGACATTATACAAGCTAGTAAAATCTCTAGAGATGTTAATTACAAACAACTCATGCAAAATTATAGAATAATTTTTAAAACTGCTAGTAATATAAACATGTAACAAAAATTTGGCGAATGATGATCGAATTATCCCATCTACCATGGATGGGACATTTTTAGAGTTACTTTAATTCGTTTATAAATCTTAAGTTTAGTTTGCTATATATCACATTGGTTTTTTTAAACATGTTAAAATGTTTCAAGATGCTATTTTTAAGGTTTCGAATTTATACAAGGAAAGCTAAATTTAAATAAGATATTCTTGTAAAAAATGCCCCATCCCTCCCTGGTCTCAACTATCTATTATCCCAATTTATTGATTTTCTTAGGTAAAACAATATTCTGATCCCCAAAATTACTAAATTCCTCTTAAATATTTATGACAGATTTTTCATTTAGTCTTTTTAACGTAGTCTTAACCATTTTATGAACATGACAATAAAACTTAAATTTTTCACCATAGATAAAAAATATTATAGCAATTAGAAATATTGTGGATCTGATCCAAAAGATTCAATATTAATTTAAAATTTTCTGAAACCCCTTGATTTGTTTTGAAATACCTCATCACTTTTCATTTTACAAATAACTGGTCCCCTTTCTACTCCCTGGAGATTATCATCTTCTTAATGATCTTATTAGTGTTTGTTTTTTCTTTTCATTCTGTCTGTTTCTTTTTAGAATTCGTTGCCAGCCTATTTCTCTCCCTGCTGGGCTGTCGAGAAGGCCGCTTGCGATCTTGAGTACGCCTAAAGCCAGTCGCTGCAACCAAGGGTTTGTAATGTGGAAGTGCAAAGTTTGATCCAATCGTGTTTGAATGCATTGAAGTTCGAGGGTCCTGTACCAAATAGCTCGGTACAACTGGGGTCACTGGAACCGGAAATTGGTAGCCTGGTGTCCTAAATATAGCTGGAGCAGGATGGTTGTTACCATATAGGTTGTACGGAGTCAAAGCGCCCTGAACTGGGTAGTTATGTCGAGCCGGAACCGCTGAAAATTGATTTGGTTGTTCTGGAATCCAAATATTCTGAACAGACCGATCATGTCCTGTCGTAGTCGTTGAATCCGGTTTTGGGTTGTCCGGAGACGAAAGGTCAGGAAGAAGATCTTTTCCAACCGGAACAGTGCTCGAGTTATGCAGAGTTGAAGCGCTCTGATGAACAGGGTGGTTAAGGTTATGTCTAACCGGGATCGCTGGAGCTGAGTGTTTCGATATCCGAGTGCTCTGTTCAACCGTTGTTGTCTCTGAATCCGGTTTTGGGTCAAGAAATCCCGAAAGGTCAAGAAAAATACGATCATTTCCATCCGGAACAGTGATTGGGTTATTCAGAGTTGAAGCGCTCTGAACAGGATGGTTAAGGTTATGTCTAACCGGGATCGCTGGAGCTGAGTGTTTCGATATCCGAGTGCTCTGTTCAACCGTTGTTGTCTCTGAATCCGGTTTTGGGTCAAGAAATCCCGAAAGGTCAAGAAAAATACGATCCTTTCCAACCGGAACAGTGCTTGGGTTATACAGAGTTGAAGCGCTCTGAACAGGATGGTTAAGGTTATGTCTAACCTGGATCGCTGGAGCTGAGTGTTTCGGTATCCGAGTGCCCTGTCCAACCGTTGTTGTTGAATCCGGTTTTGGGTCCGGAAGGTCAAGAAATCCCGAAAGGTCAAGAAAAATACGATCCTTTCCAACCGGAACAGTGCTTGGGTTATGCAGAGTTGAAGAGCTCTGAACAGGATGGTTAAGGTTATGTCTAACCGGGATCGCTGGAGCTGAGTGTTTCGGTATCCGAGTGCCCTGTCCAACTGTTGTCTCTGAATCCGGTTTTGGGTTGTCCGGAGACGAAGGGTCAGGAAGAAGATCTTTTCCAACCGGAACAGTGCTCGAGTTATGCAGAGTTGAAGCGCTCTGATGAACAGGGTGGTTAAGGTTATGTCTAACCGGGATCGCTGGAGCTGAGTGTTTCGATATCCGAGTGCTCTGTTCAACCGTTGTTGTCTCTGAATCCGGTTTTGGGTCAAGAAATCCCGAAAGGTCAAGAAAAATACGATCATTTCCATCCGGAACAGTGATTGGGTTATTCAGAGTTGAAGCGATCTGAACAGGATGGTTTTGTCCAACTGGAACCGGTGAAACTGGAGCTGAGTGTTCCGGAATACGAATGCCCTTTCTAATAACAGTAGACGTGGAATCTGGAGTGGGACCAAGTTCCGAAACAAGATGATTCTGTTCAACTGGAGCTACCAAATCGGATGGGAGGTTACTTGTTATAGATGAAGCAAATGTCAAATCTTCACGCCGGCAAAAATCCAAAAGCTTTTGCGTTCGGTTCTCATTCGATTCAAACAACTCTAATGCCTTTTTTCTTAAACGCTGGAGTTCGTCCACGTTGTTTGGTGTCCCTCTGCTTTTATGTTCATAAATCATGTGCAGTAATCTTACGTATGTAGAGTGATCAAGCTTGAAATACATTTCAAACAAAAATCGGAAATTCTGGTAAAATCGGAATGGACGAGCACCTGCCGATTTTAGGAATTCCCTATTATACTGATATTCTCTTTCTTTGACGATTTTTAATAACTTAAAACCAAAGGTCCTCCTAGTTTTCTGTTGTGTCTGAACCACAAACTGCAACATATTGAAGAAAAAATTTCTATAAGCTAAACGATCGAGATGTAGATAAGCGCTCTCCAGGAAAATTATTTCAAAATTGTTTTCCACTCTTGATTGGAAAAATCTAAAAAGCCTTCTCGTTAAGTCGTCATAATCCATAATGGGTTCGAATATTCTTAGTGATCTTTCATCACAAACAAGAGAATCGTTTAGAAGCTGACTAAACTCGTTCACAAAATTATTGAATTCGTATTTAGGGAGGACATTCTTAGCCGCGATCACTATTTCTTGAACCTCTTCCATGATATTCGAATGAAACCACTGGGTGTGGGAGAAGACCTTTCAATGTCTCCTACTAAAAAGCCATTTGATTGAAGTTTTGCAAGTGGACATGGAATTGTGTTGTGGGTTAGACACATTTGCTTGCTCTCTTGGATTCACTTTTTCTTGAATTCACTTCTTCACCTCTTCAAGATTCACTCCTTCTCACAGAGTAAAGATTATTCAGAGAGTCCATTTCCATAGACGCTAATGGCAACTTTTTTAACATGGGTTTTCCCATAGACGGTGGCGTTTCTATGTGATAACGGTGGAACTAACCAGAGAATATGACGTAACGTTGTTGACTCTCTACAATCGAGCTACAGCCACATACACTCTCTCAATTAACCCCGCCCACTTTCAAATCGCTAAAGAGGGAAAAAATTATATATTTTCCCGGTTATTAAAACAATTGCGTGTATCTTTCTTTCGAGCATGCGCTGGGGATAATTTCTTAGACATTACAAGTCTCTCTGATGTCACACTCTCCAGAGACTCACCCAATGTTCTGGCCAGCGGAGATTTCTCGCTAGCTTATATATACCTATCTGCCTGTGACGTCACTATCTCGCATCTTCTTGAAAGTGACGATGGATCATGAGCTACTCTGGAATCGAACTCACAACTCCAACTCCACATTTAATACAATTTAAACATATAACTTCACATTTAATGACAATTTCTGCGACCACAATCACTATAACGAGATATTAAACGACATAACAAACGATATCAATGTTTATAATAGGGAAAGTTTAGTTACTGTCAGGGAAAGTTTGCATCCATTAGGGAAAAGCTTCATTGATCAGGGGAAAATAGCAGAGATTGAGAAATTCAAATGCAGCCTCCATACAAAGTTCTAAGTCCAATAAGAATCACTCGTTTCCTTTAGTCCCCGCCCACACCAATGATTGACAGCTGGAGGGTCGAAACGCCACTATGCGATAACTGTAGAACTATTTTAGTAAAATCGCGTCTTGGACTCTCTGAATAATCTTTACTCTGTGCTCCTTCTCACAGAGTAAAGATTATTCAGAGCACAGAGTAAAGATAATTCAGAGAGTCCAAAACGCGATTTTACTAAAATAGTTCTACAGTTATCGCATAGTGGCGTCCAACCCACCAGCTGTCAATCATTAGTGTGGGCGGGGACTAAGGAAACGAGTGATTCTCATTGGACTTAGAACTTTTTACGGAAGCTGCATTTGAATTTCTCAATCTCTGCTATTTTTCATCTGATCAATGAAACTTTTCCCTTATGGTTGAAAACTTTCCCTGACTGTTACTAAACTTTCCCTATTATAAACATTGATGTCGTTTATTCTGGCGTTTAATATCTCTTATCAGTGATTGTGGTCGCAGAAATGATCATTAAATGTGTAGTTATATGTTTAAATTGAATTAAATGTGGAGTTGGAGTTGTGAGTTCGATTCCAGAGGAACTCACGGTCCATCGTCACTTTAAAGAAGATGCGAGATAGTGACGTCACGGGCAGATCAGTATAAAAGCCGGCGAGAGATCTGAGCCTGGGCAGAACATTGGGTGAGTCCCTGGAGAGCGTGACATCAGAGAGACTTGTAATGTCTAAGAAATTATCCCCAGCGCATGCTCGAAAGAAAGATACACGCAACTGTTTTAATTACCGGGAAAATATATAAAATTTTTTCCCTCTTTAGCGATTTGAAAGTGGGCGGGGTTAATTGAGAGAGTGTATGCGGCGGTAGCTCGATTGTAGAGAGTCAACAACGTTACGTCATATCCTCTGGTTATTTCCACCGTTATCACATAGAAACGCCACCGTCTATGGGAAAACCCATGTTAAGAAAGTTGCCATTAGCGTCTATGGAAATGGACACTCTGAAGTATCTTTACTCTGTGATTCAGAGAGTCCAAAACGCAATTTTACTAAAATAGTTCTACAGTTATCGCATAGTGGCGTTTCGACCCTCCAGCTGTCAATCATTGGTGTGGGCGGGGACTAAAGGAAACGAGTGATTCTCATTGGACTTAGAACTTTGTATGGAGGCTGCATTTGAATTTCTCAATCTCTGCTATTTTTACCCTGATCAATGAAACTTTTCCCTTATGGTTGCAAACTTTCCCGGACAGTAGCTAAACTTTCCCTATTATAAACATTGATATCGTTTGTTCTGTCGTTTAATATCTCGTTATAGTGATTGTGGTCGCAGAAATTATCATTAAATGTGAAGTTATTCGTTTAAATTGTATTAAATGTGGACTTGGAGTTGTGAGTTCGATTCCAGAGTAGCTCCCGATCCATCGCCACTTTAAAGAAGATGCGAGATAGTGACGTCACGGGCAGATCAAGTATATATAAGCCAGCGAGAGATCTCAGCTGGCCAGAACATTGGGTGAGTCCCTGGAGATCGTGACATCAGAGAGACTTCTAATGTCTAAGAAATTATCCCCAGCGCATGCTCGAAAGAAAGATACACGCAACTGTTTTAATAACCGGGAAAATATATAATTTTTTTTCCCTCTTTAGCGATTTGAAAGAGGGCGTGGTTAATTGAGAGAGTGTATGCGGCTGTAGCTCGATTGTAGAGAGTCAATAACGTTACGTCATATTCTCTGGTTAATAGACGAGATTAGTGTGACGTTTTTTGTTTTGTTTGGAAACGTAAATTCAGTCTGTGATTGGTTCCGTGAACTGTACGGACAGTACGGATCCGTATGTAACCAATCACGGATCGAATCAACGTTTCCAAACAAAACAAAAAACGTCATCACTAATCTCGTCTATTCTACTACAGTGGCTAGAAGGGGATAGTGTGTCGTTCGAAGATGAAAACTGAAAAAAAAATTACTCCTCCGCTTGGTGTCGCTGCTGTTAGACGTGCATATTGGCGCCTGCGCATTGCGACTCTCATTCTCAGCGGCTATGTTATTGTTTACGCCGTGTAAACGATAATGTTTACGTTTGGCCGGCTTGGTGCTGAAAGTCGCAATGCGCAGGCGCCTATATGCACGTCTAACAGCAGCGACACCAAGCGGAGGAGTGAAACGAGGAGAAAAATTTTAGCATTGCTGGTATTGGCGAACGACACACTATCCCCTTCTAGGCACTGTAGTTCCACCGTTATCACATAGAAATGCCACCGTCTATGGGAAAACCCATGTTAAAAAAGTTGCCATTAGCGTCTATGGAAATGGACTCTCTGAATAATCTTTACTCTGTGCTCCTTCTTCTTGGACCACTTCTTCTTGAATTAATCACAGACAATAAGAGACAGACCGGTCAATAGGCGGGGCTTATCCAGAGAGCTCAAGTGGCGCCTGCGACAAGCGGTACCGGCATTAATCGATTAATTTAATATTTTTTAATCGAAATCCTTATACATTTTTTTGTTGACGAAACTTGTAATATTCGATTTCGAAAGTAAACATGAAGTTTGTGTAAATCGTTTAATCGTACTCTTTTAAATTGTCTTATTGCATTAAGGCACATTTTATCTCGTTTCTTCTCTATTTTGCAATGTATTGGAAAATCTGTGTTGCATTCTTGAACTTGATTTCTAAGCCTGATAGAATTCAGTATAATTCGCGTTAATTATAGGCCTATGTATTTAATTCAGATGAAAATGTATACTAGTATTATATATTTTTATTGTCAAGCATTCATTTCGAATGTGCCTGGGATCTGGGATTCGTATTTGCAAAAGATGTGTTCGTTTAGAATCACGAGGATTGCAACTTCATTTACACATCATGTTTGTCTTAAAAGACCAAGGGATTATAACAAATATTTGTAGTTATTGAAATATGAGATTTAATAAAATTATTTAGATTCATTATTTACTTGTGTGATTCTTGATTACTTTATATTTAAGCTTGTATTTTTACAATCGAGTTTTTCATCATATGCGATCACGAAATTTTGTTGATGAACAAACCTTTATGATTTAATTTAAATTTTCTATTATAATAGCAAATTTAAAAAAATTTTTGAAAGAAAAGATATTTTTATTTTTAAAAAGCATTTAATGGGCTTATGTGATCGCCAAGGATCGCGATCCTGGTGATCATATGGTCGATGGATTACGTCTTCGCAAAACGTCTCCATGGTTGCCAGACCTAAAAGCTTAACTGTAACCACAGTTTTAGTGCAGGTACCGCGGGTTGAGGGCGTTCGTGTCGTAGGCCGCCTATTGACCGGTCTGTCTCTTATTGTCTGTGGAATTAATAATACTGCATATGATGCACAGAGTAAAGATAATTCAGATAATCCAAAACGCGATTTTACTCTTTCGGAGAAAACAGTTCTACAGTTTATCCCATAGTGGGGTTGCGGTACCTCCAGCTGTCAATCAATAGGGTGGGCGGAAACTAAAGGAAACGAGTGATTCTCATTGGACTTAGAACTTTGTATGGAGGCTGTATTTTAATTTCTCAACTAATGCTATTTTGCCCCTGATCAAGGAAACTTTTACCTATGGTTGCAAACTTTCCCTTACAGTAGCTAAAATTTCCTTATTATAAACATTGATGTCGTTCGTCATGTCGTTTAATATCTCGTCAGGGTACAGCGGTACAAGAAATTATTATTAAATATGAAATGGGGGACGGATGGCCGGTTGGGTCTGCTCACTGCCTTTCACGCCAGCAGTGTATGTGTACTGTTTCCGTCGTCCGTTCAATCCTGATCTCTCCCCTGGGTGCATTTTCCTTCTTTGTCAGTAAATATTCTGTTGTGTCTGTCTTACTTGATGAAGGTTTATAAGCGGATCCTAGAGATCAAGCACACAAACCGGAAAATATATGTAACCAAATCAACATCAACAACATGCATGTTGGAATGGTATTAACACGTTTGCTGCTGGCACTTTTAACGAAAACCGAGGGCAGTACTATCGTACGGTTCTTTGACGTTTCGGATCATCTGTATACATAATACCTTTCTTGATACTTTTCCATTATCCCGAACTAATAAGTAGAATCACTTCTTACTATTGCCAAGTTGGCGTCTTTGGCATGTTTTGCGATGTGCCCTAATTCCAGCTTTCCTAAAATTGGCATGAGTAATTATTTTATTTCTGTTCAGGTACCATTCCTTATTTTTTCGCCTAAAATTTTACGTCTTGGATAATAAATTATTATCTCTTGGAAATATTCTATGAGAAATAAATTATTACCTTATTAAAATTTGATTGAATTTCACCATGAGGCTGACAGATCGTTTGATTCACTATAATAAAAATCTAACTCACAAGAGTTTACACTTGGACCCGTTAGGTTGTAGATTTCTAACTAAATGGGGACTGTGTATAGCATTAGCTGTGTTATTGGATTGAATCAGACCCGAGCAGAAAAGCTCTGTTATTGTATTTTAGAGTACCAAGCTCATAATCGAAGGTTAAAGGTGCGATGCTTGAAAAATACCTAAACCCCTCCCGAAAACCCGGGAAAACAAAAATGAACCAAACTGTGAATTGATCGCCAAATCCAGCAACCCAACCCGTTCCATCGATGGATCAATTTAAAGTTTTTTTAACAGTTAAGCTTTCAGGTCATGTAACCATAGAGACGTTTTGCATCGACCACGTGATCACCGGGATCTGGAGGATTCCTAATTTGGGAAATCCTTGGCTTTCTTTCAACACAATTTTTTAATTTGTTATTGATATAGAAAATTCAAATTAAATCATTAAGGATATTTCACTAACAAAATCAAACTCATAAATATTAAAACAATTATTACAGAATCTACTTAAATCCTTAATATTGATTGAATTATATATTTAATTGATAAGATAAAAACAATAATCAATCAATTTAATTAGGCATTATTATTGTTTCAAAATCTCATCTGAAAAACTCGATCGTTAAAATAAGCTCAGATAAAAAGTAATCAAGAACCACACAAGTAATAATGAATGTAAAGGACTTTATTATAAATCAAATCTTTCAATAAGTGCAAACATTTGTATTAATTCCTTGCACTTTTAAGACATACATGATGTAAAATGAAGTTGAAGTTTCGTGTTCATTGACCGCTAAAATTGCCTATTTAAGACATTATATAAGCTAGTAAAATCTCCACAGATGTTAATTACAAACAACGCATGCAAAATTATAGAATAATTTTTTAAAACTGCTAGTGATATAAACATGTAACAAACATTTGGCGAATGATGATCGAATTATCCCAACCACCATGGATTGGACATTTTTAGAGTTACTTTAATTCGTTTATGAATCATAAGTTGAGTTCACATTGGTTATATTTTTTAAACATGTTGAAATGTTTCAAGATGTTATTTTGAAAGTTTCGAATTCATATAAGGAAAGCTAAATTAAAAAAGATATTGTAAAAAATGCCCCATCCCTCCCTGGTCTCCCCTATCTATCATTCAAATTTATTGAATTTCTTGGGTAAAACAATAATCTGATCCCCAAAATTGCCAAGTTTCTCTTAAATACTTAATACAGATTTTTCATTCAAAGTCTTTTTAACATAGTCTAAACCATTTTATGAACATGACAATAAAACTTAAATTTTTCACCATAGATAAAAAATATTGTAGCAATTAGAAATATTGTGGATCTGATCTAAAAGATTCAATATTAATTTAAAATTTTCTGAAACCCCTTGAATTTGTTTTGAAATACCTCATCACTTTTCATTTTACAGAATAACTGGTCCCCTTTCTACTCCCTGGAGATTATCATCTTCTTAATGATCTTATTAGTGTTTGTTTTTTTTCTTTTAATTCTGTCTATATCTGTTTTTTTTAATCTAAAGTCTTTGCCAGCCTATTTCTCTCCGTGGTGGTCTGACGAGAAGGAAGCTTGGGATCTTGAGTACGCCATAAGCTAGTCGCTGCAACCAAGGGTTTGTAATGTGAAAGTGCAAAGTTTGATCAAATCGTGTTTGAATGCATTGAAGTTCGAGGGTCCTGTACTAAATAGCTTGGTACAACTTGGGTCACTGGAACCGGAAATTGGTAGCCTGGTGTCCTAAATATAGCTGGAGCAGGATGGTTGTTACCGTATAGATTTTACGGAGTCAAAGCGCCCTGATCAGGGTTGTTATGTCTAGCCGGAACCGCTGAAAATGGATTTTGTTGTTCTTGAATCCAAATGTCCTGAACAGAATGTCCATGACCGACCGTAGTCCCTGAATCCGGTTCTCTGTTGTCCGGAGTCGAAAGATCAAGAAAATGCCGATTCTTTCCAACCAGAAAAGTGGTTGGGTTACTTAGAGTCGAAGCACTTTTATTGGGATGGTTATGCCTGACAGGGACTGCTGAAAATTGATTTGGTTGTTCTGGAATCCAAATATTCTGAACAGACCGATCATGTCCTGTCGTAGTCGTTGAATCTGGTTTTTGGTTGTCCAGATTCGAAAGGTCAGGAAGGAGTTCCTTTCCAACCGGAACAGTGCTCGAGGTATACAGAGTTGAAGCGCTCTGATGAACAGGGTGGTTAAGGTTATGTTTAACCGGGATCGCTGGAGCTGAGTGTTTCGATATCCGAGTGCCCTGTCCAACCGTTGTCTCTGAATCCGGTTTTGGGTTGTCCGTAGACGAAAGGTCACGAAAAATTCGATCATTTCCATCGGAAACAGTGATTGGGTAATTCAGAGTTGAAGCGATCTGAACAGGATGGTTTTGTCCAACTGGAACCGGTGAAACTGGAGCTGAGTGTTCCGGAATACGAATGCCCTTTCTAATAACAGTAGACGTGGAATCTGGAGTAGGACCAAGTTCAGAAACAAGATGATTCTGTTCAACTGGAGCTACCAAATCTGATGGGAGGTTACTTGTAATAGATGAAGAAAATGTCACCTTTCCACGCGTGCAAAAATCCAAAAGCTTATGCGTTCGGTCCTCATTCGATTCAAACAACTCTAATGCCTTTTTTCTTAAACGCTGGATTTCGTCCACGTTGTTTGGTGCCCCTCTGCTTTTATGTTCATAAATCATATGAAGCAATCTTACGTATGTAGAGTGATCAAGCTTTAAATACATTTCAAACAAAAATCGGAAATTCTGGTAAAATCGAAATGGACGAGCACCTCCCGATTTTTGGTATTCCCTATTATGCTGATTTTCTCTTTCTCTGACGATTTGTAATAAGTGATTACCAAAGGTCTGCCCTTTTTCCTCTTGTTTATAAACCACAAATAGCAACATATTGGAGTAAAAATTTCTATAAGTCAAACCATCGAGATGTAGATAAGCGCTCTCTAGGAAAATTACGTCAAAATTATTCTTTTCCCCTCTTGATTGGAAAAATCTAAAAAGCCTTCTCGTTAAGTCGTCATAATCCATTAGTGGTTTGAATATTCCTAGTGATCTTGCATCCCAATAACAAACTAGAGGATCTTTTAGAAGCTGATTAAACTCACTCACAAAATTACGGAATTTGTAATCAGGGAGGACATTCTTGGCCACGATCACTATTTCTTCAGCTTCTTCCATGATTGAGGATATTCGAATGAAAACGCTAGGTGTAGGAGAAGACCTTTCAATGCCTCTTACTAAAAAGTCATTTGATTGAAGTTTTGCAAGTGATCTTGGAATTGTGTTGTGGGTTAGAGACATTTGCTTGCTTTCTGGGAACCACTTCTTCTTGAATTAATAATACTAAATACACAGAGTAAAGATTATTCAGAGAGTCCAAAACGCGATTTTACTAAAATAGTTCTACAGTTATCGCATAGTGGCGTTTCGACCCTCGAGCTGTCAATCATTGGTGTGGGCGGGGACTAAAGGAAATGAGTGATTCTCATTGGACGTAGAACTTTGTATGGAGGAAGCATTTGAATTTCTCAATCTCTGCTATTTTCCCCTGATCAATGAAGCTTTTCCCTAATGGATGCAAACTTTCCCTGACAGTAACTAAACTTTCCCTATTATAAACATTGATATCGTTTGTTCTGTCGTTTAAAATCTCATTATAGTGATTGTGGTCGCAGAAATTGTCATTAAATGTGAAGTTATATGTTTAAATTGTATTAAATGTGGAGTTGGAGTTGTGAGTTCGATTCCAGAGTAGCTCATGATCCATCGTCACTTTCAAGAAGATGCGAGATAGTGACGTCACGGGCAGATAAGTATATATAAGCCAGCGAGAAATCTCCGCTGGCCAGAACATTGGGTGAGTCTCTGGAGAGAGTGACATCGGAGAGACTTGTAATGTCTAATGCCGGCTTTACACCACGGCTGTAGGAACTGCGGGAGCTGCATTAGCGATAGCGGGAAGACCGTGCGATTTTTTTTCAAGAGAACCAATAGGAGGCCTCGAAAACGATCGTGAGCCAAAAATCGCTGCGATAATATCGGCACCAGCGACACGCAACGACAAGAGACCCCCCATTTGGACTAACTCCCAACTTTGAAAATTCATTGAAAAATCCCGGAGGTGCTTAAGGTCCTAAAACCACGTTCAAAATGTGGATAATATATCTAAGATATAAGGAAAAACAAATATAGATGATAAAAATCATGAAAAGTGCCAATCTGGGGTATGTTCCTGAACTCTGTTTTTTCTCCCATGTTATTTCAATGGGGAATTTTTGGACAAAAAATTTTGTCAAATGGTTCTAAAACCTCGACCGGAGCATTTCTACCACCTTCCGGTTGATGGGAAAATAATTTTTAATTTGAAAAAATAATTTAATATGCCTAAAATTGACCCCCAAAGTCTTTGTTTTGGTCATTGGGCTGTGTTTACATTTGCCATCCTGGGCAAATATCAACTCTAGGGAACCTAAAACCTCAAAATATCGTAACCGGAACTCAGAAATAACCCAGATTGGCCGTTTACGGGACTCAAATCGGGTCAGAAATCAATAAATGAGCCATAAATATGTATTTCAAGGGGTCTGATCCAGGGAAGGGACGCTGGCCCGGTCACGTGACAGTCGCAACGGGAGGAACGGCTGCAGCGAGAGTCGCGGGTTCCGCTGCGATTCTAGCGCCATCTCTTTAGTGTCGCTGGAACTAAAAACGTGTAGTTACTGCAGCTCCCGCAGCTCCTACAGCGGCGGTGTAAAGCCGGCATAAGAAATTATCCCCAGCGCATGCTCGAAAGAAAGATACACGCAATTGTTTTAATAACCGGGAAAATATATAAATTTTTTTCCCTCTTTGGCGATTTGAAAGTGGGCGGGGTTAATTGAGAGAGTGTATGCGGCTGAAGCTCGATTGTAGAGAGTCAACAAAGTTACGTCATATTCTCTGGTTAGTTCCACCGTTATCACATAGAAACGCCACCGTCTATGGGAAAACCCATGTTAAAAAAGTTGCCACTAGCGTCTATGGAAATGGACTCTCTGAATTATCTTTACTCTGTGACTAAATATGAGGCACAGAGTAAAGATAATTCAGATAATCCAAAACGCGATTTTGCTCTTTCGGAGAAAATAGTTCTACAGTTATCCCATGGATGGCGTTGCGGTACATCCAGCTATATCCCGAAAGTTTTGCCGCTCTTGGGAGCATCTGTATACAATGCATTTTTTGGTACTTTTTCATTACAGTAAACCAGTAAAGTACTTCTACTTCTATCTAAAGCCAATGGGCCAATCTAGCCAAAGCCAATCTAGAGCCTGGTGAATTTTGGCTCTTTTTTTGTTGGCTCACTTTTCCAGTTTTTCTAGTTTCTACGATGAATAATATTTTGTTTACTTCAAGTTGCCATTAATCGAAAGCTTTCAAAATGAAAATTCAAAGGAATTTAACTTTAATTTTAAGTCATATTAAGATTGTACGGAAGATCTTTTTTATTTCATAAATTGAAACTCATTTCACACTACTTTTGTAGAGCGGTGGTAGAATTTCCAGTGATCTAGATTCCTGCAAATGAACATCCGGATCTTTCCTAATAGAGGGTTAGGAGTAGCAATCCAACAATTTAATATGCATGATTGTGATCAAACTCTCCGGATGCCTCAGAAATTTTTTTAAATCTAGGTTAAATTTTCCACACTTGTAAAAAATACTTAAAACTCTAATTTTTTTACGGAAGTAGCTAGTTAATTTTAATTTAAAAATCTTAACTTTAGGAAAAGGCAAAATTTTGAGCAAAAAAGAAATGAAGTAACATGTTATCATAGATTTAAGGAAAGCCCAGTTGTCGATCAGTCCCCAAAATCAAGCCAAGATTCCAAGTTGACGGTAGATAAAGTTACAGTTTATATTGGTATCACATAATGGAAAAGTGACAAAAATATCTTATATACAGATGCTCCTAAGAGCGACAAAACTTTTCAATCAACAGGGTGGGCGAGAACTAAAGGAAACGAGTGATTCTCATTGGACTTGGAACTTTGTATGGGGGCTGCATTTTAATTTCTCAACCACTGCTATTTTTCCCCGGATCAAGGAAACTTTTACCTATGGTTGCAAACTTTCCCTGACAGTAGCTAAAATTTCCCTATTATAAACATTGATGTCGTTCGTCATGTCGTTTAATATCTCGTCAGGGATTGCGGTACAAGAAATTATTATTAAATATGAAGTTGTATGTTGAAAAGGGGGACGGATGGCCGGTTGGGTCTGCTCACTGCCTTTCACGCCAGCAGTATGTTTCCGTCGTCAGTTCGATTCTGACCTCTCCCCTGGGTGTATTTTCCTTCTTTGTCAGAGAATATTCTGTTGTGTCTGTCCACGGCTAGACTGGATTAACTGTGTTTATATACGGCTTGCGCAATTACACGAAAAGGTAGGTTCAAGAAACTGGGATCTACGATGTTAGCGCCATCTATCTGTCATTCATGGCATTCCACTGGAAAATAATTATTGGTTGGTTGATTTCATACGGTTCAAAGATTTATGCTTAAAAGGACGGGTTGATTTATTTTTCCATGGATCGTGAACCTGGTTGAATGTGACCTGCTCGTCTGTGGGGTCGTGGCTAGTTCACAGGGTTGGTAGTATGGTGAAGAATAAAAAAATCATAAATTTCATGATCACGATAATGAATCACAATCATAAAAAATCATAAATTTGTATTTTTATGACTTAGGTAAATGACTAAAAGTGTTCTTAGAACGTAAAAACAAAAATTATACGACAAAAAATATATATAATATAATTATATATTATAAAAAAAATAATACGCCCTCCAATCCTTCCAGAATTTGAAAATATCGTTTTGGAACCTGTGTTAGGATTTTTCTGTGTATTGCGTATTTTGAAGAGCCGAAGCAAACCAACCAACCAACCCTAACGAGCCACTACGCGCGGTACCCCCTCAAGCGGTAAAAACTGGAAACTTCCGGCGCCGTCGGCCGTGCGTCGGCTCTTTTGATCTTTTGGATAGTGGATAAGCCGTATAACCTACGGTCGCGATCAAGTTTAGCCGTGGTCTGTCTTACTTGACGAAGGTTTATAAGCGGATCCTTGAGATCAAGCACACAAACCGGAAAATATATGTAACCAAATCAACATCAACAACATGTATGTTGAAATGGTATTAAATGCACTGAGCTATAAAACAAACTGGAGTGACTAGTGAGCGTGCTGAAACCGCATCACACCACGGAAAGGATTTCCATCTTCTTTAAATTTCCCCATCTGTTAAACCAGTTGTATACACAGAATGAAACGACCATTCTAAATTTTGCTCATAATATTTTAAAAAACAGGCATGTGCGGATTAAAAGATGGTCATGCGGGGATTGCCCCGATTGCTTTTAGCCCCAAATGCCCCGATTGCTGCGAGCAATCGGGGCACTTTAACTTTCCGCGCCGGCACGTTTGGTCGCTTGTATCGGAGGTTGTCACTCCAGTTTGTTTTATAGCTCAGCGATTAAATGTGGAGTTGGAGTTGTGAGTTTGATTCCAGAGGAGCTCTTGATCCATCGTCACTTTAAAGAAGATGCGAGATAGTGACGTCACGGGCAGATCAAGTATAAAAGCCGGCGAGAGATCAGTGTTGGGCAGATGACCCTGCAGAGCGTGACATCAGAGAGACTTGTTATGTCCACAGAGAAAAATCCTAACAGAGGGTCCAAAACGATATATTCAAAAGTTGGATGGGTTTGAGGGCGCCACGATGAACTAAATGATTGACAGAGTGATCAAACCTGTGATTGGCTGTCTCTCCATCTTCTATTTTCGAAGGAGAAGGAAAAAGTTTTTCTCAACCAATCAGGCTCTTCCCTCCCGCCTCTCGTGACGTTGATGCGATCGCAGTGCCAAAATAGCCCCAAACTCATCCAACTTTTCAATTTCCATTAGCTCCTATGGCGACGGACTCTCTGTTCTAGTACTCTGTGGTTATGTCTAAGAAATTATTCAGATGCCGAAGTTGGAAATATTTCCTCTTTTCCCAGCGCATGCTCAAAAGAAAAAAGACAAGAAAATGTTTGAGTAACCGGGAAATACCAAGACCCTCTATATAAAGGCCTCCCAACTCGGCCGTGCAACGTAATAACTTTCACTCATCTTTGACGTCACTCCATAGACTTAACATGGCAATTTTCACCCACGTCTGACGTCATCACCCGGAGTTGGATGGCCATGTATATAGAGGGTCTTGGAAATACGAAGTGTCTATTTGGACGGCCCGTGGCGCATGCGCTGTAGGTCTCGTGGTTACGTAGCAGTCTTGGCGCTTAGTGATAGAACCAATGGAACGCCGGGCCGTGGAAATTAGAGTAGTTAAAAAAAGGCCGTCCAAATAGACAGTGCCGGGAAAATATATAAACTTTTTCCCTCTCAAGCGATTTGAAAGGGGGCGGGGTTAATTGATAAAGAGCAGTTGCGGAAAGAGGGATTGAATGCGGATTGTAGAGAGTCAACAACGTTACGTCATATTCTCTGATTAGTTCCATCGTTATCACATAGACACGCCAGTCTATGGAAACACCCAAAAGTTGCCATTAGCGTCTATGGAGATGGACTCTCTGTATGATTTATAATCTGTGACGTAAGATAAGATGTGATGGTAGGGCAGACATCCCTGCAAGGGGACAAAGTTAAAGAAGGTAATATGATCAAAGATTTAGGGGTGATAGTAAATGAGGACTTTAAATGGGTTCATCAGTGTTCATCTGCTAGTAAAAAGGCTAATAGGATATTGGGAAACATTAAAAAACCTGTTTCTTAAAGGTCCGAGGCAGGGGCGTCATTTCAGTTTTTGGTTGGGGGGGGCAAGGAATTTTTTTTAAATGGGTCTAGACCTTGCTAACTAGGTTTTTTTTGGTGGGGATTGCCTGAACTTCATTTTTAAGGTAATATCATGTCAAAATTTGACAACGTGAACTCCAAGAAAAAATGGGGGGTCTGGGGGTTCACCCCCAGGAAAATTTTGAAAATTTGGATCTTAAATTAGTGTTTTAGCTCGTTTTGAGACCCTTTGGGCTGCATCGAAAGAGAACAGTTTCTTGTAAACCACATAATTTTCTAGGGAAAAGAGTTGTAAATAAACGTCAAAGTTTTAAGGGGGGCTAGGGGTCCTCCCCCAGGAATTTTAATTCCCCTTTAAACTAGTGTTTTATTCTTTTTCAAACTCTTTGGGGAACTTCTAAAGAGAAAAGCTTCTTGTAAAAGGAATGGTTTTCAAGGGGGAAAACACTTGAAATTGAACCCTCAAAAGTAATGTTTTAACTCCTTTTGAGACATTTTGAGTTGCACCCAAAGCTCCTTGTGGAAGTTACAGAATTTTCAAGGGACTTGCAGCTATTTTTCAAATTACAGTGGAAACCTTGGGGGGGGGCGGTTGCCCCCCCCTGCCCCCCCTAAATGACGCCCCTGGTCCGAGGATATTATTTTGGTATGCTTCTCACTATACAGAGGTTTGGTGAGACCTCATCTAGAGTATGCTGTTGTTTTGGTCTCCCCATACTTAAAAAAGATATTGATTCAATTGAAAGGGGTTCATCATAGGGCTACTAAAATGGTCAAGAGTATATCCAGTTTAAGTTATGAGGGAAGACTAAAGAAGCTAAATATGTTCACTCTAGAGAAAAGAAAGATTAGAGGGGATTCGATTCAACTTTTTAAAATGGTAAAGCAAGGGGACACAGAGGGACTAGATTTCAATACGGGTAATAGAAAAAGGGGTCACAATTTCAAGTTGAATAAAGTAAAATTTAAGACGGATTGTAGAAAGCATTATTTTTTTAATAGGGTAGTGGATAGATGGAATGCTATGCCTGAAACAATTGTAAATTCAAGTGGGGTAAACGAGTTCAAGAGGAAAATTGACAGATACTGGGATCCCGGTAGTTTGGGTTAAAAAGACAGGACCAACCTTGCTGGGCTTACGCCTGTAGTTGGTCGACTTAATTTGTATTTGTATAATAAATGCTTTTTAAAATTAAAAAATAATTTTCTTTCAACAATTTTTTAAAATTTGCTAAAAAAAATTAAATGTTATTTTTTATGAGCCAACCTTAGTCACTCTCCTAACCTTGGGATTGATCTCCATCTGAGCTTTCCTTAAATCTATGACAATCTAAAGCTTTCACAGTTACAAACATGTAATATTGTGTATGCATGTAAATACTAAGTAATTTAATTTTAAAATCTACTCAATGAAAAACATTTCCTTTTTATTTCAATCTTTATACTATTACTTACAAAGAATGCAAACTTCAGAACCTCCCTTATTTTTACCAGCAGAAAGACGGTTCGCTTAATTATTATTTTAAGAAAATTCGGTCTCACAACCTTGAAAACAAAAGACTTTTGTCTTGTGATCGTACAGCCCCATCTGCTCAAGCCCATTTTGTTTACAAACAATAATGCCGCATCATCTTTTAAGGAGCGAACTCGCGCGTTTCTGCGAGTCTTTGTTTTGGCATGGCTTTTCTGCGCCAGAAAACGGCACAAGAAAGACTAATGATGCTCTAAAGACATTTTTAAGGTTTTAGACTTTTGTTTGCGTGCGCGTCGAATCAGTTTTTCGTTAGAAAGTTTTGCATGTATTTTGTAATGTAATTTTGGTATGCTTCTCATTAAGTCAGAGGATTACTAAGTTAAAGGAAATTAAACTATATAGCTGAAACATGCTATTTTTGGAAGGATTGGCACAACTAGCAATGCAATGGTGGTGGATGTTAAGATATTCCTTCGAATAATTAATTCCTTAATTCCTTCGTAACTATATCATATTCAACATGATGTTTGACACAAAATTTTTATTTAGAAACAGTTATTTTGACGCTTTTCCTAGTAAAAACCCACATTTCACATAAAGCTATCGCTAAACATGACTCTTTCACCGTTTCTCATTCTTCCTATCGCTTTTTCATCGAAATTCCTTTGCAGCGGGGATTTCCATAACAATGGTGGGGCCTCAACACCAATAAGGAATCGGAACCCCTCCCTCTGACAGAATACCCCTCGCTGAAGAGGGAGCAAATGGATTGCCAAGTATTTCGGGGCTTCTTCGTACATATGAAATCGGAGATGGGGGTTTTCGAATGATTTGAGGTGTATTCGCTCTACATTTTATGTTCTTTAAATCGAGAGTTCACACCTAAGGTTCAATGGGGCCACGTTGACTCTCTATGCTCTAATTTAATCGTATCAAAAATAATAATAAGACGGTCATATTTTATATCCAATAAATATGATAACTTTTAGAGGGCTTTCATCGAGCCCTCTAAAAGAAATATAGAAATTGTTAGAAATATTAAGGACAGATATTGAAAGATATTGGTTTTGCCGTTTGATGTCTTTAAAAATAGTTTGACTACCCGTGAAGAATTTCGCAGTCAAGTGATGTTTATAAAAATGATCATCATTTCTCCTTTCGTTGTTCTTCTTTTGCAGAAAGAGTATTTTTATTTCACATTAAGGTACTTACTAGAGTTGCGACCAAGATAAGTTTTTTTTTCATTTTACAGTTTGGCCCAATTACTTATAGTAGTTCAACATTTGTATAGCGTATGGCTAGTTAAAGGAAATGTTCTTCTCTGCATGTACTAATTTCATACTATCGTTTTATAAAACTGGAAAAAGTAAACAAACAAACCATTTTACTTCTAAATTTATACAACCTCTTTAAGAATGATATGTTTCAACTAATAGAGCACCACAACTTTACTGTGAAAATCTGGGTAAATATAAAACCAATATTTGGTGCAAAGTTTTTAATTTCCCGAAATTTGGTGCAATGAAACTTTTTTTACTCTGTAAAAAATCCGGGAAAATGTAAAACCAATATTTGGTGCAAAGTTTTTGATTGCCCGAATCTTTGGTGCTATGAAAAAGCTAGATTGTACCAAAATTTGGTAGTATAATTGAAAAATACTTTTATGGTGCGATTGGTTGCACCAAATTTTGGATAAGGATCTAACTGGGATCTTTGTTGAGTTGTGTTTGTATTCGCACGCTCCTCAGTTTTGTTTTCGCATATGCGTCACAAAGAAAAAAGATGTTATAAGTTTTTAAGTTTCTGAATCCCCGCTGGAGCAGTGGTAGCGTTCTTGCATACCATGCGGCAGTTAGTGAGTTCTATCCCCAGTGATTATCATTTTATTAAAATTTCCAAAAAACAGCAAAAAGTACACCATATTATGGTGCAACCCCTCTCTAATTTTGAGTGCCTTAAACTTATGGTGTTTCGCCTGTAACACCATATTATGGTGCAACCTCTTTCTGGTTTTTGGTGCAAGTGATAGGACCAGATTTTCGTGCAACACAGATCAAAATTTTTTACAGTGTAGGGTGTGAAAACATTACTGATAATATTCATTAGTGCTTTTTTGAACAAACAAATTAGTTTTGTCGAAGCCTAACCATGCATTTAGAGATTTCCAAGCGGAATTTCCCAATGAATAATTCAATGTTGGCGCAGCACACAGAAAAAGACAACAGAGTCCAAATCATTTATCATCAAAGTGATTAATCAAAAGAGCTCCATCTGCCAAAATAGGGCTGAAGACTTCATCCTTCGCCTGTAACTTTTTTGTCACTATCTAGATCGGGCTGAATTAAGATGTCTCACGATGTTGACTTCAAAGCTATCTGGACACGATCTAACTGGAAATACACCATTAATAACGATTAGACCACAGGGTTGATGGGTGGTGTTTACATGTGGGCACATGGAACAGTGTTTAGAATTTAGAGTGTTGAAAAAAGTGTGAAGCGTGAGGGAAATGAAGATGGATAAACTAGCATTTGATAAAAGATGTCAGTGTAAAAACTTAAAGTTGCCTAATTTAGGGGTTTAAAGAATTTTGAGGAAAATCATGACCAACAAATGTCTATTAGCCAAAGTCGCTTAAGCAATGATAATTTTATCTTTACAAAAGTAAAACAGATTGAGAATTAAAACTAAAAAAAATTTGCAATGAAGAAAGGTATTAGAAAAACAATGTGTGGGAAATACCGTGAGTCCTTTAAATTTTAAATAATCTGCATAATTTTATCTTAACCTCTTTTTTAACAAACATCAAATCATCAAAATTATTTTAAACTCTTGTGTTTAAATTCATGGTTCATATTCTTTGGTTCAAGAACGACTATTTTAATTGAATATAAGGGTGGTTTTGTCTAAAAAAACTTGGGCTTACTCAACACAACATATCATCTTTAATTTAACCTTTTTATACAGCTTAACAATTTTAATCTTATTACATACGATATTATTTTTATTCAAAGATAGATCAACTCAATAATTCTATTTGACATGAAAATATGAACACCTACACACAGGAAAACTATTCATTGCACCCAAAATTAAAAAAAATATCACAATAACAAAATAGCTTTTGATAGAAATTTTTTTTATTCCCAGAATGTTTTTTTACAATTTATCTAATTCGTTTTGTGATTTAGTTATATTTTCAGCTCTTTCTGTAAAAAATAAATGTCTTCAATAATGATTTATTGGTGTTTACATAAACGGGAGATGATGCATCAAGCTATTTTTACTTTCTAAAATCCAGTCATAATACCCAGACTGGAAAATGCAGTTTATCCAATTTGTTCATGTCTTCTATATCCTGGATAAGAGCTTAGTGATTTTATTAAGATAAGTTTTATTGAAAAAATACTAAGACCTTCCAGCTATCAATAGAGAAAGGAATAAACTATACCTTTTTAAAACTATAGAAACACAGAGCATAGTAAAACATAAGATTTTTGTGATGTATCGGTTTAATATAAGGTTTCTAAGCCAAGGCGGGATTTCAAGCACTAAAAGCACAAAGGTGCCATCAACTTGGCTGGTTTAAGGGTTTTATGTATGTTTGAGGACTATAAAAGGGAAATATATGTAGCATTTTGTTTTTCTCCAGACTGACCATAACTTTCTTCGTTTCTTTTCTTCATGTTGGACATTGTAAAGATTATGCTAAGCAAGATATTTTTGAAGGAAGATTTTTTTAATGTTTTTAGAGCGAGAAAGCAGTGTTTCTTTACATTTGTGTATTTTATACTAGCGCGAAAACCGGCGTTACCCGGTCGGTACAAAGGTAAAGCAAAGTGCAATTTGACCTACTATAAACACTCTTCATCAAACACTCTTTTGATTCAAATTTACCTAAAACCCCTGTCCACAAAAAGAACAGGAAAATAATACAAAAATTATGCTAAAAATCATAAATTAAGGTGCTTGCTCAAGGAGATAACTCCAATGAAAATATGTTGGTGTTAGCTCTTTGTTGCTGCAAGTAAACCCTAGATCCTCTACCTTAAGATGATCTACCTTAAGGTAGATGATCTAGGGCAGGGGTTCCCAAACTTTTTATGTCGCGGAGCCCTTTTAAAGAGTAAAATTCTTCGAGGAGCCCTTTTCCGAAGATTAATTTTTCAAGGTACAAAAAGCAAATTACATAAAAACCATTGCTACAAGAAATAAGAGCATAAATGCAGTAGCTTATATAGACATTTATTTCAATTAGGGTTCCAAAATTATTTCACAGCCCCTCCCATGCATATTTAACAGGTTTAATGTAGCTTTTTAAAACATTGTTAGGTATAATTTGCATCTAAGAGAATTTAATGTAAGGAAAATTGTGATTAATTAAGTTCCAATTATGATTAGGGGAGTCTGGGTGAATTTTGTGAAATATGATCATTAAAACAGTTTTTTAAACTAGTTTTAGGTATATCATCAACCAAATTATGGACATTGATTTTTAGGTAGGATTTTAATTTTAACGAACGTATTATAAAAAATTGACAGTAATAAAGTTTTAAGTACAATAGGGGGAATTTCGAAATTTTGACCCTAAATAACATGGTTTTAACTTGTTTTGGTAAACCAAGAAATACCTGAAAAGAAGACAAAAACCAGAAAAAAAACTATAATCAACAGAGCTCACTTCATTGGTAGCTCCCCACCAAATCCACTTAAATTTAAGGGTTATTTAGAGCTCTAAAAATTTGGGTAGGAAGGAACAAAAGTAAGTTCTTAACAAGAAACACCTTGCAGAAAGTTATTCATATAACATTTCAGAGCAACGCAAATTAGAAATTATCAAAAAATGTATTTATTTCAAATTTCTTCGCGGAGCCCCTAGAAATGCTTGGCGGAGCCCTAAGGGCTCCCGGAGCACAGTTTGAGAACCGCTGATCTAGGGCTTTAGCTGCAAGCACCTCAATTGCTCTCATTAATGCTTTTAAGAAGATACCCAAGAACTTCAGAAAAAAAAACCTTATCATTCCGAGAGTAGGAGAAAGATTTTTCAACTATTTTCATGTATCCGACAAATCAAGAAACATATTTCATACAGCGCAGCGCTTCCCTATTTTATGTGTGTGAACAACTTACCCATTTTTTAAACTTAAATGCCATTTTTTTAACTTCATTCCAATAAATTATGGCTTTTAATAAATGTTGACCATGAAATTAGTAGCTGTTATTCGTTGTCGTCATCCGTTTTTTTAATTACAAATTGAACTTTTGAGGCTTTTCAGAATACGAATAGGTTAAATAAAATAGGATACGATTTAAATTTAAAAAATCAGCCAAATAATAAATATAATACGAAATTTGGACAGGCTTCGGTTTAAAAAGGTATCCCAAAGATTTTGAAGCAATTTCTTACCTCCATGGGAGTGCTGGTGGCGGACATTTCTGTAAACCCCACGATGTCGCTGAAGTAAATGGTGACAGCGTCGAATGACTCCGGGATGACTGCCTCACCTCGCATAAGTTGCTCCGCCACTGACCTGTTGAAGAGAGAAGAGACTCTTTCGATACTTATGGATGACTAGAGGATGTGTTAAAATTCGTCAACCTGTTCGTATTCGCTTATCAATATGTTCCCCCTCAATATGAATCAATACAGGGTGTTTCAAAATTGCATTGCACGGATTTTATTAGGAACCAACGCTCCCTAGGGTCACGGAAGTAAGGTCAAACCCTAGGTTAACGAGCCTGGAAAATTCATTGAGAGGACTTACAGCGCCCCTAGTGGCGAAATTAAAAAGTTAAAAAAATTTATTTAAAAACTAAAGGAGATAGAGCAAAAACATTTTAGTGAGTATTGTTGCCAACGTCATGAAGAACTCACTGAAAAAAATTTAATCAAAATATCTTGAATATTCGCGGAGATATTAGTATGCGAAAATAGCACTTTTTCAGGGGTCAAAAAAGAAAAAGTTAGCATATTTGCAAATTTTTCAGTGTTATTTTGTAGTTTTGTGTTTTTATAGTTTAAAGAACACAAAATTTAATCAAAAAATTTAAAAAAAATTGCAAATATACGAACTTTTTCTTTTTTGACCCCTGGAAAAAGTGCTATTTTCACATGCTAATATCTCGGCGAATATTCAAGATATTTTCAGGAATTTTTTTTCAGTGAGTTCTTCATGACGTTGGCAATAATACTCTCACTGAGATTTTTGCTCTATCTCTTTTAGTTTTTAAATTCATTTTTTAAACTTTTTAATTTCGCCGCTAGGGGTGCTGTAAGTCATTTCAGTGCATTCTCCAGGCTCACTTACCTAGGGGTAGACCTTACTTCGGTGACCCTAGGAGGCGTTGATTCTGAATAAAAGCCGTGCTACGCAATTTTGATATCGCAATATCGTCTATTAATGAAGGGGTTATGACTATAATTTGAGATTCCATTTTCATGGGTTAGTTTATTTTAAAATGTGTTTCTCTTAAGAAGCCAACTTCGTAATAACTCCTCTCGAATCGCAATTTTTTATCGTATATCCCAACCAGTTTTTCGAGTAAAATGTTCTGAAGTAAGTTTGTTGATAACTGTATTTACTGATTATAACTCGTTTAGGGTATTATTTTTAGTTTATTTCTTTTAGAAATGTTTAAAAGATTGAAAATATTTTCCTCTGAACACAAAATACGAATTTCCGCCATCCCTGACATATTTATAAATATATGATTTCTTAGACTCGGGGAAAACTGGTTAATTGAACACCACTGATTCAGTTATTTAGATATGCGTGATCGATATTTATTTTAAAATTTAAAATGCGTTAAAGCTAAATAAAAATCCCCAGAAATAAATACCAAATTGAATTTATTTTCATAATTCACCAAACCTAGACTCAATTTAAGATTGTAAGAACTTGGACCGAATAAAACGCATACTCATTTATTAAATTCAATTTAAATCTCATATACTCACAAGAAAATTCAATTTTAATACATTTGAAGATAGTTTTGAAATATGTAGGAAATGCGTTTCAAATCTAATACGTTAGATACAAAAATGTAATCCTGATAGTTGTTTTACAGTTAAAAAAATTCTGTAATAGTTTATATCTGGTCCAAATGTTTTAAAACGAACGATAATTTTTTTAGACATAAAGGTTTGATTGGATTTATAAAACTCCATAGCTAATTCTTGACTGCGTGAAGTAAATTAAATTACGGATAGAAATGAATTTGAAATTACTTTGGAAGCATTCTGTGCAAAAGGGCCTCAGTTTTGTTCTGTTCTTCCGCTAGTTGAGCTGTTCTTTCGTCCACAAGTTCTTCTAAGTTGTTGGCATACCGTTCCATCATATCCATCATGTTATCCATTATGTTGGACGTTCTAAAATATAAATATATAAAATACTTGAGAATCTCTAAATTTTAAATCATGTTACTTCAAGCAAGAAATTAAATGTATATATTAAGTCTCACAAATAAGATTTCAAGAAAGTTTTTTTTTAAAAAGTAAAGGACGTTTTCGAAGAAGCTTAAAAAAGTTTTTAAGTTTGAATAAGATTTAGAGTTAGTTTCTGGTTAGTTGATGTTTTATTACAAAATCAATGCAAAAATTCAGTAGTAACTATCTTTTATTTTTGTGGATAAATTTCATTTTCAAACCTAACATTTGGTAATACACTAAGATTATAAAAATCTGCAAAAAGTAAAAAAATTATTTAAAATATAAATCTTTTTTGAACATTCTAAACTTTAAGTAATAAAATCAAGGATATCCCAACTTTATAACTAATTTTATTTCCTCTTTCCAATTTTCCGAAGGAAATCATAAAAAAATAACTTTTGATGTCTGGTAAATTTTAAAAAGTTCTGAAGCACAAATAAAAAAATCTACCTCTGGCTATGATTAATTGAATCGTCAGTTTGAAGAAGGGAATAAGTCCAAAAATCAAGTTTTGAGAAAATCGAAAAAAACTGTATAAGTAATGGAATTTTCATTGTATAACCGCCAAATTTTTACTGGAAGTTCAGAACCCTATTTAGAAAACAGAGCAATCATCAAAACAAATATAACTGTATTCAAAAATATTTTACAGCCAAAATAAGTTGATGGACTTATTCCCTTCTTACACCTTATGAAATTTTTCTGATGAAAAAATCTTTAAAATCCCTTAAAATCACATTTAAATTATATTTCTCCTTAGTTTACACCACAAAAGGGTGAAATAAAAAGAATAAGACAAATGAAATTCAAAATTATAGTGAAACTGGGTAATTAAAGCAGTATCAATGGAGTGAGTGAATATGAATGGAGTCAAACATTCCCTACATAAAAAAAAGTTTGAAAAACATTGAAATTAAGAGAAAATTTTATTTTAACTTAGTTTACAGCACAAAGAATATGAGGAGAAAGAAAAATTAACTTTAATTCCAAATTAGCTTAAAAAATACAATGAATGGACATCGATTTCACAACTTCAAGGGGCGATATCTCCCTATAGGGGTTAGTTATTTTTCCCCTCTTTTCACCCATGTGTAGAGCAAAGCTTAGAGATTGTTTTGAGCACAAAAAGTCAATTTGTCATTTTTTGGACTTATTCCCTTCTTCAAACTGACGATTCAATTATGCATTTCAGTTATTTACAAAGGGATTCTTTTAAAAATCATAGGAGGATTTAACATTCCATAACTCTAAGTTTTTTATAAGAAAGGTAATTGCAATTCAATAAATAATGTTTCCGAGGATTTATCTTTGGTTATAAAGAAATATTAAACTAAGTTGTTGCGAATAGGATGAAAGGGAACTAAAGGATTGAATAGGGAGGTGCTATTTACTCTAAACTTACTTTATCCCATCTTTCATCCTTTTCAGTTTTTCTTTGATATGGCTAAAGTCTGGTCTCTGATCAGGACTTTCTGACCAGCATTCTTTCATCGTGTGCAGCACGTAGTCTTGTATTTCAGCATCATCTAGGGGTGGTCGAAAATACCTACCGAATCTGTCGGGTCCCTCTTTTATCCTCGTGATGATTTCTAAAATCATATATTTGGATAAAACCATTCAAACAGTTTTCAGAATGCAATGCGAAATTGCCAACAAATAAAAGGAATAAATTTAAATGGTTTAGTTTCAGTTATATATGGACTGTTCAGAATAGAAATGAACCAAGTCCACTTTAGCTACTTTTGAGCTACATGTTTAAAGTTAAAGCTTCATAGCAAATTACATGTTAACGCAACAGAACTTGTTGCTTCCAAGCGGATATTATTAGAACTAGGACTTGGTTCACTATACACTTTTACAGCTATATACCATTCAAAAGATAATTGAATAAAAATTGTGTAGGAAATAAATATATGAATAATATTTTTTAATTGGGGTTGTTCAAATCTTACGTAAGAATGTTTTTAGTAATTCTTGACCCCTTACCCCTTGTAAGCATATATAAGCAAACCGCAGCCCCCTCCCCTAATTACGTTAGAAAACTGTCCGGTCACCCCTTGTTCTTACAAAATGTTAAGAAGTGCCAAAAATTGTAGATTTAATTAATTCAAAATGTTAAAATATTACGTAAAATGCTTTTAGTCATTCTTGACCTCCTACCCCATGTAAGCATATATAAGCAAACCGCAACCGCCTCTCCTGATTACGTAAGAAAACTGGACGGCCCCCTTTTGTTCTTACAAAATGTTTAGAAGTGCCTAAAAAGTGTAAATATTTTTGGTAAAATTTATTTTTGGATGAATTTTGATATTATTTATGCAATAGACTAGATATTTTCTTAAATGCAGTGTTCAAAACATCTTGCGTAAGCATCATTCATACTCTCCCATGTCAGAAAAAATAAGCAAAGAGCAAACACCTTCCCTCCCCTTAGGTGCTTACGTAGTATTTAATCAGTCCCATTGCATAAAATAACAAATGGTGACAGCAAAATAACTTTTGAAATTATGCTCTTAAATTTTAGGATCACTTGCCATGCTATGTAATAAAAATAAGGTATTCCAGTTTAAACATAATTTTCAAGTAGTGGATTATAAATATTTAATATTAATTCACACTCAATTTAAAGAGAACATGTCATTGTTTAAAGCAGTGTTCCCCAACCTTTATACCACCACGGACCGGTCAACGTTTGATAATACCCCGGCCCGAGGGGGGGCGTTGATTGTTTACATTCTAGATTATTTTCATTTATTAATTTTAATTTCATTGTATTCAAACATGCTTTCAAAATAAAATACAGTTACATCAAAAAATAAATATAAAGTGATTAATAATTCCTTTCATTCATTAATTCGGAGTATAAAACTAGGAATTTAAATTCATTTTCAATTAAATGGTTGGTCCGCGGCCCGGTACCATTTGAGCCACGTACCGGCACCGGTCCGTGGACCGGGAGTTGGAGACCACTGGCTTAAAACATTGTGATATGTTTCTCAAAAAGTTGATGATTATAAAGTAACTAAATTTCTATTTAAATTTAAATATATTGGGTTGTCCCATAAGTTCTGTTACTTTTTACGAAGTTTTGTCTTTGAAAATTTTTTATGAAAAACTGGTAATAGGTGGAGATTTCAAACAAAGTGGATTTTGATATATGTATATTTTGGAACATAATGTGCGATTTTGGTAGTTCTTGTGATATTATTTCTTTTCAAAATGGCGGTTTGAAAAAAGACCAAAAACGACGATTTTCGCGTAATTTGTTTCTTTTGTTTAAAAAACTAGGAAGAACGCATAATTCATGGCCAAAAAAAGTTTTACTGCATATTTGAAATGTTAAGATTAAGATGTCATAGTCTCAAGATGATTCGATAAGTTTAAGGTAGGAAATTTTGAGTTTAAAACTTCATATATTGGTAATTTCACGTGTTTTTTAAAGCACACCTATTGTTTTTCTAAGCAGCTGGTATGAAGCAAATTAAAGGCAGATGTTTTTTGAACCATAATGCTTGTTTCAACGGTTTAAACATTGAAAGCTTGAAAGCCTCTTTTAATAATGTAGTTGAATTGATTTGTTTCTAAATTCCAACGAGTTGTTTTTATTGTAGTGTTTTCGTATGAAGCAAATAATTGCTTTGTTCGCTTAGCATAAGTTCAGCGAGTGTAGTTCTGAAAAGCTGAAACGTTGCGCGCTTGAATATTGTGCACTACTTTCTGAACTTAATTTTAAATATAATTTCATATATATTGCATATTTTGAATACTTGGGTATTTCGTAAGCTTTTTTATTGATTTTGAAGCTTTTTTTCGTGAAAATTTCTTCGAAATGACTAACATTACTGAGGTAAGTTTCTTGCAAAGATGTTATGTTTGAGACCGAAATTTCCTAAGTTAAACTTATCGAATTATCTTGAAACTATGACATCTTAAACTAAACATTTTAAACATACTGTACAACTTTTTTAGCCATGAATTATGCGTTCTTCCTAGTTTTTTAAACAAAAGAAAAAAAATTACGCGAAAATCGTCGTTTGCGGTATTTTTTTCAAACCACCATTTTGTAAAGAAATAATATCACGAGAACTACCAAAATCCCACATTATGTTCATAAATATACATACATTAAAATTCCCTTTGTTTGAAATCTCCATCTATAGCCGGTTTTTCATAAAAATTTTTCAAACACGAAACTTTGTAAAAAGTAACAGAACTTATGGGACAACCCAATACCTTATTAAATGCAAAATATCAAACGGGCAAGATAGAAATTGGAAGTTGAATGCAAATTTAAAATCGGAAACGTGAAAAAAGCTCATTTCAAAGAGCTTGACACCTTTTCATTTCAACAAGAATAGCTTGTTGAAGTTTCTACACTTAACTTTTTTTCGTGTTGGAACAATCTTTCAACTCTCAGTAATTATTCATTGTGTGTATAAAAGCGTTTTAACACATGAATTCTCCAAGCACACAATGTTAAAATAATGATTTTGACGAGTTGAAAGGTTAAATCGTGAATGATTAATGATAAGTCTTAACTGATGCTTGTTGAAGCTTGTTTAAGATAATTCTTTAATATTCATAAGGAGTTTAATGAATGTGTTAAGCTTTTCTTTAATGTAAAGGATTGGATTTTACTTCTTAATCTTCAGTAGGGTAATTTTCTTTTCTCATTTACTCGATGGAATGGTATATAATTTACAGGAGCAGTGGTGAAAATTTTTAATCATAGTAATGAACGGATAAAAATTATGAAAATAAAATCAACCCGAGGATATGCGAGAAAAAATCTTATTAAGAAGAACAGATTAGAAAATCTTGTATTCTAATTACGAAAATACTACTACTTTAGTTGAAAGGAGTGGTTCTGCGAATGAGGATCTTGAAGCGGAAAAAAATAAGAGAAACAATAAAAATGAAAGAAAGATTGTTTATGGAGCCATTAATTCCCTTTTAATTCCAAGTTATCTGAATTAAAAGATTTTCTCGAAAGAATCTTAATAAAAGCGATAAGGAGTGAGATGATGTATGGAGAATTACGCAAGGAACTTTTTTTGTTTTTAAATACTATGAAGGGGTCATTCCATGTCAAATCAACGCAAAAAATGCAGTTTTTGGACCTCGATGTCTCAGATTTCCATTATTTTTGGTTTATAGGTAGTACCTGCGGAGATAAAGAAGATACCGGTTTTAAAAAATTTTTATTCCCAAAAATGTTTTTTAACGGAATTTTAAAAGTGCCCAAAACTGTCGATTTTCACCATTTCTTTAGTCAACAAAATACTTTATAACTCAAAAAAGAATTGAGTAGAAAGTTAATTCATGACTCATTTTAAAGATGTTTTTAAGGGCTTTAATATGATGTGCAACACTTAGAATTTGGAGTTAGACAAAAAATTTTACTTTCGAAATTTTAAAATTGATCTCCTGAAAAACACCCCGCTTCGATTTTTTTGAAAAAAAAATATATGTTAGTCTTAGACTTATTAGCTACAAAGTATGAAAAATTTCAGGATGGAGAAATGATGGGTTTCGCCTATCAATTTTTGAATAAGTGTAACGCTTAAAAATTCCCGTGCTGAAAATGAACAATTTTACCAGTGTTTTACAATTTCCTTTAGTTTTTTAGTGATTTTTTGTCAAACATAGACTTATTAGCCTAAGTACACACAATTTTAAAATGGAGACATACGATTTTGCAGAGAGACGCGCTGCAAGTCATCTCAATGAATTCTCCATGATAATTACCTAGTTGTGGACTTTATTTCTGTGACTTTAGGAGACGCTGGTTCTAAATAAAAGCCGAGAAACTCACTTTCAAAACACCTTGTTTGTTATACTGTAGTATTAATGTAATACACGGTATGACTATACTTCAACCGTCTTTGAGCAATATTCGTGAATGTAGAAAGACGGATATCCTTACCTTCCGCAGGCAACTGCACGTGTCCGAAGGGACCCCTCCGTAAGATGATCTCGTGCAAGATGATTGAGAAGGAGTACACGTCCCCCTTTTGCGTGCCCTTGGGGTACGACGAAGGAGATCGGAGCAGTTCCGGGGCCTTCCACAGCAGTTCTGGAAAGAGATTGCTCTATTGAAATTGGAATCGAACATATTTGGATTGGGCAGCGATTGGTATTATAGTGGATGGATGGATAGGTCACATATATTCTCCGATTGGTACAGTTTCCCCTCTCGAGATGATGGGTATATGATATGCGGTTATTGAGTGTTTGACAATGACGAAAAAGAACGAATGTCTTCTAAAAGTATGATTTTGGGAAAATATTTCTGCATTTTATTTGGATAAGTTTGAACTCTTTTTGGGCTGCATTTTCATTTTGGTTTCAACTTCGTAGTGTTTTTATTGCGAATCCTGTTTGCTATGATTCTAAGGATAAATGCATTTATGATTGACATTGTTTTGAATACAATTTCTATTAAGTTATGAAAGGTATTGATGATTTATATTTTTATTAGAACTTATTTTTATTTGATTCTTAGTAAACTCTGAAAAAAGTTGCGGGAATTGAAGTATGTATCAAATATGTATATCCAAAAGTATTTTTAAAATTCCACTATTTTGTAGTGTACTTTTAAGACATAAAACCACTAAGTATTCCATACCATACAATAATTGAATCGTCTGTTTGATAAAGGGAATATGTCCAAAAACCAAGTTTTGAGAAGTTGAAGAAAAACCAAGTTATTTTACTGTCACAAAAATATTTTCACAGGACCATTTGAAAAGATTAAAGAGAGCCTGAGACGGGTACAGGGTTACCAGTTGTACAGTCGTAGAAAAAAAAAGTGAGACAGTTCGCATTGTAAGCGAACTACTGGGGTTAGAAAGATACTGTAAACGCCAATTTTCATTATTTAACGTCTACTTTAAAAAAAGCTATAGTTTATGTCCTTAGGGGGCCGTCTACATATTAAACGAAGCACTAACTTTCGTTTTTCCCATGGGCGACATCAAATATTATTCCCGATTCTAAAAGAGCACCCTCTAAAACCCCCCAAAACCAATTTTCATGTCATTTGGTCCCCAAATAAAGCCAGGAGTGGGGGTTGAAGTTCGTCGAATTTACGTTGAAATCTCGTTTTTTTACGTTGGATTCTCGTGAGGGGGTTGATGGTTAAAAGGATCAAAATCGAGAATTCAACGTAAAGAACGAGATTTCAACGTAAATTCGACGAACTTCAACCCCCACTCCTGGCTTTATTTGGGGACCAAATGACACGAAAATTGGTTTTGGGGGGTTTTAGAGGGTGCTCTTTCAGGATCGGGAATAATCTTTGATGTCGCTCATAGGAAAAACGAAAGTTTGTGCTTCGTTTAATATGTAGACGGCCCCCTAAGGACATAAACTATAGCTTTTTTAAAGTAGACGTTAAATAATGAAAATTGGCGTTTACAGTATCTTTCTAACCCCAGTAGTTCGCTTACAATGCGAACTGTCTCACTTTTTTTCTACGACTGTACCTATAACCCATTTTGGTAGTATAATAGTATGTTGCTTGGTCAACCAAAATAAGCAAAAATAGCGCTCGGCTAAATAAAAAAAATCCTGTTTAAATAGATAGTTGTGTTGAACTTTACGTTAATATTTTATCTCAGGAATCCCAATTATTTACTAGCATCATTATACAAATACATGTATACTAAAAACCTAAACAAATGAAGCCAAATAATTTTATTTTTAAAGCACTTCTAAAATGAAGGTAAAAAACAAGAATTTACTTCCAGTTATTCTGGGCAGTATTAAAAACGGTAAGTCCACCTGGAAGCTCATACTTTTAAAAAAATTAAAAGATAACCTAACCAACGTATCAAGTATTTTTGGACAAATGTTTCTTTATGGAAACTATGTGCCAAAAAGAAAATTCCACAACGACAAAACTCAATAAATGAATAGGGTATTGCAATTCTTTGAATTTCATTTCGGATGTAAAAAAGAATATATAATTAAGTTAGAAATGTGCGTATTTTTAAAAAAATTATGTGATGTCATCCCAATGCAATAGATTTTTAAAAATATCAATTTAGGTCTTTTTAAAGAATGGAATTGGAACCTCTCTAAAATAAAAGTTATTTGTGCATTTATTTAAGAAAGATATGTATTACTTCTTATCATGAAATAGAATGATAGAAAAATTTAAAAGTTTCGCTTTTTGAGAATTATAGATTCCCAATGTGATATTTTAGAAGGCATCGGAAGAAGAATAATTGAGCAAAAAGGCGCTTTTTTTTATCAGATTTAGAAAATATATCAAAAGTTCAGTTTGTTTAAGATGAGAAGAAATAAATGTTGAGCCAAAAATAGTTTCACGCTATTTGCAGTAAGGTAAAGAAAACTGCTAAGAAGATATGAAAGTCATAAAAATGTGTTCAAATTAGTATGGTTTAACTGAAAAATTTGAAAATACATTCATTTTCTTTTTCTTTCTATAACTTTTTTTTCATTACAACCTTTCAGTGTCAATAAAAAAAGCGTCAAATCACGAAAATAGTTATAATTATGATTTTAAAATTTTTGAAGTTTTTTATAAGGAAACCTAAAAACATGTTTGAAAATATTGCAATAGGTAGTTAATACCCTTTCACCCTTAAATTTTTCGTGCAATCGGAAACGGTATGTTTTTTAAATTGTTCTTTGTTACCTATGACACTGTTTTTTATTTATTTCCTACGGATACGAGTGTTCATGATTTATTCATGCTTTTATATCAAATTGTTCGAAAAATGAAAATCAGCAAGGAAAATTTTCAATTCATTTCACCATGGTTTCAAACAGCTGCGTAACATTTGAAGATAATGAATTGAAATTTTAAAATGGAGGCATTAGTTTAACTGCAATTGAGCTAACAAGGCTTAAAAGTTTTCCAATTTAGTATGAAGGCTGTGAAATCACAAACACAACTTTTCTCGTAAAGAGAAAATATTTATTCGAATTTATGTAGCTGTTATTACCAAGCTGCTTGTGATATCTATAGATGACATGCAAAAAATACTCCAAAGAACTCAATTGATGAAGACCTTAAATTAAACTAATGGCAGTTATTTTGATACTATGAAAATAAAAAAAGAAGAAAAAATAGAAAAAATAGCTTTATCTTCTTTTGTAAGCTCGATAGCAGAATTCCTATAGTTATTCATTGGCAAAAAGTAAAAAAAGTATATTTTAGAAGAAGACGAAGCTAACACTCACGGCCAACAAATTTCTCAAACAAAATCAACTACAAACCAAGCTGTTTAATTGCTATGGAATGACGAAAATTTAAGAAACAGAATAATTATTATTAAACGATTTATAAATTTATTATTGAAATTATTTAAACGATAAAAATAATAGCACTTCTAACTTTTTAAAACATAGTTATACCATGTTTCTGTTTATGACAAAGGCAGTGATTAGTAAGAACTAATCTTTGCAAAGTTTAGGTTTCATGTATAATTGATTCGACCTAGGCAAGGAGTAGACAAAGCAATTAGTTCAACTTAGAGCCCGCAGAAAATCACTCTTTTGTTCCCGGTAATTCCTCCTATTCAGGTCTGTCCATTCGCCAGATTAGGCAAGTCAGCCAGAAACTTGGGGAACGCAATCACCGCTAAATTCCTGAAAGTAGACGAATGAGGGCAGACATACTTATTTAAGCACTTCTACTTTTATGATGGGGAATCCTATTGAAATGGGGATTTTTCGATGCAATGTAAACGTTTTCTAGGCTGACTATAGCGAGTAATTTTTTTTCTTTAACCCTTTATATACCGCATTATGATTCGCTGCAATTTTTTTTCGTGCTAATACATTTTTTGAGTCACTAAATTGGAAATTAAGGGATATACATAAATAAAATAATCATCTTTGGAAAATTGAATCAGCTAGAGCCAATTACTTAATTAGTATTTGTACTAATTATTTTTATTAGTTTTAATACTCTGCACTTTTACTAATTCCTTGAAAACGGTCTAAGGGACTACTTGCTTTTTTATTGACTATAATCTGTGTAATTTGAATCGGCGCGGCGGTTGAAACGTCATTTTCCTACCCTTACCATGGTTCTGGCAAATCTTAATTTTTTCCACAGCACGCATTGCGCCAAATCAGAATCCTTCAGAAAGAATTGAAATTGAGATCAAGCACACAAACCGGAAAATATTTGTCACCCAATCCAATCCAAGAATTAAAATGAGAAATAAGACGCGGTATATTACGATCAGAAAATCATGCGTCTAACATAAAAATGATTTCTTAGGATCTTTAGATTAATAAATCTTTGAATATATCTGTTTTCGTTGTTAAAATAAGGTTTTAAGAAAAATACTTAATTGAGAAAAATAAAGTATAATACTGAAAAACTCTATTATTTTAATTTAAAATTTAGTTATTTCAACTTTTGTATTTTCTGTGGGAGCTAAAAAAAATAGTAAAACTTTCACCGGATTAATTATAATAAAGCAGATCTTAAAGTCGTTTTTAGTAGATCTTAAAGTCGTTTTTAGCAGATCTTCAAGATCACTATATCAGAGATTAAAAAAAACCTTTAAGAAGTGTTTGGTGAAAATAAATAAATCTATAATAGCAAGAGAAAGTGACAAATAAAGTGACAAAATGACTAAATGTACAGTCGGCTGCAAAAAAATCGAAACAGAGACGATTGTGAGCGATTGGTTGGGGTTAGATGGATACTGTAAACGCCAATTTCCATGATTTAATGTCCTCTTTAAAACAAGCTATAATTTAAGTCCTTAAGGGGCCGTCTACACATTAAAAGAAGCACCAACTTTTGTTTTTCCTATGGGTGACACCTAATATTATTCCTGTTTCTGAAAGAGCACCCCCTAAAACCCCCAAAAACCAAGTTTTGTGGTGTTTGACCCACAAACAAAGCCAGGAGTGGGGGTTGAAGTTCGTCGAATTTACGTTGAAATCTCGTTTTTTACGTTGAATTCTCGATTTTGATCATTCGGGTTTGATGGTTGTAAGGGTCAAAAACGAGAAATCAACGTAAAGAACGATATTTTAACGTAAATTCGACGAACTTCAACCCCCACTCCTGGCTTTGTTTGTGGGTCAAACACCACAAAACTTGGTTTTTGGGGGTTTTATGGGGTGCTCTTTCAGAAACAGGAATAATATTTGGTGTCACCCATAGGAAAAACAAAAGTTGGTGCTTTTTTTAATGTGTAGACGGCCCCTTAAGGACTTAAATTATAGCTTGTTTTAAAGAGGACATTAAATCATGGAAATTGGCGTTTACAGTATCTTTCTAATCCTAACCAATCGCTCACAATAGTCTCTGTTTCGATTTTTTTGCAGCCGACTGTACTAGCCAATTTCAAGTTGGCAAGCGGAAATTTCGCGCTCTGCCTTAACCAGTGTGTAAAAATAAAAGGTATTAAGGTAAATGTGGGTATAGTGGGACACCACTACCAATAGTGGCCACCGAGCTGATTAATTTCAAATAGAACGAGTTAGAGGCATCAAACAGCGTCAAAATTCATAGCCATAGTAGAATGTGCAATCAGGTAAGCTGTGGTAAATTACCACCGATACCTCACATCAGCGTGGAAAGGATATTTAAATATTTGAAAATAACAACATCGGCCGAGTGACTGAAATTTGATTTTGCTTATTGAATCGTGTAAGGAAACGGGTATTTTGGAACTGATTTTTTGTATTTATTACCGTTTGATTGACTTTTAAATTTATATTAAGATAAAGAAAAGTGTATAAAAAGATAGGGTGGGTTGGGGTAAAGTGGGTCTTGGGGAAAAATGGGTCAGTTTTAATTAAGTCGATATAAATCAAATTTAAATTGAATAATTTTCGCTCATTTTTTTGTATTATAATCTTTTACCTGTTGGCAACATTTCTCGACTGTCAAAAATTAATATTTATGATTTTGAGGACTGAAAAAATATTTAATTTGAACCGTAAATGATGTCATCGAAAAAACAGGGTTTACTAAACTTCCAAATATCTATATATTGTAATAAATTACAGCAGACTTTTGTAATATTTTTCCATAAAAGAAAGTCCGAGAGACATTTCAAGCCAATCAGTTTAGAAAAATATAAAATATTTTATCATTTATAACGATATTTTGGGCTTGGGGTAAAATGGGTCATAGTAAAGAGGCCTTTTGTATTAAGTAAAAACAATGTTTTTAACTTATTTCCTTCAAATATACATTGAACTGTCATACAAGTTTATTTTTTTACCCAAACGAAGTATTTTAAATGCTAAATTTGAACAATGTTCATTAACTCCGGACTTTTAAAATTTCATTAAAGTGCAACTTAAAACAAATTTTTTCAGATGAAAACGGCTTAGCCGATTGCCTTTTTTCTTATTTTCATGTATATTTAGTAATAAATATATTTTTGACATCTTTTTGCAATGAGACCTATTTTACCCCACATTGGGGAAAAATAGGTCATTACTTTTGATGCCAAGTTTAACCAACTTATAACTAAAAAATATTTGATAAAATTAGATGAAAATGTTCTCAAGGATTGTAATGTCAAGATCCAATTGAAAGAAATCATTAAAAAGTAATAGTTTTGATGAAATAAAACTTAGAATGTGAAGGTACCTTGAAATTGACCCATATTACCCCAACCCACCCTACTGAATAAAATTAATTTGAAAATTTTGACTTTACGAGGATTTATGGGGGTGGTCACTTTACCAACACATTATCTTAGATCTTCCAATAGGGGGCACCGCAATGGCATCTAATAGAAACCTAAATAATATTTAATTTTAATCAGTTTTTCTTCATAAACTGTTGATTGTGCTTTAAAATGAGTGTTGTGTGACTTTGGTTTCATTCTGAACCAAGGTTTCTAAAACATTGAATTAGGGTAGGTGGGGGTAAAAACCCGCACTAGGCAAAACCACGCACCGCGATTTTTAATTGTTAATGATCAATTCAAAAGTTGAAAACCAGGTGGTTGGTCTGTCTTACTGTGCCCTATTGTTCTGCGAAAGTTCGTACCCCTAAGTCACTCATGAGTTTAAAAAATGCTGTTTGTTTTTCATCATTTTGATGTAATTTTTCTGATCTTTTACTTAAAAATTACATAAAATAGAGCTTGAGGAGGAATACAAACAAATAGCCTAATGATAAGATATCAATTCAACTTCAGTTTCATTTTGAAAGAATTGCCTCAACATGTCTCTAAAAATAATAAGGCTTGTTTTTCAAAATAAAGAAAAACGGGGCAAATCCACGCAGGTGTTTTGGGGCAAATCTACGCAGATTAAAAAGCTCAGGAATTCGTCCCAAAAGGAAAATGGGACTACTTGATCACTAAAGAGGTTAATAAAGGTGTCCGAAATGCCAACCCTCTACCTGAAACCATCCTTTCTCCCTTTTGAAAGATATCTGGTTAATCTGAAATTAATTGCTACAAAAGATTGATAATTTTCATTAAAACTGATCATATTTATATTTAATATTGTTGGTTGGCTTAGAAATATTAAAACAACATTAAGATCATTATTTTTAGTGTTTTTATAATGAAAAATTCTGTTTATCACTGTTTATTTCATTTGGGCACCAAGATTTGCAAGTGCGGGTCTTTGCCCCATTTTGCGAGGCAAAGCACCGCGAATTTTTTTTCTACTAAATTGCAAATTTCTCCTAAAATACCATCGATAAGAGTTTAAACTTGGATTGGTTTTGTAGGTAGGATCTCAATCTAACATCTCCAATTGAAATTTCGGGATTATCTACCCCCTTTTCGACGACAATGTTAAAAATACTGAAAATTGCGTGGCTTTGTCCCCACCTACCCTACATGCTAAATTCCTCTCAAATCAGCTACAGCGTAGGGTTTGGGCCGGAAACTATCAAGTATTTTTTAAATAGAGCTAATTTGATTTGATGTTGTTGTTGTTGTCGTGTGCCACTTGGATTACCCAAACTCCATGAGGATTCAAGGCAAAGGGGGTGCGGCTCCTGAGAAAGTGAGGCCCATAAATGGCAGGAGTCCGACTTCTGCCACATAATAGATGCTGCCACTATCTATCGCCACCTCCACAATTTTGCCATGCTTCTGAAGGGGAGGGAAATAGTCTCCAGACACCTGGACCCGTTGTAAATTGATCTAAAATACATTTAGTTGGTAAGTAAGAATTAATTAGAACTAGAATATACCAAAAACACCCCTCAGTTTCATTCATAAACCCCTCATATAGGCATAAAAAGAGGTGTCCACCATAGAAACAACAGCTACATCTAGATGGCCACTATATAAGCAATTTGCAGTACTTTTTAAAAATTAATTAAAAATACTTTACCCAATCTAATTAAAATTTTTAATGGATAAATTGAAAAAAGAAGATCCAATTAACCTAAAATAGGATGATAACCGTTTCCAAGAATATTGGTTGGTATTTATTAAGAATTTAGGCAAAAATTTTCCTCAAAGTGTCCACTATACCCACATTTACCATATTATATTATATTTTCTTCGTAGTTACCAAAGCGACGGTTTTTAAGCTGTGACGTCCACCCACCTATTCTATTTACATGGAGTATAGTGAAAAAGTGAATAAACTACTCTTTAAACTAAATTTAGCGTCATGTTTAAGGGGGAAAAATAGTTTTTATTTTTATAAATATCCTTCAATAAGCGAATTCCTCTTGAAAGCTTTCCTCAGCCTAACTGTCATCCCATTCACAGAACGTTTACGTGGAACCACAACAAACGCAGAATATTTCCGACGAATTCCCAAAAACCAAATAACAAGTTTTCTTCCTTTAAAAACTTTTCATGATCGGCATTTTTACAATAGAAAAATTTCATCTTCCGATAGTTTTAAAAACTATGTGGGGCTCCGTATTGAAATCCGAATAAAAGCCACATTCTTAGCTTTTACGGAAATCTCGCTCCAGAAGTTTGATAAAAATCAAATCCAAAGATGAAAGAAAACACACAGTAATGGCTGGGTAGGAAGGTATTTTACGATGGAAAAACGTTCTTTCCACCGATCTATTTTCGGCCGTCCTTAGAAAAGGGGAGTTATTTGGTTCACTTATTTGCCTACTTCCCCGAGGTCTATGGTTCAGAACTTCCCCCGTTCAGAGTTAATACAAAACTAGACAACCTCAGTGTTGGCTTCATCAGAAAAACGCGAGTTTATTATTTGTAGCGTTTGTTGGAATAGTTGGGGGAGACTTTTAACAATGCTTGTTAAAAATAGGGTTTAGAAGCATAAATATTTTTATTGAACCCTTCACGCCGTAAGGATGATAGTTGTTCTCTGCAAGAGGTATAAAATTTCGAATTCTTGAATGAGAATATTTGATAGGAAATTTCTTGGAATAATCCATGCGTTAACTGCGTCTGAAAAAAAGGTGTTAAATTGGAAACATTTTAGTAGAGTTCATAAAGTTTTTTCAACTCTTCTATGATCTACGCTTCCATGTGAGTATTCGTAGGATATTATATTATGACATGATGTTTAACAAGGGTTAAACATTACTTCTTTTTTCTAATGGAATGGACATTAAGAAAGAAAAGGATAAGAAAATTAAAAAATAACATATATTTGAGGCAACTGTCTTTTTAAGGTTTGACTATCTACTTCACTACCCTACAATAATTGACCGGACACCAAGGTGTGATGCTTCAACAGAAAAAATAAGTGATTTATTTTGAGGTGATTGAATTCTACTTGCTGCAAAATTATTAACCTTTCTAGGCATATTCTCAAAAATATTTTGATATTCAGTTTTGCATTTGTGTCCATTTCCATCACTATCTCAGTTGTAGATTTTGACCGTGGTTCCCCACTGATTAAATGTTGCGTTATGTTGTCTCAAAAATGCTTCCAAAGGTTTGTTTTGGGTCTCTGAAGGGGCGATAGAAAAAATTTCACATCTATATATTGATCCCCCTGCTTGACAGAGGCTCAAACATGACAGGAAGCATTGCCTTCCGGAAAGTAACATTTGTCCATTTTATGAAATTGACAGAAGGTGGGAAGAATCTAACAGTCCAAAATGTTAATCCTGGCATCAGTATTTAATTTACCGATAAGAAAAGTTAAGGGACCAGTTTTTTTAAGTCCAATTACAACGTTGCAAACGCCAAGCAAGTCTGCCTTCTTTTTTGGATGACGTGATGCTTAGTTTGTTTGCGGCAACAAAACAATTGATATCAAATACGGATATTTCTTTTTACTAAGTATTGTAGAGGACATATCCCCTGAAGCCGGTTTAAACTCATTTTGGATGATTTGAAATGTTTTTTTGTGGTTTTTACGATTCTCACACCTTAAGGCACGCTGATGCTATTAAGTCATTTTTGAGGGACAAACAACAAGTGCAATTAGTGTCCCAACTCCCGTAATCATTCTACAACACCAAAAAATTGGCTGTAACATTAATACCTTTCCCGAAATTGAACGAATAGATTTGCCTCTAAATTGACTACTTGCTTCATCACTTCTTTCTAAGTCCCTAAGTTTATTTCCTTTCGAAATATCATCACAATATCATGCAGAACTAAATAAGGAACCTCACCAGGTCCCGTGCAAGCATTGGAATGTAAAAAAATTGAGATGCAGTCGGGTTTCATGCAAATTATCTGGCGTCCGGTCAATTATTGTAGGGTAGTGTAAGTGGCTAAAGCCAAAAATGTCATAATGGTATATGTGCGTTAAACTACTGTGAGTATCGAAATTATTTGTCCATAGTTAAGGATAACTTCATTGTTCGTTGACTGACTCAAAGTTAACAACAATTATGAACTTGAAATATAATTAATTCTGTACTTCTAACAGTAAATGAAGATGAATAGGCAATCAAGAACGAACGAAATACAGCATCTTCAAAATTTGTATAAAAAACTTAGTTTTCCCATTCAATTCAATTTTCAATTACCTGGATTGCTTATTAAAGACACAATTGCGAGTAATCTAAAATGAAGGCATCAAAATCAAAGAACTGTAGCTTGATATTGATTTAAAATCTTATTATTAAAAAAATCGAATTTAGAATAGCTAACACTTCCAATTATAATCTTCCATTTTAATCTTTACCATCATGTAAATAACATGTTATTAATTCAAGAATGGAACTCATTTTAGTCTTTGTGATGCATAAAGCTATACATAAGCAATTAATTTATGAATAAAAACTTCTCATTTAGAGACACGTTTCTCCATTAGCTTATTGGAATGGCATTTCATAGTGTTTGTGACTTATAGTTTTTTGTCTCAGTGTTATGTAAATTTAAAAATAAATAATATGCATTTATATGCCTATTCATGATAAATGGATATGTTAATATTTGCAAAGATAATTTTGAAATAAATAGACAAATAAAATTTATATAGACAAATAAAAAAAATTTAAGAGACAAAAATTAAATAATAAAGACTTTTATTTCCATCTAGCTGTTGTGGCTTGATTAGCATGTTTGATTGCATGCTTCTTTGGTAGAATTATTGAGAGATATTTAGACTTGCTTGACTCTAATAATTTCAAATACAAATACAAATACAAATTAAGTCGAGCAATTACAGGCAAGCGCCCAACCAGGTTGGTCCAGTCCATTTAACTCAAACCACCCGATTCCCAGTATCTGTCAATTTTATTCTTGAATTCTTTTACCCCATTTGAGTTGATAATTGTTTCAGGTAACCCATTCCATCTGTCCACTACCCTGTTAAAAAAGTAATACTTCCTACAATCCCGATATCAACCAATATATCAACCCGATATTCCAATAATTATTTTGAGAACCCAAAATGAGACTATTTATAATTCAAACTCTCAATCACACGGCTGACAGGCTAGCCGAGATGCGGAAATCATCAAAAATATAGATGGCGATAGGTTAACGTCTGGCATACTAATTTCACTGGGTGAGAAAAGGTGGGGCTTCATCACTCGAAAATATATCTTTGGCGAGAAAAAGTAGATCTACTAAAAAGGTATTAATTGTCGCTTGGGTTGTCATGGTTTCAAAATTTACCAAGGTAGGATCACAATCTTTAACATTCAGCAGTTACATCATTATGAAACACCTTCATTTTTCTATTTTTGTCAGTGTGTCATCCTATTGGTTGGGCTGTATGTTGTCAATATGTTGCGATCCTAGCGAGAGAAGATGTTAAATGTTTTTCATAATTCAATACTCGGATAGCCTGCCTGGAGGTATCTAATGGTAAGCGGCTGTCTCAATCCTTAAAAATTAATTGATTACATTTGTAATTAATTATTCTTACTTCTGTAATGATCGTAGTTGAGGAAGATTTCATTTTCTGCTGCTGTGCACAGTTCCCGAAGGCCGAAGTCGGTTATTCGCAGGACCCACCGGCTGGTAATGACGCAATTGCTGGATTTTAGGTTTCCGTGAACCTTTAGGTCTGAACCGTGAAGAAAAATCATTCCCTGTGAAAAGGATAAAATTAATCCATGATCAAAAATATTTTTTGAGCTGATAATTAATTATTTAAAAGAATAATTGATAACTTAAGCCTTTACAAGTGGTTTCAAGGACTACGTTTTTATAACCCGTTAAATATATCATACTGCACAAAAATATTAAAAAAAATATTTTAGGGCTTGTTGAGAAATCAAGATGATTTTGCATTTCCATGAATTAAAAGTTTGGTAAGCGCTGACCTAACCTCGACTCATTTTATGGGAGGTAATTTCAGAAGAGGTTGGAGGTAAATCTATGTAGTCTTGAAAATGAAACATATTAATGTTTTAAACTTTTTTTTCCTACACTTCTCTTTCTAATGCTAGTAACTAGTATTACAGCTAACTCACTATAGTCTGTGTAATTAAAATTGGCGTTTTGTCACCATGGCAACGTAATAGAAATGCAATGGGGAATTACTAGTAGCGAGCCGCCTATTTTATTTACACAGACTATAGTCAGTGACTACTTTTGTTAAACACTATAAATTTATATTAATAGTTATATTTTTGCCACAAATTGTTTTATATTTTTACTATTTTGTTAATTTTTCTCTTACACCTGTAACGCCCTGCATGTCCCTGAACTGGAAAAGTATTTCAAATACATAAATAATTAAGCTGACGTACAAAAGTATGATATTGTAATTAAAAAATTGCATGAAAAATATAATTCATTTCCAAAGTATTAGCTTCCTACATAATAGGAAAAGTTAGCGGGACCATAATTTTTTTACTACATCACGGTAAAATAAACCTTTACGAGGTACAATAAAGAAATCCTATACAAATTCTGTGTATTTTGGCAAAATTTATAGGTTATAATATGCCACTATTCAGACTTATTTACCGACATCACGATTCTCGTTTATCAAAAAGAAATACAACTCCGGAAAAACACATAAAAATGCTACAGCACGTTTGGAAAAATATCCCTACGTACGAGAAAACCCAGAAAAAAGCAACAAGTCTGGAGCACGCAATAAACTAATCAAGACGTACAGCTGTCACATAACTAAATGAAAATGCTTCGAGCTATCCTTGATTGTCCGAGACTTTTCTTTAAGAAATCATGCGTTTCCCCTCCCACTCGTTTTTCATTCTTCTGGGGCCCTGAAAGGATTTTTCGGCTTTTCTTAAAGGTGGGATTTTGTTTCTAAAGCGGATATCACTGGTGTCATCGGATAACCTCGTATCTCTGATTTGGAGAATCTATAGTATGAGATATTTTGTGAGCTCATGCCAAATAACGGCGCTAACGACAGTGCAGGATCCTTTTTGGCTTACAGTACCGAGTTTTAATAAAACCAGATCCATTGGCGCCAAAAAAGATTATTTTTGATGTTTCCCTAGGAACATTAGTAACAATGCGAAGAGTAACCATTTTACTTTCATGTCATCAAAATAAAAATTAATTTCATTACTTAGTGAAGAATCCTTTAAATGGATTTGATATTTATTGAAAATGTGTGTGTAAATGGTTGTTTCCGTTCAAACTTTTTAATGAACTGGAAACTTAACTAATAGTTTGGCATTACATTATTCTTACTCAAATTTCTATTAGTTAAAATGTCTCCACTTTTACGCACTTACCTTAATTAAATCAAATACAAGAGATGCGATGAACATATGATCTAGTTTGATGTCTGGGTTTTCAAGAATGTCCTGTAAAACATGAAATTTACTAAAATCAAGCATAGCATTTTCTTTATTAATTAACTTTACTATTATTACTTATTACCAATCAATTTTGAATGACAGGAACAAAGTAAAGTTATCCATTCATTTCATTAAGAAATCAGGATCCAGAAAAGTTGGTCGAATTAATCTAATGTAGGTAAGGACAAAAGTAATTAGATATTCCTCACAACAAGGGAAATTAAGCTTAAAAGTACAAGCATAAAAATACTTTTGTAAAAATATAAAATTGTGGTTGTAAAAATATCTTATTAGAAGAAGCTTAAGTTGGGTAACTTAAACACACTTTTCTGGAAGAATAAGGAATTGAATTAAAGATTTGATCCTTGCATTTTAACCAGTCAAAATTGATTCTTGTACATACTTTTAAAAATATCAATTTTTATTTTTTATAATGTTATGAAAAACACTTTTTAAGAAAAAGAAGCTAAAAACATTAATAAGACAGTTTTTTTAGAATCAAACGTGATATCTTTTTCCCGAAATGAGTGTTTTCCTTTGAGTTATTTTTAAAAATTAACATTTAATGTACAAATCGATTCTCTCTCTCTCTCTCTCTCAAGCGACTCACTAAGAACTATTGAAGACTAACGGCCGTATTCATAGTAACCTGACCGGCGGTATGGTTACAGCCTCTGATTGGTGGAAAAATAATTCAATATTTTCCTTCCACCAATCAGAGGCTGTAACCATGGTTTCCTGACCTGACCGCCGGTCAAGTTACCGGTGAATATGGCCGTAACACTTTCGATAACGTAAGTATTTTGAATTTTTTTTTGTAATATATACTTAATAATTAGATATAAAAACTACTTCCTAAAGTGAAACAGTATACCTAGCTGAAACCGGCCTAAACACTCTAACGGGAGATTTATAACTGAGCTTCTGATCCTTTTAATGGAAGGTAAGGGGCTAACTTTTCCCTAACTGTCTTTCCATTTGGGTTTGTTTGAAAAATGTAACGATTAGGCAGAGGGAATTCGTGTCTTTGGGAACATTAGAGAAGGAAGATTTTTTTCCTTAGGAGTAAAAAAAGGATTAGGGGTTTAGGTACTTTTTCTCCCTCGTTTTTCTGCTTCTAATTGTGCCCAGTTGGGGTAATTAGAACTTATTTGATTCTCTGATTGGAATGTTTCCTACTTAATCCTAATTCCAAAGGAACACATTTAGGCCATTGATTGCATGATTCAAACTGCCATTATTCTTTGAAAATGTTTAATTATATTTCTTTTTTTATAATGGGAACAGGGGATGGTTTGTGCCATTAAAAACAAAAAAAATATTTGTTAATAAAAATAGAATAGACTAATTACATGCGTCAGTTTCAGTACAAATGAGCTTAGTTTCAATCTTAAAATCACAAATGAATAATTATTTTTTGATTACATTTAATCTATTTTTGGTTTCCCTTTTGTTGATGGTTGATACAAGCTACTAAATTTCTGATGGATATTTTGTACTTTGAAAAATTGTGTTGTGACTCACACTTACTCTTTTCCGTGGTGCGAGTCACAACTCGAGTTTTGCCAAAATCGAAAAATTTATCTGGAATTTATTAGCTTATATATGTAATAAAACAACCATAAACAAAAGGAAAACCAAATGTAGATCCAATTTAATCGAATAATAATCGTTCAGGTGAGTGTGAGTCACGAATGGAATTTCCCAAAAACGATTTTTAAACTTTTTTCACACGCTAATTTAGATTAAATTTTTAAATGATCCCTTTTGCCATCCGAGAATATTTTTCTTACATTCTTATCACTGCTATACAAACCTTTAAACTTCCTTTCGCACAATATTCAGTGACTAGAAGAATATAATGAGGTTGAACACAAGCTCCAATGAAAGGGTTGATGTTATCTTGATGAAGTTCTCGCATCTGTAAAAAAATTCATCCTTTTGAGCCTATTTCTTTAAAAAAAATCATATTCTTTTAGCTAGAGCTTTCTTAAAAAAAGAAATGAAGAGTTTCATTTGATATTCAAAGTGTGCGACCAAAATTGTACCAAAATATAAATAGATCTTACTATTTGATATTAATACTTTAATCATAACAACCACTGAGAGAAAAAATCAAGCCATTCCTTCAATGTAAAAATATTTCTAACCGCAAGTATGTTACAATTGTAAAAAATAAACGATACTAATTAATTATTTTAGTTGTAATTATTTTTTAACTATTACAAGAGCAGTGTTATTCTTAGAATTTTTGGAGGGGTAAAATACTCCTTGACTTTTTTAGGAGGCGTGAAGTACATTTGTGAAGAGTGAAATACGGAAATAGCATAAACTGCAAAAAGAGACAAATATTTAAAAAAAAATGCGTTCTTTTTTAATGATCAAAATGAAATAAGAAAAATGAGGATGCTATATTGTTTTTAACAGTTATAGCATCTGTTAAGAGTTAAGTATTAGTAGAAAACACTAAATGTTATAAATAAAATAATTTATTTTACACTAAACAATTTAAGTGAAGTATTTATTTAAAATTACAAATTTAAGTTGAAAAAATTATTGTTTGATTAAAAAATATTTTTTTTTATTTCGGAGGGGCCCCATGCATTTTTTAAGCGATACCTTTGTTAAAAATTCAAAGCGTGAAAATACGCCTGGGTAGTTTTAATGCGTGAAATATAGTAGTTTTAATGCGTTTAATTCAATGCGTGAAATACGCTCTCAGAAGCTCATAATATCTCTGATTACAAGTAGGATAAATAAAATACAAGGCTAAATTAAACTTTATTAATAAAAAAATAGCAGGAGGTTACTGAAAAAGTTGAAAACCCACTAAGTTCAAAGCTTCCTTCTTGAAAACTTTTTTCCAAGTTTATTGCATTCACTACGTTACAAACAATGTTCGATACTATAATTACAAAAGAATAACAAGTATAGTTCAATATAAAGCTATCAATAGATTTTTTACACATTAAGTATGTAACATGAGTGTAGCTTTTATTACACATAATTAGTGACCCTGACGTTAATTTTACAAATTTGGTAAACAAAAACCAATCTTACCATTTTCATTTCCTTCTTCGTTTCTCGAGGTATTTCTATGTTCCGGCTCTTGAATTTCAGCGTCTTAGTTGCGACTAACGTTCCTTTGTAAGATGCTGTTTGAGTGAAAGCTTGTCCGGTCATCTTGGACTCCATCGAAACGCTGGACTTCATACTAGTCTGCAGGAACCACCAATGTAAGCGCGTTAAAACCTTGAAATAATCTTAAATACCTTGTCCTACCAAAAGCTATTGTCCTTTTAAGTAAGCAAATTAAAAAGGATAATGTTGATTAATGGGTTGATTGCTTTTGCAATTAGAGTCTTTAGTTACTCGCTTAACAAGTTCAAAGATGGTTTTTAAAGAAGGAAGGTTCAGATTAACTGAGGTAATTGGAAAAACTTTTGCTGATTTTTCTTTTATTTTTAAGTTTCGCTGTATATAATATATTTTACGTATTTGAGAATGTTATGTTTATTAGGATTAAATATGGAAGCCATATTAGTGAAACTGTTCTACATGAAGACGACTTACTTCAAAGGATTGAAATAAAACATGTTTTTAAGTTAGTTTCAACGAATTCTTAGTTGCATGCTTATTAAAAGCAGTTACTTTTAAGATTTTAGTATTTGACTACATATGTTTAGAAAAGAACTGTGTATTCCTTTACAGAACCTCATTAAAATGTTTGGCAATATGTGATTTTTATATTATAACAATTAGAGATTATTTTTATGCAATTATGAATGTTTCGAGAAATTATAGTTAAGGATATTGATAGTTATAATTTATTGAAAAACAAAGTAAAACAGCTATAATCTCAATAACAAACTACTACTTAAAATATGTGTTTGAACAAAAAAATGACTTGACAAAATAGTTATTTACTTGATTTATGAGCATTAAAATAACAAATATATTTTTTATCGCTGCTCTGCTACTTTAACTTTTCAAAGTTAAATCTAGATCATAAACTCAAAATTGTTTTCTTGAGAAACTTTATTTGGAAATTAATTTACTTCGAGAACTGGTCATAAAAATTCTTACGAAAGCAAATAACTTCCATATACCTTTCAGAGGTTATTTGAAATTGAGAAACGGGTAAGCATTTTGTATTAAAGTTTAAACGAAAATATCTTAGCTACCTTTTGCATCAGAGAGAAATAAAGTGTAGACGAGATTACTGAAATAAAGTTACGACCTACTTAAAAAGTGCATTAGGATGTTTCGACTTATCTTTTTGGAAGTTTTCTAATGTTTTCCCTTTTTTTAAGATCAGTTTTTATTTCTCTTCTGTATTTTTATGAACTTTGAAATATAAAAAATTATTGGTTTACAGATGATCAAAATTAGATATTCTTTAACTAAGGCTGGTAATTCCGGAAGTGGAAGAGGGCGATGTGATAAATTCAATGGCATTTATCAATGACATTTATAACTTTGCCCGCTCCACTCTGGGCATTATAGTCCAGTCAATTAGTATTTATTTTGGGAAAATTTTGGGGTAGAAGATATTTTTCGCCATCTGTATGTTTTTTAGGGTGCTGAATCCGAATCTGAGGTTTGCCAACAAAATTTCGTGACGGAACATTCTGAAAATTCGAAAAAATGGCAAAAATTCACCACTTTTGTTCGTTTTCTGTCCTTAGAACCTACACTTTGCATTTCTGAGCAAAACAGTCAACACCAAAATAAAGAAGAGAAAACAAGCTACAAAAAAGTCAACAACAACTACTCTCTCAGATGAAGGGTTTGGACGCTAGAGAACGCTGAATATTGGGAAGTTTTTGTTCCATTGGTGGAAAATTCATAAAATGTCACTCGTATCACCGAAAAGCGGCCTGTTTTGGAACAGGATACTATAAGAACGGCTTCAATTATGTGTTACGCCCATGAAATCAACGTTCTGCATACTCAAATGTTAATTGATAAATAATTAAACATAAGAATAAAATACAACCATTAGGAACATTTTGGGATTACTGTAACACTGCTCATTGTTAAAGGCTTTAATCAAAGTAATATATAGAAAAATAGGTACTACAGAAATAAATCGTGCATTTAATTAATTAATGCACGATTAAAGCCTTTAACAATGAGCAATATTACAGTAATCCCTAAATGTTCCTAATGGTCGTATTTTAGTGTAGCGTCCAAACCCTTCATCTGAGAGAATAGTTGTAATTGACTTTTTTTGTAGCTTGTTTTCTCTTCTTTATTTTGGTGTTGAATGTTTTGCTCAGAAATGCAAAGTGTATGTTCTAAGGGTAGAAAACGAACAAAAGTGGTGAATTTTTGGCATTTTTTCGAATTTTCTCAATGTTCCGTCATAAAATTTTGTTGGCAAACCTCAAATTCGGATTCAGCACCCTCAAAAACTTATATAGAGCAGTCAATAGAAAAATTTTGCATGTAATTTCGAAGAAGCCACTTAGTTATAGAAATACTATTATCTCCTGTTGAACTTTTGTTCTTAAGAGAAATCACCGAACAAAAATGCATTTAGTTATCATTATTGGAGTTTTTAGATGGCTAATTTCATGTGAAATATTATTTAGGCAGTTTTTATAGTATCCTGTTTCAAAAATGCGGTTTTTTGGAGATACTAGTGAAATTTTTGGATTTCTTACCAATCGAACGAAAATAGCCCTTTTTTCAACGTGCTCTATCGGCGAAACTATGCGTCTGAGAGAAAAGTTGTAATTGACTTTTTTGTAGCTTGGTTAGTGTTCTTTATTTTTTGTACTGACTGTTTAGCTCAGAATCGCTAAGGTAATGTTCTAGGGGCCGAAAACGAAAAAAAGGGGTGAATTTTTGCCATTTTTTCGAATTTTCACAATATACCGTCACGAAATTTGTTGGCAAAACTCAGATTCGGATTCAGCACCCCAAAAAACATACAGAGCAAAAAATATCTTCTACCCCAAAATTTTCCCAAAATGGCCTTATTTTAGGACAATTTTACTGGACTATTATTAATAATTCCCAATTAATCACTTTGCTCGTAACATGTATATTGTTTATTTTTATTGCTTAGCATTTCTAGGTTGTTTAATAGGGAAAATAAATCCCTTTGATAGTATAAATAGAGTGTAAAAAGAAGTTTTTATTAAAGATAGACTTGAGAATAAGAAATAATAAAAATGAATCATACAAAGTTAAGTCATTGCGTGTCATCTGAAATCATGGGTAGTATCTAAATAAATCCTTAGATCTTGTACATAAGTACATGCTATCAACGAACATTTTTTCCCATAATTCGAGTATTTTAGGGAAAACGTTGTTATGTTTAGGTGTCTGACTATATCGGATTCTTCGTAATGATATCACTAACGCACTCCATAAAACTTACCCTGCTATCTGAAGAAATAATCCCATAAGAGCTATATCTTTGTATATCTCTTAGCGGAATCCTCCACAGGAGTCCAGCAATTTCCTGTTCATACTTCCATTTTCTATCAAAAGATTAAAATAAATTGCAGGGTGAGTCAAAACTTTTAAACGGAAATTCTCAGATTCTTAGAAAGATTGGGGCTTTGATAGGGGAATAAATATGAAATGTGGATCCTAAACAGGGTTGGCCGGATTGGACCCAATTGGGTTGGACCCAATGGGTTTTTTCAAAAAAACTCATGTGAAAAAACCCACATTTTGGACCCATTTTGGGGTTTTTTCAAGAAAAATCAAGATTTTGGCTGTTCCTTCAAAATTTAATGATTTTTTTTCAAAGTTTAGGATATTTTTAAAATTTTAATTGGTTTCTCAAAATTTAAACTAGGTTTTAAAAATTAAATGGTGTTTTTTCAAATTCGGAGAGTTTTTTAAAAAGTTAAATAGGTTCTTTCATTATTCAGTGGGTTTCTTCAAAATTAATGACGGTTAAAGTTCAAACTAGATATAAAATAAGGAAGATTTTTAAAAAATTTCAGTGGGTTTTTCAAAGTTGAATATATTTCTTTTAATAATGAATGGGTTTTTTCAAAGTTTAGGATATTTTTTTAAATTTTAGTGGGTTTTTTCAAAATGTAAACCAGGTTTCAGTAAATAAGGGGTGTTTTTACAATTCCAGTGGGTTTTTTTTCAAAGTATAAAAACTTTGAAAAAACCCGCTTAACTGTGGAAAAAGTGACTTTATTTTGACAGAACACATTTAACATAGAAAGAACTCACTAAAATTTGAAAAAACCCACTTACTTTGTAGGAGAAAACCACTTAATTTTGAAAAAACCCATACTTTTTCCGAAAAAACACAGTTTTATATGGGTTTTTTCAGGGTTTTATTGAAAAAACCCAAAAAAACCCAACCCATTTGGGTTTTTTCAAAAAAACCCGGGTTTTTGCCAACCCTGATCCTAAACAGTAATTATATTTTCAAAACTACAGAAGAAACACGAGTTCATTTTCCAAGAAATCAAAAGACTGAGAAGATGAGGTTTCGAGTATTTTTAAAGTTATTCATAACTTAATTATGTTACTTCAAAAGTCAGCAAACATTCACTAAGGTTAGGTACTTCTAAAGGATCATTCACACTGTTTCACTTTCACTCTTAATCCTGAGTGATTCACTCCTTCAAATCGCTACTTTTTAGAAAAGTGAAGGAGTAAGGGGACATCCATAAATTACGTGAGGTCAAAAAAGGGGGGAGGGGTTTGGAAAAATCTCATCAAATCTCACCAAGGGGGGAGGGGGGTCCAGATTTTGGAAAAAAAACACCTCACGTAATTTATGGATGTCCCCTAAAGAGTAAAAGCCCAATTCACACTTTTCACTGCCGAACACAAACAGTGATAAATTTGAATGAGTCTTAAGTAGTGATGGGCAAAATCGATAATTTTAGGTATCGAATACTTTGGTATCGAATACTTATAGGTATCGAGTACTTTTTTTCAATGTCGGGAAATGAACCTGAAGGGACAATTTTTTTAGGGCCTATCCATAATCAGACTAATATTCAAAAAACTGAAAGCGATCCATCAAAAAGCCCCGTAGCTACGGGCCTGGAGGTGGATAGAGAGGCGAAGGATTTGGCGGGAGAAAAACCTAGCCGCGTCAAATTTCTCTCGCGGATGATAACGACTTGGGTTTGAGCGTTGCAAAATGAAAACGGAAACAAGCTGCGTTTGATCTACAGTAGGTATTATAAAGATTACTTCATTGAAAAATTTAAAACGAAATATGTCAATAAAGTATCGATACTTTTGTGGGTATCGAATACACTCGATACCTATAGGTATCGAGTACTTAAGTATTTGGTATCGATACCTGCCCATCACTAGTCTTAAGTTACACATACGTACTTAATTCCTGTGTTTAAATTTCCTCTATGGACATTGAAATGAAACAACTTATAACACATAACATAACTTTAACATGACAGCTTATTTCAATTCAGTAAATATTGAAAAAAATTATCATAAAAGGAATCAGTTAATAAAACAGGGTGTTTCAGATACGTGTTTCATAACTCATAGGAGGGATAAGGCACACCTTAGACGAATCACCTAGGGACGGAAGGTCAGAAATGCACTTATAGAGACCAAGGGGTTTTTATAAGTCGGCATGGGAGGTTGTATAATCCAGTGAAATTCATTTATGATTGGATTAAAACCAACGAACTCGTTCGATTCTGTCGTTTGTTTCATAAAAACCAATTTAGGAGCTGATATTTCAGCTCTTTAACCCTCTCGCCACCCTGGGCCTCATATGAGGCTCCTACTTATAAACTCGCAAATTTATTTTCTTTTCATCAGTGACTTCACTGATTCATGTAGATCACATATGAGACTTCTACATGGTTTCTGAATTCGTTCCTAAATGGCAGCAAGATGATGTATACCTCAATGTTTACATTTTAATTAAGCTGTGATGCTTGTGAAGAGAAAATACTCGCTAGATACTAGCTTCTGTTGTAGAACATTTTTTATAGGTTGGTATAGATATTTTCTTATTTCGTAATCTTTTAATATTATGACCATGTATTTTAATAAGTTCTAAACCAAGTATTTTCTGTTAAAATGAAAAAAAAATATGGCCCATATGGCCTCATATGAGGGTCATAAAAATAACTAGGAAGGAGTGCACACAAGAAAACATTATATATTATAGGGGCATTTTGGATGTACTGATAAGAAGAAAAAAAGTTTTTTTTCACTTTTTTGATGTCCTGGTGCCGAGAGGGTTAGTTGGTTTTATGGAATAAATACCTGAATCAATGGTTTTAATATTCGATCTTAAAAGCTTAGGTGTCAATTTCCACAGGGAATTATACAACCTTCCATGCCCGCTTATAAAAAACCCTAACTCGTTAGGGGTCAATTTCCGACCCTCCATTCCTATGTGATTCTGAGTCGTCTAGGTGTGCCCTATCCAGGGTTGACAAAAACCCAAGTGGGTTGGGTTTTTTTGGTTTTTTCAATAAAACCCTGAAAAAACTCACAAAAAACTGGGTTTTTTCGGGAAAAGTATGGGTTTCTTCAAAATTAAGTGGTTTTCTCTTAGAAAGTAAGTGTTTTTTTTTCAAATTTTAGTAAGTTCTTTCTGTGTTAAATGTGTTCTGTCAAAATAATGTCAGTTTTTCCACAGTTAAGTGGTTTTTTTCAAAGTTTTTATAATTTGAAAAAACCCACTGAAATTGTAAAAACACCCCTTATTTACTGACACCTGGTTTAAATTTTGAAAAAACCCACTAAAATTTAAAAAATATCTTAAACTTTGAAAAAACCCATTCAATATTGAAAGAAATCTATTCAACTTTGAAAAAACCCACTGAAATTTTAAAAAAAAATCTTCTTTATTTTTTATATCTAGTTTGAATTTTAAACGTCCTAAATTTTGAAAAACCCCATTCAATAATGAAAAAAAAAACACTGAATAATGAAAGAACGTATTTAACTTTTAAAAAAAAACTTCCTGAAATTGAAAAAACACCATTCAATTTTTAAAATCTAGTTTAAATTTTGAAAAAACTCATTAAAATTTTAAAAATTACCTTAAACTTTGAAAAAAACACATTAAAATTTGAAGGAACTGCCAAAATCTTGAATTTTCTTGAAAAAACCCAAAATTGGGTCCAAAATGTGGGTTTTTTTGAAAAACCCATTGGGTCCAACCCAATTGGGTCCAATCAAGCTAACCCTGGCCCTATCCATCCTAGAAGTTATAAAACACTTATCTGAAACACCCTGTATAATATAAGACAAGGCAAATGTTAAGTTTCTAAATTTTCGCATATTTCTTTATCATACTCGCAGCGGAATCTAAATTATAAGAATTAAATGCAAATTTATGCTACAAGTATGGTTTCTTAAATTAAAAACCATGAATTACTCAAACTTTTCAAAACTTATATCACGTAATAACGGAGGCAGAAATTATAAAAATAGCGTTTCTCAGAATTTGGACCAGACACCGCTTATAGTATGTTAAAGAAGTAGATCTTCTTTTCGCTCATGAAACGTGCCAATGGAAAGGTGTTAGAAAAGTATTAGGTTTGATCACGTTTAGATAATATATAGCTTTCAGACGTGAAAAGAAATACATAGTAGCATAACAGAATCGGGATCAAGTTACACGGGTTATATTAAGAAATCTGCTTGAAGCCATTATGTTAAAAGAAATTTATTGGTCTCTATATCAACCTTACCAATCTTAGAATCTTTAGAAAAGCTTTTCAAAGGGGGAAATTCCATCATGTTTGTTTTATTCTATGGAGTTTTTATAAAGAGCTGGAGTGAAGAGGTTTTGAATTTTATTTCCAGTGGTTCTTTTCTTTCACCCTCTCTTTATTTTGATTTTATCAATGAACTGAACGAATGTGCTTGAGGTTAGGTTGTTCATAAAATGTATTTTTTATTTCTACTAATTTTTATGCAGAGAAGATGTCTGAAAGAAGGAGATTTTGGGTATTTCAGATTAAAAGAATAATAAACTCATTATGTACTTAATATAATGTGACCAGATTTTTTTTATCTCTAAAGCGGAACATTTCACTAAGGAGGAGATGTTATAATTTTTTAATGAAAAATTCATGTTTTCAATGAAAAACGTTTAAATTTTAAAATAGAATCTAATAAATGAATATTGATTCAGCCTACCAATTATGAACTTTTGAAAGATTAACCCCCAAATCGAAAAACAAATCTAGGTTTCCTTTTTATTTTTCTCGTTTGATGAAACTTACGTCAGAAAAACGAGACTTTAAATGAAAAATCGAGACATTCGGTCAGCGGGAAGAAAGGCAAAAAGCGAGACATCTGGTCATTTTATAACTGTCGTGATTACATGTCTACAAAACGCTTTTTGAACATGATATGCACAGATAGACCTAGGTTTCAAAAGATGTTGTAAACATTATTAAGCATCCCTTTCTTAGCTGTGGAAGGTACCGTACAAAGGTGTGAATAAATAAAAATATAGAACACTAAGAAATTTACTCACTTGTACATAATCCAACAAATGACACATAGTACTAAGAGCATAAAAAGAAGAACACCGGAAATTATTTCTCGAATTAGATCTAGAAAAATAGATATTATTCTTATAATGATTATAGAAGATGAATTCATACATGAATATAATAAGCAATATAGTTTTGCATCTAAACACTGAAAAAATTGCCAAATTGTCGTCACAAATATTTTTGAATAAGTAAGTACTATACAGCCAAAAAGTATGAAAAATAACTTCCAAAAAAAAGGGCCAAGAGTGCAGTTTACTCAAATAAGTCTAGTTATTTTGTAGCAATAGGGTTTTGAAGCTTTTCAGCACATAAGTCTACAGTAGTTTTTACAGCAGTTTTGAATGCATTCTAAATACAGTTCAGCGGTTTTATAAAAACTTTATTATCTATAGAAAACTACATACAAAGTGTCTCAATTCCTTTCACTTTTTTTGAAGCAAAAGTTTGCAGATGATTTTTTTGCTGGGAAAGTACATTAAATAAATTTAAATATCTAATATAATTTCATTTGAAATAAACTAGATTTCTACTCCCAGTGTTGAAAGATTAACTAATTCCTAAACCTTTAATAACCAATAAAGTTTTCTATTGTAAATGCACTTCCGAAATCGTAAGAAAAAATAAGAAATGATAAAATATTTTCATCAACTTACTGGGAGGGTCGAAGCAACCTGTTCCATCAAATCCACAAGGAGGTTCATCAGGGGGTGCTTCCCACATTATGTCCACATCCAGAAGTGTAAATATCTACGAAAGAAATAATCTGTAACAAAGGTAGACAAACTCTTTATACACTACAACCAAGTTTTGCGTTTCTTTTAGTAGTTAAAATTTCCTTTGTTCAGGTTTCACATTAATAATAATTTTTAAAGTAAGGAGGTAGTTTTATTCTGTAAGATGTAAAAAACAGAGTTACAGCATGTAATAACAATTACTTAAGGGTCATTCACACTGTTTTAATTTCACTGTTCATCCTGAGATAATCATTCCTGTGAATTGCTAGTTTCCATAGAAAAGTGAAAGAGTGAAAACACAATTTGGACTTTTCACTTTGAACATTTCCTCCAAAATGGACAAAAATAGTGATGTCTAAATGGGCCTTTATCAAATACTTCATTTCTCTCTTTTGCAAAACAGTATCGCGGAATGAACTAAGCTTATTGCACACCTACACTGTAAAAAAATTTTTCTAAAATGTTACTTAAAAACACTGGGCAGCTGAGTTGCCCATTTCTTAAGTAATGTTCCTGCACTGTTAATCCGAGGTATTCAGATTTAAATCAAAATGATTCATTTTTGAATACATCATGTGAGCGAAATGGCTCCGAATCAAAACTACTTAGATTTGAAAATTCGATGTGCTTATATTTGAACTAGAGCATGTTCTTGTTTTCAAGACCCTTATGTGTTCAAAATCGATTATGCGCCTGCTCAAATTTAAGATCTTTATTTGTTTAAATTCAACACTCCAGGTACTCATTTTTAAAACCATCCTCTATTTAGAAACGACTTATCACATGCTCATTTTTAAAACCATCCTCTATTTAGAAACGACTCATCACATGCTCATTTTTAAAACCATCCTCTATTTAGAAACGACTTATCACATGCTCATTTTTAAAACCATCCTCTATTTAGAAACGACTCATCACATGCTCATTTTTAAAACCATCCTCTATTTAGAAACGACTCATCACATGCTCATTTTTAAAACCATCCTCTATTTAGAAACGACTCATCACATGCTCATCTTTGAGACTTCAATCTTCTTAAAATCGACTAAAATGTGTGTTTATTTCTAAAACTCCCTATTGTTTAGAAAAGACTTTAGGGCTCATTTTTTAGACCTTTTTTTACTCAATACAAAGCTTTTTGAAATATAAACATCTTTTTTAATTAACTGCAAATATTAATGCTTTCTTTCTTAGAAGAATATTAAAAGACCTCTCATAAAAGCCAAGAGCATTTTTTTAACAATCTAACAATATTAAGACCTGAGTTCATATAATATTTGAGAAGCTATAATTTGAAATAAATGTGAAATGAACAGTTTGATCAGTTATTCATAAAACAGATACTTATAAAATTTATTTAAAACACAATAAAATGACACTTCACTTGAAATTATTTTATTAAAATAAAATAAACAGAAAAATATTACATACATGAGAATTATTCTGGAAATAAGTTTTTAACCACAGAGAAAAAATACAAAGTTTATAAGGAATGTAGGACCAAAAATTTTGTAAATCAGCTGAAAATTCAGCTAATAGATAGGTTTAGGTAGAATGAGAGAATAGCTCCAAAAGAATAAGTTGATATCAAGACATACATAGGTAAAGAAACAATTTGAAAATTTTTTACTTGAAAGGATTAATAAAACACACATTTATGGGCCATAGAATATTAAATCCTAATGTTAAATTATGCAAAAACTTTACTGATACATCAATCATGATTTTTCAAGGGGGTTAAGTCTTGGGCATTTTAATATTTAAAATAAACTTATTTTGCAAGATCAAAGGCACACAACCCTCAAATAAATCACATATATCAACAGTTAGTTGTCAGACAATAACCCCAAATTGTTCAAAGGGCATGAACTCGATGAAACTGACAAGGAGACAGCATGACCTCGGAAGCTGATACTGGGTCCAAACTTCGTAGGATACGACGCACTAGCCATAAACTCCAAAGAAAATGCCCCCTAAAATTTTATACAACTTGAAGTATTTAAATTTTTTATATTTGTCAACAAAGTAGCACACTGTCATCTGAACGACCTGCAAATTTATATTTTTAACTTCTACCGTAACAGCAACAAATATGGAGCTATGGTTGGTTTTACCTGGTGGGACACTCAAAAACTCTTAATTTTATTAAGATTTATTGAAGGTGTCCCATCCTACCCCAATCTCCCCTACCAAAAACACAAATGCAACTAAAATGCAAGGAATATAACAAATAAAGAGGGTACTTTTCTGTTAGCCAGGCACAAATGTGGCCAATCAGAATAAAAGTCGAAAATGTTTAACTATAAATAAATATTAACTAATAGTAAGCAAAACAAGTTCAACTATAAACAAATATTAACTAATAGTGAGCAAAACAAGTTCAACTATATATTAACTAATAGTAAGCAAAACAAGTTCAACTATAAACAAATAATAATAATAATAATAATAATAATAATAAGCTTTATTATCACATAATGCATATGTACAGAAAATTAGATACATATTCGTCACCAAGGGGACTTTGTCCCGTTCAGGTGACAGATAAATTTGAATATAAATAAGGCAATAGGGTAAATTTTAACTTAATGAAAATAAATTTAAGATAAATATACATAAAAACACACACACTGAAAAGCAATAGGAACTAAAAAAAAAAAACCTTAAAAATTAAAAACAAGGTTACAAAATTTATAGTCGTACATTAGAAAAACAAAAAAAAAATTTTAAAATTAAAATTAAATAGCTGAAGGCATAATTTTAAATTTGAAAATTGAATAAAAATAAAAAGAAATAACATAGATTTAATATTAAACAGAGTTGGCAAAAGTCTGGTTATTAAAGTTATGGTTGCTTCGTTTTAAATTTGAAAATAATGGTCTATGTCGTCCAAATTTATTATGAAGTTAAATAGTTCACGTTTAAATGTTGAATACGTCTTTATGTTTTGAAGATAAGAAGGCACATGGTTATAGATTTTAGGTCCTAAAAAGAAGAAATGCTTCCGAAATATTTCTTTAGAAAAACGAGGAATTTTATAAATTTCATTAGGTCTTCTTTGAGATACATTTAATTTTAATTCACATATTGATTTGTTTCGGTACAAAAAAAGTGCTACACGGAATAAAAAGTCATACTTAAAAGGTAGTAAGTTCAGATTTCTAAAACTATAAGCATGTGAATGATAGGGATTTAAAATTTTGAAACACTTGTTCTGGATCGAAATTAGTGGTAGTAAATTATATTTATAATCACCTCCCCAAATAATAATGCCATAATTTAACAGTGAGTAGAACCAAGAATAATAAAGTGTTTTTAAAAAACTTGCATCTATTTTATTTTTTAAGTGGTGAAATTTAACTAACACAAAACGTAATTTTTTACTTAATTCATTTACATGAGTTTTCCACTTTAAGTTAGAGTCAATATGTAAACCTAGGTATTTAATTGTAGAGACTGATTTCAGAACGGGGCACTGACAGTTAGAATTATTTTTATTGCAATTGGAGGAATGAAATTTAATATTAAGATTTGTTTCAGACTGTATTAAGTTGAAATAAATATATTTTGTTTTATTTAAATTTAGGCAAAGATCATTCGCAGTAAACCATTTTCTTATTTCAGTCAGATCAGATTCTATTTGTAACAGAAGAGCATTAATATCAGAGCATGAATATAACAAGACAGAATCATCGGCAATATTAATGTATATTAATATACATACATGTAACATATACAATATTAATGAATAATTGTGTGATTTTTAATGGCGATTTTTTGCTTGCACCCAGCTAACAGAAAAGAGTCGCAATATAATTAAAGATAACAAATCTAAATCAATCAGGAACTTTAAAGTAAACAAGTTAGATAAAAGAAAACTACAAGCTGTATCCAGCTTAGTAAATTCAATATAAACAATTTTTCTAAACACGAAGCATATATATCAACGGTTAAATTGTACCATAACTTCACTGGGTACAACAAAATTTGTTTTAAAGTAACTTACCTATATATTTGAAACCAACTTATGACTTTCTCATATGAAGTCTCATATCAGTACAAATATTTGATATCTTTATACACAATCAACTAAATTTTTATTTTTTATTATAAATTGTGCACATGTTCAATTGTTTATCGAATTCACTTGATTCAAACACGTTATATATGTAGTATGCATTTTCATCGTGTATGCTATGAAGACGGCATAGTTGGATTACTGTGGATTTTTCAACCTGTCCCCCAGCAAGTTCCTGCGGTCAACAGCGCAAGCGTCCCTGTGGTGCTCTTCCCCAGGAGAGCGAGAACTTGGGAGCGGAGTGCTGTGGGGGGGGGCTCAGTAGAATCCATCACCTGGTCATCGTGACCCGACACCAAGAGGAAGAAGCGATGCTGTTGGTTCTGAGGTTTCGGCTGAGGACCTGCCGCCTGACTGCCTGTATGGAGTACAAGCCGGTGAATCTGGTGAACCGGTACGACGCAATTCCAGTTGGCGTCAGTGTACTACCGATATCCCAATGGAGGTGGTTTTTGGAGCCGGCAGGCAGATTTGAAGAAACAATGGTTCCGGATTTCAAGCTGCATCTAAAATACAAATTTAGAATACTAAATACTCTAAGAATATTCTCATGATAAATTATTCTCTGTAAACTAAATTTTTAAAAATCCTTTTAAATATTTTCTCAACAGATAATTCTCAGGTTTTTAACATTAATAATACCTGACCAATTCATATTATCAAACATATTTACATTTATTTCCATTTATCCGGCGAAAAATAGAATATTCTCAAAAATTCCTCCGAGAACTTTCTCGCTTTACAACTCTAAGAAGCATGTTCACAAACATATATTCATAGGATGTCAAAGTTATTTCTCAGAAGGGCACCATGAGGGTTGGGGTGTTAGAACATTTGTTCCCATCAAAATTAATTTGCAAATTTTTGGACGAGTTATAAGACACTCAATATTTTAACACATTAGAGACAATATTATTTTTCTCTTCAAAATTATAACTCCATTCTAAATTACATTCATAGATATTAAAAGAGGAGAAATAAACTTATTTTTAATAATTCACATATATTTTTTAATAAATTTTTCATGTGACCATTGGTCTGGAACCAGGGGTATCAAACCAGGGAACCTCGGGAACCAGGGCTGAAGTAGCCTGCCCCTTCCCCGAAATTTGAACTTAATGTACCAATCAAGTTAAAAACCTGTTAATAAGGCCAAATTTCCAAATCTTTTCTGGGGAGGACCCAGGGGCGGTTCCAGACCAAATTTTCGGAGGGGGGGCCATTTGGAAAAATACGATACTTCTCTATAAAAACATTAATTTGTATGCAAAATGAATATTTTTAATTATATCATTAGAAGAATTATATTTTTGAGGTGAAAAACAGTTAAAATATGAAATCCAATTTATCCCGTACAAGAAAAAACAATTTCAAAAAGCTTTTGAAAATTAATGGAGGAAGGAAATTTGTTATTCGAAAGCATGGACTTAAGATTTATTAATTTTAAAGTCATTTACGACTCAATATTGCATACAATAGTTAATTTGTATAACTGTTAATTACAGGGCCGTAGCTAGACTTTTTTTTTTCGGAGGAGGGGGTTTGGCCAAAAATTTCTTGAACTTTAGTTCGATTTTGGTGTTGACCAAGGTAAGTGACAGCAGTGGATCCAGTATATGTTTTTTTGGAGGGGGAGAAGAATTTTCACTATTAAAATCGTCTTCTAACGGCCGTATTAACCATCGTGGTTCAACCATGGATTGAAGGATTATCCGCTGATCCTAAGTAAAACGTTATCAACCAGCCCCAACTAACGAATAACCATCGGTTTTTTCACCCAAAATCTGACCATCCAACTTTGGTGGGTTATCCGTGGTTTATTTTTGCGAAAATGGACATTTAAGAAGAATTTGATCATAAATTATGTTTATATTTGAGTATATGTGCTTTAATCATCAAAATAATGGTTGCTTAAAGTGTAATAATAAAGAAAAGCTTCTCATGAAACCGGGTTTAAAAAGTCATGAACCAGAAGGTTTAGAGTTCGCTCTCGTTTTGATAGATGGCGCTCTTAAAATACTTGAGGTATTAAATATTTAGCGCGGCTCTTACTTAAGTTTCAAAATTTTCCCCTTTTAACTATTAATTCCTTTAAATTCTTTCAAAAATAGTCTATTTTTAGAGAGGTCAATCAATATAATTAGATACGTGTGAGTATTTTAAAAATAATATTGAAATAAACCCATTCAGTATAGCCATAAGATTACGAGGATTTTGAAAACAATTTCGAATGTAAAGCAGGAAATATAGAACACCAGTTCAAGTCATTTTCTGTAATTGGTTGTATAGTTATTATTAGTTGCGATAGAAATGTTTTAAAGCAGGTAGATAATTTTACAGGAAATAATTTACACTGAACTATGAACTTTCAGCCAACAGCGCGGACAGCCGGGCTCGATGCCTGGCGTCATCGCGGTCCAATCAGAAGTGGCGTTACATACAAAACTGTGGTTTGAAGAAACCATGATTGTTGGATGTTGGTTGATAAGGTCCAAATCTCGTCATCGGAAAAACTTCGACCATGGTTTTTACGATTAGTGAATAATCTGTGGATCGGCTCGCGTTGGTTAATACGGCTGTAATATGCTAAAGGGGGGTTTGGGGGTTCTCCCCCATAAAATTTTTGGAAATATGTCTAAAAAGCAGATTTTCAAATCGTTTTGGTACACCTAATCTGGATTTCGGACATACATTTTCAAGAATTTATTTTCAATTCGGTTGGATGTTTGCATTTCGACTAACTTTTTACAAAAACGTTGTAAATGATAGAGTTCCATGTTCCAAAGGCGGGTCTGGGGGGTCCTCCCCCAGAAAATTTGACCCTAAAAGCAGGATTTTAACTCGTTTTGGAGTCCCTCTTCCCTTTTTTTCCCTCACCGAGTTCCCACTCTTTTTCTTGTAAGTCCCAAAATTTTCAAGGAACGACTGTAATCTGTAATAATAGTTGGGGGTTCTCCCCAAAAAAAACTTTTTAATTTTGAGCCTTAAAAGTAGGGGTATATGCATTTTAAGACTAATTTTTAAGTAAAAACAGTAAAAAATTTACATTGAAATTTCGGGGGGGGCCTTTGATAATGCCCCGATTAATTACTAAATCAAATTACCATTACTGAAGCCTGGGACTGAAAAAATAGTTTTTTCTTCTAATCGCAGCACTGAGATACCAACTTCTCGAGAATAAAATTACAAATAATGAACTGACCCACCTTTCCAAGTAGAAAATGTCACCCCCAGGCCAAGTAACGTGACTTAAGAGGGAAGCGAAAACAAGAAAGGGGCAATACTATTTGAAACTCCACCTGAATGAAATTGGACACTCCATTTGCAGTTATCCACACCAAGCCCCAAGCATAAAACAAGCATTTGGTGACAAAACAGAACGGAGTTCTACCTGTTTTGGAATTTTTCTCGGGATGGAGCCATGGGCGTAGCCAGGGGGGGCAGGGAGGGGCAGCTGCCCCCCCTAATTCCTGAGGAATTTACTTTTACTTTACTATAAGTTAAGTTAAAAACCAGTTTTTTAGGGTCAAATTTTCAAAATTTTTCTGGGGGAGGGCCCCCGGGCCCCCCTTTAGTACTTAAACCTTTATTATTCACACAATTTTGTTGTAAGTTCATTAAAATCAAAATTCTACCGAAAATGTATGTCCAAATTGGGGTTAATGTACCAAAAAACAGTTTGAAACCCTTTTCTTAAGGTCAAATTTTCAAACATTTTCTGGGGGAGGGCAGCCAGGCCCCCTTTTAGTATATAAACCTTTCATACTTTTTTGTAATAAGTTCATTAAAACAAAATTCTACCTAAAAATGTATGTCCAAATTAGGGTTTACGTGTACCAATAAGCAGTTTAAAACCCTGTTCTTAGGGTCAAATTTCCAAAAATTTTGTGGGGGAGGACCCCCATACCCCCTCTTCGAACCTTTATTACTAAAAATTTCTATAATTTAAATTTTTCTTGGACGAAAATTCTACCTAAAAATGTGTTCAAAAGCTACATTAAACCTATATGGATAAAAGGAGCTGAAAAATATTTTTAGGTCCTACCCGAAATAAATTTCTATATTCACCAGCACTGATTCAAAATTAAAAATAAGAGCTGAGAACAAAAAACTACTTTTTAGTGTCAGATTACAAAAACTTTTACCTGAAAAACAAAACCCTCATTGTTTCCACGCTACCCACGGCTACGGTCCTCTCTCAGAGGGCTTTAAAATTGTTCTCCAAAAACATAAAAAAAGTCGACCCTGCTTGCCCCCCCCTGAGCTGAACCCTGGCTACGCCCATGGATGGAGCATGCCCCCCCTTGCGTTGTTTTTATTCTTGACAGTCATCCCATGAATTACAATGAAATTGTTTTCCTAGTACCCGCCCATTAGAAATAAAAAAAAATGTTTTTGAATTTTAGCTCTGAAAAAGGGGTTATAACTATATTTGAAATTTTCTCGGGGGGTCCATGGCCCCCTCCCTGGATCCACCACTGGGAGGACCCCCAGACCTGTTTTGAAATATCAAACAATCAACACAATATCAAATGCTTGATTGAAATGGGTATTGTTTTTGTGTCACCATTAAATTATTTCTTAAAAAGCAATATTTTTTTCAAAATGAGACCCGTTTCTGATTTTAAGAATAACTAACAAACTTTTAAGTTTGGGAACCTTTGGGTTAGTTAGATGATAAGTGGAAGAGCAGGGGTGTAGCCAGAGGGGGGATTTGGGGATATATGCTGTAGTATAAATAACAGTAGTTATTTACGATTATTCCATTATGCAAAATGGGCTTGATTGCATAACAAAATTAAATACATCTATATTTATAATGTACAAATGTTTAATGTTCTTAGATGCACGGATGCAGAATATGTCTGATCCGGTGATCTAGGATCGAGGGAAATTTTAGCCATGTGAGGAAATTTTGTGTTAAAAGAATACTATTTTGCATTCAACTTCAGTAAAGTAATCAAAATTTACGTGGCGATTTCCTACCTCATCACAGATCTAAGGTTCGCTTTCGTTTTGAGTTTCCAATCGTTACTTGTAAACATGAATAAGAATTTTTGTAGATCTTTATCACTTTTTAGAATTTCGGGGAAATTTTTGTATTGATAGGGGGAAATCTTCGAAGAAAAACATTTTCTGCATCCCTGCTTAGATGGGGTATTGTAAGATATGAACGGGTTGGTTATAAATATGTTTTTAAGATCAAAAATATACAATACTTTCAAATAAAACCATTCTTATACACAATTTGAATTGAAAATAAACGTTACTTACTTTCAAAATTCGACTTATTATATTCCATCCAGCTATCAGTGTTCCAGCGAAAGCGAAAAATTGTTCGTTCGAAAAAATGGCGACGCCGAGGAACCAGGAACCAAAACTTGGTGTTCATCCGCAGCAGAGCTTGCTTTGATTTCGCCGCGATAATAAATAGTTCGTTCGTTTCGATATAAATACAAATTCCTTTTCTTTTCTTATCGTAAAATAACTTATGTTTATTATGATAAAGATGTTTTTTTTACAAATGTTCAATTCATTGCACTCAAAATGATAAAATATTCGCCCTTTCTGTAATTGTGGGATTTTAAGCGTGTTAACGTACTCAAAACTGAGAACGCCGCTTACTCATTTTTAAGTCAAATATACTTGAAAAATCTAAGTACATAAAAGTACTCATTTTTAAGCACATGCATTTTAACAGTGTGGAAATTACCAGGAACATTACTTTAAAATACGGAAGCGTTCCGCTGAAATACCAGTAAGCTATCTGTGAAATATCTGGAACGTTACTGTAAAAAACTGAAACTTTCCGCAGAAAATAAAATTTCGCATTAAATAAAATACGACCGGGATTCGATCCGAGGAACTATATTGCATGAGAAGCAAACGCTTTACCACTGAGCAAGCTGTGCAACACGATGAGATACGTTCCATAAAAAATATAACTTAAAATTAAGATCCATGTTTGGAATTTTGATTGGTTGAAACTAATGTAGACTTATCAGGTGCACCGTACTAACTATCCGCTTCTGGTAGAACTCAGTGGGATTCAGAAACGTTTCCGAAAGAAAACCAGAATTTTAAAGGAAAATGTTAAACTGCTGTAAAAACTCATGAAAAACAGGAACGTTTCTGGAATTTATGCGGAACGTTACTAATATTTTTTACAGTATATCTCTAAAAAATCCTTCCGACTTATCACTTCTTGAGGAATCATCCTAAGTTAAAATGTACCTTGTCGCTTCACTCTTTATCCATTCACTTTTCTTTGCAAACAAGCGATTCACACAGAAATGATTCTCTCAGGATGATCAGTAAAAGTGAAACAGTGTGAATAAGTCGTAACGGCCGTATTCACCACTATACTAAATGGCAATTAAACTTATGATTGGCAGTTTAAGAAGAAAAACTAATTTTCAGCCTATCACAGAAATTTGACTCCGGTCGTAAATGTAAATCCTACCATTCACAATGAAAGCCGAAACGCTCACTAATGAGTGGACAAAAGTACAAGACTGACAACGTGGTCTATAACGATATTATCTTTGAATTAAATTATTGTACTTAATAATGAGGAAGTTGCATGATTTTTTTTATATTTTTTTAATCGATTCTTCTTGCAAAAATAAGCAACTACCCAAAATTTGAGGCCGATCGAGAAATTTGTTGATTGCAAAAAAGTTAACCAAAATCCACTTTTTAAAAGCGTGCGAAAACGCCAAGAGTTTGGGATCATCGTGTGTCGACGTCATCATAGGATAAACGTTGTTGGAAAGCAATGGAGTTGATGGTATGATTGTCGACATCTTTAAACAATAAGCGTTTTCAGTCACGTGTTTTTTCTCGACTTTTAAATTAAAATATTTAATTACCTGTACATTTTTTTGAAAAATTGATTAGATATTTCATTTAACCATACAAAAAGCCATATGGAACACTTGTTTGTTTTTGAAAATCTGATACATGCAACTTCTTTATTTTAAAAAAATATGGGTACGTATTATACCGTCGACCGTTCAGAAGCCGTTTAATTCAGCGGCACATCAATAGAAAAGTCAATGGGTTTTTATGATGTTTTTGATTGAGCGGTAAGGTTGACGGGAAAAAACGTAAAAACCAAGATATGTTCTAGAAAATTCGATACTTTTTTATTCACAATCGGTTAAAAATCACTAAATATTTTGAGCATCCATCAAGTACTGTTAAACCAAGATAGTAAAAGGGTCACGGGATTTTGACAACGCTGGAACTAGTATTTCGGAGGGGAGACAGGTGGAAGTTGTGGGGCGGTTGATCGAAAGAGGAAGAGACAGTTGCTTGTACATACAGGGTGTTTCAAAAGTCCGTTTCCCGGCTTTTATTTGGAACCAACGTGTCCTAGGGTCGCGGAAGTAAGGTTTACTCTAGGTAATGGACCCTGGAGAATCCATTGAGATGACTTACAGCGCCCCTAGCAGCGAATTAAAAAAGTTAAAAATATTAATTTAAAAACTAAAGGTGATAAAGCAGAAACATCAGTGAGGGTATTGTTGCCAACGTCATAAAGAACTCACTGAAAAACATTTGATCAAAAAATCTTGAATATTTGCGGAGATATTTGCATGTGAAAATAACACTTTTTCAGGGGTCACCTGGTAAAATAAGATATAAAACATATTGAAAATTTAAAATAAAAAATCCTAAATCTATAACTCCACCCATGCAAGGCCGGGCATATCAGCTAGTAATGTAATATAACACTTTTAAATCAGTTTGACCAAATTTAAACGGGGATAGGTGACGAAACTGCATAGGAGTTATCTTATTTGCAAGTCTTGAAGTAAAGTAGACTTTTTTTGAAATTTTTTTTTGAATTTTAAAATCAATAAATAGTACTAATCAAATTGCTATGTGAGACATTTTAAGCAAGCATCTCGGGATTATTATATAATAGGAACAATCTTTTTAAAGATTCTTTATACCGCGTTTTGAATTCTTGTAACATCCATTTTTATCTTATCGAAAAATACATTCAGATTTTATTCAAAACAGGATATAATCTCGTCAATCATCTTTTACAATCAGCTGATCATCACAAAGATTAACTATGAGTCCTATTTCAATTAAAGAATGCTAGTTTCATGTGTATTTCATTAAATTTTATGCTAGGAATAATATTTCAATAATTAACTTTCAGTATACAAGGCATATTCATGGCTTCATTAGCAAACCTAAAGAACTTTAAAAATACTTTTTAATGGTATTTTAGAAAATCATAATGTATTCCAGAAGATGAAAAGCCTCAAAACTAATAAAGATAATTAATTCTATAAGATAATATCTCGTGAATTCACGAAATATAATGAATACCATAAGATAACAAGCCTCAAAATTAATGAGATAAGATAGAAGGTTACTATCTAGTCTCTCTGGAAGTGGTATTTTAATTCCCAACTTAGTATGTTAAAGCAAACTGGATTTTACTTAAAATTTCAGAATAAGGTATGATATAATTAAGGAAACTAGTTCCTATCATATAATTTGAATTGTAAAAACGTCAAGCACATTATTAAAGCATTCACAGATACTGAATACCTCTTAAAGTATCTACGTAGACCGTGGGTGAATTTTCAAAACAGCGGGGTTGTAAATGGGTGGAAGAATTCGGGGGAGCATGCCAATCTTTTATTTTTCTTGAAACAGTTTTACCACCCCACCTTCTTTTAAATTCTCAATTTAAAAATGGCTGTAATATGTTGCCCCTCGCAAAGAAATTTCAACTATGTGTAAGCCTGGTAGTACTCTTGTTAAATTTAGTGTAGGTAGATACCGTATATCTCCGAGTATAAACTGCGAATTTTTAGAAATATCTCCTCATGCCACCAACAGTTTCACATTTTGGGCCACTGACTTATCCTATCTGTTTCGGAACAGCAATCCGGTAAGACAAATTGTCGGACAATCTCAGTGATGGTACAGCTAAAACTATTGATCTTGCAGGATTGCCCTACCTCAACAGATTGGAAAGTGGAAACAATCCTTGAGAGAGAGAGATACAGGTCTGAGAGAGATCCTTTATTATTTCCCCTTTTACTAAACCTAATTATACTTCTTCCTTTTAAATAGCCCCCATTGTTCATTAAACTTAATTTGTTAAAATAAACGGTGAACTTCCTTCTATTAAATTCTGATGTGGATTAGCGCCATAAAACTCCAAACAAAAAACCTTTCATTAAATTCGAGGGTATGATCTGCACCTCTGAATTCCGGAGAGGGAAACTCCTTAAGTATGAGAACATTTTCATTCCACACATCTTATGTTTGAGTAGTTTAGTGTAGTTATATGAGAAATAGAGAAACTGTAATATTTCTGTTTATAGAAACAGAAGCTAAAATAATATTCGTTCTAATAATTAAGTCCATTCCATTAGTAGAGTTAGAAGGTTATAATGATAGCATTCTTATTTACTAAAACAAACATGCACATAAAATTCTTTTATACAATTTTAACTTTCTTAAGCTGAATTTCAGTTAAGTAGGCCGACTATTTAACGTATACATGTAAAAAATACCTCGTTAATAAAGGTTACGTCACTAAAAGCCCTTCTCTTCCATCTTATATCATTTCTATATTTTTCTTCCATTCCACATCATCATTTTACAACACAATCAGTTTTATTCCCTCCTCATATCTCAGTCTCAACGACTATAAATAAATAACACATGAAACCGATTACAAAATCAATCTGCTGCTACAACATCTGTATACGACGCCATCTTCTTCTAGTCTCCAAAAGACTCAGGGAATCCGATTTCCATATATGTCTACACGCACAAAAGGAAGTGAATTTGAGGAGAAAATATGTTAGAGGCCTTTTCCCTCTCACAAAGACATAGGAACAAAGGCAGAATTCCTGCTATCCCATTAGATTGCGGCAGATGCCTTGTGTCTAGCGGGCCCCGCGTTGAAATTTCATTTCGGGCTTTCTTAAAAGATAATGGAAAAAGTGCTTTGGGGAAAAAGTGCAGAGCTGAGTAAATTGTTTTCTTGGGGACAGCCATTGGTAAGCTTTCTCTGATGTGGATTAAAGCAGTTTTCCGTTTTCAAGTTTGAAACAAAACTTTTGATTTTTTGCTGGGGACAGTTTTTAGAGCGAATACCGCGTGTATGTTGAGGCTTTTTGAACAGTTGAAATGATGGGAAATGGAAGCCCGTTGTTTATACTGTTTTCCTAGTTTTGTGGATCACAGATACACTGATTTTGCCTAATATAATTCCAAATAAGATATAAAACGAGTTATGAGAGTTTTAGTTTGCTCTTATACATTAAAAATAATTCCTTGGTAGCACACATCCACAAGGATTTTTTCTTTCTGTATAAACAGATAGATATACGGATTTTCGGATTTTTTAGTGAAAATTTTATGCTACCGAGCACAAATAATTTAATGATGGCTTTTTAATACATAAAAAGTGCAAAAACTAAGTACTTAATACACTTTTAACATAAAAGTGAGCTGTAGTAATATCGAAATGAAGTGTTTCAAACTTTATTTTAATGTTTAAAGGTACTATGAAGTTATAAAAGAAAAAGGGAAAACGGTACATTTTTTACACACTAATATGTTTTTTACAACTGAACGTGCACAGTGCCCTAAAAAAAAATTTTGACCCAAGAAATGCAAAACAGCTACTACAGTGCTACAGAACAGCTTTGAGACGAAGTGAAAATATTTACACAGGAAGACTCCTGTTATAAATATCCGAGATTCTTTTAGAAAAGATATCTATTCCATGATTGAATTCATAAATACAGGGAACGTTTTCCCATGGGATTCCAACAGAAACGAATAAGTTTATTTACAAGGAACATTGTTTCCAACCAACACAACACAAGAGAATCAGCGTGTAAGATATAACATAATAAAACGCTGCTCTTTCTTAGTTTTCCCACTTGTTCTTTTCAGGAATTCCTTGGAGATCCAATGATAAGTTTACTGGATGATATTTTTCTTAAGTTAAAGTATCTTTTAAGTAAGAGTATTTTTTCCTTTATATGAGACTGCTGTATTATTTGAATTTTAAATATTTGTGTTGATAGATTTACTTTTAATTTGGATAGACCAGTGAGGAATCGACTTCAGGACGATAACAGATTCTCTCTGAGATAATATGAAGATTTAAATATTCTCCCTACTGAGGTAAAGGAATTTTAACCTAACCTGGCGTGCCAAATTAGATAAAAAGGTTATAAGTTGTGTTGAAGCTCACACTATAAAAACACACACAAGTGGACTGTTCCACTTTATTTAAACACACTTTCACTTTATTTCGGCGCGCACCGAAGAGGGGTTCCTTCACTACTTCAAAAAAACTCCCTCTCCCCCGATCCGACATCTAGCAAGGGGCAATAAATTATTCCACCACCCACTAGCACTGGAAATGGAATTCTCTTCGGTGCGAACAAGTTGCGTTTTATAGAATGCTTGTACATATTCTAATGAACTTACCTACAGCGTGTTTATAACTGTAAAAGTGCAGTGTGTTGCAGAAAAGTTAATAAATTTCTATACAGATATAAATTAGGGGATCACTAATTTATTTCGACGTTAAAAGCTACAAATTCGGTTCAAAAACCACTTTAACCCTTTCATACCTAAGCTGCCCGGGATTGCCATTGAATCATATTGACAATTTGAGGCGTCTAAGACTAAAAGGGCAAGAGATAATTTTGAGATAAGAGATAATTTCCCTACCTTTAAGGCGACTTTAGACCAACCGGTTCGCGACAGCGATTCTGCGACATCCGGTTCGCGACAAAAAAATGACCCGCTTCCCTCAATTGAACAGCGCCATCTTTCGAGAGGTTGCTGAGTTACTGCGGCTGTCGAAATTCCCGAAAACCGCGGAATCGCTGTCGCAAACCGGGTGGTCTAAAGCCGCCTTTAGAGTTAAGAAATTTCATATAAGTTCTCCATTCTAGCAATAATTGAAACTCTTTAATTAAATAGGATATTTCCACCCATAGTTGCCTAAATAATATTATCTCAGATTATTTTTTGTAAATTATCCCTCTTCTAACTAAGATTTTATTTTATTTATCGACTTCTTATACAATCACATGCGTTAGAAATATAATGTATTTTGTATATTAGCCGAAGAAAATGACCACTCCAAAGTTTTATTACTATAAAAATGAGAAGGAGTAATTTTCGTCCATACTCACTGGTTCTCCTGTATCTCCATCGTACTGAAACCTCGCCATGGGTAGCATTAGGTGCGATAGGTTCTTTTCGCCTCCCAGCCCCTTCAATGTCAAGTTATGTGGAGCATGCTGCAGAGAAAGAACAGTGTAATTCCCCTCCACGTCGCCATTTTCATCAATATGCATCCACGCGCCGGTCACACCTATCCAAGAAAAAATACAAAAGGGGAAAACATTTAGCGAATAAACAGAAAATATTAATATTTGCCATGTAAATTAGTCATAATTTTAAACCTGATGTGCCGAGTAGGGTAATTTTAGCGTTGGAGTTATTATTTAATGAAACTTTATTCGGTCAAACGGGGAAATTTATTCGAACTGCTACAACCAGCAAGCTTTTAATTAACTTTATGAATTATTGATTAGGGGTGTAAAAAATATCTCCAGATCTGAGCTTTATAAAGGGAGCTAAAGCTATTTTTTGGTGATATTTTAGATGTTCTTTAATTGGCAACATGATTTGAACTTTAATATAAGTTTTTTTAGCTAGAATTTTTTTTCCAAATGTAAATACTTCACGTAATAGAAAAATGGATTAATTAGGTAGCTATTAAGGGGTGACTCTTATATGTATACATTGGAGTAAATATGCTTTAAATTTAACTCTTGTTTAAAAAAAGATGATTCTTAAGAATTTTTTTAGCTTATCTAATAAAAAGAAATTACGTAAATCGAATTGTACTCGAAAGCTTAAAGAACGATATCATGAAATCTCATAGTAGATTTAATTAAGTTTTTTGTTAGCAATCTCATTTTTCTTCTCTTTTATAAACAAATATTAGTTTTTTAATACAATAGACAATTGAAGGGAATTAAGTCTGCATAGAGATTAATTACGTTTTTATAAATTTGTAAATAATATCATTCTTTCTAAATAAGTAAACGTAAAATATTTTCTGAAAAAATTCTGGGAAGAGCAAAGTTAACCAGTTCATAGGATTTCCAAAATGTAAAATTAGTTACATTTTAAGAATATATCTATCCATAATACAAAGGTTACGTGGATTTTTTAGAGGTACTACATTTTAGGGCCATATTCAGATCTTCGCCGACGGCGAAAAAGTTCAGCTAAATAGTTGAGGCGATTTCGAAATATCTATTTCGCCTTGAACTTTTTCACCGTATTCAGATCTTCTTCCGAAACGACGCGGAAATCTCGGAGATTCAGCTCATTGGTTAGTTGTGTTGTTGACGTGAAACGCTTAGCGACCAATAAAATCCCTCTCTAAAAAGGCAGGAAAACATCACTGATGCATTCACATGCTTCCAAAAGTGTAAACAAACTCAATCTGCACTGCAAGTCGCTTGTTTGTGTTGTTTGAGTGAACTAGAAACCAAGCTGAAGCTTTTAGCTGAGCGCACATATTAAAGAGTTGATAAAAACAATAAAAGAAAAAGAAAATATTTCATCTTTTCTTATTTCTACAAGCTTTGCACCTTTTAAAGGAGCATAACCAAGTAATTCTTGTAACTCATAACAGTAATGCTTCATTTCCCAAATTTAATTCCAAGTATGTTTTGGAAATTCATTCTTGCATGATTTTGAAAGAATGGTTATGAAAAAGAGAGATAATAGCTGGGGTAGAAAACAAAAATTCAATAGAAAAAAGTTATTTCATAAAGTATGATTACATGGAAATATCTTTTCATCAAAGGAATTAATTACTCATTAAATTCAATATAATACAAGATGTTAGGAAGTAGGAACTATAATTCATAATTCTGGTTGATAAGAGTTTAGTATAATACTCACCTTATTGGTACAGTAAACTAATCCTTAATTATCATTTCCCAATTTTAGCTGCACTTTTTAAATCTATAAACTGAAACTTTGCAAGCTTATAAAACAAAATAAATAAGTGCTTATACTATTTTCATTTCTACACAATATTTGAAAGTTCCCTTTTTTATTTTTACGATAGATTCAATAAAAGTTTAGGAATTTTGTATTAAATATTCTTCAACTTATTATATTTTAAACTGCATACTTAATTTGTTGGAGAATTTTCCGCTCAATGGAGCAAAAATTATTTTTTTACAGTTAAATGTGTGAACTATTGCAGTTACTCTGTATTAAATTGAAATTTATTAGTACAACATGTAAGAAAGAATGAGGCAGATTTTACAAACAAATTTTTATTACTCCAGTTAAACTAAAGTGTAACTTGTGATAATTTCAAAGTATATTATATGAACTAAATCTTAAGAATATAAAAACTCCTCTAATCACAAAAAATATTATTTATTATCAACAAAAAAAGTAAGCATTACACCAATTTGTTCCAACATTTATACAACTCTTTTCTCAATAATGATTCTGTTTGGTTAATTGAGTATGGATTGTCACTGTTCACAGGAGGAAATTTTTTTTCATAAATTATAAAATACAATAACTATACCTCAAAACAATTTAAATGAATAATTGATTAATTTCCATTACTATTTATCAAATATTTTTTAAAAGATAACTTTCAGTTTATATAGAAGTTTCATCCTTTTAAACTTTTATAATTTTCCCTTTTCAATACTTCTTTCTGGATTCACAGAAAACAGCATTTTAGTTGAACTGGAAAAAAATTATACTTGCATGTAAACATAAAATGAAAATATTAATTACTTACAAGAAAAAATTATTTAACAGCATAATTGATTGTTATTTAATTACTATTTTGAAATGTTTGTATTCGCATTCAATGATTTTTATCTTGGTGTAATCTTCTTAATTTAATTAATACTATCCTAAAATTTAAAAACACTTTTTTGCTGAAGGAAGCTAGTTTAATGGAAAGCGATAGAATAAGAATTCTTTAAATATGTGATATTCCAATGCAAAAAATGCTATAAGCTGTACATAAAAAAAATTAAGAATTACAAGTAATAACTAATGTATTCTGTGCAAAAATGATATCTTTCATGAATTTAAAACACAAACTATTTCTTATATTATTACAACTGATAAATAAACATTTAAATATATCTATTTTAAAGCTTTCCATTTATAACTTTCTCTGAATAAAAAAAAGTACTGAACACATCCACCTTCTTAATTCAAATCTTGAATTGGACTTCCGAGTCTATTCAGAATTCTTAATCTTAAAATATAACAATTCAAAAAGAAATTTGCCACGTCGATTTGTGTAACATTAAAAACATTATAAATTATTCCATTTTATACTAAATGAACATTTTTATCCTATTAAGATTAGTAATAGTTGAAGCTATGTTTCTAATATTTGATACCAAAATAAACTTGGCGATATTTAACGGAACATAACCTAATTGATCCGAAATATTGAATACACAAACATTTACCAATTCAGAAAGATTCCATAATGAGAAAATTAAATAAAAAAACGATTTACATACCTCAAATTTTTCTTTGCTGTCGGGAGTAATCTGAAGCAGGGCAAGAAGTGTTGGTTTGGCATGGTCGACTCTTATCTCAGCTGTGCCTTTTTTCTTCTGTGCTCTCTTATTCTTGTTAAATTTATCAAATAGTTTAATATATCAATCCAGACATTAATGACTCTACATCTTACTAATCAAAGCATGCAAATTTCCCTAAATATGGACGCCCGATTTTTGTTACGAAGTACAACCAAATGAAGAAAGTAAACAAACTGTTTCCAAGGTTTCAGCGCAGTTTCAGCCAATGAGAGAAGAGAAAGTCGATAATTTCGCCGTCAGCGATTTCGGAAAAGTGAGTCGAGAAAAAGTCAATCTAAATACCGTTTCAACTATTTAGCTCAACTTTTTCACCGTCGGCGAAGATCTGAATATGGCCCTTAAATTATATAAGTTTTCAACATGCAAATCTGTTCACCAATTATTTTTAAGTCGCGTGATAATTATTTTTATTTACATGCAATTGTTGAAAACTGCGTGTAGATGTTTATCAGAAAGTTCATTTGTTTTTCAACTACTTTGAATAAGTTGTTGTTACAAGTTAAGTAAATTAAAAAGTAAATTAAGTAATTAAAATAAAGTAAATTAAGGTGTCGAATATTGTTAGGTGATGACACATATAGATTATAGAAGATAACATACACAATTTTAAATACGACTATAAGGTACCAATTTTAAATACTACCAATTTTAAATACAACTATAAGGTACCGAAAATGTGCTGATGCTTAAAAGAACTTGATTTTTGAGTACCCGACTGTACCGTATCGATACCCCGTAAGTATCGATTTTTACCTTGACTTTGGTGGACATTGCCTTTAGTATTATTAATTACATACACTTTCAAGTTTTTGTTAGCAAAGTCGTTGATGGTCAAATCATCAACTATAATTTGTCAATATCACTTGCTATCATTAACTTAACTGAATAATCATTATCTAAAACCGAATTCCATAACTATCATCATCAAAACCTTTCAAGAACATTCCATTAAATAAAAATAAATCTCCTATCTTCTACATGAAGATACGGGATAGAAACTCAGGTACGCAACAAAAAAACCTTTCTTTCTCTACCCAACTTTCTTCAGTCAAAGACCCAGAACCCAGCCCCGAGGGAAAGAAAATGACATCTTTTTCACACCTTCGCCATGAGTGGGGCTGCCATCAGGTACAAAGTTGGTGGAAACTCTGCGCCATTAACCCACACTAATGAGACCGTAATAAAAGATGCCATTAGAGGTTAACTTCCGTTACGTTTCATTGAGCTTTTTGCAGTGCATATGGTGATGGATGGATACTTTTAGAAAACAGTTTACCTCAACCCTGAATGGTTTTCGAAAAGTCATCATCCTTATGTTTTTGAAAGTTTCTTCTTTTGTGTGAATCTCTATTATTTCTCTGAGCATTGCGGTTTTGTTTTGGTAAAGATTGGAGGAAAAAAGCTCTTGAAAACTTTTTGTTCCCTTTTGTGAATAGGTGCTCCGTGTTTGAATGCGTTTTCATTATTCCCGTTTTCCCATTGACGATGCATTGATTTTATTTATTTTATCAGATCTAAGCTTAAATATTTGACTTAATTTTTTTGAAGTTTTTCTGTTCTCTTTTGTTCGATGCACAAACAATTCTGTTTGTAAACGAAAAAAAAGTGCGAAACAGCTTTGAAACCAAAACAGAAATGCTGATGAAGTATTTGAGTAAACATTTCTTAATAACTTCATACCTTTTTGTGTATTAAATAGAAAATTTGAAAAGAGTGGAAAATATGAAATCATGTACTACTTCTTTGGCCATTTCCATAAGACATTCTTAGGCATATTCTGGTTGCTTATTAAAGGCGTAAAGAAAAGAGAGAATTCAGTAAAATGTGAATCATATCTAGGAAAATTCTCTTAAAATGAAGAATATTTCCCAAACGTAATGCCGAAGTCAATATTTTATAATTTATGTGGTTAAAATCGGCGTTTACTTATTGAATATTAATGTTTGTAAGTGAAAATAACTTTTTACGTATTATAAGGTGAAATTTTTTCACTTTATAAGCAAAGTTTCACTGCAAAAATAATAGTAACATTCCGCATAATTTCCAGAAACGTACCTGCTTTTATGAGTTTTTCCAGCAGTTTACCACTTATCTTAAAAATTCGGGTTTCCTTTCTGAAACGTTTCTGAATCCCACTGAATCCTGCCAGAAGCAGATAGTTAAAGCGGTGCACCTGTTATGCCTACATCCAAACTAAATTTTTTGAAAAAAGAATTTCGTCTTACAAAATTTTTTTGCTGCCGTAATTGGGCCTAAAAACGTCCTTTTGCATCTAATTTTCAAAATTTTCCCAAAGTATCAACAGATCAAAATTCCAGACTTGGATCTTGTTAAAGTTCGTTTTTTGCGTGCGCTAACAGCTGTTTTGGAAACAGCTCTAGAAAACAGCTTGCGCACCCAAAAAACAAACTTTAACAGAATCTCAAGCGTTTAATATTGATTGCATTTACGTGAAACTTTGGACTTAAGGGTTTTCAACTATGATCTTTCAGATTATCAAATCAAAAGAAAGGATTTCGAAATACAAAATAAGGTTTTGGCAGAGTTTTCACATTTTTTGTGTTTTTTAACTTTTTTCATAATAAAAAAATTTTAAAGTGAAGACTTTTGAGGTAATTTTAAAGATCATATTAAACTACAATTATTGAGACCATAATTAAGTTTTTACCAATAGTAGTTCTTCTACAAATTGAATTTTTCAATGATTTTTTGGGGTGTCGCTCCATTTTTAACTCCCTGGGATTTGGTCTGGGACCCCCTTTCTATACCGATTCTTGTTCGTCTTGATGAGTACTATCATCCCTGAAAGTTTGTTGCACCATTTCAGATACACCCTGTATAGAATGTACATCCATTTAGTCACGGATGGCTCAGTGGTAAAGCGTTTCCTTCTCAAGCGTTAGAGTTCCTTGGATCGAAACCCGGGAGCGATTATTGTATTTTATGCGGAATTTTATTTTCTCTGAAACGTTTCTGTATTTTACAGAAAAGTTTCTGTTATTTTCCAGGAATATATAACGTTTCAGAACTTTTTTTACAGTGTTATCTCCTAAACCAAATTATTTTTTTTTTAGAAAATTGGACGTTTCTTATAATGTGTTCATTTTTTTTCATTTTAAATAAAGATGTATAGTTCCCTAAAATAATTTATATGAGAACTCAGCTTAATAGAATCCAACCAGGGGGGCGGGCTTAATTGCTCTAAGCCAGCGGTTCTTAAACTGGGGTCCGCAGCGCCTTCCTAGAGGGTTCGCGAGTAACGTTGGGGAACACACAAGTTACCTTTGAGTGTTTCATGTGGTTGACAAGGAGCTGTTCTATTTGAGTGAAACCAAAAATATCTCAAAAGGAATTAAAACACTATTTTTTGAGGCAAATTTTCAAAATTTTTCTTGTGGAGACCCCCAGACCCCCACTCTCAAACAAGTCTGACTACTGCTGTTCAAAATCTTGGGGGCCACGGTTTCTTGCTTTTATTTTAAGGGGGCCGCGACGATCGAAAGTTCAAGAACAGCTACTCTAAGCTAAGGAAGAGTAGTTTGTCTTATTAATGCCTTTATTCCATTGTCCAATTTAAATTATATAACATACAGCCCTTGATAGACATATTGAGAACAACGTAATTAATACTAAATACACAATTAAAAAATACGCTATATTGGGCTAAATTACTCTTACTAAAAATGATAGTGGGACAATAAGGAACTTGCATGTGTCAGATTTTCATAAACTTTCAAGTGTTTCGTATGGTTTTTTGTATAGAAAAATGAAATATTTTGTCAAATTTTCAAAAAAGTGTACAAGTACTTAAATATTTTAATTTAAAAGTCGAGAAAAAAACACGTGACTGAAAACGCGAAGTGTGTTTGCATGCACAGTGACGTAGAATCCATCGAGCCAAATTGCAATCAAAATTGAATTTCTATGTTTTAGTTGATGATTTCTTTTTTCAGAAGTGTCCGGTATGAGTGTTTTAATAAATATTTACCTTCTAGACACTTCTGGTGGCGGTCAGAAATCCACGGCAAACATGACAATCCGAGGTAAACATTAGTGACGTCACGGTACATGCTGTTAAGCGTTTTCAGTTGCTTCGAAAAACACTATTTTTGATAATTTTTTTGCAATCGAAAAATTTCTCAATCGGCCTCAAATTTTGTGTAGTGGCTTATTTTTGCGTGAAGAATAGATTAAAAAAATAAAAAAAATCATGCAAGTTCCTTATTTCTTTAAAACTACGGGTAGTTCAATTATTGTTAAAGTTACAAGCCAATAACTAAATTTATTTTTATAATAAATATAAATAATAACACAGCCCTTATAAATAAGATAGATATAAATAAAAATAAAGAACATCAATCATTCTAAAATATAATAGCAAAAATCCTCTTAATTTTACCTTCCTAATCCAATATTCCCCAGAACTCAATAAATAGTTCAGAAAATCCTATTTAAAGTAAAACAAGTAGTTCCTTCATACTAACCTGAAAAGAGCTATTCAGTATAAAAGATCACAGATGACTCCTTGGTAAAAAGTGATGGCGAAAGACCTGATACTAAACTCAGTAATAAAAACCAACCATAAAAGAAATGTGAGTGCGACTGGTAGAAAGACATAGGGGAAAAATAGCCTGAGCCCCTTTTGGAAGACAGAGGACGATCACCATAGAGTTACTACCAACTGCAAACAGCCTTTCCCTATCGCATTACACGTTTTGATGAATGGCAAAGTGGGTTTGGAATTTTCCGCTATGTTGGCGATTAAATTTATTTTTGGAATATTCCCCATCGTTTGATAGGATGCATGGGGTTGGGTTTGAGATGCTTTATTTATGGAAATGTGTATCGCTTTAAAGTATGTGTGTTGCCTCGAAGGAATATCAATGAGGTGAATGGGGTTCGATTTCTTAAGGAGGACGATGTTCCATGATGTGATTAGCGAAAAAAAAACTTAAATTGTAAATCGTTTTTAGGGTTTTTTATATGCTAGGTATAGCAAATAAGCACAATGTGCATAAAGTTTGGGATAAACATTTGAATTCTTTTTATTTCTCAATGCATTAAATTGTTAGAATATATTATGAATTATGCAATTAGATTTTTATATTTAAACTACTAGAATGTTTTTACTTTTTAGTAAAAATCAACATTTAGTTAAAACGAGGCTAATCTCCTTTTAGCTAGGAGTGTAATATGTTTACCGGTGACGTCACAATGTCATTCAGGATTACGAAGTTTGTTGTAATTATATTGATTGTTATAAGGGTTGCCTCCTGCAACTAATCTTTTAAGAGAACTATCAAGCTTCTTCAAACATCTCATTTGACAGAAAAGAAAAAATAGATATTTCCTCAAAGTACAGAACTAACCGGCAACAGGTCGGTTAATTTACGTTATTTGAAAAAATAATTTAATATGTTGTTCTTTTAAGAGTAAGATAAAAATTAATTCTTAATAATACGTTCGCTATAAATTTAATGAAAACTTCTTTTTCTAAAGTATAAAAGTTTATTACCTAATTATATTTCATTACAATCTTTTAAAGTAAAAAAAGTAGCTATAGAATTCAATATCTTAAAAAATATATTTCACCCCATAGAGAATGTCAGTAAACACGTACATACTCTAATATTTTCGATTACCGCTACCTAACAATTTTTTAAATTATTTGAATTTATTACCCTTAAATTAGGCTAAGATTGATTTACAACACAAAATACGCAAATAAAAAAGTAAGAAACTCAAAATCATGCCACCTATAAAAAGGTATTACAAAAAAAAACATTTCTAAGTAAATTTATTTAAAGACTCTAAACAAGTATAAATTTTTTAAATATTTTAAGCAACTTTACAACCTAAGGCGCAAAACCTTACAAAGCATTTCCGTAAATTATGCAAATCTGCCTTTTAAGGTACAAAACTAGAATTGCAGATTATCGGGTAACACTTAAAAGGGGGAAAAACTATCTCAAATATTAACACACTTCCTAACTAATTCCCTTCCGAAATTCCCTAAGTGAGACTATCTCAACTCCGAGTCATTAAACAAAAAGGATTAGCAGGGGAAAGTGGGTTATTTTCTTTGCAATTAGGGCTTGTTTTTTGTTGCCAGTTGGATCGATATGGACTTTTAAAAATTTCTTTTGAAGTTATTAATGAGAAGAGCGGTTAAAAGGATTGTTGGATTATTTTGGGTATGAAGAGTTTTTGTGTTGTTGGGTGTTGGTTCGCGGTAAATAAAGGTTTGGCGTAAACTTAAGTAAAGTTAATGGTAATTGAATGGGGATTTATAATTGCCAGGAATTATTTTCACGACTATAAACGTCTGTAAAAGAAATAGTAAAAAATAACATCTCATCGTAATTTTATTTTGAATATAAAAGACAATAAAAGTTAGGTATAGTGGTTAATTTGTAAAAGTGCTTTTATCATTTAATTAAAAGGTAGGTATTACTGAGTGTTAGAGAGTTGCGTTTCACTTAACATAGTGCTGTTGCATTAAAAAAATCACTGAAAAAAAGCATCCTATGTATTCAAAAATACTCATTAATGTCTTAATAAAATGAGATATAGTGCTTTCTTTAAAAAAAACCACTCCAAATTGTACCCGAAAAAAAACCATCGAGATATTTTAAATAAATAATTCAAATAATTTTAAATTCTCATGTGCCCTGTCTTTGTATGCCATTAAGAGTGGCAGGAACGTAAACGCGAGTCAAAGAACCGTTTATTTACTTAGTTTTTTGAATAAATAGAAAATGTCGATTTTGGGCTAAAAATATTATTTAGTTATGCAGATTTTGATGCTGTAAAAATATATGTTATGAACACTTTACAGCATTTTTCACGTGGTTTTGTGTTATCCCGTTATTATGAGAATAAAATACCAAAATTTCAGTTCAGTCCGCCAATTAGGGACATTACGGTAGTCTTTGAAATGAGGGGTGAAAAAAACCCATAGGGTGCCTAAAAAACCCACTTTTCCTTTTGTAATAAATGATAAATAAATAAAAAATTTTGCAAAATATTAAATATTATTCATCATATACAACTAATTATGCAAACAGAATAGTTGTTCCAGTAATTCTCGACTTTTTTTCAGTATTTTTGATAAAAACTCAATGATACCTAAAACAGCCATTTTTCATGAAAATATAGCATTTTACCGAAATGGGTTTAGAGAGTTAATAGTTGTGGGTTTAAAATAAAATATCAGTGCCAATTACCGTTTTTAAGCTTTTTTAATAAAAGTTATATTTATTATTTGTATTAAATAGGTCGTTTTCATCAAAATACAACAATAAAAAGTTTATTGTCGTAGTGTTTTGAAAGCAAATTTTTGAATAGAAAAACTTATCACAATTTACGGCCGTATTCTCCGGTAACCTGACCGGCGGTCAGGTCAGGAAACCATGGTTACAGCCTCTGATTAGTGGAAGGAAAATATTGAATTATTTTTCAATTGGAAATATAATTCAATATTTTCCTTCCACCAATCAGAGGCTGTAACCATGGTTTCCTGACCTGATCGCCGGTCAGGTTACCGGTTAATACGGCCGTTATTAATTTTAAAAATAATTTGTAATAAACTTGGTTTTTATTATCTTAACTATTCTCTTTTCTATCAAAATAAACCTTTCAATCATATTTTGTCTTAATTTTTTGAGTATTTTCAAGTGTTGGTTTTTTTAGGGTACATGGGTTTTTTTTAGGAAATTTTTTTTTTTTGGATTCTCACTAAATCGTAACTGTTCACTTACCTGCCATTGGAAATAAAAAACTTAATCGTTTGCCAATTTGTAACGGAGAGTTGGAATTAAAAATACTAAGGATTAAAATGTGGTGGAGGGTGAGCCGTTACAACACAATTTTGTTCGATTTAATTATCATATTTTTTAAGCTTTTAATGAAAGAAATATGAAAAAGTGGTTTTTTTAAAGGACAGCACTGTATATTCTACGTTAGTGATTAGATGCGGCAATTATTTTATGATACATTTCACTATGGTGATAAAGTAAAAGTAAAAAATCTAGCAATTATGATATTGAAGTAAAGATTTAAAAAAATAAACATATATAGAATAAAAGAGTATTTTCTGAATTAATTTAAGCTAAAATAAAACAAACCTTATTTTGAGAATCTCTATTAATAAATATATCTTTGTAGATACTCTAAAAGCAAATGAAATAGGGGATATATGATATGACTTTAATAAGAAGAAGCAAAGATAATTAACTAATGGATACTTACTCTGATACATTCCCTTTTCAATGATCTTCTGTATAATGTAAGTACCATTCCTTGGATCTGCATTTTCAGCCAGTGTTTTTGCGAGAGCTTCAGCGTAGAGTATGACAGAGTCGTACAAATATGCAGCAAACTCAGTGATATGCTGCAAAAACATACAAAACAATAATACTATAAACAAAATCTGATCCACGATTTCTTTCAAGTCCTTTACTCAAAGTAATTTGACAGTTTATGTGAATTACTTGAGACGAAATGCGTTTTCAAAAAAGGTTTTTTCCCCGTTTGATATACAGTTGAAGTGACAATCGGACTTTACAAACTCAACACTTTCGAATATCTCGAAAATTGCTGAAAGAGCAATCGTTCATGACTCGAGATAGGAGAAAAGAACGCGCGAAACAATTCTTATTATTGGGTTTTCCGTCAAAATGGACAAATATTGAAATAGGGGCAAACATGAACATTTTTCTGGGTAAGAAATAATGGTGTAAGTCTATTCAGAGAGTTAGTTTTTGAAATTTTAACTTTTTTGACCAGTGTGGAACTTCCTATTTTAATCAATACATTAAGGAATTTTTATAATATTTATTTCCTTTCTCATTTTATTTTATCTCGATTTATCCATCAAAAGGGAAGCAATGCTAGCCATTAGTAATGATAGCAGTAGTTAATTTTCAGTACTATATAAACAAATATAAAAAAAGGCTAGATTAAAAAAAATCATTTAAAAAAGTCAAAAATTTTAGTTAATTCAATATTCAAAAATAAAATTGGCAATAGCTTTGCCCTTGTTTCGGATTGAATGACGTCAGATCTGTTTTGGTTCTACATAAGTAAAAATCAACAATCACTTTGAATCCTAACCCATTGTTTTAAAATCATAGTTTGGATTTGGTGACATATGCTATTCTCCGGCTCCGCCTTTAAACCTTCGTATGATAAGACAGAAGCAAAACATAATTTTTACCAGACACACAGAGAGTAAAACCAAGACCCTCTATATACATGGCCACCCAACTCCGGACGATGACGTCAAACGTGAGTGAAAATTGCCATGTTAAGTCTATGGAGTGACGTCAAAGATGAGTGAAAGTTATGACGTTGCACGGCCGAGTTGGGAGGCCTTTATATAGAGGGTCTTGGTAAAACCAATGTTTCAGGTTGATTGACATCACATGCTGTTTTGACGCCATTTAAAAAAATCAAACTTTGAAATCTAATTAAAAAGTAAATAACCATCGCAATTAAAAAAATTCGCGTATTTTCCTATCTTTGATATCTCCATCGACTAATAAAATAAAATGAAAATGGGGAATCGTCCATTGTCCTTTGTCCCTTGTCATTTTGGAGGATTCCTCCAAAATGCAGATCAAAAGTGAAAACTCTAAATGAGCCACAAGAGGAAGTTACACGGAAGCTTATCCTTAAATAAAAATTTGTTCTCGAAACACTTTTCTTAGTGAAGTTTCATTCCATCACTCATAAAACTTGTTCATAACACACCACTTTCGCTAGGACTCCCATTCCTGGGGTAAATCGGTTACTTCTTATCTGCCCTAACCCGGGAGCAGGGAGTGATTTGCAAAATTTCCGTTTTGTCAACTCGTTTTAACTTCAACAGCCCCATTCTTCGTATAGGGGAAAAAAAGAGCAGTTTCCATGCTTGCCGGGAAGCCCGCTTGCCAGACGCAAATCGTCACCGGGAATCGACCCTGTTTGTTTTTGACGACTGCGCTTTTTTAGGGGGTGAATCTCCCGTTCGAAAAGGTGGGAATGGGGTCGTAAAAGGGGGTGATTCGAAGAGAAGGTGGGTGGGAAGCCGCTTTCTACCGGTGTGAAATGGGAATCGTCAGTGTCGATGTGTTTGGAATTATTGGAGTAGAAATATATCGGGAGTCATTTGGAGCTGAGCTGTCTTTGGAAAGTGTTTTGATTACCTCATTGTGAGGAATTTATGGGTTGGGTGAAGAATTGAGGGATATACAGAGTTTAAATTCGAATGTTTTTAAAGTGCGAGTTTTATACCTGTTGAAACTTTTATGTTTGGGAAATGAGGTACTTGCATGAGTGAGGGATTTGCTTGATTTTATACTTTTTCGATACATTATGGTCTAAAACTCACAAATTTCTGATTTTTAAGTTCAAAAATGTGTTTTAAATAATTTAAAATTCAATTTTATATTTGCCAAAACGTCAGAAAAGTCACGTTATCAGTAAACGGGCTTCTATTGGATGTGACGTCACAGCGCATGAAAAGCATTGTGTTTTCTGTTTTCACGAGATCAGAAAACGGGCTCCTATTGGATGTGACCTCACAGCGCATGATTTGTGATTCGAAAGTGTTTTCGCGCCAAAACAAAAAGCGAAATTTCAAAAATTTATATCTCAGAAACTAGGCTACGGAAATACTTGATGTAAACGTCATTCTTCATGATTTTTTATCTACTATTTTAATAAAATTTAATCCCAAAACGTGAGAATACCTCATTGTAGGTTGTGAAGATGTTTGTTAAGAAGAAAAGTGAAATAATAAGAATTTGAAATTTTTCTGAATGTCACAATGTTTTTTCAACCTTTTTTACTCCCTCCCCTATGTCCCAAAGTGTCACACTTCACTATACCCCCTCTGCCTATAGTCACATGACATGCTCTGCTATCAATAATAAGTTTTTAGAATAAAGTTCGTGTATGAATGTCGGACCAATGTTTTATTTATGTTTAAGTGCACCCTATCTTATAACTTTACTCAAGCGTCGCCTCCAACCGTGGACCGGTTTCGCCCTTGTTAGGGCTCATCAGCACGGTATAGGAAGGTATCGCAAGAGAGCGGAGGGAGAGCTTTTAGTCTAGCCGACTATAACGGAAAAAGTGGTGACCATTGATCAGTCCTCCACTATCTGCCGGAATGAACTGCACATTCCCTAGAACATATTTAATTCCCGAAAGGCGAGGTATGAAAAGAAGAGTTCTTCACCAGTAACCTCTGGTTAGAGGAATGTGAGAGAAAACTCCAGCTCTCAAGCGTCGCCTCCAACCGTGGACCGGTTTCGCCCTTGTTAGGGCTCATCATTCCGGCAGATAGTGGAGGACTGATCAATGGTCACCACTTTTTCCGTTATAGTCGGCTAGACTAAAAGCTCTCCCTCCGCTCTCTTGCGTTACCTTCCTATACCGTGCTGATGAGCCCTAACAAGGGCGAAACCGGTCCACGGTTGGAGGCGACGCTTGGGAGCTGGAGTTTTCTCACACATTCCTCTAACCAGAGGTTACTGGTGAAGAACTCTTCTTTTCAACTCTTACTTTGTTTGTATTAATTTTATTATGTTATTAAAACATTTTCCAGAAAAAAAGTGTCATTTAGTTTTTTGTTGATTTTCTTTGTGTAATGTCTCAATTCTTAAACCTCCTTATCTCCCTTTTCACAAAGTGTCACAGATTAAAGAACCCACTCCTCCCCTCCAAGTGTGACATCCTTTATGGATGGTCCCTTAATACAGTACCTATTAGGAAGATAGATTTTGATGAGGGACAGATATCTCTAAAGGATTATATGTAATGTTGAAAGAAAATACCTATTTACTTATATTTTTCTTTCAAAATACCCCTGAGCAACTTCTCGAATATAAAAAAATTAAAATATTATTTTAAATTACGTATTCATTTTCAAACAGTTGCCAAAATTAAAAACTGCATATTTCATAAAATGATATCGTGGCATATTGCACTTTTTAGTAAAACATTTAATTTAATGCATGAAGTTTGTGGAGTATTTGTATAATTTCAAACAGAATGAAACTAATTAAGTTTTTTCCATTCTTTTTTTAATTTGTTTCAGTCAGTGCAAAATATAAAGTATTTTAAAGAGTAAATAATGAGTCAAAATGGGGTGGGAGGGATACACCACTCGTAAAACTGAAGTCGTCAACATAGTAGTTAAATAGACAGAAATAATTTATAAGAACTTATAACATTTGTTTATTCTAGAAAAATGCATTATCTGCATCTATCACCGGTTTACTTTCACCCACACATCAACGCGTATTTTGCGTAAGAAGATCCATTTTTACGTAAACTGCGCTTACGTACGTTTGTTTTACGTAAAGAAAGCTAACTATTAAATTTGTTTACTTTTACCACAGAGTAAAGATACTTCAGAGAGTCCATTTCCATAGACGCTGATGGCAACTTTTTTAACATGGGTTTTCCCATAGACGGTAGCGTTTCTATGTGATAACGGTGGAACTAACCAGATAATATGACGCAAAGTTGTTGACTCTCTACAATCGAGCTACAGCCCATACACTCTCTCAATTAACCCCGCCCACTTTCAAATCGCTAAAGAGGGAAAAATGTTTTATATATTTTCCCGGTTATTCAAACAGTTGCTTGTATCTTTCTTTCGAGCATGCGCTGGGGATAATTTCTTAGACATTACAAGTCTCTCTGATGTCACGCTCTCCAGTGACTCATCCAATGTTCTGGCCATCGGAGATCTTTTACTGGCTTATATATGAGGCCCCTAGTTTCAAAACCGGACATTTGCATTTTGACACAGCTTCGGTAAGAGTCGACGCGGTCGCCAAATGGAATATTACAGTTTCATGCTATATTATCACGGCTGGTCGCCCGTTCCGGCCGCCATGTTTTACACCGACTCAAATGATAACACTTAAGTGCGTTACGATATATAATTTTGTTCTTATTTTTAAATTAAACAGTTACCGGGGATTGAAATATGTATCTCCCGCATGCAGAGCGTGCACCATACCGCAGATCCAGCGGGATATACTGAAATAGTAAAAACTTGTCCTTTTACTTGGGTTAATCTTTATTTGAGTCGTGGTAAAACATGGCGGCCGGAAAGGAGACCGGCCGTGATATAGCGGCAACTAGTCTTCCATTTGGCGACCGATTCGCGGTCATCAAATGGTCGATTCTTTTATCAAAGCTGTGTCAAAATGCAAAGGTCCGGTTTTGAAACTAGGGGCCTCATATACTTGATCTGCCCGTGACGTCACTATCTCGCATCTTCTTTAAAGAGGCAATGGATCGTGAGTTACTCTGGAATCGAATTCACAACTCCAACTCCACATTTAATACAATTTAAACATATAACTTCACATTCAATGATAATTTCTGCGACCACAATCACTATAACGAGATACAGTCGAATCCGCTTAATGTGATCACGGTTAATGTTATCAATCGGATAATGTTATCGAAATCGACAGGTCCCGATCATTCCTATTTAATTTAATGTAAAATACTTCGTTTAATATGATCAACTATGAATCATCACTCCGCTTAATATTATCAAAATTTGTCCATATCCCATTTAAAATGACCGCTTTTGAGTTCAAGTTTCATTTTGAAGGTCAATTTTTACAACATCTGCCCCATGCGAGCATCTGGGGCTTCTTTTTTCTGAAACTCAGTATGAGTAAGAAAAAGAAAACATTCCGCATATTTTGAAAGAAAACAGTTTTAAGGGGGGGTCCGAATCCATGCATGTGATAGGTTAAAGAAAACACCAAGATCGAAGCTTTGCAAATGTCTGATAAGAGATTTGAACTTTCTCTTGTTACTGGAATTCAGATTATGTAATAAATTAAGTGGTTTATTGGAGTGGAAGGATATAATGGAGTGTAAAAAAGAGAGATCTTTCTATACAAATAAAAATACAAAGTAAGCGATTATTTTACTTTTATTAATTGAACTACTCTTATATTTTCCTCTTAAAATTTTACCTAGTTTAAAAATAGTGTTTTGAATACATTTATTACGATTACATGATTTTGATTTTAAAGAAAACAATCTAGATACACTGTTTGATGTTTTTTGATATGAGATCGCTTATTGTTATCGATCGGATAATGTTATCAGTTTAGTCTCGGACATTTGCGATCACATTAAGCGGACTCGACTGTATTAAACGACAGAACAAATGATATCGATGTATAATAGGGAAAGTTTAATTACTGTCAGGGAAAGTTTGCAACCATAAGGGAAAAGTTTCATTGATCAGGGGAAAAATAGCAGAGATTGAGAAATAATTCAAATGCAGGCTCCATGGGGTCGTCCATAAATGACGTCACGCTCAGAAGGGGGGAGGGGGTTAATAATTTTGTGACAGTTTGTGACAAGGGGGAGGGAGGGGGGGGGGGTTGAAAGTTGTGACATCACATCCTGCAGCTGAAAATCAACGAAAAAAAACCTTGGGTCCGGGCACTTTCAAATTAGTGTATTAGACATATTGTTGGTTTAAGAGCGTGACATGTGACAGAGGGGGGGATGGGGGAGGAGGAAGTGTGACAGTTTGTGACAAAGGGGGGGGAGGGGTCAAAAATGGGCAAAAAAGTGTGAGATCATTTATGGATGGCCCCCATACAAAGTTCTAAGTCCAATGAGAATCACTCGTTTCCTTTAGTCCCCACCCACCCTGTCGATTGACAGCTGGAGGTACCGCAACGCTACTATGCGATAACTGTAGAACTATTTTAGTAAAATCGCGTTTTGGACTCTTTGAATTATCTTTACTCTGTGACTTTTACCAAGTTAAATATCTGCAATACTTTCGTCAAACGCTACTTAACTTCACATTAAGATCTTCCAAATCTCTAAAAGTCAGAAGTCACATCTTCACATATGTTAGAATTATGGCGCTTTTTTCTCCCAGTCGTTAATTTTTCCAATACAGAGGAAACATTCTCCTTAGAAACTGCTCACAATAACTGTTTTTACAGTACCTTATTATATAGCAAGCACGAAAAGTAAACTACACTCCATCACGAACACAAATGTTTTTTTATATACAAAAGCATAAACACAGACATCACGCTTGAAGTGGTGTGTGCATAAAACCGAATGGTTTAGAACCGTGGCCTCCATAAATTATCCATAATGAATGAACGTTTGTTGGGGGTTTAGTGATTGCATTTTTTTTGTCTCTTAATGACATCTATGCTACGTAACTACATATTTATTAGGTTTTTTTAGGTTAAGGTTAAAATCGAAAAGGTTTTTCAAGAGACGTTTTATAGTCGCATATCCGTTCACTACAGCCATATTCACAGCCATAAGCGTCGCGTATTACTACCTACCTTACTGCACTTTGATAGAGCCCAAATAAAAGGCAATATTTTTTTTTCATCTGCCGTAAAATAGAATGACTAACAACTGGTTATCCCGACCAAAACGCTAAAAGCTTAACAGGGGCTCTATCAAAGTGGAGTATGGTCAGGGTCAGCGTCTGTGTTAAATCCTTGATCAAAGAAGCATTCCACCAATCAAAATCGGCAAAAAGTTAAACCTTCATTTTTTAGCTGCTTGTTAACATTGACGTTTTTGGCTGTGAATATGGCTGTTAAACACAAAGTAGATTTTTACCGATTTTAGTTTTTAGGCATTTTACGAATAATATTTCCTTTAGCAAGCTATCTTTACCAGATCCACCCGATTACTTTATACCATCCGATACCATAGATCAGATTTAGTACCAAAATTTTAGGCAATATTAACTAATATCGTGTGGTAATAGGGTTTCCAAATCCCTAAAAACCCGGTTTAATTAGAAATATGAATTTAGAAAAATATAAATTTTTTTTAAAGCAACATACAATACAAGGTATTTCAACAAGTCAGCCCAAAGCATAGAAGAATTCATTGCGTTGAAACTTGCCCGAATAACTGTACCTCTGCAACGACTTTTATTCTCCGAAAAATATGGCGTCATTTATCTAATGAAATCTTAATTACTTCATTTCACGATATGCGCATTGAATAGATATTTTAACACCTTGAGTGGAAATATGTCCTAACTACCAAGTTCCCCTTTTCCATAATCATTTTTAGCGTAAACTGCATGAGACACATCATACCTTTTTCAGTCGAGATTCTCTCGAAAACTATTAGCCGTAGAGGTATAGTTTCTTAAAGATTCATGTAGGCTACATACGAAGATAATCTGTCTGTGCAGAGTTTGGAAGGACTTGGTGAAACACCTTGTACCCACACCGATACATTTAAACAATTACTAACTGTCAACTCACTTTACCTTAGGATATGGAAACTTGTTGGGGAACTTGAAGGGCTCCTTGAAATTGTATTGTCTAACATTTTCCACGAAATCAGGATACTCCTTGTCCTGAGGAGGCGTTGGAACAATGACTAGTAATGAACTCGCAGCTTTCACCGCCATGTCCACCAAATTTTGACGCATGTCCATTCCTGCAACATATTACAAACAACGTTGTCAGAGAATATAGGACTCACTGCATGTATTTCAGATGACAATTTACCCTCATAGACTTCACTAAAGTTTGTATACAATTATCTATCCACATGGTATTTGGATTGGGATACGCTTTAGGATGTCTAACAATATGATGTACTACTGAATTTAAACTGTTCCCAGATAGCAAAGTAAAGTTTTATTAACCTTGTTGTAACCTTACGGCCTAACCCATTTTAGTTTTTTGTATTGTCATTGACAACCAATAACCTTGTGACAAGGTAAAAACAGTTTGTGTTAGTTGACACCTAAAAAACCTTAAAAATAGGACGGAAACTAAAAGAGGTTTTGAGAAGGTTTTTCCATTATTTTTTTTGCAACCTTGTCATGCAAATCCAAATGTAGTATTGCGGAAAGGTTTATCGGTAAACCTTGTTTTTGGTAAACCCAATAACAATATAAAGATAAGGTTAACCATCAGATCACATCTATCTTGGTTAACTCTTGTTAGAAGGACTTAACTCTTCTTAGTAGTGAAAAGTGATTTTCTGTTCTTCCATCGTTGGTAAAAGAACGATCACGCGTGCGTGTAAGTGAGTCACTATAACATTCAGAACATGATTTCTGTGCTTTTACACACTTTTTGCAACTGAATTTTCAGTTTAATCTCTTACTTTAAAGTCATTTTTTATTATTATTTATTTTACTACTAAGAGCGCTGAAATCCATCCTCTTAATAGATTCACCATGGGATAACTAATTTAGTTTACAGAAAGTAAACCTTTCTTCCGTGACTACGGCATGTTACTTCAAATTTAAAAGCGTAAAACATCATACTTTTAATACACCCCTTGTAGTAAAAAAATAGTTTCGTTACCTCAAATTTCCTCTATTAATAACTTTGATGCTCAAACAGAATCTCACTATCTAGCCAAACTAACAAACTCTCTACGAGTAAATCCCACTTTCTTTCACCACTCAATTGTTTTATTGATTAAAGAGTCATCTAAATAAATGAATTTCAAAGAAAACTTTCAGGATAAAGATAGGCTGATGTCATTTAATCAAAAAGTTAACTGCTAAGCTCCCGACACAACTTTCTTCCACGAACTTTTATTAGCAAATTCTTTTGTCTCACTTTCCAAGAACTCTTTCATGTTTAATGATTGGCTTTTAATTAAATTCTTGGAAAGATCTTGAGCAAAGCATGGAGAATTTAAGAATTTATCCGATACATTTTCTCCGCGCTATTTCGCATAAGTACGTGTAAATACTCGCGAATTAAACTGTTATCCAAGATCTCAGAGTGTATTTGATTTACTAAAAAACTTTACTATTACGTATTTGATTTACTTTAGCTAAAAGCTTAATAATGGTTATTAAAACTTTGAGGGGAAACCTCTCTTCAAAATGTTAAGGCCAGTTCTCAATAAACGAGGCAGATAATAAGTATCTATTTAAAGCCATGAGGCTCAACGTAAAGCCTTAATTTATTTTACTTTATGTCATCCACAATACATTATTATTTTAATTTCAAAAGTACAGTTACAAAAAATGTGGGTCTTCTTGAAGAAGGCTCATCAAAATTAACGTCGACTGAATATCTAACTAAACTTTTATAAACTAAACTTTTTAGGTTAGCTCTCAATAAACGAGGCAGATAATAAGTATCTATTTAAAGCCATGAGGCTCAACGTAAAGCCTTAATTTTTTTTACTTTATGTCATCCATAATACATTATTATTTTAATTTCAAAAGTACAGTTACAAAAAATGTGGGTCTTCTTGAAGAAGGCTCATCAAAATTAACGTCGACTGAATATCTAACTAAACTTTTATATTGTAGATGTATAATTGGAAAAAAATAAAGTTCATCAAAAAAGTAAGAAATTTTTTCATAAATTTTTACAACATGAAAATAAAATGCATATTTTAAAATACTTTCCAGCAAAAAACCATGTCCAAAATTCCTTCAAAAAAGCTTCAAAAGTGCAGTTTTCTATAAGAAGTCAGTAGTTAGTTAGTAGAAATAGAACTTCAGCACGTAAGTCTTCAGTTTTTTACAGCAAATTTGAATACATTCTAAAGGCATTTCAGTGGTCTTATAAAAACTACCTAGTTTCTAAAGAAAACTGCAGATTCCATAAAGAAAACTGCTGACAAAGTGTCCAAATTCCCTTCACTTTTTTGAAGAACTTTTGCTGATTTTTTGCTGGGTTATTAATTAAAAATTTACTTTTCATTAAGACATATGTTGAATTATTACAGAACTAAACCATGCTTTGACAAACTAATGCAGCCGAATCCGCTTAATCTGATCACGATTAATGTTATCAATCGGATAATTTTGTATATCGAAATCGACAGGTCCTAATCTTTCTTATTTATCCTAACGCAAAATATATCGTTTAATGCGACCAATCTATCGCTTAATGTTGTCAAAATTGGGTAAATTCTCTTAAAAAATTCCTTCTTTCCCGTTTGAAGGTCAATTTTAATACTACTTAAACATACAAAATGAGTCATTTATTTATTAGTGTTACCTGCCCACTCTCACGATTGTACAGGTTGTAAAATATATTATTCTGGGTAACAGTTTTAAATACTTCGATTAGGATTACAGTTGTGATGCAAACACTCTCGCTAGTTACAGTGTTTTGAAATTTTTTAATATATAATTAATTATTATCAATCGATATTTTTATCATTTTAGTATAGGACAAAAGTGATCACTAACTGTAGTATTAAAATTTGTGATTCAATGCTCAAAAAGTAACATTTGTCGTTTCACGTTAAACTCCAAATTAATCGTTAACTTTTGAATGCAACTCGGGATTCAATATCAGAGTAGGTTTACCTCCCTTTCTAAAATGAAACACCAATCACTTTCAATAAATACCAAATTACCCGTTGCCAACAGCATTCGTTTATTGCAAATGTCAAGGATTTCAATTATTTACCCATCTACCGATATCCTGTTCAATATTCGAGAGTCGAGGAATTAAAACATCCCAAGGCGGGATGGCGGATTTAATAGGAAGCTATCAGCTGTTAGTTTAAAGGCTTTTCAATTTGTGGGATTAGTTCTATCGCATACAACATGATTTCTGAATTACGAGTTACGGCTTCAGAGAACATACTATAAGATAACTATATTGAACAAATAAACAATCATTTCGAAGAAAACTTTTAAATGAATACAAATTAATAGTTAATGGATAAAGGTTGCATGGAGTATATAGAAACCGGAAATTCTTTTGAAAATACTAAGGGATTAAACTGACTGATTTAGTTTAATTATGTTAGTTAGTATAATAATATATATTTAATTACAATTAAGTTTCTAATAATATTTAATAATTTAAATTTCAGTTGTTAATATTAGTTTAAAATATATTTATTTTAAGCTCACTTTTTGCCAGTATAATTTTAAGTCTATGTAAAAGGGATTTAACTAGGAAAATAAATGATATTTCTAATTAACAAGAAATACTTAGCTTTTTAAAGTTTATTCGTATGTTTCACAACCAAAATGGTTTTTTATGCGTATAGGATTTATCAAAAAAAATGGACCGTTGTAGAATATTAGGAATTATTTTCAGCCAGCTGACAGTTTTAAGTCAAGGATTTACTTACGCCAGAAGTACCTGTATGACGCCGATTCAGAGTAGGCTTCGAAATCGACATAAATGATGACATATTCCCTAGCGTCGAGCAGCTTTCGCATCTGGAGTTTGGTCATGAACTCGATGAGGTCGAAGATTCGTCCAAAGAAGACATACACTGCAAAAGAAAATATTTCTTGAATCTCAATTTTCATGGTTATAATAATAATAATAATGGTTTAAACAGGACCATCTAGAAACTAAAGACCACATGTTTCAAATCTGTTAAACTACGTCTGCCCGAGATAGTTTTGTCTCGAATGCGTCTGTCTGTATTTATACATATACAATTGTGTAATTATAAATTATTTCCTTACAGAGAAAACCTAATTTATAAGAATAAACTTTTTGAACATTTCAAACTGAAATGGCTCAAAGCGGTTAGAATATGAGCTGGTTAGAATGAAAATGGCATAAGTCCACAGCATAGTAGTTAAGTAGAGTAATTGAAGGTTTCCTCAAGCCTGTGTTGTTCCTATGGAGAAGGCATTTTTGGACTCACATGGGCCACTTATTGAGCTTTTGACTTAGGGCAACTAAACTGTTTTCTTAAAAGAAATCCAAACCCATGTTTTTATCATATTTTGTATTTTTGAACTTATAATACAACTTTTATCACGCCTCATGTATTACAGTAAACCAAACAACACCTTTGGCAATAACGAGTTAATTTAAACGAGTCCAAATTTTTCAGTGTTATTGTGTAGTTTTGTGTTTTTTTAGTTGAAAGAACACAAAATTTAACCAAAAAATCAAAAAAATTTGCAAATATGCGAACTTTTTATGTTTTGACCCTTGAAAAAGTGCTATTTTCACATGCTAATATCTCCGCGAATATTCAAGATATTTTGATCAAATTTTTTTCAGTGAGTTCTTCTTGACATTGGCAACAATAGTCTTATTGAGGTTTTTGCTTTATCTCTTTTAGTTTTTAAATTATTTTTTTAACTTTTTAATTTCGCCACTAGGGGCGCTGTATGTCATCTCAATAGATTTTGCAGGGTCACTTGCCTAGGGATAGACCTTACTTCCATGACCCTAGGAGGCGTTGGTTCCGAATAGAAGCCGTGCAACGCAATTTTGAAACACCCTGTATATTATTTTTTTACAAAATATATTTTTATATATATTATTAATAATATATTTATTTATTTGAGGCAGAACTTGAACTCTTGTCATTTATGGGCTTCATTTTCTCAGGAGCCGCACCCCCTTTGCCTTGAATACTTGTGGAGCCTGGGTATTCCAAGTGGCACACGACAACAACAGTTGGACAAAATGTGCCGTATTAGTAAGATGAATTCAAAGAAATTCCGACCTAAATGTTTACGACGAAATTTGAGTATCCTAGTTTATTCCTTGAAACGGAAGAAGATACACTCATTAGTTTACTAAAAGGTTTGTTGGCTTGAAAAATTTTACAATTTTACAAGATTTTTATTCAAACAAATTTGCCAAGAATTTTCCATAGTTTTAACGTATATGAATAGAGGTTTAGCAGAAGATGCATATTCGCAATAATGATACTCAGAAATTTTTACAGTTGATAATAATTAGGGCTAGGATTTATATATAATTAGATATTTGTTCATGAAATGTTTTTCAAAAATAATCACACGTTTGACCGATTTTCAAATTAAAGTAACCCATAAAATGAAATACGCATTCAAAGGCACGCCGAGAAGGGAAGTAGACAGTTTTCGTTTTTTTCTAGCGACAAGACAGCAAAGATTCTATTAATTATTTTTTGCGAATGTGGATGGGTTCTAAATTTATAATATCTGACCACTAAATTGCCCTAAGAAGTGCCTCGTTATCCAGCAGGCACCTGTGGACCAAAGCGGCGGAGGTGAAGTAGTGTTGCCCAAGCCACACATTCGATCGCACAACCCATTTCACAAGGAGGCCACATTCATTCAACACAAAAGAACAGAAACTAACATTCAAGGCCAAAAGGGGATTCGAACCCCAGACGTAAGGCTTCGAAATCAGATATTCTAACCACTGGGTCAGTCCTACATCCCATTCATTTTAAAACACTGAGAAACTTTTAAAATTCTGCATAAGATTTTTTATAGTGTCAAGTGATAGAGGAAAATGCTGGATATAAAAAAACTTGAAACCCAGCAAAAAAAACATGTCCAAAATACCTTCAAAAAAGGATCAAAAGTGCAGTTTTCTCAAAGAAGTCTGTAGTTATTTTGTAGCAATATGATTTCAGTACGTAAGTCTACAGTTTTTTACAGCAGTTTTGAATACGTTCTAAAGGCATTTCATCGATCTTATAAAAACTGCAGAGTTTCTAAGGAAAACTGTAGATTTCCTAGAGAAAACTGCAGACAAAGTGTCCAAATTCCCTTAACTTTTTCGAAGAAATTTTTTTCATTTTTTTTGCTGGGAAATATTCTAGTATCTGGTGGCTGATCACTGCCAGGCAATTTTTAACAGGACAAATAAGAAAATTTTGATGTACGACTACTAACCTCTTGTTGACTTGTACGTTTCTTCCACGACTTTGGAAAAAATGTCCGCGCAGCATGGTTTCTTGTCTTCGCAGCACACGTGCAGGTTGGGGAAGTATTTGATTCCTTTGTGGTTGATGGTGAAGTTGGTGTTGTTGGAAGCTTGCTTCTCGAGGCTTTGAGCAACTGACATGTACGGATTGTTTTCTTCGGAGATGATAGAGAACTTACTCCACCGATAGTACTTGAGCAACACTAGTAATGACCGCACTACCTGGAAAAAGGAACAGTAGAAGAATTTTGGAAGAAAAAAGTTAATAAAAGACGCAATCTTTAACCCTTTATCTACTGCATTATTATTTTCTGCAATTTTTTATCGTGTGATTAATTTTTTGAGTCATCAAATTGAAAATTAAGGGATATACGTAAATAAAATACATATATTCGGGAAATTTGATCCTCAAGAGCGCTATAAATCTATGCTTTTAAGTGCCATCAGCACACCCTCAGGGCCAAAATATTCTCACAATACAAAAAAACGTGTTTTTTATCGCAGTTTAAGTCTTAAAAAATATCACTTTCCTTTTGACTTTTACTATATATATACTTTTGAGGGAAAAGAAATGACAATCATGGGAATCGGATTGAAATGGCAGCTGAAAGTACAGCTTCAGTTTTAAATATCTTCGCATTTTAAGCTAAAATACTCAAATAAATGCTGACTTTTATCCTGGAAGAGTAAAACAAAAAGAGTGTTCCTGTGCAAAGTATCGTCAGTATATTCGTAAGAATAGTTATTCTATTTAATTTTAAAGTTGGTGGGACTTGTAAGTACCGTCAGTAGGTATAGGGTTAATCTAACTCACATAGACGAATTACGGTTCAATAATAAAATATCTAATTACATTTCTGAAGTATTTTTTCTAAATGCTTTGTGATTACTATGTCAGCAATGACATTAGTGCATTTCTTTAAAAACCTGACGATTAGTACTTAAAACTAAGAAAACTGAGTAGAAATTAAATTTAAAATAGTGTACAACATAAAATGTTGACGGGGTTATTTAGACTTTCTTCTTCTTTCTCTTCAATTCCATTTAATTATAAGAAGAGAAGAAGCCATTTCAGCACATTTTCAGACGAATGAGGTAGCAGAAAAGACCCAACGCCTTTTAAATACAGAATCTCAATAATGACTCTACCAAATGTGTGTGTGTGTGTGTGTGTGTGTGTGTGTGTGTGTGTGTGTGTGTGTGTGTGTGTGTGTGTGTGTGTGTGTGTGTGTGTGTGTGTGTGTGTGTGTGTGTGTGTGTGTGTGTGTGTGTGTGTGTGTGTGTGTGTGTGTGTGTGTTTTTTTTTTTTTTTTTTTTTTTTTTTATTATTATTTACAGCATGCACCATGACATGAGCCATACAACATGCATACACATCTGGATTAAAACATACACAACTCTAATTACATTTAACACTATAAAATCACTTTAACACATAAGTAGAAGAACAATAATCATTTTTAAAAGTTAAGACTCTGAATATTTTCTATAAAGTTCAAAAATTCTGGCAAACAATCTTCGTGCATGAGGATGTCAAGATTTGGTGGCCACTGCCACCCACTCGTTATGATTAATTTGTAAAGTTTATATCTCCCAGAGTCGAGCAACGGGCAAGTAAATAGCAAATGTTCGATGTTCTGAATGGAAAATTGGTCACAAGAACATACAGGAGAGTCTGCATGGTTGAATCTGAAGAGATATTCCCCCGTTCTGGCATGACCTGACAGAATCTGTGTTAATTTAAAAGTATGATGTAGTTTACACTTAAAACGATCGGTGAGTGAAGGGAAAAATTTTCTGGTGATGGCGCCTTTCTGAGTTAAAGTCCATTCTTGCTGCCACAAATTCATCGTATTCACATGATGTTGTCTTTTAATGAAGGTAATTGGGACTTTTTCAAAGCTGATCGGAAGAGAAGATAGGGCAGCAGATTTAGCTAATTCATCCGCCTTTTCGTTCCCGAGATTACCAGAGTGACCCTTGACCCACTCAAAGGAAAGGTTGAAATTCCTTTCAGAAAGTTCCCACATTAGGTTGCGGATCCTCTCAATAGTTTCCTCGTGATTTTTTCGGTTTTTTATTTTATACAGAGAAATTTGACTATCCGTGTATAGGGTAATATTAAGTTGATGATCAGTCCTGGCATGTATCCAATTCAAGGCCTGTAGAATTGCAAAAGCTTCTGCCTGATTATTTGAGCAATTTGAATGCAACTTAAATTTATTTTCAGTGACAATAATATTGTTCTGATAGACAACAAAAGCGCAGCCTGTCCTAGAATTTATCTCGCTGCCATCAGTATAAATTTGTACATTATTTTTGTTGCAAAAATAATTGGTTAATGCGATCTGTTTTCCTGGGTGAATCCATAACTTAGGGGGAATATGTGTGTCAATACTATCAGAGTATACAGTCGTAACACTGCCATAAACGTTAGCGCAGTCCTCAATCTTTAGGCAAATGGGAATAATTCCCGCCAAAACGCAAGAGGCTTCGTACGAAATCGTTCGAAAGCCCTTTATAATTCGCAAAGCAATTAGCCTTTGAACAGTCTTAAGCTTACGTCTGTTATACTTGTAGTGCAAACCATCGATCCAGACCGGAGCTGCATATGTAAGCAACGGCAAAAGAGCACCATCGTATATTATTTTTAAGGCTTCTGAGCTAATACCCCAGGTGTTACGTGCCAATCTGGAAAGTACATTAAGTGTATTCGTAACTTTTTTAACCAAATTGGTTATATGTGCTGTGAACCGCAGTTTTCTATCTAGAAAAACTCCAAGGTACCGCATTTCGGTTATGCTTTTTAAGACTCGACCATCCATGTAAATGTTAATGTCTTCTATTCTCCTTTTTTTTGAGAAAAGCAGAATGTTGGACTTGTCGGGGTTAAACTTTACCTTATTATTACAGGACCAGTCAAGAATTTTCGACATACAATTATTGCCATAAGCCTCCAATTCAATCTTAGTCTTAGCACAAACTAGAACGAGAAGGTCATCAGCAAAAGCAATTATATTGGTGTTGGCCGGGTAATCAAGCTTCAGTAAGGAATCGTAAAAAATTGTCCAAAATCCCGGTCCACAGCAAGATCCCTGTGGGCAGCCCATAGTTACGTTTCTTCTTACACAGTAATTTGAGGTTCGTAAGCATGCTGAGCGCTCTGAAAAGTAGCTCCTAGAAACCAGATACAAGTTCCTAGGGCAGTCAAAAACCCTTAACTGGTTAAGAATAGCAGGCCACCAGGCAGCATCAAAAGCCCCCTTGACATCCAGAGAAAAGGCCAAAACTTGAAGGTTTTTCTGTAGATTATCCTTTACAATACTTGTAACTTTATAAACTGCATCAGTGGTGCTTTTTCCCGGAGTAAAACCAAATTGATTAGGGCTAAGTTTGTCATTTAAGTACAAATAGTGCATAATTCTTTCGATTATTAATTTTTCAAGCACTTTGCCACTGACTGATATCAAACTAATGGGTCTGAATTTCGAAGGCTCAAGAGATGACTCCTTACCTGGCTTTGTGAAGTAACGGATGCAGGAATGCTTCCAAACACTCGGAAAGATGCCTCTGAATAAGCATTCATTATAAATAGCCACAAAAAATTTAGGGAAATGCTTCAGAACTTCTGAGATAATTTTGCTAGAGATTCCGTCTTCTCCAGGGGATTTTTTAGGATTCATGCTATCAATCACGGATACAATTTCTTCCCTACGAAAGTCAAGATCGTCCTGCGTGTCCATGGGATCGTCAATCAATCCTCTTACGTTGGCATGATAAAGGTTGTCACAGTTGGCACTATCTAATGGGACGAATTGGTCTGCAAGGCAACCCAAAGTCTCTTTAAGATCTGAGGTAAAATCTCCAGTAGCTGTCCGAATGGTGGTCAGAGATGTTTGTCTTTTATACTTGCCGGTGGCAATCTTGTATAAGATGGACCAAGGCTGTGATCCAACATCCGTACAAAAGTCCTTCCATGATTGAATCTTTGCAGCTTTTATTTTTTTGCTGTAAACATGTTTGCAGGCAAAATATTCATCTTTCCTCTCATTCCTCAAAGTCAAGTTATTAGTAGTCCTTTGATAAATTCTCCTTTTTGAGTTAACAAGCCGCCTCAAATCAGAGAGTTCACTATTCCACCATGGAACTGGTTTCGGTTTGCAATGCCTACGATCTTGTCTTATGATGGGCATGGAGCGGCAGCAAGCATTTTTAATACAGTTAATATAACTGGAAATTAGTTGATTCAGATTCGGCACTTTCTTCACAACCGTTTTTAACTCAGAATCCAGGTGTGTGTGTGTGTGTGTGTGTGTGTGTGTGTGTGTGTGTGTGTGTGTGTGTGTGTGTGTGTGTGTGTGTGTGTGTGTGTGTGTGTGTGTGTGTGTGTGTGTGTGTGTGTGTGTGTGTGTGTGTGTGTGTGTGTGTGTGTGTGTGTGTGTGTGTGTGTGTGTGTGTGTGTGTGTGTGTGTGTGTGTGTGTGTGTGTGTGTGTGTGTGTGTGTGTGTGTGTGTGTGTGTGTGTGTGTGTGTGTGTGTGTGTGTGTGTGTGTGTGTGTGTGTGTGTGTGTGTGTGTGTGTGTGTGTGTGTGTGTGTGTGTGTGTGTGTGTGTGTGTGTGTGTGTGTGTGTGTGTGTGTGTGTGTGTGTGTGTGTGTGTGTGTGATGGACTTCCCATTCCCCAACTAAACATTCACAACATTACGTTCATCAAATCCTTTAAATCACTTCATTAAAAAGAAAAATCCATCAACACCCAATAGCCGTGATTACATCTCTATTATATAAGTAAGAAAAAATCCCTTTCTATTTCCATAACAAAATACCGAGCATGCTTTTCCAAAAGCCGAAAATAGATTACGCGCTCATGAATAAATAATGACCCCCCAAAGGCTAAGAATCCCTACACCCTCAGGGGGCGCAACCCCCCCTTTCAACCGCCAAACCTTTCGCGCCAACTTCAAAAAGAGCGCCGCGAATAGCGGACCATGTCAGGCAATTCTTAATGATCCTGGCGCTATTTAGAGCCTATCTAAATACGGCTTCTACGTTCTACGCTTAAAACAATGTTACTAGAGTGTAAATGGAGGTTGTTATCGTCTTCCATCTTTTAATGTGTGGGAATGGAAGCGTTGTGATTAATGGATCGGAGGATAATTATATAGGGTTTTTTTATTTGGTATTTAGTAGTACACTGCTGTGCAAAAATTAAGGACGGAACTGTTTTTAAAACATAACACCTAGTAGAATTATTGTTAATCCATGAAAATCATACCAAAAGATGTTCAATGGGTGATAATACAGGGCCTGAGAATAAATTTTCCCTATCAATATTTTAAGGGGGTAAATGAGCCCTCCATTGATAATGGAGTTCCATTACACATTTGGAGCAGTGGCAGAAACGTCTGTGTAAGAGGTATATAACCGAGAAATTTAAGATTTTTTGCAATGAATATGATTATTCCTGAACTCAATTCATATTTTCAATCGTTTATGATGCCTTTAAATGGTATTTTTTAGATTTTATTGAGAGATATCGGTCTTATCATCATTTTTGGTAAGTTTTAGCTTCTGGATCATTTTTGGTAAGTGGTATCTTACAGTCAACCATGTTTTTTGTAGGTCTCATATGTGTCTGATTGTGTTTAGGTCTAGGGCCCGAAAAGTAACTTTATTCTTTTAATATTGTTTCTTATGAAAAACTTTGAGAAAGCCAAATTGTGATTATCTGCGGACTTTCCCCACTAAAAATAATCTGAAGATTTTCTACAGAAAAAGCCACTTTTTACAGAAATTCTACAGATATTTTAAGATATTTTGCAGATTTTGCTTTGTCTTTAAATTTTCTTCAGAATTTTTTAGACAACTAACAGACATTTTGCAGACATAGCGTTACCTTTAAACTTTCTTCAGAATTTTTGCAGACCATTTACAGATGTTTTAAAGACAAAATGTATGTTCAGAAATTTTGGAGACGCGGTTATGCAGAAATATTTCAAATTGAGCAGAATCTTCAAATTGTCTTCAAAATATATTAAACAGCTTTTTACAAAATCTTATCACTTTACCTACACATCCTCCACTGAAAATAATCTGCAGATTTTCTTCAGAAAACTTCTATTTCTACAGAAAATCTTAAGAAATCTGAGGAACTTTAAAACTGATTTCGAATGCCTTGGAATCGATACCAAGAAATTAGATCTTTAAAGAATCGATTCCTAGAATTCGTTCAAAGTTTTCTTATTGTATGATGGTTAATTTAAAATTTAATAATTCATAACAGGGAAAACAACTCTCTCATTTGAATCTGACTACATACGAGAGTATTTAATCAAATCTTCGGGAACCGAATCGACATCAGAGATCAAACGAATCGAATCTAACATAGAGAATCGATTGCAGAATCTAATCGATAAAACATTGTTTACGTTTTGATTTTAACACTTGCTGCGTGCCTGAATGAATGCTGATTGGAATTATGAATTTTCCTGATAATAATTGGATTACCTAACAATATGGTAATATTTAACTTACAGTATATCCGTTATTTAAATTGTGGTTAAAAATTTTATTTGTTCAAAGATGCGAGACAATTGCAAAGTGCAAGCATATGTTAGAAGTGTGCAAGTAGGCTTAGGCCTTAGGGTTAAGATTAAATAATTTTAAGATTTTCTTCAGAAAAAAATCTGCAGACTATCTGCAGTTATTTGGACCCTTCTATCTGAAGAAATTCTTTAGAAACCATAATCTAAAGATTTTCTTAAGAACGTTAACTTAAGATTTTCTTCAGAATGAAGGGGTCCAAATAACTGCAGATAGTCTGCAGATCTTTTTTAAAGAAAAACTGCAGAATTTTTTTAGTGGGGTTTCACTAATAAAGAGAAATTATATACTTAAAATGTCTTCTAAAAGAATCAAATAGGTCATTAGAGCACAGGTATGCAACTGCAGACATCAGGGAAAATCTCTTTTGAGTATAGGGGGTGTTGAAATGTCTATAATTATAGTACAGATTCAAAGGAGAAACTCGATCTCCTTAAAATTCATTTTAAAGATAATGGAGATATTTCTACAGATATATTTTTCTTTTCAGACATGTTTAAGTCCATAAACAGTAAAAATACTGCTTTTTTTTAACTTGAATAACACATGTTCTTTCTGTGAAACTAATGCATTTCTTTGGGCCTGTTCAGCACCCCTTAGGCAAACACAGAAACTTTCACTGAAATCTGCAATAGCGTACATGTGTTCTCATGTCCCTTTTACTTCTTTTGGAAGACCTCTCGGATCAATGATTTCTCTTTATGGGTGACAAGGATGCACAAAATCACAATTTGAACACCGCAAAGTTGTTTATAAGTAATGATATTTAAAGAATAAAGTTACTTTTCAGATCCCCAGACCTTAACGCAATCAGACACATGTGAGACCTACTGAAAAAACATGGTTGACGGGAAGTTACCACTTACCAAAAATGACCCAGGAGCTAAAACTAGTCGAAAATGATGATTATAGCGATATCTCTCAATAAAACCTAAAAAATACCATTTAAAGGCAGCACCAACGGGGGTACCCCCTTAAAATATTGATAGAGAAAATTTGTTCTCGGGCTCTGTATTCTCACTCATTGAACATCTTTTGGTATGATTTTCATGGATGAACTAGGTGTTGTACTACTACTGGTGATTTTACTAGGTGTTGTGTGGAAAAAACAGTTCCGTCCTTAGTTTTTGCACAGCAGTGTAGTTTTCTCTGACGATGGAATTTTCAACTATTCGACTCTAGGTGGTGATAAAATCATTGCGTTAATTTATTCGTCGCATATTAAGGAAATTAGATGTTTTAATCAAGTAAGAAAAGTAAGTATTGGCAAGGTCATTCAGCAATGAGAGCAAACAATTACTTAACAAACACGTAACTTTTAGAGTGACCTTAAAAAGTTTATTCACCGAGAATCCTTGTTTGCATTAGTTTTTAATAGATAACTTTAAAAAAACCATTTCTTACACTTGGTTAGTGGAACAAAATTGTTTTTACATGTTATTAAAATTGTAAAATGTAGCATACAAACATTCTCTTCTCTATTAGAAAACCTTATGATTTGGCTGTTATTGCCGGTACGCAGACAAGCATCGACTGGTTGCTATAATCTCTAGTAGAATAAGAAATATAGTAATAAAAGCAAGCTGTGTAAATAAGCAAGAAAATACGAAAACAACGCTTATTTTGCACATTTAGTTTTAAACTTTAAAACCGACATTTTCGAGGATACATGGATCCTCTTCGTCAGTGTGAAGAGCCCCCATTTTCAGTACCCCCATGTTTTCCTGTGGTTCACTGTAACTTTGTTTCCTGCTGTATATCGTATATTTACCGATCTTCATGCTTATCATCACACTGACGAAGAGGATTCAAGTATACTCGAAACATTCTATTTCAAAGTTTTAAATTAAATGTGCAAAATATAAAAGTTGTTTTCATATATTTTAAAATAAGAAATGTTGCTGGGTATAAAATTCTTATCAACCCGTAAGAACGAAAACAAATAATTATAGGGTTTCCGACAGATAAATCTGACATTAATTTTGGTTTGAATTAGTTTTAGACCGCTGAAAGGACATATGAATATAAACAGGGTGATAGGATTACCTACGATTTCTAATTTGGCAACACAATCAGGACTTAAGTTGCACCAGAGACGGGATTTTTTATTTTGGTGATAGGTCCTCGAAACGCACCAATTGCGTTCATAAATAGCATCAAAATCTTTAAATAATACTTTGAATGATTTTGCTTAAATTTTCTGTAATCCCTCTTTCTTTACTTAAGGCAGTTGTTTTTAAACCATCAGAGAAACCATCAGAGAAAGGGATTAAAAATGATCATAACATTCTAACGTAATATTCGAACGGTCCCCTTTTAAAAATATGCTTAATTGAAGCGTAGACTAAAGAAGTATCAAAACCCATTCATGAAAAGATCATACTCATGGAACGTAAAAAAATGATTAAAAAACCATTGGCACAAAAGCTATTTCATCATAGGCACACACAGTCTGTAAAATTAGTCGCCACTGAAAGACAATCAGCGACAAATGACGCAAATTATCAATACATGAAATGCATTGATAAATGGCCCATAACCCAAAATGACACATAAATGAGCAAAATGGCCAATTACATTAGACGACACCATTAAAATGACTGTCATTTTGCTACCGAAATTTTGTCAACCGACTATTTGCCGAAGCAATGCTATATTCTTCACATTAACAGAAAGAGCAGGCTTGTATTTATAAGCGATTCAATCATGTGGCTAAAGTGGAATTGCAATTATAACCTATGTGGATTTGTAGACTTATTGATGAAGATGTTACGTATCAATCATTAGCTAATAAATCTTCTATGATCCATTCGATCCATTACTGTCCTTATTGTAGCTTAGAGCGGGTCTGGTGACATTTGTTTGTATATAAATGGCATATGGCTGGGTGGGGTAGTTATTGAATAACCCAAATAAATAAATGCTTCTTAATTTGGGAAACATTGCGGGCAGTTAGTACTCACATCGTATTTAGGGTATGTAGTTACTAATAACTTGTAAAGGTTGATTGGTTTTTTTCTGGTTTATGCTTATCGCTTTTACCAGTTTTCCTTTTTTAGTAATATTTTCCTTTTTTCCACTTCTTTACCTTTCCTCTGTTTCCCTTAAAATCTTTTTATCCTGTTGAAAAATTTAATTCGAGCTCTTGCTTTTATTTCTCCTTCCTCTTCAAATGATACTTACTACTTGAACGATAGTGGAATTATGCCCATCCGTTTCCTTAGACTTTCTCATACAGTTTACACTCCAAAATAATATGTTCTAAATTTTATTCTAAATTCCCGCATCTGCATTTTTTCTCTTGATAACTTGTATTGAAGGAATAATCTAGTATTTAATTAGCTCTAGGATTAAAGAAATGTATAAAATAGTATACAATTTTCATAAAACTGAATTATAGTTGTAGACCCTCTAATAGGGTAAAAGACTTGTTCAAATCAGCTTATTCAAGCGTCAGTTTAATTAAGTTTTTTGGTCAGAAATATACATGCTCATTATTTTAATAATAGCGAATAGCCTTTAGATTAAAAATTACACAAGTTTAACAATCAGAAATTACAGGCAACTTTTTAGAATAGATTCATGGCATTAAGAGAGGAATTTTAACTTGGAAACAGTAAAGGGAAACTTTCAAAAATTAAACTGATGTTATAGATGAGTCACGGAAAATTCGCTTTTATTGAAAAGGTTGCTATGAATGATTTAGGTTTCTATGAATTATGTTAATGAAGCTTTCGCAAAACTTCTCAAAATAATGCTAAATAACATCAACCCCATAAAAGCCTTTAAAATGAGGAAAAAATGAAAACTCCTTTAAAAAAACTGCGATGCATGTAATTTTTTAAAATAAATTTTAAAGAGAGGATTCTTTTTAAAGAATGCTTTTTAGAGGATAAAGGACTAAAATATGACTGAAAGCTTGCTTCTTTTCTTAAAAATGCATATTTCACCTAAAGATTTCATTACCTTCACAAGAAGAATGAATTTTAAACGACTATCTTTCAACTAGAGATAGGTATACCACCTCGTTATTAAAGAGCTTAATCAAAATCACCGAGAAATCCGAGTGACATTATCCCGATTTCAAAGTTGTCTAGCATAAACCTACCTAACTATAGAATAGTCAGTATGGCAGTTAAGGCATTCTAAATGACAGACTAAGGCAAAAAAAAGTATGCACACTATCTAACGAACTCGACATGGCTGTTATTAGCAACGTCTGTCAGCTGAGTTTTCATGATTATAAACCTTTAACAGATGGTAACCTTTCATACATGTAAGGTTATTACATCTTAAGGGCTCACAAATCCTTCATACCATAATAACAACTTACACGGCAAGGCCAAAGAAAAATTGGCATTCCCTATACATACAAGTAAATGCACCCAAAGGGAGGTCGGTCTGTTTAACCGCAGACAGTTCGCTAATTGGTCAACTTTCTCACAGACGATTTAGTTCAAAAGGATTTTATTATTATTCATATGAGTGTCGGTGGACATAAATCAGTTCTTTTCAAGGCGTGATCTTAATATACCTCAGCAGACAGATGCTTCGTTTTGATACAAAAATGAAGGTCGTGGCCGGAATGAACCGCTTTATACTTGATCATGATAACAAGAGGCGGGAATGGAGAGTTTATTCAAGGTATTATTAGTCTGAATCTTACTATTAGTACCGTTTCGTCCGGAAATAGCGTGAAAAATTACTTGCGAAGCGTTCTAATTTTGTATGCAATGCCTGTAGATTCTTTCCGGTATTTATGGTAATAGTTATAGTTAGAGTCTGACTCCGTATCACAAACTATTACGAAGCACAGGAAATTTTTTATGGATGGTGGAGCATCAGGAGAACCCCTGATCTATTTTTATCCGTATTCTTATAAAAATAATTAGGGACCCGCTAATAAGCATATCTAATTGATTTATCTGGGTTTAATGGGTGAAGTGGACGAGCCTCCTTTTTTCAATGAGGTATTCTCACGTTTTGAGATTAAATTTTATTAAAATAGTAGATAAAAAACCATGAAGAATGACGTTTCCATTATGTATTTTCGTAGCCTAGTTTCTGAGATATAAATTTTTGAAATTTCGTTTTTTGTTTGGGCTCGAAAACACTTTCGAATCACAAATCATGCGCTGTGAGGTCACATCCGATAGAAGCCTGTTTTCTGATCACGTGAAAACAGTTAACACAATGGTTTTCATGCGCTGTGATGTCACATCCAATAGAAGCCCGTTTTCTGATAACGTGACTTTTCTGACGTTTTGGCAAAAATAAAATTGAATTTTAAATTATTTAAAACACATTTTTGAACTTAAAAATTAGAAATTGTGGAGTTTTAAACCATAATGTATCAAAAAAGTATAAAAGCAAGTAAATCCCTCACTCATGCAAATACCTCATTCTCACTTTATGAAGATAAATTTATTGGCTAGATTTATTAATTATAATTCATGATGCAACAATTATGGGAAAATTATATCAGACAAGGATCCTAAGACTCAACAGAAGTGAAGTTTATTTTATGATTTAAGAGTCCTCCATTAAATGTCCTCCATTAAAGCATTAAGATATATATAGAAGGTTGGTTGATTGGTTGTTTGGTGCTTTATGGCGCAATATCCCAATTCGGACATTCTACGCCAAACAAGACCAGAAAAACAAATCGATTATAAAAGTTCAGAGAGCAAAAAGATCTTGTTTGATGTAATCTATACATCTTGGATAAAACCTAAGAAAATGCAAGTTAAAATCTAAACTGTGTAAAATGTGAAACAAATCTGGTTAAAATGTTAAACACGATGGGTAAAACCGATGATGTGAATAAAATTAAGAACAAGTTTAAAATCAGCGTAATGGTTCAGACATTTTAAAATTGGTACGTTTAAAAACACGAAACCTTTGAACATTAAAATGAGGACATTCACAAACGATTTGACGAACAGTAAAAGAAACTCGACAGACATTGCAAATGGGAGCTTGCTCCCCCATTAGCAGATGACGATGGATGAACCGGGTATGACCAATTCGAAGCCGACTGATTAGAAGTTCCTCCCGACGGACGTTTCAGAGAAAGAACACTAAGATAGAAGGAGCAACATGAATTAATGCTATTTTCAAAAAGAAAAGTTTCCAGTTTTAAATAATAATAGCGAAGGCTATACCTGCCTTTATACTGGCAGTACAACATACTATTATAAATCCGCGCCTCAGCAAGGTTATGCAAGTTAATTTCTCAATTTCGAGCATTTAAATTAAGACGTATGTATATGGCTATTACGTTGCCATGGCCCCTGGAGTGGGGTCACGAAGAAAAGAATAATGCGCATTTAATAGCAGCCTTTGTTCACACATTAAGATGTTACATTCCGTATATTCAGTGAACCTATAGGCAAGTCATGTTTTGAATTGGTTGGTAACGAAATTAAGATGCATAGGGTATTTAAATACAGGTTAGGCTTGATCCCCATTGTGAAAAAATACGCGTTTGCCCCTTATGTAAAGAATACGTTTTAAAATATGAACAGAGGGATTAAGGACAAGGATATGCAATTTCGGGGTAAATGGATAATTCTGATGAATGGGTTGTAGGAAGGCTTATGTATCATTTCAAGGTATGGAAATGGCTGATGTTAACAAGTATAAGGATAACAGAGTTCCTTTATACCTTGATTGATTACCTGAATATTTAACTGATAGCTGTGTTCTAGTAAAACAGGATAGTTTTTTTTGTTGAGCCGTTTGAAGAACAAGTCACATGTTGTATTGAAGTTAAAAGTTTGTCGTAGATTGTATTGATTGTATGGTTGCATTTAGAGTAATATTTACCGGGTCGCGCCCGTCTGCCCGAAATCCATCTTACCGAAGTGCCTCTTTCCCGAACGCCACAAGACCGAAACACCTTTAGCCCGAACGGGACTTTTGACCGAACGGGACACTTGACCGACAGGACTTTTTACCGAATGGGACACTTTACCGAATGGACTTTTTACCGAATGGGACACTTGACCGAACGGGACACTTGACCGAACGGGACACTTGACCGAACGGGACTTTTGACCGAACGGGACACTTGACCGAACGGGACTTTTGACCGAACGGGACACTTGACCGAACGGGACACTTGACCGAATGGGACACTTGACCGAACGGGACACTTGACCGAATGGGACACTTGACCGAACGGGACACTTGACCGAACGGGACTTTTGACCGAACGGGACACTTGACCGAACGGGACACTTGACCGAATGGGACACTTGACCGAACGGGACACTTGACCGAATGGGACACTTGACCGAACGGGACACTTGACCGAACGGGACTTTTGACCGAACGGGACACTTGACCGAACGGGACTTTTGACCGAATGGGACACTTGACCGAACGGGACACTTGACCGAATGGGACACTTGACCGAACGGGACTTTTGACCGAATGGTGCGTTTGGCCAACAACTCACTATGGTCACTCATTTTAAATATGGGCTTTCGATTTAGGTGTCCTGTTGCTTGACCACTGGTCAAGATTGCCTCTATGGCTAAAATCATTATAAAATTAATTTTGGAGATGTTGATTGATATTTTGTAATCTTTACAGTTTTGATCTTTACAGTTTATGACCGGGGCGGGAGGGCTCAAAGAAAATGGGAGGATGCAGGTGTCTTGGGTGATGAAACCACACGTATTAGTCAAAAATTTCGGGATCTTAAATTTACACTTTGCTTTTCTAACCTCCAGATAGATACTTACAATTAAAAGCCCGCAATCTGAAAACTAATTACAAAACTATAATACAATTTTTCATCCCTTGTAATTATAAATTAATATTATTCTTAACAGTCTCCTTTCATTTTCAAATCCTTAAAAAATTTGAAGCTAGGCTAAAAAAATACGTATCAGGAACTTGTCAAGTATAAATTAATATTAATTTTGCTAAGAAATATCAATTTCTTTTTAATGAAGTAATGAGTAATGTATATTAAAAAAGTAAATAGAATTGTTAAGTATAATATGAAGTATATAGAGTGCGAACTATATAATATTTGGAATTAAATAAGAAGCGTTAAACAAGTTTTAGATTCGCATCCTTAATTTTCTAATCATGATACCTATAGGATAAATAACAAAGAAATCTTAATTAAAATCTCTTAAATTGAAGTTGCAATTTTAGGAGAATGACAATACACAGTCCCCTGTGTTATGCTCTTATTTGCGTTTTACTCTTTTCCATAAATAAAAAACACTTTTTTCAACGTTTAGTTCATATAATAGTAATAAATAAGGTAGTTTAATTAAAATTTTTACAGAATGGTAACTGAGTATAAATTAATTTATGTACAGTGTGTCCCAAAAGTATCCGTTCACCGGAACCAAAGACACATGTCAAAACTGTTAAGATTACAAAATATCAATCAACATCTCCAAAATTAATTTTATAATGATTTTAGCCATAGAGGTAATCTTGACCAGTGGTCAAGCAACAGGACACCTAAATCGAAAGCCCATATTTAAAATGAGTGACCATAGTGAGTTGTTGGCCAAACGCACCATTCGGTCAAAATCCCGTTCGGTCAAGTGTCCCATTCGGTAAAAAGTCCATTCGGTCAAGTGTCCCGTTCGGTCAAAAGTCCCGTTCGGTCAAGTGTCCCGTTCGGTCAAGTGTCCCGTTCGGTCAAAAGTCCCGTTCGGTCAAGTGTCCCGTTCGGTCAAGTGTCCCGTTCGGTCAAGTGTCCCGTTCGGTCAAGTGTCCCGTTCGGTCAAAAGTCCCGTTCGGTCAAAAGTCCCGTTCGGTCAAGTGTCCCGTTCGGTCAAAAGTCCCGTTCGGTCAAGTGTCCCGTTCGGTCAAGTGTCCCGTTCGGTCAAAAGTCCCGTTCGGTCAAGTGTCCCGTTCGGTCAAAAGTCCCGTTCGGTCAAGTGTCCCGTTCGGTCAAACGTCCCGTTCGGTCAAGTGTCCCGTTCGGTCAAGTGTCCCGTTCGGTAAAAAGTCCTGTCGGTCAAGTGTCCCGTTCGGTAAAAAGTCCTGTCGGGCAAGTGTCCCATTCGGTAAGAAGTCCTGTCGGGCAAGTGTCCCGTTCGGGCTTGTGGCGTTCGGGAAAGAGGCGCTTCGGTAAGATGGATTTCGGTCAATCGAGACACACCCATATTTACCACATAATAATAAAAATATACAGAGTGTTTCAAAAGTTTGCTGCTTTTATTTGGAACCAACGTGTCCTAGGGTCACGGAAGTATGGTCTACCCCTAAGTTAGTGACCCTGGAGAATCCATTGAGATGACTTACAGAGCCCCTAGCGGCGAAACAAAAAAGTTAAACATTAATTGAAAAACTAAAGGAGATAGGGAAAAATCCTCAAAAAGAGTATTGAAGCCAATGTTATGAAGAACTCACTGAAAAAAATTTTACGAAAATATCGTGAATTTTCGCGGAGATTATTAGCATGTGAAAATATCACTTTTTCAGACCTCAAAAAAGAAAAATATCGTAAATTTGCAAATTTTTCAGTGTTATTGTGTAGTTTTTGATTTTTTTAGATGAATGAAGGCTAAATTTAATCAAAAGTTTTAAAAAATTGCAAATTTGCCAACCTTTTTCTTTTTTAAGGCCTGAAAAAGTGCTATTTTTACATGCTAATATCTCCGCGAATAATAACGATATTTTCATAAAATTAAGGCGGCCTGTTGCCTTAATTTAAATCACCTTTAAAGAAGGTATGACTCCTAAATCCAAGAAAGAAACATCTTTAGAAATAACTTAATTTTAATAACAACTAACAACTAACAATTTGAACAACAAATAATTTAGATTCAGAATAAATATTAAAGTTTAACATAAGCCTGGCTGCTTGAACATAATGGTGGCTGGACAGTGGCCGGCATACGCCCCGTGAAGGCAGGCAAAGTCAGAAAAGAAGGGAAGGGCTGAGCTTTGAACCGTCAGGCTTTTTATACCTCTTGAAGCGCCGATCACAGTCAAAGTTGGAGTAGCTAGCTAGAAACGTCACCAGTTCTTTGCGAAAGGCTAAAGAGCCTACGAAAGCCGGGAATCGAACACGATGGCGAGGTCGCCACACTATCCCCCTTCCAGTACAGAGGTCACGCTGTACGACATCATGACGCTTGATACCGTGAAGTGAACTTCACTCTTCTTCCAGAGCTAGTAGTCACAGGAGGCAAGTCCGTCGACGCAGTATCAGTGGGTGACACTGCTGTGCTACTTTCTCCTTCCTGATCCTCTGCTTCGAGAAAGGCGGGCTTGAGACGATCGATGCTGATTACGACCTTACGACTGGGAAGCTGCACTGTAAAATGCTTCTCTTGTCTGGAAAGCACAGGATACGGGCCGTCGTAGGGTGCAACGAGTGGTGGTTTTACACCATCATGTCGCACAAACACGTGGCTGCAGCTGTCCAGTGCTGGATGAACGAAACAGGTTCTGTTACTGTGAGATGAGGTCTGAACCGGCGACAGTCGCTTCATGGTCTCTCGCAGTGTACGTAGAATGCTGAAGGCTCAGTTGCAGGTAACTCTGACGTGAAGAATTGTCCTGGCAACCTCAGCGGAGACCCGTAGACCATCTCTGCACAGGTGGAACTCAAGTCTTCCTTGAAGGCAGATCTGATGCCTAGCAGTACGACAGGTAAGGTCTCGGTCCAACGAAGGTGATTATGGCTCATCAAACCTTGCTTCAAAGTGCGGTGGAGACGCTCCACTATCCCATTAGCACACGGGTGATATGGAGTTGTGCGGGTCTGTCGACATCCAAACGTGGAAGACATCACAGAGAAAAGCTTCGACATGAACTGCGTACCTTGGTCACTGGTTATGACATCAGGTACTCCGAACCGGGCAATCCAGTTACTGAAGAAAGCGGATGCAACAGTCTCGGCAGATATGTCCGAAATGGGTATGGCTTCCGGCCATCGGGAATATCTGTCCAAGCAGGTCAGAAGGTACCTGTATCCTTCAGAGGGAGCTAGCGGTCCGACGAGGTCAAGATGGACATGTCCAAATCTTCTATCTGGCAATCCGAATTGCTGGATTGGGCTTTTGGTATGCTTGTGAACCTTGACACGTTGGCAGCTTATACAGGATCGTACCCACGACGTGACATCCTTGTTCGCAGAAGGCCAGACGTATCGCTCCAGTAACAGCTTTTTAGAAGCTCGTACACCGGGATGCGAAAGTCTATGGAGCGAGTCGAAGATCTGCCTGCGGAAAGTTGCGGGAACGAATGGTCGGATTTTTCCATTCGAAACATCACAGTACAGTTGTGCTGTTGGGGTGAGCTGGAACAGCTTAAGGCTCCAAGACGTCTGGGTGTCTTCAAGGATCCTTTTAAGCTCAGTGTCATCTTTTTGAACACGGGACATCTCCTCGTAGTTGATCGCAGTCAGCTCAACGGTGCACATTCTCGACAAGGCGTCGGCAACTACGTTTTTATCTCCAGATATGTGACGGATGTCAGAACTATACTGAGCAATAAAGTCTAGATGTCTCAGCTGTCTTTGTGAGCAAGTGTCGCTTTTCTTCCGGAAGGCATACACAAGAGGCTTATGGTCCGTGTATATGATCAGCTCACGGCCTTCTACTGAAGATCTGAAGTGCTTTACAGCACAGTATATGGCCAACAGCTCGCGGTCATAAGTGCTATAACGTGCCTCGCTAGACGTCAGCTTTCTAGAGTAAAACTCAAGAGGTTTTAAACCCTTTTCAGTTTGCGCCTGGAGACTTGCACCTATAGCCACATCCGATGCATCTACCATTAAAAAAATTTTATTATTTTGAGGAAAATAACACAAGGCAGCGGCGTTCGACAAATCCAGTCTGCATTTCTCAAATGATTTACTAGAAATGTCATCCCAAGGGACAGGGCGGGTGTCTTTTTTCTTAGAATTTTTTAAAAAATTGTGGAGAGGGGCTTGTGTTTCGGCTGCGTTAGGTATGAATCTCCTGTAAAAATTTAACATCGCCAAAAATCTTCGAAGTTCCGATATTGTTTTAGGTTTTGGCATTTCGGTTATGCATTTTACCTTAGAGGGGAGAGGTTTCACACCTTCGGGTGTTATCAGACATCCCAAAAACGTAACAGAATTTTGGCCAAGAACACATTTTGACGGATTCAATATTAAGCCGAACTCTTGTAATCTACCAAAAATGAGACGTAGATGTTTTTTATGTTCTTCAACATTTGAGGATGCGACAAGTAAGTCGTCAAAATAGGGAATACAAAAGTCTAATCCATGTAACACTTGATGAATGAACCTCTGGAATGTTTGACCAGCGTTCCTGAGGCCAAAAGGCATGGACACGTACTCAAACAATCCAAAAGGCGTTACTATAGCAGTTTTCGGAATGTCTGATGGGAAAACTGGGATTTGGTGGTATGCCCTCGCGAGATCTAGTGTTGAGAATATGTTTTTACCTTCTAACATTTGGGTACAATCGTGTATGTGGGGAACAGGGTACCTATCTGGAACTGTAACAGTATTCAGTCTACGATAGTCGCCACATGGCCTCCAATCACCATTGGATTTTTTAACCATGTGTAGTGGTGATGCCCAAGGGCTCTTTGAGGGTCGGATTATTCCCTGATCAACCATAAACTGAAATTCCGTTTTAGCGGCTTTTAACAATTCCGGATTTAGTCTCCGAGGTTTTGAAAAAACTGGGGGTCCTGTCGTTTCTATATGATGAAATACAATAGGATTTTTGCCATGTTTAGAAATCAAAGAGGGATTTGTTATACTGGGAAATTCTGACAAAATTTCATGAAATTGGGTAAAATTATGGATAGTGCTAATTTTACAAGGTGTATTTGGACTAGGTACTGGTAAACCAGCAGAGTTTATTTTTGTAACGGAATCAATTAAGCAGTTATTGTTAGCATCAACAAGCAATTTGAAATGCTTTAGAAAATCAAGGCCAATGATTGGGTTTACAACTTCAGCTATAATAAATGGCCACTGGAAAGTACGACGCAAGTTTAAATCCAAACTAACCAATTTTGTGCCGTATGTCTTGATTTCACTACCGTTAGCAGCAAATAATTTCAATTCGTTTGGACGAATGTTATCCAAACATTCATGTTTAGGAATAACACTAACGTCCGCTCCAGTGTCAACTAAGAAAACCAAACTTGTTACTTTATCGGACAACATAATTCTGCTGATGTGGCGATCGGTTTGACCGTCTTCCAATCGCCCGTTCAGTTTTCCGACTGTTTGTTTACATTAACTGAGAATGAACATGGCTGAAAGCATTTTTTTGCCTTTGGGCCAAAATTTATGTGATAAAAGCACAAACCGTTCGAAGGTTCTTTGTACTTCGAATATCCGTGCCTACTTTTGCTACGGGACCTACTTCTGCTATACGATTGCCTTCGTCGGCCAAAAGATCGTTCGAAATCCTCACATAACTGATTTACGCGCTCAGTTAACTCTGAAATTTGTTTTAGTAGGGTACTATGGTTGCTTAAACTTTCACCCATCTTACAAAACCCGGGGCAAACCTATAACCCAAAATTTTGAAGAATCTGAGAGAAATGCAGAACGAGAATCGTCGAAAGCAGCTTACCTATTGCTCCAATCCTTTTCAGTGGTAATCCAAAATACGAATCGATGCACGATCACCATCAAAATTCAACAATTCCAAAATAATGAAAACATTAAAGTTTTGAAAAAGTTTAAGATTTTCCTAGCGCGCGTTGTTCGACCAGCCAGGGTCACCACTTAAGGCGGCCTGTTGCCTTAATTTAAATCACCTTTAAAGAAGGTATGACTCCTAAATCCAAGAAAGAAACATCTTTAGAAATAACTTAATTTTAATAACAACTAACAACTAACAATTTGAACAACAAATAATTTAGATTCAGAATAAATATTAAAGTTTAACATAAGCCTGGCTGCTTGAACATAATGGTGGCTGGACAGTGGCCGGCATACGCCCCGTGAAGGCAGGCAAAGTCAGAAAAGAAGGGAAGGGCTGAGCTTTGAACCGTCAGGCTTTTTATACCTCTTGAAGCGCCGATCACAGTCAAAGTTGGAGTAGCTAGCTAGAAACGTCACCAGTTCTTTGCGAAAGGCTAAAGAGCCTACGAAAGCCGGGAATCGAACACGATGGCGAGGTCGACACAAAATTTTTTCAGTAATTTCTTCATAACGCGTTGGCAACAGGTATGTTACACTCTCACTGAGGTTTTTTCTCTATCGCATTTAGTTTTTAAATTAATTTTTTTAACTTTTTTATTTCGTCGCTAGAGGCGCTGTAAGTCATTTCAATTGATTCTCCAGGGTCACTTACCTAGGGGTACGTTTGTTCCAAATAAAAGCCGCGAAATTGACTTTTGAAACACCCTGTATAATATAAAAAGACATTATCTTCTTTCGAAAAAAAAAGAAAATATATATTACAGTTGTTAAAAGCACAGTTTTCCAGGAAATGATAATAAGCAGTTATCATTCATAAAAAAAGTGTTTTGAAGTATAAATTGATAGAGAAATTCAATGATTTGATATACAAATACAAATACAAATACAAATTAAGTCGACCAACTACAGGCGTAAGCCCAGCAAGGTTGGTCCAGTCTTTTTAAACTCGTTTACCCCTCTTGAATTTACAATTGTTTCAGGCAACGCATTCCATTTATCCATTACCCTATTAAAAAAATAATGCTTTCTACACTCCGTCTTAAATTTTACTTTATTCAATTTGAAATTGTGACCCCTTGTTCTATTACCCGTATTGAAATCTAGTCCCTCTGTGTCCCCTTGCTTTACCATTTTAAAAAGTTGAATCAAATCCCCTCTAATCCTTCTTTTCTCTAGAGTGAACATATTTAGCTTCTTTAATCTTCCCTCATAACTTAAACTGGATATACCCTTGACCATTTTAGTAGCCCTATGCTGAACCCTTTCAATTGAATCAATATCATTTTTTAAGTATGGAGACCAAAACTGAACAGCATACTCTAGATGAGGTCTCACCAAGCCTCTGTATAGTGGCAAAATAATATCCTCGGACCTTGAAGAAACAGTTTTTTAATGTATCCCAATATCCTATTAGCCTTTTTACTAGCAGATGAACACTGTTGAACCCATTTAAAGTCCGAATTTACAATCACCCCTAAATCTTTGATCATATTACCTTCTCTAACTTTGTCCCCTTGCAGAGAAAATTCTGCCCTACCATTACCCCGACCCATATGAAGTACCTGACATTTACTTATGTTAAAGGACATACCCCATTTTTCAGCCCATTGCGATATAATATCAAGATCCCTCTGTAAATTTTGTACCTGCTCCTGAGTATCTACCCTACCCCAAATTTTTAAGTCATCAGCAAAGATGCTGATTTTGTTCCTAATGTCCTGACTAATATCGTTAATGAAGATTATAAAGAGAATTGGCCCCAATACTGACTCCTGTGGCACCCCACTAATGACCTCCGCCCACTGTGAATAATTACCCTTTACTTCCACCCTCTGTTTCCTACCTATCAACCAATTCCTAATCCACAATAATGTTTTACCCCTGATACCCAATTTTTCTAACTTGAGTAGCAATGCCTCGTGTGGAACCTTATCAAATGCTTTTTGAAAATCTATGTAAAATATGTCTACACTATGTTTTTGATCCAACTCATTTGTTACTCCGTCATAGAACTTTAAAAGATTAGTTTGACAGGATCTACCCTTCCTGAATCCAAACTGATTGTCTGAAAGTAAGTTACCCTCCTCCAAGTATAACATTATATGCTTTTTAAGTATGGTTTCGAAAATCTTACAAATGACTGATGTTAAGCTTACTGGCCTATAATTGCCTGGATCCTATTTTGGCCCCTTCTTATATATTGGAGTTACATTATCTAATTTCCAATCTATTGGCACCAAACCAGAATCGTATGTTGATTTAAATATGGAAATTCAATGCATTAAAATTTGGTTATTTTAGTTTAAATTTATTTTTGTCATATAAAAGCATTATAAAATACAAAAAAATAAATTTTAAACTAAAAAATCTTAAGAAATGAAATCAAATATAAAGCATCGAATTTCGTCAAACTTAAGAAAAAGTGCTGTTTATACACACCACAGAGCAGAAAAAAAACTGGTAAAAAACAAAATATTCAAATTTTTAACTTTAACGATTTACAAGATAACGCATTATTCTAACAAATAATGGAGTTATCTAAAAACTATTAAGTGAACATACACAGAGTCATTCGAACACGACGTTTAATCAACTCTAAAACTTGTTAAAAGTTAATAATACATTAAGATTAACAAGCAAGCAGCGCAGTATACCCCAGGAAAAATACTAACTCCAAACTACTCCATTTTTCCCGGAGATCCTCCAGACAAAGAGTTTAGAAGAATCCCACTCAGTGCATGTTTCGAGGCAGAACTCTTTCGAAAACTCGAAACACGGTAGAATAAAACTTGGGAAGTGAAGAGAAAGGATGAAAAAAAAACCCCGTTATATTTCCCCCAAGGAACGAAATAACGAGAGTTAGTCTTTGAATTACTCGGCGATGTGAGGGATAAACTTGAGACCCTTTTGATTTTTCGATTGTTAAATTTCGAAAAGGTGTTCTTCATTTTACTGGAATTACCATCGAGCGGTCCTGATTTATCGTAATTGTTGAACATGTGAACATGTTTTTCAAGTTGATTGCAATGTTACTCCTACGCTCTGATCTTTATTTGTTAGTGTATTATGTTTCAATGGATTTTTAATTAATCTCTCCTGCCTTTAGCTTAAAATTGATAGTAGCTACTATTAGAAAACGAGATTGTGCATCATTTAAAATAATGAGAAATTGTAATCCTTAAAATGAGGAGATAATTACCGTGTTTGTTATTTTTATTGCTTACTTACTTTACGAAGTTCAGTAGGTAGATTTACCTAGTTTGTTACATGTATTCAATAGATGTTTTTCTTGTTAAACTTATGTATCATTATGTATTATGTTACGTTCCGAATATAGAGGGTTTTATAATAAATACAGCATTGCTGAGGGATTTTCGCTACGGTCCTACGCAAGAGTTTTTTTATGCGGTCCCTATACATCGCATAAAAATTAATTTTAATTGTGTTGCGAAAATTATTTTTTGCTACTCGTGGGAGATTTTTTCATGAGGTATGATGTACGTACACTCATATCTCATATCTGTTTTTGCGGTACTTTTTTGTGCGATTTTTTTATCTATGCGGTCTTTTTTTCTGCGATTATTTTGTGCGGTGCGTAAAAATTTCAATCAAATTGGAGCATAGAGCAAAAATCTTGTATATATGGCTACCTAGACATATACAAGGGTCTAGACTAGAGAAACAGCAGTCGTCACCGACTACATGGTAACTGAAAAAAGTCTACGGTCAGAATAAAAACGGTTTCCCAATTCAGCCATTGGGTGGGGATTGCGTTACATTTCGAATATAAAGGGTTTTTCAATTCAGCTATGCTGAGGGATTTTCGCTACGGTCCTACGCAAGAGTTTTTTATGCGGTCCCTATCCACACTGCAAAAAAAACGGAAAATTTAACAGCAAAAACTGCTGTTAATATTTTACGCTTTTACTGTAATCTTAAAAAACTGCCTTTTAAGCTGTAATTTTGAAGCGCCACCTGCTATAGTTTACTGGCAACTGCCGTGCTAGTGACCAGATACAGAAGTTGTACCTCTTTTCCACTCCACCGCTCTCTGTTATTTACCAAACAGAACAAAAACAAATTTCTAATTTGCTTCAATGGTGCGCTTTGAATAAAATTTGAAGAAACAGGAATTTTGAATAAAAGAGTAAGTATTTCTTACGTTTTTTTTTAATATTTCCTTTATATTTCATATGGTATTTTGTAATAAATACATGGTATTAAATATTTATACTTTCTTTTAGTATTAATTTAAGAAGATTAAAAAGCCCGTTTTGGATGAAAAGTAATTATTTCTTAAGTTTTATTTTACTATTGTATTTAGTATAGTGTAATAAATGCGTTTATTAAGTATTTAAGTATATGTGAATCGAAATCACTTCAAAAATTGTGTAAATTTTTATTGCGTCTATATCGGCCTCCATGTTTATCCACAGCTCAAATGATACCACACCACCCTATAGACCTAACTATTAATATCATTATTATTGGATCCCACGGTAATAATATTTAATATATCATTATTTTAGGATCTAAGATGGTATTAAAAGTTAAATCTCTATGGTTGTCCGTCATCATTTGAGCCTTGGGTAAGCATGGCGGCTGGTAGACGCTTATCGTAGCTGTGGCAGAGCTTTTTTTCTTTCTATAAAATATTTTTTACTTAGATTTTTACCATAAAAAATAAGTTGCCATAAAAGACAATTTCAGATCTTATCACCCAAAATTTTTTAAAAATGAATTTCTATTCAATTATAGCTTATTTCTATTTAGTTTATTGAGCAAGTTTATTGAATCATGATCAGATTCATGGCTAATTCGCCATACCACAGGTGCGATCCTCAATGAGGGAAGAAAATCACCTGCACGCGGAAATCGCGGATGATCAGTCAGAGGATTAAAGTTTCTTGTAGCTTTTTATATTCCTTTCTCAGGGGTTTTTCCAGAAGTTCGTTTAGGCCGGTGACCGTTTTTGGAATTTGGAATAAGAAATCATGAAATTTTGTAAAAACAGAAAATTTTTAGAGAAAAAATTGTGAAAAATATATTTGAAAAATTTTAGTTAACTTCAAATTGAAATCTGTGTCAGAGGGGGGGGGCGTTCAAATATTACGTAAGCACTTTTTTGGTCATTTTTAACCCCCCTCCCTCTTTGTCAGCAGAGATAAGCAAACCTCAACCCCCCTCCATAATTACGTAAGACACTGCCGGGACCCCCCCCCGAAATTTTGACATCCCCATAAGTAAGTACTGTTTTTTCCTTGAAAATTAGGTGACTCGTACAAGGAGCTGTCCTTTTTGGGTGTAACCCTAAGGCCAGGGTCAGCCTGGAATCATGGACGGGCTTATCTGGTCGAGCGCATCTTATCGGCTGTAGTTAATCTACCCCACTCAATTAGTGGACAAAGGGGTCCCCCAAAAGGGGGACTCTCTCGCTCTCCGCAGGGGTCTCCCTTTAGGGGGACCCCTTTGTCCACTAATTGAGTGGGGTAGATAACTACAGCCGATAAGATGCGCTCGACCAGATAAGCCCGTCCATGATTCCAGGCTGACCCTGGCCTATAGGTTCAAAAATGAGTCGAAACAGTACTTTTCGGGGTTACAATTTCAAAATTTTAGGGTGGTCTATCTCCAGGAAAAAAGTGTTTACGTTAGAATTCCTAATTCAATTTTTTGTTACATTTATTTTTGGTTGAATTTTGAAATTATCTTTGCAAGAAACAAGAAATTTCGAAAATGCATCATCTTACGTAAGCATCACTCATATCCCCCTCCCCCCTTGTCAGCAAAAATAAGCAAAGAGCAAACCCCCCTCCCCCCTTAGGTGCTTACGTAATATTTGAACGGCCCCAGAGTACCAATAGAATTAATTGCGTGCTTACTTTTAAAACTATTCGAGATTCAAAACTTAGGTGCTAAGAAAAAAAATAGATATTATGAGATAATTTTAAAGTATTCGAAAGTTGAGAATATTGTTAAGGCCCCGATCGCAATTTTGTGAAAGGTCCCTGAACTAGTCTAATTTCATCTTGAACACTAAGATGAACTTAGAATATCGTAACTTAGATGAACCCCTTATTTCTGTTTTGAAATGAGGGACTATTCTCGCAAAGATTTTGCTGTTAAAGTTAGTTGCTTTGAAAGTACAGGCTACAGGGTGTTTCATTAATAATGCTTATTCACAAAGTCAGCAAGGTTTTCATAATTTTGCATAATGCGCGTGCGTCACAAAAAATAACATGCTGTGCTAATAAGTTTTAGAGTTACTGAATCCCCTCTGGAGCAGTGGTAGGATGCCAGAGTAGCATGCGGCAGGTCGTGGGTTCTACCCCCAGTAATTATTTTGTTAAAATTTCCAAAAAACAGCAATAATTAAGACCACACGCATGCGCATTGTTGAAAAATTATAAAAACCGTGTGGGCTTTGTGAATATGCATTAATAATGGTATAAAACTTCAAGAGGGAGTTGAAAACACCATCAGGAATCAGAATTGCATAGGAATCCATGGTCCATGTTAAATCCATGTTAATGTTAAATGTTTAAAAACACATACATAAAGCATTTTTCTGAGTTTTGCCCATTTATTGTGTAACACTTTTGTCTTATAAATGAGGTATTTGCACGTTTTGAGATTAAATTTTATTAAAATAGTAGATAAAAATCCACGAAGAATGACGTTTACATCAAGTATTTTCGTAGCCTAGTTTCTGAGTTACAAATTTTGAAATTTCGTTTTTTGTTTGGGCGCGAAAACAGTTCTGAATCACAAATCGTGCGCTGTGACGTCACATTCAATAGAAGCCCGTTTTCTGATAACGTGACCTTTCTGGCGTTTTGGAAAAATTAAAATGGAATTTTAAATTATTTAAAACACATTTTTGAAATTTGAAAACATCAGAAATTTGGGAGTTTTAAACCATAATGCATAAAAAAAGTATAAAATCAAGCAAATCCCTCACTCATGCAAATACCTCATTGTTCATAATGCCGTTAATATTCTAGTAAAACTAAGTTACCTCGAAAAATATGGAGTCATAGCTGAACTCTAATTCTTTAATTAGATAATTTTGAAATTTACTTCCTCTTTTTTTATTGCCGTAAGGAGAATGTTGAATATTTACATTTAAATTATATAGTTTTTATGTAGCTTAATTTGTCTTTTATCTTTTCAGATTGTAAAGTTTATTACCCAAAAATATGAGAAGTATTAATTTTCATTGTTGTTTTCATTGCAGTATCTGTTATTTTTTAGTTGTTCATTAAAATAAATCTCTCTATTCTAAAAAAAAGTTTTTAGTGAACGGTTTCCAGAGAAAGGCTTTTTAATTACTGAACCGAATGACACATATATGGTATCAAAATGTCCGGATTCCTTCCGGATTTCCGAGTAAGCCCTTCGATTTTTCAAAAAAATTCTCAATTTTAAAATATTTCCATTTTTTAAGATAACGGATAAGGTCGCAGTTACAAAGCAAGTACTGTCATTCAAATTATTATGCATCCAATCACAACAACCGATTGACGCTATATTTTAAGATGAAACATGTTTTTCACCTTTTAAAAAAAGTACTTTCTTGATGAAATATCACTCAAAGACTGATAAAAACATATTCTAAAAACGTACATGAACGCCTTTTTATTCTAAAATTTCACAGTTTTTGTCCAATATTTATAATTTTTAGTCTGATTTTATCGAAATTAATTGTAAACATAGAGTGATGTTTTGTCTCTTTTTATTTTTGATTGCTTAAACGGTATTGTCTGGGTTAACAAGTCTGGGTTTAAAAAAAGTATGAATGATAAACACTAGGCATATTATACTAAAGAGTTATTTTAAAATAACGGGTTTTTGTTTGGTTCGAATATTGATAAACAATTAGAAATAGTTATTTTTATATAATCATAGATTAAAAATAATTAAGATGAATATTTTTAAAAACATTTCGTTTAAATTTTTGATAAGTTCGAGTTAATATATATTGAAACTTTTAAGGGAGCTTTATTCATGGAGGGGATTTGGGGAAGTATATTCGGAAAGTTGGTTGACGTTTTTTTTGTAAATTGTTTAATTGTTTTGTAAAGTCATATTACGTTCGGCGAGTTAGAATTTGTGGGAATTGCGAAGCAATTCCAAAAGGTCCTGCGTCAGCAGTTTACGGGGGTTGGCGAGCGATAGCGAGCAGGGGGCGGTAGCTCCCTAGTATTATAAGAAAATGAAATTCTTGTTTATTGAATGCTTTTATAAGTGTGACATTACCTTCACAGGATAATACTATAATCTGTATAACATTAACCTATGCTTAAAGTTATTAATTTGGTAAGAATTTTATATCATAACTAAAATTAAATGGAATTATAATGAATTGAATTCAAATTCCTCAACAATACCAATCTTAAACCTCCTAAAGCATTCAGCACCTCTATGTAGCAACATTTGGAGTAATTTTCATGTTATGTAACAAAACGCAGGAGATATAACAGGTATTTTTTTTAAAGAAATGTCAAACTATAGCAACGAAAATGTTGCATAATACATATTAAATTGCAAAATACAGGGTGTCCATAAAATAAATAACCCGATTTAAGGGACTCTAGAAGCCAAACCGTTCATCGGAATTAAATGAAATTTTGATGTACAAGATGTGATGAAATTTGGATGGGGACAAGAATGGTATGGGGTGGGATAGTTTAACTATATCAGTTACGGTAAAAGTGAAAAAAAATTTTGAAAATTCCCAATGTAACCCTCCTTTTTTATTCGCGCTATGTGATCCCAGGTGTGAAAAAACACTAATAGCGTTGAAACGGTACCTCTAAGTTGAAAACTCGCTCCTAGAGAGACAAATGAAAACAGCAATGAAACTTTTATTTCTGTTCAAGCTAGACTAGTGAATGGTTAAGAAAATATGACTAGTGTATCAGGAAATAGCAATAAAAACTAGTAAAATCAAAGTATATTGCTATTTTTTATTGCTATTTCCTGATACACTAGTCATATTTTCTTAACCATTCACTATACTATAGTATAGCTTGAACAGAAATAACAGTTTCATTGCTGTTTTCATTTGTCTCTCTAGGAGCGAGTTTTCAACTTAGAGGTACCGTTTCAACGCTATTAGTGTTTTTTCACATCTGGGATCACGTAGCGCGAATAAAAAAGGGAGATTACATTGGGAATTTTCAAAATTTTTTTCACTTTCACCGTAACTGATAAAGTGAAACTATCCCACCCGATACCATTCTTGTCCCCATCACTCAAAACGTCTTCCATCAAAATTTCATTTAATTCCGATGAACGGTTTGGCTTCTAGAGGCCCTTAAATCGGGTTACTTATTTTATGGACACCCTGTAGTTGTAAAATAACAGCCTAAATTCACTTAAATGCTGTTAAAAGCAGACTTCCTGTAAAATTACAGTATCGCTGTAAAGATAACACAAAAATCCGTAAAATTACGAAATTGCTGTTAAATTACAGTATCGCTGCAAAGTCAACACAAAAATCTGTAAAATTACAAAATAGCTGTTAAATTACAGTATTGCTGTAAAATCAACACAAAAATATGTGAATTTACAAACTCGCCGTTAAATTACAGTATCGCTGTAAAGTTATCACAAAAATCTGTAAAATTACTAAATCGCTGTTAAATTACAGTATTGCTGTAAAGTTAACACAAAATTCTGTAAAATTACAAAATTGCTGTAAAAATACAGAATTGCTGTGTTTAATTTACAAAATTGCTGTTAATTTACAAAATTGCTGTTAAAGTCAAAAATTACAAAATTGCTGTAAAATCACTGCAAAAAGGGCTGGCACCCATATTGCCAGTGATTTTTGCTGTAAATTTACTGTGAAATTTTTTGCAGTGCACCGCATAAAAAATTATTTTAATTGTGTTGCGAAAACTATTTTTATAGCTACTCCCGAAGTTTTGTGAGATTTTTTCGTGCGTTTCCTTTTATGCGGTTCCTATCCCCCGCACAAAAACAGGTTTGCCTGTACTTCTATGCATGTGCAGTGGATTAAAAAGCATAATCTGTTCATTTAACAAGCAAAAGCACTCCAACTTTATAAGCAATGACTTATATTTACATAAATTTTGTGGTACATCATTTACTAACCTAGGATAAAAAATAATTTTAAAACTTATAGGGGATAATTTGATAAATATATTAAGTAGATATTTCACATTTCCCGTGTTAGATATAAGCTAACAGTTATTTAGTATAACACACAAAATTATTATCTATTTGCTTTGTATATCAAAGCAAAAAGAAGGAATCATTTTTTTTAAAGAGTAGAGATAAAAAATATAACTTAGTTTTTGTTTCTGCTAGTAAAACTTTGTAAAGAAAATACATTAAAACCTCTCGTTTATCCGGATCTCAAGATTATCCTAATTTTGAAAATTTTTTTGATTGATTTGACAAATTTGCAGACGCCAAATCTGTTCCACATTTTTTAAGTTGAATCATTACGTGAAAAGCTTTTTTAATGCCTTTAAAAAAATTAGGTGAAAATATTACTACAATACACATGCTTTTTTATAACAATAAACGGTATTTCAGCTTATTTTAGAAGTTACCCAGATTATTCAGATTTTCGACTTTCCGGATTGTTCTTAGAGAACCAGTCCAGAAAAACAAAAGGAAGTCCAGAAAAACGAGAAATTGTCTTATACAGTGTATGGATAACTAATAAATATATAACTCTCTATATACCTCAATATCTTATTGGTGCTTAAAATTAGCTCAGAAATTCGTAACCACTCAGTTTCAGGAATGAAAAGTCCCTAGAATTTCAACAAATGCTTTTGAAATAGACAGCTAGCCAGTTTGACGTGTGTCACTAACATCAGTCGAAAACTCATTTAGTTTGTCCGAAACACCCCAGGTAGCACAAACACATTGGCCATTGTCCTACCAACATCGGCCAACACCGCGAATATCGTTTAACGTCGAAACGTCGTAATCGCGTTATTTAAAGACATTGGCCAATTTTCGTCAAATTTTTTTATTAGAAAAACAATTTTTTGCATTTAAAATTGCTTTACAAACCTTATTTGATACTCTTAAAAATAAATTTGACTTATTTTTTCCATTTCTAATGAAATTACTAAAATTGGGTCGAAAAAGTAATATTGGCCAATATCTGATAATGGCCTGAAATCCATGCTGTACGACCAATATTGGCCAACAGTGTATGTAATCCTGTCAAAATTGCTCCTTGATAAATCCAACGTCGGGCTATATCGGGAAATGAATGTTGTTACGGCGATATTGGCCGATATTGTACGCTGTTGTGTTACCTGTTAAGCACAAATAAACAAGTTTATAATTTAATATAAATGAGAAATAAGAGTAAAATGAAAAGTTCAACTGTGCATGTTCAACAGAACTTTCTGAAACGAACTGAAGTAGCAAGCAGCTACGTGATTGTTACGTCACTATTACGTTACGTCAAGCTGACTATATATATCTTGTGTTTTAATAAATTTTATGGATTTTGCTTTACCTTACTGCGTCTCTCTGCCTTATTTATTCTACCTCGGCCCTAGAATTGATATATCCAGAAAGATTGGATCGAAAAGATACGTATTTTTATATTTTTATTACTATAAGCAAAATTTAGAATGATCGTTTCATCCTGTGCATAAAACTGTGCTAACAGATGGGAAGTGCTAAAAGAAGATGGAAATCCTTTCCGCCAAGATTGCCTTACCTTTCATTACATTCTTAAAAGTTCTCAGAATCTGGAATTTCGTGAAAACTAGGGTTCCTGGACCCTTGCGTAAGTCGCTCAAAGGTCGCAATATTTACCAAAATCGAATATAGATATCGAGTTTTTGACCTTGAAATCTTAAAATATACACTGCCATATACCTCATATTCGATTTTGGTGAAAATTGGTTGGTAATTAAGGCAGTAATTGTACTTTGAAAAAAAGTTCAGATTTCGACGAAAAAACACAAGTCCAAAGAAAGCTTATAAGGTAAATGTGGGTATAGTGGACACTTTAAGGAAAATTTTTGCTTAAATTCTTAATAAATACCAATCAATTTGCTTCAAAACTGTTATCATCCTATTTTTAGGTTAATTGGATCTTCTTCTTTCGATTTTACTATTAAAAACTTAAATTAGATTGGGCAAAGTATTTTTAATTAATTTTTTAAAAGTACTCCAAATTGCATCTATAGTGGCCACATAGATGAAGCTGTTGCTTCTATGGTGGACACCTCTTGCATCAATAGTGGACACCTGTCTTTTTCTGCCTATATGAGGGGTTTATGCATTAAATTGAGGGGTTTTTCTTTGTATAGTCGTTTATTTCTAATTAAATCTTCCTTCCCAACGAAATGTATTTTAGATTCAATCAAATTAGCTTTATTTAAAAAAAATTGATAGTTTTCGGCCCAAAGTCTACGCTGTAGCTGATTTGAGAGGAATTTAGCATGTAATTCAATGTTTTAGAAACATTGGTTCCCGAAAGCCAGAATGAAACCAAATTTATTTAACAATCATTTTAAAGCACAGTCAACAGTTTATGAAGAAAAACTGATTCAAATTAAGTATTATTTATGTTTCTATTAGACGCCATTGCGGTGGCCACTATTGGAAAATCTAAGATTATGTGTTGGTAAAGTGGACACCCCCATAAATCCTCGTAAAGTCAGCATTTTCAAATAAATTTTATTCAGTATTATTTTATACACTCTTATTTATCTTGATATAAATTTAAAAGTCAATCAAGCGGTAATAAATACGAAAAAATCAGTTCCGACTTACTCGTTTCCTTACGCGATTCAACTAAATGATGAACTAAATGATCAAATTAGCTTTATTTAAAAAAAATACTTGATAGTGTCCAGCCCAAAGCCTACGCGGTAGCTGATTTGAGAGGAATTCAGCATGTAATTCAATGCTTTAGAAACCTTGGTTCCCAAAGCCAGAATGAAACCAAATTAATACAACACTCATTTTAAAGCGCAATCAACAGTTTATGAAGAAAAACTGATTCAAATTAATATTAATTATAGTTCTATTAGAAGCCATTGCAGTGGCCACTATTGGAAAATCTAAGATTATGTGTTGGTAAAGTGGCCACCCCCATAAATCCTCGCAAAGTCAAAATTTTCAAATAAATTTTATTCAGAATCATTTTATATACTCTTCTTTATCTAAATATAAATTTAAAAGTCAATCAAACGGTAATAAATACAAAAAAATCAGTTCCGAAATACCCGTTTCCTTACGCGATTCAATAAGCAAAATCAAATTTCAGTCACTCGGCCGATGTTGTTATTTTCAAATATTTAAATATCCTTCCCATGCTGATCTGTGGTATCGGTGGTAATTTATCAGCTTACCTGATTGCACAATCTACTATGCCTATGAATTTTGACGCTGTTCGATGCCTCTAACTCGTTTTATTTAAAATTAATCAGCTATGTGGCCACTATTGGTACAGTGTCCACTATACCCACATTTACCTTAAATCAGAATATATTAATATTAATTTTGTTTTGAAATTTTTTTACAGTAATTAATTGTTTTGGCAAAGTTTTTCCAGAATAACGGGTTTCCATGGTGATTTTTACGTCATCCAGGATTTTTAAAACAAGATCAAGGCTTACTTACATTTAATGCCAAAAATTCCATTTTCTGGGGCAAATCGTGTCAAAAGAGTTTTAGGAAAAATTCCACCCCACCCCAAGTGCCTTACATGGATAAATCGGGAATATTTCACAGATTACGATTATGAAAATTAATTAGGAAAGGGATAATTATTTTGGGAGTTTTTCGTTTTTTCTGAAAAAACGATATCCAAAAAAATCCGTTAAGTAGCTTAACTGCTACTCAACTCCACTCGGATATTGTAAACTGTAACTGTTGTAACATAAACTTACGAAAACTACGAACATGGTGGAAAACTTAACTTTCTTCTCTCCAGTCTCCACTGCATTAGAATAGTTCAATATGGGAAGAAGTAATATTAAAAGGTAAGTAAATGAAAAATAGTGAAAATTATACTTTTTTTTGTTTTCTGCCGGAGTATTAAGTATGTGCCTACGTTGAAAAACGTCTATCTCGACCAAAACTAGGAACTTTCATTTCTGATTCTTTATATTTTTCGTACAGCTATTTTGCTTTCGAAAACTAACTTCTTTTGATTCTATAGCCACTAGAAAAAGTTATTTAAAGAAATAAGGGAACATGCCGATCAGATGCAAAAATGTCACTTCAAATGCGTTATTTTTTTTAATAAATTTAGCTACGGTGTGCATTATTTCTCAAAATCTATTTCTTGTATTGTTGTGAAATTTGGTGTGGATATTTTGATAATGTATTGTAGTAAGTGACCTAAAATATTCACATTTTAGATGATTCCAAATTAGTCTAGTGTCCTGCTCATGTGTAAAAGTAGAAGAAAAATGTTGTAAAACATGAAATCTTAAAAAAAATTCCTCCCATGTGCGTTCTGATGCAATATGATCTGACCGGGTCCTTGTGCTATTAAGTCTCTAATAACCAACCCATCTTCCCATGTACATTTTGTTAACCATATTCAGCCAATATTATCACTAAAATTAAATATATGGATTCATATTTAAATAATTTTTTTCTCCTTTAATTAAAAGTTAATTTCCATATTAAATAAAATAAAAAAAATAGTTTGTTTTTGAATTTGGTTAATTTTTATTTCGGTAATTTTTTTTTCAAAATAACAAATTTTAAAAGTTAAAGGAAGTAATAATGCACTTGATTCCGCTTAATTTGGACACAATGTGACTGGGGCTGTTTGTACTCATGAAGCAAAGTTCCCATAAAATTTAGATAGTGAATTACGATTTTGTAGATTTTTGCATATTATTTTAACAAATAGTTAAATCCTGCTATTGAGAACACTGATGGTTATAATGAACTTTTTATACTCTGCTATTTTAAAAAAATTGGGTCAGTGAACTATTTATTGGTCATAGTGAACTTATTAAGTTCGGTCCCCAGACAGTTCCCTATTGCAAGGTTTGACTACATTTAAAAACGTTTTATAGCTTATACTTTTTAAATGGGTCAGTTGATAGCATTTTTGATTTTAAGCCAATAACTTTACAGGTTCCCAGGAATCATCTACAGGGCCCAGTGCCTGTACATGTGATGGTGAAAGAAACTCCAGCAATGCACAATGTAGGTGATTTTTTAGTCATTATAGAATGTTACGGGCAATGTGATAAATCGGGCATTATTAATAATGCCCGAAGTGGAGGGGCAATGTGTTAAATTCAATGGCATTTATCACTTTGCCCGTAACATAATAGATAACTTGGTAATTGTAGTATTTGTGTAGCCTACCATGTCTTAAAAATTAGTTTTTATTTTTTGGTTTGTTTTCCTAAATTCATGCTGCTTAGAAGTTATTGATTGGAGTGTTGAATGCTTAGTAATTTTTCAGCACTTTTACAATCCATCAGTTTTTAATAGAGAACTAAAATTTCCATACTAATATATTTTTAAAAATTTTGTTACTTAACAATGTGTTTGGGTGCTTGAAAGTTGGGAAGGGATTTGTAAAATCGAGATTAATTGTTTCCATCTAGAATTGATTTTAGTTTGGCCTGGAAGTTATTTTTAACAATGTAACTTCCAACTTAATTTGCCGTTTTCCTTAGAAGGAGAGTTCGAACTGATAAAGGGTTGGCAACTATTATGGCAAGTGATCTTGGCTATTTTAAAAACCTTTCCCTCAAGGAGCACGCTGTAATATTGCTTGGTTGGCTCATTTAAAAGGATTTGCATTGACTTTTTACAAAGAAAATTTCTACGAAAATTTAAAAGCAGGTTTTTAAAATCTTTTTAAGTCGACTTTTTTAATATAAATTATCCTTTTGGTTAACTGAGGATCAATTAATATGGATATAGTAATGTGTAATATTTGTTATAATTATTGGTACTATATTTTCGAGGTCGGGTATCTTTTTAACCTGGGCCATGGTAGGACCCTAACAGCATTCCTTCTCAGCTTGCTAAGAAAGCAGAGTTGTCTGCACAGTTCAGTTTGTATGGCCAAAAAGGGAGAAAGTCCTTTTCAACATTTGAAGAGAGACTAAATATAATTTTAGGTGAGTACGAATTTATCAAATTTGCATAATACACTAGTTGTGTGTCAGTGTAAGAGTTATTGATAAAGGTAATTAAAGTTTCTTTATGTTTATCTATATTGAAAAATTTGTGTAATAAAGGCAACAATAACTTATTCTTGTATTTATAAAGATTGCAAAATGTAGTTTTCATATCTAATGTCACCTTTTAAAGGTGGTACACAATTTATATAGTTCAAGAATTTACTGTGGAATGCACACTGTAACAGTTTCATTAAAAGTAGCTGGAATAGCGTTAAAACTTTTAGTTTCAGGGTAACCATTCTCTTTCAAGCATTTTTTACTCTAATATCCTTATACCTAGAATAATTTTAAAAGTCTTGAAATTAATTTAAATCCATACCTTTTTGTTTCTATTTTGTTTCATTAGCCATAGAGTAAATGAAAGGGTTTCGCAATACAAAACATTAATATTCTAAGTCTGGGAAGTGCATTTGTTGGAATAATTAGTTTGCCATTACACTAATTATTTTTGTGGTTTAAGTTAATTTTATGAATTTGATTTGGTTAACTTAACTAATTAACTGTTCTTCTTTCTAGCCGCAGCTGCCAAGGGGTTCGATAAAACCAAAAAAGGGCTATTACTAGAACTATTACTAGGCTATTACTACAGCCCTAGGCCTGGCTGGAAGCCCCTGCCCCATGAGATAAAATTATTTTGGATGCTTCTCTGACTTTGGATGAAATTTAATTTTTTAAATAAATGAAAATTATTTTATTCTATGTTTTTGTCTTTTCTAAACTTACACACCTAATACTGTTTATGGAAGCCAGAGAGTTCCTGAAAACATTTGATTGATTGAATTGCTGAATATTAGTATTTATCATTAATTGTCTTGAATGAAGTTTACTCAAATATTAATTAATTTTCAGTCATCTTAAGAACAAATAACATTTAGTGGAGTCGGAATTAAGAGTATATTGCATTTCAGTGTTTACTAATTATTCATAATTCAAATTGCATTATTAATTTTATACATCAGCTGTTTTTAAAGATATTTGGTATTGGTATAAGTATAATTTTCTTTTTGCCTTTTAAGTTAGCCGGATTGCCATCTGTATCTTACAAATTTTAATACTTGGCAAAGATACCTTATGAATATGGTATCTTTGCCAAGTATTAAGACTTGTAAGAAACAGATGGCAATCCGACTAACTTAAAGGGCAAAAAGAAAATTATATTTATAACCAATGCCGAACATCTTTTAATAACGGCCGATGTATGAAATCAATAATGCCGCCAATTCGGCATTAAACGATGTTATACGATATTATACCAGGGGGAATAGTTTTATTCCGACAATGGCCATCATTGCTGAACGTCTTTTAATAACGGCCGATGTATGAAACTAATTATGCCACCAATTCGGCATTAAACGGTGTTATACGACATTATACCAGGGGAATAGTTTTATTCCGACAATGGCCATCATTGCCGAACATCTTTTAGTAACGGCCGATGTATGAAATTAATAATAACGCCAATTCGGTATTAAACGGTGTTAAACGCTATTATACCAGGGGGGATAGTTTTATTCCGACAATGGCCGACGTTGCCGAACATCTTATAATAACGGCCGATGTATTTGATGAATAATGCCGCCAATTTGGCATTAAACGATGTTATAAGCCGTTATACCAAGAGGAACAGTTTTATTCCGACAATGGCCGATGTTGCCGAACATCTTTTTATAACGGCCGATGTATAAAATAAGTAATGCCGCCAATTCGGCATTAAACGGTGTTATACACTATTATACAGTGACATTTACGCTAGTTTAGCGGCATTAAAAAATATCTGAAAAACGAATATCGGGAATAGGGCATTATCCGGTGTTATACGATGCTCGTTATTGTCGGAAAACCAACATCTTCCGATGTAAACAGGGTGTCCATCCCGATATAGACAAATATTGACCAGCCGACATTGGCCAACTTTCGTGTGCTGCCTGGGACGCGGCTTGAAATATAGAAACACAGTTTGAAATGTTGAAATCACTTCATCGATCATTACGAAAAATTGCAATGAGAAGTCCTTTCATCAATTGTAACGAGAAAAGTCAGAAATGGCAGTTTTCCCGGTGAATGGGAATTTTAAAAATTACCTTCGAAGCTTAATGATTTAAGACAATGCGCGACAGTCATATTCCATTTACATAAATACGTAAAATTGATTGGTATACAAGTATAAGCATTAAAACGCTTGAGGGAGTAAAACTTAAAAAAGGGATGTTTACAAATCAGCAACAAGAATCGTGATGAATTGTGAATGAAGTTTGAAAAATGCTTGTAATGATTAACTACGATACATGTGTTTTCCTAAGTAGTATTTCAAGCATTTAGCAAGATAAAATTTAGTTTAAATTATAATGGAAATTATTAAAGCGTTATTTTGTGAAGAATATGTAAATACTTTTATCATCTTGAATTATAAATATCGAAAGAAGCTTTAATTTGAATTAAACAATTTTGGAAAATTATCTTAACTAGGTTATTTAACTAGGTTATTATACAGGGTGTTTCAAAATTGCGTTGCACGGCTTTTATTCGAAACCTACGCCTCCTAGGGTCATGGAAGTAAGGTCTACCCCTAGGTAAGTGACCCTGGAGAATCCATTGAGATGACTTACAGCGCCCCTAGCGGCGAAATTGAAAAGTTAAAAAAATTAATTTAAAAACTAAAGGAGATAGAGCAAAAACTTCGGTGAGAGTGTTGTTGCCAACGTCAAGAAGAACTTATTGAAAAAAATTTGATCAAAATATCTTGAATATTCGCGGAGATATTAGCATGTGAAAATAGCACTTTTTCGGGGGTCAAAAAGCAAAAAGTTCGCATATTTGCAAATTCTTCAGTGTTATTGTGTAGTTTTGTGTTTTTTTAGCTGAAAGAACACAAAAGTTAATCAAAAAATCAAAAAATTTGCAAGTATGCGAACTTTTTACTTTTTGACCCCCGAAAAAGTGCTATTTTCACATGCTAATATCTCCGCGAATATACAAGATATTTTTATCAAATTTTTTTCAATGAGTTCTTCTGGACGTTGGCAATAATACCCTCACTGAGGTTTTTGCTCTATCTCCTTTAGTTTTTAAATTATTTTTTTTAACTTTTTAATTTTGCCGCTAGGGGCGCTGTAAGTCATCTCAATGGATTCTCTAGGGTCACTTACCTAGGGGTAGACCTTACTTTTATGACCCTAGGAGGCGTTGGTTCCGAATAAAAGCCGTGCAACGCAATTTTGAAACACCCTGTATAAGTTTAACTAGGTTCTTATTGCTTACTTTATAATTATTTCTATAGAGCGTTTTCAATCACATGACATGGACCTATCAACGGCCTTAGCATTAGATTGTTTTATCTACAGCAGTTAAAAGTTAAAAGAAAATAACTGGTCATGGAATGCTTCTATTGGAGCATTTGCAATCACATGACAGCAACAGATACCGCCGCACCTAGCAACGGCCTTAGCAACAGACTTTTTGACCTACAGCAAGGAAGAAAATAAATGGTCGTGACGTCACCTGAAAACACTCAATTAAAAATTTCTGTAAGTTTAATAGGAAAAAGCAATACGTGCGTTCTTTAAGTCTTTAAGATATGAAATTTATCAGGAATAAAATCAATTCTGTTAAAGAAACGAAAAATGGGTACTTATTAACCCTCTCGACACCCTGGGCCTCATATTATGAGGCTCCTACTTATGAGCTCAATTTTGGTATGATGTAAACACTCAAAATTTATTTTCTTTTCATCAGTGACTTCACTGACTCACGTAGATCACATATGAGACCTCTACATGATTTCTGAATTTGTTCCTAAATGGCAGCAAGATGATTTATACCTCAATGTTCACATTTTAAGCTGTGATGCTTGTGAAGAGAAAATACTAGCTAGATACTAGCTTCTGTAGAACATTTTTTATAGGTTGGTAGATATTTTCTTATTTCGTAATCTTCTAGAAAGGAGTGAACACAAGAAAAAAAATTTTCCAGACAAATTATAGGGGGGGGCATTTTGGATGTATTGAGAAGAAGAAAAAAAAGTGTTTTTTCACTTTTTTGATGTTCTGGTGCCGAGAGGGTTAAAACAGTTTTAAAAATATCGAATCACAGTACTTTTACATTGAAGATTCTGCAGTGCAACACCAAAACGTGCTTAAGTATAACTAATATGATAAAAAAACAACTTGAAACCCACACCATTCACATTACAAATAAATCCTACAGTGCTCTAATATTCTACAAGATAACCTTATTTAGATTACAACTTCCTTCATAGTCCGAGTGTTACATCACGTGTTCCAATCACGAGCTTCAAAACATCTTCCATATTCTGCATTTATGGTAATCATCCAAATGTCACCACTTCCGAAACCCCTCATTATTATTCAACATAAGTACCTTTTAGCGCTTTTTACGGTCAGATTTTATCTTCATACAACTAACCAGAGATTTTAAGCGCATAAATGTATTTTCAGATTAACTTGCCAGAGGATTTATTGGCGACTTGGCCGTAAAAATATTATTACCATGTACCACCAGAAGGACGTTTGGTTGCTTATCATCCTCCTCATCTCAAATTCCTCTCAGGAGAAATTGGTTTGCTTATGAAATGCAGTGATAAATATAAGGTAACACAGCTTCTGACAGAGAGATTTTCAAATGAAATGCGGTTAATGAAAGCTATGTTATGAAAGAAATAAAGAAATATGCATACATAGTATATTATATGAAAAGGTTACCATATTATTGTAGTAAATTTAGAAACATCATTATTTAACTCAGAATACAAATTAATTGTAACTATAAGCTCTATTTTAAAATGGACACAAAAGGAAAACCACCGTACCAAGTGTTATGAATATAGGAAATAACGAGTTTAGTAATCGAATTGAATTGAAGTAATTGAATTCTATCTTCCCGCAAAGAAATATCTTAAAAATTTACTTGTAGTGAGAAATGAGGCTGTATACAATGATTATAAACGAAACAAAGGCTGGATAGCTGGATACAATTTAAAAACATAAAATTAGCAAACCAAAAATTTGATATTGTAGGTAAATCTCTCCTTAATGTGTGTGCATTTAAAAAAGAGCTTGTATGCTTAATTTTTAAATTTTTACATCTTTATTTGACTTTAAGCCATTGAGACAAAGTAGATTTCCAAAAATGAGCTTGTTTAAAGAAAAAAAGAGTTAACTTTTCCAGTAACCATATTTAGGTATGGTATCATGATTTAAGAACTAATAGCTTACGTACAGTTTAGTAATTTACGGTCACTTGAATCTAGTATATCCACTAACTATTGGACATAGTAATACCATTAATAGTGTGTAGTAAGGGACCATTCACAAGTTACGCAACGCGTTGTGAGGGAGGAGGGTCATGTAAGCATGACGCAATAATGTGGTACAGGGGGAAGGAGGTATTTTAATTTTGTAAGGCGCCACGCCGCACTTAAAAAAATTTTTTTTCAATCATGTTACAAGACTAAAGGCCGCACAACGCAATGACGACAAATACGAGTTTAGAATTTACAAACAAATAAAAGTATTGATATGAAAGTAGAAATAGTAAATTTTGTGAAAGTTCGAAGAAAATTGGAAACGGGGATAAATGAATTGTGACAACTTGTGACAAAGACAGCGCGAGAAGTATTATGCGAATGATGAATTTATATTTGTTATTAAATATAACTTCATATATTCAATCATTTTCTCCACATTTGTACATGTACAACCGAATATGATTATAATTCCATCACACATATGACAATCCGATTCCCCATTCCCCCTGACACCTCCACACTTCTTAACTATCAGACGTAGACGGACTCAAACCCCTCTCCAAGTGTTAATCCTTCCCAAAACGACCCAAGCATAAATACGGTCCGTAAGGCAGGAGATTCAGATGGCCCATTCATATTCTTGATGTAGGAATGCTTATCCTCCTATAAGCCCTTAACACCGAGAAGTGTTTATGGGGATTAGAGGGGCATGTGCTGTGAAATAAGGCCCTCGCTTCTGTTTATTGGAGTTCTCCTAATCTTGTGGATTCCGGCATGGGTGTTGGGTTGAGAAGTTTGGGAAGGATACAATTGATATCACTGAGTTTATGCAAAAACCTGGCGAGAAAACTTCCTTATACTGAAAAACATGCCTTTTTTTTGTGCGTGATTTGCCATCGCTTTGGGATTTGCTCAAAGGGGCAAAACACTAATACTAAAACAAAGCAAGCGTTTATTGAATATAGTTCCCTTTAATCTAGTATTTATTTAACTATGTTGGTTTTTTCATTGTTTTTCAAAAGAAATTTTGTAAATATATCGTCGTTCCATAGGTTTTGAGCTCCATTTCATCAAATAAATTAAAGTTGATAAGATTAATTCTGTTAAAACTCAAGCAATAGGGGGAAACTGCCCTTTTGGCGAAATGACACAGTGTTATTTTTGGCACTCTAATCAGGTTATTATGTAGCTCAGTGATTGATATTGCATACCTCAAGCAATAAGGTCTGATCATTAATAACTTAAAAGTTGTATAAAGTTGGTAGAGCATTTTTAATGAATTTGTTTTACAAACAATAACACGATTATTTAGGATTTTTCAGTTATTCTTTCTCATTAAACACGTGAGTTTTATTCTTAAGGCTTGTAACAAATAGGTTTTTTCAAATAATCAGATTTCCTTTATTATCACTACGTTGAAGGATCATTTAATTTTAAAATTTTAACTGTCTTGTTCACTTTGTTCTATGAAATGTAGTAAAACTATGTTATTACCACAGTGAATTAAACAGATATACAAGTTTTTAATCAGACCTTACAAACGATTGCATTCGTTTTCTTCTTATATTGACTTTGGAAACAAGCAAGAAATTTTTTAAACATTTAACAAAACAAAAGAAACCTTGAAGTGTATTTCATATTGCAAACTAAGTATCAAATCTCAATCACACAGAAACAAGATATCGGTTTCAATCCATTATTCCTTATGCATCTATGACATATGTATAGGAATTAGGGATTGTCGTTTTAGGGCATTTTGGTCATCCCGGGATTTTGGGATAAAATTCGACATCATCCCGGGATCCCGGGAAATCCCGAAAATTTAATTAATGCCAGAAAATCAAGAAAAAAAATTTTTTTTGGATGTAAAATCAAAACTTGCATAAAGATGAAATTAGAAAAAAATTATGGTGAGAAATTATTAATATTTAATGCTACAATTTTTCAGTTCTAGGCTTTAAGATTTCTTATATGACATTAATATATTTTTTGCAATTTTATATTCATTTATTACAATATAATAGTACACACACATAACCCTTAAAACCTTATAAAATGACACGAACTTAATATTTTAAATTTGTTATTAAAATACTCAAGTTAAAAGTTTCTTACCCTAAAAATGCATTTGAATTCCCTTTTAGATATGTATTGAAAGGATCGGCTTCTCAATGGAATGTATGTTTTTTAAATGTCGGAGCAAACCACTCGTGGAACCTCCTTTACACTTAATTATCAAAGAACACTTTTTGCATTTTGCTTCAGAGTTCGGTCTTTTTATGAAGTGCTCCAATGCATATGTACTAGCTTTTTCTGCCATAATACAACATCACAATATTCTCTGCCCGATTTTCAAAACGTATAATCTCTTTAAAAGCTGACGACTTATTGAGATCACGAGTACTGTATTCATTTGGAAATAAGGTTCAAACTATCCTCGAAAATAGTTATTCATCACTTAAATAAATATTACGAATTTCTAACATATCTATTAGAATTACGATCAATGCTTTGCGTTTGAAAATGGCCTCGTGCTGGGAGTTATTACGATTTGTATCTCTTATCACTAACATACTAATGAGTATAAACCGTTGATGAGTAACCAAGTTTCACCATTTATGCCAACATGCGAGCATTGTATGTATTATACAAATCGACAAGTTCCTTGTTTATTGCCTTTTAGCTCTAAAGTTCTAGGAGTGGGAGATAATTTAATTCAGCAGATGATTGACTTAAACCACCTCACTTCCACTAACTTAAAAGTATCTTCTAAGGAAAGGAATTATTTGTTCCATGCCATCAGGAACGATTTCCAAGCGTTTTAGCAGCGCTAAAGAAATTTAAAACTTTGAGGGAATCCCGGGACGTGTCCCGGCCTAAAAATTCTACGGGATCCCGGGATCCCGGGAAACAATCCCTAATAGGAATATCACAGATGCATAACATTCAATCCCATAATGCGTAAATCTTAAAACTAAGAGAACGCCGCTCCTTTCTCAATGGATAATCACCCCACTCAAAAAAGATGTATTTAATAAATTATTCCATTTAAAAAACTGCATTTCAGGATTTCGGATTGTATCTCAGAATCTAATATTCATTTCCACAGTAATTCAAAAATATCTAATGGTCTTTTGGTGAACTTAAGACTACTAAGGACACGATGATTTAAGAAACTGAAACATTATTACGATTCTATATCACGTAGCTTAGATTATGTCTGATATATTATTCCACGACCATATTTAAGGGAAAAACATATCTTACCAGTTTATCGGATGGATTTGTTCTCGCAAACGTCTTGTAGAAATTCTTATCAGATACTTGGGAGTCTGAGCATTTCTAGAAAAGAAAAATACTTCCATTAGTGGGCACATTAAGATTTTACAAATGAATAAGATATTATGAAACAATGTTTTAGTTCTGTGAAAAGTTTACGCTCTAAAATGGTAACACTTTCAAAGATTTTTTTCTGGAATCTATAGAGGAGTAGAACTTTTTAGACTATAAGGGGGAAATCTTTACACGAGTAACATGAACAGATAATAATATACAGTATTGCACTGAATTCAATTCTTCGTGTGTCATGGAAATAATAGATATTAATCTCTTAATATCAAACACTTCCATTTCAGTTCGGCAAACTTCGGGAATCCTGATCCTCGGTGATCGGATCGTTGGAGAAGCTCATTTGATTGGTTCGTAAGCGATGACATCATCCGATCTGGAAAGATTGAAACCAATCAAATGAAATGAGCTTCTCTAACTGTTCGAACGCCAAGGATCGGGATTCCCGAAGTTTTCCGAATGGATATAGTAGTAGTGTGTGGCAATAAGGTGAAAATAAGTTCTGTCATACTTTAATCAATGATTTTTAGATTTCTTGATTCCGGTGCCAAATTTGAATAAGTTCTTAGCAAAACATTGTTAGTTTTGTATTTAATGCAGTTTGAGATCGAAATAAAACATTCTATAACCGCTTAGCGAAATTTAAATCAATATAGTATTAATATGAATAAACCACCCAAAGCAGACTTGAAACAAGAAGATGGCAGACGATTCATCATACAAATAAATCCTGATAAATCAGCTGATCTCGTAAAACTGGGAAAACAACGAAAATAACTTAACAAAAATAATTATCTGACTACAAATCTAGATGTTAATTCGTTTGCAACTATCGTTTGCAAACTCATATTCTGAAACGCAAAGGCAAGACATACAATAAGAAACTGTATGAAAATCTTCATCCAATTCCAATTTTCACATTTCTATAAATGACTGCATTCATTTATGCTATCAGGATTAACCCATTACTGCCTGACGTCCCTTTTTAGGGACGTTTTTTAAAAATCCTCCTATTTCTACAAAAATTGTTCCTTTGAATCAAAATTTGCACTTATGTATCTCTGATCTTCATAGAACATAAATAACACAAGAAGAAAGCAGAATTTTAAAAAATTTTCACTTTTTTTAAAGTTGGGAGATAGAATTTTTCAGAAAAGTGCTTTTTTAAAAATTTTAAAAGAAAAAGCTTAAAAATCCTAGTTGTTATTTAAAAAAAATTTCAATGTTGATATATATTACTGTTTATACATTAAATCAGTTGGGGTGTTTTTTTATTTTTCCAAAATATTTTATTTTGACCTTATTTTGGACCCTCGAAAAGCGTCCCTAAAAAGGGACGTCAGGCACGAATGCCCCCGTGGTTTTCCCCATAGTGAAATGCTAGTGTTTCCTTATTTTTTTCATCAAAACGCGTTCGATTCTTATGATATGAATTAAATAACTGATATTTATCAAATTACTTTAATTTTAGATAATAAATTTATTATTTTTGTTTATTTTTTTTTGGAAAATACTGTTATTTCTGCTAAATTAATGGAATAAATGTCTTAAATTATAAGGAATTAATTCATTTGTATTAATTAAAGGGAATAAATTAATTATTTTACTATATTTATTACTTATGCAAATATATTCCGGTTATATTTTAATTAAAAGTTTAATAATTATTAGTTATAATGACTTTTTGTCACTCAAATTGCCAAAAAAGTCGCTTTTGTGATAAATTTTCGGCTTTTTTCCTAATTAGATGTGGCTAATCATTGTGTTCTATACTGCAGATCAATCTGTATCATCTGGCTTGCCAATGCACATCCCACTAAGGCTTAATTTTTGGGGAGAAATTTGTGTTCCGCACAATAAAATTATATGAAATGAAAAAAGTATGGGCATTTGAAAGTCTTAAACTTCACAAAATGAGATATTCTGATGGATTTGAGGTGTGTAAAAGTAATTATTACTTAATATTAGGTAATATATAAACAAAGAATGCCTTTTTCAATTAAAAATATTAATTAATTTGCAATTAACATAGATTTGGGAGGAAAAAACGTGTTTTAGAGCATAAAAAATGCTCAAATTACGTTAATTAAGGTTAATTTTACGGTTAATTGAATAAATAATTAATGTTTTTTGTTCCTTTTGATGTTAGAGTATCGTTCCGATCACTTTTGCTGCACTTGATAAGGTAGAAAATGTTTTTGAGGCTTTAAAAAAGTGTTCTACCATGCCCTTACTATAGAGAAAAACAACGGGGGCATTCGTGCCTGACGTCCCTTTTTAGGGACGTTTTTTAATTTTGGTGTAGAAATTAAAATTTTAACCTGGAATTTTTTTCACTATTTTTCCAGTTGTTTTGGGGCTATTTACTATGTTTTTACCAAATATTAAGGGGATGGTGGACCTTCAAATAAGGCAAAATGGAACTAATTTCGGCAAAAAATATTGTTTGATTTTATAATACTCAAAACTAATCCAAATAAGTATCTGAAAACGAAATTTAAAAAAGAGAATAAATAAAAAAGTTATAGCATTTTAATGTTTAGCTTCACGTGTTAAAACACGTACCGAATCACCTTCGAACAGCTTTTTCTTGCACAGTAAGTTTTTGTAATGTTCCCGCCTTTAAAACGTTCCTTGCGACAGAGTTTTCAAGGAAATCAAACGAAACTTTCAACATAGCTTCCTAACGATTAGTTGAAAAAAAAATCGTATTATTTAAGTAATTGATCAACATTAAGTTTGTCAAATTTTGGCTTTAAGGCCAGAAAAAGTGAAATTTTTATAAAATTTGAGTGTAAGTGTAAAACATATTTTCTAGCAAAAAAACTACTGAACCAAATAACTAAATAATACGAATTTTTGTTATTTATGTACTTTTGAACAATTATTTAATAAAAGCAAGAAGAAATGTAAAAAATTATGTCGCAAGGGAGATTTAAAAAATTTGTCATAAAATTTTGTTTTTTTTAATCTAAAAAATTTATTTTTTATTTTTTTATAAAATTTTAAATCGATATGACGTTTTTATACTGTACTGCATTTATATACCAAACAAGAGAATCCTAAAGCAATAAATAGAAAAAAAAGTTTTGAAGGTCCACTATCCCCTTAAAGAAAAATAAAAAGTTGGGCATTAATGGGTTAACATAAAAGGACATTATGATTAACATAGTATGATGTTTAAAAATATTAAATATGTTTTATGGCTTTAGTGGTTATACACATTAACTGTTCACAAAAGTAAGCGACAGAAAATTCCACGAGAAAGAAACTACATTTTTTTCCTCGTGAGAAACGAAAAATCGAAGAGCTCGCAAATATTTATCTTGACCCAAAAGTCGAGTTATTGTCACAATACTAACGGGTATCTGTCAATAATCTTTTTTGACTCTCGGTCTCAAAATATTTAACGCAAATGGTTTCCATCCGTAAAAATACTATATATTGAAAGTATTCTTTGACATAAACGGGGATAATATGCATAAATGCATTCTCCTTTAGAAACTGCACTTTATTCTCTTTTGCTATCAACTTTTATACAGTAAGTGAGGAAATGATTAAAAAAATAAAAGTGTCTTCAAATATTTTTATTCTACTATTCATATAACAAAAGAACTTTTACATTAGTTATTAAGTAACTCATCTTTTTTCAATGAACCTTAGTAGCGCATTTTTACTATTGGAAAATTTGCATTTAAGAATACAAATTAATGGTGCGTACTTATCCTTCATCTTTGATAAAAGGGAACCGATCTTAATAATTGAGAGTTAGGAATGGAGATGATTCGATTTGTTCAGTGTCCCTTAAAAAGAGAGAAGAAATAATGTAGAAAAAAGAAGGGGTAAAAAGGAGTAAAGAAAGATAAATAAGATAATAGAGTAAGAAATTCGTAAAAAAGAAATGAAAAGAGTCGAAAGAGAAAACTAGAGTTATAGAGAATGGAAATAAGGAGTAATGAATGAAAAAGAGAAAGGCGATGAGATAAAGAGTAAGACAAAAAAATGGAAAGGTAAAAGAAAAATCTTAAAAACTATAAAAAAGAGGGGGAAATAAAATAAAAACATAATGAGAAAATGATAGGCAAAGAGAAAAACGAATAAGAGAGAATGAGAGAGATGATGAAAATGAATGATTATAAAGAGAAAGGGTACCTCGATTAAAACCATATTTCTAAATATTATTAGAGGTACCATTATACTAAAGATGAAATATATTTTAGCTGTGCCGCTATTGTACGAAGCCATTGATTAGATATTTAAAAAATAGTAACTTTATCTTTCGAAAAGACTTTAGGGGGGGGTTATGTCTTTTACTAATGCTTTATTAATTCGAAGTTTTGCGTGTTCGCTTGCTTCATTGTGATTTATGTTTATCATTACTTCAAGCAAACGAAGAAAAGTGTCTTCATTTTTAAACCGTACAAAGGTCATCTTTTCTCTCACTAGGTACATGACAATAATTATAAAAAAATCGAAGCATTTACACAAGCTTCTCAAAAAGTAAAACACAATCGGATAGAAGTCTTAAGCCAGCTTTTTAATTCTGGTGAATGATGGAAATAAATTACTAAATCGAAATTCGAATATTCACTCTTATTAAGTTCCTCGCATACAAAAGATGAATTGAACAATCAGAACTTTCTCTGGAACAAAATGGAGCCGTTTTTCAAACACGGCGGCCATATTTTTTTTATTTTCAACCAGAGTTTTGCAAATTCGCTTCGAAACGATTGTTTGATCACTTCTTTTTTTTATTCAAAATTTAGATAGAGAAGAAGAGCATGAAAACTCAGAATCGTGCACAATGGTCCGAAAGGCCAGGTATTCCAACTTTAAAATCAGGAGAATCGAGTTAGTTTATCCGAGAAACGTTTCATATTTCTGGGAGATCTCTTGGAAAAGTAAATTGGATCAAGAAAGAAGTATTTTCTCGGATGAAAATTTCGATCAAAGTATTTGAATTATGCCTGAAATAGTTTATTTTTAGTCGAACATTATCATTTTTACAGGTTTTTCCTATTCGGAACTAAGTAAAACAGTCTTAAGTAAGTTTTAACTCAAATATTTAACTTTTTAGAGAGAACTATTTATAGTTTAACTTTCTGGTAAATACACTAACAACATTATAAATAGTCGTCTAATATAATTAAGTACAAACAAATATAAAATCAAGATATCAAGCAATTCAAATAAAGAATAAATTCATAAAGTGATGCTGCATGGCTTACATATAATGGCCATATTCTTGTTGCCAGAAAAAAATCAGTGTCTCAGCAGACAATATTTTTACGCAATTATGTATTGTTAGAGTAAAAAGCTAAGTGACAAAGTTTGGATTTAATAACTTATTTTTTAAAAAACTTCTGTAAAAAATAAACCTATTTTATTGTTTACATTATCTGAAAAGCAAAAGAGAGAACCTAAAATATATTTAGAATAAATAAAAAGGTATAAGAACAAACAATATTTCGTAACTTTAAAGCAGCGTTAGAAATTGGGAAAAAAATCCACTGGTCCGCAGGACCAGTGCTTCACCAATCTTACTGGTCCGCAACAAAAATTACTGGTCCGACAAATAAAAAAGGACCAGTTTAAATATTACTATTATTAAGTAATTATTTCACTGAATGCGAGTACCAAATAGTAATGTTAAAAATTAACCTTTTACCTGCCGATGTTCCCAAATTTTTCACCACTTAATTTTTCATGCAGGAATTTGATACTTGGTAGAAAGCAACTCAAAGATATGAAGTTATTTTACATGCTTTCTATTTTTCATGTGCAATTTAATCATTTTTGTAGAATTTACATCAAAATTAGAGATATTTGGCTCTTCCAAAAGTTGCACAAGTTTCAACTTGTGAAAATTTTAAATAAATTTAGTTTTAAATAATTTTCCGATTTGGCTTGACAGAATAGCTTTATATTCTAATTTTGGAGAGTAATTACCAATACAACGTATATGTTCCCAAATGGGAACATCGGCGTTTGGGGTATAGTATTTGAGGGGATTTTTATAACATGCAATAATTCAAGTTATTTTCTATTTTCTTTAATTTTTTGAATCTTTTTTGTCTCAAAGTATCTAAACAAGTTAAGAATGATGTTTTAAATTACAAAATATGTAATTTTTATTTTTTCACTTGATTTATGGAGGAATAAATTCAAAATCCTTATATCGTATTCTTACACTTGTATATATTTCTAACTCCCCGATCGATTAATTTTCAGTAATTATCAACAGGGGTTATGCAAAGAGCATATTTGGAGTGATTCTGAGTATTTGCGTATATATTTTTGTTCAAGTACTTTTTTTACATAAAAATTTTAGGAATAAAATTGAAGAATTTTGAAAATAAGGAAAAGTGCGTACATCTAAAAACACTCTTCCAACGTAAATTGGATGTAAGATATATGTGGTTCTGATTGGAATCTTCCATGAGAAACACAGCTTTAATGAAACAATGAAGATAATTTTGATTAAAATTTTGAAAGCTAATTAGATTTGAATGCAATTAGTGGATTTTATGCTAGATATCCGTATAGAACCGTAATTAAAACTATTTTTTCTCACAGAAACGTAACTGTTTAGCTTTGAAGTACATGGAAACACTCTTATGTAATTTTTACACCAAAATATTACCCATAGTGCAAGAAAAATTTACGGAAAAGCTTACCGTACGTACAAAACATGTGAATTTTTTTCTTGTGCCTTTCTCCCGATTCCAAGCAAAGAGAAATTGCAGGCTTAAACTGGAGGGTGGGATATTTTTTCGCCACTTGTCCAGCGGACCAGTGATTTTCTGATTCCACTGGTCCGAGCCGTTTTTTGGTTGTCCCGGACCAGCAATCCAGTACAATTTCGAACGCTGCTTTAAAGAAAACAAAAATCCTGGATCGGATTTTTTTTATAATTTATAGTATGACTTTTAAATGTATTATTTCAAGAGTCGAGCAAAGAATCTATCCACGAACCATCGCATCCATGGGACATAACATCCTGTTTGCAACACCTGGATAGAACTGATTTGTGCAATCATTTAATTTAATAACAGCGCCAATGCTTCGCTAGTGTCACGACAAATTGGATTACTCCTGACCGAATGTTGGAAAGCTCCTGTTATAGAACTTTAGTCAAGTGAGAAGTCACTACCGTGGCATGGTTAGAAGTTCAAGCACCACGAATAAGTTACTTTAGAACATGCTTACTATAACAGCATGAACTTTTGTTTAAGTTATATTTTTAAATAGTTTATGCAATCATAAATTTTTTTATTTTATTAAATTTAGTAAGAAATTAAAATATGGAAATAATATATTATTCAAATGAATAAAATGTTCAGTGATTACTGCGTTTGCAACAAATATACTTAGAAATGTAAGCAAACTTCTATTTCACTTTTCTTTAAATTATAAAATAAATTTAATTGAAATTATTAATCAAAGTTTCTATTCATATTTCGACTCGCTTCAAAGTTTTTATATGAACTAAGTACCAGCAATGACAACTTTTCTGTATTACACTTAAAAAATCCTTTTTTACAAAATTAGTTTTTAAAACAAAAACCACATTTAGTAAACTTATATGATTTCTGTTAATTGAAGGAATTGTTTTTACCAACTTAAATTTTAAAGTGCACTTTTTTCCCTAATGACATCTTTTCCTGCAAAACTACTTTATATGTAAAATTAAAAATTTAAAATAAAAATTCCTGTAAACCATTTTTTATAGTGAGATATTTGCATGAGTGAGGTTTTTGCTTGATTTTATACTTTTTTGATACATTATGGTTAAAAACTCCCAAATTTCTGATTTTTAAGGTCAAAAATGTGTTTTATATAATTTAAAATTCAATTTCATTTTTCCCAAAACGTCAGAAAAGTCACTTTATCAGAAAACGGGCTTCTATTGGATGTGACATCACAGCACCTGATTTATGATTCGAAAGTGTTTTCGCACCCAAACAAAAAACGAAATTTCAAAAATTAATACCTCAGAAACTAGGCTACGAAAATATTTTATGTAAACGTCATTCTCTATGGTTTTTTTATCTACTATTTTAATAAAATTTAATCTCAAAACGTGAGAATACCTCATTTACACACTGAAATTACTTTCATATCCTTGTTTTGGAAATCAAATATTTATCACAACATTCCAATTACCTCTTTTGTAAATGCAGTTGCTCTTTAATCGTATTGTCAGCAGATGTAACTCTAAACGCTTAAATGATTCATTTAATTACAATCTAATCTCTTGACAATAGTAGATATAGAGAAGGAATTGATTATATAATTTCGATTTAATCTCCTTTTAGTTACTCTGAGCTTTTAATAATTATTGATTACCAATAATTTAATTAGCATTTGAAACACCCATTTTAAAAATAAACTCTCAGAATTAAATACCTGGTGATTAGTTGAGGTTCTGAATATGTTTTATGCTATATAATTCCGCTGGTCTACTGTTACTTGAAGGGATGTAAGCAAAGAGGTGTATCTCATTATGAATCTAATTAAAAGTTTCTGTTTAAAAATACTGTATGTCTTCCCATCTTTTATGAATTGGTCAAAAGGGAAAAGTTCATAAATGAGGCGTTTGCTATCAAAACCAGCTCATTCCATTTTTGGAAATTTTACAGGAGAAACAAAAAACTTCTCACGTCCACAGTTTTAAAGTTAAATTTTTTTGTAAATTTTTAATTGTAGGTGTAATCCAGGTGCATTACCTTGGGCGTAATTACACTAATTCGGTTAGAATGAGCTGATTTTGATGCAAAAACACGGTTTTCATGCTTTTTTCAGTTTTCTTTTGTTCAATTAAGTTGTGTGAAATTGTTTTTTTCCAGTTTACCATTTAATATTTGTGTCTTTACGAGTTTTAAATAAATGACACCCACTTAACTTTTTCAAATGATCTGAAATTTCAAAGTTGAGATCACAGTTTTCACCTTTTCATTCGTTATGAAGGACCCTCTAAACCTAAACTTTCAAAATATGCAAAAATGCGGATTACAGAAAAATATGGAATGAGCTGGTTTTGATAGCAAACGCCTCAAGTTATAAAAATTGGGTTGTTATATAAATTTTAATATTATACCCTCTTTTGATAATTTTTCAGTATTGTTGTCAAAAAGGGAGCATTTTCTAACTTTTTTATCTAATAATAATTTCTTCATACAATATTAAAAAATAACAAGTAAATTACAAAAGATATATTCGCGAACCATGCAAAACTAGGCAAAATAAATATCTGATCAAGTGAAAACAAAAAACTTACTTTCGTTCATTTCGAAAATGACTTCGCATGTCTTTTTTATACTTGCAGGAAAACCATCAGACAACCATAACGAGTTTTAGCTATAATCATTGATATTGCATACTAGATAGTAGAGTAATAATAGATTAAGAGAACAATTTTACCGCATATAATGGCGCTTTTCCAGTAGTTTCGTCTCGGTTTGTTACAAAGTACATATTTTTTAGGGATAAAATTTTAAACAAACCTTCAATAAACTAGAAAAATAAGATTGCACGTTCGTGTTCATTTTTTAACTATACCATTTACTCTTTTTCTCACAGGTATAAAGATTAAATATCCCAGTAAAATACTGCGCAACGTTAATTCCATGTCAAGCAGTATTTATTTATACCTTTATTCCTTTATTACATTATACTCTGTTCATTTTGAACTGGCGCTTGAAAATATTTCCTTCCCCCACCACCGATCGGTAACCATAGCAACTATCCTCGTCAAAGTGACGAAGAAGGCTTACTATTGGCTGCTCGAAGAGCGTAACTATGATTACGCTTCTAGCGTGGGGGAAAGCACTATTTCTCAAGCACCAATTCTAAATGAATACAGTATAGGAGTAGGGTATCCCTTAAAATCGAAGGTCGGGGAAACTTTTGCGACACCTCCTAATTAATTTCATTTTTGTACCCTAAGAATGTGTCTTAAATCTATCAAAAAATATTTTTAGGGGGGTTGGTGAGCGATAGCGAGCAAGGTAGCCCCCTTGTATTGACTACAAATTCAATCCGGTTTACATGTTTCATTGCATTGACTGCGACCGTTTTGTGTATTTACCTCACTCAAACCAGTTATTTTCTTCTTGTGACAAAATTCAAAACTTGAATTGAATCCCAAGTAACCCAATATGAGTTCTCTACTGATGCTTATCACGTCATCTGATACATAAACGGGTCTTACCTCACTCAATGCTTTTCGTAATAAAATGAGTTTTATGCGTTCAGATAATCCTGAATTATTTCCCAGGGGTGTACTTGAAGAAGAGCGATGTCCTCCTGCCAAAAACTTCTATCTTTCACCGTTTTGGACATTTATCTCAGCAGTGAAAATGGTGTGCTCGATTAATAGCGGATAGATACGCATGAATCACCATCTTATTATATTTGCAACTATTCACTAGAAACGTTCAAATAGAGTTAGTTGTTTAACACTTTGTGTTTCTTTACGCTCATCTGAGCTTTATGAAAATATGAGGTGAGGTTTAGTAGATATCTCAAAAATTTCTGGTCTTGAATTCGCTTTATAACAATTTGGTATAAAGGAAAATTATTGTTCCTATTAGATTAATGTGTTAAAGTGTGTTATTCTATACTTAAGCATGAGTTATGTACAAGCACAAAGGGAGTATTGATATAAATTCTAGTACTTAAATAACCAAAATGTTAAATTAAGTAAAAAAAGTTAAGAAATTATTCATCGATTTTTTATTAGTGTAGGAAAGAATTTCCACAAAAGAACTTCAAAACGCCAAAGTCTTCAATTTGTATACGGAGAAGTTACTGTAGTAAATTAACAAAATCCCCTTTTTAAAATTTTTTCACTATTTTGGATTCTATTTTTGCTCTTATTCGTTACATTTCGAAAGAAAATAGCTGTCTATTTCTGTATTGCTGTATAAAATTGTTGTATTTAAACTTATACTAACTGTATATCAATATTATACGGACGCATTTAAGTCATAATCTACTTTATTCTTAAAATTATATTTTAAAAACTATATTAAAATGTTTTTATTTATTAATTAAGATGCTTCTTCATGGATATTTTTATATAGTTTAGAATTTTTAAGCTCCTATAAAATAGTATAATAAGTTTAACTCTTTAAGGCACAGATTTTTATTTCACTCATAAAATCAAAATTACTTATATCTACGAACTAAAGGATGTTATTAAAACTGAAAAATATCATTTTTAATTTTTTTTAGTAATTACAGTAACAGTTGTGAGGTGGTAAACATGGTATACCACCATGCTTTAATGGACGTAAAAATTTCAATGGACATACACAACTTTTACATAGATTTTTTAATTTTTAGTCTTTAATTTAGTTAAATTAGTCTTTAATTTAGTTAAATATTATTTTTAGTCGATCATCAATCATACGCTCTCTTCATCTGATGGAATTTCAACTCAAACAAGAGCAATTTTACCGTTACTTTCACCGTTACTTCCTTTTTACAATACTATAGAACATCTAATATAGTAAAAAAAGTAATAAGTTTTGAAAGAATATATTATGCAATATTTTAATTGTATAAAACCTCATTTACAAGAGTTTCAAGGGACATCAAACAATATATCATTACACAAATTACCGTTTTGCATGTATAATAGAAGCCCACAACTTAAGAACACGTATCAGGCTTTAGAATACACATTAATAAATTAATTTGCACGTTTATCTAATTAATATTAAGGTTTTGCAACTTTGCATGCTTTGCTTTTTTGACTTGCATAAATGCACAGTGGTATTTTTTTATTACCACCTTATGTTCAACAACATTACATAGTTATAATTGTAATTAAATTTATTTATCAAATGTACGTATCTTCTATCAACATATCTTTATCTGATATTAAGGGAAATTTGTCAGTGGAACAAAAAATGTATAGAAGAAGCACCCATGAAATCAGAAGCGAGAGCACGTGCCCGACATTAAGACAGTCTCAAGCGAATTCTATAAATAATTTCCGGAAATGGACAACAACCGCCATCTATATTTGAAGAATAGAAGTGTGTGAACACAAAAAACAATTGGTAGCAGATATTTACCCATATGCAAAGACTCAAAAAATCGTGAATATGTGGTATGCTATGAATACCACTTAGCCCTAAAGAGTTAGAATGAACATAAAAATCGGAACTTAATGATGCTATTGTAATAAAAACTAATATAACTTTCAGTTCCAAGAAAATATGAATGTTCAACCAAATGGAAGTTTTAGCCAAGTTTTGCAGCTGGAATAGTTAATACTTGAATTCAAAATTCTTCCGAAAGCCCAAACAATCACCAGCCTCATCATACTATATCTACACTCAATTTCTACTAAAGCTTCAATTTCAACATGAATTCCAACTCCCAAACTAAAATTCAGTTCCACACATCCAACATTTCCCGACGAACTTAAATATCCTTCCGAAAATATGCCCTCGCTGCCCGATAGCGTTTCAATTGCATTACCCGTCCAACTTTCCTTAAAAGTTTGTAACTCGAGTTCCAAGGGGGAAGTAAAACGAGTTTAAGCAGCGACAATGGAAGAAATATCGTTCCAGCGGCTCGAGAAACGTATGTAATAGAGTGAAAAATCCCTTATTCGCTAGAATAAACTTTATGCTTATGTTAACATTTCTGATGTACAAATTCAGAGGAGGAATTTGCATGCATTACTAGTCAGCGTGTAGAAAAGCTGGAGATGTGGGGTAGTTTTATGGGAATTCTGTTAGGTTGTGTTGGTTTGGAAAAAAGTTTTGGGAGCTTTATACCAATTATTAAAAGATAAAATATCCCTCAATTTATGAGGAAGAAACCTTAACTGCACTTACGGCGAAAAGAAATAAGAGATAAAAAAAAGAATGCTTACTGTTTTTATGAAGATATGTGTAAATGTGTTTCTTGGAAATAAGAAAAATAACAATAACAGAAATTTTAATATGTGAAGTGCAGCTAAGCGATTCCAAATTATGTTGGAATCTTTTACTAAATGCTAATTTTTTTGTTACTGAAATCCAACGATTGAGAAGAAATAATTGGGTAAATAAAAAATATAGAAAATCAGAAGAAATAAAATAAAGTGCAATCCCCCAATTACTTTTTCAGTTACAATTTGCTTAACTGTTTTTAACTGTTAGAATGTCACTTGGATATGTTATCGGCAATGTATGGTATCAAACTTTACCGGATTTTTAGTGACTAGATAACGGAAAAGTGTCAAAAAAGCCATGCAGTGAAATTATTTCTTTAACAAGAAACGTGATACATAAGTACTTGTTTGTTGTTTATTACATTTGAAAGAAAACTACTACTTAATATCCCATTCTAAGTAATTTGAACTAAAATATTAAGAACAAAGGCAGTTATTGTAATAACGATAACAACAACGATGCTGATAAAATTGCACACTAGAATATTTCAAGTTCTTCAGTTCAAGTTCACACAGAGTATACTCAGATTACTGTCAAATGTATATTTTATAGTTCACACAGTGTACACTCATATTTCTAAATCAATGTATCACATATATTGTACTAATTCTGTATGAATGAGGTTTGAACTTAGAGCACTAATTGGAATTGTTAAATTTCATTAGCGTTTGAAACATTTCTTCAATTTTTAAGTGTAAAACTATTACCAAAAGAAGGAAATTGTTTTTTCAAAAAGATTTCACTTTTTAAACTATTTTATCTCATCTCACAGGTTGTATTATCACTCGTTTCTCCCCTGTGCAACTGCATAATCAGCATACAAAATGTCAGAGTGCAGCCAAACGTACTCAGAATCAGAGTCTTGTCAATCCTCACCATATCATGAGCGGTCAGGTAAACAGGTTGCACCTCACTCACAGACTTCAACAGCTTCAGGTGCTTCACACTTCCCACGGACTCGAAATCAGTTTTAAAAAGCGCGTTTCGGTAGAAAAGGTTCAGGTTCTCCCCGGTCGCTTCGATAGCTCTCGGAATCTTCGCAGCGCTCGAAAACAAAGTAACGACAATCATGCAGCAGTAGAAAATAGTCAGAGAGGACTCGATAATAGACGGCAGACCGTGGGTGGCGTTTTGTCCTAAGGCTAACCCCAAGCTGGAGTACATTATAGAAAAGAACAACAGAAGAGTCAACAACGTCGGATTCTTGTTCAGTTCCTCGAAAGTCTTGCACAGTTGAATCAGGTCCTGGTACCTTTCGGTTTCTCGCCTGAATCTGGACGTGAAAAAGACGTGTCTCAAGTACACGTCCTGGCGTACGATAGCTTTGTGTAGCGCTCTGCATCCGACTGAAGCAAAGACGACGTACAGCGATGGGATGAGGAATTTCGCGTAGAAGAATGACAGCATGCAGGTGAATAGGACTACCGATTCTAGTATAGGGTGGTTTGATAGGGGATTTCCCCATAACCAGAAGTCGATGTAAGCATCGTCTCTTGCATGTGCAACGCAAGTGAAAACGGCCACTGAAAGCACTGTGGGGAATATGAATGCAACGAACACCATCAAATTGATGTTGTACGGCTCCAAATTGGTGAACGATTTCAAGCAGGGCCGCAAGTTAGTCAATTCAAAGATAACAGAGCACATACTTGAAGATAGCAGTTGAAAGTGGTACCACTGAGCGATGGGAATTATCATGCAAAGGAAATCTGTTATCAACATTTTTGGTATTGGTCCAATCTTTATTATACCCAGGGATGTGGTGCTGTACAGGAAACATACATGGACTAGAATATTCGGAGCACGAAAGAAACGTCTTAAATACGATTGCTTTGCAGCCTCCTTCTTCTTCAGTGATTTTAATCCAATAAAGCGTATTACATTAATCATCCAAGTGTCGGTGAATACGTTTTTACTGTCTTGACTAAATGCCCAGGATGTTTTAAAAAGCGCGATGTTCTTCATTTTTATCAACAAATTGGAAATTCTTATAGCTCTAAATAATTTTCGGACCCTCCAAATAAGTCCTTTCCGAAAGCATAACGTTTCGAAAATGGAAGTTCATGCCATAAAAAGGAATAACACAGGAAATGGAAAATAAATTTACTTTAATGGCTAGCGTGTTGAAATAGATTGCAAAGCAATATTGAATGAATATTTAATCGATATAAATGAGAAAAATTGAATTGATGTTATAAGCCATGAATAGATTCCGATTCTTAGCATTTATGTATACTCCATAAGTACCTAAAAACCTTTAAGGAAACTGTTCATTCATTCATATTAAAACTTTTATTAGAAACTACAATATAAACTAATCTAAGGATACAGTTCACTTTTATTGTACTCAATATTCATTACTTACGAAAAGCATTATGTCAACCAATCTTTCAAAGCACATATCGATATCGAAGACTCTTGCAATAATTGAAAAAACACGGTTTTCTTAATAGTGTCCGAGGCCGTATTTAGGCACAGGGTGGGAAAATTTTGGGGTGCGGCAGATTACAGCAATTCAAAATGCTACACAAACTATACAGTTTTGAAAAAAATGTACCACACAGTTTTCACTACGGGAGGATTCTAGGGTTGAGTCCTAAGGTAATCCAACTTTTTGACGGGAAATATTTATGGCTTTGGTTTACCGGAATGGAGAAGACACCAGATCAGAGGGCATGGCCATCTTCATTCTGTCCCGATATTGTCAGTTTGTTACTCTGCATCTTAGGGAAAGGAGCTTGTGTTTTATGTGCGTTAAAACGGATCGGCTTGCTTGAGGGGATCTGCGTATAGGAAGAAGGCCAGTGAGAGAATTTTTTTTCTTTTCTTAAACCCTTTCAGACCTAGCCGCCCCAAATTTTCCATTGGATTCAGTGGTATTTTCTTGAAACAGGAAAAAAATAGAGGGGATGACGGTAAATCTATATGCATAGGGTGGAAAAACCCCTAAATACGGGCCTTTATTTCACCAATAGAGAAGCTGTATGCATCTCAATAAATTCTCCATGGTCACTTACCTAGGGGTAGACCATGTTTCCATGGCCCTAGGAGACGTTTTCAAATAAAAGCCCTGAAAGGGATCTCTCTCTGTATAGCTCTTTTCACTCTCTGTATAGCTCATCTCACTATCTGTATAGCTCTTCCCACTCTCTGTATAGCTCTTACAATTTCCCAAAATAGCCCTTCTTTTAAAAAAAACACATTATGTTATGCATTTATCTATTATGTAAAGCTTTTTTTTAGTTTTAACTGTAAATTTGTTTTGATTTAATCTGTTTTGAAAATTATAAAAAAAAAGAAGCTTATAAGTGTGTGTACTTCCGAAGCAAAAATAGTATCACTCGTTCAGTTAGAAAGACAGATATGACACTATATGAGACTACTTTCCAAAAAAGAATTTTCCCCATTGCCAATGCATAACTGCAGAACATTTGAAACTAACTTTCTCGGGGGATTTCTTTTTAAAAAATACTTCCGAGCTCATATGCTATTACTTCTTGACTGATATATCTTTCGCGACACCCTTTACGATGTAAGAAATCCTATGGAATTCTTTAGCTTTCAAGTTAGGTAAAAATAGTAGGGTTTTAGATATATTTGTAACATTTGGGTGAAATGTAGTGATTTTATCTCAAAATGAAATCATTTCTCTCTCCAGAGATCTTTTTCAACTGGAAAATAGGAGTTATACTAACTTACAATATTTCAATGCTGTTTTCCGAATTCACTTATAGGTCTTTACATTTAGAATACATAAAATCGTACTATTTAAGAAGAAACTCCAAAATGTTTCTTGCATCTTGTTCTTGTGTTGAAAGAAACCACAAACTCACAATATAACTTAAGTGACATGGATTTGCGAGGTTTATGCGAGTAAGCCATTGTGATGATAGCAAGGCACGCATATTTGAATCGAATTTTGAAAATAACAAATCATGCTGTAGTAGTTTGCATAAAATTTATGGTTAGATCCATATATTTCAATTCTTATTAATTCTATTCTAGCCCAAACTTATTTATTAGCATGTTGAAAAAATGACTGAACCTTTAAATATCACCAAGATGCCTATTGAACGCCAAGTATTCAAACATTGCCAAATTTCATGATTTCCATTCATAAAACTGTATATTTCATTGGTTTGTTTCCAAGTTTTGACGATATTTTGAGTTTTTAGAAATCCAAACAGCTTGGAGATATTTAACGTAATTGAACCAAAATAGGTTTAACACTCATTAGTTTAAAATAAAGTAATTAAAAAGGTTTCGAGGCAGCATTGGATCGCAGGTATGAAATTGTGGTGATAAAATGGCATTATTTACTTTTATAGAATTCAAGTATCTTTAAGCATTCAGTTATAAAAAGTAACACAATATGCATAAAATAATTTTGACGCATGGTAATGGCTACAATTGATAGACTAAATATCGCAAATGAAGTAATCCCTACATTAACCTTAGATCACTCAAGCGTATCCTCCCAATCAGAAAATGCAAAATTAGCTCACTTCAAAATAGATCTAATAACAACAGGCTCAAGCAAAAGAGAGAAGGCTCATCGTGCCCTCAAGCCAGTCTGATCATCGCAAGAATGATAATGAGTTGGTAACATTTGGTCAGTAATGACACCCGATGCAATTAGGTTCTCTTTCGCTTCCCTGTTAATGAAATTACACGCTTGGCTTTCGGAAACAAACGGGTTTCTGACATGCTTGTCAGCCAAATTGAAGAACCCGCAAAGAGCAAAAGCCCTTCGGAATACAAAGTATTGCAGTAGAAAGAATAGCTGTAAGAAGGTAAAACAGATACTTGTGTTTGCTTTAATTCAGATTTTGAAGAAAATAGTTCGTAAAATATTGATTCAGCAAGAAACATGTTAATTATTTTTTCAGGCCTGGAAATGTGCTATTTTTACAGGCTAAAATCTCCGGAAATATTCAGGACATTTTCATAAAATATTAGTAACGCCGGCCGTGAAACTCGTCAAATGTTAAGTGTTTATTGATATTTTGTTAAGTATTTAAGAAGGTATATACAAAAAAGCGTTATAACAAAAACACCAATCCCTAAATATTCCTTTTTCGTAAAATCCCTTATATGAGCCTTTTTTAAAAATTTACTGTCATTAAAATTACTTTTAAGTTTTAGATTTTAGCCTTTCAAATGTTACTTAAATATGTATTTAAACAAATGGTATTAAACCATTACATTATTAAACCATTACATTATTATTACAAATATGTATTTAAACAAATATTTTATGAGAAAATTTCTATATCGATAAATTTGCGAATTAATTTGCGGTTTGCAGTAAACCCCTAGTTAACCAAAAAATTAACCAAAACTATCCTCGCAAAACCACAAACTGAGATTCTCCTAACGGAGGATTTCATTCACTATATAGAATTAGTAAACCCCTAGATAGATATACTAATTCTGTACAGTTAGAATTTTGATCCAATTAAAATATCTCACGAGTTATTATGAATCAAACTAACTCTTAAAATCGACATTTAACAACTCTTTTTCAGAGTCAGTTTATTTATTTTTTTTATTTGAGAAATTAATCTTTAAAAGCGAAAAAATTTGATGAATATTCTTTAAAAACAAATACGCTTCATTCACAACACTTGATTGAGGTAAATCTATATGTTTGGACATAATAACTGGATATACTAGATGACAACCTTTCCTGTCAGTGATGTCACCGATTGACTTAAGAACACGCCCCACTTTCTAGCTACCTAATTGGCGAGTCTCCCCCACTCTGTCTTTTTCGCCAATCAGGTAGCTAGAAATTGGGGCGTGTTCTTACGGCAACCCGTGACGTCATTGACAGGAAAGGTTGTAATTTAGTATAGATTGATATCACACAAAACCGAATTCCCAGTGTGATACGTGGTAAGGTAACCAGGGAGACTGGACTTATGGCAGAAATAAAATCCTTATTTATAAATAAATATTTAAAAATGAGGTAATAGAAAAATAATTATAAAAATCTATTAAAAACTCCACACTGTAAAAAATAATCCTGCAAAAAAACAGAAAATTTCTGGCAGCAAAAGTTGCCAGAAAAAATTTGTAAGTCGAAAAATCCTGTAAACAGAAAAAAGCTGCAACCTACAGGTAAATGCTGTAAAAAGGAACTTTCTGTCAAGTGAGCTACAGATTTTTCTGTTGCCTCTCAGTAATTTTCTGCTTGTGCGCATGCTCGTGTGGACTTATTTTAGTTGACTTTTTTTTAATTAATTAATATCCGGGGATAGAACCCAGGACCTACCGCATGCTAAGCGCGCACGCTACCACTGCTCCAAAGAAGATTCAGTATAATGTTGCCAATAGCTGTATTGGTTTCGATGCAGTAAGTTTCTGTTTAAGTACAGATAAGCTAAAAAAAACTTAAAAAAAAGCTGTTTTTTACATAAAATAAATAGAAGTGCGGTGGGAATGTTACATGACAGAATATCTCTGTAAACATAAAGTCATTGTTATTGAAAATTTCTGTTTTCAATCCTACGCCACCCGATATTACCATTGAATCCTATGAAAAATTCGGGACTTCTAGGAATGAACGAGTATAACTATAGGAGGGTATACCAAAAAGTATACCACCAGTTTCAATCAATAAAGTATCTTTTTAAAATATTTTTTCCACTTGTGCTTTGGAAAACCTGGGGAATCTGAGTGGAAGCCATTGATTGCTGTTTTCTGAATTTCAAGAAAAACAAAAGTTTTCAGCCACTGTTCTCGGCTTAAAAAGAATTCGAAATTCCCGTGCTGTCAATCGGAAGTTGAAGAAGGAACTGGAAAAAGGGAACTGAAACTTCTTCCTCAACGTAAGTTTTTTCTCTGTCATAAAAACTTAAGAAGCAAGCTACTTTTTGAAGAAAACGAGGGGTAATAAAAAGGCATGTGAAGTAGAGTTGTTGAAGAAAACTCCCTTGTTCAGTCTTACGAGGAATTTAAGCATATTAAGTGCATGCGAACTATATATTTCTGTTTTGCTAAAAATTATCTTTGAGTTAAAAATAAATTGGATGTAACGTAAAATGGATGTAAGAAATAATAAATTTAATTATTCCCGTTGCGTTTAACCTAGTTAAAAATTTCAATGGATGTTATACCAATTTAGAACACTGTTTTTTCCATCAAGATACTCCCAAGGAAAAAACTCTTATACTTGACTTAATTAAGAAACATCATTTCAATACCTTAACCCAGTGGTCTCCAACCCCCGGTCCGCGGACCGGTTCCGGTCCGTGGATTAAATGGTACCGGGCCGCAGGCCGACCATTTCATTGAAAAAGAATTTAAATTCCTAGGTTTATACTCCAAATTAAATCACTTTACATTCATTTTTTGGTGTAACTGTATTTTATTTTGAAAGTATGTTTAAATACAATTAAATTAAAATTAGTAAATCAAAATAATCTAGAATGTAAACAATCAACGCCCCCCCCAGTGGACCGCGGTAAAATTATCAAACGTTGACCAGTCCGTGGTGGTAAAAAGGTTGAGGAACACTGCCTTAATAGTATACAAGATATTTCCAAAAAATTATAAAAGGTTAGAAACAATTAAAAACTTGCTTGAAAAGTTTTGATATTTGTAAGATATTATCAAATAATTTTTAACTAACTTTTCTGTTTATGTCACGTTAATCATCAATAAGATACTCAATTAAATGTTGCACCCTTTCAAATAATCACAAATTAAATATAAACTTACGTCTCCCTTATATTGCCATTTACAAATATTTTTCATTATTTTACATGAAAATTAAATCTTGAACAAAATTTTTAAGCTGACATTAAATATCTCTCTATTCTAAAAAAAAAGTTTTTAGTGAACGGTTTCCAGAGAAAGGCTTTTTAATTACTGAACCGAATGACACATATATGGTATCAAAATGTCCGGATTCTTTCCGGATTTCCGAGTAAGCCCTTCGATTTTTCAAAAAAATTCTCAATTTTAAAATATTTCCATTTTTTTAGATAACGGATAAGGTCGCAGTTATAAAGCAAGTACTGTCAATCAAATTATTATGCATCCAATCACAACGTCCGATTGACGCTTTATTTTAAGATGAAACATGTTTTTTCACCTTTTAAAAAAAGTACTTTCTTGATGAAATATCACTCAAAGACTGATAAAAACATATTCTAAAAACTTACATGAACGCCATTTTATGCTAAAATTTCACACTTTTTGTCCAATATTTATAATTTTTATTCTGATTTTATCGAAATTAATTGTAAACATAGTGATGTTTTGTCTCTTATTGTTTTCAATTGCTTATACGGTATTGTTTAACAAGTCTGGGTTTAAAAAAAATATGAATGATAAACACTAGGCATATTATACTATCGAGTTACTTTAAAATAATATTTTTTGTTTGGTCCGAATATTGATAAACAATTAGAATAAGTTATTTTTATAATCATATATTAAAAATAATTAAGATGAATATTTTTAAAAACATTTCGTTTAAATTTTTGATAAGTTCGAGTTAATATATACTCAAACTTTTAAGGGAGATTTATTCATGGAGGGGATTTGAAGTATTTTTAATAAGTTGGTTGACGTTTTTTTCTGTAAATTGTTTAATTGTTTTATAAAATGTGTTAAGTTCAACGAGTTGGAATTTGTGGGAATTGCGAAGCAATTCCAAAAGGTCCTGCGTCAGCAGTTTACGGGGGTTGGCGAGCGATAGCGAGCAGGGGGCGGTAGCTCCCTAGTTGTTAAAAAAATTTAAATACTTTTTTAAAGTGTTGTACAGTAACATCTATTGCAAACACGTTTATCTTTGAAACTGAATTTGATCAAAATAATATTGTGAAGCATTAATATATTAGAATCATTTAGACCAACGATGGGCAATAGGGTGGATCGAAAAAAATTTTTTTTGGAAATCTCTCGGGCCTGGGGTGGCAAAAGTTGTGTATTGGTATCAATATGACGTGTGCAAAATTTGGAGGGAATCAAACAACTTCTAGAGGTTGCGCATTGAGCTAGAAGTATAGAAATATTAGGAAAATACGCATTTTGTCTAAGAAACAAGTTGAGGATAGCAAACATTTTTACCGATGAAATCTTGCTTAAATATATCTTAAAAGATGCTCAGAAGGTAAAAATAGCTCGTAGCTTTTTTTCTACTATAGCAACTGTTATAGTTTGAAACCTTTAAAAAGTATTAGTTAATGACGCAACTCGTAAAAGTAGTGAAAAAATAGCTCAAAATAGAGCCAAACGCGGATAATACTCAAACACATGATTTTTCATAATTTTTTATCTCTATCAAATAAATTTAGTGACAGGAAAAAATTTTATCATTATGTGATGAACGGAAGGGTGTTTTTTTCCAAGATGGCGGCCAATACTTATGAAAATCATAATATCGTTCACATTTTGATTTAAAAGCAAAAATAGCAATAATTTTTCGTAATTAAACTGTTTTCTAGGTAGTATCAGTTCTTTCTGTGGATATTTATCCATATTTAACTAGACTTTAAATCTATAAAACCGAAAATCGTGTGTTTTCCAAAATAGCGGATAATAAAAACATGAAGGGTTTATAATATGTGTTAATAAAAAAATGCAATATTTTTTTTAGTTGTAATATTTGCTTTTAGCATGCTGATACATTCAATATATTGTAAACATTTCTCTAAGTTTCATTTTGGGAAGGAAAAGACTATTTTAAGCCTTAAATGTGTTAATTTCTTACTATATGTATTCTAATCGATTTCCATCTTGGAATATCACACTTCGGATCATCAGATTCAAGTAGACTCCTTGATATGTCCATGTTTATGTTTTTTTTCATTGAATAAAAATCAGTTCTGAACTCCCTTTTTTATTTTTGAAATCGTTTAAACCGCAAATCGGTTACATGATCTTGCCAGCTAATACGCGGCAATGCCCGTGCACTTTTAAGGTTCTTTGTTTGCAATCATATTTATGTGATAAACAACATTTTAAAGTGTAAGAAATTCTGGTGTTTTACAAGGAGTTTAACATTGAGAAATGACCACATTACTTTGGGGAAACTCATAAGCTATATCCCTTCATATTTTTACTATCCGCTATTTTGGAAAACACAATTTTCGGTTTTATAGATTTAAAGTCTAGTTAAATATGGATAAATATCCACAGAAAGAACTGATACTACCTAGAAAACAGTTTAATTACGAAAAATTACTGCTATTTTTGCTTTTAAATCAAAATGTGAACGATATTATGATTTTCATAAGTATTGGCCGCCATCTTGGAAAAAACACCCTTCCGTTCATCACATAATGATAAAATTTTTTCCTGTCACTAAATTTATTTGATAGAGTTGAAAAATTATGAAAAATCATGTGTTTGAGTATTATCCGCGTTTGGCTCTATTTTGAGCTATTTTTTCACTACTTTTACGAGTTGCGTCATTAACTAATACTTT